>CM077673.1:157500477-158757977 GCA_039707655.1 Elymus sibiricus
GCTGGTTGTTCACAAGGGCTTGGGCCATCTGCTGAATAGCAGCGGAGTTGGCTTGGTGTTCCTCCCGGAGAACTTGGCGAAACTAAGCTATGGTCATGTTCTCCGGTGGAGGTGGTGGCGGGGGAATGTCGCCATGTGGCTGCTCCTGGTGAGCTCCATTGTGAGCAGACCCACCAGCTCCCTGCTGCTGGCTAGAGTTGCCGGCGTCGGGGTTGCCAAAAGTGCTGGTGCGGGTTGCAGTCACCATCCTGTTTCGAGCAGCCAAGTCAAACAACTGGGACATAAGAGACGGGGGAGCAATAATAGAGAAAGCGCGCCTAAGGGGGTTGGTATAGTGCAAGTGTGATCAAATAGAGGTCGAAAGACCAAGCACATAATATTACGATAAGATAGACGATGGAGTCGCTTACATGTTGCCTAAAGCAAAAGCGCGACTTGCATCGGAACAGAAACAACAAAACAAACAACAAGCACACATGGTTTCATATGAACCATTACATGGACTCGACTTCGCATGAGGGGTACATGACTTATCCTACCCTAGGGGTTCTCGGACTCATCAGTTGTGCTCTGCTTCATGTCCCAGAGGAAAGAAGGCTCGGTTGCTTGTTGGGGCTCCTTCTGGCATGAGGCCCAAATTCGCCACACCCGAAACATGTGAAGGGAATCCAGAGGTTGCTACTCGGCCATGGGTTAAGATGTCAGTGGTTTGGCGAAGTAGCTCTCGGGTGTGGTGAAGTTCCTGGCGGAGCTTCACAGACTCCTTAATCAGGTTATGAGGCAGACTATCGGCAGAGAGGCTGAAGTAAGTCTGGACTCTGAGTGGTGAGCCATCCTCCTTAATGGGACCAACGTCTAGCTCTCGCCAATGTCGTCCTTTCTGAAAGGTAGGTAGTGAGTAGCTGGCTCGTCAACCATCTCTGGGATGATGTCTCGAAAGTGGATAAGTGCCTTTCGTGTTGCCGTCTCGACTGCGATTGCCAGGGTCCCCATTTGTGGTCCTTCAAACAACCAACTCGTCGGGGAGTCGTTCGCCTTCACGAATACATCAATGTGG
The DNA here is from genome assembly GCA_039707655.1 of Elymus sibiricus. NCBI lineage: Eukaryota > Viridiplantae > Streptophyta > Magnoliopsida > Poales > Poaceae > Elymus > Elymus sibiricus. Next base: position 157,501,535 of record CM077673.1, read on the forward strand.
TACTCCTTCGTGATGGCTTTGACCCAGTGCTCGTGGTAGAAGAAAATGGGTGGTCGGCAAAACTGGCACTTCTCCGGGCTATCCTCAAGGAGTAGGGGAAAGCCGGATGCTAGGAGATCCTTGGGTATGGCGGCCATCTACAAGGTTTGAAGGGAGGAGAGTCAGTAAGGGTTTGAAATAGACTAGAAGAGAAGAGAAGTATAGAAACTGGCGCACTTAGCAACTAGGTATAGTTTTTGAAAAGGGTTTTATCTTAACTAACGTCCATGCTAACTAAGGCTTCCTACAGTCAGGATGGCTCTGATACCAGCTCTGTGGGGACCCCGACTCATAAGTCGTGATCAGCGAATGCACGTGTACAGTGATCCCAGAGATCAATGCTCAGTGAACACACAGAAGCTGAATAACAAGAGTCTTACATCCATACATACCGTCTTACACAAATAAAGACCATCAAGGTCAAGTCTTACATATATAGGGCCATGAAGGCCAAATAACAAACATAAACTCACAGAGGAAATCTTGAAAGATAGCGTAGACCCATGCCATCTGCCTTAACCCTACATGCATTCTGACTGGGAAGCGTCCTAATTCGCATGTTTGTCACCAATGAAATCTTCACCATCTTCCTGCTCTTCCATGCCTAGCCAATTAAATAACCAGTGGCAAGCCAATGAGTACTTTGAATGTAATCGCAAGCAACCCATGTTTTGGAACAAGGTATAACAAAGCATGCTATAGCACTAAATAGGTATCTTTGCGGAAAGCTAATTTTTATCCAATGATATGCCCTGTCAACATGTAGAAGCATGCATCATGAGGTTTTGAGTAACCATATGAAGAGGTTAATATTTCGTACGACCGGGTGTAGTTACTCCCACTTTTGTTTTGTATGTTATAGATAATGTCTATCATAACGGAGTATATATACGCGTAGTATGTAGTATATGAGAATGTTTAGATAGTATGTATGCTACTTTTTAGGTAGTATGTAACATATTTTATGCATACTCTTTTTTACGTATAAATATATACGTATTTCATAAATATAATAAAAACAATGGGCCAACTTGTAATTTTTCATATAACTCACTTTGGGGTATCTTAGATATAGTACATGAATATATTAAAAATAATAAAGTAGTATATATATACTATCACATGGTAGTATATGAGACATGGGTGTAATTACACCCGGTCGTAGGATGTATTTTCCCTATATATATATATATATATATATATATATATATATATGAACAAGGTTTGAACATCCCATGTTCAATCATCACGTCGAGTCATCGACTCAACTCATGTATCTCTACCTACACACAAGCTGTTTGTGAAGACACCTTGACGTAGTTTAAGCAGCACCACCCAACTGTCCTTGACCGTAGACACGACTATTCGAATAGTTTTACACTTTGCATAGGTTGCACACTTTACCCACAAGACTCGGGGAACTTTCATGTCATCCACGACTCGCGGTATATTACATACCCGAGGTAAGCACCAGAACAATGCCTTCCCCTTGACGACACTAAACAAATAGTCCACTCGTTGGCCCACGTCTTCATGATGTACATCACATGAGACTCGCTCAATCATTGTACCATCCATGAAGGGACACAACGGTGTGCCCGATGTCTGTAAAAATAGTACATGGTCGCCCTACCTGGCACGACCCCGTATCGAGAGAGTAATTCATTGTAACGCCCAAGATGCGGTCCTATCCTTATTTTGGCTCGAGGGCCTCGACAAGGATAGAAGCGCATCTCGTCGTTTCGCAAGAATGGATATCATTACAAGTACATGTAAAGAAGAGATGAGTATATGGAATTGACTTACACTCGCCACAAGCTACTTCAAGATCACATCAATACAACAACATATTTAGTCATCATACACAAGAGCAGGGTCCGACTACGGACGAAACCAAATGATAAAATGATATCCATCCTTGCTATGCCATGCTGCTAGCCTGGAACTAATCTATGATTGATGAACTAGAAGAAGACTTCAAATCAAACAAGCATCGCTCTCACATCAAATCATCGCATTACCTGTACCTGCAACTATTGTTGTGGTAATCTGTGAGCCACGGGGACTCAGCAATCTCATTTCCAAGGGTATCAAGACTATTAAAGCTTAATGGGTGAGGTATGGTTAAGTGGTGAGGCTGCAACAAACACTAAGCATTTATTTGAGTGGCTAACTTACGAGTACAAGAATAACGGGGGGGGGGGGGGGGGGGGCGGGGTGATCATCGCATAAACGAAGGTGAACTAGAATGATCACTAAGTGATCCTGAACACCTACTTATGGTCAAACATAACCCCATCGTGTTCTCTCTCGGTTCAGAAATCACGAGAAGAGACAGTCAAGGTTACGCACACGGTTGGTGTATTTTATTTGACTTTACTTTAAGTTTTCTATGACCGGATGTTAAATAAATTTCCAAGTTGCCACATAACCGCATGCACGACTCTCATGAAAGATTTAACCCTGCAAGGGTGCTCCAACTCATCCATCACAAACTAACCACAAGCTGCATTGGAACTCCTCAACCGCGGGATAACCTGTAGTATTTGCGGAATCCCGATGGAAAATCTCAACCTCGAAATAGCCCAAAGTGTCCTCAAAATCCCGCGCACAAGACGTTCCAGAAAGGTAAAACAAATCCAGCAAGACCGCCCGACGTGTCGACGAACCCGATAGGAGCCGCGCATCTCGTTCTCAGGACACGACGGATAAGCAAGCGTACGGTGGCCTGAAAGACATCTCCCGAGTTGCCTCGGGTTGGCCCCGCACGGTGCTCTAGTTTGGACCAACACTCATGAGGAGCACTGGCCCGGGTTGTTGATTAAAGATCCTCGGATTAATTACTCCCTATGCGGGTTTATTAGTTATTAGGCAAATGTAGTACCAATGTTGGGCCTTGCCAGAAGAGTTTTATCCCAAAACGAAAATCAAGGGGGTCCCCATAACAACCCCGAGCATGTTAGGAGCTCTCAATAAGGAACATAACACCGGTACACAAGTAACTAGGGCGGCAAAAGTGGAACAAAACACCGAGCAAAAGGCCAAGCCTTCCACCTTCTACCAAGTATATATGTGCATTAAATTAAATAGCAATAATATTGTGATATATCAAAAGGATATCCATGTTCGCACATGGAAGCAACTTTCCTGAGATCCCGCTTGGAAGAAGAACGAATCCTTGACGAAGACGATCCAACGTAGTCGAACGAATCCTCACACACCGAACGCTTTTGGTACTCTATCAAGAAGAAGCATTCCGGAAACAACAATCAACATATGATAAACACCACAACATATGCATGCCATGATGCGCAAACAAATATGATGCATGTCCGGTTTAATTATACAAGACACGACAAAGCACAACAATCAATTACTACACATTAAGTTTAGTTCAATATGCAACGAATTGCATATTGATGAGACTCCACGTTCGAAGCATTTAGTTCACTCTCATTTATTTACACGGCATGTTTAAATGCTGTTAACATGGCAAGAGGTGAAGCATAATGAAACTACACTATCTATGCATTTTAAATGAGGCCAGAAACAACATATAGTGTTTCCGAAGCAACCCCATATGCAAATTATGAGTTTGGTCCAGATCTGTCATAAACATATTTTATATTTATTAAACAGGAAAATAAAGTAGACCATGTGATTCTACACGTCATTATAGGCGATTTACATATATAGAACGTTTGAAACGGAGCTACGTTCTAAAAGATATGACAAACACAAGGTGAATATGTCATGAATGCAAAATGCATGCAAACGACCACCACAAACAGGTTAAATCATCGATGCAACAAGATATTATGAAACTACATGAAATTCTAGTCGAGTTTTATGTGGAACATGTTCAAAACGGAGTAACGGTTCAACACTAGCAAGCAACACAAGTTATATACATAATCTGCCCAAAACATCGACATGACATTTTGCACACATCAAAACAATAAGCTACAAGATTCTACAATGCACAAACAGGACATGGGGCTGTAGCCTACATTATGCACAACAATTCATATCATCACATCAAATTGAGTAGAAGCATGTATCACTAGGAAATAAGCTCACAAGACGGCAATAAAATATAACAGATTAGGACTTGGTGAAAATAACAGTTTTTAGCAGAGCAATTTTCCACGGAGGCATATTGGCAGCAATGAAACTATATGCTACAGGGCATATCATGGCATGAAAATCTATAGCATGGTAGAGGACATGATGTACTTCAATTCATTCCATAATGACAACATCAAATTATGCACAGAGTCATGGCAAACATCAACACAACATGGCATTCCGATATAACCAGATTCTCAGACTTAGTGAAAATTAGAGTAGACATGGGCAACAGTTTTTTAACTGATTGACATTTTGGACAACAGATATAACTATGATGCAAATCCTACACATGGCAACAAATGGCACAATCTGGTAGACAACAACAGTCGTAACAAAAGACTCCATTGTGGAAACAACAAAAGAGCCCTAGATCTCCAGCAAATCACATGGCAACAAGGAAACAAAATAACAATTTTAGACTTAGAATTATTTAGACCCCTCAAATCAGCAACATTGAGTACGCATTTACGCATGATGAAAACTACAGCTACACAAGGAATCCATGGCATGACAAACAAACTAACAACAAGAAGACATTGCATACTACCAATAACTCCATTGACACAAGCTCAAAATAGTCATGTTTTGCTTAATACGATGCTCTCAAAATGGAACTTAACGTTACCAGATTTCAGTTTTAACGAATACGATGAGATGCGCTTTTGCAACAGGTATTTGAGCACCTATATGAATTCTAATATGATTAAAAATGATGCCATGATGTAGACAATTTTGCATATATTAAACTTTTTCATACGATGCACGGTTGCCGAGATACAAGCATCACAAAACATCATTATGCTGAAAAACGGGCATATCACGGGGACTTAGAGAAAATTCTCACCCCGAGGCAAGCTGGACGAAGCCGTACGTGGACGAGGGGGGATCCGTTTGGTTCCCGGGTTGGGGTGGACGTGCCGGATTGGGACGGGGAGGTCCCGATCTGAGGTTGAAGGAGTCCGAGGACATGGTCGGCGGAGGAGATCCGGGGCCGGCGACCTCGGATGCCACCGGAGGCGGGCTGACGAAGGCCGGCGACGAGGTCACCCGGCGGCGGGGCCAATGGGGCTCGGCCGACGCGGTTCCGACAGGGCGACGGGGCGCTCGGGCCGCGGGGCAGGTGCTGCGGCGGGCGGCGAGGCGAGGGGCGCGGGGCGTTGGTCGCCGGCGGGAGGAGGCTACGCACCGGCGGCGGGGCAGCGCCGAGGGTGCGGGAGGTCGCGGCTCCCTGGCGGTGCTAGCCTCGGGCGAGCGGGGGCGCGCGCAGGCGGCTTGGGCCGGCTCGGGCCCGGGGGCGGGCCAGCTGCAGGCCCGGGGGCGGGCCGGCTACGGGCCGCGGCGCGCCACGGTGGATGCTGCTGCGCGCGGGGAGGAGAGAGAGGCTGGGGGCGGCGGCGCTGACGTGGCACGCTCCCATTGGAGGGGAGCGGCGGTGCAGGGGGTGGCTGGCGACTAGGGCGGCGCCAAGTGGCGCGGTGGAGGTGGCCGGTGCGGAAAACGATGAAGGGGGGCGGCTGGCTGTGTGGGAGGAGGCTAGTGTTGGTTTAGGCTAGGTTTTTCCCAGATTTGGACAGGGGGATGTCCATATATAGCAAGGGGGGGGGGGCTAGGGTTGCAATGTTAGACCATTTTCGAGCCCTCCGATCGCGATCGGACGGCTCCGCTTGCGGGGCTAGGCTAGGTGGGTTAGGTGGGCTGTGTAGAGGGGGTTTGGGCTGAGAAGAGAGGAAGAATTGTGGCCCATGGCAAGTTGTTTCAAAACCGAAAACGTCCGATAATTAAACCGATGACAGTGCCGCTACGGTTGACCGTTCGGGTATCAAATGACCTCCGATTGCGACGAAATTTGGCAGGCGGTCTACCTACAATAAAACAGGACCGCACGCCAACTTTCGACCCAATCCGAGAATATTTTATACCCACTTTTAAAAACAATATTTTATCGATGCCGCGGGCGCGTGCATGTGTGGTAGGTCCCGAAACGGTCATCGACGAAAACGGAGAAAACCGGCAACTACGAATGGATGCAAGTTATGAAAAATGACGGCAACGGAGTGCTGATGCAATGCGGATGCTGCGAATGATGCGATGATGAATGTGACAAACAAACGAATCACCCGAAGGCAACGGAAATCTTCTGGAGCGTCGGTCTCGGGCTGTTACAGCTCTCCTACACTTACAAGAGATCTCGACCTGAGATCTTAGAATGAGAAGGGGAAGAGGAAGAAGAAAGGATGAGGTAAAACTTAGTTTCTTCTTTGACAAACGAGTGAAACCAACGATCCGTGAGGGTTGCAAATAAATGAAGAATGACATGAGGAACAAGCAGAATTCAAAAGAAATTTGGGCAGCACTACGGTAGAAAAGAGAGACAAAATTGATAAGATGGAAGGAACTTGAAAAGAGGACGCAACCACCGATTAAATGGATAAGCAAGGAAAGAATATGATCTTGACAAAACGAGATGATGGGTTGAAGAGATCCACATGACAATGCCTCCGGAACAAAAGAATAGAAACTAGACCCTTGGAAGAAAAGAACGGAGAAGAAAATGACAATTCCTACTGTCGTGGTTTTGTCACGGCAGATGTCCTAGTGTGAGGACTTAGTCATGAGGCCAACGCATCTAAGTGGTAGCTTGAACGGGGTTGAGAGGGACGAGAGACGAGAGATTTTACCCAGGTTCGGCCCCTCACGGTGGAGGAAAAAACGTACATCCTGCTTTGTGTGTATTGATGATGATGACGATCTCAGTTACAAGGGCGATGTTTCGCTACCTCTATCTCGAGAGCATCTACTTTGATCTTGTCTAAGACTTGTCTGTCTAAGACCTGTCTATTAAGACGTCTAGAAACTTCACCCTCTTGGGGTGACCTGCCCCTCCTTATATAAGTTGAAGGGGCGGTTTACATGTAGAGTCCAAGTCGGATTAAGACTTAACCTATTATGACTTCCAATCGCGGGCTTCTTAACCCTGGGCTTCTCTTCGTGGGCTTCTTAACGCCTGGGCTTCTTATCTCCAGGCGGCTCATTTTCTTGGCTAAGTGTCTGCTGGGTTATAACTGTCTGCCGGGTCATAACTATCTGCCGGGTCATAACTATCTGCCGGGTCATAACTGTCTGCCGGGTCTCACCTGCCGGGTCTCAACAGGGATGCTTAAGTCCAAAGATGACTTAACGCCAGGGCAACTTAAACCAAGAAATGACTTAAGCCTTAGGGCGGCTTATCCTTATGAGCCGGGTCTTGGTCGTGGGGAATATCCCCAACATTAGCCCCCAGTTTAGCTTTGAATTTATTCATGCTAAACTCTTGAAATAAGAATATGTAAAGGGACCGGTTCACTCAAAAATACCAGTTAACCAGCTCCTGAAAATTCTGAATCTTTGTCATATCAATAAACTGACGCTGGCTCCTTAGAAAAAATAACTCTTATTATCTTCAACTGCCTTGGCTTGATAAAATTCATCTGATGTTGTGCCAACTTTCAATACTTCAGACTTCGATGAAAAAATCCGTATGATATTAAGTTGTCTGAATAGCCCGGAGGAGATAACCTTTGCAAACTTCTTCACAAAAAAATATGAGACCTGTTTTACTCATAACTGAGAATTTGAAAGCATACCTTCCTTATATCCATATTACCTGTAGCCCCCAAGTCTTAAGAGGGGAACGTAGTGATAGCTTTAAGACTTGCTTCAATATAAATATTGCAAGCCTAGAGAAATCCGGATTGTTCATCTGAGTCACCAGTCATAAGTTGAATGTTCCACATATGTAGCCCCTAAGTACCGAGTTGTCTTGCCTATAGCAACCTGGGACTTGTAAATGTCTTATGCTCATAAAACTTCAGCCAGTGTAGCCCCCAAGGGTCGGGTCATTATCCAATAATGAGCAGGAACTTTTTGTAGATCTGATCATATAGACTTGAGGAACAATGTGTAGCCCCCAAGGGCCGGCTCAGTATGACAATACTGGGCTGGGACTTAGAAAAAGATAGAAAAGGTCGGCTCATCTCCTTGAGATAACAGGGTCTGTTGACAATGTAATGATTTGAAAAACAACTTGCATTAGCCCCCAAGTGCCGTGGTGCATGCTTGCAGCGACATGGGACTTGCATACTTGATATAAACTGGACTTGAATAATGTAGCCCCCAAGTGCCGGTCGTATGCCTGCAACGATTCGGGACTATTCCTTCCATTGCAGAATAAAGTCCTATCCACTGTCTAGATGACGTTCCTCAAAGCGTTGCATATCAATGTTGAACCATGCTCCTTGCTGTAAGCTGGTATTTTTTTGGATGAAGGAATAATAGCCATTACTCTGAAGGGGCTTTGAAAACCTCAATCATCCAATACTGGTTATGACAACCATAATGAAAATCCAGCCATGTTGGCTATTTAAGATTTGAATAATATAACTCGGTTTGAAAACCTCAATTATTCAATACTGGTTATAACAACCATAATGAAAATCCAGCCATGTTGGCTATTAAGGATTGGAATATGTAATCCGGTTTGAAAACCGGTTCCTGCAATATAAACCAGGATATCCGTGCATATATGATGCATGGTAAGATGATGCAATGTATGATGCAATGTATGACAACAGAGTATAAAAATGTCGGCTTTTAAGGCTCGAAAAAAAAAGACTAGCTTTGAGAAACAAAAATAGAGAACATGCAAATCTCAAATATTTGTTTGGCCGACTTTGAAGACACGACCGAAAAAAGTTGGCTCACAGGCCTCATGTTTGCTTTCATGGCCGCATAGCCGTTTTTACCCTGTAAGCCGGCCTCCCATGACATAAATCCGTCTTTTTAACCTTAACAAGTTCAGGGTCTTAAAAAAGATTGACTGTTAAGAGTATGACAGGCCATATAGCGGAGTAGCACTAAACAAACAGGTGAGTTTATCCTAGCTCTCTGTTAGCCGGCTCCCACGTGACACAAAACCGCCATTTTAACCTTGACGAGTTGAGGGTCTTGAAAAAGATTGACTTGTCAAGAGTTCGGCGGGTCACCTGGTGGAGCAGCAAGTTGCAAACAGGCAGGTTTAACCCATAATATGACGTTTCATGCCGGTCAAGAGGGTATGAAAGCTAAACCCGGTGGGTTGGAAGCCCCCAAGTGACCTTATGATCAACTAATAAAGACTCATATGCACAGAGATGAAGCGACAGAGGCCCCAAATTTCAGGGATGCCGAATTTATTATATTGATCATAATATGATAAGCCCATAAGGCAGGATACCCATGTTTGAACCGCGCATCATGGCAGCAAGTTCTCTTTGGCAACCTTTAACTTTCCTGAGAACTCGAACTTGCAAGATATGGATTCTTCTTGAACCGTATGTTGAGCCGGATATTGAGAGCTCAAAACTTTGCGAGAAACAGATTTCCCTTGAGCCGGATTTTGAACCGGACCTTTCTGACTGCCCGGCACTTTTTGAGCCGAAAATTTTCTGACATCCTTTAAACTTTCACCAATGTGGCGGTAGTCTCCAGGACCGGGTGTCTTCCCTTTAACGACCGAGGTTCTTGAATTTATGACAAAGGCCAATTCTGCCGAGTCATGTATGTGTAGCCCCCGAGTCTTAAGACGACACGAGAAGTTGGCTTGAGATTCTTCATACTTGATCGTGATATAAACCGACATATAGTTGAATAGCAGAACACTTGGAAAGTGTTGAAGCTGGAGGCAAAGTGGCAACACTCATTGTATATCCTTGGCATTGATAATATGAGATGAATCCACGGAAGGTTGAGGTCGACCGTGGCAGGTTATAAATGACCACGTATGATTTGTGTCAGTAATCCGACCAGTGGTTCATCCTAGCTGGTTGTTGAAGTTAAACAAACTACAGTGGCGGCGACTTATACGCCTGTCCATTGAGCCATCCGGTGGAGGCAGAGGCTAATAATATATCATGACTTGCTTCAGAGTTGTTGGAATAGACCGGGCTGCAGGAGCGACGACTTGCGTGCGCTCATTAAGCAGCTTGTGCACATAGGTACGACCCGGTGTGTTGATGTAGACCAGACCGCGGGAGGCGGCCGGTAAAGACGGCCGTGACGTTGGAAACGGCATGGCTGCGGGCGAGTCAGCCACGGGCGTGGACAGACAAGTCATCCGCGGGGTTGTAAGCTTGCACGGTCGGGCGAGTCGACCGTTGGCGAGCACGAGATACTCGCAATAAATGCATGTGTTCTGATAAATTTTGAGCTGACCACACACCTCCTTTTTTTAGGTCAGCCGGCCCCTTTTATCTCCTCCAACCGGATGGAGACCACGCGATGGCGTAGTCATCCCCGACCAGCCAGAACGAGGGCGACTGCCGGCGTCGCCCAGAGCTAGGGCGGGATCGGCAGTGCGTTCGCGCAGAGCAAGCCGGGGGGCGAGAGCGGCGCGTAGAGCGCCAGCTCGGTGAGCGAGCGAGGCGGGAGCGGGCCACAGCGACCGGGCGGTGCGGAGCGGAGCGCCGATTCGGTGAGCGAGCCTGGCCATGGGCGCCGATGCGAGCAGTGGCATGGAAGATGCGGTGAGGTGGAGCAGCGCGGGCGAGCGGAGGCGGGAGCTGCCCAACGTGCGGAGGCAAACCACGGCGGTGGCCTGAGCGGCGCAAACGTGGCCGAAGTTTACGCATCAGGCCACAAAACAGCTCACGGAGGTGGCCGAGGTAGGAGGCAAGGCGATTTGGAGGCGGCTCGGCGGGGTGGTATCAGCCACGGCGCAGCGAGCGAAGGGAGACCGATCCCGGGCGGAGTAGCGCGAGGGCGACTTGCGATGGAGGCAGTGGCTTGAGGCTTACTCCGGCGGTGGCGGGCCATCGTGGCGGCTCGACGTGAAGCGACAAGCCGGCCGGGCGCGGGAGGAGCAGCTGTTGCGGAGCGGCGAGCCGGTCGGGCGGCTCTGAGGCGATGGAGGCAGCGCGCGACACAGTGAGGGCCGTTGCGGAGCGGCGCGTCGGCCGGCGGTTTGAGGCGGCGGAGGCAGCGCGTGGCGGCGACGTAGGCGGCGCGGGAGGAGCGGCCGCTGCGGGAGGCGAAGCCGGCGGGAGGCCAGGTCGCAAGCGGAGGCAGGTGAGGGCGAGACCGGCGGGTGTCGAATCCGCGGTTGACCCGTTTTCGGATCGTGGTTCCTTCCTCTTTTTTCCTTGAAATTTCAGTTGCCCTTTTGCTTGTCCGACTCTGGTCTTTCCATGGAAACAATAGTACTACTAATCGATGTAGTATTATAGTCTTGTTTTGGTCTTCTTGTCACGAAGTGGTGCAGTAGTAGCGATTCTGTAGCAAAGCAGTGGGGATTCTATAGAAAGCTTGTATGGCTGTTTGGACGGGGAGATGTTGCGTCCTGCGATGGAATTCCTTATAGACTCGGCGAGATGTCACAGCAGCTTCAAATGATCGCGTACGGACAGCCGTCTCGATGGATTGGGCCGGTTTGATACTGCAGAGAAATTTGATCTGTCCTTGGATTGACGAACCGCCGGGAGGCGCGTACGCCGTGACGTGAAGTGCAACAGTAGTAGCAGAAATCGATCTCCTGTTGGAATCAACGAATCGCCCAGGCGCGCGCGGCGGTGCACGAAAAACCCAAATTCTCTCATCTCAATCTCGGGCACGGTGGCTCACGTGGCAGAAATCCTGTGGCAACTTGCGACGGCGCACACCACGGAACCCTAATTTCGTCTTGATCTCGAACGTCGTGTACGCTGTTTCGACCGTTGTTTATGGAGACGATGTGATCTTCTGCGCCGCCTCTTCTTCTTCCAGCACATAGCGAGCTTCTTGATCCCTGAAGAGATCCCTCCAAGAACTCAATACCACCGTGCGATCGGCCCCACGGTGGGCGCCAACTGTCGTGGTTTTGTCACGGCAGATGTCCTAGTGTGAGGACTTAGTCGTGAGGCCAACGCATCTAAGTGGTAGCTTGAACGGGATTGAGCGGGACGAGAGACGCGAGATTTTACCCAGGTTTGGCCCCTCACAGTGGAGGTAAAAACCTACATCCTGCTTTGTGTGTATTGATGATGATGACGATCTCAGTTACAAGGGCGATGTGTCGCTACCTCTATCTCGAGAGCATCTACTTTGATCTTGTCTAAGACTTGTCTATCTAAGACCTGTCTATTGAGACGTCTAGAAACTTCACCCTCTTGGGGTGACCTGCCCCTCCTTATATAAGTTGAAGGGGCGGTTTACATGTAGAGTCCAAGTCGGATTAAGACTTAACCTATTATGACTTCCCATCACGGGCTTCTTAACCCTGGGCTTCTCTTCGTGGGCTTCTTAACGCCTGGGCTTCTTATCTCTAGGCGGCTCATTTTCATGGGTAAGTGTCTGCCGGGTTATAACTGTCTGCCGGGTCATAACTATCTGCTGGGTCATAAGTGTCTGCCGGGTCATAACTGTCTGCCGGGTCTCACCTGCCGGGTCTCACCTGCCGGGTCTCAACAGGGATGCTTAAGTCCAAAGATGACTTAACGTTAGGGCAACTTAAACCCAGAAATGACTTAAGCCTTAGGGCGGCTTATCCTTATGAGCCGGGTCTTGGTCGTGGGGAATATCTCCAACACCTACCACACTTGAATTTGAAAAGTATCCTTTACGAAGAAGGATTTAATGGAGTTGTTGTTAAATCAACAACGGAAAGAACATATTGTTGTGGGCTTATGGAAAACATCTCAAAACTATGAGGTGACAACCGGCCACTATCGGAAAGAATTGGTTTGATTGAGATCAAAAAAGAGATGAAAAACTTCTTTCACCAAGAAGAGGAGGAGAAAACTTGGATCAATGATAAGCACCATGATAGCAACATTTCTTAGGAAATGCTTTAGGTGAAATCCAATCGAAGATAACTCCAAGAAAGAATGATGGGTTTACATATCTCATTCTTGTCAACTTCTCTTTGAGACTCCTCATGAATCAAGAATGATATAACACCACCTCAAAATATAAGGGATAATGAATTACACTTTGAAAGACAAAGAAAACTTGAGCTACTCCAACAAGAATATTGAAGAATAATTCGAGATTGATTTAACTCCTTGATGAACCATCACAAAGAACCTCCGTATACAAACAAATGATCAAAAGAAATGAAGGTTGAAAACAATAAGATTGAGACCTTGCAAAGATTTGGATGAAGCTTCGCGATGTGATACTTGAGATAGCTTGGAACTCCGGATCGAAAAGATTAACCACTTAGAACCGAGAATTTGATATCGCAAACAACTCCGGAAGAGGGATTGGAATTAACTGATGAAACAAGAATAAGAATTATGTTATGCTTATCCTTCATCAAGTTAAACTGACGACAAGCAACGGATTTAGCATACCACTTGTTCTTCTTGAGAATGATAGAAGAGAGATATTGCACACCTGAATAAGTCTTGAACGAGAACACCGGTAAGAATTCACAAATGAATGTGGATACCAAGAATGAATGGAGATACATGAGAACGAAGAGATCATGACCCGCCTAGCAGGAAACTTCAACAAGGCACTGGAATAATTGAGATACGAACGAAGGAACAACAATTGAGAAGAATTTGAGAACGAAAGCTGAAAGCTGGGAACGAAGAAATCTTTTGAAATTATGGCCTTCAGAGGATCGAGAAATGAAACAACACTGAACTGCTCCGGATAGATATGGAAGGAATTTTCATGATCGAAACAATTTGAGAGGATTGCACGAAGCTGAAACCATGAATCTTCAAGATAATGGACAAAGATATATGAGGAACACTCCTTCGGTCTTCAGTGCTGAGAATGATGATGAGAAACAACATAATGAATTACTAGACACTCCGGAACAATGGGCAAGGAAAGGTTGAGGCAGCATTGAAAAAGATTTAGAAGCGATCTTCGAGAAGGAATATGACTGATGGAATCCATTCTTATGTCACATTGAACAAAACTTGAGGACATCTCCTGAAAGATTAGAAGAGCCAGGTAAGATCCTGGGAGAAACATGTGGGTTATGGGCCCACTCAAAGAAAACACCGTAGAAATGATTGCTTAGAAGGAGATATTGCACCGGTACAAATTTAAGAACTGGATGAGGTGAGAGCCTCGAAATAAATTGAAAGGACTTGAATGAAAACACGAATCTTCTGCGATATCTTCGCCACTCCGGATAGACTAGCGAGGTGAATAAAGAAGGGATGCTTGAATAAGAATTTCAACACGGGAAAGCATTGAACTAATGAAAAGGATATGATGAACACCGAGGGTTGAATTGAATCCATTGGGATGAAAAGAAAGGCACTAGAATGACAATTTACTCATTGAAGAAAAAGGGCGGGAGGGTGGAAAAAAACAAAGACAACTTGAGACAGATGAGACGAACTCCGGAAAGAATATATGAGGATTTGATCTTGAAAATATTGGAGATGATTGAATTCACTTGAGGAGAATTACTCTAGATGGAGAGAATAGACATGACAACTTGATTGATCAAGAGGATTATCACTCCCATGGAAATATGAGAACACGCTTGGGAAAGATATGAAATCACCAGTTGACATCGAAGCAACTCGAATTACCATACTCCAAAACAAAACAAAGGATGAGGCTTGAGAATTAAGCCGGAAACAAATACATAACCCACCATGCATTTGTTGCAAGGATAGTCCTAGGTAACCACTTGAGTTACCACCTGAGAACTCCCAAAATCTTTCTGGTTATGCAATCTGGTCCAATGGATATATGGATCAATTACTGAATAAATCACTCAACTCCTAGCAATAATACTACCCACCAGTGTATCACATCCGTCAACACATAACCAGAGAAACCTCGGAAATTCATCTACCTCAGACCCTCATAATCACAACGATACTAATCATGGCAGTACATGTGATCCCACTCCCTAGTACTGGGTGCCACAACACCCTTCGCACCACGAATAGTATTGAAGCAATTTCAAACATCCGCGTCCTGAGATACTAAGGAAACTGAACGATAGCGATGTGTCAAGAATCCCCTGGAGCTCAACACCCCGGGTCCAATCCATACAGTCGGAAGGCACCAAGAATAGAATTTCGGTCACATCGACATCATAGAGGTTCCAAAATACCCGCGTGATCCTAAAAATTTTGAGTGAGAAGAGGGAAGAGTTAAAATTCCTACATCAGGATTCCTCACCAGAGCATAGAAGAGGAGTGAAAAAGAATCCTACTCTTCGATATATAACTAGACTCAAAGTAGTTTTTTCACTAGACTTGACTCGGCCAAGTTCGATCAATCAAAGGGCTCCTAGGTCGGTACTGCTCTGATACCAACTTGTAACGCCCAAGATGCGGTCCTATCCTTATTTTGGCTCAAGGGCCTCGACAAGGATAGAAGCGCATCTCGTCGTTTCACAAGAATGGATATCATTACAAGTACATGTAAAGAAGAGATGAGTATATGGAATTGGCTTACACTCGCCACAAGCTACATCAAGATCACATCAATACAACAACATATTCAGTCATCATACACAAGAGCAGGGTCCGACTACGGAGGAAACCAAACGATAGAATGACATCCATCCTTGCTATCCCAGGTTGCGGCCTGGAACCCATCCTATGATCGATGAAGTAGAAGAAGACTCCAAATCAAACAAGCATCGCGCTCACGTTAAATCATCGCATTACCTGTACCTGTAACTATTGTTGTGGTAATCTGTGAGCCACGGGGACTCATCAATCTCATTTCCAAGGGTATCAAGACTATTAAAGCTTAATGGGTGAGGTATGGTTAAGTGGTGAGGCTGCAGCAAGCACTAAGCATTTATTTGAGTGGCTAACTTACGAGTACAAGAATAAGGGGGGGGGTGATCGTCGCATAAACGAACGTGAACTAGAATGATCACTAAGTGATCCTGAACACCTACTTACGGTCAAACATAACCCCACCGTGTTCTCTCTCGGTTGAGAAATCACGAGAAGAGACAGTCACGGTTACGCACATGGTTGGTGTATTTTATTTGACTTTACTTTAAGTTTTCTCTGACCGGATGTTAAAAAAATTTCCAAGTTGCCACATAACCGCGGGCACGACTCTCATGAAAGATTTAACCCTGGAGGGGTGCTTCAACTCATCCATCACAAACTAACCACAAGCTGCGTTGGAACTCCTCAACCGCGGGATAACCCGTAGTATTTGCGGAATCCCGATGGAAAATCTCAACCTCGAAATAGCCCGAAGTGTCCTCGAAATCCCATGCACAAGACGTTCGAGAAAGGTAAAACAAATCCAGCAAGATTGCCCGACGTGTCGACGAACCCGATAGGAGTCGCGTATCTCGTTCTCAGGACATGACGGATATGCGAAGCGTACGGTGGCCTGATGGACATCTCCCAAGTTGCCCCGGGTTGGCCCTGCACGGTGCTGTAGTTTGGACCAACACTCATGAGGAGCACTGGCCCGGGTTGTTGATTAAAGATCCTCAGGTTAATTACTCCCTATGCAGGTTTATTAGTTATTAGGCAAATGTAGTACCAATGTTGGGCCTTGCCAGAAGAGATTTCTCCCAAAACGAAAATCAAGGGGGTCCCCATAACAACCACGAGCATGTTAGGAGCGCTCAATATGGAACATAACGCCGGTACACAAGTAACTAGGGCGGCAAAAGTGGAACAAAACACCGAGCAAAAGGCCAAGCCTTCCACCTTTTACCAAGTATATATGTGCATTAAATTAAATAGCAATAATATTGTGATATATAAAAAAGGATATCCATGTTGGCACATGGAAGCAACTTGCACCTACAACTAGCAACGCTATAAGAAGGACTGAGCAAGTGGTAACATAGCCAAACAATGGTTTGCTGGGATGTGGAGGGTTAGAGGCTTATCATGGCATTTTGGGAGGCTTCACAAACAAGTGGAAGGTAGCGAGACATATCGATAGAAACGAGACAACTAGCATGGCAATGATAGTAGTGGTATCCAGGGAAATGGTCATCTTGCCTGAGATCCCGCTTGGAAGAAGAACGAATCCTTGACGAAGACGATCCAACGTAGTCGAACGAATCCTCACACACCAAACACTTTCGGTACTCTATCGAGAAGAAGAAATTCAGAAACAACAATCAACATATGATAAACACCACAGCATATGCATGGCATGATGCACAAACAAATATGATGCATGTCCGGTTTAATTATACAAGACACGACAAAGCACAACAATCAATTACTACACATTAAGTGAAGTTCAATATGCAACGAGTTGCATATTGACGAGACTCCACGTTCGAAGCATTTAGTTCACTCTCGTTTATTTACATGGCAATTTTAAATGTTGTTAACATGGCAAGAGGTGAAGCATAATGAAACTACACTATCTATGCATTTTAAATGAGGCCGGAAACAATATATAGTGTTTCCGAAGCGACCCCATATGCAAATTATGAGTTTGGTCCAGATCTATCGTAAACATATTTTATATTTATTAAACAGGAAAATAAAATAGACCATGTGATTCTACATGTCATTCTAGGCGATTTACATATATAGAACGTTTGAAACGGAGCTACGTTCTAAAAGATATGACAAACACAAGGTGAATATGTCATGAATGCAAAATGCATACAAACGACCACCACAAACATGTTATATCATGTATGCAACAAGATATTATGAAACTACATGAAATTCTTGTCAAGTTTCATGTGGAACATGTTCAAAACGGAGTAACGGTTCAACACTAGCAAGCAACACAAGTTATAGACATAATCTGCCCAAAACAATGACATGACATTTTGCACACATGAAAATAATAAGCTACAAGATTCTACAATGCACAAACAAGACATGGGGCTGTAGCCTACATGATGCACAACAATTCATATCATCACAGCAAATTGAGTAGAAGCATGGATCACTAGGAAATAAGCTCACAAGATGGAAATAAAATATAACAGATTAGGACTTGGTGAAAATAACAGTTTTTAGCAGAGTAGTTTTCCACGGAGGCATATTGGGAGCAATGAAACTATATGCTACAGGGCATATCATGGCATGAAAATATACAGCATGGTAGAGGACATGATGTACTTCAATTCATTCCATAATGACAACATCAAATTATGCAGAGATTCATGGCAAACATCAACACAACATGGCATTCCGATATAACAAGATTCTCAGACTTAGTGAAAATTAGAGTAGACATGGGCAACAGTTTTTTAACAGATTAACATTTTGGACAACAGATATAACTATGATGCAAATCCTATACATGGCAACAAATGGCACAATCTGGTAGACAACAACAAGCTTAACAAAATGCTCCATTGTGGAAACAACAAAAGAGCCCTAGATCACTAGCAAATCACATGACAACATGGCAACAAAATAACAGTTTCAGACTTAGAATTATTTAGACCCCTCAAATTATCAACACTGAGTACGCATGTACGGATGATGAAAACTACAGCTACACAAGGAATCCATGGCATGAAAAAAAAACTAACATCAAGAAGACATTGCATACTACCAATAACTCCATTGGCACAAGCTCAAAATAGTCATGTTTTGCTTAATACGATGCTCTCAAAATGGAACTTAACGTTAACAGATTTCAGTTTTAACAAATACGATGAGATGCACTTTTGCAACATGTATTTGAGCGCCTAGATGAATTCTAATATGATTAAAAATGATTTCATGATGTAGAGCACAATGAGTAGATAATTTTTCATATATTAAACTTTTTCATACGATGCACGGTTGCCGAGATACAAGCATCACAAAACATCATCATGCTGAAAAACGGGCATATCATGGGGACTTAGAGAAAATTCTCACCCCGAGGGAAGCTGGACGAAGCCGTACGTGGATGAGGGGGGATCCGTTTTGTGGGGGATATAACCCCGTGATATAACCCGCCCAGGAGGGGCCGAGTTAGGAAATTGGCGACTTAGCCATAAGGCCTTAAACAGGCGTGAAGACCAAGACAAGCCTGGAGGTAGTGTACGAGAAGGGCCGGGCGGAGGCCCAGAGCCGGAAGGTAGTGTGTGACCCGGAGGCGTAAGCCGCCGGGAGATAGCTTGCCAGAGAAGGCAAGGTAATTTGGAGATAAGGTCGGTTACTAGATGTAACCCGACACGGACTCTTGTAAGCCCAGGGCCTCGACCTGTGTATATAAAGGCGGGTTCCCTGGGCGGCTTAGGGTACGAAACCTTTGATCGAGAGCTAGGTCAAGCGAATCCGCTCCCTTGTAATCGACATCCAATCAATACAACTCAAAGCAGGACATAGGCTATTACCTCCTTCGAGAGGGGCCAAACCTGGGTAAACCTGTGTCTTTCGTCCCGACCAACCCCTTCGAGTTAACCGCCGTAGCTCTGGCTTCACCCCTAAGTCCTTGCACTAGGACATCTGCCGTGATAAAACCAAGACAGTTGGCACCCACCGTGGGGCAGGTGCACGGTGGTTTGGAGTACTCGAAGAGCTCTATCCCAGGGATCGAGGGATACGCCGTTGGCAGGATGACTAAGAGTCGCCGCGGCAAGCTCTACATCGACGACGCTGGCTGGGGCCCCGAGACCAACTGAATCGAGTACGGGTACCGGGTCCCCTTCGGCGGAATTCACGTTTTCATCGGGAAGATCGGCGGATCTAAGCCCGGGCCGGACATCTGCACCAACCTCGTCGAGTCGGCCCGACGCGCGCAACCCGCCCGGATTCAACCCGGCCGGAGACACGTTTTCATCGGCTTCACGCAAGGCGCGGAGCTCGTGGAAGATTCCGTATCAGGAGATGAGACCCTCGTCTGCTCGGAGGATGGATCCTCGAGCGGGGAAAGAGAGTCAATTTACCAGCTTCACGACGGCGGGCTTGGGGGCTATTCCGATGGTGACAGTATTCCGGAGCCCTATGAGCCGCCAAGCCAAGCCTCCATATTCATGGCAGGCACGCCGCCGGCTGTCAACAGCATAGCGGCTGGAGTCGATGGATCTGTTGGCGTAGTTGCCGGCGCGTCAGGGTCCGGCTCAGCCAGGCCACCGGCCCAAGTTTTGCTGGATTTGATGAACGAGTTGACAACTCTGATGGGGACCGAGGTCACAACTGAGAATCAAGTAGGCCGTAATGCAGAGATTGTGAGGCTGAAAGACCAGATGAACAGGGCCCAGGAGGATATCAATGCAATGCAGGCTCAGATGGATGCTGAGTTGGAGCGTCTGAAAGCTGAGGCTCTTTGCCTCAGTCTGGATCAACAAGCCTCAGAAGCAATCTTTCGGATGAGGCATCAAACCCGTCTGCCTGAGCAGTATGAGCCCAGGAATCTCTTCAACACCCCGGGAGCGGGCCCGAATGTGCCGCTGACCATGACCCGGACGGTGGAGGTGCCTGGGAATAGGGCGGCGACTTAGCATCGGCAGCCAGACCCGCCCCGCAGGAATCAGACCCCGCCGCAACGTTTTCTGACACCACCTGGTCATTATTCTAACCCGGTGGAGAACATGGTAGCAACAGCTGCCAGGCTCAATGTGCTCCCCTTGCCGACAGACACCCTTCGCCGAAGAGGCACGGAATGCCATTGAGTTATTGCAGACAGCGGTGGCCCAACAGGAGAAGTATACATACAGCCGAAGTCGTGTGCACTCAACCCCATCCCAAGCTACAGTTATAGCCAGTGCTTGGAGTCACCGGCGGTCTCTAGCAGCGAGTGACGTCGGAACCCGCCCCATGATGGCCCACCCGTTGTTAATGCTCAGGCGATCGTGGATAATGCCAGAGCTCAGCGTGAGGCGGCGGCCGCGGCGGCTTATCAAGAGCCGTCCCCGATGACCCCTTCAACTTTAGTATGAGCCAGAGTCACGTCCAGGGACGTTGGAGTACCGTGTTTTGTACCGGCTCTATAGAACGAGCGCCTGCCGAAGGATTTTAAGGGTCTGCGCAAAGTGCCTAACTACACAGCTGATCTACCTCCAGAAGCCTGGATTGAGAGTTATGAGCTAGCCATGGAGATGTTGGACGTCAGCAATGCAGTCTGTGCTAAGTACTTCATCATGATGTTGGAAGGACCGGCTCGAACGTGGTTAAAGGGTCTGCCCCCCAATACCATTAATTCCTGGGCCGAGTTGAAAGCACGGTTTATCAAGAATTTTCAAGGAACGTGCAAGCAGCCTATGACGATCGTTGATTTGGATCATTGCGTGCAGCGTGAGGATGAGTCGGCCCATCATTGGGTCCGGCGGGTCTCAACCATTATCAATTCATCTGATAACATCACGGCGGCTCAGGCAGTTATGATTCTGGAGAAAAATTGTCATTTTTGCCCCTTAAGTAGAAGCTGGGACGGCTCAAGCATTCCTGCTAGGACATGGGTGAGCTCATGGCGGCTCTCACCAAATAAGCAGATTCTGACAGCACGAAAGATCCTGGTTCGGATGATGAGAAGTCTGCTAAGGGTAAGAAGAATGGCAACGGCAAAGGTCAGCTGCAGAATGGGGCAGGAAATAACAACCCAGGTAATGGCGGTAAACAGAAGCATCTAGATGGCGGGTCAGATCTGGTGGCCAATACCAACACTGGGAACAACCGCGGCAAGGGGAATGGTAAACCGCCTTTTGGCAAGGGCAAGCCGTTCAACATGGAAGCAATGATTAATGACCCCTGCCCGAAACACAGTCTTCCCAACAAACCATCCACTCATGCTTGGAAGGATTGTTATATCATGCAAGAGTTCCGGAATTACAGCCTTAACCAGCATCATGGTAATGGCAATGGACCGCTCGGCGGGTCAGGATCCGGATCTCATGGGTCAGGTTTCGGTCCAAGCGGCTCAAACTCGGGTTATCAGGGTCAAGGTACCCATGGAGGTCACAATCAGCAGCCTGGCAATAGTGGTCAACAGCAAAACAATCAATCAGGGTATGAGAGTAACCCGAAGCAGCTTAATGGAGGTCAGTATCATGTCTTCACCACAAGTCTTGATAAACGTGATCAGAAGGTGCGCAAGAGGGCGGTTAATGCGGCAATGTCGGCTCTTCCACAATACCTAAAGTGGTCTGAGCACACGATATCATGGAGCAGGGAGGATCACCCGCCGCGAGTTGATAACCCAGGGCACTAGGACCTTGTGGTAGCCCCTCAGGTAGGAGGCTACAAGTTCACCAAGGTGCTGATGGACGGTGGCAGCAGTATCAACATTTTGTACTATGACACTTTCCGTCGGATGAATCTGACTGATAAGGATCTCAAGCCGTCATCCACGGTCTTTCACGGTGTAGTACCTGGTAAATCGGCATATCCAGTGGGCAAACTTGCCCTTGAGGTGGCTTTTGGTGATGAGTTCAATTACAGGGTAGAGACCTCGTGGTTTGTGATCAGCAGAAATCTTAACAATGGTTCCTACTATCTCATTGATATACGGGAGAGCGACAAGTCACGCACTTCTGGTGAAGAGACTGCAAGGCCATGGAATATTGCTCACCTTCGGCCATACTATGCTTGAGCCACCGGCTCTCATCAATGTACATATTCCTGTCATTGTATATACCATCTTTTATGATATAATAAAGTTGGCATCCCCATAATCAGGGGCCTCTGCCGTTTTTCTGCACTAAGTTTTGTGCAAGGAGTTGATTCTTCATCAGGTCACTTGGGGGCTTCCAACCCACTGGGTTTAGCTTTCATACCCTCTTGGCCAGGCTTTATATGCCATGTTCGAGTTAAACCTGCCTGTTTGCAACTTGCTACTCCACCATGTGACCCGCCAATCTCTTGACAGTCAATCTTGCTCAGGGACCCTGAACTTTCATAGTCAATCTCGCACAAAGACCCTGAACTTGTCAAGGTTTAAACGGCGTCTTTTGTCACGAGAGAGCCGGCTTACAGTGAGCTAGGATAAACTCGCCTTGTCTGCTGTAGTCTCTCCGCTCTGTGGCCCGTTCATACTCTTAGCAACGTCAATCTTTTGAAGACCCTGAACTTGCTAAGGTTTAAACGACGGATTTATGTCACGTGAGAGCCAGCTTACGAGGTTTCAGGCTTTTATGCCTAGCTTCTTTGGAGGCAATACAATATTTAAAAAAAAAATAAGAGCTATCTTGTCTTGCTGTTCCTTTAAAGCCGGCTTATAAGGCAAGAGATATGCAAATTGCTTGTTTTTTGCAGGTATTTTTCATGATAAGATTCTAAGTTTTTGGGTAACCCCGGCTTGGCATTGCTCATGGAATATAACCCGCCGGTAAGTCAATGCAGTTAGATGATTATATCAAGACATTCATGCTAAGTCGCCAGCATATGGGTTGAAAGAAGTTTAAAAAGTGCACGAAGGCACAAGGGCAGGCAATCAAGTTTTTCTACTGCTATTACAAGGCCTCACAGGGCACAAAACATGGTGCTCAAGTTTTTTCACAAGGTATAACCCGGAGGCTCAGTTTCGCCTGGGTTAGCATCTTTGAAGATGGGCTCTTCGCCTAGCTCGTCGACGGGTCGCCGTGCGCCGGGTCTTCGGGCTCCTGGATCTGAAGGTTATCCACATCCCAGTTGCAGTTGAGTAGAGCTTCAAATTGGGCTTCATCATTCAAGATTGGAGACGGGTCAACGTAAGGAGCGAAGATATGCTTACGCCATTGGGGAGTCAGATCCTTTGGTTCAAAGGTAGGCGCCCGGATTCTTTCATTGTTGGCGTCGTAAGCCGCCTGATATGTCTTCAGATCAGCTTCGGCGGCTAGTTGGCTGCCCAACACCCGGGACGCTTTGTGGCAGCGGGCGTAGTCGTCTTGGGTGAATTCCGACCCGTCGTCCTTCAACTTGGGAAGCCTCCCATCATCTCCTCTGGGTTAAGTTCTGGCGCATATGCCAACGCCCGGCTTAGAGCAGATATGGCGCCCTTGCGGGCGGCTGATTTCTTTATTTCTTCGAAGTGTTGGGGGACGGTGGAGAGGCACTTTAGCACATCTTTGATCAGCTTCGGCACACCTTTCTCACCAAAGACTACCCTGACGGTAAAGAGGCTTCCAGAGTATAGCTGTTCAGTGAAGGCGTATAAGTCCTTCAGCTTCAACAAGCAGTCATCCGGAAGCTGGTGAGTTCGTTTGCCTGCAAAACAGATTCGGATTGTAAGCCGCCGGGCGAGTCTCCATAGGTTAATTTCAAGCATAGTCATGAGTACAGTCAACAATGCTTACCAAAGACGGCTTCGGTCATCCGGCTTATGTTCCGCTTCAGGCTGGTCAGCTCTTTAGTTACGGGTGAAGACGGCCCTCGGCGTCTTCTGCACGTTTGGTCAGGGCGGCTTGGCTGGTTTCAGCAGATTTTTTAGATGTCTCCAGCTCAGTCTTGATTTTCTCCAGACCGGACAAGGCGATCTGCCACTTTGCGTTGGCTTCCGCTCGGGCATCTTGTTGCAATGCCAGACTTTTCTTAAGGTCTGTCACGTTAGACTCCGCAACAGTTAAAGATTCCTGCAAAGAACAAGTCATAGCGAAGCAAGATTATCAATCTTAAGCCGCCAGTCCAACTCATAATGGTGTTTAGAAGCACGTCAGAAAATGTTTACAAGTCCCAAGTAGATTGCAAGCAATATACTTGACACTTGGGGGCTAATGTGTATCAGTTCTTTCAAATGCATACAATACACATAAGGCTCGGACCATCTTCCTGAAGATAACCCAGCCCTTGGGGGCTACAGATTGCTCTACAAGTCTAAGATCAGGTCTACAAAAGTCCCAGCTCATTATTGGTATAATGACCCGGCCCTTGAGGGCTATACTTGGCATTTTTTACATTCATTCAAGCAATAAGTGCCGGCTCATTATTGGTATAATGACCCGGCCCTTGGGGGCTACATCGTTGGTCTATTCAATTCTACATATTATTGAAGACCCGGCTTATTTTCGAGAATATAAGCCGGCCCTTGGGGGCTACGTAAGGGTATACAGAGAATGGGAAAGTGGAATACCTCATATTTTTCTTCATCATATCTACTAGTCTGGCTTCCATATCCCGGCTGGCGGCCAAGCAGCTCAAATAGCCCGAGTGTAACTCGTCAGCGGTCAGTTTCTCCAAGTTGGGCCGGTCAAGTTTGTTTTTATCCTTCTCAGGAGAAGATGTCTCGGCCTTGTTAATATGCTTGGTTAGCACGTTGGAGGGGGCCGGAGCGGCATAGGCAGAGCTAGTAATGGTGACCTCTTCTTCTTGAGCCGGCATCTCTTGAGTTGGGGGCAAGGAGCTGGGCGCCTTAGGGCCCGTCTCCAGAGAAGCTTCAGCGATCACAACGTCAGCATCCACCGGCTCGTTGGGCTGGGGGGGGGGGTGTCGTCATGAGTACCCTGACCAGCATCGGATGGCTCCACTTGAGTTTTAGGAGCGTCAAGCTTCGGATCTTCTGGCTCTGAGGCATCCAGATGGGAAGATGACCCGCTCAGTTTCCTTTTCTTGGCCTTGGCCCTGCAAAACATGGATTTCATGGTCAGTTATATGCAAGGACAGTATAGTAGTAAGCAGGGAAAGGATAGTTACCCCGGGTTGATAACAAGGGGAGGCAGTTTGGAGGCGGTTGAGTCGCCGGACGAAGGAGGAGTTTCCTGATTCAATTAGATGAAACAATATGAGTAAGTGACAGCTCAAGACTAATATGAAGTACAAATATAAGTAGGAAGTACCTCGTTGCGACATTTTCGATGAGCCGGAGTGTCAGATAAGCTGGCCATCAGGTCTTCAGAGCCGCCGCTCCAGGTATGACGTCTAGCATCATGTTGCTGCTTCTTCAAAAGAAAGTCGGGGTCCAAGTAAGCAAGAGGATGTGAAAACTTAACTTTTCAGATGACCCGCCGGATTCTCTCTGTTGGCAGAAGTTCTGAGTCGGAGGAGATGATAGTTACCTCTGCAGCCCCGGCTTCGCTGGCCTCCGCCTCTTCCTGAGAGGAGTCAGCGTCCATAAGTTGCATGAAAAGAAGACCAAGGGAGTCAAGTTCTACCTCTGAGTCGTCCAGACCGAATAGTTCTTCGGTTGATTATTTCTTTCTGCGAGCTGGCGCTTTAGCCTTGGTTGCCTTGGTCGCTTTTCTTTTCTTCTTGAAGGTAGTGGGTAACCTCTTGTTCCAGAAGGAAGAGCTGGCCTACATATAATATACGCATTGGCAGAAAGTTTAATAAAATATATGAAATGCAACATTAAAAGAATGGGTGAGGGTTAGGATGGAAAGACTCACATCTGGAGCCGGGTTAAGTACATAAAAAGGACTTAACCCTGTCTTGTTGCAGACTGCTTGAGGTTCTGCCAGCAAGGATTTGATGATGGTATTGAGATCCTGGTCTATCAAAGGAGTCTGGTTGAAGCGTTGAGGATCATTCACCTCGCCAGTGTATTGGCACATTAAGGTGTTGCGGCGGCTCAACGGCAGAATCCTCCAAGAAACCCAGCAGCGGGTCAGATCAACACCTGTTAACCCGTTGGCTAACATGGCCCTTATTTTCAAGAAGGTTGGGCCATATTGGGTGCGCTCTGCAACGGACATCCGGTCTGGGAGTTCCGTGTCAGTACTGAGCCGGTAAGGACGATAACCCGACAGTGGATTCTCTCCTTCTGGGGAAGTGTCCTTGCAGTAAAACCAAGTTTTATTCCATTCTTTGGGATGACTCGGCAGAGTTGCTGCTGGAAAGAGTACATCCCTCCGTATTTGAAGGGTGCCACCTCCAAGTTCAAGACTCAATCCATCCGCCATTTTTGTTTGGCGGTTGATGTAGAAATATTCCTTGAAGAGGTCAACAGACGGCTCTTCTTGCAGATAAGCTTCCCAGAGGGTTTGGAACTGACACATGTTGGTGACGGAGTTGGGGCCAATGTCTTGGGGGTGCAGGTTGAATAAGTGTAAGGCGTCTCGGAAAAATTTAGACCCGGGCGGAGAGAAGCCACGAAGAAGATGGTCTGTGAACACAATAATTTCCCCATCCTCGGGCTTGGGAGTGGTTTCATTGCCCGGAACCTGCCAGTGAATAACATCCTGAGCTGGCAAAACTCCCATGACGACAAAATCATTGAGCGTTTCCTCAGTTACCCAAGACCTCACCCAGTTGCAGGAAGCGGCGGCTTTAGCCATGACGGCGGTTTAAAAGACCGCGGAAAGGCATGATTATATGGCGGGTTAAAAACGCAGCATGGTCAAAATAATTATGGCTCTAAAATAGTGATGGTGCTTGGTGGGTCAATATTAAATTATGAGCCGCCGAAGCGGGTTGCGACATGACAACGAGAGACGGCAGAGTGATGGCGGGTCAAGTTTGCCAGCGAGTATTGGGAAATTTGCTAAGTGTGGAAAAACAGATTTCGACAGCTACAGCTACCGTTTTGAGATCTATGGACGAGATAAAAGGAAAATATTTCCTAAACCTAAAAAGGCCAGTGGAATAACAGGCAGTTCCTATACGGATTACAGTGAGCCAATAATCTATAATGAGCATGGCAAACTTGTTAAGCGGATGGTTCGGCTAACATTATAAAGCCTAAAGAAGTGTTTCTTCTCTGATCTACGAAGAACGCTCCAATGAGCGGCGATAAACTCGAAGAAAACCCGATGAACTCGGAGAAAGCCTGAAGAACTAATGTAGATCTAAACGAGGGGGTAAAGATGGAACCTCGAAGATGCGGATGGAGCGGGTGAACGCAGGAGTGTTCTGGACACAATCAGGGTGATGTAGCGGCCTGTGCTGAAGACGACGACGAGGTCCAGATGGCGAGGAAGAGCTTTGGTGGCGCGGGCGTCTAGAGGACGAAGAAGAAGGCGGCAGCGGGGGAAAGTGAAAATGATGGGGCCTTCGCGCCTATTTATGAGGAGGGGCTGGAATAGAAACAGTCTGGTGCGGGAATCGAGGAGACACGATGACGATTGACCAAGAAAGCACCTCGATTCTCGCGCTGGTCAAGATAATGAAAAAGATCCGTTGTGACGTCAGGGGAATCTTTTAGATTTTCCTGAGATGACGTCATCCATTTCAGATATGGCGGGTCATGAAGATTTGTCAGAGAGTGCAAGATTCGCCAACCAGAAGACTTGAAGATTGACATGAACCTGTTCAAATCAATCTAGGGACTAATGTTGGGGATATAACCCCATGGTGAGACCCGCCCAGGAGGGGCCAGGTCATGAGGTTGGCGGCTTAGCAGTGAGGTCTGGAAGTGATTTACCTGATGGGCCTGGAGGCCCAGAGGGAGAACACAATGTGTAACCCGGTGGCGTAAGCCGCCGGTGGCGGCTTGCCAGACAAGGCAGGGATAGTTTAGAGGCAGGGTCGGTTATTAAGTATGACCCGGCCCGGACTCTTGTAAGCCCGGGGGCTCGACCTGTGTATATAAAGGCGGGTTACCTGGGCGGCTTAGGCCACGAAACCCTTAATCGAGTACTAGGTCAAGCGAATCCGCTCCCTTGTAATCGATACCCAATCTATACAACTCAAAGCAGGACGTAGGCTATTACCTCCTTCGAGAGGGGCCGAACCTGGGTAAACCTGTGTCTTTCGTCCCGACCAACCCCATCAAGTTAACTGCCGTAGCGATGGCTTCACACCTAAGTCCTGACACTAGGACATCTGCCGTGATAAAACCACGACAGGTGGTGTTCGATCTCTCCCTCTACAGAGCAGCCTAACCTCTATTTATAGCGACCCGGGTCCTCTTCCCTCGTCACAATGGCGGGAAGGGATCCCACAGCGGCCAAATTCAAAGGGGGACAGGAGGTACATCTTATCCTGACGAAAGGTGGTCTTCGCCTGCAAAGCAGCCGGTGGTGATGCGGAGGTGGGCTCGGCGATGACGTCCATCCTGCGGAGCTCGTGGTCTTGGTCTTGTTGCACCAGAATGGAAACCTTTGGGGGGGGGTGCTTTGGGAGCCTGCGCCCGTCCCTGCCTCCTTTGCATCAAAGAGGAAACTTTCTCCTCTGGCGCGCTGCTGTCTGCCTAGCCTAGCTTGCGTCACCCTTGTCCTCCCGAGGCCGAGCATTGCATAGAGATCTTCGCCGCTCAGGAGGGGACCCGGAGAGACCTCTTCCCTCTGAGGGTCTTGGCACCGTCTCCCTCACGAGTGGGGGGCTCTCGCGAGGGCCTTGTCTTGACTGAGGCCGCGCTGGGCCGTGCTTGGCTGTCGAAGTGGTCCACGCCCTGGGCCACAGGCTGGCAGGTCTGGGTACCATGTTCCCAGAACGCCGACAGTTATGCATTAGAAACAGCTGCATTCACTTTAAATAGGGCACCATCGAAATCCGTTGATATGACGCCATATGAACTGTGGTTTGGCAAGAAGCCAAAGTTGTCGTTTCTTAAAGTTTGGGGATGTGATGCTTTTGTCAAAAAGCTTCAGCCTGAAAAGCTGGAACCCAAAGCGAAGAAATGCGTCTTCATAGGATACCCAAAAGAGACAGTTGGGTATACCTTCTATCTCAGATCCGAAGGCAAAGTGTTTGTCGCTAAAAACGGAACATTTCTTGAGAAAGAGTTTCTCTCGAAAGAATTGAGTGGGAGGAAGATAGAACTTGATGAGGTTGGTGAACCTTTGTTTCAACCAGAGAGTAGCGCAGCGCAGAAAAGTTGTTTCTGTGGAGCCTACATCAGTTGAAGAGGAAGTTAATGATGATGATCATGAAGCTTCGGATCAAGTTACTATCGAACCTCGCAGGTCGACAAGGACGCGTACTGCTCCTGAGTGATACGGCAACCCTGTCTTAGAGGTCATGTTGTTGGACAACGATGAACCTACGAGCTATGGAGAAGCGATGATGGGCCCGGATTCCGAGAAATGGTTAGAGGCCATGAAATCCGAGATGGGATCCATGTATGAAAACAAAGTATAGGCTTTGGAAGTATTACCTGAAGGGCGAAAGGACATTCAGAACAAATGGATCTTTAAGAAGAAGACGGACACGGACGGTAATATCGCCGTCTATAAAGCTCGACTTGTGGCAAAGTGTTTTTGACAAGTTCAAGGAGTTGACTACGATGAGACATTCTCACCCGTAGCGATGCTTAAGTCCGTCGGAA
This sequence comes from Elymus sibiricus, assembly GCA_039707655.1. Classification (NCBI taxonomy): domain Eukaryota; kingdom Viridiplantae; phylum Streptophyta; class Magnoliopsida; order Poales; family Poaceae; genus Elymus; species Elymus sibiricus. Next base: position 157,531,688 of record CM077673.1, read on the forward strand.
TCATGTTAGCAATAGCTGCCTTTTTCGATTATGAAATTTGGCAGATGGACGTCAAAACAGCGTTCCTTAACGGTTTCCTTAAGGAAGAGTTGTATATGATGCAACCAGAAGGTTTTGTCGATCCAGAGAATGCTGAAAAGTTTGCAAACTCCAGCGATCCATTTATGGACTGGTGCAAGCATCTCGGAGTTGGAATCTTCACTTTGATGAGGCGATCAGAGCGTTCGGGTTTATACAAGTTTATGGAGAAGCTTGTATTTACAAGAAAGTGAGAGCTCTATAGCGTTTCTAATATTATATGTGGACGACATATTGCTGATTGGAAACAATATAGAAATGTTGTAAAGCGTGAAGGAATATTTGAACAAGAGTTTTTCAATGAAGGACCTGGGAGAAGCTGCTTTCATATTAGGCATCAAGATCTATAGAGATAGATCGAGACGCTTAATAGGACTTTCACAGAGCACATACCTTGACAAAGTTTTGAAGAAGTTCAAAATGGATCAGTCCAAGAAGGGGTTCTTGCCTGTATTGCAAGGTGTGAAGTTGAGTAAGACTCAATGCCCAGTGACTGCAGAAGATAGAGAAAAGATGAGTGTCGTCCCCTATGCTTCAGACATAGGCTCTATCAAGTATGGCAGGAATGTTTCAAAGTGATCTAGGAATGGAACACTGGATGGTGGTCAAGAATATGCTAAAGTACCTGAAAAGGACTAAGGACATGTTTCTCGTTTATGGAGGTGATCAAGAGCTCGTCGTAAAGGGTTACGTCGATGCAATCTTTGACACTGATCCGGATGACTCTAAGTATCAAACCGGATACATATTTATTCTCAATGGGGGTGCGGTAAGCTGATGCAGTTCCAAGCAGAGCGTGGTAGCTGATTCTACATGCGAAGCAGAGTACATCGCTGCCTCGGAGGCGGCGTAGGAAGGTGTATGGATGAAGGAGTTCATGACAGATCTTGGAGTAGTGCCCAGTGCACTAAACCCAATGACTCTGTTCTGTGACAACACTGGTGCCATTGCTCTGGCCAAGGAACCAAGGTTTCACAAGAGGACCAGACACATAAAGCAACGCTTCAATTCCATCCGCGATTACATCAAGGAGGAGGACATAAATATTTTCAAAGTGCACACGGATCTGAATGTCGCAGACCCGATGACTAAACCTCTTCCAAGGGCTAAACATGATCAACACCAGAACTGTATGGGTGTTAGATTCATTACAATGTAAATCACATAGTGATGTGAGCTAGATTATTGACTCTAGTGCAAGTGGGAGACTGTTGGAAATATGGCCTAGAGGCAATAATAAAGTGGTTATTATTATATTTCCTTGTTCATGATAATCGTTTATTATCCATGCTATAATTGTATTGATTGGAAACTCAATTGCATGTGTGGATACATAGACAACACTGTGTCCCTAGCATGCCTCTAGTAGACTAGCTCGTTGATCAAAGATGGTCAAGGTTTCCTAGCCATAGACATGAGATGTCATTTGATAATGGGATCACATCATTAGGAGAATGATGTGATGGACAAGACCCAAACTATGAACGTAGCATATGATCGTGGCCGTTTATTGCTATAGTTTTCTGCATGTCAAGTAGCTGTTCCTATGACCATGAGATCATGTAACTCACTGACATCGGAGGAATACCTTGTGTGTGTCAAACGTCACAACTAGGGCCGATCCTAAGATTCCGGTGGCCCAGGGCGAAACTAAAACTCGGGGCCCCTTATCTATAAACATTCTAACAATGATAATGGATGCGAGATTTATAATGAGCTCACTTACTCTCGTATACCTGCCGCCGTAAGATGGTTTGTGCCATTGCATGAGGGTGATCCTCTTGTGAGATCCACAAGTGTGGGATCAGGATGAGTCCTGATAATTCTGGCACTGTATGCTCGACATGATACTTCCATTGTTAGTCCCCTTCGAATTTTAAGCCTATTTTGACCTAAAATTCGACAAATAAACCATGTGTTATATATATCATGAAATACATATAATTGAAAACATCCTTTGAATACTGATCCAATGATATACTTTTTGGCATATAAATCATATTTTATGAGTTAAATCTAATAAATAGGGTCAAAATTCAAGCGGACCTAATAAATCTGGACAGAGAAAGCATGGATTAGCACGGTCGTCACACTGTATTTTAGTTCTAATGAATATACACAAATATAAAATGGTATGAATAAACACATAAATAAACCATAAAGCCATATTTATATGTTGAATGGCGCAAGTTATGCGTCGTGTATGCAAAAGTAAATTAGTTAATTCAAGCGAGGAACAGTAACATGGTCTATCTTGGATCGGTTGGATCGGCGTCGGTAATCGGACGACAGGCGCTCAACGACGCTTGGCGATGTCACAATATGGATTGGCATCAGACCCCGGTGGAGGTGCTTGACTATGTGTGTCAGATTCCAACGATCGGGGCCCCAGAATAGGAATTGCCTTGTCCTTAGAGCAAAAAATCTATTCGGCAATCGCTGCTGGCAAGAGAAATAGGAAGAGCAAGATCAGGGCTGGGAATATTTTCTGAGAAGATGGAATAGCGATCTGAATTTTGAAGGGAGAATGGGGCACACATCGATGGGGAAAGTTGCGATCCTAGGAAGGTTTTCGTTTCTGCACGATCGAAGGAAGGGCTGCTCTGAAGATCGCTGCGTCGCTCGCCTTCCTCGCTGGGCATGGCCCATGGGCTACATGCATACACCTTGGGAGGGCCCCCTTGATCTTGGGGGCCCGGGGAAGCCGCCCCCCTGCCCCCCTCAGGGCCGGCCCTGGTCACAACATAACTGGGTGACTATAAAGATGCTCTACAGGTATCTCCGAGGGTGTCTATTGAGCTGGCATGGATCAAGACTGGGATTTGTTACTTAGTGTGACGGAGAGGTATCTCAGGGCCCACTCGGTAATACAACATCACAATAAGCCTTGCAAGCAAAGTGACTAAAGAGTTAGCCACGGTATCTTGTATTACGGAACGAGTAAAGAGACTTGCCAGTAACGAGATTGAACTAGGTATAGAGATACCGATGATCGAATCTCGGGCAAGTAACATACCGAAGAACAAAGGGAACAACATACGGGATTACTGAATCCTTGACATAGAGGTTCAACCGATAAAGATCTTCGTAGAATATGTAGGAACCAATATGGGAATCCAAGTCCCTCTATTGGTTATTGACCATAGAGGTGTCTCGGTCATGTCTACATAGTTCTCGAACCCGCAGGGTCTGCACACTTAACGTTCGGTGACGTTTCAGTAGTATTGAGTTATGAATGGTGGTGACCGAAGGTTGTTTGGAGTCCCGGATGAGATCCCGGACGTCACGAGGAGCTCCGGAATGGTCCGGAGGTAAAGATTGATAAATAGGAAGTCCCGTTTTGGTCGCCGGAAAAGTTTCGGATACTTCCGGTAGTGTACCGGGGGTGCCGGGAGGGTTCCGGAGGACCATCGGGAGGGGCCACCCACGCCGAGAGGCTACATGGGCCTTAGGGGTGGCGCACCAGCCCTTAGTGGGCTGGTCAAACCAGCCCCAAAGGGCCCATGCGGCTGGGATGTGGAAAAGGAAAAACCCCAAGTGGGGGAAGGGAATCCAAGTAGGATTGGAATCCTACTTGGAGTAGGATTGGAGGTGGACTCCTCCACCTCCTGTTCGGCCGACTCCTAGGGGAAACCCTAGGGGCGCCGGCCCCTCCCTCCCTCCTATATATATTGGAGGGGAGAGAGGGCAGCCGGACCCAACCCTAAGCCACGGTGCAGCCCTCTCTCCCCACTAGATCGTCTCCGCTAGTTTTTGGCGGTGCTTAGGCGAAGCCCTGCCGGAATAGTTCCACTACCACCGTCGCCGCGCCGTCGCGTTGCCAGAGAACTCATCTACCTCTCCGCTCCCTCTTGCTGGATCAAGAAGGCGGAGATCGTCATCGAGCTGTACGTGTGCTGAACGCGAAGGTGCCGTCCGTTCGGCGCTAGATCGTGATTGGACCGCGGGACGGCTAGCGATTTGGATCGCAAAGACGTTCGACTACATCAACCGCATTTCTTAACGCTTCCCGCTTAGCGATCTACAAGGGTACGTAGATCCACTCTCCCTCTCGTAGATGCTCATCACCATGGATAGATCTTGCATGTGCGTAGGAATTTTTTTTGTTTCCCATGCGACGTTCCCCAACAGCCTGGTCAGCACATTGGAAGGGGCTGGAGCTGTGAAAGCTGTTCCGGTGATGGTATCCTCCTCTTCATGAGAAGCGATGTCCTCTGTTGCTGGCACAGAACTGGGCGGCTTAGGATCAGCTTCCGGGTTAGCTTCAGTGATCACGACATCAACATCCGCCGGCTCAGTAGGCTGGAGTATTTCATCATGAGTGCCTTGATCAGCTTCAAAGGGCTCAACTTGAATATCAGGAGTGCCAAGCTTCGGGTACTCCAGCTCTGGGGCGTCAAGATTGGCAGATGACCCGCTCAATTTCCTCTTTTTATCTTGGGCCCTGTGAACAAAGATTTCATTATAAGTCATATGCAAGGGCAAAATGTTAGTAAGCAGTATGGGATGCAAAGAAGTTTACCCTGGGTTGATAACAAGAGGAGGCAATTTTCAGGCGGTTGAGTCGCCAGAAGAAGGAGGTGTTTCCTGAAAAGTCAAAATTGGAAAATATGAGCAAGTTACAGCACGAGACTAATGTATAGAAGAAATGAAAACATAAGCTATGAAATACCTCGTTACGACGCTTCCGAGGAGCTGGAGTGTCGGGTAAGCCGGCCACCAGGTCTTTAGAGCCGCCGCTCCGGGTCTGACGTCTAGCGTCATGTTGCTGCTTCTTCAAAAGAAAGTAGGGATCCAAGTGAGCAAGAGGATGTGAAAACTTTACTTTCCGGATGACCCGCCGTATTTTCTCTGGTGGCAAAGGTTCCGAGTCGGAGGAGATGATAGTTACCTCTGCGGCACCGGCTTGGCTTGCCTCCACTTCACCCTGAGAGGAGTTAGCGTCAATAAGTTGCATAAAAAGAAGGCCAAGGGAGTCAAGTTCTACCTCCGAGTCATCCAGTTCGAGCATCTCTTGGGCGTATTGTTTCTTTTTACGAGCCGGAGCCCGGGTCTTAGTGGCTTCGTTTTTCTTCTTGTAAGTAGAGGCTACAGTTATCCTCTTCTTCCAGAAAGGAGAGTCGGCCTACATACATGCATATATTTGCAAGAAAATTAAAAGAAGTGGGAAGTGCAGAATCTAACAGGAAAGGGTGAAGGTTAAGGTAAAAGATCTAACTACGGGAGCCGGGTTAAGAGTGTAGAAGGGATTGAACCCCGTCTTATTGCAAACCTCCTGAGGTTCTCCCAGCAAGGATTTGACAATTATGTTGAGGTCATTGTCCGTCAGAGGCGTCTGATTGAAGCGCCGAGGATCATCCACAGCGCATGTGTATTCACACATTAAGCCGCCGCGCTGGCTCAGCAGCAAGATTCTCCAGGAGACCCAGCAGCGGGTCAAATCAACGGCCATTAATCCATTGGCTAGTAAGGCCCTGATTTTTGAAAATGTATGAGCATATAGGGCGCGTTCTATGGCGGACAACCGGTCTGGAAGCTCGGTGGTGGTGCAGAGCCGGTAGGGGCGGTAACCCGGTAATGGATGTTCTTTAGCCGGGGCAGTGTCTCTGCAGCAGAACCAGGTGCGATTCCAATCTTTGGGATGGCTGGGCAGAGTCGCCGAGGGAAAGGACACATCGCTCCACCTCTGGATTGAACCACCTCCAAGTTCAAGGCTTGGTCCATCTGCAATTTCAGTCCGGCGGTTGATGTAGAAGAAATCTCTGAAGAGGTCAACGGAGGGCTCTCCTTGCAGATATGCTTCATAGAATATTTGGAATTGGCACAGGTTGGTGACAGAGTTGGGGCCAATGTCTTGAGGATGGAGTTTGTAAAAATGCAGGGCGTCTCGGAAAAACTTTGATCGAGACGGTGAGAAGCCATGGAGAAGATGATCTGTGAAAATGACATTTCCCCTTCCTTGGGTTCGGGAGTAATCTCGGCACCAGGAACCCGCCAATGGATGACGTCTTGAGCCGACAAAACCGCCATGACTACAAAATCATTGAGTATATCCTCGGTAACCCCAGAGCCTACCCAATCACAAGAAGTGGGGGCTTTAGCCATGACGGATCGGGTTAAACGCTATGGAAAGACATCGAGATACGGCAGGTTAAGAATACTACATGACAAAAACAGCTATGACTTTAAGACGACAATGCTATTTGGCGGGTCATGGCTAAATTATGAGCCATCGTCAACTACAGGTATGAGGCAGATTGCATGTTTCAAAGGAGAACCGGCAGCATGGTGGCGGATCAATTAGACGATAAATACTGAAAATACCGCTAAGTGTGGACAAACAAGTTTCCACAGCTACCGCTTCCATTATAGATCTACGGTTGAAGATAAAAGGGAAACATTTTCTAAAGCTAAAAAACATCAGTGGAAGAACAGGCAGTTGATACATGGATTCCAGTGAAGGAGCGATCTACACCGAATATGGAATATATGCTAAGCAGAGCCTGCACGATTTTGCTAGCGTTTTGGAGCCAAAAGAAGTTTTCCTTTCCGATCTATGGTGAACACTCCGACGAACGGCGGCGGACTCGGAAGAACTCCGATGAACTAATGCGGATCTGAGAGGGAAGAAGAGTGGAACCTAGAAGATGCAGGGAGTGCGGGTGTGCACCGGCGAGCTCTGGACGCACACAGGGTGATGCAGCGGCCTTTGTTGAGGACGACAGCGTGGTCTGGCCGGTGCGGCGGAGCTTCGGTCGCGCGGGCGTCTATAGGAAGAAGAAGCGATAGCGGCAGCGGGGGAAAGTGAAAAGGATGGGAACCCCACACCTATTTAAGGGGGATATGGAACAGCAACAGTCCAATGCGGGAATCGAGGGGACATGATGATGATTGACCAAGAAAACGCCTCGATTTTCAGATTGACCAGTTAATGCAAAAGATCCGTTGTGATGTCATTAAGATTTTTTGGATTTTACCAGAGATGATGTCATCCATTTTAAATGGCGGGTCATGGAGATCTGTTTCAGGTTAAATAATTATGAAGAAACATAAGACTCGCCAACCAGAAGACTTGAAGATTGACATGAACAGGTTCAAATCAATCTAGGCCTAATGTTGGGGATATAACCCCGTGATATAACCCGCCTAGGAGGGGCCGGGTTAGGAAATTGGCGACTTAGCCATAAGGCCTTAAACACGCCTGAAGACCAAGACAAGCATGGAGGTAGTGTACGAGAAGGGACGAGTGGAGGCCCAGAGCCAGAAGGTAGTGTGTGACCCGGAGGCGTAAGCTGCCGGGAGATAGCTTGCCAGAGAAGGCAAGGTAATTTGGAGATAAGGTCAGTTACCAGATGTAACCCGGCCCGGACTCTTATAAGCCCAGGGCCTCGACTTGTATATATAAAGGCCGGTTCCCTGGGTGGCTTAGGGTACGAAGCCTTTGATCGAGAGCTAGGTCAAGCGAATCCGCTCCCTTGTAATCGACATCCAATCAATACAACTCAAAGCAGGACGTAGGCTATTACCTCCTTCGAGAGGGGCCGAACCTGGGTAAACCTGTGTCTTTCGTCCCGACTAACCCCTTCGAGTTAACCGCCGTAGCGATGGCTTCACCCCTAAGTCCTTGCACTAGGACATCTGCCATGGTAAAACCACGACATGTTTGGTTCGCGGGTTGGGGTGGACGCGCCAGATCGGGACGGGGAGGTCCCGATCTGAGGTTGAAGGAGGCCAAGGGCATGGCCGGCCGCGGCGGCGGCGGTTGCCGGCGTCGAGTGGGCGGCGGAGGCACGGCGGAGGAGATCCGGGGCCGGCGACCTCGGATGCCACTGGAGGCGGGCTGACGAAGGCCGGTGGTGAGGTCACCCGGCGGCGGGGCCGATGGGGCTCGACTGACGCTGTTCCGGCAGGGCGATGGGGCGCTGGCGGCAGCGCGCTCAGGCGGCGGGGCAGGTGCGGCGGCGGGCGGCGAGGCGTAGGGGCACGGGGCGCTGATTGCCGGCGGGAGGAGGCGTCGCACCAGCGGCGGGGCAGCGCGGCGGGTGCGGGTGGTCGCGGCTCCATGGCGGCGCTAGCCTTGGGCGAGCGGGGGCGCGCGCAGGCGGCTCAGGCTCGGAGGCAGGCCGGCTGCGGGCCGCGGCGGGCCGCGGTGGAGGCTGCTTCGCGCAGAGGAGGAGAGAGAAGTTGGGGGCGGCAGCGCTGACGTGGTGCGCTCCCATTGGAGGGGAGCGGCGACGCAGGGGGCGGCCGGCGGCTACGGCGGCGCCAAGTGGCGCGGTGGAGGTGGCCGGTGGGGGCGACTGGCTGCGTTGGAGGAGGCTAGCGTTGGTTTAGGCTAGGTTTTTCCTTGATTTGGATAGGGGGATGTCCATATATAGCAAGGGGTGGCTAGGGTTGCAATGTTAGACCGTTTTCGAGCCCTCCGATCGCGATCGGACGGCTCCGGTCGCAGGGCTAGGCTAGGTGGGTTAGGTGGGCTGTGTAGAGGGGGTTTGGGCTGAGAAGAGAATAAGAATTGTGGCCCATGACAAGTTATTTCAAAACCAAAAACGTCCGATAATTAAACCGATGACAGTGCCGCTACAGTTGACCGTTCGGGTATCACATGACCTCCGATTGCGACGAAATTTGGCAGGCGGTCTTCCTACAATAAAACAGGACCACACACCAACTTTCGACCCAATCCGAGAATATTTTATACCCACTTTTAAAAACAATATTTTATCGATGCCGCGGGCGCATGCGTGTGTGGTTGGTCCCGAAACGGTCGTCGACGAAAACGGAGAGAACTGGCAAATACGAATGGATGCAAGTTTTAAAAAATAACGGCAACGGAGTGCCGATGCAATGCGGATGCTGCGAATGATGCGATGATGAATGCGACAAACAAACAAATCACACGAAGGCAACGGAAATCTTTTGGAGCGTCGTTCTCGGGCTGTTACACTCATACTCTCGCGCCACTAGTAATGCGGGCTCTCTGCTAGCATCGACCAAAGTAATCAACAAATCCCCATCCCATAAGGGGTATCATGGTGGTACATGTAAGGTTGGGACGGTCGAGAAATCTTAAATCTAATAGGTTTTCGAAAACACACACACACACAACTTGCTCCGGTACACTACTTGTTTCTCAAGTGGTCACCTAGCTCATCTTCTCCCTCGGTCGACAAATCTGAAATCTAATCCGTTTATGAAAACACACAGACAACTTGCTCCGGTACACCACTTCTTTCTCAAGTGGTCACCTAGCCCATCTTCTCCCTCGGGCATTAGTGGCACCCCACGGGGTTTTTGAAAAAGTCTTTGAAAACACTTTGTTTCCAACACCATGCATTTTCCCGTCCCATACGCGTAGCAACTACTTTAGCATCCTACCTACTTCCCACCCGCACAACCCTCCTAAGAAGGTAGGGTCATGCTTATTGCAAGTATCAACGAGGAAAGTAATGGAGGTAACCCACCACGGTGGTCACCGATTCTTCATGATTCAATGCAACGGAATAATGTGCTATATGCCATGCATAAAAGTGGTTTCTTAGACATGGTCAAAGGGTTGCTTGCCTAGCTCAACAAAGTCTTCGGGGTCTTCAAAATCTTCTGGTCCAACACCCTCGTCAACAACGCAATTTATCATCGCAATATTAACGGGCAAAAATAAGACCAAGGCAAAAACAGAGAAAATAAATCACTCCTAAAATGTCAAACCACTCTGTAAAATACTAGATGAAAAACAAAAAAAATTTGTTTCTGGTTTTGAAATGTAAAAAGTGGTGAAAACAATTTTGGCAGTGGTTTTGAATATTCAAAACAAGGTTTTAATTAAAACCAGTACATAAACTAGTTTTCATAGGTTGCACAAGTGGCATCACTAAATAACACACAATATTACAAGATTTTAGAAATATGAATTACTAGATTTGGACAATTATTTGAATCTATGGGATTTTTGGAAATCAGACAGAAAAATAAAAAAATAAAAGGGCCACTGTAACCCTGGGCCTAAACAGCCAGCCGAGCCGGCCCAGCCAGCTAAACTGGCCCGAGCAAGCCAGGCGAGAGAGAGGTGAGGATGACAGGTGGCCCCCACCTGTCATCTTCAACCTCGGGACACAAAGGGGCGGCGAGCTCACCGACGATGGTAGAGGGCACGACAAGGGCCGCCAGGGGTGGGAATGGAGTTGGGACGTCGTCGCCGTCCCGTCGGTGGAGGAGATGGTTGCCGGAGCGGTTCGGGTCACCGACGATGAGAAGCCCGCGGCGGAGGGGGCCTCAGACGAGCTCGAACCCGACGATTTCCTCTGCAATAAGCGCGGGAGAGAGAAGGGTTCGAGTCAGGGAGGCGAGGGGAGAGTGTGGGAAAGAAAAAGGGCATCGGAGAGGCCTCCTACCTTGAGATCGCCGGACGGCCGAGGTGGCGGGGCTCCGGTCCGATTCGAGCACTGGGAGCTCGAGAGGATGATTGGGTGGCGAAGGGGGCGATTGGGTAGGTGTGACAGCGAGAGGAGGGTAGAGGCCAGGCTCGTGGGCTATAAATAGGCGGGGGCGCGGAGCACCATGAGCGCAGCTCATCAGCGCCCACGGAACCGGCTCTGCGGCCACGGGAGGGCGTCGGGGTGGCTCAGGAGTGCTTGTGGGATCGGTCCACGACCAGGGTAAGGTAGAAAGAGAGCGGGGAGTGCGCGTGTGTGAAGTAGCTCACTGGCCGAGCAGGCGGTGCTCGGCACGCGCGGGAGGTGGGAAAGGGGGAAGAGAGAGGAGGGGGCCGACAGGGATGCCTGTCCCGGACGCCGAGGCGGCCTCGGGGGACACGATGGGGAGGCCCAATGCTGTCGGGGGCTGCGATTGAGGAGTGGCTACAGTGCGGGTGCGCACTATCGCGCACTCCAGAGCACGGGTATGGCATGCCATGTCACGCTCTTGGCGCAAAGGCATGGCCATGCATGTCCAGGGGATTTAGGGGTGAATAAACAAGGTCCAAATGGCCTTGGATGCCCTGGGGGTCCATTAGAATAGAGAGAAGGTGGAGAGAGAGGTGAAATCTTGCTGTCTAGGGGGTAAAATGGAGTTTTCACCCCTCCATGATTGATCTGAGGCGAGGGGAAGGTTACGGGGTGCAAAGTAACTCTAGCAAGCTGTGGTAAAATTTTGGGGGCAAGAAGAATAGTGGAAGAGGTGAAACCAGGGGTTTTACTATTCTACCAGAAGGTGTTTGATGTAGTTTTGTGCAAGATAAATTTCACCACTAGCTGTGAGATTTAACAGGGAAAAAAGGTAGGTAAAAACAAGGTTGATCGCAAGGTTTGAGATGGTTTGAAGAAAGTTGACAATGCAAACATTGTAAACCCTAGAAATGAGCAGAAACTGATTTTCTTAGATCTATCCATGCAAATCTATTCTCCTCAATGCACCACTTGGTGTGATGAAATCATTTGGGGATTAGAGCATGTCCACAAAGTTTTAGATCAATAGGAGACAGTTGGCAATGTAGAGTTGCTCAAATTTGTATCTGGACATGAATGGTTTTGGGGCACTTTTGTGAACCAAACCAATTTGGATTGGAAAACTTGGCAAGATCATCACATTAGGCATATTTGACTTGCTAGAATTTTCCTGGATTTATTTGAGAATATTTCTTAAGAAATATTTCAAATGCTTGAAATAGCCAGAAAGGGTTTTGGAGGGTTTTGTCCAATATTTTGAACATGACCATGTGTTGAAACTCATGTATGTGGAAAATATATGTCCACGGAGTTTCCCTAAATTTTCTCAAATATATTGAAAGCATAAAAATATTTTTTACCTATGAAAGACCATTTCTGGCCTTAAGAAAAAGCCTTTAAATAAAATAGGAAAATAATCTTTAAAAAATAATATTTGGTGGTTTTGGGAAGTCTTAGATATGATAGGTTCTAAACAAAGTCTTTGGGGAAAAACATCCACTCTAAATTGAGGACTTGCAGTAGAATCCTCAGTTCAGGGGTTTTTGAAAACCTAAATTGAATAAATGCTTTTTGCAAAAATAATATTTTATAAAAATATTTTTAGGTCCTATACACATGGCATGATCTTTGGGGAGAGAGTTTGGATCAAGTAGATGAGTATTGAGATGAGAAGAATCTTTGAGGCCCAAAACACAATTAACCAAACATCAAACAATTCAAACATGCACTAGCACTCAAAAAGTTTGAAATGGGTCCAAATTTTATAAACTCATAGCATAGCAAATTTGTACAAACACAGGGTGTGAAAGCTTATGGCCTAAACCTCATTTATTAGGGCACGCTCGAGAAAATGGAATTGGATACAACTCGCATTCAACAAAGTTCCACCATGTTACGAGGAATTACCCCCCGCAAAGAAGCACAATGCATGGGAGTAGTCACCCTTGATGTGGTTGTCGGCACTTCCGAGAACTGTCGTTCTGAGGAGTTGACATTCCATGACGTACATTTCTGAAGTGGCTATCATGCCCTCCTTGGACGGGACGCATCTGCAAAGTTCCACTCCATACCTCACTATGGCTATATAAAGTTTAAGATTGCAGGTCCTAATGGAGTAATCACCGTCGCAAGCAACCCGACCATGGAACTCAAGTCTGAAAACAAAACGGCCTCCCTTGCGCTAGAATCATTGGCCGAGGCCTTTGCAGCCGAAGAGTTAACAGAACTTCGGGCCACAGTTGACAGGGACGACGTCATTCTGGACAAACGCTCTAAATCAACCTTGTTCAGACCAGCGGACGAAATCGTAAAGTTCCAAGTACACCCGTCCGATCCAAACAAAATAGCGTCCATCGACGCGAAACTTGATCCAGAAATTGACGAGGCCCTCCGGAACTTCCTCCGAGAAAATTAGGATATTTTCGCTTGGCACCCTTCAGATATGCCAGGAATCCCCACCGACCTAGCGAGCGTAGCCCCAATCTCATAAAGGGATCTAAACCAGTCAAGCAGGCATGACAGTGATTCTTCGAGCCCAAGCGACAGGCCATGGGCTAAGAACTGGCCAAATCATTCGAGACTGCATTCATCCGAGATGTTAAACACCCCGACTGGATGGCTAATCTGGTAATGGTACCAAATAAGGACAAATCCTGGCGGCTATGCGTCGATTTTAAAGAGGTTAATAAAGCCTGCCCCATGGACCCTTTCCCACTGCCACACATAGACCAGATTATCAATGCACCTGCATGCCACGATTCCCTTTGTTTCCTGGATGCATACTCGGGGTATCATCAGATAAAAATGAAAGAATCTGATCAAGAAGCAACTGCATTCATCATGCCCTATGGGCCGTTCTGCTTCAACACAATGCCATTCAGGCTAAAAAATGCAGGCGCCACATATCAGTGCATGATTCAAACATGCTTGAAATATCACATCGGTAAAACAACCAAAGCTTACGTAGACGTGGTTGTCAAAACCAAAGACGTCCGACAGCTGGTAAAGGACCTTGGTGATATCTTCACTAGTCTCTTGGTCTACCATATTAAGCTTAACCCAGAGAAGTGCGTCTTCGGGGTGCCAACATGAAACATGCTCGGATTCATCATTTCCCATAGAGGAATCGAGTCCAATCCGGCAAAAATTTGAGCTCTGTCTGCATTGGCAATACCCACCCAACTTAAGCACGTCCAAAAACTGGTCGGCTGCGTAGCCTCCCTCAACCGATTTATATATCGGCTAGGAGAAAAGGCCCTGCCATTATATAAACTCTTAAATCAAACAAAGAATTTCACATGGACAAGCGAAGCAGGAGATGCCCTAGAAGACATAAAAAAACTCCTCGCTACCAATCCAATTCTCGCAGCACCTGGAATAGGCGAGGTAATGCTGCTATACATATCGGCAACAAATCAGGTTGTCAGAATGGTCTTAGTGGTCGAGCGCGACGCCGAAGGGCATAAGTTCCAGGTGCAAATACCGGTGTACTACATCTCGGAGGTATTAACCCCATGCAAAATAAGGTACCCTCATTACCAGAAGGTTGCATACGGAGTCTTTGTGGCATCCCGGAAGTTGCGACACTACTTTCAAGTGTGCTCCAACACCGTGCCATCCAAAGTCCCTTTAGGGGACATAATCAGCAACAGAGACGCCACTGGGCGCATCGCCAAATGGGTAATAGAGCTCCTCCCCTTTGAATCATCTTTCGCCCATGACGAGCCATTAAATCTCAGATATTGGCGGATTTTGTAGCCGAATGGACAAAAGCCGAACTCCCTCGAGAGTACATCACATACTCACATTGAACTATGTATTTCGACGGCTCAAAAATGCTGACAGGACTGGGAGTCAGGGTCGTCCTGACCTAACCCCACCGGCGATAATATACGGTATGTATTGCAAATCATGTATACCGATTCCAACAATGCAGCCGAATACGAGGCCTTGCTGGACATGCTTCAGATAGCAGCATCCATGGGCGTTCAACACCTTGAGGTCCGAGGTGACTCTAATCTTACCATCTCCCTAGGGAATGGCGAGTTTGACGCAAAGGACCCGAAGATGACTGCATACCGTAATATTGTCTTAGCAATATCAACACGCTTCGAGGGGCTAGAATTCCATCAGATCCCACTAGATAGCAGTCAATCCACTGAAACACTCACAAGACTGGGTGTCGTGGTTTTGTCAACCCGGCAGATGTCCTCGTAACAGGACTTAGTGTGAGGCCATCGCCGGTTGGTGGCGACTCGAAGGGGTTGAACGAGAGAGAGAGAAAGAGTCGGGTTTACCTAGGTTCGTCCCCTCCTATGGAGGTAATAGCCTACGTCCTGCTTTGTGTGTATTTGAAGAGTAGATCTCGATTACAAGGGTGCAGAATCGCTAACCTAGCTATCGAGAGGTCGTAACTTGAGTCTTTTGGCCCTAGGGGCCTGCCTTTATATACAGGTCAAGCCCTAGGGTTTACAATAGAGTCCGAGTCATACTATGACCCGTGACCTACAACATATCTAACTTGTCTTGCATCTTAAGGAAACTCAACCGGCGTTCTAAGCTCCATGGGCTTCGAGCCGCCGTCTTCAAGTGTTGGGCCACCTGGCGACTCCAGTCGGCCACCGCCTCGTTTGTCTTCGTCTTGGTGACACGGCCCACTTATATTTGGTTGTAGAATTGCTGATACGCTTAACCCGGCTCAGTATGGCAGGTCATACCGTGGAGTTATATCCCCGACATTAGGCCCCAGATTGATTTGCATCCATTTATGTCAATAGATTTTTCCTTCCTTTTGGCGGCTTATCCTTGAACCGGTATCTTCTATGATTTCATGACGCCGGCTCGTTCTGCTCCCAAACTTGACATTTTCTCCAACTCATACTTGTTGTGACGTCATCCTTGCTGACCGTTGTTCTTCAAAGTCATCATAACGTATCCCTTCGAAAACTGCGTCAAATCTAGGTGGGCGCGAAAATCGAGGCGTGCTTGTATCCACAAATTTACCACGGTCGCTTCGTTTTTCTCGGTGCCGCTTCACTTCCTTCTTATAAATAAACCCACTGGGCTCCATAGTGACTTTTCCTCATCGTCTTCCTCCTCCTGTTTCTCCATCGAACGAGCACCGTCAGAGCTCCCAAAGTGACTCCAAGGTCTTCGGCTCCATTGCTAGCGTCATCAAGCCTTCTTGCAGCCGCCGAAGCGAACTCAATCATCTTTGTCTCTATTCTGACGCCACCTGGTATGAATCCCCTCCATTTAGGGTTTCGGCATTTTCGGTGTTCTTACCTGTAACAGCCCGAGACCGATGCTCCAGAAGATTCCCATTTTATTCCTTTGTCATTATGTGATTCTTTTGTTTGTCGCATTCATCATCGCATCATTCGCATCATCTGCATAGCATCGTCACTCATTTTTGAAAACTTGCATCTGATCATAGTTGCCGGTCCTCTCCGTTCGTGTCATCGAACGTTTCGAGTCCAACCACACACGCACGTGCCCGCGGCATAAAAAAATATCGTTTTAAAGTGCGTGAAAAATATTCTCGGATTGGGTCGAAAGTTGGCATGCGGTCTTGTTATATTGTAGGTAGACCGCCTGCCAAGTTTCGCCGCAATCGAAGGTCGTTTGGTACCCGAACGGTCGACCGTAGCGGCACCGTATCGGTTTATGTGTCGGGCGTTTTCGGTTTTAAAACTTGTCGCCGGGCCGCACATGTTCCCTCTCTCCTCAGCCCAAACACCCCTACACATCCCATCTAGACCCACCTAGTGCCTAGCCATCGCCGGAGCCGTTCGATTTCGATCGGAGGGTCGAAAATCGGACTAAAACCCCCCTAACCCTAGCCCCCTTGCTATATATAGACCCCCCTAGTCCATTTTTGGACATCCCTAGACAAAACCTAGCCCTAAAACCTACCCTGACCTCCTCCCACGCAGCCAGCCGCATCCTACATCATTTTCCGCGCCGGCCGAACCCACAGCCACCACTTGTCGCCGCCAAAACCCCCTGTGCCGCCACCTGAGATGCCCTCGGCCAACCGCGTCCCCCCAGCGCCTCCCACCACCGCAAGCCCGCCCGAACCCGCATCTGGCCCGCCCCGGGCTGAACCGGGCCCGGACGAGCCGCCGCCGCCCGGCCGCAGCCCCCGCATCCGAGTCCCAGCGTCGCCCTCGAGCTCCAGATCGGGAGAGGAGCTCCCGATCGAGAGCCGTCGCCCCCTCCTGCGGTTACCTCGTCGGAGGCCACCGCCGGCGAAGTCCCCTGCCGCAGCCACACCAAGCTAGCCACCGCCGGGTCGACCCTGCCTCCCGTCACCGTCCCTCTCCTCCCGTTCGCCCCTCACATCTCCCCTCGTTCTTGTTCTGCAGGAGCTCCATGGCCGCGCCACCGAAGCCCCGCCGTCGCCACCACGTGGAACTGGCCGGATCCGTCGTGCCTCTCCCAGATCCGGCGTCCTTGGCCTCGGATCCGTCCGTTCCCGTCGCCGGCCGGAGCCCCCTGCGCTTCGTCCGCCGTCGTTGCCCTACCATGGCCGCCTCCCTCCTCCTGCATCGTGCGCCTGCAGGAAGGAGACGATGCACGAGCTGCTCGCTCGCAACCGCGACCGCATGGGCCATCGCACACAGCCAGCCCAACCGTGTCCCCAAGGCCGCCTCATCTTCAGGCCCGTTGGCGCAAGGTGAGCCCTCAGCCTATCCAGCGCCCGTGCACGTTGTTTTGTTATCCGTCGCTCGGTTACTGTTCGGGCCCTATTGCAGATTCGGCCCAGTTTCATATTTTTTTAACGTTCTGCGATTTTTCATTTACCCAGGACGTTTTTTTACAGAAAAATGTCATTATTTGCAATGTTAACCATTAAATATTCATGCATCGAAGTAAATCATGCCCTATATGAAAAATGTGTAGAATTTTGTGTAGATTAATTATATCTCACTTTCATCCATGTTTACAAATGTGTAACTTGTTGTTTGTAATAATTTGCATTCATAACTTGCTAAAAACGGTATGTCTTAATCATGCAAATTGTTGCGTCCTTTTTTAATGTACACGCCCACATATTATATATGTTTTCGGGGTAGAAAAATCCATTGAATCCATCTGTGCAATTAGTTTTGTGATTTGAGGAAGTTTGTGTGCATGTTATTTTGCGGTTATGGCTTTTGTTATTTTCGCGTGATTTAATCCTTGCATCATATGAATTATTGTTGAACATGAGATACGCCCTTTAACATGTGCACTAGCCCCTGGTCTTTTTGTTTGCCATGTTAATCCATGTTTAGGTGTTATTTTCTTGTTGCCAACATGCCATAAAACTGTGATGTTTTGAGGGGTCTAAATAATTCTAAGTCTGAAACTGTTATTTTGTTGCCATGTTGCCATGTGATTTGCTAGTGATCTAGGTCTCTTTTGTTGTTGCCCCAATGGAGTCTTTTGTTAAGCATGTCATTGTCTACCAGATTGTGCCATGTGTTGCCATGTATAGGATTTGCATCATAGTTATTTCTATTGTCCAATATGCCAATCTGGTAAAAACTGCTACCCATGTCTACCCTAATTTTCACTAAGTCTGAGAATCTGTTTCCTTCATAATGCCATGTTGTGATGATGTTTGCCATGAATCTGTGCATAATTTGATGTTGCCATAATGGAATGAATTGTAGTGCATCATGTCATCTACCATGCTGTTAAGTTTCATGTCAAGATATGACCTGTAGAACATAGTTTTGCTGCTGCCAATATGCCTCCGTGATAAAACTGCTCTATTAAAAACTGTTATTTTCACTAAGTCCTAATTTGCTATATTTTATTGTCATCCTAGTTATCCTTGCTTCTACTCAATTTGCTCTGATGATATGAATTGTTGTGCATCATGT
The DNA here is from genome assembly GCA_039707655.1 of Elymus sibiricus. NCBI lineage: Eukaryota > Viridiplantae > Streptophyta > Magnoliopsida > Poales > Poaceae > Elymus > Elymus sibiricus. The sequence goes on from CM077673.1 coordinate 157,550,082, forward strand.
AGGCTACAGCCCCATGTCTTGTTTGTGCATTTTAGAATCTTGTAGCCTGTTGTTTTCATGTGTGCAATATGCTATGTTGCTGTTTTGGGCAGTTTATAACTAAAACTTGTGTTGCTTGTTGTGGTTGAACCGTTACTCCGTTTTGAACATGTTCTACATGAAACTTGCTTAGAATCTCATGTAGTTTCATAATAAATTGTTGCATCCATGATTTAACATGTTTGTGGTGGTTGTTTGCATGCATTTTGCATTCATGACATATGCATCTTGTGTTGGTCATATCTTTTAGGCCGTAGCTCCGTTGCAAATGTTCTATATATGTAAATCGCCTAGAATGACATGTAGAATCACATGGTGCATTTTGTTTTTATATTTAATAATATAAAAAATGATTAGTTCAGATCTGGACCATTTTAGAAATTAACACATGAGGTCATTTTGGAAATGCTATATGTTGTTTCCGACATCATTTAATATACCTAGATGTCTAGTTTACTTATGCTTCACCTCTTGTCATGTTTAAAAAACATTTAATATTGTTGTGTACCTAAACGGGAGTGAACTAAATGATTCGAATGTGGAGTTTCGTCAATATGCAACCCGTTGCATATTTAACTTCACTTAATGTGTAGTAATCGATTGTTATGATTTGCCATGTCTTGCATAATTAAACCGAACATGCATCATATTTGTTTGCACATCATGTCATGCATATGTTGTGGTGTTTATCATGTGTTGATTGTTGTTTACGGATTGCTTCTTCTCGATAGAGTTCCGAAAGCGTTTGGAGTGTGAGGATCCGTTCGACTACGTGGTTCGTCTACTTCACGGATTCGTTCTTCTTCCAAGTGGGATCTCAGGCAAGATGATCATTTCCCTGGATACCATTACTATCATTGCGATGCTAGATGTCTCGTTTCTATCGCTTGTGTCGCTACCTACCACTTGTTTGTCAAGCCTCCCAAATGCCATGGTAAACCACTAACCCCTCCACATCCCAGCAAACCATTGTTTGGCTATGTTACCGCTTGCTCAGCCCTTCTTATAGCGTTGCTAGTTGCAGGTGCAAATTCTTTCCATGTGCAACATGGATATTTTTTGATATATCACAATATTATTGCTATTTAATTTAATGCACATATATACTTGGTAAAAGGTGGATGGCTTGGCCTTTAGCTCGATGTTTTGTTCCACTTTTGCCGCCCTAGTTACTTGTGTACCGGTGTTATGTTCCATATTGAGCGCTTCTAACATGCTCGGGGTTGTTATGGAGACCCCCTTGACTTTTGTTTTGGGATAAAACTCTTCTGGCAAGGCCCAACATTGGTACTACATTTGCCTAATAACTAATAAAATGCATAGGGACCCGTCGGCACCCGCGGATAATTGAATCAACAACCCAGGCCAGTGCTCCTCATGAGTGTTGGTCCAAACTGAGCGATGTCCGGCGCCCCCTAGTCACCCGGGGTTTCAGCCAACCCGACGTCTAGCTCATCCGGTCGTACCCTGAGAACAAGATACGCGAATCCTATCGGGTTTTGTCGGTACGCCGGGCGGCCTTGCTGGATTTGTTTTACCTTTCTCGAACGTCTTGTGCGTAGGATTTGGAGGACACTTCGGGCTATCTCGAGGTTGAGATTTTCCAACGGAATCTCCAAGGAGATCACGGGTTTCGTGGTCGATGTTATTCCCGCGGCGTGTGGTTAGTTTGTGATGGATGAGTTGGAGCAGCCATGCAGGGTTAAATCTTTCATGAGAGCCGTGCCCGCGGTTATGTGGCAACTTGGAACTTTGTTTAACACCCGGTCATAGCAAACTTAAAGTAAAGTCAAATGAAATACACCAACCGTGTGCGTAACCGTGACTGTCTCTTCTCGTGATTTCTGAACCAAGAGAGAACACGATGGGGTTATGTTTGACCGTAAGTAGGTGTTTAGGATCACTTAGTGATCATTACTTGTTCACGTCCGTTTATGCGATGATCACCCCCTTATTCTTGTACTCGTAATTTAGCCACTCAAATAAATGCTTAGTGCTTGCTGCAGCCTCACCACTTAAGCATACCTTACCCATTAAGCTTTGCTAGTCTTGATACCCTTGGAAATGAGATTGCTGAGTCCCTGTGGCTCACAGATTACTACAACAACAGTTGCAGGTACATGTAATGCGATGATTTGACGTGAGCATGATTTTTGTTTGATTTGGAGTTCTTCTTCTTCATCGATCATAGGATGGGTTCCAGGCCGGCAGCCTGTGATAGAAGGGTGGATGTCATTTTATCGTTTGATTTCGTCCGTAGTCGGACCCTGCTCTTCTGTATAATGATTGTATATGTTGTTGTATTGATGTGATCTTGATTTAGCTTGTAGTGAGTGTAAGCCAATTCCATATACTCATCTCTTCTTTACATGTACTTGTAATGATATCCATTCTTGCGAAATGACGAGATGCGCTCCTTTCCCTGTCGAGGCCCTCGAGCCAAAATAAGGATAGGATCGCATCTTGGGCGTTACAAGTTGGTATCAGAGCCTGTACCGACCTAGGAGCCCCCTTGATTGATCGAACTTGGCTGAGTCGAGTCTAGTAAAAAAACTATTTTGAGTCTAGTTATATCGGAGAGTAGGATTCTTTTTACTCCTCTTCTATGCTCTTGGTAGGAATCGTGACATAGGAATTTTAATTCTTTCCCTCTTCTCACTCAAATTTTTTTAGGATCACGCGGGTATTTTGGAACCTCTATGATGTCGATGTGATCGGAAATCTGTTCTTGGTGCCTCCCGTACGTATGGATTGGACCCGGGGAGTTGAGCTCCAAGGGGTTCTTGACACATCGCTATCGTTCAGTTTCCTTAGTATCTCAGGATGCGGATGTTCAAAATTGCTTCAATACTATTCGTGGTGCGAAGAGTGTGGCGGCAACCAGTACTTGGGAGCGGGATCACATGTACTGCCATGTTTGGTATCGTTGTGATTAGAGGGTCTGAGGTAGATGAATTTCCGAGGTTTCTCTGGTTATGTGTTGACGGATGTGATACACTGGTGGGTAGTATTATTGCTAGGAGTTGAGTGCTTTATACAGTAATTGATCCATGTATCCGTTGGACCAGATTGCATAACCAGAAAGATTTCAGAAGTTCTCAGGTGGGAATTCAAGTAGTTACCTAGGATTATCCTTCCAATGAATGCATAGTGGGTTATGTATTTGTTTCTGGCTTAATCCTCAAGCCCCATCTTTTGTTTTGCTGGAGTATGGTAATTCGAGTTGCTTCGATGTCAAGTGGTGATTTCATATCTTTCCTAACCGGTGTGTTTCTCATCAAGATAATTCATTCCTCCCCAATATTGGCAAGAATTATCCTCATATTTCTTTCCGGGGTTCTTTTTCAACCGTCTCATGTTTTCTTGTTTTCCCCACCCTCCCGCCCTTTTTCTTCAACAATTAAATTCTTATTCAAGTGCCTTTTATGTTCATGTGATGCTTCCGCTATCTTTTCTTCCGTATCGTATCTGGTGATTCATTGTGAAGAGGCGCAGGAGCCTAAAGTTCATCATTTCTTAGTCTTTGTTTTCTTTTTCAGTGGATTCAATTCAAACTTTCGGTGTTCATCATATTCTTTTCATTCGTTAAATGTTTTTTCATGTGGAAAATCTTATCCCAACCTTTCTTCTCTATTTGTCTCTCATTATTCCATCCGGAGTGCTGAAGATATCTTAGAAGACTCCTGTTTCTCTCCAGTCCTGTCTAATTATTTCGAGGTTCTCACCTCATCAAGTTTTCATTCATACTGGTGCAATCTCCCTTTCTAAGAAACCATTTCAACGGTGTTTTCCTTTGAGTGGGCCCATAACCCATAGGTTTTCCCAAGGATCTTACCTGGTTCTTCTAATCTTTTCCGGAGATCTCTAGTTCTTTTCAAATATGACGTAAGAATTATTTTCATCAGTAATATTCGTTCTCCAAGATCGCATAGAATTATAATTTTCATCATTGGATCAACCTTTCCTTATTCATTGTTCCGGAGTGTCTCAATAATTCTTGGTGGTGTTCCTTGTCATCGTTCTCTGTGTTTGAAGACCGAAGGGGAGTTTCTCTTAATTCTTGTTCCATTCCCGGAGATTCATGGTTTCAGCTTCGTGCTATCCTCTGCAATTGTTTTCGATCATGAGTAATTCCTTTCATATCTATCCGGAGCATTTGAGTATTGTTTTCATTTCTCGATCCTCCGAAGGCCATCATTTCAGAAGATTTCTTCGTTCTTAGCTTTCAGTTTTCGTTCTCCAATTCTTCTCAATTGTTGTCTTTTCGTTCGTATCTCAATTATTCCGATGCCTTGTTCAAGTTTCCATTAGGAAAATCTTGATCTCTTCATTCTCATGTATTCCCATTTGTTTCAATTCTTACCGGTGGTTCGTTCAAGACTTCTTCAAGTTTGTGCTCTTTTCTGGCCTCAATCTTTTCAAGAAGAATAAGTGGTATGCCAAATCCGTTGCGTGTCATCAATTAAACTTGATGAAGGATAAGCATAACATAATTCTTATTCTTGTTTCATCAATTGATTTCAATCCTTCTTCCGTAGTTGTTCATGATATCTAATTCTCGATTTCAATTTGTTTATCTTTTATTTCTGGAGTCTCAAGTTTTCTCAAGTATCTCATCGCGAAGCTTCTTCTAAATCTTTGCAATGTCATAATCTATCATTTTCAACCTTCATTTCTTTTTATCATTCTTTCGTATACGGAGGTCCTGATGGTGGTTCTTCAAGTATTTATTCCTTCTTGAAGTGTTCTTCAATATTCTTGTTGGAGTAGCTCAAGTATTCTTTATCTTGCATTTCAAAGTACAATTCTTTCCCCCTTATCTTTTGAGATGGTGTTATAGCATTCTTGATTCATGAGGAGTCTCGAAGAGTAGTTGACAAGAATGAGATATGTAAACCCATCATCTTCCTCATTGGAGCTATCTTGGATTGGATTTCACCTAAAGCAATTCCTTAGGATTGTTCCTATCCTGGTGCCCATCAATGATCCATGTTCTCAATGTATCCTCTTGTAGAAAGAAGTTTGCATATCCTGCTATTCCCAAGCAATCCTTGTTTTCGTTAGTGGCGGGTTGTCACCTCATAATTTTTGAGATGTTTTCCATAAGCCCACAACAAGCTATTATTTTCGTTGTTGATTTTCCAACAACTACGTTCAATCCTTCCTTGTAAGATGCTCTTCACATGCAAGTGTGGTAGGAATTGTCATTTTCTTCTCCGTTCTTTTCTTTCCAATGATCTAGCTTCTACTCTTTTGTTCCGGAGGCGTTGTGATGTGGCAATCTTCGAATCATCATCTCGTTTTGCTAAGATCATGTTCTCCCCTTGCTTGTCCATGTAACCGGAGTTGTGTGGCTCTCTTTCCAATTTCTTCTCATCATGTTAAGTTTTGCCTCTCTTTTCTACCGAAGTGCTGCCCAAATTTCTTTTTCAATTCTTGCTTGTTCCTCGTGCCATTCTTCATCTCTTTGCAACCTTCAACGTTCTTTGGTTTCACTCGTTGTCAACGAAGCAACTAAGTTTTACCTCTTCCTTTCTTCTTCCTCTTCCCCTTCTCATTCTAAGATCTCGGGTCGAGATCTCTTTTAAGTGGAGGAGAGTTGTAACAACCCGAGACCGACGCTCCAGAAGATTCCCATTTTATTCCTTTGTCATCGTGTGATTCTTTTGTTTGTCGCATTCATCATCGCATCATTCGCATCATCTGCATAGCATCATCACTCATTTTTTAAAACTTGCATCTGATCATAGTTGCCGGTACTCTCCGTTCGTGTCATCGAACGTTTCGAGTCCAACCACACAAGCACGCGCCCGCGGCATCAAAAAAATATCGTTTTTAAAGTGCGCGAAAAATATTCTCGGATTGGGTCGAAAGTTGGCATGCGGTCTTGTTATATTGTAGGTAGACCGCCTGCCAAGTTTCGCCGCAATCGGAGGTTGTTTGGTACCCGAACGGTCGATCGTAGCGGCACCGTATCGGTTTATTTGTCGGGCGTTTCCGGTTTTAAAACTTGTCGACAGGCCGCACATGTTCCCTCTCTCCTCAGCCCAAACACACCTACACAGCCCATCTAGACCAACCTAGTGCCTAGCCATCGCCGGAGCCGTTCGATTTCGATCGGAGGGTCAAAAATCGGACTAAAACCCCCCTAACCCTAGCCCCCTTGCTATATATAGACCCCCCTAGTCCATTTTTGGACATCCCTAGACAAAACCTAGCCCTAAAACCTACCCTGACCTCCTCCCACGCAGCCAGCCGCCGCCTCCATCATTTTCCGCGCCGACCGAACCCACCACCGCCACTTGTCGCCGCCAAAACCCCCTGCGCCGCCACCTGAGATGCCCTCGGCCAACCGCACGCTGCCACGCGTCCCCCGGCGCCTCCCACCACCGCAAGCCCGCCCGAGCCCGCATCTGGCCCGCCCCGGGCCGAACCGGGCCCGGTCGAGCCGCCGCCCGGCCGCAGCCCCCGCATCCGAGTCCCAGCGTCGCCCTCGAGCTCCAGATTGGGAGAGGAGCTCCCGATCCAGAGCCGTCGCCCCCAGTTGCGGCTACCTCGTCGGAGGCCACCGCCGGCGACGTCCCCTGCAGGAGCCACACCAAGCCAGCCGCCGCTGGGTCCACCCTGCCTCCCCTCGCCGTCCCTCTCCTCCTGTTCGCCCCTCACCTCTCCTCTCGTTCTTGTTCTGCAGGAGCTCCATGGCCGTGCCACCGAAGCCCTGCCGTTGCCACCACGTCGAACTGGCCGGATCCGTCGTGCCTCACCCAGATCTGACGTCCTTGGCCTCGGATCCGTCCGTTCCCGTCGCCGGCCAGAGCTCCCTATGCGTCGTCCGCTGTCGTTGCCCTACCATGGCCGCCTCTCTCCTCCAGCATCGTGCGCCTGCAGGAAGGAGATGACGCACGAGCTGCTCGCTCGCAACCGCGACCGCATGGGCCGCTCCCACAGCCGGCCCAACCGCGTCCCCAAGGTCACCTCACCTTCAGGCCCGTTGGCCCAAGGTGAGCCCCTCAGCCCAACCAGCGCCCGTGCGCGTTGTTTTGTTATCCGTCGCTCGGTTACTATTTGGGCCCTATTGCAGATTTGGCCCAGTTTCATATTTTTTAACGTTCTGCAATTTTTCATTTACCCAGGATATTTTTTACAGAAAAATGTCATTATTTGCAATGTTAACCATTAAATATTCATGCATCGAAATAAATCATGCCCTATATGAAAAATGTGTAGAATTTTGTGTAGATTAATTATATCTCACTTTCATCCATGTTTACAAATGTGTAACTTGTTGTTTGTAATAATTTGCATTCATAACTTGCTAAAAACGGTATGTCTTAATCATGCAAATTGTTGCATCCTTTTTTAATGTACACACCCACATATTATATATGTTTTCGGGGTAGAAAATCCATTGAATCCATCTGTGCAATTAGTTTTGTCATTTGAGGAAGTTTGTGTGCATGTTATTTTGCGGTGATGGCTTTTGTTATTTTCGCGTGATTTAATCCTTGCATCATATGAATTATTGTTGAACATGAGATATGCCCTTTGACATGTGTACTAGCCCCTGGTCTTTTTGTTTGCCATGTTAATCCATGTTTAGGTGTTATTTTCTTGTTGCCAACATGCCATAAAAATGTGTTGTTTTGAGGGGTCTAAATAATTCTAAGTCTGAAACTGTTATTTTGTTGCCATGTCGCCATGTGATTTGCTAGTGATCTAGGGCTCTTTTGTTGTTGCCCCAATGGAGTCTTTTGTTAAGCATGTCACTGTCTACCAGATTGTGCCATGTGTTTCCATGTATATGATTTGCATCATAGTTATTTTTGTTATCCAATATGCCAATCTGTTAAAAACTGCTACCCATGTCTACCCTAATTTTCACTAAGTCTGAGAATCTGTTTCCTTCACAAATGAACGAGATGTTGGCAGCAATCTTCGGTACGTGTTCTGTCCCTCCTTCGTTAATGTACCGATTTATAAACCTTGTGGCGGCTCATTTTGCTGTATCTTATGTGCAGGGCGAAAAAACCACAACCTCGTAGAGCTGCCCATTGTAAAATTGAAGACCATTTTCATTTACGTAGAGCAGCTGTTTACAGGCTCCGTATATTCCATCATGGCTGTGAAGAACCTAAAGTATCCACCAAGAAGTATCAAAGACATGTTGAAGCAACTCTCTATCGTGCCACAATGGGTGATTGAAACCAGGAAATTGGTGGCTCGTGTCGGAGCGAACATGGCACTCGCTCGGGCAAAAGCGTATCTGCCAGAATTGGATGTGGAGCTTCTGAAAGGCGGCTTCCTGGAGTTTAAACTCGACGGGTCAGCAATCACTCGCGTAAATTACGCAAAGGGCCTTTTGGAGACCCGACCCTTGGCGTCTTTGATAGCCGACGAGGTAGATCTGTCAAAATATCATCCAGCCTACACCGCTGATAATGAACGCATTAACGCGCCCAAGGACGAGCCGTCTGACCTGGTGCCGCCTCACCGTAAGACAACTTTCACTCCTGACATTGACGCGTCAGATCTTGTTGAAGGGACCGCAAATTTTGAATCTTTGCTCTCAATTCGTTGGCAACAGAAAGGCCGGCAGGTTGATGATGACGAGCCGGTGGGGTCAGATCCATAGGCGGCTGATGATAGAGCCTGAAGATGCCTCAGAAGCTGGATGAGTCGCCCCTTCAGAGCAAGCCCCCGGGTGTAAGAAATCTTTGTGAAGGATTATGTGGCTCCACTATGAGCCTGTAATAGGATTAGTGCTTTTCATAACTTTGAGTTTGCTTCGTCGCGCCATCGTGCATGTTGGCGCCTTTTGCCAGTGCTGAACTCTGACTTGACAAGCTTCTGTTAATATGTTGATGTCACTCTTTTATTGTTTATTCCCATGCCTTCCTTGTTTAATGCCCGACGAATTTTTCCTAGAAAGCAAATCTTGGAATAAGCCGGCAACATAGCTTGGCCTTTTGAAACTCAAGTCAATCGATTTTTTCCTTCAATGATATTGAAGTCGGATGATCCGGAAACTGGTCATGATATGAATTCAGTTATCGAACCCGGCCACCCAAATATAAGCCGGTAGCAAGGGTAATATTGTACCTGAAAAATGTGAGTATATATATATATATATTTAAATAATCCGGCTCAATGAGACTCGAAAAAAGGAGACTGACTTTCGAGGCTCAAGTCTTGCTTCCATGAAGCGGGCATAATAACCCATGGTTTATCCTAGCTTTCTGCATGCCGGCTCTCACATGACTCAAGCCAATGTTTTAACCTTAAAAGTTCAGGGTCCAAAAAAGGATTGACTTTAAAGAGTACATGGGGTCATCTGATTGGAGTCGCATCAAACATACATGCAGGTTTAACCATATTTTTGTGGCGTCTTTGCCGGGTCAAAAGGGTGAGAAATCTAAACTCGATGAGTTGGAAGCCCCCAAGTAACCTATGTTTCAAATAATAAAGGCTCATGCTCAATTTATAGGTTGAAACGATAGAGGCCCCGAGTTTCGAGGATGCCGGCTTTATTATATTTGAACATAAAGAAGTACATATAGAATTTTGCAGAGGGGGAGAAAAAATTACAAAAAGTGAGCCGATGGCCCCTAAGTATAATAAGGCCGAAGGTGGGCGATATTCCAAGGCCGGGTAGTTTCCTCCTCAGAAGTGTATGAACCTTCTTGTAAATCAACCAAGTAATATGAACCATTATTGAGGTTTCGACTGATGACGAAAGGGCCCTCCCAAGGCGGGGAGAGCTTGTGCATCCCCGTTTGGTTTTGAATCAGACGGAGAACTAAGTCGCCTTCTTGAAAGGTACGACTTCAGACTCTACGACTGTGATAGCGACGTAGGTCCTGCTGGTATATTGCAGATCTGGCCGCTGCTAAGTCACGTTCTTCTTCCAAGGCATCCAGGGAATTTTGGCGTGCTTGCTCATTATACGCCTCGACATAAGCAGTCACCCGAGGAGAATCATGACGGATATCACTTGGGAGGACCGCCTCAGCTCCGTAAACCAGGAAGAAAGGTGTGTATCCTGTGGATTTGTTTGGCGTCGTTCGAATACTCCAAAGTACTGAGGGAAGTTCTTCAACCCAGCAACCCGGCGTTCGCTCAAGGGGCACCATGAGCCGGGGCTTGATTCCTCTCAAGATCCCCTGCTAAATCGAGCCGGATGTGCTCACGCTGGCAGAATTGTTCCATGGCTCCCATGGACAGATTAGTTCCACTACCAGTAATGATGCTATGAGGGTAACCAAGACGAAAAATCATATTTTTTAGAAATTTGACTGCGGTCTCCGCATCGCAATTGCTGACCGGCTCTGCCTCAACCCATTTGGTAAACTTATCAACTGCCACCAATAAGTGGGTCTTTTTATCAGAAGACGGCTTGAACGGGCCAAACCATATCCAGCTCCCAGACTGCAAACGGCCAAGTAATTGGAATCAAACGCAACTCCTTAGCCGGTACATGAGCCTGTCGACCGAACTTTTGGCACCCATCACACTTGCGCACAATCTCCTAAGCGTCGGCGTGAGCCGTCAGCCAATAAAATCCATGCCGAAAAGCCTTGGCAACCAGTGATCGTGAGCCGGCATGGTGTCTGCAATCGCCAGAATGGATTTCGTTAAGTATCTCCTGGCCGTCCTCACGCGAAGCACACCGTTGAAACACGCCAGTGCTGCTTCTGTTGGAATCAGGGCTCCGCAGACCCAAGAAGGTTCGAACTCTGGGGCATGTGCGAAGATCCCAACAAGCTCAAGTCTCAAGCCTGCCGCTCCACAGCAAGGCCTTGCCGAAGATGCGCGAGAGCGCAAGAAGATGGACACGGAGATTTACCCAGGTTCCGGCCACCTTGCGGTGTAAGACCCTACTCCTGCTTTTGTGGATTGGCCTCACGAGGGGGCTTGAGGATGAACGAGTACAGTGGTGAGCGACCTCGCGAGGGCTCTCGAGTGTGGGTGGTTCAGTCCCTCTCTACGGTGGAGGCTAATCCCTATTTATAGTGGTCTGGGTCCTCTTCCCTTATCGCACAGACGGGAAGGGATCCCACAACGGCCAAATTTGAAAGGGGACAGGAGGTACAACTTATCCTGACTAAAGGTGGTCTTCGCCTGTAAAGCTCTTGGTGTGACGCAGAGGTGGGCTTGGCGATGACATCCATCCTGCCGAGCCCGTGGTCTTGGTCTTGTTGCACCAGAATGGAAACCTTTGGGGGGTTCCTTGGGAACTCGCGTTCGTCCTTGCCTCCTTAGCACGAAAGAGGAAACTATCTCTGTTGCGCCCGCTGGCGCCCGCCTGCCTTGGTCGTCATGGCTCACGTCATCGTAGCCTCCTAAGGCCGAGCACTGCATAGGAATCTCCGCTCCTCGGGAGGCAGCCTGGTAGGCCGCTCCCCTGGAGGTCTTGGCGTCGTTCCCCTCGCGAGGCTGGGGCCCTCGCGAGGGTCTTGCCTTGAGGGGTTTGTCGCTAGGCCGTACTGGGCCGTCGAGGTGGGCCACGCGCTGGGCCGCAGGAAGGCAGGTCTGGGTACCCCTGATCCCAGAACGCCGACAGTAGCCCCCGGGCCCAAGGCGTGCTCGGGCCGGCTTCGGGGCAAAGCCAAGGAAGGAAGGCCGAAGCGCCGTGGGCCCCAATCGCCTGCGGGCCAGGCTTGACGCGTGGCGCACGACGGTGTGCGGATGCCTTCATTTCCCCATGTGGCCACGACAACCGCCCCGACTAACAAGGGCTGGCACGCGCTGCGGGGCCATCATTGCCCAGAATGCGGAGGGACTGTCGGGACCCCGATCCTAAGCCATATGAATCCAGCCTGTAACATGTCACACCACTTTGCGGCCTCACGCACGGTAACCCACGGCTGCCACCTTACCTTGGTCGGGACCGTTTGCGCCTTTTGGCTCACGGATATGAACATGTCGCTAGCATTCACACGTCAAAGAACCCGGGTCGACATGACTAGTTATAGACCCAAGCGGCACAACCGTACAGGGCAGGCATACGTAACCCAACAATGCAGGTGTCGGTCATCAGCGTGTGTAGACGAGTCATAGCAAGCTACAGGGACTCCATAACGCCGTGGGACATAAATGTCATCAACTGCGCGTAGACGAGTTATAGCAGGCTACATGGACTCCATTACACTGCGAGACATTTCCCCGAAGGGACAGACATAGCAACAAGAAGGATACACGCCGGTCAATCAATGTGTCCGGAGCAGTAGCAAGCTACCAAGGCTCAGTGGAAGCACAAAGAGGCATTTCCCCGTAAAGCAGGCTACTAAAGGTATACAGCTAGGTGTCGAATCCCACACATACCAATGCATTTCAATCATACACACACTATGCACGATATGCGTAGATACAACATGGCATCAGAACAAAACTCTACAGCATAACATTTATTTAGGAGGCTCCGAAGAGCCAACATAGTATAATATTACAAGCAGGAGGGGTCACATGACCCAACATTCAGAGCATACAAACAACAAGCGGAAGTTACATGTCTGGGTACAGACATCTAATAAAAGCGGCTGGAAGAGCCTGAAAAGCTACAATGACCCTACCAAAGGAGCCAGACCTCTGTCTGGGATTCCCAAGCTAATCCGGTCAACATCGAACTTCACGTCATAAGAATCACTAATGAGACTGAGGTCTCATCTGTAAAAACATAAATAAGCAAACGTGAGTACAAAGGTACTCAGCAAGACTTACATCAGAACTATCTACATATGCATCATTGTCAACAAAGGGGGTTGTGGAGTTTATTACAGCAAGCCAGCTTTGACTCTTGGCTAACCTGTACTACGAGTACTTTCTTTGAGGTGGCGTATCACACATGAGTCCACATATTCACCACATCAATACACCACTATGGATCCTCTCTCGTCTTCCTACGAGAAGCCATCCATAGCACTCACACTTATCTGGAGCATTTTAGAGTATCCATTTAAAGTTATCTATGAACAATGCAAGTCTCCAAGTAGTCCATATCCGCGGACGCGGCTATTCGAATAGATAGTTTACCCTGCAGGGGTGTACTTCATCACACATGCTCCCGCCACTTACCGCCATGTGCACGTAAAAAGGCACCTCAGCAACCTTCAAGCGGAAGCCCAGCGAGGGAGTCGGCCACGGACGTTAACCTTCAACGACTCTAGTCCAAGGCAGTCGCCTATCTAAGTTGGAACCCATAATGGAAGTCCGGCCGAGGTTTCCAACATGGCCTCAAACGTTGTGTGCAGGGCCCCAAGCCGGTCCCGATTGGGCCATTCATCCACTTCGCAGGCCCGGCCACACCTATCAACGTTTCGAACTACTGCGGCTCCTGGACTGAGAACAAAGTAGGTTAATAGGCCGAGAGGGGTCGAGTTACCGGAACCCAATGTGCGGTAGTAGCTAGTCTTGGAACACAAACACGGAACTCAGTTCCTATGAGCGGTCTCAATGAGACAACCCACCATGTACTCCTACATGGTCTCTCATCGCTACCTTTACGAAAACAGGTTCAACACTTAACCCTCATCATCATGACACAATCATTTCACTCCGGTTCATCACCCAGATGAATCAGACCTGACACAACTCTAAGCATAGCAAGCATAATAGGGTGATAGCACAACATGGCTCAAGCATCTACCAGGTATGCTAGGTTGCTTGGTTCAGCTATTTACTGTGACAATGACAGGTCATGCAAAGGAGTGGGTTCATCTACCGCAACACATGTAGCAGTTGAATCGCATTGTCCTAATGCATTGAAATGAGAGCAAGAGCGAGAGAGTGGGATTATATCGAAATGCTCAAGGGGGGTTGCTTGCCTGACACTTCTGAAGATAGCAATGAGTCTTCATCGGTGGCATCGATCTCAGCGTCGCGATAACGTCTACCGAGAGGGAACTAACACCGACAAAACAGGAAAAGAACACATTCAACGCAATGCAACAATCATGATGCATGACATGGCATGTTAAAGCATTTAATTGACCTAGTGCAATAGACAAACTTATTAAGTGAAGTGGAATTCAGATATATACTAAATTTTAACTCCAACACTATTTATCAAATTGTCCTAATCACCATTTGTGCTAGTTGATGTAGTTAACTTGCTCAAACATGCATGGGAATGGCATAAAAAGATTCCTTGTATTTTTTTGATGATTTTTCATATATAATTTATTTCATTTGGAGTTAGGGTTGAATTTCTATGATTTTCCAAAGTTTTAGGCATTTCCTGGATTATTTTAAAACATAAATGATTTATTGCATCAGCCTGACGTCATGCCTACGTCAGCGAGTCAACAGACCCGGCCAGGTCAAACCTGACACGGTGGGCCCCCCAGGTCAGTGTCACGGGGTTAATCCCCGCGCTGACCAGGGGTTTGACCCACCCCAGGGCCCACTGTCAGTGACTGTTAGCGGTTAATTAAGGGGGAGGGTTAACTCTAATGACTGCTACATCGGCCCCCGCCGGAATTTCGCCGGCGACGACCAAACAGACGGCGGCGCGTCGCTGAAAATGAGCTACAAGCTGCTACTGGGTGCGCGAAGACCACCAGGATGGAGCCCGAGCTGGGATGCATCCATTCCCGGGGTCAGCTGGCCGCGGGGCTGCCGGAATCCACGCCGGCGCTGACCTGTGCGGCGAGCAGAGCTCGGGTGAGCTCGGGCACGGGGCTGCAGCATGCTAGCAGGAAAAGCGAGCAGCTAGGCGGCTTCTTAGGGGCACTAGGAGCACCCCTGATGCAGCAGATGCTTTGCAGGAGCACGGGGTCCTCGATCCTGTCGGTCATGGCGGACGACGGCGCTCGGATCTCACGGAGGTGGGATTAGAGCACGTGCACGACGACAGGGAAAGGGGATAGCGACACAGGGGCTCACGGTGAAGCTGATGACGCGGACGGCAAGCTCGGGGATGGTCGGGAGCCGGTGAATTGACGACGGCGGCCGTCGGGATGCAGCGGTGAAGACGAGCTCGATGGCAACGATTGAGGGCCACCCGGCTTGCGATCTTCTAAACGGAGATGCTCCGGAGCTCGGAGGAGCTCGAGGACGAGGCGGCTCGGCGATTCTCTAACGGTGGCCGTGCGGACGAACGACGGCGGCCGGCGGGATCTCTCGGGTGAGCTCGCGGGAGGGGCTAGAGGGCAAGGGAGAGAGCAGAGAGAGGGGGAAACGACGGAGGGTGTCTGGGCGTCTCCTGGGCATGGAGATAGGCTCGAGGGGGCGAGGAAGCAGGCAGATAGGAGCCGGCCTCCTCGGGCGCGCGCATGCGAGCACGCAGCTGCTCCTACTGGCAGAAGGTAGGAGAAGTGCCTGATGGGCTGGGCCTTCTGGCTGGGCCGCAACGGGTATGCCAGGTGAGGTCCTTTCTACTTTCTCTTTCTTTCATTTTAGTTTCTGTTTTCTATTTTCTGCACTTGTAGGACCGAAAGTATGTCTAGAGGGGGGTGATTAGACTACTTGACCAAATAAAAATCTAGCCTTTTCCCAATTTTTAGTGTTGGCAGATTTTAGCATTCATAGCAAGTCAAGTACACCCTACACATGCATGTCTAAGAGTATAGCAGCGGAAAGAACAACAAGCATGAGTAGTAAAGGAAGGGTAGGAGAATCAAACGCAATTTGTAGACACGATGATTTTTTCCCGTGGTTCCGATAGGTGGTGCTATCGTACATCCACGTTTATGGAGTCTTCAAACCACGGAGGGTAACGGTCGCGAGAGTCCACGGAGGGCTCCACCCACGAAGGGTCCACGAAGTAGCAACCTTGACTATTCCATAACGGCTTCCATCCACGAAGGATTAGCCTCACTATGGGTAGATCTTCACGAAGTAGGCGATCTCCTTGCCCTTACAAACTTCTTGGTTCAACTACACAACACGAAGTAGGAGGCTCCCAAGCGACACCTAACCAATCTAGGAGGCACCACCCTCCAAAAGGTAATAGGCTCGGTAATGACGATGAACTCCTTGCTTTTGTGCTTCAAGATGATAGACTCCTCAACACACAATCACTCTTTCACAGATTTGGCTTGGTGGAAGAGATGGGATTGGTGGAGAGCAACTTGGGGAGGCTAGAGATCAAGATTCATATGGTTGGAATGGAATGGCATGATCTCAACACATGAGTAGGTGGCTCTCTCTCAGAAAACTGGATGGGGCAAGTATGGAATAGTTCTGAGTGCTTCTCTTTCGAGTAGGTGGTGGTGAAGGGGTATATATAGGCATCTCCAAAAATCCAACCGTTACACCTAAAGTGACCAACTCGGTGACGCCGATGTGTGAATCTCGGTGGTACCGAGTTGCTCCAAAGGTAGCAACTTTTGAATCTCGGTGAGACTGATATATAAAACTCGGTTGCACCGATAAGGTGACCAATGGTCAGATTGCCAAACTCGGTGATGCCGATTCAACAAACTCGGTCGGACCGATTTTGTGAAATTGGGTAACAGAAAGTTGGCAAGCTAAACTCGGTGGCACCGAAGCAGAATCGGTTGCACCGAAAGGCTAGGGTTTGGCTTAGGTCTGTCTGAGTATGGGAATCGGTGGCACCGAGTGGAAAGTGTTGGTTGCACCGATTTTGGATATTTGACTTTGGACATACTTTTGTGGAATTGCTTGTGGGTGTTTTTGTTGACTATCACTTGTGCACGTATGAGCATTTTGTTCACCAACAATACCTTACCCCCTTTTAATAGTATTGGCTTTCCTATGGACTCAAAGTGATTTCTCACAAAGTAAAATGTAGAGTCCTCTTGCTTGAAGCTTTGCCAATCCATTTCCTGGCATCTTGGGGTATCTCCACAATCTCCACACTCCTTTTGCCAATCCTATCATTGAACTTTTCCTGAAATATGCTTAGTGGAAATATTAGTTCAATGACATATATGTTGTTATTAATTACCAAAACCACCAAGGGAGCAAATGTGCTTTCAGCACTATGTTTTGATTTAATAGAAATACTAAATCACTTTAATAATTCCTGAAATTATTTATGGGAACTGTTTGGATTATTCCAAAATCCCTCAAGAGTTTTCAGAAATTTCGGAGCAATTAAATTATTTATAGCAAATAAATGCCCAAATTCAAAACTGTAAGAGTTGATTTAAAATCCACAAATGGTCCAAGAATAGATGTATCAATTTTGGCAGAGGTTTTCACCCTTTTCAGAAATGATAAACTTTTCTTAAGAGCATTTTGGATTCACTGAAATTATTTCAAAGTTTAACCTATTTGAATTATATTTGTGCTAGGATTTGATCACCCCCATTTCAGGTTTCATTTAAATTTTAACATGATGCATGGATGCCACTGATGCAACTAGCATGGTTATTGCAAACAATTTCTAGGGCTGTGATAGGGACGCCGGTTGGCATCCGATCAACTATAAGTGGGCGAGGAGGGCAGAGCCCCACTAGCCCATCTTCATCGTCTCGCCTCTTCACTGAAATCCGCTGCCTCCATGACCATGGCACCAGCGAGGAGGTTCTCTGCTGCCGAGAAGGGGAAGGGCCGCCTGGAGGGACTGGACTCGCCGCCGCCCAAGAGGGGTCGCAGTCGTCCCTGCAAGTACACCGCGACGCCGGCGGTGGCCAGCCGAGGGCGCGGGCGCACTCCCGTGCGGGCCGGTGCCGCCTCCGGCAGCCGTGGGAAAGCTCTCTCCCACGCTGGCGGCAACGGCAGCCGTGGCGCCCGCGACCGAGTGGGGAAGCCTGCGGCGGGCACCCGGCCGCCCCGCCCGCGATCTCACTCGGCCGACGCGGTCCAAGAGTTCGTGGTGTGGGTGGAGAGGCCGGCCACCACCTGGCTCCAGCTCCCGCACTTCTTGGCAGGGGCACTGCTAGCTAGAGGGCTTGCCGGCCTATGGCTGCAGGCCGATGGTTGTTGCAGCGAAGCCTCGTGGGTGGAGGTCAAAGTCACTCCCGCAGGCTACGTGTTCCTGAACCGCGGGTGGCGGACGTTCGCTCGCGCTCGCGGCCTGCAGGGGAGGTGTACCCTCCACTTCAAGTACGACGGGGCAGCGACGCTCTTCGTCGAGACTTTCGAGGAAGACAGTAGGCGCTTGGGGTGCTGCCCGGAGGACGACGACAGCGACAGCGACCACTTCTCCGCCGACGATGATGATCGCGGCGGCGGCGTCCTCGATGGTGAGCTTGCCCTTGGCGACGGATGCAACACCTCCAGCAGCAGCGATGCCTCCTCCGGGGAAGCTCAAGCGACGACGACTACGACGAGCCGCCACGCCGGCGGGCCCAGACCAAGGAGGGTGGCAAGCTGCCGCGGCGTCGTGCCCTTGCCACGGAGGCTGTCGAGCCGCCATGCCGCCGTGCCACCGTCAAGGAGGAGGAGGACTCCGAGTGAGCGCGGGCGGCGCCGGGGCCAGGCCTCAGGAGTACGGACCTCAGGAGGCCATCTTTTCTTGTTTTTTTACTTCCTGCATCAAGAATCACGGAGGGCCCCGAGGGGGCGTGTAGTGAACTATGGCGCTTGCGCCTTTATGTTAGCGTTTTGTTCTTATCTCGTACTTTGGTGTATATATTGCTACCAATGAAAAGTTCCTGCTCATCGCGACTAGGATAACTTAGCTTGGTGTACTCGTGGCGGGTTCATGCGTCGCGAGGTGTAGCTGGGGCGCCGGGGCAGCTTGGAGGTCTTGCCGAGGGGGCCTCTTCTTTGCGGACCAGGCAGCTTTGCAGCTCCGAGAGGTGCCCACCATTTGCGAGGCTCCTGGGGGGGTGGCGAGGAGTCAGGGCCTCCGGAGGCGCTTCCTCAGGGCACCGCCTCCCACGAAGGTGCTGAAAAGTGCTTTATGTAGGGTTAGAATTCTTGATAACGAGCCGAATCGTGACTTCCCTTTCCTTGGTCGTCTTCCTCCTAGCGACCATTTTCGGTTAGAGCCCCCGAGCGAGGGTCAATCGTCACTAGTATGTCGGGTCACGATGCCCGGCAAGGCCAGGAGATGGGCGCTCCTGAGTCCGGGGGCCGAAGGCAATATTGCCTGCTGGCTCGCTTCGAGAGCGTCGCGCGAGGATTCGGACGCCAAGGTTTTGGCGAGGTGTGCACACGGTGTCCAGCTCCCGCTCGCGAGGCGCGCGAGAGAGACAGCTGGCGGGTGCCAAACCCCCTTAAAAAGAAGCTCAAAAATGAGAAATGCTGCAAAGAGAAAATTTCCCACCCCATTTTTCGAATAAGACGCGAAAACTTCAAACTTGATTCCAAAAAGTGGCAAATACGGCTACAGAAGAGAGCAAAGAACAGCCGCATCCGGCACCTAAAACTAGTCTTCGTCTTCCCCCAGCGCGGAGCGTAGGGCCTCCACTAGGCGTGGGTATAGTCATTGGGGGACCGTGTCGTCCGCTAGCGCGGAGCATGGGGCTTCCACTTGGGCATGGGTGGGGGCCCCTCCGCGTCCTCGGGGGACCCCGGGCGTATACAACCCACACATTATTACGTCAGAGTGTCACGGGTAGAACTTCCGGAGGTGCTGGATGTTCCAGGCATTCTGGACGGGGACCCAGTCCTGCGTCTCCAGGCGTACGGCCCTAGGCCTGGAGACACGGGCGACCCTGAACGGGCCCTCCCACATGGGCGAGAGCTTGTGCAAGCCCTCCCTGGAGAGGACCCGCCTCAGGTCACCCACCTCGAGGGTCCTGGAGCAGATGCTGCGACAGTGGTAGCACCGCAGCGCCTGCTGGTACCTCGCTGCGCGGAGCGAGGCTTGGCGGCGGGCCTCCTCCCTGAGCACGAGGTCTTTCCCCCGCGAGGCATCCTGATGCTCCTCGTCGAATGCCAAGACCCGCGGGGAGCGATGCTTGACCTCGTGCGGGAGGACCGCCTCTGCCCTATAGACGAGGAAGAATGGGGTCTCTCCGGTGGGCTTAGTCGCGGTGCTGCGGATGGACCACAACACGGACTGAAGCTCACCGAGCCAACCCCTGCCGCAAGCCTCAAGCTTCTTCCTGAAGCTCCTTGCCTTGAGGCCCCTCAGGACCTCCGCATTGGCGCGCTCGGCCTGGTCGTTGCTCCGTGGGTGCGCCACTGAAGCATAGCATATCTGCGTTCGAAGGTTAGCACAATAGATCCTGAAAAGGTTGCTTGTGAACCGCGAACCGTTATCGGTGATGATGCGGTTGGGGACGCCGAAGCGACTCACGATGCCCTTGATAAACTTTACGGTCGACCTGGCGGGGATGGTGCGGACGGGCTCCACCTCCGCCCACTTGGTGAACTTGTCGATGGCGACGTAGAGGTAGCGGTACCCGCCGGCCCCTCGCGGGAAGGGCCCCAGTATATCCGGAGGCCCTACGCGAGCTGATGAATCTGCTTGGCATGGAACCGGCAAGCCTCGCAGGACCGGACCAGCTCAGTGGCGTCGTTGAGCGCCGTGGGCCAGTAGAAGCCAGTGCGGAACGCCTTCCCTACAAGGGTGCATGATGGGGAGTGGTGTCCGCAGTCTCCTCCATGGATGTCGGCCAGCAGCTCGCACCCCTGTTCTCTGGACACGCATCGCAATGCGACGTCGATCGGGCGCTTGCGGTACAGCTCACCGTCCCGCAGACAATAAGCTATGGCCTGTCGTACCACATGCTGTGCATCTTCCTCCTTTTCCGGTAGTGTGCCATGGAGCAGGTACGTCCTGAACTCTTGTGTCCAGTCGTCGACTTGGGGCTCCAGCGCTAGGAGCAGTCGGGCTCCTGAGGCAGGACCACAAGTTGGATCCCCCGAGGGTGGTGCTGGGGGTAGCTCTTCACTCAGCGGCGCCTGATCCACGGTTGGGGGTGCCGCGGATGGCTTGAAGAGCTGTTCCTCGAAGACGCCCGGCTCCTAAGGCTCGCGACGTGATGCCCTCTTGGCAATATCATCAGCCTCCTTGTTCACGCCATGCAGGATATGCTGCAATTCAAAACCCTGGAAACATTTTTCAATCTTACGTACCTCTTCCAAGTATGCCCCCATGTGCCCGTCTTTAGGTGTATACTCCTTGTTGGAGAAGTTGACGAGGAGCTGGGATATGCCCTTGATGGTGAGGCGCTGAATCCCCAAGGCGGCTGCGGCCTTGAGGCCGGCGATTCAGCCCTCGTACTCCGTGATTTTGTTGGAGACCTTCTCACCATGCTGGAAGCAAAGGTGCATGGCGTAGTAAACCTTGTCCCCGATCGGGAAGATGAGTACAACTACGGCTCCTGCTCCCCTGCGCGCGAAGGCCCCATCGAAGTGCATGATCCAACCTTCAGGCACCTCGTTGCCGGGGGTGAGGGACTGGCCCTCGTCCAGCCCCCGGTCGGGAGAGTCCATCCATTCGGCTACAAAATCCGCCAGGGCTGCCCCCTAGATGACCCTGGTCGTGCTGAACTCTAAATCGAAGGCATGCAGCTCGATGTTCATTTCTGCGACCCTCCCTGCTGCGTTGGGGTTGCGCAACACTTTCTCCAAGGGGTATGCAGAGACGACCTTGATGGGCTGCCCCTGAAAGTAGTGGCGCAGTTTCCTTGAAGCGACAAGAAGTGCGAGCAAGAGCTTCTGCTGCATAGGGTAGCGCGAGCGCGCTTCCCGCAGTACGGTACTAACGTAGTACACCGGGTGCTCAACGAGGGAGAGGCCTTTTGCGCCGCCCCACTCTGCAGCAGGATCATGAGGCCCAGGTGCCTCGGGGGTCACCAGGGCGGCTGAGGCCTCAGGAGCATCGTCTTGGAGAGGTGAGGGCTTCAGGGCATCCTGTGAGTCACCTTGCTTCATGTCCGGGGCCCCACCTATGCCTAAGGGTGCAGCGCGCGCGCCGACATGCTCCTCCCTGACTGCCACGAGCGCAACACTGGCGGAGTGCGGGGTGCCAGCCAGGTATAGCAGTAGGGGCTCCCGGAGGCGAGGCGCCACCATTACTGGTGGACTCAAGAGATACCGCTTGAGGTCCTCGAATGTCGCGTCTGCCTCCGGAGTCCATTCGAAGGGGCCCTTCCTCTTCATGAGCTTGAAGAACGGCAGGGCGCACTCGCCAAGCTTGGAGATGAAACGTCCCAAGGGGGTCACGCAGCCCGCCAGCTTCTGCATTTCCATGAGGGTCTGAGGCAGACTCATCTTGCTTATAGCCTTGATCTTCTCTGGGTTGGCCTCGATCCCTCGGTGTGACACCAGGAAACCGAGCAGTTTGCCCGACGGGACCCCGAAGACGCACTTCTCGGGGTTGAGCCTCAGACTCTCCCGCCTCAGGCTGGCGAATGTCTCCTCCAGGTCCTCGATCAGGGTCTTGGCTTCTCGTGACTTGACCATGATGTCGTCGACGTAGGCCTCCGCGTTCCTCCCGAGCTGCTGCCCCAGGGCAATGTGCATCAGCCGCTTGAAGGTTGTGCCAGCGTTCTGTAGCCCGAAGGGCATGCACGTGTAGCAGAACACACCACACGTGGTGAGGAAGGCCATCTTCTCGACGTCTTCCACCGCCATCTTGATCTGATGGTAGCCAGAGAAAGCGTCCAGGAAGCATAGAAGGTCGCACTCGGCAGTGGAGTCCACGATCTGGTCGATGTGCGGCAGCGGGAACGGGTCTTGGGGGCAAGCCTTGTTTTGGCTCGTGAAGTCGACGCACATGCGCTCCTTCCCGCACTTCTTTGGGACAACCACTGGGTTGGCCAGCCACTCCGGGTATCGCACCTCCCGGATAACTCCGGCCTCCTTCAGCTTGCCGACCTCCTGGGCGATGAACGACTGCTTCTCATGAGCATGCCTCCTGGCCTTTTGCTTTACCGGGCGTGCATTAGGGCACACCATGAGGTGGTGCTCGATCACATCCCTCGGGACCCCCACCAGGTCGGATGCATTCCACGCAAACCCATCCTTGTTTGCATTGAGGAAGGCCACCAACGCCTCCTCCTGCTCCGGGGGGAGGCCGGCGCCGATGGTGAAGGTGAGGCCAGGGTTCTTGTCGTCTACAGGCACCTGCTTCGTTTCAGCCCGGTTCTGAGAGAATAGCTGCTTCTTCTTTACTAGCATGGCGTCGACGGTGTCCTCTGCGCCCTCCGAGGCCTGCGCGCCATTCCCAGCGTTGGGGCGCGCCGCAGCCGCCGCCTTGTAGGCGAGCTTGAGTGCGCGGACTGCGTCCTTGGCGTCTCGGATGATGGAGAGGATGCCGTTGCTCCCAGGCATCTTGATGACGTTGTAGCCCGGGTGCATCGCAACCATGGACTTAGCGAGGGCGGGATAGCCAAGGATTGCGTTGTAAGTGAGGTGGAGGTGGGCGACGTCGAAGTCGATCTGCTCGGTTCGGTAGTTTTCGCGGGTGCCAAAGGTGACTGTCGGATTTCGGGCTCCGCAAAACCCTAAGAGTTCGAACCCAGGGGTGTGTGCGAAGATTCCCCAACAGCTTCACCCCCTCCAAGCTCACAACACGATAACCCCGCAGGATGGCGAGGAAGAAGATGGGACACATGAGTTTACCCAGGTTCGGGCCGCTGCGAGGAGTAAAACCCTACTCCTGCCTATGGTGGATTGCCTCGCGAGGAGGTTTGTGGATGAACTAGTACAGTGGTGTGTTGCTCTGCGGGTGCGTTTGTTCGACCCCCTTTCTCTGAGCAGCCTAGCCTCTATTTATCACAGCCCGAGTCCTCCTCCCTTATCGCAATGGCGGGAAGGGATCCCACAACGGCCAAATTCAAAGGAGGACAGGAGGTACACCCTATCCTGATGAAAGGCGGTCTTCGCCTGCAAAGTAGTCGACGGTGATGCAGTGGTGGGCTCGGTGATGACGTCCGTCCTGCGGGGCTTGGGGTCTTGGTCTTGTTGAACCGAAGTGGAAACCTTTGGGGGGCGCTTTGGGAACTCGCGTGCGCCCCTCCCTCCTTTGCACCAAAGGGGAAACTGTCCCCTCTGGCGCGCTGGCGCCCGCCTGGCCTGGCTGGCGTCACCCTTGGCCTCCTGAGGGCGTGCGTTACATAGAAATCTCCGCCGCTCGGGAGGGGGCCTGGGGAGGCCTACCTCCCCGCGGGTCTTGGCGCTGTTTCCCTCGCAAGCTCGTGGTCTCGCGAGGGCCTTGTGTTGAGTGAGGCCGCGCTGGGCCATACTCGGTCGTCGAGGTGGGGCATGCCCTGGGCCGCAGGCAGGCAAGTCTGGGTACCCTGGTATCCAGAACGCCGACAGTAGCCCCCAGCCCCGAGGCGCGCTCGAGCTAGCTTCGGGGTGAAGCCACGGAGGATGGCCCGAAGTGCCATGGGCCCCAATCGCCTGCGGGCCCGACTTGACGCGTGGCGCACCATGAGACGTGGGTGCCTCAGCTCCCTGAAGACGTCAGGAACTGCCCTAAGTCGGGCTGACGCGAGGCCTGCGCACCTCCTTGGCCATCATTGCTCTTCTTTGAATGCTGCTGACCCCTCGCGTCCTCTCCCGCCTAGGGCCATGCGGATGTGACCCGATGGGAGTAGATGAAGCGACGTGAGGCAGGATAGCACGCCGGACGAGTCTGGCACGCGTCGCATGAGGTGCATGGCGACTCCACTCCCCACTACGCCTCGGCAACCACCCCGTCTGGCCTTCAGTCGGCGCACGTTGCGGGGCCATCAATACCTGGGATTTGGAAAGCTCCGGTTGGCCTCCATCCAGCTATAAATGGGCAGGGGAAACCGAGCTCCCAGCCCATCCCTACTTCTTGCTCCCCTGTCTTCGTCCTTCGTCTACCCCATCATGACACCGGTGAGGAGGTTTTCCGCCGCCGAGAAGGGAAAGGCCTGCCAGGGGGCGCCGGGTCAACAACCTCCCAAGAGGAGTAGGGGTTACCCCCGCAAGCATGGTGGGACGTCCCCGGCGTCACCCCGTGGGCAGGGGCGCCCCTCCGCGGGGCCCGACGCCTAAGTTGGCGCAGCCGGAGGCGGTGGGCGCAGTGGCCATGGCAGGGGGGAGAGACCTGCAGTCGGTGCCTGGCCGCCGCGCCCGCAAGCCCGCACGGCCGACGCGGGCCTGGAGTTCCTGGTTCTGGTGGAGAGGGAGGCGAGCTCCTTGTTGCAGCTCCCGCGCCCCTTCGCAGAGACATTGCCGGCTGACGCACCCGTGGGCCTGTGGCTGCAGGCCAATTGGTGTTGCAGCGGTGCGTTGTGGGTGGAGGTTGAGGTCACCCCCGCAGGCAACGCCTTCTTGGGCCGCGGGTGGCAGACCTTCGCTCGAGCCCATGGCTTGGAGGGGAGGCCTACGCTCCACTTCAAGCATGGCGGCGCCGCGACGCTTTTCGCCAAGATCTTCGGTGAGGATGGGAGGCGTTTGGAGTGCTGCTCGGAGGGCGGCGACAACGGCGATCTTGGGGGTGAGCTTGCCCTTGGCGACGACCGCCATGTTTCCAGCAGCAGTGATACATCCTCCGAGGAAAGCCCGAGCGACGACAGCTATGACGCCTCGCCATGCCGTCGCACCCGAACTTCGGGGGGAAGCCAGCCGCGGTGGAGCCACTCCCCCGCCCGGGAAGCGGCCACACCGACGTGCCACCACGGCGCCATCAAGGAGGAGGAGGACTCTGACTGAGCGCCGGTGCGCCAAGGACGGGGCCTCAGGAGCGGTGGCCCCCCAGGGCGGGGGCTCCTTCGCCTTCTTTTCTTTTCTTCTGCCTGTAATCAAAATCATGGGTAGGGAGCCCCTTTCGGGTGTATGACGAACCTTGGCGCTTGCGCCCTCTTATTAGCACTCTCGTTACACATTATGGTCATTGCGTTACTGTTAACTGAGGCCTCCCTTTGATCGTAGTTAGAGTGCTTAGCTTGATGCGTCCGCGGCGGGCTTCCGCGTCGTGAGGTTTAGTAGTGGCGTCCAGTGAGCTAATAGCACTTGGAGAGCTGGGGGAGGTTCCTCTTTCCTGCGAATGAGGCGACTTGGGGGGCCCTTTCGACGCTCTACGTCTACGGGGCCCGATCCGGTGCATGCCCCACCACCGTTGGGGCGTCCGGATCACCAGGACGAGACCAAAGGGGGCGAGGCCTCGATCGCCATTGGGGCATCCGGATCACCAGGATGAGACCAATAGCGAGCGAGTAGCCACGCGATCAGTGAGGCTCCTGAGGCGCAGTGCTCAGGAGCCCTCTTTTGACGCTCAAGTGGCACTCTACGTCGGCGGGGCCCGATCCTGTGCATGCCCCACCACCGTTGGGGCGTCCGGATCACCAGGACGAGACCAAAGGGGGCGAGGCCTCGATCGCTATTGGGGCGTCCGGATCACCAGGACGAGACCAATAGTGAACGAGTAGTCACGCGATCGGTGCGACTCCTGAAGCGCAGTGCTCAGGAGCCTCCCTTGACGTTCAAGTGGCGACCAATCCTTTCTGCCGGTTCTTGTCCCCAGGGGGCGTGAGCCTCCAAGGTTTTTTGAGACAGCGCACCGAGTCACGATGGAGCCCCCGAGCAAGGGTGAGATGGCGTGCGCCTGCTAGCTTGATCGAGAGTGCGACATGAGGACCAGGACGCCAAGGCCACGCGGGGACCAGGACGCCAAGGCCTTGGCGAGGTGTGCGCACCGTGCCAGTAGCCCCCGCTCACGGGGCGCGAGAGGGAGAGGCTGGTAGGCGTTATCTCGAAGAAAGAAATTTCAAGAGAGAGAGGACGGACAGCAAGAAGAAAAAATTCCCGCCCCTTTTCCTTTAAATAGAGTAAAAAAAAAAGCCTCGGACTTCCTTCCAGGGAAAAGGAAAATTCGAACACAAGAAAAGCAGAGAAAAGCCGCGTCCGGCACCTAGGCTAGTCTTCGTCTTCCCCAAGCGCGGAGCATAGGGCATCCATGTTGCATGGGCATGGTCATTGGAGGACAGTGTTGTCCGCCAGCGCGGAGCATGGGGCTTCCACTTGGGCATGGGTGGCAACCCCTCCGCGTCCTCGGGGGGCTCCGGGCGTATATAGCCCACTCATTATTACGTGAGAGTGTCACAGGTAGAACTTGCGGAGGTGCTAGATGTTCCAGGCATTCTGGATGGGAACTCCATCTTGAGTCTCCAGACGCACGGCGCCAGGTCTGGATATGCGGGCGACCTTGAACGGGCCCTCCCACATGGGCGAGAGCTTGTGCAAGCCTTCCCTGGAGAGGACCCGCCTCAGGACGAGGTCTCCAACTTCGAGGGTCCTGGAGCGGATGTTACGGCAATGGAGCGCCGCAGCGCCTGCTGGTACCTCGCGGCTCGGAGCAAGGCTCGGCGCCGGGCCTCCTCCCCGAGCACGATATCCGTCCCCCGCGAGGCATCTTGACGCTCCTCGTCAAATGCCAAAACCCACGGGGAGCGGTGCTTGACTTCGTGCGGGAGGACGGCCTCGGCGCCGTAGACGAGGAAGAACGGGGTCTCGCCGGTGGGCTTAGTCACGGTGGTGCGGATAGACCACAACATGGACTGAGGCTCGTCGACCCAACCCTTGCCGCATGCCTCAAGCTTCTTCTTGAAGCTCCTTGCCTTGAGGCCCCGTAGGACCTCCGCGTTGGCGCGCTCTGCCTGACCATTGCTTCGGGGGTGCGCCACTGAGGCGTAGCATATCTACGTTCCAAAGTTAGCGCAATAGGTCCTGAAGAGGTTACTTGTGTACTGCGAACTGTTATCGGTGCTGATGCAGTTGGGGATGCCGAATTGGCTCACTATGCCCTTGATGAACTCGACGGCTGATCCGGCAGGGATGGTGTGGATGGTCTCCACCTCCGCCCACTTGGTGAACTTGTCGATGGCGACGTAGAGGTAGTGGTACCCGCCTGCTGCCCGCGGAAAGGGCCCAGTATATCCAACCCCCAGACCGCAAAGTGCTAGGAAAGCAGGATGGTCTGGAGGCCCTGCGCAGGCTAATGAATTTGCTTGGCGTGGAACGGACAGGCCTCACAAGACCGGACCAGCTCGGTGGGGTCGTTGAGCGCCGTGGGCCAGTAGAAGCCAGTGCGGAACGCCTTCCCTACAAGGGTGCGTGACGAGGAGTGATGCCCGTAGTCTCCCCCATGGATGTCAGCCAGCAGCCCGCACCCCTGCTCCCTGGATACGCACCGCAACGCAACGTCGTTCGGGCGCCTGCGGTACATCTCGCCGTCCCGAAGACAATAAGCTGTCGCCTGTCGTACCACACACTCCGCGTCTTCCTCCTTTTCGGGTAACGTGCCATGAAGTAGGTACGCCTTGAACTCCTGTATCCAGTCGTCGACTTGGGGCTCCAGCGCCCGGAGCAGTCGGGCTCCTGAGGTCGGACCACAAGTTGGAGCTCATGAGGGTGGTGCTCGGGGCTGCTCTTCATTCGGCGACGCCTGATCCCCACTTGGTGGTGTCGCGGATGGATTTAAGAGCCGCTCCTCGAAGACTCCCGGCTCTTGAGGCTCATGGCGCGATGCCCTCTTGGCGATGTCATCGGCCTCCTTGTTCGCGCTGCGCGGGATGTGCTGCAACTCCAAGCCCTGGAAACGTTTTTCAATCTTACGTACCTCCGCCAAGTATGCCTCCATGTGCTCGTCCTTAGGCGTGTACTCCTTGTTGGAGAAGTTGACGAGGAGCTGGGACACGCCATTGATGGTGAGGCATTGAATCCCCAAGGCGGCTGCGGCCCGGAGGCCGGCGATTAAGTCCTCGTACTCCGCGATGTTGTTGGAGACCTTTTCACCATGCTGGAAACAGAGTTGCACGGCGTAGTAGAGCTTGTCCCCGGTCTGGGAGATGAGCATGACTCCGGCCCCTGCTCCCCTGCGCGCGAAGGCCCCATCGAAGTGCATGATCCAATCCTCAGGCGCCTCGTCGCCGGGGCCGAGGGACTGACCCTCACCCAGCCCCTAGTCAGAAGCGTCCGTCCATTCGGCTACAAAGTCCGCCAGGGCCGCCCCCTTGATGACCCTGGTCGTGCTGAACTCTATATTGAAGGCCTGCAGCTCGATGTTCCATTCTGCCACCCTCCCTGCTGCGTTGGGGTTGCGCAGCACCTTCTCCAAGGGGTACGCGGAGACGACCCTGATGGGATGTCCCTGGAAGTAATGGCACAGTTTCCTTGAGGCGACAAGGAGTGCAAGCAAGAGCTTTTGCTGCATAGGGTAGCACGAGCACGCGTCCCGCAACACGGTACTAACGTAGTACACCGGATGTTCGACGAGGGAGAGGCCTTCCGCGCTGCCTCTCTCCTCTGCGGGCTCTCGAGGCCCGGGTGCCTTGGGGGTCGCCGGGGCGGCTGGGACCTCGGGAGCGTTGTCTCGAGGGGATGGAGGTTTCTCGGCGTCCGGCGTGTCACTCTGCCCCCCGCCTGGGGGGCCACCCGTGCCTGAAGGCGCAACGCGCTTGTCAGCACGCTCCTCCCTGACCGCCACAAGCGCAACACTGGCGGAGTGCGGGGTGGCAGCCAGGTACATCACCAGGGGCTCCCGAGGGCGAGGTGCCACCATTACCGGTGGGCTCGTGAGGTACTGCTTGAGGTCCTCGAATGCCGCGTCTGCCTCCAGAGTCCACTCAAAGGGGCCCTTCCTCTTCATGAGCTTGAAGAACGGCAGGGCCCGCTCGCCAAGCTTCGAGATGAAGCACCCCAAGGAGGTCACGCAGCCCGCCAGCTTCTGCATTTCCTTGAGTGTCTGAGGCGGGCTCATCTTGCTTATAGCCTTGACCTTCTCCGGGTTCGCCTCGATCCCCCGGTGCGACACCAAGAAACCAAGCAGTTTGCCCGACGGGACCCCGAAGACACACTTCTCGGGGTTGAGCCCCAGGTTCACCCGCCTCAGGCTGGCGAACGTCTCCTCCAGATCCTCGATCAAGGTCTTGGCTTCTCGCGACTTGACCACGATGTCGTCGACGAAGGCTTCCGCGTTCCTCCCGAGTTGCGGCCCAGGGCGATGTGCATCAGTCGCTGGAAGGTCGGGCCCGCGTTCCATAGCCCGAAGGGCATGCAAGTGTAGCAGAACACACCGCACGTGGTTAGGAAGGCTATCTTCTTGACGTCTTCCACTGCCATCTGGATCTGATGGTAGCCCGAGAAGGCGTCCAGGAAGCACATGAGGTCGCATTCGGTGGTGGAGTCCACGATCTGGTCGATGCGCGGCAGCGGGAAGGGGTCCTGAGGGCAGGCCTTGTTGAGGTTCGTGAAGTCGACACACATCCGCTCCTTCCCGCACTTCTTTGGGACGACTACCGGGTTGGCGAGCCATTCCGGGTACTGCACCTCCCAGATGACTCTTGCCTCTTTCAGTTTGCCAACCTCTTGGGCGATGAACGCCTGCTTTTCTTGAGCCTGCCTCCTCGCCTTTTGCTTCACCGGGCGCGCATTGAGACACACCATGAGGTGGTGCTCGATCACATCCCTTGGGACCCCCACCAGGTCAGAAGCGTTCCACGCGAACGCCTCTTTGTTCGTGCGGAGGAAGGCTACCAGCGCCTCTTCCTGCTCCTGAGCCAGGCCGGCGCCGATAGTGAAGGTAAGGCCTGGATTCTCGTCGCCTACGGGCACCTGCTTCGTCTCAGCCCGGCTCTGAGAGAACAGTTGCTTCTTCTTCACTGGCGCGACATTGACGACGCCCTCAACGCCCTTCGAGGCCTACGCGACGTCGCCTGTGCAGGGGCATGCCACGGCCACAGTTTTGTAGGCGAGCTCGAGTGCGTGGGCTGCGTCCTTGGTGTCTCCAGCGACGGAGAGGATGCCGCCGCTCCCGGGCATCTTGATGACATTGTAGCCTGCGTGCGTTGCCGCCATGAACTGGGCGAGGGCGGGGTAGCCAACTATCGCATTGTAAGGGAGGTGGATGTGGGTGATGTCGAAGTCGATCTGCTCGGTGCGGTAGTTGGAGCGGGTGCCGAAGGTGACGGGGAGGCGCACCCACCCCAAGGGGGCGCCGGAGCCCCCAGCCACCGCGGAGAAAGGCCTTGAAGGTGCGAGCTAGCCTTGGGGCACCTGCAGCGCGTTGAAGGTCTCCACGGAGAGGACGTTGAGGCCTGCCCCGACGTCTATGAGGGTTCTCATGACGGCCACACTGTTTATGGTTGGCGTGCACAGCATGGGGAGCGCACCGGCGGCGGTCGTTGTTCTAGGGTGATCGTTGGGGCCGAAGGTGATGTCGATCTCCAGCCATGCCCGGTGCTGCGGGGTCTCGGACCGTTGCCGGACCGCGCCTACCTCGCGGAGGAACCGCTTGACCTGGCGGCTGGAGGCGGGTGCCTGCGATCCGCCGAGGATGCAAGCGACCGCCGAGCCGACCCTGCGAGCCGAGGTGCCACTGCGCGCCAAGGACTTCCTGGCCTCAGGGGTTGCGTCGACCATCGACACGACGGGACGAAGAAGAAGCGAAGCTTGCTTGAAGACTCTGACACGCCCCCTACCTGGCACACCAAATGTCAAATTTTGGGCTCCGCAAAACCCTAAGAGTTCGAACACAGAGGCGTGTGCGAAGATTCCCCAATAGCTTCACCCCATCCAAGCTCACAACACGATAACCCCACACGATGGCGAGGAAGAAGATGGGACACAAGAGTTTACCCAGGTTAGGGCCGCTGCGAAGCGTAAAACCCTACTCCTGCCTATGGTGGATTGCCTCGCAAGGAGGTTTGTGGATGAACTAGTACAGTGGTGTGTTGCTCTGCGGGTGCGTTTTCTCGACCCCCTTTCTCTGAGCAGCCTAGCCTCTATTTATAGCGGCCCGGGTCCTCCTCCCTTATCGCAATGGCGGGAAGGGATCCCACAACGGCCAAATTCAAAGGGGGACAGGAGGTACACCCTATCATGACCAAAGGCGGTCTTCGCCTGCAAAGTAGTCGACGGTGATGCAGTGGTGGGCTCAGTGATGATGTCCGTCCTGCGGGGCTTGGGGTCTTGGTCTTGTTGCACCGAAGTGGAAACCTTTGGGGGGCGCTTTGGGAACTCGCGTGCGCCCCTGCCTCCTTTGCACCAAACGAGAAACTGTCCCCTCTGGCGCGCTGGCGCTCGCCTTGCCCGGCTGGCGTCACCCTTGGCCTCCTGAGGGCGTGCGTTACATAGAAATCTCCGCCGCTCGGGAGGGGGCCTGGGGAGGCCTACCTCCCCGCGGGTCTTGGCGTTGTTTTCCTCGCGAGCTCGTGGTCTTGCGAGGACCTTGTGTTGAGCGAGGCTGTGCTGGGCTGTACTTGGTCGGCGAGGTGGGCCACGCCCTCTGCCGCAGGCAGGAAAGTCTGGGTACCCTGGTATCCAGAATGCCGACAGTGACGGGGAGGCCCACTCGCCCCAAGGGGGCGACGGAGCCCCCGGCCACCCCTGAGAAAGGTCTTGAGGGTGCGAGCTGGTCGTAGGGCACCTGTAGCGCGTTGAAGGTCTCCATGGAGAGGACGTTGAGGCCGGCCCCGCCGTCTATGAGGGTCCTGGTGACGGCCACGCCGCTTATGGTTGGTGTGCACAACATGGGGAGCGTACCGGCGGCGGCCGTTGTTCTGGGGTGGTCGTCGGGGCCGAAGGTGATGTCAATCTCCGGCCACGTCCGAGGCTGCGGGGCCTTGTGCCATGGCCGAACCGTGCATGCCTGGCGGAGGAACTACTTGACCTCGCGGTTGGAGGCGGGCGCCTGCGACCCACCGAGGATGCATGCGACCGCAGGGTCGGCCAGGCGAGCCGTGGCGCCGCCGCACGCCCAGGGCTGCCTGGCTTCGGAGGTCGCGTCGGCCATGGAGCTGATGAATCGAGGCCCGTCTGCTGCCGCGGGTGGAGAAGCTTCGACACACCCCCTACCTGGTGCGCCAAATGTCGGATTTCAGGCTCCGCAAAACCCTAAGAAGTTCGAACTAAGGGGCGTGTGCGAAGATCTCCAACAGCTTCACCCCCCGAACTCACAGCTCGATAACCTTGCTCGATGAACTCACTCGATGGGGAGGAAAAAGATAGCACACGAGAATTTACCCAGGTTCGGGCCGCTGCGAAGCGTAAAACCCTACTCCTGCTTTTGGTGGATTGCCTCACGAGGAGGTTTGTGGATGAACTAGTACAGTGGTGAGTTGCCTCGCGAGGGCGTTCGGGTGGTGTTGGATCTCCCTCACCCATGGGGTGGCCTAGCCCTAATTATAGTGGCCCGGGTCCTCTTCCCTTATCGCAATGGCGGGAAGGGATCCCACAACGGCCAAATTCGAAAGGGGACACGAGGTTCATCTTATCCTGACGAAAGATGGTCTTCACCGGCAAAGTAGCTGGTGGTGATGCAGAGGTGGGCTCGGCGATGACATCCGTCCTGCCGCGCCCGCTGGTCCGGTCTTGTTGCACCGGAATGGAAACCTTTGGCGGGGCGCCTTGGGAACCTGCGCTCTTCCTTGCCTCCTTTGCATCAAAGAGGAAACTGTCTCTTCTGCACGCGCTTGCGCCCGCCTGGCCCAGCCTGCGTCATCCTTGGCCTCCCGAGGTCGAGCGTTGCATAGGGATCTCCGCCGCTCAGGAGGGGGCCTGGGGAGACCTTTCCCTTCTACGGGTCTTGGCGCTGTCTCCCTCGCGACTACGGGGCTCTCACGAGGGCCTTGTCTTGAGTGAGGCCGTGCCGTGCCGTACTTGGTTGTTGAAGTGGGCCATGCCCTGGGCCACAGGCTGGCGAGTCTGGGTACCCCCGTTCCCAGAACGCCGACAAAGTGACGAGGGCCTCAGGAGCACCGTCCTGAGACGACGAGCGTTGTGCGGCCCCACACAAGTCGCCCTGCTTCGCGCCTGCACCAGCGCGCTCCTCTCGGACCGCCATGAGCTCCACGCTGGCCGACTGGAGGGTGGCCGCCAAGTAGAGCACCAGGGGCTCGCTAGGACGAGGCGCCACCATGATGGGCGGGCTTTTGAGATACCGCTTGAGGTCCTAGAAAGTTGTCTCCGCCTCAGGAGTCCACTCGAAGGGGCCCTTCCACTTCATGAGCTTGAAGAAGGGGAGGGCGCGCTAGCTCAGCATGGAGATGAAACATCCCAAAGAGGTCACGCAACATGCAAGCTTCTGCATTTCCTTGAGGGTCTGAGGCGGGCGCATCTTCCCGATCGCTTTGACCTTCTCTGGGTTGGCCTCGGTCCCTTGGTGCGATACCAAGAAGAAGAGCAGCTTCCGGACGGGACCCCGAAAACGCATTTTTCCGGGTTGAGCTTCAAGTTCACTTGACGCAGGCTGGCGAACGTCTCCTCCAGGTCCTCGATCAGGGTCCTCGCCTCTGGCGACTTGACAATGATGTTGTCGACGTATGCCTCCACATTCCTCCCGAGATGCTGCCCCAGGGCAATGCACATCAACCGCTGGAAGATCGCACCGGCGTTCCGCAGCCCGAAGGGCATGCAAACGTAGCAGTGCACACCGCAGGGGGAGAGGAAAGCCGTCTTCTCGACGTCCTCCACCGCCATCTTGATTTGATGGTAGCCTGAGAAGGCATCTAGAAAGCATAAAAGGTCGCACTCGGCGGTGGAGTCCACGATCTGGTCGATGCGCAAAAGTGGGAAGGGGTCCTGAGGACAAGCCTTGTTGAGGCCCGTGAAGTCGACGCACATGCGTTCCTTCCCACCCTTCTAGGGTACGATCACTTGGTTGGCCAGCCAATTCGGGTGCCGTACCTCCTGAACAACACCAGCCTCCCGCAGCTTGCCGACCTCTTGGACGATGAACGCTTGCTTCTCTTGTGCTTGTCACCTTGCCTTTTGCTTCACCGGGTGCGCATCGGGGCACACCCTTAGGTGGTGTTCGATCACCTCTCTCGGGACTCCGACTAGGTCGCGCGCCTCCACGCATACACATCCTTGTTCACGCGGAGGAAGTCCACCAGTGCCTTCTCCTGCTCCGGGGGAAGACCGACACCAATGGTGAAGGTGTGGCCCGGGCTCCCGTCGTCAGCTAGCACCTACTTCGTCTCAGCCCGGTCCTGAGAGAACAACTGCTTCTTCTTCGCGGGCGCGGCCTCCAGAACCTGCCCGATGCTCTCCCGAGGCGGGATGCCTCCTTCTTCATGTGCGACCCTCTCGGTGTCTGGGCGCGAGGCCGCTGCGGCCTTGTAGACGAGCTTGAGGGCTCGAACTGCGTCCTTGGTATCCCCGGCCACGGTGATGATGCCTCTACTGCCAGGCATCTTGATGACCTTGTAGCCTGGGTGCGACGCCGCCATGAACTTGGCGAGGGCCGGATATCCCAGGATGGCATTGTACGGGAGGCCGATGCGGGCCACGTCAAATTCGATGTGCGGTAGTTGTCGCGGGTGCCGAAGGTAACGGGGAGGCGCATGATCTCTACTACGCAACCTTCTTCTTGTAGACTCGTGTTGGGCCTCCAAGCGCAGAGTTTTGTAGGACAGTAGCAAATCTCCCTCAAGTGGATGACCTAAGGTTTATCAATCCGTGGGAGGTGTAGGATGAAGATGGTCCCTCTCTAGCAACCCTGCAATCAAATAACAAAGAGTCTCTTGTGTCCCCAACACACCCAATACAATGGTAAATTGTATAGGTGCACTAGTTCGGCGAAGAGATGGTGATACAAGTGTAATACGGATGGTAGATATAGGTTTTTGTAATCTGAAAAAATAAAAACAGCACGGTAACTAATGATAAAAGTGAGCACAAACGGTATTGCAATGCTTAGAAACAAGGCCTAGGGTTCATACTTTCACTAGTGCAAGTTCTCTCAACAATACTGACATAGTTGAATCATTTGTAAATCCCTCAC
This sequence comes from Elymus sibiricus, assembly GCA_039707655.1. Lineage (NCBI taxonomy): Eukaryota > Viridiplantae > Streptophyta > Magnoliopsida > Poales > Poaceae > Elymus > Elymus sibiricus. The sequence continues at coordinate 157,585,687 of CM077673.1, forward strand.
GTGCGACAAAGAGTTCACTCCAAAGTCACAAATAGCGGAGACCAAACGAAGAAATTATTGTAGGGTACGAAACCACCTCAAAGTTATCTTTTCCGATCAATCTTATGAGCTATCCCTGTGTCACGAACAGCCCTAGAGTTCGTACTAAAATAACACCTTAAGATACACATCAACCAAAACCCTAATGTCACCTAGATACTCCAATGTTACCATGAGTACCCATGGGCTTGATTATACGATATGCATCACACAATTTCAGATTCATCATGTTCAATCCAACACAAAGAACTTCAAAGAGTGCCCCAAAGTTTCTACCGGAGAGTCAAGACGAAAACATGTGCCAACCCCTATGCATAGATTCCCAAGGTCACGGAACCCGCAAGTTGATCACCAAAACATACATCAAGTGGATCAATAGAACATCCCATTGTCACCACGGATTTCCCATCGCAAGACATACATCAAGTGTTCTCAAATCCTTAAAGACTCAATCCGATAAGAAAACTTCAAAGGGAAAACTCAATTCATCACAAAAAGATAGAGAGGGGAAAACTGCATATGATTCATCTATATTAATAAAGCTCGCGGTACATAAAGATCGTGTCATCTCAAGAACACGAGAGAGAGAGATCAAACACATAGCTACTGGTACATACCCTCAGCCCCGAGGGTGAACTACAACCTCCTCGTCATGGAGATCGCCGGGATGATGAAGATGGCCTTTGGTGATGGTTTCCCCCTCCGGCAGGGTGCCGGAACGGGCTCCCGATTGGTTTTTCGTGGCTACTGAGGCTTGCAGTGGTGGAACTCCCGATCTAGGTTTCTTTCTGGGGGTTTTAGTATTTATAGGAATTTTTGGCGTCGGTCTCACGTCAAGAGGACTCCCGAGGGGCCCACAAGCCAGGGGGCGCGCCCTAGGGGGGGGGGGGCGCCCCCAAGGCTTGTGGCTGCCTCGGGACTCCTCTCCGGTATCTTTTTGCTCCAGTATTTTTTATATTTTCCAAAAATATTCTCCGTAAATTTTCAGCCCATTCCGAGAACTTTTATTTCTGCACAAAAAACGACACCATGGTAGTTCTGCTGAAAATAGCGTCAGTCCGGGTTAGTTCTAATAAAATCCTACCAAAATCATATAAAATTATTGTAAACATGGCATGAATACTTCATAAATTATAGATACGTTGGAGACGTATCAGCATCCCCAAGTTAATTCATGCTCGTCCTCGAGTAGGTAAATGATAAAAGAAATAATTTCTAAAGTGTGAATGCTAGCAAGTGCACAAGTTTGATCAATGATAATTCCAATCACTTTTTCTAGCATCAATATAAACCATAAACAGTAGCTCATCTCATAAAACTTCTCATGATCAAGTAACAAGCTATTCACATGTTTAAAGTATAGACCAGAATGTTTCTTGAAAACTAACAAACCATATTCCTAGTCATCGAACAATTGTAATTCATCTTATTTTCAGGAAGGGTCTATGTAAGAGCTTTGATTTAGCAAATTCCACATGCTCAACTATCATAGAGTCTTCCATGATTATTGACACTCCAAGCATATTTTTAGAACAAATAGCATCCATCGAACACAGAGAAAGATAGGGGCTTAATGTTTCGCCTCCCAACTTATTTATCATATAGATAATTGTCAACAATAATAATTCATGATCAAATATATTTGTGTGGATATATATGTCTAGATCATTGCCCAACACATGACGCTTGCCCAGAGAAAAAGGCAAAATATAGGAAGTGGTGAAGATCACCATGACTCTTGCATAAGGGTAAGTACTAGAAAGTAAAAGATAGGCCCTTCGCAGAGGGAAGCAGAGGTTGTCATGTGCTTTTTGTTTTTGGATGTGCAAACCCTTAATGCAAAGGAACGTCACGTTGTATTGCCCTTTGTGATAGCAACCTTTATTATGCAGTCCTTCGCTTTTATTTCTTTACCATCACAAGTTCGTACAATGCTTATTTTCCTTTACAATAAAAGATCATACATATTTAGGAGCAATTTTTATGGCTTTTTGCACCGATGACAACTTACTTGAAGGATCTTACTCAATCCATAGGTAGGTATAGTGGACTCTCATGGCAAAACTGGTTTAAGGGTGTTTGGATGCACAAGTACTATTTCTACTTGGTGCGGAAGTTTTGGCTAGTATGAGGTGGAAGCAAGCACCACATGTTGGAGGATCCATAACAATATAACTTCTATAGAAATATACCCAAACATAACTCATTAAGTTGTCTTCCTTGTCCAATTTCAACTAATTTGCTCGAGTTTGAAAATAATTAATGAGCTCACAATCATAGAAGATGTCCAAGATAGTATATTTATATGTGGAATCTCTCTTCCTTCAATATTCTTTCATGAATTGTTCAAGTGACCAATGCGGTGTTTACTAACTTTCAATAAATTTTACCACCTATACTTATTATGTGTGAAGTCATTACTCCCCATGGGATAAGTATATGAAGCATATTTAATTTCAGATTTATGATATTCAATTCATTCAACCATTTACTCATAGGATATAAGTGAAGCACGAGAGTGAATGACAAACTACTCCAAAAAGATATAAGTGAAGATCAATGCGTAGTCAACAATTAAATAACTATGTGAAGACTCTCTCATCTAAGAATTTCAGATCTTAAGTATTTTATTAAACAGCAAGCAAAATAAAAATAGCACTCCAAGAATAGCACGCATCATGTGAACGAATAAAAATTTAGGATCAACATAGGCTAACCGATAATTGTTGATGAAAAGAGGTGGGATGCGTAGCATCCCCAAGCTTAGATGCTTGAGACTTCTTGAAATATTTACTTGGGGTGCCTTGGGCATCCCCAAGCTTGAGCTTTTGTATCTCGTTCAATCCTCTCATATCATGGTTTCACCTATTCTCAAAAACTTCATCCACACAAAACTCGAAAAGAACTCGTGAGATAGGTTAGTACACATAATAATAAATCAACTCTTTATGTACTGCAAAGATAAGTTGCAAAATAATTTTCAAACATCATCTACTGTTTACTATCGTTTCCACAATTTATATCTACCAATATAGGCTATGGAAACTATAGGATAAGTAGATAACAAAACTATGACAGCAATCTGTCCAAACAGAACAGTCTGTAGCAATCTATTAAACCAGTGTACTTATGTAACTCAAATAATTATGAAAATTTAGGCAATGCTAAATAATTTATATGACAATTCTGTGTAAAAATTTCAGAAACGTTCCACGTTCCAGTAAAATATGAAAATTCAAACACTACAGAAAAAGTTTCTGTTTTTACACAGCACGCATCAAAACATGCAATGCAAGCATCCTAAAGGCAATTCTTGGAAATTTTTATTGAAAAACAAGATTATAAATAACAGAAAGGAAATAATAACAAAATAAAATGATGCTCCAAGCAAAACTGATATTATGTGACGAATAAAAATATAGCTCCAAGTAAGATATACCGATAGTGTTGAAGACGAAAGAGGGGATGCCTTCCGGGGCATCCCCAAGCTTAGGCGCTTGAGTCTTCCTTGTATATTACCTTGGGGGTGCCTCGTGCATCCCCAAGCTTAGGTTCTTGTCACTCCTTATTCACCTCATATCAGCGTCTCACCCAAAACTTAAAAACTTCAATCACACAAAACTTAACGGAACTTCGTGAGATGGGTTAGTATAATAAATAAAAATCATTCACTTAGGTACTGTCAATACAAGATTCATAATTTTTCTCACATGATACCTACTGTATTCTATCATTCCCATAGTTTATACCACTAAATATAAGCTATGGAAACACTGAAACAAGCAAACTATGCATGCAAACCAGAATCTGTCAAAAACAGAACAGTCTGTGAAGATCAGTAGTGTAACCATACTTCCCTGCCTCAAAAAATTCTGAAAAATTAGGACAACCTGAATAGTTTGCATATGAAAACTATGTCAAAATGTCAGATCATTATCACGCTCCAGTAAAAAATGAAAATTCTTGTAATGGAGTCAAAAGTTTCTGTTTTGGTTCAGCATCAATTCTACTCATCTTGTGAGTCATCCCAAAGGCTTTACTTGGCACTTTATTGAAATAAAAGATACAAAACATGATTACTACAGTATCTTAATCATGTGAACACACAAAAACAGAAAGTAAAAGTGTTGGGTTGCCTCCCAACAAGCGCTTTTCTTTAATGCCTTTTAGCTAGGCATGATGATTTCAATGATGCTCATATAAGAATAGTAGTTGAAACATGCAAAAGAGCATCATGAATCTCATGGAAAGCACATTTAAGTCTAACCCACTTCCTATGCATAGGGATTTTGTGAGCAAACAATTTATGGGAGCAAGAATCAACTAGCATAGGAAGGCAAAACAAGCATGACTTCAAAACTTTCAACACATAGAGAGGAAACTTGATATTATTGCAATATGTAGAAGCATAAGATCCTCTCTCATAATAATTTTCAGTAGCATCATGAAGGAATTTCACAATATAACCAGCACATAACGCATTATTTTCATGATCTACAAGCATAGAAATTTTACTACTCTCCACACAAGAAAATTTCTTCTCATGACTAATAGTGGGAGTAAACTCAACAAAATAACTATCATGAGATACTTGATTGACATAACCACTTTGAATATTAAAATCATGATGACAAGTTTCATGATTACTATCACTCTTTATAGCATACATGTCATCACAATAATCATCATAGATAGGAGGCATGCCATCATCATAATAGTTTTGCTCATCAAAACTTGGGGGACTAAAAATATCATATTCATCAAACATAGCATCCCCAAGCTTGTGGCTTTGTATATCATTAGCATCATGAATATTCAAAGAATTCATACTAACAATATTTCTATCATGCTCATCATTCAAAGAATTCTCATCAAGTATTTTCAGAATTTCTTCCTCTACCAATTGAGCATAATTTTTCGAATCCTTATTTTCACGAAAGACATTAAAAAGACGAACCAATTGATGCACCCTAAACTCCATTTTTTCTAGTTTCTTTTATAGACTAAACTAGTGATAAAACAAGAAACTAAAATATTCAATTGCAAGATCTAAAGATATACCTTCAAGCACTCACCTCCCCGGCAACGGCGCCAGAAAAGAGCTTGATGTCTACTACGCAACCTTCTTCTTGTAGACTCGTGTTGGGCCTCCAAGCGCAGAGTTTTGTAGGACAGTAGCAAATTTCCCTCAAGTGGATGACCTAAGGTTTATCAATCCGTGGGAGGTGTCGGATGAAGATGGTCTCTCTCAAGCAACCCTGCAATCAAATAACAAAGAGTCTCTTGTGTCCCCAACACACCCAATACAATGGTAAATTGTATAGGTGCACTAGTTCGGCGAAGAGATGGTGATACAAGTGTAATACGGATGGTAGATATAGGTTTTTGTAATCTGAAAATATAAAACCAGCAAGGTAACTAATGATAAAAGTGAGCACAAACGGTATTGCAATGCTTAGAAACAAGGCCTAGGGTTCATACTTTCACTAGTGCAAGTTCTCTCAACAATACTGACATAGTTGAATCATATGTAAATCCCTCACGTAAGACAAAGAGTTCACTCCAAAGTCACAAATAGCGGAGAACAAATGACGAGATTATTGTAGGGTACGAAACCACATCAAAGTTATCTTTTCCGATCAATCTTATGAGCTATCCCTGTGTCACGAACAGCCCTAGAGTTCGTACTAAAATAACACCTTAAGATACACATCAACCAAAACCCTAATGTCACCTGGATACTCCAATGTTACCACGAGTACCCATGGGCTTGATTATACGATATGCATCACACAATTTCAGATTCAACATGTTCAATCCAACACAAAGAACTTCAAAGAGTGCCCCAAAGTTTCTACCGGAGAGTCAAGACGAAAACATGTGCCAATCCCTATGCATAGATTCCCAAGGTCGCGGAACCCGCAAGTTGATCACCAAAACATACATCAAGTGGATCAATAGAACATGCCATTGTCACCACGGATATCCCATCGCGAGACATACATCAAGTGTTCTCAAATCCTTAAAGACTCAATCCGATAAGAAAACTTCAAAGGGAAATGTCAATTCATCACAAGAAGATAGAGAGGGGAAAACTCCATATGATTCATCTATATTAATAAAGCTCGCGGTACATCAAGATCGTGTCATCTCAAGAACACGAGAGAGAGAGATCAAACACATAGCTACTGGTACATACCCTCAGCCCCGAGGGTGAACTACTCCCTCCTCGTCATGGAGACCGCCGGGATGATGAAGATGGCCTTTGGTGATGGTTTCCCCCTCCGGCAGGGTGCTGGAACGGGCTCCTGATTGGTTTTTTGTGGCTACTGAGGCTTGCGGTGGCGGAACTCCCGATCTACGTTTCTCTCTGGGGGTTTTAGTATTTATAGGAATTTTTGGCGTCGGTCTCACGTCAAGAGGACTCCCGAGGGGCCCACAAGCCAGGGGGCGCGCCCTAGGCGGGGCGCCCCCTAGGCTTGTGGCTGCCTCGGGACTCCTCTCCGGTATCTTTTTGCTCCCGTATTTTTTATATTTTCCAAAAATATTCTCCGTAAATTTTCAGCCCATTCCGAGAACTTTTATTTCTGCACAAAAAACGACACCATGGTAGTTCTGCTGAAAACAGCGTCAGTCTGGGTTAGTTCTAATAAAATCATAACAAAATCATATAAAATTATTGTAAAGATGGCATGAATACTTCATAAATTATAGATACGTTGGAGACGTATTAGCATCCGCAAGCTTAATTCATGCTCGTCCTCGAGTAGGTAAATGATAAAAGAAATAATTTCTGAAGTGTGAATGCTAGCAAGTGCACAAGTTTGATCAATGATAATTCCAATCACTTTTTCTAGCATCAATATAAACCATAAACAGTAGCTCATCACATAAAACTTCCCATGATCAAGTAACAAGCTATTCACATGTTTAAAGTATAAACCAGAAAGTTTCTTGAAAACTAACAAACCATATTCCTAGTCATCGAACAATTGCAGTTCATCTTATTTTCAGGAAGGGTCTATGTAAGAGCTTTGATTTAGCAAATTCCACATGCTCAACTATCATAGAGTCTTCCATGATTATTGACACTCAAAGCATATTTTTAGAACAAATAGCATCCATCGAACACAGAGAAAGATAGGTGCTTAATGTTTCGCCTCCCAACTTATTTATCATATAGATAATTGTCAACAATAATAATTCATGATCAAATATATTTGTGTGGATATATATGTCTAGATCATTCCCCAACACATGACGCTTGCCAAGAGAAAAAGGCAAAATATAGGAAGTGGTGAAGATCACCATGACTCTTGCATAAGGGTAAGTACTAGAAAGTAAAAGATAGGCACTTCGCAGAGGGAAGCAGAGGTTGTCATGCGCTTTTTGTTTTTGGATGTGCAAACACTTATTGCAAAGGAACATCACGTTGTATTGCCCTTTGTGATAGCAACCTTTATTATGCAGTCCGTCGCTTTTATTTCTTTACCATCACAAGTTCGTACAACGCTTATTTTCCCTTACAATAAAAGATCATACATATTTAGGAGCAATTTTTATTGCTTTTTGCACCGATGACAACTTACTTGAAGGATCTTACTTAATCATAGGTAGGTATAGTGGACTCTCATGGCAAAACTGGTTTAAGGGTGTTTGGATGCACAAGTACTATTTCTACTTGGTGCGGAAGTTTTGGCTAGTATGAGGTGGAAGCAAGCACCACATGTTGGAGGATCCATAACAATATAACTTCTATACAAATATACCCAAACATAACTCATTAAGTTGTCTTCCTTGTCCAATTTCAACTAATTTGCTCGAGTTTGAAAATAATTAATGAGCTCACAATCATAGAAGATGTCCAAGATTGTATATTTATATGTGGAATATCTCTTCCTTCAATATTCTTTCATGAATTGTTCAAGTGACCAATGCGGTGTTTACTAACTTTCAATAAATTTTACTACCTATACTTATTATGTGTGAAGTCATTACTCCCCATGGGATAAGTATATGAAGCATTTTTAATTTACGATTTATGATATTCAATTCATTCAACCATTTACTCATAGGATATAAGTGAAGCACGAGAGTGAATGACAAACTACTCCAAAAAGATATAAGTGAAGGTCAATGCGTAGTCAACAATTAAATAACTATGTGAAGACTCTCTCATCTAAGAATTTCAGATCTTAAGTATTTTATTAAACAGCAAGCAAAAGAAAAATAGCACTCCAAGATTAGCACGCATCATGTGAACGAATAAAAATTTAGGCTCAACATAGGCTAACCGATAATTGTTGATGAAAAGAGGTGGGATGCATAGCATCCCCAAGCTTAGATGCTTGAGACTTCTTGAAATATTTACTTGGGGTGCCTTGGGCATCCCCAAGCTTGAGCTTTTGTATCTCGTTCAATCCTCTCATATCATGGTTTCACCTATTCTCAAAAACTTCATCCACACAAAACTCGAAAAGAACTCATGAGATAGGTTAGTACACATAATAATAAATCAACTCTTTATGTACTGCAAAGATAAGTTGCAAAATAATTTTCAAACATCATCTACTGTTTACTATCGTTTCCACAATTTATATCTACCAATATAGGCTATGGAAACTATAGGATAAGTAGATAACAAAACTATGACAGCAATCTGTCCAAACAGAACAGTCTGTAGCAATCTATTAAACCAGTGTACTTCTGTAACTCAAAAAATTATGAACATTTAGGAAATGCTAACTAATTTATATGAAAATTCTGTGTAAAAATTTCTGAAACGTTCCACCTTCCAGTAAAATATGAAAATTCAAACACTACAGAAAAAGTTTATGTTTTTACACAGCACACATCAAAACATGCAATGCAAGCATCCTAAAGGCAATTCTTGGAACTTTTTATTGAAAAACAAGATTATAAATAACAGAAAGGAAATAATAACTAAATAAAATGATGCTCCAAGCAAAACTCAAATTATGTGACGAATAAAAATATAGCTCCAAGTAAGATATACCGATAGTGTTGAAGACGAAAGAGGGGATGCCTTCCGGGGCATCCCCAAGCTTAGGCGCTTGATTATTCCTTGTATATTACCTTGGGGGTGCCTCGGGCATCCCCAAGCTTAGGTTCTTGTCACTCCTTATTCTCCTCATATCGGCGTCTCACCCAAAACTTGAAAACTTCAATCACACAAAACTTAACGGAACTTCGTGAGATGGGTTAGTATAATAAATAAAGATCATTCACTTAGGTACTGTCAAGACAAGATTCACAATTTTTCTCACATGATACCTACTTTATTCTATCATTCCCATAATTTATACCACTAAATATAAGCTATGGAAACACTGAAACAAGCAAACTATGCATGCAAAACAGAATCTGTCAAAAACAGAACAGTCTGTGAAGATCTGTAGAGTAACAGTACTTCCCTGCCTCAAAAAATTCTGAACAATTAGGACAACCTGAAGAATTTGTATATGAAAACTATGTAAAAATTTCAGGTTATTATCACGCTCCAGTAAAAAATGAAAATTATTGTAATGGAGTCAAAAGTTTCTGTTTTGGTTCAGCATCAATTCTACTCATCTTGTGAGTCATCCCAAAGGCTTTACTTGGCACTTTATTGAAATAAAAGATACAAAACATGATTACTACAGTAGCTTAATCATGTGAACACACAAAAACAGAAAGTAAAAGTGTTGCTTTGGCTCCCAACAAGCGCTTTTCTTTAATGCCTTTTAGCTAGGCATGATGATTTCAATGATGCTCATATAAGAATAGTAGTTGAAACATGCAAAAGAGCATCATGAATCTCATGGAAAGCACATTTAAGTCTAACCCACTTCCTATGCATAGGGATTTTGTGAGCAAACAATTTATGGGAGCAAGAATCAACTAGCATAGGAAGGCAAAACAAGCATGACTTCAAAACTTTCAACACATAGAGAGGAAACTTGATATTATTGCAATATGTAGAAGCATAAGATCCTCTCTCATAATAATTTTCAGTAGCATCATGAAGGAATTTCACAATATAACCAGCACATAAAGCATTTTTTTCATGATCTACAAGCATAGAAATTTTACTACTCTCCACACAAGAAAATTTCTTCTCATGACTAATAGTGGGAGTAAACTCAACAAAATAACTATCATGAGATACTTGATTGACATAACCACTTTGAATATTAAAATCATGATGACAAGTTTCATGATTACTATCACTCTTTATAGCATACATGTCATCACAATAATCATCATAGATAGGAGGCATGCCATCATCATAATAGTTTTGCTCATCAAAACATGGGGGACTAAAAATATCATATTCATCAAACATAGCATCCCCAAGCTTGTGGCTTTGTATATCATTAGCATCATGAATATTCAAAGAATTCATACTAACAATATTTCTATCATGCTCATCATTCAAGGAATTCTCATCAAGTATTTTCAGAATTTCTTCCTCTACCAATTGAGCATAATTTTTCGAATCCTTATTTTCACGAAAGACATTAAAAAGACGAACCAATTGATGCACCCTAAACTCCATTTTTTCTAGTTTCTTTTATAGACTAAACTAGTGATAAAACAAGAAACTAAAATATTCAATTGTAAGATCTAAAGATATAACTTCAAGCACTCACCTCCCCGGCAACGGCGCCAGAAAAGAGCTTGATGTCTACTACGCAACCTTCTTCTTGTAGACTCGTGTTGGGCCTCCAAGCGCAGAGTTTTGTAGGACAGTAGCAAATTTCCCTCAAGTGGATGACCTAAGGTTTATCAATCTGTGGGAGGTGTAGGATGAAGATGGTCTCTCTCAAGCAACCCTACAATCAAATAACAAAGAGTCTCTTGTGTCCCCAACACACCCAATACAATGGTAAATTGTATAGGTGCACTAGTTCGGCGAAGAGATGGTGATACAAGTGTAATACGGATGGTAGATATAGGTTTTTGTAATCTGAAAATATAAAACCAGCAAGGTAACTAATGATAAAAGTGAGCACAAACGGTATTGCAATGCTTAGAAACAAGGCCTAGGGTTCATACTTTCACTAGTGCAAGTTCTCTCAACAATACTGACATAGTTGAATCATATGTAAATCCCTCACGTAAGACAAAGAGTTCACTCCAAAGTCACAAATAGCGGAGATCAAACGAAGAAATTATTGTAGGGTACGAAACCACCTCAAAGTTATCTTTTCCGATCAATCTTATGAGCTATCCCTGTGTCATGAACAGCCCTGGAGTTCGTACTAAAATAACACCTTAAGATACACATCAACCAAAACCCTAATGTCACCTAGATACTCCAATGTCACCACGAGTACCCATGGGCTTGATTATACGATATGCATCACACAATTTCAGATTCATCATGTTCAATCCAACACAAAGAACTTCAAAGAGTGCCCCAAAGTTTCTACCGGAGAGTCAAGACGAAAACATGTGCCAACCCCTATGCATAGATTCCCAAGGTCACGGAACCCGCAAGTTGATCACCAAAACATACATCAAGAGGATCAATAGAACATCCCATTGTCACCACGGATATACCATCACAAGACATACATCAAGTGTTCTCAAATCCTTAAAGACTCAATCCGATAAGAAAACTTCAAAGGGAAAACTCAATTCATCAGATGAAGATAGAGAGGGGGAAACTGCATATGATTCATCTATATTAATAAAGCTCGCGGTACATCAAGATCGTGTCATCTCAAGAACACGAGAGAGAGAGAGAGATGAAACACATAGCTACTGGTACATACCCTCAGCCTCGAGGGTGAACTACTCCCTCCTCGTCATGGAGACCACCGGGATGATGAAGATGGCCTCTGGTGATGGTTTCCCCCTCCGGCAGGGTGCCTGAACGTGCTCCCGATTGAATTTTCGTGGCTACAGAGGCTTGCGGCGGCAGAACTCCCGATCTAGGTTTCTTTCTGGGGGTTTTAGTAGTTATAGGAATTTTTGGCGTCGGTCTCACGTCAAAAGGACTCCCGAGGGGCCCACAAGCCAGGGGGCGCGCCCTAGGGAGGGCGGGGGGCGCCCCCTAGGCTTGAGGCTGCCTCGGGACTCCTCTCTGGTATCTTTCTGCTCTAGTATTTTTTATATTTTCCAAAAATATTCTCCGTAAATTTTCAACCCATTCCGAGAACTTTTATTTCTGCACAAAAAATGACACCATGGTAGTTCTGCTGAAAACAACGTCAGTCCGGGTTAGTTCTAATAAAATCATACCAAAATCATATAAAATTATTGTAGACATGGCATGAATACTTCATAAATTATAGATACGTTGGAGACGTATCAGCGCACCTGCCCCAATGGTGTGGCGGAGCCTCTGACCACCCCTGATAAGGGCCTGGAGGGTGCGAGCTGGTCGTAGGGCATCTGGAGCATGTCGAAGGCCTCCAAGGATAGGACGTTGAGGCCGGCGGCGCCGTCGATGAGGGTCTTGGTGACCGCAATGTTGCTAATGGTGGTCGTGCACAACATGGGGAGCGCACCAGCAGTGACCGTCATCCTGGGATGGTCCCTGGAGTCGAAGGTGATGTCGGTCTTCGGCCCCGCCCTGCTCCGCGGGGCCTTGAGCCGCGGTTGAGCTGCGCCCGCCTGGCGGAGAAACTGCTTGACATGGCGACTGGACGCGGGCACCTGCGACCCACCGAGGATACAAGCGTCCGCGGGTGCAGTCAGGAAAACTGTGGTGTCCCCATAGGCTGCGGGCTGCCAGGCCTTGGGAGTAACGCCCGCCATGGAGACGACGAGCCATGGGTGGAGCGCGGCTGGTGAAGATGGAGCTTCGACACGCCCCTACCTGGCGCGCCAAATGTAGGAATGAGGGCTCCGCAGACCCAAGAAGGTTCGAACTCTGGGCGTGTGCGAAGATCCCAACCAGCTCAAGTCTCAAGCCTGCCGCTCCACAGCCAGGCCTTGCCGAAGCTGCGCGAGAGCGCAAGAAGATGGACACGGAGATTTACCCAGGTTTGGGCCACCTTGCGGTGTAAGACCCTAGTCCTGCTTTTGTGGATTGGCCTGACGAGGGGGCTTGAGGATGAACGAGTATAGTGGTGAGCGACCTCACGAGGGCTCTCGGGTGTGGGTGCTTCGGTCCCTCTCTACGGTGGAGGCTAATCCCTATTTTATAGTGGCCTGGGTCCTCTTCCCTTATCGCATAGGTGGGAAGGGGTCCCACAACGGCCAAATTTGAAAGGGGACAAGAGGTACAACTTATCCTGACTAAAGGTGGTCTTCGCCTGCAAAGCTCCGGCGTGACGCAGAGGTGAGCTCTGCGATGACATCCGTCCTGCCGAGCCCGTGGTCTTGATCTTTTTGCACCGGAATGGTAACCTTTGGGGGGTTCCTTGGGAACCCGCGTTCATCCTTGCCTCCTTAGCACGAAAGAGGAAACTGTCTCTGCTGCGCCCGCTAGCGCCCGCCTGCCTTGGTCATCATGGCTCACGTCATCGCAGCCTCCTGAGGCAGGCACTGCATAGGAATTTCCGCTCCTCGGGAGGCGGCCTGGGGAGGCCGCTCCCCTGGAGGTCTTGGCACCGTTCCCCTCGCGAGGCTGGGGCCCTCGCGAGGGTCTTGCCTTGTGGGGCTTGTCGCCAGGCCCTACTGGGCCGTCGAGGTGGGCCACGCGCTGGGCCACAGGCAGGCAGGTCTGGGTACCCCCGATCCCAGAATGCCGACAGCTTCGGCGATGTAACTCGCCATTGATGATTGTCATGGACTTTGATCGCCGGATAATTTGACGAGCGTCAACTTCCTCTTCTGGGAGTTCTCCTCGGGTTAGATAAGCCAAATATGGCACAGTCCAATCAGGGGTGACACGCAGAGCTGCCACCAGGTGTGCTTCCGGGTCAGGGACAGCTATATCTTCTTCCGATGTTAACCTGACCGATGGATTGTGAAGGACGTCCAGGAAAACGTTAGGCGGTACCGTTTTTCTTTGTGAGCCAAGTCTAGATAAAGCATCAGCCGCCTCATTGAGCCAGCGATCTATATGATCAACCTGGTAACCTTGAAAATGACCCGCCACATCAGATACCACTCATCGATAAGCCTTCATAAGAGGGTCCTTAGAATCCCAAGTCCCTGAAACTTGCTATGCCACTAGATCTGAGTCGCCCAGACATCTGACCCGGCTAAGGTTCATGTCTTTGGCTATCCGAAGCCCATGTAAGAGGGCCTCATACTCAGCTGCATTGTTAGTACACGGGAACATGAGCCATAAGACATAACAAAATTTGTCACCTTTTGGAGAAGATAGCACGACCCCAGCCCCCGAGCCTTCCAGCTATCTAGACCCGTCGAAGTGTATAGTCCAGTACGTGGTATCTGGCCTATCCTCTGGAATCTGTATCTCTGTCCAATCGTTGATGAAATCCACCAATGCTTGAGACTTGATGGTGGTTCGGGGCATGTACTTCAAGTGGTGGTCACCAAGCTCAATGGCCCACTTGGCTATCCTGCCCGTGGCCTCCCAGTTTTGAATGATATCTCCAAGAGGCACCGAACTAACCACAGTTATCGGGTGTTCCTAGAAATAGTGCTTCAACTTCCGGCTCGCCATGAAGATCCCAAAAACCAGCTTCTGCCAATGCGGGTACCGCTACTTGGATAGGGTTAAGACTTCGCTAACAAAGTAAACCTGCTGCTGAACTGGATATTCCTTTCTTTATTCTTTCCGCTCAACATGTACAAGAGCATAGGCTCTTTTTCCATGGGAGCAACCAAGACGGGCGGGTTAACAAGCTGCTGCTTGAGCGCTTCAAAGGCCCTACCAGCTTCGTCTGTCCACTTGAAGTCGCCCGATTTCTTCAATAACTGGTAAAAAGGGGTTGCCTTCTCCCCTAGGCGACTTATGAACCAACTTAAGGCCGCAATGCATCCAGTGAGCCGCTGAACTTGATTCACATTTGCTGGCTCGGATAATGATTTCACGACCTTGATCTTGTCTGGGGTGGCCTCGATGCCTCGCTCAGAGACCAGAAACCCTAACAATTTGCCTGCAGGAACGCCAAAAACACACTTCACCGGGTTAAGCTTCATCTTGTACACTTGAAGATTTTTAAAGGTTTCCTTGATGTCATCCAAGAGTGTTTCCTTCTTCTAAGATTTCACCACGATGTCATCAATGTAGGCATGAACATTACGTCCGATTTGTGGCTTAAGGCAATTCTGGACACAGCGCTGGTAAGTCGCCCCGGCGCTTTTGAGCCCAAAAGGCATGGAGACATAGCAGAAAGCCCCAAAGGGAGTGATGAAAGCCGTCTTTTCTTGACCTTCTATCACCATCTTGATCTGGTGATACCCAGAGTACGCATCTAAGAAGCATAAACGCTCACTACCCGCCGTAGAATCAATGATCTGATCAATACACGGAAGGGCAAAAGGATCCTTAGGACAGGCTTTGTTGAGATCTGCGTAGTCGACACACATGAGCCAAGTGCCGTTTTTCTTCAAAATCAGCATCGGGTTAGCCAACCACTCAGGATGGAAAACTTCCACGATAAAGCCGGCTGCTAGGAGCCGGGCCACTTCTTCTCCAATGGCCTTACGTCTCTCCTCATTGAAGCGACGGAGGTACTGGATCACTGGCTTCATCTTGGGATCTACATTAAGGTGGTGCTCAGCAAGTTCTCTCGAGACTCCAGGCATGTCAGACGGTTTCCATGCAAAGATGTCCCATTTCTCACGGATGAACTTGATGAGCGTGCATTCCTATTTGGGATCCAAGCCGGTACTAATAGTGAACTGCTTGGATGAGTCGCCTGGTGTGAAGTCGATCTGCTTCGTATCCTCAGCCGGCTTGAACTTAAGCATGGTTTCTGACTCAGTATTGGGTTTCTTGAGTGGGCTCATGTCAGCCGGGTCAACATTGGCAGTGTAGAACTTCAACTCCTCTACCGCACATGCCGTCTCGGCGTAGGCCGCATCTCCTTCCTCGCATTCCTGAGCTATCTTTCGGTTTCCGTACATGGTTATGGTCCCTTTGTGCTCCGACATCTTGAGCTTGAGATAGACGTAGCACGGGCGGGCCATGAAACGAGCATAAGGCAGCCGCCCAAAGAGAGCATGATAAGGGCTTTTTATCTTGACAACTTCAAACATCAATGATTCGCACCTGTAGTTGAATTCATCTCCAAAGGCCACATCGAGCTTAATCCACCCAATCGGATAAGCAGACTTTCCAGGGACGATCCCATGAAAAACTGTCGTTGAAGGAAGCAACGTGCTTTCCGACAGATTCATTCGAGGAAACGCCTCATAATACAATATGTTTATGCTGCTACCTCCATCCATTAAAACCTTGGATAGAGTATATCCACCAACCTGCGGTGCTACCACCAAAGCTAAGCCGCCTGGGTTGTCGACCCGGGGGGGGGGGGGTGATCTTCCCTGCTCCAGGTGATTGCGTGTTCGGACCAGTTAAGGTACCTAGGGACTGCCGGCTCAGCCATGTTGACAGCCCAGCTCTTGACCTTGCTGTCCCACTTGCAGGTGTTGGTGGTGAACACGTGGTATTGACCACAACTTAGCTGCCTCGGATTTTTCTGAAAAGTACCTTGGCCATCATGCTGCTGGAGCTCCGCTCCTGAGTCGCCGTGCGCTTCGCCAGAGCCGTCAAGGGCTCCGGAGGTGAGTGACGCCTGCGTCGCCATGCTTATCATTGCATGGTCCGAAACCTGCAGGGGGAGATCACGATGTTCCTCGCAAGTCTCCGTCCCGGGCGACCCTTCAAACTTAGAGTCCGAGTTGATGACGATTGTTTCTTCGAAGGCCGGCTCGTCCAGAGGGCCGACCCGCCTAGAAGATCCGACCACGTCGTGACTTCGGCCGGCTTGACGCCGGCTAGAGTGAGTACGCCGAGCCAGCTCAACGATGTTGGATCAGATGTCCGACTCGGGCACCGTCGCGCCGATCTTGCCGATGAAGACTTGGATCCTACCAAAGGGGACCTGGTAACCATACTCAATTGAGTCGGCGTCGGGGCCCCAGCCAGAGTCGTCGATGTAGATCTTGCCGATGCGGCTCTTAGTCATACCACCGACCACGTAACTCCCGAACCCTGGAAGGGCTCCCTTCGAGAACTCAACTCCACCGGGCAAGAGCCCCACGGTGGGCGCCAACTGTCGTGGTTTTGTCAACCCGACATATCTCCTCGTAACAGCACTTAGGTGTGAGGCCATCGCCGCTTGGTGGTGACTCAAAGGGGTTGAACGAGAGAGAAAGAAAGAGTCGGGTTTACCCAGGTTTGGCCCCTCCTATGTAGGTAATAGCCTACGTCCTGCTTTGTGTGTATTTGAAGAGTAGATCTCGATTACAAGGGTGCGGAATCGCTAACCAAGCTATCGAGAGGTCATAACTTGAGTCTTTCGGCCCTAGGGGCTGCCTTTATATACAGGTCAAGCCCTAGGGTTTACAATAGAGTCCGGGTGATACTATGACCCGTGACCTACAACATATCTAACTTGTCTTGCATCTTAAGGAAACTCAACTTGCGTTCTAAGCTCCATGGGCTTCGAGCCGCCGTCTTCAAGTGTTCGGCCGCCTGGCGACTCCAGTCGGCCACCGCCTCGTTTGCCTTCGTCTTTGTGAGACGCCCCACTTAAATTTGGTTGTAGAATTGCTGATACGCTTAACTCAACCCAGTATGGCGGGTCATACCGTGGAGTTATATCCCCGACAATGGGCGCAAAGCGTGACCTGGTTCCAGAAACCACGTTTCTTGAATGGCTCTTCAAGCCGTTCGTGGTCTGGCAGGACGGAACCAACATCGCGGGCACCTAGGACGTCGGAAAGGTTAACCCTCCACGCACCGATGATGATAGCGGGATAATAGGAGGGTCATCTCTCGAAGAAATTACCTCAGCTCATGAGACAATGGTAGTAATTGCGCCATGGACCGAGCCATTTCTCAAATATTAGCTCCATAAGGAGCTACCCGATGAACATGACGAGGCACGCAGCATAATACGCTGATCTAAGGCATATCGGGTCCATGAGGGAAAACTGTATAAATGCAGAGTCATAGGCGTCCTCCATAGGTGTATATCCAAGGAAGATGGACGTAAGCTCCTTGCCGAAGTCCAATCCGGCATGGCGGGTCATCATGCAGCAGCCCGGTCCATAGTCAGCAAGGCATTCCGAGCTGGATTTTATTAGCCTACCGCCAAGGAGGATGCTAAAACTCTGGTTGAACACAACGAGGGTTGTCAGGTTTTTACGAACCGAAGTCATCTGCCAGCAACAACACTCCAAACAATCCCGATTACCTGGCCTTTCGCGGTCTGTGGGCTGGATATGGTTGACCTCCTTAAGGGAGGCTCTCACCAAACGAAATATTTACTTGTCATGGTAGACAAGTTCACCAAATGGATTGAGGCTAAACCTGTCCCAACCGCTGAAGTTGCTCACGTCATAGATTTTATTTCCAGTGTGGTCCACTGATACGTCTCCAACGTATCTATAATTTATGAAGTATTCATGCCATGTTTACAATAATTTTATATGATTTTGGTATGATTTTATTAGAACTAACCCGGACTGACACTGTTTTCAGCAGAACAACCATGGTGTCGTTTTTTGTGTGCAGAAATAAAAGTTCTCGGAATGGGCTGAAAATTTACGGAGAATATTTTTGGAAAATATAAAAAATACTGGAGCAAAAAGATACCGGAGAGGAGTCCCGAGGCAGCCACAAGCCTAGGGGGTGCCCCCCCTAGGGCGCGCCCCCCCTGGCTTGTGGGTCCCTCGGGAGTCCCCTGGATGTGAGACCGACGCCAAAAATTCTTGTAAATACCAAAACCCCTAGAAAGAAACCTAGATCGGGAGTTCCGCCGCCGCAAGCCTCTGTAGCCACAAAAAACCAATCGGGAGCCCGTTCCGGCAACCTACCGGAGGGGGAAACCATCAGCGGAGGCCATCTTCATCATCCCGGCGGTCTCCATGACGAGGAGGGAGTAGTTCACCCTCGGGGCTGAGGGTATGTACCAGTAGCTATGTGTTTGATCTCTCTCTCTCGTGTTCTTGAGATGACAGGATCTTGATGTACCGCGAGCTTTATTAATATAGATGAATCATATGGAGTTTTCCCCTCTCTATCCTCTTGTGATGAATTGAGTTTTCCCTTTGAAGTTTTCTTATTGGATTGAGTCTTTAAAGGATTTGAGAACACTTGATGTATGTCTTGCGATGGGATATCCGTGGTGACAATGGGATGTTCTATTGATCCACTTGATGTATGTTTTGGTGATCAACTTGCGGGTTCCGTGACCTTGGGAATCTATGCATAGGGGTTGGCACACGTTTTCGTCTTGACTCTCCGGTAGAAACTTTGGGGCACTCTTTGAAGTTCTTTGTGTTGGATTGAACATGATGAATCTGAAATTGTGTGATGCATATCGTATAATCAAGCCCATGGGTACTCGTGGTGACATTGGAGTGCCTAGGTGACATTAGGGTTTTGGTTGATGTGTATCTTAAGGTGTTGTTTTAGTACGAACTCTAGGGCTGTTCGTGACACTTATAGGGATAGCTCATAAGATTGATCGGAAAAGATAACTTTGAGGTGGTTTCGTACCCTACAATAATTTCTTTGTTTGTTCTCCGCTATTTGTGACTTTGGAGTGAACTCTTTGTCGCACGTGAGGGATTTACATATGATTCAACTATGTCAGTATTGTTGAGAGAACTTGCACTAGTGAAAGTATGAACCCTAGGCCTTGTTTTCAAGCATTGCAATACCATTTTTGCTCACTTTTGTTACTTGCTACCTTGCTGTTTTTATATTTTCAGATTACAAAAACCAATATCTACCATCCATATTGCACTTGTATCACCATCTCTTCGCCGAACTAGTGCACCTATACAATTTGCCATTGTATTGGGTGTGTTGGGGACACAAGAGATTTCTTGTATTTGGTTGCAGGGTTGTTTGAGAGAGACCGTCTTCATCCTATGCCTCCCATGGATTGACATGCCTTAGGTCATCCACTTGAGGGAAATTTTCTAATGTCCTACAAAACTCTGCGCTTGGAGGCCCAACACGAGTCTACAAGAAGAAGGTTGCGTAGTAGACATCAAGCTCTTTTCTGGCGCCGTTGCTGGGGAGGTGAGTGCTTGAAGGTATATCTTTAGATCTTGCAATTGAATCTTTTAGTTTCTTGTTTTATCACTAGTTTGGTTTTATAAAAGAAAACTACAAAAAAATGGAGTTTAAGTTGCATCAATTGGTTCGTCTTTTTAATGTCTTTCGTGAAAATGATGGTTTGGAAAATTGTGCTCAATTGGTAGAGGAAGAATTTATGAAAATACTTAATGAGAATTCCTTGAATGATGAGCATGATTGCAATATTGCTAGTATGAATTCTCTGAATATCCATGATACTAATGATATGCATAGGCACAAGCTTGGGGATGATATGTTTGATGAAGATGATATGTTTAGTCCCCCAAGTTTTGATGAGAAAATTTATTATGATGAAAGCATGCCTCCTATTTATGATGATTATTGTGATGACATGTATGCTATAAAGAATAATGATAACCATGAAACTTGTCATCATGATTTTAATTTTCTATTGGATTATGCTTCACATGATAGTTATTTTGTTGAGTTTGCTCCCACTACTATTGATGAGAATAAATTTGCTTATGTGGTAAGTAGTAAAATTTCTATGCTTTTGAATCATGAAAAGAATGCTTTATGTGATAGTTATGTTGTGAAATTCCTTCATGATGCTACTGAAAATTATTATGAGGGAGGAGTATATGCTTGTAGGAATTGCAATAATATCAAGTTTCCTCTCTACGTGTTCAAAGTTTTGAAGTTATGCTTGTTTTGCCTTCCTATGCTAGTTGATTCTTGCTACCATAAATTGTTTGCTCACAAAATCCCTATGCATAGGAAGTGGGTTAGACTTAAATGTGCTAATCATATGCTTCATGATGCTCCTGTTAGGTTTCAATTCTTATCTTTTATGTGAGCATCATTGAAATGATCATGCCTAGCTAAAAAGGCATTAAAGTAAAGCGCTTGTTGGGAGACAACCCAATATTTATACCTACTGTTTTTTTTGTGTCCACATGATTAAGCTACTGTATAATCATGTTTTATAGCTTTTGTTTCAATAAAGTGCCAAGTAAAGCCTTTGGGATAGTGTGAATGATAGTTGACTTGATTCTGTGCAAAAACAGAAACTTTTTCTCTCAGTCCAGGAATTTTGTAAATTAGCTGGAACGTGATTTTGATCTGAATTTTTTACACATGATTTATATACAAATTTCCTAGAGTTTCCTAATTTTTCAGAATTTTTAGAGACAGGGAAGTATGGTTACGCTACAGATCTTCACAGACTGTTCTGTTTTTGACAGATTCTGTTTTGCATGCATAGTTTACTTGTTTTAGTGTTTCTAAAGGTTATATTGAGTGATATAAATTTTGGGAATGATAGAATACAGTAGGTATGATGTGGAACAATTATGAATCTTGTCTTGACAGTACCTAAGTGAATGATTTATCTTTACTACACTAACCCTTCTCACGAAGTTCCGTTAAGTTTTGTGTGATTGAAGTTTTCAAGTTTTGGGTGAGACACCGATATGAGGAGAATAAGGAGTGACAAGAACCTAAGCTTGGGGATTCCCAAGGCACCCCCAAGGTAATATCCAAGGAAGACTCAAGCGCCTAAGCTTGGGGATGCCCCGGAAGGCATCCCCTATTTCATCTTCAACATTATCGGTATATCTTACTTGGAGCTATATTTTTATTCGTCACATAATATGATTTTTGCTTGGAGCGTCATTTTATTTTCTTGTTCTCTGTTAGGTGTTATTTATAATCTTGTTTTTCAATAAAAAGTTCCAAGAATTGTCTTAGGATGCTTGCATTGCATGTTTTGATGTGTGCTGTGTAAAAACAGAAACTTTTGCTGTAGTGTTTGAATTTTCATATTTTACTGGAACGTGGAACGTTTCTGAAATTTTTACACAGTGATGTGATATAAATTATTTAGCATGTCCTAAACTTTCATAATTTTTTGAGTTACAGAAGTACACTGGTTTAATAGATTGCTACAGACTGTTCTGTTTGGACAGATTGCTGTCATAGTTTTGTTATCTACTTATCCTATGGTTTTCATAGCCTATATTGGTAGATATGAATTGTGGAAATGATAGTAAACAGTAGATGATGTTTGAAAATTATTGTGCAACTTGGCTTGGCAGTGCATGAAGCATGTATTTATTCTTATGTTTACTAACCTATCTCACGAGTTCTTTTCAAGTTTTGTGTGGATGTAGTTTTTGAGAATAGGTGAAACCATGATATGAGAAGATTGAATGAGATACAAAAGCTCAAGCTTGGGGATGCCCAAGGCACGCCAAGTAAATATTTCAAGAAGTCTCAAGCATCTAAGCTTGGGGATGCTACGCATCCCACCTCTCTTCATCAACAATTATCGGTTAGCCTATGTTGAGCCTAAATTTTTATTCGTTCACATGATGCGTGCTATTCTTGGAGTGCTATTTTTCTTTTGCTTGCTGTTGAATAAAATACTTAAGATCTGAAATTCTTAGATGAGAGAGTCTTCACATAGTTATTTAATTGTTGGCTACTCATTGATCTTCACTTATATCTTTTTGGAGTAGTTTGTCTTTCACTCTCGTGCTTCACTTATATCCTATGAGTAAATGGTTGAATGAATTGAATATCATAAATCTGTAATTAAATATACTTCATATACTTATCCCATGGGGAGTAATTACTTCACACATAATAAGTATAGGTGGTAAAATTTATTGAAAGTTAGCAAACACCGCATTGGCCACTTGAACAATTCATGAAACAATATTGAAGGAAGAGAGATTCCACATATAAAAATACTATCTTGGACATCTTCTATGATTGTGAGCTCATTAATTATTTTCAAACTCGAGAAAATTAGTTAAAATTGGACAAGGAAGACAACTTAATGAGTTATGCTTGGGTATATTTGTATAGAAGTCATATTGTTATGGATCCCCCAACATGTGGTGCTTGCTTCCACCTCATACTAGCCAAAACTTCCGCACCAAGTAGAAATACTACTTGTGCACCCAAACACCCTTAAACCAGTTTTGCCATGAGAGTCCACTATACCTACCTATGGATTGAGTAAGATCCTTCAAGTAAGTTGTCATCGGTGCAAAAAGCAATAAAAATTGCTCCTAAATATGTATGATCTTTTATTGTAAAGGAAAATAAGCGTTGTACGAACTTGTGATGGTAAAGAAATAAAAGTGACGGACTGCATAATAAAGGTTGCTATCACAAAGGGCAATACAACGTGACGTTCCTTTGTATTAAGGGTTTGCACATCCAAAAATAAAAAGCGCATGACAACCTCTGCTTCCCTCTGCGAAGGGCCTATCTTTTACTTTCTAGTACTTACCCTTATGCAAGAGTCATGGTGATCTTCACCACTTCCTATATTTCGCCTTTTTCTCTTGGCAAGCGTCATGTGTTGGGGAATGATCTAGACATATATATCCACACAAATATATTTGATCATGAATTATTATTGTTGACAATTATCTATATGATAAATAAGTTGGGAGGCGAAACATTAAGCCCCTATATTTCTCTGTGTTCGATGGATGCTATTTGTTCTAAAACTATGCTTTGAGTGTCAATAATTATGGAAGACTATATGATAGTTGAGTATGTGGAATTTGCTAAATCAAAGCTCTTACATAGACCCTTCCAGAAAATAAGATGAATTGCAATTGTTCAATGACTAGGAATATGGTTTGTTAGTTTTCAAGAAACTTTATGGTCTATACTTTAACATGTGAATAGCTTGTTACTTGATCATGAGAAGTTTTATGAGATGAGCTACTGTTTATGGTTTATATTGATGCTAGAAAAAGTGATTGGAATTATCATTGATCAAACTTGTGCACTTGCTAGCATTCACACTTCATAAATTATTTCTTTTATCATTTACCTACTCGAGGATGAGCAGGAATTAAGCTTGGGGATGCTGATACGTCTCCAACGTATCTATAATTTATGAAGTATTCATGCCATGTTTACAATAATTTTATATGATTTTGGTATGATTTTATTAGAACTAACCCGGACTGACGCTGTTTTCAGGAGAACTACCATGGTGTCGTTTTTTTTGTGCAGAAATAAAAGTTCTCGGAATGGGCTAAAAATTTACGGAGAATATTTTTGGAAAATATAAAAAATACTATAGCAAAAAGATACCAGAGAGGAGTCCCGAGGCAGCCACAAGCCTAGGGGGCGCCCCCCCCTAGGCCGCGCCCCCTGGCTTGTGGGTCCCTCGGGAGTCCCTTGACGTGAGACCGGCGCCAAAAATTCCTATAAATACCAAAACCCCCAGAAAGAAACCTAGATCGGGAGTTCCGCCGCCGCAAGCCTCTGTAGCCATGAAAAACCAATCGAGAGCCCGTTCCGGTACCCTGCCGGAGGGGGAAACCATCACCGGAGGCCATCTTCGTCATCCCTGCGGTCTCCATGACGAGGAGGGAGTAGTTCACCCTCGGGGCTGAGGGTATGTACCAGTAGCTATGTGTTTGATATCTCTCTCTCATGTTCTTGAGATGGCACGATCTTAATGTACTGCGAGCTTTATTAATATAGATGAATCATATGGAGTTTTCCCCTCTCTATCCTCTTGTGATGAATTGAGTTTTTCCTTTGAAGTTTTCTTATCGGATTGAGTCTTTAAAGGATTTGACAGCACTTGATGTATGTCTTGCGATGGGATATCCGTGGTGACAATGGGATGTTCTATTGATCCACTTGATGTATGTTTTGGTGATCAACTTGCGGGTTCCGTGACCTTGGGAATCTATGCATAGGGTTGGCACACGTTTTCGTCTTGACTCTCCGGTAGAAACTTTGGGGCACTCTTTGAAGTTCTTTGTGTTGGATTGAACATGATGAATCTGAAATTGTGTGATGCATATCGTATAATCAAGCCCATGGGTACTCGTGGTGACATTGGAGTGCCTAGGTGACATTAGGGTTTTGGTTGATGTGTATCTTAAGGTGTTGTTTTAGTACGAACTCCAGGGCTGTTTGTGACACTTATAGGGATAGCTCATAAGATTGATCGGAAAAGATAACTTTGAGGTGGTTTCGTACCCTACAATAATTTCTTCGTTTGTTCTCTGCTATTTGTGACTTTGGAGTGAACTCTTTGTCACACGTGAGGGATTTACATATGATTCTACTATGTCAGTATTGTTGAGAGAACTTGCACTAGTGAAAGTATGAACCCTTGGCCTTGTTTTCAAGCATTGCAATACCGTTTTTGCTCACTTTTGTTACTTGCTACCTTGCTGTTTTTATATTTTCAGATTACAAAAACCAATATCTACCATCCATATTGCACTTGTATCACCATCTCTTCGCCGAACTAGTGCACCTATACAATTTGCCATTGTATTTGGTGTGTTAGGGACACAAGAGATTTCTTGTATTTGGTTGCAGGGTTGTTTGAGAGAGACCATCTTCATCCTACGCCTCCCACGGATTGATAAACCTTAGGTCATCCACTTGAGGGAAATTTGCTACTGTCCTACAAAAATCTGAGCTTGGAGGCCCAACACGAGTCTACAAGAAGAAGGTTGCGTAGTAGACATCATGCACCAATACGGTATCCCCCATAGCATAATCACGGACAACGAGTTCAATTTCACGGCCAAGGAAGTACAAGTGTGGTGTGAGAAGTTAGGCATTAAGCTCGACTGCGCATATGCTTATCACCCCCAAACTAATGGGCAACTTGAACTCACCAACGGCCTTATCTTAAGTGGCATCAAGACGTGCCTAGTTTGTTTCTTGAAGGAATTCGATTGCAAGTGGGTGGAGGAGCTCGAGACCATACTATGTGGGTTTCGTAGTACGCCTAATAAGTCTACAGGTTATACACCCTTGTTTATGGTGTATGGTGTCGAGGCCGTCTTACCTTGTGACATCATTCACTACGGGCCAAGGGTATGCATTTATGAAAAAAAGGAGGCCGAGTTGGATCGGCAGGACGACCTCAACATACTAGAGGAGGAACGTAATGTGGTTCGAGCGCGTTCCACCCTTTATCAATAGTAGGCACGGCGCTATTAGAGCATGGAGGTTCGGAAAAAGGCGTTCAACAAAGGTGACTAGGTCATGCGGTTCCACCCTGAAAAGCAGAAACATAAACTTCATCCACAATGGGATGGACCATTCATCATCGACCAAGTACTCACCAGAGGGGCGTATCATATCCAAGATCCTACAGACAACAGTTTGGAGCTGAGCACGTGGAATGCTGTCCTGCTATGACGTTTGTACGGTTAAACACAACCACCCTTATCCTACCTCCTCTAGGTTAGGCTTAGCATTTTTGCAGCCTTAGGCTATCTTTGTTTCTTTTCTTCTTGATAAATATGGTCGATTGATACGAAGTGTTACAAATCCTCCAGACACATACTGCATGTACGACACATACTTTGCCTCCGGCTCTTTGGAACTATTTATATCCAGGGTATTACAAATTCCCGTGTTATCTTCCCATTTTTATTTTTGCCTTACATATGCACCAACTTGACTTAAGTTTCGGCCAAGCTGGGTTGCCTGGCTCCTGTGCTTACCCCCTACATTCACGATTGTTAGGCTAGGGGGTAAAGGGAGCACCTCTGCGATTGTTGCCATCGGGTTAATCGGATAGGCACCTCAGATGGGTAAAGCCGAAAGCTAGCATTCTTAAGAAAATAGTTGGTCGGCAACGGTACAAGAGTTACAATAACATCAATGGGGCCCACATCGGCATTATACGTGGGGGCTTCATTCCTACCTCGGATGCATATATCCCTCCCTGATCAGGCCGATCATTGTGATCATATACAATCACCCAGGAAAGGAACCGTTAGCGAAACTATTTTCATGGAAGATGTATCTTACGCCTAGATGTGATATACCATAAGATCCATGTCACCTTGTGTCGGGGCACGATGCACACGATCACCTATGGGACCATGGGTCCCTTTGTGGTTCGCCGGGGGGAGGTCACGTTGCACAAAGAGCAGAGGTAATGAGGCAGCACGATGATGGGACTCTAGTGTTTTACCCAGGTTTGGGCCGCTGGGAAGCGTAAAACCCTACTCCTGCTTTGGTGGATTGATCAGAGGAACACGAAGCACAAGTAGCGCTCAAACCCGACAAGGTCGCCTTCGGGAGAGCTGCTACACTAGTAAAAGTGTCCAAAGGTCCAAATCTTGAGCTAGGTTGCCTTGGGCCTCCTTTTATAGGTCAAGGGGCAACCACAGTGGCAAAACAGACATTATCTAGTGATTAGATAGCTAACAGTGCTATCATACCTAACTTTGGCACTTAGGACAAAATGCCATAAATGTTAGCCTAGGTGGCATGCGGGGGTGCATCCTCGGCAAGCTTCTACCATCGCTTGTGTTGGGGATATAACCCTGTGGTGAGACCCGCCCAGGTGGGGCCGGGTCATGAGGTTGGCGGCTTAGCGATAAGGTTTGGGATAAGCTTGTTCAATGGGCCTGGAGGCCCAGAGCCAGAAGACAATGTGTAACCCGGTGGCGGCTTGTTAGACAAGGAAGGTATAGTTAGAGGTGAGGTCGGTTGTCAAGTATGGCCCGGACTCTTGTAAGCCCAGGGCCTCGACCTGTGTATATAAAGGCGGGTTACCTGGGTGGCTTAGGCTACGAAACAACTCATCGATAGCTAGGTCAAGCGAACCCGCTCCCTTGTAATCGATATCCAATCAATACAACACAAAGCAGGAGGTAGGCTTTTATCTCTTTCCGAGGGGCCGAACCTAGGTAATCCCTGTCTCCTGATTCCGATCAACCCCTTCGAGCTCACCGCCTTAGCGATGGCCTCGAACCTAAGTCTTGTCACCAGGACATCTGCCGTGACAAAACCACGACAGTTGGCGCCCACCGTTGGGCGAGCGCGTGGTGGTGTGGAGTTCTCGAAGTGCTCTCTCCCAGGGATCACGGGATACGCCATTGGCAGGATGACCGAGAGTTGCCGCGGCAAGCTCTACATCGACGACGCTGGCTGGGGCCCCGAGGCCGACTCCATCGAGTACGGGTACCGGGTCCCCTTCGGCGGAATTCACGTCTTCATTGGCAAGATCGGCGGATCTAAGCCCGGGCCGGACATCTGCACCGACCTCGTCGAGCCGGCCCGGCGCGCGCAACCCGCCCGAGTTAAGCCGGGCCGGAAGCGCGTCTTCGTCGAATTCACCCATGGCACGGAACTTGAAGGTTCCATGTCGCGGGAGGAAACCCTCATCTGCTCAGAGGATGGATCCTCGAGCGGGGAGGCGGAATCAATCAACCAGCTTCACAACGGCGGGCTTGGGGGCTACTTCGAGGGCTACCCTGACCCGTAATACTATGAGCCGCCGAGCCGAGGCGCTGTCTTCATGGCAGGATCGGCACCAGCTCCTGGTAGCACGGCTGCTGGTGCGACCTGGTCTGGATCAGGCAGGCCGCCGGCTCAAGTTTTGCTGGATCTGATGAATGAACTTATGACTCTGATGGGAACCGAGGTCATGACCAAAAACCAAGCAGCCCGTAACATGGAGATCGCGAGGTTGAAGGACCAGATGGCCGGAGCCCAAGAGGAAATCAATGCGCTGAAAGCTCAGATGGATGCTGAGTCGGAGCGCCTCCGAACGGAGGCTTTTCGCCTGGACTTGGAGCAACAGACCGCAGATGCAGTCCATCGAATGAGGCATCAGACCCGATTGCCAGATCAGTATGAGCCTAGGAATCTTTTCAACACGCCAGGGACGGGGCAGAATGCACCTTTAACCATGACCCGGACGGCGAAAGTACCTGGGGGTAGGGCGGTGGTTCAGCATCGGCAGCCAGACCTGCCCCGCAGGAATCAGAACCCGCCGTAGCACTTCCCAACACCACCCGGTCATTATTCTAACCCGGTGAAGAACATGGTGGCGGCGGCAGTCCAGCTCGGCGCGCTCCCTATCCCTGATGGAACGCCTTTTGTAGATGAAGCCCGGAATGCCATTGCAAATTTGCAGACGGCTGTGGCGTAACAGCAGAAGTATACTTACAGCTAGAGCCGCGTGCACTCGACACCTATCCCGAGCCACAGTTACAGCCGGCGCATAGAGTTGCCAGTGATTTCTAGCAGCGAGCGACGTCGGAACCCGGCGCGAGATGACCCGCCTGCTCTTGATGCCCAGGCGCTGCTAGATCGTGCAAGAGCGTAGCGAGAGGCGGCGGCGGCCGCGGCAGCTTACCAAGAACCCACAGTAGCACCTTCTGTTTCGGTAGGAGCCGGAGTAACTTCCAGGGCTGTGGGAGTGCCGTGCTTGGTGCCGGCTTTGCGAAACGAACGCCTGCCAAAGGATTTCAAGGATCCCCGCAAGGTGCCAAATTATACTGCCGATCTGCCTCCGGAAGCTTGGATCGAGAGTTATGAACTAGCCATGGAGATGTTAGACGTTAGTGATGCAGTCTGCGCCAAATATTTCATCATGATGTTGGAGGGGCCGGCTCGCACGTGGTTGAAGGGTTTGCCACCCAATACCATTAATTCCTGGGCCGAGTTAAAGGCGAAATTCATCAAAAAATTTCAAGGAACGTGCAAGCAGCCCATGACAATCGTGGATTTGGATCATTGTGTGCAGCGGGAGGATGAGTCGGCCCATCATTGGGTCCGGCGGGTTTCAACCATTATCCACTCTTCTGATAATATCACGGCGGCTTAGGCGATTCTAATTCTGGAGAAGAATTGCCACTTTGTGCCCCTCAAGCAGAAGCTTGGACGGCTCAAACGTTCGTGCCAGGACATGGGGGAGCTCATGGCGGCTCTCACCAAGTATGCAGACTCTGACCGCACGAAGGACCCTGGTTCTGATGATGAGAAATCGGCTAAGGGTAAGAAGAATAGCAATGGCAAGAGTCAGCAGCAGAACGGGGGAGGAAATAGTAATAATGGCAATGGCGGTAAGCGGAAACACCTGGATGGCGGGTCAGATCTGGTGGCCAACACTAGTGCTGGAGGCAACCGCGGCAAGGGCAATGGTAAGCCGCCTTTCGACAATTCTAAGCCTTTCAATATGGAAGCGATGTTGAATGCCCCCTGTCCAAAACATAGTGTTCCCGATAAACCATCCATTCATGCCTGGAAGGATTGTTGGGTCATGCGGGAGTTCCAGAATTACAACATTAACCAGCATGAGGGTGGCGGTAGTGGACCGTCCAGCGGGTCAGGATCCTACTCTCCTGGGTCCGGCTTTGGTGCGGGCGGCTCAGGTTCTGGCTACCAAGGTCAGGGAAACAATGGAGGTCACCATCAACAGTCTGGCAATGGAGGTCAGCAACAAAACAACCAGTCTGGGTATCAGAGTAACCCAAAACAGCTTAATGGAGGCCAATATCATGTTTTCACAATGAGCCTTGACAAGAAGGATCAGAATGTGCGCAAGCGGGCGGTTAATACGGTCATGCCGGCTCTCCCACAATACTTGAAGTGGTCTGAGTATGACATAACTTGGAGTAGGGAGGATCACCCGCCGCGTGTAGATAACCCGGGGCAGTTGGCCCTGGTAGTGGCTCCCCAAGTAGGAGGATATGTGTTCACCAAGGTGCTTATGGATGGTGACAGCAGCATCAACATCCTGTACTATGACACGTTCCGCCGGATGAACATGCTTGACAAGGATCTTAAACCATCTTCGACAGTTTTTCATGGTGTGGTGCCCGGAAAGTCGGCTTATCCGGTTGGAAAGATTTCCCTGGAGGTAGCTTTTGGTGATGAGTTTAATTATAGGGTGGAGACCTTATGGTTTGAGGTGGTCAAAATCAAGAGCCTGTACCACGCTTTATTTGGGCGGCCGGCTTATGCCAAGTTCATGGCTAGGCCTTGTTATGTTTACTTGTAGCTCAAGATGCCCGGATTAAAGGGAACGATTACAGTGCATGGTGATCGGAAGATTGCTCTTGAGTGCGAGGAAGGCGATGCGGTGTATGCAGAGTGAAGTTGTGCTGAGGCGGAGCTCAAGTTTTATAAGGAGAATGTCGACCCGGCAGACATGACCCCGTTGAAGAAGCCCAGCACGAAATCTGAGCCGCCCTTAAGTTTGTGGCAGAAGATACCAAGCTGGTGGATTTTACTCCTGGCGACTCATCGCAGCAGTTCACTATTGGGGCCAATATGGATCCCAAATAGGAAAGCGCGCTCATCGAATTCATCCGTGAGAATCGGGACATCTTTGCATGGAAACCTTCTGACATGCCAGGTGTACCGAGAGAATTCGCTGAGCACCACCTTAATGTGGATCCTAAGTTTAAGCCGGTCAAACAGTTCCTTCGTCGTTTCAATGAGGAGAGGTGTAAGGCTATTGGAGAGGAGGTGGCCCGGCTCTTGGCAGCAGGGTTCATCGTCGAAGTTTTTCACCCGGAGTGGATAGCTAACCCGGTGTTGGTACTCAAGAAGAATGGCACGTTGCACATGTGTGTAGATTACACCGATCTCAACAAGGCGTGTCCGATCGATCCATTTGCTCTCCCCCGTATCGACCAGATCATTGATGCAACAGCGGGTTGTGAGAGTTTATGTTTCCTGGATGCTTATTCGGGTTATCATCAGATCAAGATGGCAGTCAAAGACCAAGAGAAGACGTCTTTCATTACGCCATTTGGAGCTTTCTGCTATGTGTCTATGCCTTTTGGGCTCAAGAGTGCTCAGGCGAATTATCAGCGCTGTGTGCAGAACTATCTTCATGATCAGATTGGGCGCAATGTTCATGCTTATGTGGATGATATTGTGGTCAAGTCAAGGAAGAAGGATACTCTGTTGTCAGATTTGAAGGAAACTTTTGATAATCTGCGTGTTTACAAGATGATGCTTAACCCAGCAAAGTGTGTGTTTGGTGTACCTGCAAGCAAGCTTTTGGGATTCTTGGTCTCCGAGCGTCGCATTGAAGCTAACCCGGACAAGATAAAGGCCATCACTTCTTTGTCTAAACCGGCGTGTATTAATGATGTCCAGCACCTGGCGGGTTGTACTGCCGCTCTGAGCCGGTTCATAAGCCGCCTGGGTGAGAAGGCTATTCCTCTGTATCAGATGATGACAAAGACAGATGATTTCGTCTGGAGTGATGTGGCTAATGAGGCGTTTGAGGCGCTCAAGAAGCAGTTGGCTGAGCCGCCCGTTTTGGCTGCTCCGATGGAAAAGGAGCCTTTGCTCTTGTATGTGGCGGCTGACAACAGAGCTGTCAGTGCTGCAGTTGTGGTAGAGCGCAAGGAGGCGTGTAAGGAGTACCCAGTCCAGTGGCCGGTTTACTATGTCAGTGAAGTCTTGACGGAGTCCAAGCAAAGATATACGCATTGGCAAAAACTTGTGTTTGGGGTATTCATGGCCAATCGCAAGCTGAAACATTATTTCCTTGGGCATCCAATCACAGTGGTTATCTCTGCTCCTTTGGGAGATATCATTCAAAACAGAGAAGCTACTCATAGATTGCTAAGTGGGCAATTGAGCTTGGACCTCTCAATCTGAAATATGTGCCCCGGACGGCTGTAAAATCCCAAGCCCTGGTGGACTTTATCAATGACTGGACAGAGTGTCAAGCACCCGATGAGAAGCTGGACAATACATATTGGACGATTCATTTTGATGGTTCCAGGCAATTGGAAGGCTCGGGGGCTGGAGTTGTTTTAACTTCCCCGCGAGGTGACAAGTTCTGTTATGTTTTGAGGTTAATGTTTCCTTGTTCTAACAATGCAGCTGAATATGAGGCTTTGCTTCACGGGCTCCGTGTGGCCAAGGAGATGAATTTGAGCTGGGTCCGATGTCTTGGCGACTTAGACGTAGTGGCTCAGCAAGTCTCTGGCACGTGGGACTTTAAAGATCCTCGCATGGCGGCTTATCGCCAGGCGGTTGATGTTATTGCTGGCCACTTCAAGGGCTATCAGGTGGATCATATTAATCGGGGGAAGAATGTGGCGGCTGACGCGTTGTCAAGACTGGGTTCTCAGCGTAAGCCGGTGCCGCCTAATGTGTTCTTGGACGTATTGCATCACCCGTCGGTTGAGTTACCGTCGGAGGAGGATTTGGCTGTACCTGACCCGGAAGGACAATTGGTGGTGGCTCTCCGCGCAATACCTGATTGGACATTATCTTATCTGGCGTATTTGACTTGCGATGAGTTACCTCAAGATGAGACTCTGGCGCGGCAGATTATAAGGCGGTCTAAATCCATGACTATTGTTAATGGCGAGTTACACAGGCGCAGCGTGACTGGCGTCTTTCAGCGATGTGTTTCAGTTGATGAGGGCCGTGAAATCCTGCAAGAGATACACGCCGGCGATTGTGGTCATCACGCCGGGTCAAAATCTTTGGTGGCCAAGGCTTTTCGACAGGGTTTCTACTGGTTAACAGCTCATAAAGATGCAGAGTACTTGGTCAGTAAGTGTGACGGGTGCCAGAAATTTGGGCGACGCGCCCATGTGCCGGCTCAAGAGTTACGGATGATTCCAATCACTTGGCCTTTTGCAGTCTGGGGGCTTGATATGGTGGGACCTTTTAAGAGGTCTAAGGAGAAGAAGACCCACCTCTTGGTGGCAGTTGACAAGTTTACTAAGTGGGTTGAAGCTGAGCCGGTCAGCAAGTGTGATGCAGCAATAGTAGTTCAGTTCATCAAAAAGCTGATCTTTCGGTTTGGTCATCCTCATAGTATCATTACTGACAATGGCACAAACCTGTCCAAGAGGGCTATGAAGGAGTTTTGTGATGGTGAGCATATCTGCCTCGATGTATCTTCTGTGGCTCACCCACAGTCTAATGGTCAACTAGAGCGTGCTAACCAGGAAATTTTGAGAGGGATAAAACCCCGGCTTATGGTTCCTTTGGAGCGCACGTTGGGTTGTTGGGTGGAGGAGTTACCTTCAATTCTTTGGAGCATAAGAACTACCCCCAACAGGTCAACAGGCTATACGCCTTTCTTCATGGTTTATGGCGCAGAAGCTGTTTTCCCCAGTGATATTCATCACGAAGTGGTGGCTTACGTGGAAGCTGATAATGAGGCGGCGCGTCAGGATGCTTTGGATGCCTTGGATGAAGAATGGGATCTTGCAGGAGCTCGGTCTGCGATTTACCAACAAGACCTGCGTCGCTATCATAGCCGCAGGGTCAAGACCCGGACGTTCCAAGAAGGCGACTTAGTACTCCGGTTGATCCAAGACCAGTCAGATATGCATAAGTTATCACCTCCTTGGGAAGGGCCGTTTGTGATCAGCAGAAATCTCAACAATGGCTCCTATTATCTGATCGATATACGGGAGAGTGACAAGTCACGCACTTCTGGTGAAGAGACTAAAAGGCCGTGGAATATTGCTCACCTTCGGCCATACCATACTTGAGATGCCGGTCCGGCTCTCATCAATGTACATACCCCTGTCATTGTATATACCATATTTTATGATATAATAAAGTTGGCATCTCCATGATTAGGGGCCTCTGCCGTTTTTTCTGCACTAAAATTCATGCAAAGGAGTTGATCCTTCATCAGGTCACTTGGGGGCTTCCAACCCACTGGGTTTCGCTTTCATACCCTCTTGGCCAGGCTTTATATGCCATGTCCGAGTTAAACCTGCCTGTTTCCAACTTGCTACTCTGCCATGTGACCCGCCAAACTCTTGACAGTCAATCTTGCTCAGAGACCCTGAACTTTCATAGTTATTATCACACAAAGACCCTGAACTTGTCAATGTTTAAACGGTGGCTTTTGTCACGAGAGAGCCGGCTTACAGTGAGCTAGGATTAACTCGCCTTGTCTGCTGTAGTCTCTCCGCTATGTGGCCTGTTCGTACTCTTAGCAATGTCAATCTTTTAAAGACCCTGAACTTGCTAAGGATTAAATGACGGATTTATGTCACGTGAGAGCCAGCTTACGAGGTTTTTAGGCTTTTATGCCTAGCTTCTTCAGAAGCAATACAATTTTTTTTCACAAAAACAAGAACTATCTTGTCCTGCTGTGCCTTTAAAGCCGGATTATAGGGCAAGAGATATGAAAATTACTTGTTTTTTGCAGGTATTTTTCATGATAAGATTCTAAGTTTTTGGATAACTCCGTCTTGGCATTGCTCATGGAATATAACCCGCCGGGCGAGTCAAGGCAGTCAGACGATTATATATCAAGAGAATTATGCTAAGTCGCCGGTGTATGGGCTGAAAAAAGTGTAAAAAGTGCACAAAGGCACAAGAGCAGGCGGTTAAATGTTTTCTACTGCTATTACAAGGCTGTCAAGAAGCCAAAAATCTGCGGACTTAAGTTTTTGCAGTAAAATTTAACCCGGCATATTAACAGGGCCGGGTTACCTTCGCCTGAAGCCAACTCTTCATTTAGCTCGTCGCTGGATCATCCTGCGCCGGGTCTTCGGTCTCCCGGATCTGAAGGTTGTCCACATCCCAGTTGTACTTCGTTAAGGCCTCAAAAACGGCTTCGTCATGCATGATTGGAGATGGGTCAACATCAGGAGCAAAGAGGTGCTTACGGCATTGAGGAATCAGACTTTTTGCTTCAAAGGTGGGCCCTCGAACTCGCTTATTATCCTCAGAGTAAGCCACCTGGTATGACGACAGGTCAGCTTCTCCGGCCAGCCGGCTTGCCAAGACTCGGGATGCCTTTATGCAACGGACATAGTCATCTTGAGTGAACTGCGAGCCATCGTCTTTCTGCTGAGGAAAACCATCCATCATCTCAGTCGGGTTAAGCTCGGGTGCATACGCCATTGACCGGCTCAAAGCAGCCATTGCGCCTTTATGGGTGGTTGATCTCTTCAGTTCTTCTATCTGCTTTGGAATGGTGGAGATGACTTCTAGAAGACCCTTCATAAACTTTGGAATGCCCTTTTCAGTCATAACAACTTTAATGGTGAAAACGGATCCGGCATACAGCTATTCAGAAAGTGAGTATAAAGCCTTCAGCTTTAACAGACTGTCATCTGAAAGTTGGCGGCTCCGTTCACCTACAAGCAAGTCAAATCTTATAAGCCGCCTGGAAGGACTCTCGAAGATTTCTCTTGAAATGAATATTGAAGGTTAAGAACACTTACCAAAGACGGCTCCAATCATACGGGATATCTGACGTTTCAGATTGCTCAGCTCGTCAGTCACCGTTTTAAGATGGCCCTCTGCGTCTTCTGCGTGCTTGGTCAGGGCGGCTTGGCTCGTTTCAGCAGATTTTTTGAGTGATTCGAGCTCCGTCTTGATTACCTCTAGCTTAGTCAAAGCGATCTGGTACTTGGCGTCGGCTTCCGCTCGGCCTTCTTGTTGTAGTGCCAGGCTCTTCTTTAGGTCCGACACGTTGGACTCATCGGCATTTAAAGATTCCTGCGCAAGACAAGTCATAACAAGGCAACAATGTCAGTTTTAAGCCGCCTGTCCGGCTCATACCGATTTTTAAAGTTTGGCAGAGTCATTACAAGTCCCAAGCAGATTGCAAGCAATATACTTGACACTTGGGGGCTAATGTGTCTCAGTTCTTTCTTATAGACCCGGATCATCTCCGTGAAGATAACCCGACCCTTGGGGGCTACAGTTGGCTCTTAATCTATGATTGAGTGCCGGCTCATTATTTATATAATGACCCGGCCCTTAGGGGCTACAGTTGGCTCTTAATCTATGATTGAGTGCCGGCTCATTACTTACATAATGACCCGGCCCTTGGGGGCTACAAGTGGCTCTTATTCTATGATTAAGTGCCGGCTCATTACTTACATAATGACCCGGCCCTTGGGGGCTACAAGGCGATGCATTGAAAGATTGAAAGTGATTGAAGACCCGGCTGACCTTTGGAGAGGTAAACCGGCTCTTGGGGGCTAGATAAGTATATATGGAAAGGCAAAGGAAGAGGAGTACCTCATATTTTTTCTTCATCATGCCAACCAAGTTGGCCTCCATGTCCCGGCTTGCAGAGAGACGACTCAGATAGCCAGAGTGCAACTCGTCGGCTGTAAGTTTCTCTAAGTTAGGAAGATCAGATTGAGTCTTTCCTTCCTTAGGAGGGGCCGCCTCGTCTTCACTGGTATGTTTTGATAGTACATTGGAGGGAGCTGGAGATTTGTAAGCCGCCTCGGTAACAGTAACTTCTTCATGAGAAGCCACGTCTTCAGTTGTCGGCTGGGGGCTGGGCGGCTTAGGATCAGTTTCTGGATGGGCCTCAGGAGCCTCAATATCCATATCAACCGGCTCATTATGCTGAGGAGCTTTTTCATGGGCGTCTTTGTCAGCCTCAGACGGCTCAATGTGAGCTTCAGGGGTGTTAGGCTTTGGGTTTGCCGACTCTGGAGCTTTAGGAGTAGCGGTTGACCCGCTTACCTTCCTCCGTTTGGCTTGAGCCCTATGAGCAATGGTGAAGTTACACGTCAATGAGCAAGGATAGACTATTAACGCACGGAATGGAATACAAAAATACTTACCCCGGGTTGATAATAAGAGGAGGCAACTTTGAGGCGGTTGAGTCGCCAGAAGAAGGAGGAGAGTCCTGGAAAGTTAGCATTGTTAATACAAGAAAGCTGCAACACAAGATTAGCATACAGGAGAAATAAATTCAGGGCAAGGAAGTACTTCAGTGCGCCGTTTCTGAGGAGTCGGGTCATTTGGTAAGCCAGCTAAAAGATCTTCAGAGCCGGTGCTCTGGGTCTGGCGCTTGTTGTCATCTTGCTGCTTCTTCAAAAGAATGTTGGGATCCAAGTGAGCAAAAGAGAGAGAGCATTTTACCTTCCGTACAGCCCGTCATATTCTCTTTACTGGTAAAAGTTCTGAGTCAGAGGAGATAATGGTTACCTCTGAAACATCAGCATGACTTGTTTCTGCTTCCTCCTGTGAGTAATCATTGTCAATGAGTTGCATAAAGAGAAGACCAAGGGAATCAAGTTCTACCTCTGAGTCATCCAGATCGAATAGCTCTTCGATTGATTGCCTCTTCCTACGAGCCGGCGCCTTGGCTTTGGTCGCCTTGGGGACTTTGCTCTTCTTCTTGAGGGAAGGGGGGTAACTTTTTGTTCCAGAATGAAGAACTGGCCTACATATGATAAGACGCATTGGCAGAAAGGTTAATAAAATATATGAAGTACATCATTAAAAGAATGGATGAGGGTTAGGATGGAAAGACTCACATCTGGAGCCGGGTTAAGTGCACAAAAGGGATTTAACCCCGTCTTGCTGCAGGCGGCTTGAGTTTCTCCCAGAAAAGACTTGACAATGGTATTGAGGTCCTGTTCTGTCAAGGGGGTCTGGTTGAAGCGTTGAGGGTCGTTCACTTCACCGGTATATTGGCACATTAAAGCGCTGCGGCGGCTCAACGGCAGAATCCTCCAAGAGACCCAGCAGCGGGTCAAATCAACACCTGTTAATCCATTGGCTATCAAGGCCCTTATTTTTGAGAAGGTTGGGCCGTATTGAGCGCGTTCTGCAGCAGACATCCGGTCTGGAAGCTCTTTATCAGTGCTGAGCCGGTAAGGACGGTAACCCGGTAGTGGGTTCTCCCGTTCTGGCGAAGTGTCTTTGCAGTAAAACCAAGTTTTATTCCATTCTTTGGGATGACTCGGCAGAGTTGCTACTGGAAATAGTACATCCCTCCGTCTTTGAAGAGTGACACCTCCAAGCTCGAGGCTCAATCCATCCGCCATTTCTGTTTGATGGTTGATGTAAAAGTACTCCTTGAAGAGGTCAACAGACGGCTCTTCTTGCAGATAAGCTTCACAGAGGGTCTGGAACTGGCACAAATTGGTGACAGAGTTGGGGCCAATGTCTTGAGGGTGCAGGTTGAATGAGTGTAGGGCGTCTCGGAAAAATTTAGACCCGGGTGGAGAAAAACCGCGGAGAAGATGGTCTGTGAACACAATAACTTCCCCATCCTCAGGTTTAGGAGTGGTTTCATTGCCTGGAACCCGCCAGCGGATAACATCCTGAGCCGGCAGAACTCCCATGGTGACAAAGTCCTTGAGTGATTCCTCAGTCACCCCGGACCTTACCTAGTTGCAGGAAGCTGGGACTCTAGACATGGCGGCGGCTTAAAAGACTGCGGAAGGGCATGAATATATGGCGGGTTAAAAACGTACTATGACCAAGACAGTTATGACTCTAAAAATGGTAACGGTATTTGGCGGGTCAGTATAAAGTTATGAGCCGCCGAAGCAAGCCGCAATATGACAATGTGAGCCGGCAGTACGACGGCGGGTCAAGTTTGCCAGTGAGTGTTGAAAAAATTACTAAGTGTGGAGAAACAGATTCCAACAGCTACAACTATTGATTTAAGATCTACGGGCGAGGTAAAAAGAAAAGTATTCTTAAACCTAAAAAGCCAGTGGAAGAACAGCTAGCCTCTACGCGGATTAAAGTAAGTCGGCAATCTACGATGAGCATGGCATGCCTATTGAGCGGATGACCGCATGATTTGGGCGATATTATAAAGCCTAAACGAGTGTTTTTCCCTGATCTATGAAGAGTACTCCGATGAACCGTGATGAACACGAAGAAAACCCGATGAACTCGTGGGAAATCTGAAAAAGCTAGTGCAGATCTAAACAAGGGGGAAAGATGGAACCTTGAGGATACGGACGAACGTGGGAATGCTCTGGACGTAATCAGGTTGATGCAGCGGCCAGTATTGGAGAAGACGCTGAGGTCCGGACGGCGCGGCGAGCTTTGGCGGCGCTGGCGTCTGGAGGAAGAAGAAGAAGGCAGCGGCGGGGAAAGTGAAAGTAATGGGGCCCCCCGTGCCTATTTATGAGGATGTGATGGAACAGCAATAGTCCGATGCAGGAATCGAGGAGACACGATGATGATTAACTAAGAAAGTGCCTCGATTCTCAGGATGGTCATATTAATGAAGAAAGATCCATTGTGACATCAGGGGAATCTTTTTGATTTTCCTGAGATGACGTCACGGTGGGTCATGAAGATTTTTCAGAAACGACGCCGCTCATTTTTGGCGGGTCATGAAGATTTATCAGAGAACGCAAGATTCGCCAACCAGAAGACTTGAAGATTGACATGAACTGGTTCAAATCAATCTGGGGCCTAATGTTGGGGATATAACCCCATGGTGAGACCCGCCCAGGTGGGGCCAGGTCATGAGGTTGGCGGCTTAGCGATAAGGTTTGGGATAAGCTTGTTCAATGGGCCTGGAGGCCCAGAGCCAGAAGACAATGTGTAAACTGGTGGCGTCAGCCGCCGGTGGCGGCTTGTTAGACAAGGCAGGAATAGTTAGAGGTGAGGTCGGTTGTCATGTATGACCCGACCTGGACTCTTGTAAGCCCAGGGCCTCGACCTGTGTATATAAAGGCAGGTTACCTAGGCGGCTTAGGCCACGAAACAACTCATCAATAGCTAGGTGAAGCGAACCCGCTCCCTTGTAATCGATATCCAATCAATACAACACAAAGCAGGACGTCGGCTTTTACCTCTTTCCGAGGGGCCGAACCTGGGTAATCCTTGTCTCCCGATTCCGATCAACCCCTTCGAGCTCACCGCCTTAGCGATGGCCTCGAACCTAAGTCCTGTCACTAGGACATCTGTCGTGACAAAACCATGACAGCTTGGCTGTCTGTTGCTTAGTATCTTGACACGCCTCTGGACGGGTGTCAACTAGGCATAATCTGTCTTCCGACGTGTCGCCACGTGCTTAGCGAGAGCCACTTAGCCATCTGAGGGCTCGACACCACATCGACAACTGATTGGCGTTGCAATGCGGTGGAGTGGTGGCTGATTAGCTCACGCCTGCCAGGGGACGGCTTGCCGGGTCTTCTTTAAGGTGTGTGCGCTTCGGTCCCCGGCAGGCACCGGGGACACGACTAGCGCGGCTTGGGCCCATTTTGGGCCGTTGCATCGTCCTTGCCGGTGTTCCTAGCTAGCATAGGCTGCACCTGCCGGGGTCTTGGTCTTGGATGTTGGTTTCATCTTCTTGATGTGCTCCTTGATCTCACGTAGAGAAGCTTCTCTGGCTTGGATTGGTGTTGACGGGGCAGCAGCTTTTTCTCGGCAGGCTTAGGCCATCGGGTTGGAAGCTTATCATCCGTGCACAAGTCAGGGGGAAATAAACACCCCTATTTGTGTACCCCAACACCTTGTTATTCAAGACACATAGCCGGATTACCTAGCTCTTTGAAATACCTGGTCCACTCGCTCGAACAAAAGTAAGGACCACGCCACGGTCACATACTAGGGAGGAAGAAGCCGAAGGCTGGCCAACATAGTTTGAATCTACGGATGCCTTACTAACAACAAAGTGTAGATAGATACACGCAAATATTACAGTAAAATCTAGTATTTGTCCACGCCATCTATCAATGACCTCAGGCTACAATCCCGCTGGAAAAAACAAGCGACAGGCATCATACCTTCATACAACAGGGAAGTTGGCATTTCCTTCCTGTGCGGACCGTCTGGGCCAACTTCGGCCAGGCTCGTTGTCTCTATCTTTGTGTAATGGGTCTTGACCTTGGTCCAAGCTTCTTTGGCCCCTTCCCGGCAGACGGACATTTTCCACGATATTATGCGATGCCGAGCACCTTCTAGGCGCTTGGCGAGCCTGGACAAGCCTTCGGGCAAATTATTCTCCTCGGGCCATAGCGCCTTGAAAACAATCTTCACCGCCTTCCAAGCTCTTTCATGCTCTTCGGTCGGCGGCAAGCGGATGTCTTCAGACAAGGGGTGTTTAACTTCTTTAGTGAGGCCTATAAATCATTGGCACATGCGTTAGCTTGGGCCTACATGGTTTTGCAATCAATTTTTTGTTTCATACAAACAAACTGCTTACCGCTCATAGTCTCGCCAGGCTGTCGGTCATTCCCCTGGGCCGTAGACAATTGATCCCTCAGTCGCTCAATTTATTTTGCCTGGTGATCATTTCTCACCTTCAAGGTGTTCACCTGTTCTTTCCACTGGGTTAGCACCTGTTGGTTTGCTTGTATTTGCGATTCGACGTATAAATTATCCTCGCGAGCCAGACTCAAGTCTTTTTCCAGCTGACCAATGACTTCCGCTGCTAAGAAATATGACGAATTAATAGCAAATAACCAGGTCCATCCATAGCACTGAAACACCAGATGCACTTACCGTGCCCTTCCCTAGTAAATTCTTTTACTTTCTTCACCTTCGCCTGCGAAGCAGTTAGAAGGTTCTTGGTTTGTGTCAACTCCGTAGACAGCTTCTCGTTCGTCTCTTGAGAGGAGTGTAAACACAACAATGCTATTATTTAAAACCTTCACTATGGATATGTATATCCATGCTTCGATTTGGGTGCTACTAACCTCCGCACTAATAATATTTTATCTTTACAAGTAAATCCACCAATTGGTTGTACCATCCGACCAGTCTCTTAGGGGCCACTGCCTAACAGGGCATAAATTTGAATGCGGAATTACCTGCAAACCCTTGGCCAGGACCTCAACTGTCGCTACAAAGGTAGAGCAAGAAGTGCCGAGGTAGGCAGCCACCAAACTAAGATCATTAAACTCTTCACTGGTAAATGCGGGACTCTTTAGAGCAGCCTGGCAGTGCCGATGTCTCATCGCGCTATCCACCTCGGACATGGTAGCCGAGAACTCTCCGGAGGAGTTGAGTGGCCGAGGCCCCCCCAACGTCTTTCCCCAAGGTGGATCTCGGCTTCATGCTGGCCCTCGGGGGTGAATTGTTATCAACTTTGGTTGTCGCTGCTTCGGCCACTGGGCTGTTCAAATCCGGATGCTTAGACGTCTGGTCCAATGTCTTTAAAATATATGTGTAAGGATAATGAGGGTTACCAGTCCAAAGATTGAACGTCTTGTCCCGCCCTCGGGATCACCCCTTGTTGGGTAACAATTTACGCAGCGATAGAAGGGCCCCTGGTAGGGGCCACATCATTGTGCGAACGCTTCGAGCGTCGGCCCTTAGGAGGAGAAGTCAGGACGCTCGGGTCTCCTTAAGTCGGAGGTCTCTTTAGAGATTTAATTGGAGGAGGGTTTACCGAGGAAGAGGGTAGAAGCCCTGGCAGGTTTGGAATGATGTCCACTATGGAGCCATCAAGGCTCTCTTGGAAGACCGTTCCTCCTTCATATAAAGTGGATATCGCCTCATCCTCATGAAAAAGGGGGTAGTCCTCATTACGGTACGCCCCCGGCTCGGGAGATGGACACTTGAGTGCCTCGATCCAGAGTCTCCATGTCTGGATTGATACGGCGGATGCGTCAAGTTAGTAAAATGAGTTGCTCGAATAATAAAGGAATTAGGGAAAGATGCTTACTATGTCGCCTGGCTGCTAGACAGGCCATCGATATACCTCCTTTTGGCAAAATCCGCGGTCTCCCCTTTGTATATATTGGCTAAGACCAATCCAAAGGATGCGTCATCTTTGAAATCTTTCTCGAATGACAGGGTGGCATCATCAAAAATGTTGCATGAACACAACGAGTGCTGATGTTGCCGGAGTGGTTGGACTCTCCGGATAATAGATGTGGACATCATGTCTACAATTGAAAGCCAAGTTCTGGTCAGACACTTCGGGACACGTCGGGGTCATCTTTCTAGGCCGTGCTCCATGGCCTCCAGCTGAAACACTTCTCCAGAAGATCCAAGGAGAAGGTCGGAAGGACCGACCGAACTTGGTTGTGCAGAGGGACATCAGCCATATAGAACCATTCGGATGCCCACGTGTCATCTTCCCGGGG
This sequence comes from Elymus sibiricus, assembly GCA_039707655.1. Lineage (NCBI taxonomy): Eukaryota > Viridiplantae > Streptophyta > Magnoliopsida > Poales > Poaceae > Elymus > Elymus sibiricus. The sequence continues at coordinate 157,629,463 of CM077673.1, forward strand.
AGTCCCGATGGGGTAACCGGTCCCAACTATTCTGCATACCTCGGCGACACCCACTTCAAGTAATTTCCCGTCATGGGAACATTGTATTACCCCTGAACAACCCAAAGTGCACTTCATAGACAAGGCACATCTCGCAGAGGGGAACAAACCCCGCAATGTGTAATATGGAGTTGGGGTTAAAATGGTGGAGTTGGACCCTGTGGAATTCAAGCAGTCCTCGATGGAACGGGTGAATGGGAAAACCTAAACCGCGAAGAAGAAAGGGGACGAAACATACCCGCTTGTCTCCATGAGAAGCGGGATGACTCTCTGTGTGGGTTTGCCCATCGACGGATACTAGACCTGCACGAGTCGGGGCCAAATCCGGCTCTAGGAGGTAGCCCTGGGTGGCAAGGCGTCCTAGTTGGAGATGCAACACGACGCAACTCCTCCAGTTGCCCTTCAGGGGGCCATGGGGGCGCTTGGAGGACCCGAGGTTGTTAGCCATGGTTGAAAGGCTTTTGTGGCTAGAGCTCTGGAGAAGATGTCGCTAGAGGCAGGAAGAATACCAAGATGCGCTTGGTTATGATTCTAATGTGCTAGATATGGTTAAATAAAGAAATGTGAAATTGATGCTTTAGCGTTGGTCATAAAGATGGCTTAACTTCCAACGCGGTGCGATAATCAAGGCAACGCACGGTGGGGCAGTGCCGAGGTGAACTTCCATGCTCAAATGCAATGGCACTCCCAAATTATAATAGGAAATCACATGTCGAGCCAAAGATTCCATTGTGCAAAGATGTATGTCCGAAGAGGATTATCCAAATAAAGTTGTCATCCTCGGTGTCAAAGACTAGTTCGGGGGCTACTAAGGAAGTCCTGGACTAAGGGGTCCCAACCGAGCTGGTCTAGTCCATGGGCCAGGCTGGGGGCCACCATGGAAGGACTTCGGAGGCCTTGTGATGATGCGTGAGCATTCTAGATTCCTCTGAAGACTTGTGTGTACTCCAAGGAGAGAGGATTCCGTTGGCATGCAATTCATAGATAGTAACCGACATTCATGTAACCCTAGATACCCCCAGTGGCTATATAAACCGTGGGGTTTAGCCCGTAGAGGATAGATATACACAACATCTTAACCCCTAGGGTTTAGCCCACAAACTCATGATCTCGAGGTAGATCAACTCTGTAATTGGTACATCATCAATACAACATGAGCAGGACGTAGGGTTTTACCTCCATTAAAAGGGCCTGATCCTCGGTAAAAGCCTCGTGTTCTTTGTTTGCTGTTACGCTCGATCCAATCTCACATCTCGGGCACCCCTACCCGAGATCTACCAGTTTTGACACCGACAATTAGGTCCAAGGAATGAAATGCACACGGGCTCCAATATAGAGTAGGTATCCTCTCCATTAAAAGGTGACCAACTTTCTTGGAATTAGCACTATTATCGGTTATAACTTGTACCACATTCTCGTTTACAACATCCAGAATTCTCTTCTCAAGCAAATCAGCTATCATATCACCGTCATGAGATACACTTGAGGCATCAACCGACTCCAAGAAGAAAATGCCCTCCAGACTATTAACAAGGAAGTTACTCAAATGGCTCGTCATTTGTCCGACCAATCATTCAACATGAGTGTGCATCAATATTTTTTCCATGCCGCCTCGTGTTGTCTTCTCGAAAGTCCAGTTTCCTTGACACAATCATTAAGCAATGCCTCTCTCAGCTCATGTGCACTAGGAGGCTTGTAACCTGAACCGTATTGACAAGAGGCTTCAACCGCAACCTCAAACTGCCTATTGCTTGCAGCATTGAATGGAATGCCACACTCATAGAAGAACAATCGCCACTACATACTGACGTAGTGCCTCTTGATATGTCTCCAACGTATCTATAATTTTTGATTGTTCCATGCTATTATACTATCATTCTAGGATACTTTATGAGCATTCTTATGCTATTTTATATCATTTTTGGGAATTAACCTATTAACTCAGTGCCCAGTGCGAGTTGTTGTTTTCTGCTTGTTTTTGGCCGTTCAACAAATCTGTACAAAATGAAGTCCAAATGCCACGAAACTTTTTAATGATTTTTTTGGACAAACATAAGACCTGGAAGCTTCGGAGGGAGTCCGGAGGCCGCACGCGGTGGCGCCAAGGCAAGAGGGGGCGCTCAGGGGGGTAGGCGCACCCCTTGCCTTGGGACCACCCCGTGGCTCCGTTTGACCTAACTCCGCCTCTATAAATTCTCTAAAAATCGAGAAACCAATAGGGAGCCAGTCAAAATACCTTTTCCGCCGCTGCATGTTTCTGTTCCGCCGTGTGCCCATCTGGAGCCCTCTTTCGATGCCCTGCCGGAGGGGGGATCAATCACGAAGGGCCTCTACATCTACTTTGCTGCTCCCATGGTGATGTGTGAGTAGCTTACCACAGACCTATGTGTCCATAGCTAGTACCTAGATGGCTCTCTCTCTCTATCTATGTTCTTCAATACAAAGTTCACCGCGATCCCCGCAGTGATCTATTCGATGTAATGGGGTATGTTTGTTGGGATTCGATGAATTGTGGGTTTATGATTGGATTATTCATGAAATCTATTTGAGTCATCTCTGTATTCTTATATGCATGATTGTTATAGCTTTGTATTTCTCTCCGATATATCGGTTTGGTTTGACCAACTAGATAGATTTATCTTCAGTGGGAGTGGTGCGTTGTGATGGGTTTGATCTTGCGGTGCGCAATCATAGTGACAGAAGGGGACAAGACACGTATTATATTGCTTCCATCAAGGATAAAACAATGGGGTTTATTCATGTTAGTTGAGTTTACTTTGTCTACATCATGTCATCTTGCTCAAAGCATTACTGTGTTTTTACTTAATACTCTAGATGCATGTTGGATAGCGATCGATGAGTGGAGTAATAGTAGTAGATGCAGGCAGGAGTCGATCTACTTGCTTATGGAACCCCAAAAATGTCCGAATTTCAGGATGCCGGACGTATTCGTGCATTGGAACGATGAAAAAAGCTATACCAAATGAGACAACGACTAGCGGTTCATCATCAAACAATGCTCATGTTCCCTGTCGAAACCACACGACCCTTCATGTGATGCTCCATTTTGTGAGAGGCGTGTGTCAAAGCTTATCTCGAACAAGCCGTTACTTTCACCTTGACAGCTTGGCCCCATGTCGGGAAATCATGCAAATTATTATCATGTACTTCAGAGCATTTTTTCATTTTTTGAATTTTAAAACCTAGATTCCCAATGCGTGCATGTGTGTCCAAACCGTTACCCCAAGATGTTTGGAACTCCTTCAAATTTGTTGCAACCGACATATATAGGGAAGCAAGTAGTACATAAATATGATTTTTCCAGTAGTTTTTGCTTCATCTTGCATGTTCGTGCGTTAAAGTTTGAATTACGGCCGTAAAATTTATAGAAACTAACTTAATGTATAAAAATGCCAATTGAACCCCGAATATTTCCTAGTTTTAGGATGCCGTTAGTGGATTTTGACGGTAGGGATCTTTTTCTTACAATTAAAACAATATCTGTTACCGCTGTACCCCAAAATAGTTTTACAATTCAATACCAAAAGTGAACTGCGTACACACGGTTCCATATAGGAACCGTTTTCGATGAAAAATTCACGGATCTATTTATGTCTTATGAGGGAAGCTTCGTCGGCTTCGTCTAGCTCGGATTCCGTTCACCCTCGATCCCCATTCCCTAACAAACCCTTTCTGCAAAGAATGACACCGTGGGAACACTTCGTAAGGGTGCGTACGACCGCCCCCTCGGCCCCGAGCGCTCCCGCCTCTGACAAGAACATGGCCGCCTCGGCTGAGACTGCAGCCGCATCCGCCTTATGCACAGTCGCATCCGCCGAAAGGGCCACTGCGGCGACCGAAACGGCGTCTGTAGCCGCGGAGACGGCAGCTGCAGCTGCTGCGATGCTGGCTGCAAACACCAAGAGCGCTCGAGCAGCGTGCCGTGCCACAGAGGCCGCCCTGACACTGGTCGAGGCCATCCAGGCCTATATCATCAAGAACGCCCACGCCAAGATACTCCAGGCTTCGCCGGAATCCAGCATGCACCACACGTCCGAAGAGGAGGCTGCTACGGATGCCGAGATGCATGCCGAAGATGCGGCGGCAGAGGACATGGAGCCCCTACCGCACAAGATCTCCGAGCAAGGGCGCCGAGTGCTGGGAGGAGTTGCGCGTGGCTCAGGAGGAGGTCTAGAAGTGCCTGTCCATCAAGGAATCGGAGGTGGTGTACCAAAGCGAGCTATGGCGGCGCCACTACTATGAGTACTACAAAGATGAGGGCGAAGCCGATGACGAGGGCAACGCCGAGGATAAGCACGTCGCCATGGTCGAAGTCAGCCTGTGGGACGCATAGTCCAGCACCGGCGGAATGTCGCCCGAACAAGTTGTCGACATCTCATCGAACAGCAGTGAGGCATAGGGCGGCGGCTTGTAGGCGTCTTTGTTAAAATTATGCGTATTACTAATAGCCTTTGTTCAGAGAGCCGGTCTTTTGTAAGAGCTATCTCGAGTTCAAGCAGCTTGATTATTCAGTGAACTTGCTCGGTTTTGTAACTGTGAGCTATGTGTGTCCGCTAATTTGTATACCCAAGTTAGCAGTTGATGTTAAATTATGCGATGACATGGATGTGCACTATAACCAGGGAATACGTGGGCAGGGGCAAAATTTTGTATGTTCTGTATCATCGCACGCGATAAAAGCAGAAACACTGTGTCTGATGAATCTTTGCGTGCCAAGTTTCCGTGCAACGAGCGGAAAATTTCACCAACCGACGAAATATCTGCCTCCCCCAAGGGCCACATTTCCCGTGCAACCCCCCCCCCCCATGCGCGCCACCGCCCACATCTCTCCCTCTAGCATCCGACCACCGCGGACACGCCATGGTCTCCTGGAGTGACCCCTCAAGCGGTATCTCCGACGACGACGAATATCTCACCAGCCAGGTATTCGTCTCTCTTCTCTCTGGCTCAACTAGGCTTAGGGTTTTGTTTTGGAATTGGGGATTTTAAAGCGGCAGGCCGATTTGCGCCATTTATTTTTCTAGTAGCTCCCTAGGACAATCACTTCCAAGGAATGGAGAGGGGTAGTTGAAGACCTCCCTGTTCATGGTCAACATCAATTTCCATCCGTGAAGTTACGAGCTTTTCAATCTGGGTACAGTGGGAGGATGTTTCTGGGACGTGCAAAGAAGGTAAGCCTAACTCTCATGGTTAGAAATCATTTGTTATATTAGGTGTGATTCACACACTTCCCTATTTGATTCTAGATGTGATTAAGACATTGTCATAGTTTTAACGTGAAGGAATATTGAAAGCAAGAAAATTATATACTACATGAGTTATCCTTGCATGAAAATTGCCAGCAAGGTAGTACACATGATGCACTTCATTTCATTCAGCACGAGCAAGGTCTAATTATGCACTGAAACATGACTATCATCAACACAACATGGCAATCTGAAATAAACATATTCTCATACTTAGTGAAAAAATAGGGTGCAAGACAGTAGTTTTTAACAGATTGGAATGTTGGACAACATAATGTACATACCTGTCACTATTAATTTGATTTCATTCAAACACTGCCGATGTACATCCTGTACTACAAAGACTATTGCATTTATATTTAGCTTCCTGGTAACATTGGCAATTTGTTATTACACATGACAGAAACCGAGGAGGGATCAGTACCAGAGCATCCTACTACAAAGACTCTTCAAGCAGAACCATGGCATGGACGATGAGGACCCATGTAATCCCGTTTCTGATGAAATGTGTGAAGCAGAGAAAAGCTACTTTCTAGTCAGAAAGTTGACCCATTTGAAGCACGCAAGTATAATCATGGCCAACCATTTCTTATTGGCGAATACTTTGAGGAGTGCAGTTCCAGTTGTCGCAAGTTACATAAATATTGCATGGACATAATGTCAAAAGGAGAAGATCATAACATTATGGAATTGCACTACGACTGCCATCATTTCTCTCACGATGCAGGTACCATCAGTGTGGAATTCGAGGACTTTCATCTCTTCTTCAACTTCGATAAGCTTGCTGCCACTCTTGTCAAATGCTTGATGTTGTAAGTACTTCACAAACTCTGATCAACTTCTCCATACAAGGCTGTAAATGAAAAGAAAAGCTAACTGTATTGTATTCCTCTCAGGGGATTGATGGCGCAGAGATCGATAAGGGTGCATGCGCATTTCATAGATCCTGATTTAGCAAACGACATTTTGTTAAGTAGAAATGACACACGCGAGGCTTCCATCTAGCATGACGCCATGATCTTGTGGGAGTTACAGATAGGAGAATTCTTCATGTGGCCATATCATGAAGGTTCAGTTAAATATACAACGATGCATACATTGATCGTCCTTTAGTTTTTGACATAGTTCGTAAGTTCAAGGTTTTCTTAAACTGTAGAGATCACTGGATCTTGGTGGTCATTATTCCAAAACGCAACACAGTTTAATACATGGATTCTCTCAGAGAGTCAAATGCGCCTCAGGATCTGAATCATCTTCAGGATTTCATGGATAAGTATTGAATTCTTTGATGTTAATATGTTGTGTTCATATCTGGTTCAAGAATTGAGTATGTGAAAATTCATCTTCATTTATAGTGTATTGTGTAAGACCATAACTTTAGGAGGGATACGGTTCGAGACCCATCTACCTCTGCAACATGTGATCATTTCTCCGGTAAGACAACGAAATCCGTTATTTTCAGAAAATGCTAGTCATAGTTCAAGTTTCTAAGTAAACCTCTTTCTATTTCTCTCCGAAGAAAAAAAAGAAATGACTTACACCGGTTAGGTTGTTCCTAACAGGGCAAATACATGATTAACATTGTACAAAAAATTGCAGTGTCCTCAACAACAACAAGGGACCAACCTATGTGGATACTATGTTTGCGCACACATGATGAACCTATGCAGACATCTTGAATGTGGTGCCTATGCTAACAAAATAGAAGCAGTAAGTCTATTTCTTAATTACTATCTTCTACTCCATACGTATGTCTCATTCTGGTCTAAGTCCCGCAGTTGATCTTCGGACTGATGACCTCTAAACCGCTCGCTGCAGATGAATTGCTGTCTGTTAGGAAATTTATCAGCACCTTCTTTGTGAAACACTGTATCAAGCCCTCTAAAGACGTTGAAGATTTCAGGATTAGTATCCCTCGATATTAAGTACGCATTCATATAGTGTTATCAGCTAAACATATACGCATGGATGCATTGTTTTCCATGTGATCATGTCTTCGTATTTCGTACACTATGATTATGTACTGCATATGTTTGTCTTTCATATGTGGAATTTAGCTAGCATTTGCTCAATTGCATATTGTCGCGAATTATGATGAATCTTCTTCCTGTGGACACTATTCGTTCAATTGCATATTGTGCCGAATTATGATGAATGTTCTTCATGTCAACACTATTTGTCAATTGCATATTGTGGCGAATTTGCCATTTGTAGGGTGATTCAAATGCGATATTTTACAATAAGCAGGCTTTTTCAGCGCATACGATTCAAGCAACTAAGCGTCTGCGATTCAAAACGGAAAGCACACTCAACTCATAGCGCAACCGGCTGTGATCCATAGGAAAAGCACACGTAAGTCATAGTGCAACCACCTGTGATCAACAGTAAAAGCACATGCAACTTATAGCGCAACCGCCCGTGATCTGCAGGAAAAGCACATGAGATATAAACTAAAACATTGGTGATACATAAGAAATCGTAAACGATTTGCATCACTTGTACGTGTGCGTAGGAGCTCCCCAAATGTTTGCGATAGCACCTTATCTCACACGTGAGCATCCAGGAAACCGTGCCCGATCCAAAGACGATCCCACGCGTAAAATTTTTGGGAAACATGTGCGATGATATCATGCACCGCACATGATTACATTTGGTAGATCGTTTGCGTTCGTTGTTCACCATCGCTGACAGGTTTTCCGTGTCGTGTGGAATGGACCCCCCTATCGCCCACACATGCAAGGCGACAGTTTACAACTACGTCGCAGAAAGGGGTTAAAAACCATTTGTATAGCACGTCGTTGCACGAGTGGTAGCATCTCCATTGGTGCCAGCAAGATGCTCCTTGTGCCTCTTGATCCCTCTAGAAGTTATCATGCCACAAAGATTGCACACAACATTATCTCGCTTAGGAGGATCGTGTCAATATCCATAGTTCCAACTTGGATCATTTAACCGTTGTGGCCTCCTTGTGGGATCTTTCATTGGATCATAAGTAGACTCCTCATCAGCTGCTGCATTTGCAGCCATGGTGCTGATACTTGTAAACAGTGTTGGGATTTTCCCCGAAGAGGAGGGGATAATGCAACACAGTAGAGGTAAGTATTTCCCTCGTTGAGAACCAAGGTTATCGAACCAATAGTAGAACCACGCAAACTCCCGTCTTCATCACCTACCCACAAAAGAGCAAACACTTGCAGCCAACGCGGGCAAAAGGGTTGTCTATCCCCGTGAACTCGTTACCTGCAAGCGATAAGTAGTGATAGATAAATAATTTGATAAATATAAACTAAAAATAAAAATAAAGTAAATAATGGAAGCAAGGTATTTAGCGTTTTTGTAAATATATTTTTGAGGAGACCCGGGGGCCATAGTTTTCGCTAGAGGCTTCTCTCTCGGAGAAAGCATACGGTGGGTAAACAAATTACTGTTGGGCAATCGACAGAAAGTGCATAGTTATGCAATATTTATTCATGGCAATGATCATGTATATAGGAATCACGTCCATAAACAAGTAGACCGACTTCTGCCTGGATCTACTACTATTACTCCACGCATCGACCGCTATCCAGCATGCATCTAGAGTATTAAGTAAAAACAGAGTAATGCTTGGAGGATGATGACATGATGTAGACAAAGTAAATCCAATTAATATGAATAAACCCCATCGTTTTACCCTTAATGGCATCAATACAATACGTGTCATGTCCCTTTCTATCACTCGGATTGAGCACCGCAAGATTGAACCCACTACAACGCACCACTCTCACTTGAACACAAATCAATCTAGTTGGTCAAACCAAATCGATAGATCGGAGAGCATTATGAAGCTATAACAATCATGCATATAAATAAATAGAAAGGGTTCAATATATTTTCATGAATAATCTGAACATAAACCCACAATTAATCGGATCCCAACAAACACACCGCAAATATTGATTACATAAGATAGATCGCCGTGGGAATCGCGGTGATCTTGGCAATGAAGAATATAGAGAGAGAGATAGCCATCTAGGTACTAACTATAGACCCATAGGTTTGTGGTGAACTACTCACACATCACCATGGGAGCAGCAAGGTTGATGTAGAGGCCCTCCATGGTAGATCTCCCCTCCGACAGGGCACCAGAACTGGGCTCCAGATGGGCACACGGCAGAACAGTGATTGCGGTGGCAGAAAAAGTGTTTCGGGAGGCTTTCTAGAGTTTTGGGGCAATATGAGAATTTATAGCGAAGAGATCAGGGCCAGGGGAGCTGGGAGGTGGCCCCAAGCCATCAAGACGCGACCACCCCCCTGGGTGCACCCTGTTTGTTTGGGGGAACCTCGTCTACCCTCCGGTCTTGCTCCGAAGCTTCCAGGTCTTATTTTTGTCCAGTAAAAATTAATCAAAAAGTTTTGGGGTATTTCGACTTCATTTGGTATAGTATTCCTGAAATGCCAAAAACATGCAGAAAACAACAACTGGCACTTGGCACTGGGTTAGTAGGTTAGTGCTCAAAAATAATATAAAACATCAAGTAAATGCTTAAAAAGTATCCTAGAATAGTAATATAATAGCATGGAACAATAAAAAATTATAGATACGTTGTAGACGTATCAACATCCCCAAGCTTAATTCGTGCTCATCCTCGAGTAGGTAAATGGTAAAAACAGACTTTTTGATGTAACATGCTACCCAACATGTAATCCATTTCAGGTCTGATCATTGAGAAACGATGAATCAACAAACAATAACATAGTAATATCCATAAACATAAGTAACATAATCATCAACTTTCAAAATATATGATCCTTAAAGAATGTTACCCCCCATTCATTTTATCATATTAGCATGGCATGGCTCCATCTTCACCACATAAATACAAATGTCAAGAACCACGGTGTTAAGCCAAGCAATTGGATCGTACTTTTTCACGCGCTTCAATGTTTTATACCTCACTAAATACATGAGCGTGAACCATGGACATAGCATACAGGTGGAATAGAATATGGTGGTAGGTTTCAAAGGGGTAAAAGTGGAGAAGAAAGTCTCCCATCAACCTGGCGAATCAACGAGCTATGGAGATGCCCATCAATCGATATCAGTGCGAGGAGTAGGGATTGCCATGCAACAGATGCACTAGAGATATAAGTGTATGAAATCTCAACTGAAGCTAAGTGGGTGTGCATCCAACTTGCTTGCTCATGAAGACCTCGGTCATTTGAGGAAGCCCGTCATCGGAATATACAAGCCAAGTTCTATAATGAAAAATTCCCACTAGCATATGAAAATGACAAAATACGAGTCTCTCTACATGGAAAACATGGTGCTTTCTCTAAGCACAAGTGTGGAAATGGAGGTAGTAGCACTATCCCTTCTCTCTTTATCTCTCATTTATTTCTCCTTTTTATCTTTTTATTCCTTTTTCTTTCTTTCTTTTTTCTGTTTTCCCCTTCTTTTTTTCTTTTTCTTCCTTTCTTTTTTATTTTTCATACGGAGTTTCATCCCGACTTGTGGGGGAATCATTGTCTCCATCATCCTTTCCTCACTGAGACAATGCTCTAATAATGATAACCATCACAATTTTATTTACTTACAACTCGATATGAAAAACTACTAAACAACATGACTCTATACGAATGCCTCTACCAGTGTACCAGGATGTGCAATGATCTAGCGTAACGTGTAAACAACGATGATCGGTGGCTTTGCCACAAATACTATGTCAGACATGATCATGCAAAGCAATATGATAATGAGTGCACAAGTCATATGATGTAACTATGGAATTTGCATGGCAATATATCTCGGAATGGCTATGGAAATGCCATAATAGGTAGGTATGGTGGTTGTTTTGAGGAAGATATAAGGAGGCCTATGTGCAACAGAGCGTATCATGTCACATCATCACCATGCTATAACCAATATTTAGATGGACAACAAATTAATACCCTTTAACTATCAATATTTTTACTAACCAGCAACTATGCACTGACGCCCTTTCATATTACACATCACTATCATTAACCCACACTTTCTTTTTTATGTGCTACATGAAGGTTTTGATTATGCACTCCTTGAATACCTATTATTTTTAGACTAGTCTTATAACCCATGCTAATTACCGTCACTATTTATTAAACTCTCAAACAAATTTAAGTGAAGAATGAGAGTGCAATTATTTCTATAAAATCTATATGCCACCGTGCTTTAAAATATATAAGTGAAGCACTAGAGCAACTGCTTAGCTCAAAATATATAAGTGAAGCACATAGAGTATTCTAACAAATCATGGTGAACATGTGTCTCTCTCAAGCAAGTGTGTCCATCAAACAATGATCGTGGAAAACTGAAATTTACCTTAGGGTGCCTTGGGCATCCCCAAGCTTAGGCTATTTGACGCTCCTTATTCCTTCACCCATCGTGATCGCACCCATACTTGAAAACTTCAGCACACAAAACTCAACAGAAAACTCGTGAGCTCCATTAGTATGATAGGAAAATTAAAAACTTTAGGTACTGTTATAAATTGATTCATACATAAGGTACTATATTCTAACTTCTCCATGGCTTATACCCCCGATACATTCTATAGCATCATCAAAACAAGCAAAATATGCAAGCAAAAAAAAGAATCTGTCTAAAACAGAACATTATGTAATGATCTGCGCAAACACCATAATTCTGGAACTCCAAAAATTATGAAAAAATTGGATAATAATTACATGTAGGATCATAATCAAATTCAACAATATAACTATCATATAAAATATTATCTTCACGATCCACATGCATAAATTTTTTATAATCTTCCAAGATAGTGGGGTTAACATCAACTAAACTCATGACCTCTCCAAACCCACTTTTGTCAAAAAATTCATAAGATTGATCATTATCCAAAATAGTGGGACCATTATTACCTAAAGTTGACGCTCTTACAAACCCACTTTTAGTAGCATTGCAAATATTATTATCAATAGTAGATTCATCATGAAGCTCAGAATTCTCAAGATCACAAGAAACATCATGATTATCATCCTAATCATAATCATTAGCACAATTGACATTTATAGAATTTATACTAACAAAATTTCAATCATTTTCATTAAAGGAACTATCATGAATCACTTTATAAATTTCTTTTAACACTTCATCACAATTTTTAGATTCACGATTTTCAAGCAAGACCTCATAAAGATAATCTAGTGCACCCTCACTAGCAATTGGTTCAACATTAACATGTCTTTTCAAAAGATTGGCAAGTGGATGAAGATCCATTTATCTTAAATTTTTGCATTTATTTTCTATTTTGGTGTGACAAAGATAAAGATAGCATTGCTAGACAAGTAGAGAGTAGAACAAGTGAATGCTAATTTGTGTGAAGGTACTTGATAGGACCTAGTACAAGTGCCCGTGCGTTGCACTGGGCAGAAAATATCGTAAAACCTGCTCTAGGTGCCACTACGCGCCACTTCTGTCAGCGTTCTGGGGGTACCCAGACCTGCCTGCCTGCGGCCCAGGGTGTGGCCCACCTCGGCGGCCTGGTACGGCCTGGCGATGAACCCCACAAGACAAGACCCTCGCGGGGGCCCCGGCCTCGCGAGGAGAACGATGCCAAGACCTCCAGAGGAGTGGTCTTCCCAGGCTGACTCCCGAGGAGCGGAGATTCTTATGCAATGCCCAGCCTCAGGAGGCGGCGATGACGTGAGCCATGACGATCAAGGCAGGTGGGCGCCAACGGGCGCAGGGGGGACAGTTTCCCCATTGGTGCTAAGGAGGCAAGGACGTACGCGGGTTCCCGAGGGACCCCTCCCCCCAATGGTTTCCCTTTCGGTGTAACAAGACCAAGACCACGGGCTCGGCAGGTCGGATGTCACCAACGAGCCCACCTTTGCATCACGCCAGGAGCTTTGCAGGCGAAGACGACCTTTACTCAGGATAAGTTGTACCTCCTGTCCCCCTTCAAATTTGGCCGCTGTGGGATCCCTTCCCGCCTGTGCGATAAGGGAAGAGGACCAAGGCCATTATAAATAGGGACTAGCCTCCACCGTAGAGAGGGACCGGATCAGATCCACCACACCAAAGAGCCCTCACGAGGTCGCTCAACCACTGTATTAGTTCATCAACAAACCTCGCCAATCTACCAAAGCAGGAGTAGGGTTTTACACCGCAAGGTGGCCCGAACCTGGGTAAATCTCTCGTGTCCATCTTCTTGCGCTCTCACGCGTCTCCGGCAGGGTCTGGCTGTGGAGCGGCAGGCTTGAGACTTGAGCTGGTAGGGGCATGTCGGAATCCTTCCCAGTTCTGCTCCGTCTCCGCTCCGTCGCTCTCATGGCCGGCGCCTGCCGAGTTCGCGCCGAGCGCCGCGCTGCCCGCGTCGCCCGGACGGCGCCTGTGGGCCGGGGTCCCCCACGGTGCTTCGCCCCCATGCGGCTAACGCTACCGCCAACCCGGCTGCTCATGGGCAGCAAGACCTGTTGCCGCTGCGCACCATGCGACGCGACGGCCGCGCTGCTACTCCGGCCCTCGCCCTCGCCGCGACATCATCCTCTGGCGTTCGCCGTAGGCCGGTGAATACGCGGACTATGTTGCGTGTGGCGCGCGAGCTGCTGCGTGACCACCCCGCCAAAAGTCACCACATCGACTGGCTGGCACGCGTCGCCGCGCCTGTCAATGACGCCGGCGGGGCTCTGGCACTCTCCTCCGAAGTGGGCTTGGAGGCTTCCGCCTGGAGGGCTCCGGACCTGGCGGGAGCGACGAGAGAGGTTCTCGGGCACCACTGGGAGGCGTGTTTCGGTACACGCCATCGCAAACAAGGAGCATGACGCGAGGCGTCGGGCTCGAGAAGGTTCATCACCGGCACGGGCGAGGAGCTTCGCGAGCTGTGGGCGATGTGCGGCAGGCAACGCCCTGCACCGCCCCGTGCGGGCGCCGCCCCTGACGTGGGCGGCGGGCCGCACGTCTGCATCGACACTCCGTGGAGCGGCCGCGTCCTCGCGGGCGGCCTCCGCCGGGTAAGGCGAGAGCGGCCTTGCGGGGAGAGCTGGCGCGGTCGGCCTCGTGAGGTTGCGTGTAGTGAGCAACCTCACGAGGCAAGTCAACAAGTCAGGCACCATCACCAATAGGTGCACATGTCCTCGGGCCGGGCACTGCCTTCCTGGAGACGGAGCGTGGAACACACGCCCATGTCTCCAGGTCAGGCGCTGCCTGCCTGGAGACGAAGGGTGGAACACGCGCCCATGTCTCTAGGCTGGGCGTTGCCTGCCTGGGGACAAAAGCTGGAGCACTGGTCCATGTTATCAGGTCAGGCTCTGCCTGCCTGGAGACGGAGGGTGGAACACGCGCCCATGTCTCCAGGCTGGGCGTTGCCTGCAAGGCGACAGAAGCAGGGGCACTCGTTCACGTCACTGAGCCAGGCGCCCGAACACCCTGGTGAGGCGCGCCAGGGTAACACGCCGGGGGCTGACCTCGTACATAGCAAGAGGGTTCGGCACCGGGCCCTGTCAGCACCACAAGGAGTCGCGGCGCTGCCACGGCGATGGCACCCGCCTCCAGGCCCTCAGGAGCCGGAGGCTTCGAGGGGTGGGGTCCGGGCCGCAGAGGCATGGAGCGCCCTACCCCTCCACAGGCTCTACCCATGATAGTCTCACGTAATAACGAGTGGGTTGTATACGCCCGGGGTCCCCCGAGGACGCGGAGGGGCCACCACCCACGCCCAAGTGGAAGCGCCATGCTCCGCGCTAGCGGACGACACTGTCCTCCAATGACTATGCCAATGCCTCGTGGAAGCCCTATGCTCCGCGCTGTGGGGAAGACGAAGACTAGCTATTAGGTGCCGGACGCGGCTGTTCTTTGCTCTCTTTTATAGACCGAATTTGCCATTTTTGGAATAAAGTTTGAAGTTTTCGCGTTTTTGTTCGAAAGGAAGGGGGGATTTTTCTCCTTGCAGTGTTTCTGGTCTTGAGCCTCGTTTCTCCTTGCCAGCTCTCTCTCGCACGCGCGCCCCGCGAGCGGGGGCTGGGGCATGGTGTGCGCGTTGAGACAGCCCCGGTGTCGGATTCAGAGCTCCGTGAACTGAAGAAGGTTCGAACTCTGGGGCGTGTGTGAAGATCCCAACCAGCTCAAGTCTCGAGCCTGCCGCCCCACAGCCACACCCTGCCGAAGATGCGTGAGAACACAAGAAGATGGACACATCGATTTACCCAAGTTTAGGCCACCTTGCGGTGTAAAACCCTACTCCTACCTTTGGTGGGTTGGCCTCACGAGGAGGTTTGGGGATGAACTAGTACAGTGGTTGAGCGACCTTGCGAGTGCTCTTTGGTGCGGGTGGATCCGATCCCCCGCTTCGGTGGTGGGTAGTCCCTATTTATAGCAGGCCTTGGTCCACTTCGCTTATTGCACTAGCGGGAATGGATCCCACAATAGCCAAATTTGAAAGGGGACAGGAGGTACAACTTATCCTGACTAAAGGTGGTCTTCGCCTGCAAAGCTCCTAGCGTGACACAGAGGTGGGCTCGGCGATGACATTCGTCCTGCCGAGCCCGTGGTCTTGGTCTTGTTGCACCGGAATGGAAACTTTTGGGGGGCTTCCTTGGGAACCCGCGTCTGTCCTTGCTTCCTTAGCACGAAAGAGGAAACTGTCTCTGCTGCGCCTGCTGGCGCCCGCCTGCTTTGGTTGTCCTGGCTCACGTCATCGCAGCCTCCTGGGGCTGGGCATTGCATAGGGATCCCCGCTCCTCGGGAGGCGGCCTGGGGAGACCGCTCCTCTGGAAGTCTTGGCATCGTTCCCCTCGCGAGGCCAGGCCCTCACGAGGGTCTTGTTTTGGGGAGTTTGCCGCCATGCCATACCAGGCCGTCGAGGTGGGCCATGCGCTAGGCCGCAGGCAGGCAGGTCTGGGTACCCCCGAACTCAGAACGGCGACACCCTGCGGCGTTGAGGGCCTTCCCTGAGGGCCCAGGACACAACTGCCGTAGGCCCGCCCGCGCGCACGCCTCGCCAAGGCTTTGGCGTCTGAACTCTCGCGCGACGCTCTGAAGCGAGCCAGCAAGCACGCGTGGCCCGAGGCCCCCGTTGAAACATCCGCCTCCAGACCTTGACCGGGCACCGCGACTCGGTGTAATGGTAATGACCCACCCCTCCTCAGGGGTCGCGACCCACGACAAGCAAAAGAAAGGCGACACAAGGAAGTACAATGTTACTTAATACATCATAAAGGAATTTCTTCCAAAATATTCTCACTCCTTCGCGGGGGCATGTCCAAAATCTTGACAGGAAAAGCAGGAAGAAAGATGACCTAGGGAGGTGTGCTGTCACAATCGCCACTGCCGCTGCCGCCACCGTCGGACTCATGCCCTTCGATCAAAGGCCGGTCCTCGCCCTCAGCCGGGGAAAACTCCGCGATCAGGTCGTCCACGTGGTCCTCCACCCAGTCCCCGAGAGCGCCTTGAATCACCTCGGGCACGGGGGCTGTCACGGAGTCGAAGTCGAAGTTGGGGTCGAAACGAAGGAGGTGGATGAAGACGCGCGAGGACGCTCTCGCAAGGAGGTCACGACTCTTCTCCTCCGCGAGCTGGCGGGCCTTCTTTGTCCCCCCTTCAAGGCGCTCCACGATCTTGGTGAAGAAGTCAAGGTAGCCGACGTCGTCAGGAACAAGCGGGCTGGAGACGCTCTCGTTGCAGATACTGCTCAGGGCTCGGTGTGCCCTCCTCTCGAGGGCCTGGAACATCTGGGAGCGCGTGTGCTGCAGCCCCCGGGCGCGTTTGCCTCGTCCGAGGCCTTCTCCGCGAGGGAAGTGATTCCCTCCACTTGCATTTAAAGGAAGGACAACTCTAGTTTGGTGGTTGTGCGGGCGTCCACCGCAACCCTTTCACGCTGCTCCGCCACGGCTAACTCCCTCCTGAGGCTGTCAGCCTCACCTTTCAGGTCGTCGCGCCGCTTGCAGAAGAGGGACTCCTGAAGCTTCAACTTCCTGCGATAGTCCTTGCCGAGGGCCCGATGAACCTCCGCCACCTTCTCGTCGACCTCTTCCTGGATCTTCGCCTCCCGAGAGGCGAGGTAGTCCTTGGCGGCAGCCACTTGACGCTCCATCACCTCTAGCCGCTCGTGCTCCAGGCTCTGTTCCAGTGCTTCCAGCGTCAGCGTGTCCTCAAGCGTGCGGAGCTTCGCTTCGCCCGTGGACGGCCTGCCGAGTTCTCCAGCAGCACGACGGCGCGGCGGCGGTGGTGGTGGAATTATTCTAACAGGGCTTCGCCTAAGCACCGCTGAAAACTAGAGGACTTGATCTATTGGGAGAGAGGGCTGCACCGTGGCTTAGGGTTAAAGTGCTTTTGCCCTCTCTCCCTCTAGTATATATAGGAGGAAGGGGAGGGAGGCCGGCGGCCCAAGGGCTGCCCCTTGGTGCGGCCGAAGTTGGAGAGGTGGAGGAGTCCTACTCCAATCCTACTCCAAGTAGGATTCCACTTCCACTTGTTTTTCCTTATCTCTACTTGGACTTTCCCACCCCTAGCCGCATAGGCCTTCTTGGGCCGGCCGCCCAGCCCACCAGGGGCTGGTGCGCCACCCTCAGGTCCATGTGACCCACTTGGGGTGTGGTGGGCCCACTTGGTGGACCCCCGGAACCCATTCGTCACTCCCGGTACACTGACGGAAATGCCCGAAACTTTTCCGGAGTTCAAACACCAACTTCCTATATATCAATCTTTACCTCTGGACCATTCTGGAGCTCCTCGTGACGTCCTGGATCTCATCCGGGACTCCGAACAACCTTCGGTCACCAACATACATAACTCAACTATACCGAAACGTCACCGAACCTTAAGTGTGCAAACCCTGCGGGTTCGAGAACTATGTAGACATGACCGAGACACCTCTACGGTCAATAATCAATAGCGGGACCTGGATGCCCATATTGGTTCCTACATATTCTACGAAGATCTTTATCGGTTGAACCTCTATGTCAAGGATTCAGTTAATCCCGTATGCTGTTCCCTTTGTTCTTCGGTATGTTACTTGCCCGAGATTCGATCGTCGATATCTCTATACCTAGTTCAATCTCGTTACCGGCAAGTCTCTTTACTCGTTCCGTAATACAAGATCCCGTGGCTAACACTTTATTCACATTGCTTACAAGGCTTGTTGTGATGTCGTATTACCGAGTGGGCCCTGAGATACCTCTCCGTCACACGGAGTAACAAATCCCAGTCTTGATCCATGCCCACTCAACACACACCCTCGAAGATATCTGCAGAGCATCTTTATAGTCACCCAGTTACGTTGTGACGTTTGATACACACAAGGTATTCCTCCGATGTCAGTGATTTGCATGATCTCATGGTCATAGGAACAGATACTTGACATGCAGAAAACTATAGCAATAAACTGACACGATCATATGCTACATTCATAGTTTGGGTCTTGTCCATCACATCATTCTCCCAATGATGTGATCCTATTATCAAATGACATCTCATGTCTATGGCTAGGAAACCTTGACCATCTTTGATCAACAAGCTAGTCTACTAGAGGCATACTAGGGACATAGTGTTTTCTATGTATCCACACATGTATCGGTGTTTGCAATCAATACAATTATAGCATGGATAATAAACGATTATCATGAACAAGGAAATATAATAATAACTACTATTATTATTGCCTCTAGGGCATATTTCCAACAGTCTCCCACTTGCACTAGAGTCAATAATCCAGCTCACATCACTATGTGATTTACATTGTAATGAATCTAACACCCATATAGTTCTGGTATTGATCATGTTTAGCACTTGGAAGAGGTTTAGTCAACGGGTCTGCAACATTCAGATCTGTGTGTACTTTGCAAATATTTATGTCGTCCTCCTTGATGTAATCGCGGATAGAATTGAAACGTCACTTTATGTGTCTGGTCCTCTTGTGAAACCTTGGTTCCTTGTCTAGAGCAATGGCACCAGTGTTGTCACAGAACAGATTCATTGGGTTTAGTGCACTAGGCACTACTCCAAGATCTGTCATGAACTGCTTCATCAAGACACCTTCCTTCGCCGCCTCCGAGGCAGCGATGTACTCCGCTTCGCATGTAGAATCAACTACCACGCTTTGCTTGGAACTGCACCAGCTTACCGCACCTCCATTGAGAATAAATACGTATCTGGTTTGCGACTAAGAGTCATCCGGATCAGTGTCAAAGCTTGCATCGACGTAACCCTTTACGACGATCTCTTGATAACCTCCATAAACAAGAAACATGTCCTTAGTCCTTTTCAGGTACTTCAGGATATTCTTGACCGCCGTCCAGTGTTCCACTCCTGGATCACTTTGAAACCTTCTGGCCATACTTATGGCAAGGCTGACATCGGGTCTTGTGCACAGCATTGCATACATGATAGAGCCTATGGCTGAAGCATAGGGGACGACACTCATCTTTTCCCTATCTTCTGCAGTAACTGGGCATTGAGTCTTACTCAACTTCACACCTTGCAATACAGGCAAGAACCCCTTCTTGGACTGATCCATTTTGAACTTCTTCAAAACTTTGTCAAGGTATGTGCTCTGTGAAAGTCCTATTAAGCGTCTCGATCTATCTCTATAGATCTTGATGCCTAATATGAAAGCAGCTTCTCCTAGGTCCTTCATTGAAAAACACTTGTTCAAATATTCCTTCATGCTTTCCAAAATTTCTATATTGTTTCCAATCAACAATATGTCATCCACATATAATATTAGAAACGCTATAGAGCTCCCACTCACTTTCTAGTAAATACAAGCTTATCCGTAAACTTGTATAAACCCAAACGCTTTGATCACCTCATCAAAGCGCTTATTCCAACTCCGAGATGCTTGCACCAGTCCATAAATGGATCGCTAGAGTTTGCAAACTTTGTCAGCATTCTCTGAATCGACAAAACCTTCTAGTTGCATCATATACAAATCTTCCTCAAGGAAACCGTTGAGGAACGCTGTTTTGACATCCATCTGTCAAATTTCATAATCGAAAAAGGCAGCTATTGCTAACATGATTCGGACGGGCTTAAGCATCGCTACGGGTGAAAAGGTCTCATCGTAGTCAACTCCTTGAACTTGTGAAAAACCCTTTGCCTCAAGTCGAGTGTCACATCCCTAGTCTCCCCTTGCTTGTGATAGCTAAGATGTGCATCATGTTTCAATTTTGCATTAACATGAAATGGGGATTAACAGAAACCCTAACACCTCACCTGAATTAAACCAATTCAAATGTTGTGAATTTTCAATGAATCCAAAATGCCCTTAAAAAATGTTCACTATTTCTGATAAATGTTGGCAACAACATATCAGGGGACATTTCATTTTTCACAACAGATTTAGCATTTAAAATAAACTTTCGATGCTACTAATATTTTCAAATAAAGCACTATAAATATTATTGTCATTCAAAAAATGCTGAAACTTTTTGTGGAGGTTTGAAATATTCAAACTAAGCTCTCTAAAATATTTGAGCAATTTTGATGCTGAAAGTTTTGGCCCAAACAAAATAAAACCAATGTCAGAAAATAGAAAACAGAAACAAATGAAATAAAATAAAAAGGGAAGCTTACCTGGGCCACTTACCTGGTCCAAAGGTGGCCCAGCCCATCTCCTCCTCGCCTGTCGTCTTCTTCCTCGGCCAGTAGGCAGAGGAGAAGGAGGCCACATCATGCGACCGAGTGCCACACCGGCAGCTGCCTGCCTGGCTCCCCAGGGCCAGCGCGATGCGTGGGATGACCTCCCCCTGCTGCTGTCTGGATCACTCCCTCCTCCCATTCTCCCCCTCGCTCTCCCTCGCTCTCTACCGCCATGGCCGCCGCTCGAGCTCGCTGTCGCTAGCCTAGCTCCGCCGCTCCCTCTCGCCCCCGAGCAGCCCAGAAGCTCCACCCCGACCTGCTGCTGCTCCTCGCCGAGCCACGCGACGCCGGAAGCTCTCCCTCGCCGCCATCGGGCCCTTCTTCCTCCTCCGCTCCGAGAGCTGCCGCCGTCGATTTGCCGTGTCCAGGCCGTCCCCGAGCAATCCATGGACGCCGCTGCAACCCCCGTGAGCCGCAGGATCCATTCCCCCTCTTCCCCATGTCGTTAGCTCGCCATAGCTCCAGTTTGCATCGACGCCCGAGCAGCTCCGCCGCGGACCTCGTTGCCGGCGACGCTCCGAGCAGTTTTAGCCCGTGGGCTTTGTTCCTTTAGCTGCGTACGAGTGCAGGCGCTCGAAAGAGCCTCTCCGCCATCGTTTTGGTCGCCGGAGGGCGAAACCCGACCCCCTCCGCCGTCTCTGTGGTCGCCGGTGGCTCAACGCCGGCGGGCACGACCTGTTTGACCACGGGATTGACCCCCCTGGGTCACTGACAGATGGGGCCCAGCCCCTGGTTAGTTTTAGGTTAGATTAAAATTAATTAATTAGTTTAATTAACCTAATGACCCACTGACAGGTGGGCCCAACTCTGTTAATCAGTAGTTAGTAGTCAATTTAAATTCAGTTAGTGCCTGGGTCACTGACTAGTGGGCCCCACTGTTCAGGTTTGACCTGGCAACGGTCAGTTGACCTGCTGACGCCATGCTGATGCAGTAATAGTTTTTCTGATTTAATTTAATTTTACAAAATGCTAAAATCTTAGGAAAATCATAGAAATTAATCTGTAGCTCAGATTGAAATTATTTACATATGAAAATTTATCAGAAAAATCCAAAGAATCCATTGGTGCTATTATCATGCATGGTAGAGCAACCTAAATAGGAGAACATTGACATTTTGCAATAAGGCAATATATGGAATATCATAGGGAGAACGATTTTGAACCTATATTCAATCCTACTCCATTTAACTCATCTATAACATGTTGCCATGTCATGATCGTGCATCATATTGTTGCACTTGCCGTGTATTAATTGTTACTCCGTCTATGTCGCGGTAGGTTCTGCTCCATCAGATACCCTCGAGTATCCCCCTGAAGGAGAGTACCTCCCAGCCAACCTGCAAGGCAAGCAACCCCTTTGATCATACCGATAACATCCCACTCTCTCGCTCCTGCTCTTGTTTATTGCATTGGGACAAATGCTTCTACTGTCTATTTGTTGCGGTAGTTGAACCCATTCCTCTACATGACCTGTCATTGTCACAGTAAATAGCTAAACCATGCAACCTAGCATACCTGATAGATGCTTGAGCCTTGATGTGCTTTACCTGCTTTGCTTGCTATGCTTGCTATGCTTAGAGTTGTGTCAAGTCTGATTCATCTGGGTGATGAACCGGAGTGAAACGGTGTTGTTCTGATGTGATGAGCTAAATGATGAACTCGATTTGGTAAAGGTAGCGATGAGAGGCTATGTAGGAGTACATAGCGGGTTGTCTCATTGGGACCGTTCTTAGGAACTGAGTTCCGTGTTTGTGATCCAAGACTAGTTACTACCACACATTGGGATACTTAATTGACCCTCTTGACCTATCAGTCGCCTAGTCCTGTGTCCAGGAGTTGCAAGTAGTTTCTGGTGTTTGTAGCCATGCTGGGGGCCATGCGTAGCGCTGACCTTAGGGGTGGGCTACGGCGCGGTAGGCAGTGGCACGGTGTACCAAATGGCACCCGAACGGTGGGCTTGGGAACCCTGCGCACATCGTTTGAGGCCTTAGCGGAAACTTCGGCCGGACTTCCGTGCGGGTTTCGTCTCAAATAGGCGATAGCCTGGACTAGGGTCTTGAGTGATTGATGGTCGTGGCCGACTCCCTCGCTGGGCTTCCGCTTGAAGGTTGCCGAGGTGCCTGGTTTTATGAGCAAACAGCGATAAGTGGCGAGAGCCTGTGTGAAGAAGTGCACCCCTGCAGGGTAAAGAATCTGTTCGAATATCCGCGTCCTCGGATATGGACTACTTGGAGAACTTATGCTGTTCATAGATAACTTGATGGTTACTCTTAAAAGACTCAAGACAAGTCTGAGTACCGTGGATGGCACTCTCATGGGTGACGTGGGCGGATCCATGGTGGTGTACTGATGTGGTGTTAGTGGACTCGTGTGCACTATCTCAAAACTTGTTCAAAGAACTGGTAGTCGTAGTATAGGCTAGCCAACAGTCAAAGCTGGCATTGCTGCATGAACCCCACTACTCCCCTTGTTGAAACATAAGCATGAATAGCTTAGGTCTGCTTTAAAGACTTGTTGAGTACGATTGTACTCATGTTTGCTTAATAACTGTTGCAGATGAGAATATGGACCCATCTGGTGGGTTCTATCTAGACGTCGATGACACCGAGTAGCTGGTATCCCAGCGACGATCTGATGCCCTGGGATGGGCTGTAGATAGTCAGGCTTTATGCCTTTTTACCTTTCAACTATCTGTACTCAGACAGCTTTAAGCTTCCGCTTGGTTTGTATGAACATGTTTGTATGACTTGAGTGTCGGGTCATGTGACCCCTACCTATATGAACATATTATGCAAGGCTCTTCTGAGCCTTCTAAATAAATGTTGTGTTGTTGTATGGTTATGTTGTGATGCCATAGTTGTATCTATACATATCGGACATGTCGTGCGTACGTGTGACGTGTAACGGTATGTATGGGATTCGACACCTAGTTGTGTGCCTCTAGTAGTACTCTTTACGAGGAACTGCCTCTTTGTGCTTCCACTGAGCCTTGGTAGCTTGCTACTGCTCCGGACACATTGATTGACCGGCATGTATCGTTCTTTGCTACTGTGTCTGTCCCTTCGGGGAAATGTCTCGCAGTGTAATGGAGTCCATGTAGCCTGCTATGACTCGTCTACGCGCAGTTGATGACATTTATGTCCCACGGCGTAATGGAGTTCCTGTAGCTTGCTATGACTCGTCTACACACGCTGAGGCTGACACCTGCATTGCTGGGTTACGTATGCCTGTCCCTGTACGGAAGTGCTACTTGGGTTCTACGACTCGTCATGTCGACCCGGGTTCTTTGACATTTGAATGCTAGCGACATATTCACATTCGTGAGCCAAAAGGCGCAAACAGTCCCGGCCCAAGTAAGGTGGCAGCCGTGGGGATAACCGTGCGTGAGGCTGCAAAGTAATGTCAAGTGTTACATGCTAGATTCTTATGGCTTAGGATCGGTGTCCCGACAGAATTGGTGTCAAAGCCGAGCCCGCGGTAACACGGGCATGCGTGGGTTAGGTACGCGGTCATGTGGTGCATGGCGCATGTGGCCCGTCGTGACACACGGCATGGCACATGTGCCGGACTGGACGCGCATACGTGTGCCAAGAGGGAACATTCCTGATGGGCCGACGAGGACGTTGGTTCCTTTGAGTGGGGGTGTATGTAAGAGCCTGGCTTAATAGGAATGCTAGACTAGTCATATCAACAAGGAATTCCTTCTTTTCCGGGAGCCCACTCGAAAAGAACTCCAAAGTTAAGCGTGCTTGGCTTGGAGCAATTCTAGGATGGGTGACCGACCGGGAAGTTGGTCCCGGGTGCGCATGAGTGAGGACAAAGTGCACAGGAAAGACTAGTGTTGGTCTGTGGGGCCAGTCTAGATCCCGGCAGGTGTAATGGGGTGTTACAATTGGACCAGAATGAAGAGAGAAATTGCTCAGTTCGTTGCTAATTGCGACGTCTATCGTCGCGTTAAGGAAGAACATCAAAGGCCTACTGGCACTCTTCAAACCTTAGCTATTCCTGAATGGAAATGGGACAAGGTCGGTATGGATTTCATCACCAGTTTTCCCAGGACCAAGAGAGGGAATAATGCTATCTTTGTGGTCATTGACCGTCTTTCCAAAGTGGCTCATTTTCTTCCTGTTCGCGAGAGTATAACTGCTAGTCAGCTAGCGGATCTATATATCTCTTGAATAGTGTCTCTTCATGGTGTTCCCTTGGAGATCAACTCAGACCGTGGAAGTATCTTTACTTCCCGATTCTGGGAAAGCTTCCAGAATGCTATGGGGACTCATCTCTCCTTTAGCACTACTTTCCATCTGCAATCAAGTGGTCAAGTAGAGCGAGTCAATCAAATCCTGGAAGACATGCTTAGAGCTTGTGTTATATCATTCGGCATGAATTGGGAGAAGTGCCTTCCATTTGCTGAATTTGCTTATAACAATAGTTATCAGTCAAGCTTAGGCAAAGCCCCTTTTGAAGTTCTCTATGGACGAAGGTGTCGAACACCTCTTAACTAGTCAGAAACCGGAGAGAGGCAACTCTTTGGCCCGGATATTATCCAGGATGCAGAAGAGCAAGTTCACATTATTCGTGAAAAATTGAACACAGCCCAATCTCGTCAAAAAAGCCAATATGATCGCCATCATAAGGCTGTGACCTATGAAGTTGATGAGAAGGCTTACCTTCGGGTTACACCTCTAAAGGGTACCCATCGATTCGGTATCAAGGGCAAGTTGGCTCCTCGTTACATTGGTCCTTTTCGCATTCTTGCTAAACGAGGAGAGGTTGCCTACCAATTGGAACTTCCACCGCATCTTTCCAAGGTTCATGATGTTTTCCACGTCTCGCAACTCAGGCTTTGCTTCTCGGACCCTGTCCGCGAAGTGGACCACGAAACGCTTGATCTCCAAGATAACCTTACATATCGAGAATACCCTGTTCGTATCCTCGACCAAGCTGAGCGTACCACTCGACATCGAAACATCAAGTTTCTCAAGGTTCAGTGGTCACACCATTCCGAGAAGGAAGCCACATGGGAAAGGGAGGACCGTCTTTGACTAGAGTATCCCACGCTCTTCCCGACGACTTCGAAATCTCGGGACGAGATTCTTTTGAGTGGGGGTGAGTTGTCACATCCTTAGTCTCCCCTTGCTTGTGATAGCTAAGATGTGCATCATGTTTCAATTTTGCATTAACATGAAATGGGGATTAACAGAAACCCTAACACCTCACTTGAATTAAACCAATTCAAATGTTGTGAATTTTCAATGAATCCAAAATGCCCTTCAAAAATGTTCACTATTTTTGATAAATGTTGGCAACAACATATCAGGGGACATTTCATTTTTCACAACATATTTAGCATTTAAAATAAACTTTCAATGCTAATGAAATTGTCAAATAAAGCACTATAAATATTATAGTCATTCAAAAAATGCTAAAACTTTTTGTGGAGGTTTGAAATATTCAAACTAAGCTCTATAAAATATTTGAGAAATTTTGATGCTGAAAGTTTTGGCCCAAACAAAATAAAACCAATGTCAGAAAATAGAAAACAGAAACAAATGAAATAAAATAAAAAGGGAAGCTTACCTGGGCCACTTACCTGGTCCAGAGGTGGGCTAGCCCATCTCCTCCTCGCCTGTCGTCTTCTTCCTCTGCCAGTAGGCAGAGGAGAAGGAGGCCACGGCGTGCGAACGAGTGCCACGCCGACAGCTGCCTGCCTGGCTCCCCAGGGCCAGCGCGATGCGTGGGATGACCTCCCCCTGCTGCCGTCTGGATCGCTCCCTCCTTCCATTCTCCCACTCGCTCTCCCTCGCTCTCTGCTGCCATGGCCGCCGCTCAAGCTCGCTGTCGCTAGCCTAGCTCCGCTGCTCTCTCTCGCCCCCGAGCAGCCCAGAAGCTCCGCCCCGACCTGCTGCTGCTCCTCGCCGAGCCACGCGATGCCGGAAGCCCTCCCTCGCCGCCATCGAGCCCTTCTGCCTCCTCGGCTCCGACAACCGCCGCCGTCGATTCACCGTCTCCAGGCCGTCCCCTAGCAAGCCTTCGACGCCGCTGCAACCCCCATGAGCCGCAGGATCCATTGCCCCTCTTCCCCATGTCATTAGCTCGCCGTAGCTCCGGTTTGCATAGACGCCCGAGCAGCTCCGCCGTGGACCTCGTTGCCGGTGATGCTTCGAGTAGTTTTAGCCCGTGGGCTTTGTTCCTTTAGCTACGTACGAGTGCGGGCGCTCGAAAGATCCTCTCCGCCGTCGTTTTGGTCGCCGGAGGGCGAAACCCGACCCCCTCCGCCATCTTTGTGGTCACCGGCAGCTGAACGCCGGCGGGCACGACCTGTTTGACCACGGGATTGACCCCCCTAGGTCGCTGACAGATGGGGCCCAGCCCCTGGTTAGTTTTAGGTTAGATTAAAATTAGTTAATTAGTTTAATTAACCTAATGACCCACTGACAGGTGGGCCCAACTCTGTTAATTAGCAGTTAGTAGTTAATTTAAATTCAGTTAGTGCCTGGGTCACTGACCAGTGGGCCCCACTGGTCAGCTTTGGCCTGGCAACGGTCAGTTGACCTGCTGACGCCATGCTGATGTAGTGCTGACGCAGTAATAGCTTTTCTGATTTAATTTAATTCCAGAAAATGCTAAAATCTTAGGAAAATCATAGAAATTAATCTGTAGCTCAGATTGAAATAATTTATATATGAAAATTTATCAAAAAAATCCAAAGAATCCATTGGTGCTATTATCATGCATGGTAGAGGAACCTAAATAGGAGAACATTGAAATTTTGCAATAAGGCAATATATGGAATATCATATGGAGAACGATTTTGAACCTATATTCAATCCTACTCCATTTAACTCTAATGTTAGATGCATTAGCTCATCTATTACATGTTGCGATGTCATGATCATGCATCATATTGTTGCACTTGCCATGTATTGATTGTTACTCTGTCTATGTCGCGGTAGATTCTGCTCCATCAGATACCCTCGAGTATCCCCCTGAAGTAGAGTACCTCCCAGCCAACCTTCAAGGCAAGCAACCCCATTGATCATACCGATAACATCCCACTCTCTCGCTCCTGCTCTTGTTTATTGCATTAGGACAAACGCTTCTACTGTCTATTTGTTGCGGTAGTTGAACCCATTCCTTTGCATGACCTATCATTTCACAGTAAATAGCTAAACCATGCAACCTAACATACCTGATAGATGCTTGAGCCTTGATGTGCTTTACCTGCTTTGCTTGCTATGCTTGCTATGCTTAGAGTTGTGTCAGGTCTGATTCATCTGGGTGATGAACCGGAGTGAAATGGTGTTGTTCTGATGTGATGAGCTAAATGATGAACTCGATTTGCTAAAGGTAGCGATGAGAGGCTATGTAGGAGTACATAGCGGGTTGTCTCATTATGACCATTCTTAGGAACTGAGTTCCATGTTTGTGATCCAAGACTAGTTACTACCACACGTTGGGATACTTAATTGACCCTCTCGACCTATCAGTCGCCTAGTCCTGTGTCCAGGAGTTGCAAGTAGTTTCTCGTGTTTGTAGCCATGCTGGGGGCCGTGCGTAGCGCTGAC
Source organism: Elymus sibiricus (assembly GCA_039707655.1). Classification (NCBI taxonomy): domain Eukaryota; kingdom Viridiplantae; phylum Streptophyta; class Magnoliopsida; order Poales; family Poaceae; genus Elymus; species Elymus sibiricus. The sequence continues at coordinate 157,657,950 of CM077673.1, forward strand.
CTTAGGGGTGGGCTACGGCGCTGAAGGCAGTGGCATGGTGTACCAAGTGGCACCCGAACGGTGGGCTTGGGAACCCTGCGGACATCGTTTGAGAGCGTAGCGGAAACTTCGGCCGGACTTCCGTGCGGGTTTAGTCTCAAATAGACGATAGCCTGGACTAGGGTCTTGAGTGATTGACGTTCGTGGCCGACTCCCTCGCTGGGCTTCCGCTTGAAGGTTGCCGAGGTGTCTGGTTTTATGAGCACACAACGATAAGTGGCGAGAGCCTGTGTGAAGAAGTGCACCCCTGCAGGGTAAAGAATCTGTTCGAATAGCCTCGTCCTCGGATATGGACTACTTGGAGAACTTATGCTGTTCATAGATAACTTGATGGTTACTCTTAAAAGACTCAAGACAAGTGTGAGTACCATGGATGGCACTCTCATGGGTGACGTGGGCGGATCCATGGTGGTGTATTGATGTGGTGTTAGTGGACTCGTGTGCGCTATCTCAAAACTTGTTCAAAGAACTGGTAGTCGTAGTATAGGCTAGCCAAGAGTCAAAGCTGGCATTGCTGCATGAACCCCACTACTCCCCTTGTTGAAACATAAGCATGAATAGCTTAGGTCTGCTTTAAAGACTTGCTGAGTACGATTGTACTCATGTTTGCTTAATAACTGTTGCAAATGAGAATATGGACCCATCTGGTGGGTTCTATCTAGACGTCGACGACGCCGAGTAGCTAGTATCCCAGCTACGATCTGATGCCCTGGGATGGGCTGTAGATAGTCAGGCTTTATGCCTTTTTACCTTTCAACTGTCTGTACTCAGACAACTTTAAGCTTGCGCTTGGTTTGTATGAACATGTTTGTATGACTTGAGTGTTGGGTCATGTGACCCCTACCTGTATGAACATATTATGCAAGGCTCTTCTGAGCCTTCTAAATAAATGTTGTGTTGTTGTATGGTTATGTTGTGATGCCATAGTTGTATCTATACATATTGGACAAGTCATGCGTACGTGTGACGTGTAACGGTATGTATGGGATTCGACACCTAGTTGTGTGCCTCTAGTAGTACTCTTTACGGGGAACTGCCTCTTTGTGCTTCCACTGAGCCTTGATAGCTTGCTACTGCTCCGGACACATTGATTGACCGGCATGTATCCTTCTTTGCTGCTGTGTCTGTCCCTTCGGGGAAATGTCTCGCGGTGTAATGGAGTCCATGTAGCCTGCTATGACTCGTCTACGCGCAGTTGATGACATTTATGTCCCACGGTGTAATGGAGTCCCTGTAGCTTGCTATGACTCGTCTACACACGCTGAGGCCGACACCTGCATTGCTGGGTTACGTATGCATGTCCCTGTACGGATGTGCTACTTGGGTTCTACGACTAGTCATGTCGACCCGGGTTCTTTGACATTTGAATGCTAGCGACATATACACATTCGTGAGCCAAAAGGCGCAAACGGTCCCGGCCCAAGTAAGGTGGCAGCCGTGGGGATAACCGTGCGTGAGGCCGCAAAGTAATGTGAAGTGTTACATGCTAGATTCTTATGGGTTAGGATCGGGGTCCCGACATCGAGCTTTATAGACGGTGACATTACCGTCCGCGTCCGTCTTCCTCTTAAAGATCCATTTGTTCTGAATGGCCTTACGCCCTTCAGGTAATACTTCCAAAGCCCATAATTTGTTTTCATACATGGATCCCATCTTGGATTTCATGGCCTCTAACCATTTCTCGGAATCCGGGCCCATCATTGCTTCTCCATAGCTCGTAGGTTCATCGTTGTCCAACAACATGACCTCTAAGACAGGGTTGCCGTACCACTCTGGAGCAGTACGCGTCCTTGTCGACCTACGAGGTTCGATAGCAATTTGATCCGAAGCTTCATGATCATCATCATTAACTTCCTCTTCAACCGATGTAGGCTCTACAGAAACATCTTTCTGCGTTGCGCTACACTCAGGTTGAAGTAAAGGTTCGACAACCTCATCAGGTTCTATCTTCCTCCCACTCAATTCTTTCGAGAGAAACTCTTTCTGAAGAAATGTTCCGTTTTTAGCGACAAACACTTTGCCTTCGGATCTGAGATAGAAGGTATACCCAACTGTCTCCTTTGGGGTATCCTATGTAGACGCATTTCTCCGCTTTGGGTTCCAGCTTTTCAGGCTGAAGCTTTTTGACATAAGCATCACATCCCCAAACTTTCAGAAATGACAACTTTGGCTTCTTGCCAAACCACAGTTCATATGGCGTCGTCTCAATGGATTTCGATGGTGCCCTATTTAAAGTGAATGCAGCTGTCTCTAATGCATAACCCCAAAACGATAGTGGCAAATCGGCAAGAGACATCATAGATCGCACCATATCCAATAAGGTTTGATTACGACGTTCGGACACACCATTACGCTATGGTGTTCCAGGCGGTGTCAATTGTGAAACATTTCCACACTGTCTTAAGTGACCCCCGTTCCCAGAACGCCGACAACCTGGTCATCTCCCCTAGCGGCTTGGATGCTGAGGGTGTAGAGCAGGAGGAACTCCATGGGGTTTGTGCTGCCGTCGTAGCGGGGAGGGAGCTCCGGCTTGAACTTGTCAGGCCACACCATGTGACATAGCTCGGGTGTTAGGGCTATGTAGCCCCCGGTGAAGGAGGCGCCTCCTTCCAGAGCCGTGTGGTTCAGGCGCCCCACCGGAGCATCGTCCTGGAGGTTGGGGGTCTTCTCGAGGGCCGCATACACTTCTGGGGGCGCGCGGTGGACGATCTGGCAGCTGTGGCCGTTGCCGACCGGTGCGGATGACTCGTGGGATAGAGCCGGAGCGTGCGTAGTGGGGCGCCGCTCGACCACCTTGCATGCTGGCGGCGGAGGAGCAGGCAGGGAGCGCGAGGGCGCCAGGCCATCACGCGCGGTGTCGACGAGCTCGGTGATGCGCCCGAGCTAGGCATCATAGGCGTCTTCGGCGGGACGGTAGCGCATCAACTCCTGCGCCATGAGCAGCGCAGCGTGCGGTGCAGGGGCATTGCGGTGCGCGAGCAAAGTGGTGGTGATGGTGTGGCCGTGCGCCTGCTCCTTCACCGACGAGTGGACGGAGGAGGCGACACACTCTCCCACCGGCTCGATGGTGGCGCGAGGGTGCCACTACAGGGCCCCACGGGCGACAGGCGTTGCGCGGGCCTTGGCGGTAGCCCGACGTGCAGCACGCTCACGACAGGCGGCCGTTTCATCCATGTCATGGTTGATGTCGAGGTCGAAGATCGAAGACGGCAAGTCCCCCTACCTGGCGCGCCAAATGTCGGAGTCTCGGATCTGGGTCCAAGAACTCCTCCTAGAACAAGGTTCGAACACTGGGGGGCTTGGCTACGGTGCCTACGACTCGACGGTATTCTAAGCAAGATCGACGATGAGCTCGCAGCCGCTCGTCGGACACAACAGGGACACGCTCGCTACCCAGGTTTGGGCCACCGTGCGGTGTAATACCCTACTCCTGCTTGGTGTTGAATTGCTGTGTGAAGAAGAACTGTGCTCGAGGTAAACAAGGTCCTAGGGGAGAGAATAACTTGATCCCCTTACTAGGACGTTGTCCCTTCGTTCTTGTTGGGTCTTGGTCCTCATCCGCGAAAATATCAACGTGAAAGGGTAGCCACAGGGCAGCATTTCGAAGGGGGACATGAATTCAGTCCTATCCTGACTAAAGGTGGTCTTCATCTGCTAAAGCAGTCTTCTTAACGCATTTGTGAGCTCGACGATGACCTCCGCCCTACTATGCTGATCTGTCCTGATCCTCTATCACCAAGATGGCAAGCTTTGGGACTTGCTTTGGGGGGAGGCAGGTGATACGTCTCCAATGTATCTATAATTTTTGCTTGTTCCACGCTGTTATATTATCATTCTTGGATGTTTTACAATCATTTTACAACAAATTTATATCATTTTTTGGGACTAACCTATTGACATAGTGCCAAAGTGCCAGTTGCTGTTTTGCTTGTTTTTTACTTCACAGAAAATCAATACCAAACGGAGTCCAATAGCGACGAAAGTTTTTGGAGATTTTTTCTGGACCAGAAGACACCCAGTGGGCCAAACAACTTCCGGAGAGGTGGGTTGTGGAGAGCACAACCCACCAGGGCGCGCTAGAGGCGCCCTGGCGCGCCCTGATGGGTTGTGCCCTCCTCGGCCCCCTTTCGCACCGCCTCTGATGCCTATATATTCTCAAATATTCGGAAAACCCTAGAGGAGTCGACGAAACACAATTCCAGCCGCCGCAAGTTCCAGAACCACGAGATCCAATCTAAACACCATCACGGAGGGGTTCATCTTCCTCATAGGTGCCTCTCCGATGATGCGTGAGTAGTCCACCATAGACCTACGGGTCCGTAGGCAGTAGCTAGATGGCTTCTTCTCTCTCTCTTATGATTCTCAATAAAATGGTATCTTGGAGATCTATTTGATGTAAACTTTTGCGGTGTGTTTGTTGGGATCCGATGAATTTTGAGTTCATGATCAGTTTCTATCCATGAATATTATTTGAGTCTTCTTTGATCTCTTATAAGCATGATTGCTTATAGCATCGTATTTCTTCTTCAAATCTTTGGTTTAGTTAGGCCGACTAGATCGATTTTTCTTGCCATGGGAAGAGGTGCTTTATGATGGGTTCGATCTTGCGGTGTTCTTTCCCAGTGACAGAAGGGGCAGCAAGACACGCATGTATCGTTGCTATTAAGGATAACAAGATGGGGTCTATTCCTACATGAATAGATCTTGTCTACATCATGTCATCGTTCTTATTGCATTACTCCGTTTTTCCATGAACTTAATACACTAGATGCATGCTGGATAGCGGTCGATGTGTGGAGTAATAGAGGTACATGCAGAAAGGAGTCGGTCTATCTAGCTTGGACGTGATGCCTATATAATGATCATCGCCTTGGATATCGTCACGACTATTAGATTTTCTATCAATTGCCCAACAGTAATTTGTTCACCCACCATGTGCTATACTCATGAGAGAAGCCACTAGTGAACCCTACGGCCCCCGGGTCTACTTTTCCAACATATTACTTTCCGATCTATCTTTTTGCAATCTTTGCTTTCAGATCTACAAAACCAAAAACCCAAAAACATATTGCTGCATATTTACTCTTTTTATTTGTGTTCTTGAGAGGTCTATCTCTCCTATCTATCACTACCTAATCTATCTTTTTACTGTAGAGAGATTGACAACCTCTCTTTCGCGTCGGGTTGCAAGTATTTGGTGTTTGTGTGCAGGTGCTGCTTATTGGGTGGTGGTGATCCTCCTACTGGTTCGATAACCTTGGTTCATAACTGAGGGAAATACTTACCGTCGCTGTGCTGCATCATCCCTTCCTCTTTGGGGAAATACCGACGCAGTCTCAAGCCACGTCAAAGGAATTTCTGGCGCCGTTGCCGGGGAGGAAGCGGTCTTTTCTACGTGCCTATCGTAGCGCCGAGGGGACTCCATCATCATCTACGAGGTTCCTAATCAAAAATCTCATCTCCTTGCAATTACATTATTTGCCATTTGCCTCTCGTTTTCCTCTCCCCCACTTCACCAATTTGCCGTTTTGTTCGCCCTCTTTTTTGTTTGCCCTTTTTCTTGCCGGATCTCTTCCTTCATTGCAATCTTGTTTGCATAGTCATGATGCCCCAACGAAAGTACTATGAAGTTCCTTATCCCAATATTTTGCTTGAAATCGAGAAAAAGTACTAAGGAACATATGACTACACAATTTGAGCATAACAAGTATTTTACCGATGAGCTTAGAGAGCACTCTACCGTGCTAGATGCCATGACGAAACAACTTGATGATATTAGTAGAGAAGTTTCCAATCTCCAGTCTAAATATGCTCATGCTGAAAATTTGCTTGGTAAAATCTCCGATGCACAAGCTACTTTGATAAATCAAATGGCCGCCAAACCAATCTCTCTAGAGGATAAAAATGATGTAGATCTTAAAGTGGTTGGTGTTTCTTCTATTGATTCCTTGTTTAGTAATATTAAAATTGATAATGAAGGGACTGAAGTAGAGTCAACTTTATCTAGAAGGCGTCCCAATAATTTGGAGGGTGAAAATCTTGATGAAATTTTTGATAAAAGTGGGTTTGAAGAGGTCAAAACTTTAACTAGTGATGTGCCCACTATCTTGGATTGCAAAGATTTTAATTATGATAGCTTCTCTTTGATTGAATGTATTTATTTGTTGTAATCTATGTTGAATTCACACCATGCTTATGAGCAAAATAATGCTTTTACTAAATATATCGTTGATCCAATGATGAAATCTTTTGAAGAAAAGTTGGAGTTGGAGATTTCTATTCCTAGAAAATTGCATGATGAGTGGGAACCTACCATTAAGGTCAAGATTAAAAATTATGAATGCTTTGCCTCTTGTGATTTGGGTGCTAGTGTTTCCACGATTCCGAAATCTCTATGTGATGTGCTTGGTCTCACCAATATTGAAGAATGCTCTCTTAATTTGCACTTGGCGGATTCTACTATTAAAAAACCATTAGGAAGAATTAATGATGTTCTTATCCTTGCAAATAGGAATTATGTGCCCATTGATTTTTTTGTGCTTGATATTGTTTGCAATCCGTCTTGTCCCATTATACTTGGTAGACCGTTTTTACGCACTATAGGTGCTGTGATTGATATGAAAGAAGGCAATATTCATTTTCAATTTCCCTTGTGAAAGGGTATGGAACACTTCCCTAGAACAAGAATTAACCCACCATATGAATCAATCATGAGGGCATCCTATGGATCCAAAACCAAAATGACAATACTTGAATCTATACAATATGCCTAGCTAGGGGCATAAAACGATAGCGCTTGTTGGGAGGCAACCCAATGAATAAATAAATTTTTGCTTTTTCCTTACTGTTTTTGAGTGTTGACACAATTATGCCTCTGTTATGATTGTGTTTTTATGGTTTATTTAGTGTTTGTGCCAAGTAGAACCGTTAGGATGATTCATAGGATGAGTAGAAGTGATGCTGAATCTGAAACAGAAACTTTGCGTCCAGTATATGAATTTTTATTTTTTGCTGGAACGTGATCTTGAGCTGAAATTTTCACACAGAGTTGCTATAGAAATTCCTTACGTTGTCCTAATGTTTATGAATTTTTAGAGTTAAATAAGTATGGTTAGAGTACATATTACTACAGACTGTTCTGTTTAAGACAGATTCTGTTTTCGTTGCATTCTGTGGTTGTTTTGATGAATCTATGGCTTGTATTGGGGGTATAAGCCATGGTAAAGTTAAAATACAGTATTAATAATGCAATTATAAAATTTGAATGGGTTTGCAACAGCTCCTAAAGTAGTGATTTGCTTTATTATACTAACGGATCTCACGAAAAATTTGTTGAGTTTTGTGTGATTGAAGTTTTCAAGTTTTGGGTGAGATCACGATGGATGAAGGAATAAGGAGTAGTAAAAGCCAAATCTTGGGGATGCTACCGCACCCCCTAAATATATCCAAATAGAAACAAGCAACTAAGCTTGGGGATGCCCCCGAGTGGCATCCCCTCTTTCTTCTAACGACCATCGGTATTTTACTTAGAGCTATATTTTTATTCGTCACATATCATGTGTTTTGCTTGGAGCATCTTCTATCTTTGCTTGCTTTGTTTGTTAGTTTTCCCTTTGTATCCTTGCTGTACACACCTATTTGAGAAATCCAAAATCATGCTATGATTTGTTAGAATTGCTCTATGTGCTTCACTTCAAGTTTTGAGCTATAGAATTGCTATAGTGCTTCACTTATATCTTTTTGAGCACGGTGTGCTTGGAAACTTTTGTAGAAATACTCTCATGCTTCACTTAGTTTAATATGAGAGTAGTAAATTTTGAATAAATCCTCTCATGCTTCACTTATACCTTTTTGAGAGATGAAATCCTTCTGCTCGTGTGCTTCACTTAAATTTGTTTGAGCTTGCCAAAAGGCAATCGCAATATATGAAACTAGTCCCAAAGTGATAGATATCCAAGGAGGATATAATAAAAAATTTCGTGAAGATCATTGGACAAATTAAACTTGATTCCTTGTAATATTTTTGAAACAAGATGATAGTAATATCTGAGTCATGTTAATGAGTAATTATGCTTAGTAGGAATATTGGTGTTAAGGTTTGTGATTCCCTATGCATGCACGAAAGTCAATAGTTATGCAATGAAATTACATCCTACTTGTGGTGCATGATTCGGTGTTAGTTATGTTCAATGCTCTCTTATGTGATTTTTCATTCCTTGGTTTTGTTGCTTCCCAATCTATTTGCTAGCCTTCATTTGTACTAAGTAGAAATACTACTTATGCATCCAAAATCCTTAAACCAAGTTTTGCCTTATGACTCCACCATACCTACCTATATGCGGTATTTCCATGCCGTTCCAAGCAAATTTGTATGTGCCATCTCTAAATTTTCAAAATAAATTTTGTCTTTTGTGTGCCCGTACCGCTCATGAAATGGTGGGGAGTATCCAATATTTTTCCATGCTAGATGTGTTATTCTCAAGATGAGCGTTTATTCACTTGTCATTGCATGAGAGTGCGGAGGTAATAGGGATGCCCATTCCCGAAATGGAAAAGAAAAAATATTTACTTTATGTTGTCAAATAATAAATTCCTTGGAAAGTGTTGGTATGGAAGGCAACCGTAGATACGGCCCGCCATGGAAAGTGAAAATTTGGTGGAAAAAGGAATAAACTTTATTTTCTGTTTGGGAACCGCCTATGATATATCTAGCATGGAAAGTATTGTGAGCTACTTTGTCATTTTCGTTGACAGGAAATGCATGCCACCCAAAATGTTTTTCTCTCTCAATTTAAACCTTGATCTCTGACACCTCTACAAATCCCTACTTCCCTCTGTGAAGGGCCTATCTATTTACTTTATGCAATTTTTATTTTTGCATTGAGTCTCCATCGAGCACCAACTAGGGGGCACTATGATTGTACTTTAGCATTGGGCATAGCTAATATTTGAGTGTGTTTCAGGAATAGATCAATGATTGAGCATGATGGGCTAGGGATAACTTTCTTTAGTGTTTATATTTTGAAAGACATGGTTGCTTGTTGACATGCTTGAGTATTGAAGTCATTATGTTAAAACTAGACTATTGCTTTGAATCATTATAAGTACAAATGTCCATGCTATACAAAAGAAAAGCATATGATGAACATGTTCGGCAGCATTCCACATAAAAAATTCTGTTTTTATCATTTACCTACTCGAGGACGAGTAGGAATTAAGCTTGGGGATGCTGATACATCTCCAACGTATCTATAATTTTGGCTTGTTCCATGCTGTTCTATTATCATTCTTGGATGTTTTACAATCATTTTACAACAACTTTATATCATTTTTTGGGACTAACCTATTGACATAGTGCCAAAGTGCTAGTTGCTGTTTTTGCTTGTTTTTTACTTCGCGGAAATCAATACCAAACGGAGTCCAATCGCGACAAAACTTTTTGGAGATTTTTTCTGGACCAGAAGACACGCAGTGGGCCAAACAACTGCCGGAGAGGTGGGCTGTGGAGAGCACAACCCACCAGGGCACGCCAGGGGGGCCCCGGCGCGCCCTGATGTGTTGTGTCCTCCTTGGCCCCCTTCCGCACCGCCTCAGATCCCTATATATTCTGAAATATTCGGAAAACCCTAGGGGAGTCAACGAAACACAATTCCAGCCGCCGCAAGTTCCAGAACCGGGAGATCCAATCTAAACACCATCACGGAGGGGTTCATCTTCCTCATAGGTGCCTCTCCGATGATGCGTGAGTTGTCATTCATATACCTACAGGTCCGTTGGCAGTAGCTAGATGGCTTCTTCTATCTCTCTCTTATGATTCTCAATACAATGGTCTCTTGGAGATCTATTTGATGTAAACTTTTGCGGTGTGTTTGTTGGGATCCGATGAATTTTGAGTTCATGATCAGTGTCTATCCATGAATATTATTTGAGTCTTCTTTGATCTCTTATATGCATGATTGCTGATAGCATCATATTTCTTCTTCGAATCTTTGGTTTAGTTAGGCCGACTAGATCGATTTTTCTGGCCATGGGAAGAGGTGCTTTGTGATGGGTTCGATCTTGTGGTGTTCTTTCCCAGTGACAGAAGGGGCAGCAAGACACGCATGTATCATTGCAATCAAGGATAACAAGATGGGGTCTATTCCTACATGAATATATCTTGTCTACATCATGTAATCGTTCTTATTGCATTACTCCATTTTTCCATGAACTTAATACACTAGATGCATGCTGGATAGCGGTCGATGTGTGGAGTAATAGAGGTAGATGCAGGCAGGAGTCGGTCTATCTATCTTGGACATGATGCCTATATAATGATCATCGCCTTGGATATCGTCATGACTATTCGATTTTCTATCAATTGACCAACAGTAATTTGTTCACCCACCGTGCGCTATACTCATGAGAGAAGCCACTAGTGAACCCTACGGCCCTCGGGTCTACTTTTCCAACATATTGCTTTCCGATCTATCTTTTTGCAATCTTTGCTTTCAGATCTACAAAACCAAAAACCCAAAAACATATTGCTGCATATTTACTCTTTTTTTTGTGTTCTTAGAGATCTATCTCTCCTATCTATCACTACCTAGTCTATCTTTTTACCGTAGAGAGATTGACAACCTCTCTTTCGCGTTGGGTTGCAAGTATTTGTTGTTTGTGTGCAGGTGCTACTTATTGGGTGGTGGTGATCCTCCTACTGGTTCGATAACCTTGGTTTCATGACTGAGGGAAATACTTACTGTCGCTATGATGCATCATCCCTTCCTCTTTGGGGAAATAGCGACACAGTCTCAAGCCACGTCAGCAGGCCCCACTGCTCCCTTATCATCAGAATGGAAACTAGCCTGCTCTTAGCCCTCTGTCTTTGCCCTGACAATAGGGGAATCACCTTCCCGACAAGCGCCTTGAGCCATGGCTGGCCTCGCACATCCTACTTCTTGAGGCCACCACGTGAGGGAGGCCTCGCGAGGCGTTACGGCATCTAGTGGCCCCAGCAGGGCCGGGTCTGCCGTCGGGGGGCCTCGCCCCTAGCGAGGCAACCTGCATGGAGATCGGCCTGGGGGAGATCGTCCTTCCTGGGCTGTCTCAGTGTCACCTCCTGATCCGACAGGCAGACGGGTCGTGGTACCCTGGTTTCCACTGGGTCGACATCTCTGAACTATTGCCCATTTAGTCTACTACTCTCAGTTTTCTACTGCATTTCACATTCAGATTTTAGTCAATCGAAAAAGGAGTGGAGGGGAGAAAATTTGTAAAGAAATACGACCGCTAGAACAAATTAATCTCTTCCTCTCTCTTAGTATACACACACATATGCACAAGTAATAAATCAAATTGCAAAATCGAAAGAATCACACATATAGACGTACTTTTGTTGTGGCCAGGCTAGGCGGAGGTAAACACTATGGCACTGGCGGCGACTGACACCACCGAAACCGGAGCTATAGTCTACGGTGGAACAGCTCACATACCTTCTCTTCTTTGGCTTCGTAGATCTCTTCGATGCCTTCCCCATTCCCTCCTTGGCTCCTGCCAATTCTCTCTCTGCTTCGTCGCTGCTCCCTTCTCGATGTGGCGCACGAGCGGGAGAAGGAGGTGGCGCATGGAGGAGCCCGCATCGGGGTCTCTTGTAGAGGTAAGGTCGCATCCGTTGGTGAAGGTAGCGTCATCACACATGGAGATGGGCGTTGAAGGCTCCATGTAAGCAATAGAGGAATTTGGGGTGTGCCCGCTGTGGGTTGGTCTGTCAGAGAAGAGTTGAGCTTGCGCGAGGGGGCGCGTGGTGGAGGGAGCCCCTCAATGGATGATGGAGAGAGCACCCCCCCTCCCCCCACCGCGCCATGCATCGAGAATCCATGCCTAGTGACCGGAGGAGGCTAGCCAGTGGTCGGCGTGGTTTGTTGGTTCGAGGAGAGCCGAGGTAGATGAGGATTGGGGAGCACCACTGCGCACACGTGATAAGGTATTTTTTGTTAGCGCTCGATTGGCGAATCGCTTCTTCACTTATGCGTGGCATAGTGGGTAATTTACGATAATTTTATGAGTATTTAGATCATTTTAAATCTCATCCATTAATATATTGGGCTAACATAAGATCAACAGATATAAAAGTGTGACGTATGGAGAACTATGAAAGTATCCTCCTTTTAATTATAGGTATAGATTTGGTGATACTCCCCGGCAACGATGCCAGCAATCCTTCCTGATACTTGTAAACTGTGTTGGGATTTTCCCCGAAGAGGAGGGGATGATGCAGCATAGTAGAGGTAAGTATTTCCCTTGGTGACAACCAAGGTTATCGAACCAATAGGAGAACCACACAAAATCCCGTCTTCAGCGTGTACACACAAAAGAGCAAACACTTGCACCCAACGCGGGCAAGAGGGTTGTCAATCCCCTTGAACTCGCTACTTGCAAGAGATAAGTAGTGATAGATAGATAATTTTATAAATATAAATTAAAAATAAAAAGAAAGTAAATAATGACAGCAAGGTATTTAGAGTTTTTGTAAATATATTTGCGAGGAGACTCGGGGACCATAGTTTTCGCTAGAGGCTTCTCTCTCGAAGAAAGCATACGGTGTGTAAAAAAATTACTATTGGGCAATTCATAGAAAAGCGCATAGTTATGCAACATTTATTCACGGCAATGATCATGTATATAGGCATCACGTCCATAAACAAGTAGACCGACTCCTGCTTGCATCTACTACTATTACTCCACCCATCGACCACTATCTAGCATGCAACTAGAGTATTAGGTAAAAACAGAGTAATGCTTGGAGGATGATGACATGATGTAGACAAAGTAAATCCAATTAATATGAATGAACCCCATCGTTTTACCCTTAATGGCAGCAAGACAATACGCCAGGGCCCCTGGGCGCGCCCAGGTGGGTTGTGCCCACCACGTGGCCCCACTGACCCTAATTCCACCACTATAAATTCCTATTTTGGAAAAAATACAGAGAGAAAGTTTCATCGCATTTTACGATACGGAGCCGCCACCACCTCCTGTTCTTCATCGGGAGGCCAGATCTGGAGCCCGTTTGGGGCTCCGGAGATGGGAATCTTCGGTCTTCATCATCACCAACCTTTCTCCATCGCCAACTCCATGATGCTCCCCACCGGGAGTGAGTAATTCCTTCATAGGCTTGCTGGTCGGTGAGGAGTTGGATGAGATTCATCATGTAATTGAGTTAGTATTGTTAGGGCTTGATCCCTAGTATCCACTATGTTCTGAGATTGATGTTGCTATGACTTTGCTATGCCTAATGCTTGTCACTAGGGCCCGAGTGCCATGATTTCAGATCTAAACCATTTATGTTATCATCTCTATATCCATGTTCTTGATCCGATCTTGCCTAGTCATATGCACCTATTACGTGTTATGATCCGTCAACCCCATAGTGACAATATTTGGGACACTTCGCGGTGATGACTGTAGTTTGAGGAGTTCATGTATTCACTATGTGTTAATGCTTTGTTCCGGTTCTCTATTAAAAGGAGGCCTTAATATCCCTTAGTTTTCTTATGGACCCCGCTACCACGGGAGGGTAGGACAAAAGATGTCATGCAAGTTCTTTTCCATAAGCACGTATGACTATTTACGGAATACGTGCCTACATTACATTGATGAACTGGAGCTAGTTCTGTATCGCCCTAGGTTATGTCTGTTATATGATGAATATCATCCAACGAGTTACCGATCCAGTGCCTACGATTTTTCCACTTATTGTTCTTGTTAAGTTACTATTGCTGCTGTTGCTGTTCCAACTGCTACGAAACTATTGCTACCACTGTTACCGCTACTATTACTGTTGCTACTGCTACCAAATTATCATATTACTGTGCTACTGATCACTTTGCTACAGATATTTAATCTCCAGGTGTGGTTGAATTGACAACTCAACTGTTAATACTCTCAAGTATTCTTTGGCTCCCCTTTTGTCGAATCTATAAATTTGGGTTGAATACTCTACCCTCGAAAACTGTTGCGATCCCCTATACTTGTGGGTTATCAAGACCTTTTTCTGGCGCCATTGCCGGGGAGCATAGCAATATTTGTTGAGTCACTTGGGATGTATGAAGAATCTGAAGGATCCAAAGACCAAGATTTTTCCTTCAAAGATGAGGGGAGGTAAGGAACTGCCATCTAGCTCTGCACTTGATTCACCTTCTGTTATGAGTAAGCTTGCAACACCACCACATGCTAGTAATCCTGATATGTCGCAAGTTATTGATGATGCTACCTCTGCTATGAGTGATGCTTATGATGTCGATGAATCTAGTAAGCACAACTCTCTGTTCCCACCTTTTATTTTCTGTTTTAGCTAGTCAAATAAAATAAAATGCCATGATTACCCTGTGTTCTGTTTTCTCCGTGCAATAAAAAATGACCCAAAAATAAAAATTCTCATCATGCCCTGAAAATTTAACACGATTTTTTTGGAATATTTGTGAATTTCTGGTTCAAATAATACCAGAGGAGGGGTGCACATGGTGCCCACAAGACACCAGGGCGCGCCCTGGTGGGTTGTGGCCCCCACGTGGGCCCCCTCACTTATCTCTTTAGCCCACTTCATCACGTACCTCCAGAAAAAAACACCACATCCACCATTTTCGTGTTCTTTCTCTCAAACCCGTTGTTTTCGATCTCTTTGCTCGAAGCTCCGTTTCTGAAACTGTTTGGAGGGACTGCTACTTGGTATGTGACTCCTCCATTGCTCCAATTAGTTTTTGTTTTAGTGGGTTATTTTTAGAGTATTTAGCTACTCTTGGTGCTGCTGTAGATGAGCTTGCATGTTGAATTCTTAGAGTTCTAAGTACTTTGAATGCTCAATATGGCCTCTATGCATGCTTGGGAGTAGTTGCTAACAATCTTACAAAGATTTGTTGACAAAATTTTTGTGGACTAAATTTTTTCAGAATTTTTATAGGAATAAAAATGAATATCTTTAGGAAGTTCTCCTCCAAGAAAAATGCCAAGGGAGTCATTGGGGAATCATTGGACAATGATCTTCACACCCCAATTAAGGTGTAGGTGCGGCCGTACGAATGGCCGCATGATGCCTTCATGGAGGAGGCCGAGTTCCAGCAAGAGTTCGCTCAGTTTGTTGCAAACGCTGGGTTAACTGAGTTCCTCGCAGCTAAGTGTCACCAATATCATATCCTGACAAATTCCTTTGTGCAAAGTTTTCATTATCTAGGGAAAAACAATCCTCCTGAAGTGCAGTTTAATCTTTATGCTGAAACTTACACGTTGTCGCTAACTGACTTCTACAACATATGCTTGATTCCTTCTGATGGGGACTTGAGAGAACCTAGGCCATCTGAGTTTGAGGATTTTCTCCTCACGTTAACCGTGGGTGAGGATAGAGGCGTGCCGAGCACCACTGCTACCATTTTGCAGTTTCCATCAGTACATTATTTCGCCTTGGTCATCGCTAAGTGTTTAACTGCTAGGGTGAAGGTCAGCGCACTCAGTGCTCCTGACCTTGCTATTTTACGTCGTGCACTTTATGGTGATCACACCTTTAGTATGGGGGCTATTATTGCTCGACGCTTACATCTTAACAAAATGAATGGAAAGATACATGGTGGTATTTATGCTACTCGTCTAGCGAGCCACTTTAGAGTCCAGTTTCGCCCACATGATTATCTCTTATCCCGAGTTTACCTTGATCTCAAGTCATTGTAGGCTCACCAATTCCTAGATGTAACTGATTCTCCCCATGACATTCATTACAACCTAGTATTTAGCAAGGAAACATGCGATATTATTCCATTGCTTGCACCTGCTTTGTTTGATTCTATTGCCAGGAACGGATACAGGATCATGCCAGATAACATTACAGCCTACCAGAACAACCTAGCAGCTGTTGAGGAGGAGCCCCAGGGGTGGGGTGCTTAGGTGCCTCCTCCACCTCACTACGAATTGGGACCGGATGGCTACTACGGATGGTGATTACCAAGCAAGGACAAAAGCCTAATCTTGTCGGACTACGTATTTACACCGACATTGCATTCATGTTCACACATTTCATTCCATTTGTCGGTGTTCATACTTTTTCATTGTAGTATCCATGCTAAATTTATTTTCTCGCTTTCTTCTTGTGTGTTTGAAAAACTTTGAGAAAATCCAAAAATATTTCCTACTTCTTTTTAGTTTTTCTTTCTAGCTTAGTTTAATTGTAGCATTAAAAAGAAAACCCAAAAAGATTTCTCGCTTCTTCTTTTACTTGTCGGGAGCTTTCCCGTGTAAATAGTTTTTCTCTTTTTTGTTTTTCCTCTTTAATTTACTTTCTTCAAGAAAAACCAAGAACTTCAAAATTATTTCAGTGTGTTTCTCTGAAATTCTTTTCTTTTTACTTGAGTCATACCTAGGAGAAGACCACAATGAAATTGTTGAGTGGCTCTCATCTGCATTATTGTTTATCTAACAAAGAGCCCATATTACTTTGTCTTCTGCTCTTGAATAAAATGTTTGCAGATTCCAGCTTAGTCCACGGAACCCTTGCACTATTATTATCTTCTTATCGTTCGGTCGTGCAAGTGAAAGGCAATAATGACGACATTTGATGAATTGACTGTGGCAGAGAAAGGCGGGTATGAACTCAACTTGTTTTTGTTTTTGTAAATATGTTTAACCTACTATCCCTTGATTCAACTCATTATGATCAAACATGTTTGCAATGGCCATTAGATATTATAGTTGTTCATGCCATGCTTAAGTAGCTAGGAGTGGATAATGATTTATCTTGGGTTTCAACATGCATTAAAATGGTTGAGATGCGGTATGATGATATGGTATCCTCCTCTGAATGTTTCAAGTGGCTTTACTTGGCACATGTTCACGCATGCAGTTGAATCAAAACCAACATATCCTTCATGATATTTATGTTCATGGTGTCCATATCCTACTCATGCTAGTATTCAATGTTAATTATACGTAATGCATGTTCATGACCGTTTTCGCTCTCTAGCTGTCCGCTTCTTAATCTAATTGCTAGCCTTCGCCTTTACTAAGCAGGAATACTGCTTGTGCATCAAAACCCTTAAACCAAGTTATGCCAGATGAGTCCACTATATCTACCTATATGCGGTATTACCCTGCCGTTCCAAGTAAATTTGCATGTGCCACCTCTAAAAATTCAAATGAACATCTATTTTGTGTGCCTGGACCGCACATGGAGCGACAGGGGGCGGTCGGTATCTTCCATGCTAAGCGGGTTATTCTCATGATGAGTGTTTATTCACTCGTCCTTACACGAGAGTGGCAGTAATAGGGATTCCCAGTCCCGAAATCAAAAATCAAAAAAATAATTAAACAAAACTCCCTCAGGAATGTTGTTGGTTTGGACGGGACCCGTGGATGCTTCTAGCCGTGGAGTGTGATTGTTGGTGGAGGGGGAGTAAACCTTTACTTTTACTGCTTGGGAACCGCCGCTAATTTGTTAAGCATGGAAGATATTGATAACTCTTGGTCGTGACGTTGACAGGAAGGGTGTACCTCCCAAAATTATATCTATCTCTGTTTTAAACTTTGAGCTCTGGCACCGCTGCAAATCCATGCTTCCCTCTGCGAAGGGACTATCTATTTACTTTTATGTTGAGTCACCACCTTCTCAAACAAGCGCCAGACCTGAGAGCACTATTGTCATCCTCATGCATTGTGTATAGTTGATGTTGGGTGCAGCATGACTAGATCTTTTCTACCATGAATTACAATGTTTAGTCGCTGCTTGAACTTTGGAGGTGCTCTGCATTTATGTTCTGCGGTCTCAGAAAGGGCTAGCAAGATACCACCATTGTCATATTGTATCATGATTGTTTTGACAGTGTTGGCGCTTGAGATATCTTATTATTGCTCGCTAGTTGCTTATGTTATTGTTATGAGTTAATATAATTTCTAAGAGTTATTGTTGGCAAGGTTAGTCATAATCTTTCCTGAAAACCTGGGTGCTACTTAAGCATATATATGTAAACAAGAACAAAAGAGTTCATAAAAGTTTTTCTTTATCACTTTCAGTTTATCAACTGAATTGCTTGAGGACAAGCAAAGGTTTAAGCTTGGGGGAGTTGATACGTCTCGAATGTATCTACTTTTCCTCACCCTTTTGCCCTTGTTTTGGACTCTAATTTGCATGATTTGAACGTAACTAACCCGGACTGACGTTGTTTTCAGCAGAACTACCATGGTGTTGTTTTTGTGCAGAAATGAAAGTTCTCGGAATGGAACAAAACTTTTTGGAGAATTATTTCCGGATATATGTGAATTATTGGAGCCAAAATCCATTGAAGAGGGGGGCCAGGGTGGCCAGCACTCACCAGGGCACGCCAGGCCCCCTGGGCGCGCCCTGGTGGGTTGTGCCCACCTCGTGGCCCCACTGACCCTAATTCCGCCACTATAAATTCCTATTTTTGGAGAAAAAAATCAGAGAGAAAGTTTCATCGCGTTTTACGATACGAAGCCGCCGCCACCTCCTGTTCTTCATCGGGAGGCCAGATCTAGAGCCCGTTTGGGGCTCCGGAGAGGGGAATCTTCGGTCTTCGTCATCAGCAACCATTCTCCATCGCCAATTCCATGATGCTCCCCACCGGGAGTGAGTAATTCCTTCGTAGGCTTGCTGGTCGGTGAGGAGTTGGATGAGATTCATCATGTAATCGAGTTAGTTTTGTTAGGGCTTGATCCCTAGTATCCACTATGTTCTGAGATTGATGTTGCTATGACTTTGCTATACCTAATGCTTGTCACTAGGGCCCGAGTGCCATGATTTCAGATCTGAACCGTTTATGTTATCATCTCTATATCCATGTTCTTGAGCCGATCTTGCCTAGTCATATGCACCTATTACGTGTTATGATCCGTCAACCCCATAGTGACAATATTTGGGACACTTCGCGGTGATGACTGTAGTTTGAGGAGTTCATGTATTCACTATGTGTTAATGCTTTGTTCCGGTTCTCTATTAAAAGGAGGCCTTAATATCCCTTAGTTTTCTTATGGACCCCGCTACCACGGGAGGGTAGGGCAAAAGATTTCATGCAAGTTCTTTTCCATAAGCACGTATGACTATTTACGGAATACATGCCTACATTACATTGATGAACTGGAGCTAGTTCTGTATCGCCCTAGGTTATGACTGTTATATGATGAATATCATCCAACGAGTTACCGATCCAGTGCCTACGAGTTTTCCACTTATTGTTCTTGCTAAGTTACTATTGCCGCTGCTGTTGTTCCAACTACTACGAAACTATTGCTACCACTGTTACCGCTACTGTTACTATTGCTACTGCTACCAAACTATCATATTACTGTGCTACTGATCACTTTGCTGCAGATATTTAATCTCTAGGTGTGGTTGAATTGATAACTCAACTGCTAATACTCTCAAGTATTCTTTGGCTCCCCTTGTGTCGAATCTATAAATTTAGGTTGAATACTCTACCCTCGAAAACTTTTGCGATGCCCTATACTTGTGGGTTATCAGAGAACTACTCACACATCACCATGGGAGCAGCAAGGTTGATGTAGAGGCCCTCCATGATCGATCTCCCCTCGGGCAGGCACCAGATTAGGGCTCCAGTTGGGCCCATGGCGGAACAAAGACTTGCAGAAGTGGCAAATGTGTTTCGGGAGGATCTCTAAGATTTTTTTGGGATATATGAGAATTTATAGCGAAGAGATTAGGTCCAGGGGAGCTGGGAGGTGGCCCCAAGCCATCAGGGCGTGACCACCGTCCTAGGCGCATAGCTTGGGGGCACCTCGTGTTCCCTCCGGTCTTCCTTCGAAGCTTCCAGGTCTTATTTTTGTCCAGAAAAAATCATCCAAAAGTTTCAGGGTATTTGGACTTCATTTGGTACAATATTCCTGAAAAGCCAAAAACATGCAGAAAACAACAACTGACACTTGGCACTGGGTTAATAGGTTAGTTCTCAAAAAGAATATAAACCAACAAGTAAATGCTTAAAAAGTATCCTAGAATGATAATATAATAGCATGTAACAATCAAAAATTATAGATCATTGGAGACGTATCACGTGCTATCGTGCAATTCTACTGCCTGCAGTTAACAACCAAACATAAAATAAACTAAGAAACATTAGCATAAGCGAAGACAACCCGACTGGTACTCGTGACTGGCATGTCCCCCGGTTTACGGGCGATGCCCAAGCCGCCATAGCCGGCGCTGGTGATCTTCCCGACTGCGTGCCTATGCCACATGTTGGACCCAGTGTGGCCTCATCCGCCTCGTCGCTGCTGGGTGCGCATGCCCGTCGAAACTCCACTATTGATGGATTTTGACATGCCAGGGCCTCATATGGTTGTCATCTACTATTCAAGGTTGGTGCATCGTTGATTGGGAGAGGGCATCCCCAATCAGACGGGGTTGGTCATGGAGAAGCGGCATACTTGGGTGAGGACCGTAGCAATCCCCATCTAGCCAGTGTACAGTTTCATGCCGGTGGCTCTACCAAGAACCCAAGTTCTATGTCGCACATGCCGATGGATAAATCAGTGAACCCAAAAGTTGGTTGGGGGTTAAAAAGGGGCATCCGACAAGGATGCTACTCACCCGAAGCTAGCCGATGGGGGACCTTTATGCCATGCAGCGGTGGCGTCGGAGATGCACGCAACACATATGCCTCGAACAAAGTTACGAGGAAACCATACTAGCAACATGAACCTTTTGAGTTGGAACTATAGAGGAGGAGGGAATTTATGGACAGCTCGTGATCTTGTGAGCTAGGTGTAGACTCATTCCCCTAGTATTGTTTTCCTATATGAAACTAGGCAGTCGAAGGTTAGAATGAAAAGATATATGCCTCCTCAAGGGTTATGTGGCTTTGATGCAGTCGATAGTGTTGGTCTGAGTGAAGGTCTTGCTCTCTATTGGCATGAGTTATTGACTCCCGATGTAAAATCTATGGAAGAAAGACCTATTGATGCGTAAGTGAGTGGTGCGGCGGGTGAGCCCCCTTGGAGGCTTACTTGTGTCTACGGCGACCCAAGGACGGAGAACCGACACCGCATGTGGTCTCTCCTTCGGGATCTTCACCGACATGCCCTGGATGGTAATTGGAGACTTCAATGAGACTATGTGGGGATTCTAACACTTCTCCGAGACTCCTCGTTCAGCGGGTCAGATGATTGATTTCCGTGATGTCTTAGAACTTTGTGGCCTTGGTGATTTTGGGTTTTCTGCCCTTCGTTACACATATGCCAACCACCGCCATGGAAGGGCGAATGTCCAGGTACCTCTCGACGAGCGGTGGCTAAAAATTAGTGGCGTGATATTTTTGTGGATGCCAATGTTCAGCACCTGGTGTCTCCTACTTCAGACCATACCCCATCCTTCTCCGGTGGTTGACTGAACCACCTCAGCTAGACAATGGCAAGAGGTGCCGCCATTACGAGGTGGCCTAGGAACGGGATGCGGCACTGCCCGAGGTGATTGCGCGTGACTGGGCAGCTGCAGGCGCCATGGGTAACGTCGGTGACGTGGCTCCAGTGCTAGGTGAGCTCATGCATGCTCTTCATGGCCAGAGCAAAAAGAAATTTGTTAATGTTGTTAAGGAAATTAAAAAATCCCGTACAAGACTTGAGGAACTAATGGCTATGAATGAAGACCATAGAACCATCAGAGAGGTCACATATCATATGAATGAATTGCTTTATAGGGAATAAATGCTTTGGATGTAGTGGTCGAGCATTGACTAGTTAGGAGAGGGTGACCGTAATGCAAAATTCTTCCACCGTAGGGCGGTTTGGCGTGTGCGCAAAAATCATTTAAATGATACGTGGATGAGGCTGCGGTAGTGCAAAAGGACTCGACCACCATGGCTAAGATGTTTACAAATTATTTCTCAACCCTGTTCACCTCTGATACTTCATTATGTGCAGATCCTATTATTGATCTTATTCATGCTAGAGTTACTCACATGATGAATGAAGGCATGTGCATAGATTTTTCTGACAAGGAGATTGTAGATGCACTGTTCCAGATAGGGCCTATCAAGGCCCATTGACCTGACGGTTTCCCAGCGAGAATGCTTCAGAGAAATTGGTCGGTCATGAAGGATCGCCTTATTGCTGGAGTAAAGGAGTTTTTCAGGACATGGATTACGCCGGAGGGGGTCAATAACACCGCTATCGTGCTCATTCCTAAGGTTGACAACCCCATAAAATTCACAGACTTCAGGCCTATCAGTTTAGGTAACGTTATTTATAAGGCGGTTTTGAAATGTTTGGTGAATAGGATAAGGCCTATACTTGATGAGATCATCTCCCCAGAGCAGAGTGCTTTTGTGCCAGGCAACATGATAACTGACAACGTGTTAGTTGTGTTTGAGTGCATACATCATATTCAGCAAGAGAAGGTCCCTGCGAGAAGCTCTTGTGCATATAAATTAGACCTATCAAAGGCATATGACTGGGTTGATGCGAGTGATGCAAACGTTGGGATTCGCTGACCGATGGGTGAACTGGATTATGACTTAAGTCACCTCGGTTAGATAAACTTTCAAATTTAATGGAACCCTCTTGGATTTGTTCACCCCGTTACGTGGGCTTCGTCAAGGTGACCCCCTCTCCCCATTTTTGCTCTTGTTTATTGCTGATGGGCTTTCTTCTCTGTTGAAGGATGGAGAGGAAAACGGACTATTCACATCTTTGAAGGTGCGTCGACGAGCGCCTGACATCTCCCACCTTCTGTTCGTCGATGAAACCCTCTTGTTTTCTAAGGCAGACCCGTACCGAGCTAATGGGGTACGCTCAATAATCACAACTTATGAACGTGCCATAGGGCAACTCATCAACCCAGCTAAATTCAATATTATGTTTGGTAGAGCTTGCTCAGAGAATGACCAAGACCAAAAAAGTGTAAGATTAGAGTTGCAGGTTCAACTCTCAACTTTTGAGGAGAAATACCTCGGGCTCCCAACTCCTGATGGCAGAATGTCCAAAGGTAAATATCTGAATCTACAAGCCCGCTTGACAAAATGAATTATTGCTTGGGGAGATACTTTATCCTTGGAAGCCAAGGAAACGATGATCAAGGCAGTCGCACAAGCTATAACCACTTATATGATGGGCGTGTTCAAGCTTTCCATGTCTGTTTGTGATGATCTTAATAGGATGGTCCGTAATTTTTGGTGGGGGTGATACGTCTCCAACGTATCTATAATTTTTGATTGTTCCATGCTGATATATTATCATTCTAGGATACTTTTTGGATCTTTAATTACCAATTTATAATATTTTTGAGCACTAACCTATTGACCCATTGCCTAGTGCCAGTTGCTGTTTTCTGCATGGTTTTGCCTTTTCAAGTTTACAGTACCAAACGAAGTCCAATTGCCACGAAACTTTTTGATGATTTTTTCTGGACCAAAAGAAGACCTAGATGCTTCGGAAGGCGGTCGGGAGGCACACGAGGGCCCCACCACACATCAGGGCATGCCCTAGGGGGGCACCCTGATATGTGGTGGCCCCCTCATGGCTCTCCCGACGTCCCTCTTTGGCTTATAAATTCTCTAAAATTGCAAAAACCCTGGAGGCAGTCCCAGAACCCTTTTCCGCCGCCGCAAGTCTCTGTTCCGTCGCGAGGCCATCTGGAGCTCCGGTCCGGCACCCTGCCGGAGGGGGGATCGATCACGGAGGACCTCTTCATCAACCTTGCTGCCCTCATGATGATGTGTGAGTAGTTCACCATGGACATGCAGGTCCATAGCTAGTACCTAGATGGCAATCTCTCTATCTCTTGATCTTCAATACAACGGTCATCGCATCTTTTCTTTGGTCTATCTGATGTAATCCTATTGTGCGGTGTGTTTGTTGGGATCCGATGAATTGTGGGTTTATGTTGAGATTATTCATGAAAAGTATTTGAGATACCTCTGATATATATTGTCTCTTAATTGCATGATCATTATAGCTTCGTAATGCTCTCCGATCTATTGATGTGCTTTGGCCAAGTAGATTCATAGTTCATCGGTGGGAGTGGTGTGTTGTGGTAGGTTCAACCTGGCGAGTTTCTATACCCAGTGACAAAGTAGGGGACAAGATGCATCTTTGTGTTGTGGCTACTAAGGATAAAACGATGGGGTTCATTCATATTGATTGAGTTTACTTTGTCTACATCATGTCATCGTTCTCCAAGCATTACTCTGTTTTACTTAATACTCTAGATGCATGGTGGATAGCGGTCGATGAGTGGAGTAATAGTAATAGGTGCAGGCAGGAGTCGGCCTATTTGTTTATGGATGTGATGCCTATATACACATGATCATTGCCGTGAAAATCGCATAACTATCCACGTTTCTATCAATTGCCCAACAGTAATTTGTTACCCACCGTATGCTGCCTACATCAGAGATGCCGCTAGGGAAAACTATGGCCCCCAGGTCTATTCACTTATATATTTACAAACGCTACAATTATCGTGATGCCTTTATTTACCTTTTATTTTATTTTGCAATATATATTTATCAACAATTATCTACACTACTCATCTGCTTGGAAATAACGAGATCAAGGGGATTGACAACCCTCTTGCCCGCGTTGGGTGCAAGTTGTTTGTTCATTTGTGTGCAGCCGCCGAAGACGGTTGAGGATTGATATTCCTATTGGTTCGATAAACCTTGGTTTCATAACTGATGGAAATACTTACCCACCTTGTGTTGCAATTATCCGTTCCTCTTCACGGAAAACCCAATGCAGATCACAAGTATCAGGAAGGATTTCTGGCGCCGTTGCCGGGGAATATCATCATCAACTACCAAGTAACTTCACAAAAATTTTCATTCACTTGTTCTTCTTTTTATTTGCTGTTATATTTATCTTGTTTCATAAAAATCAAAAATACAAAAATATTTATCTTTGCTTGTTACTAGTTTACTTCTTTGCTTGCTAGTTTACTTGTGTTGCTTGTTACTTTACTTGTTCGGTCACCATGTCTCAAGATACTACTAAATTGAGTGACTTCTCAAATACTAATAATAATGATTTTATTAGTACACCTATACCACTCGCCACTAGTGCGGAGGCTTTGGATATTAATGCTGCATTGCTAAATCTTGTCATGAAAGATCAATTTTCGGGAAGTCCTAATGAGGATCCCGCGTCACATCTTAATACCTTTGTTGAATTATGTGATATGCAAAATAAAAAGGATATGGATAATGATATTGTGAAATTAAAATTCTTTCCTCTTTCACTAAGAGATAAAGCTAAACCTTGGTTTTCATCTTTACCACGCAATAGTATTGGAACATGAGATAAGTGTAAAGATGATTTTATTGCCAAGTATTTTCCTCCTGCTAGATCATCTTTACAGCGTAATACAAGCTTGGGAGAGAATGAAATTAATGATATGAAATTGTCCAACTCATTGCTTAAATTTGTGGATGATTATCCAAAACTTCTATGCTGGACTAAACTTTGTGTCTAGAAATCTTCTAGATTCTGCTGCAGGTGGTACCTTTATGGATGTGACCTTAGGAGAGGCCAGAAAACTTCTGGACAACATTATGACAAATTATTCTCAATGGCATACTGAAAGGGATCCAACCGGTAAGAAGGTAAAAAGTGGATGCTCTTATGAATATGGTTGCCAGTAAAAAATTTCATGTTTATCCCAATGATATGCCCTTGTCTACTTTGATTGAGAAAAATAATGATGCTATTGATGTGAACTTTAACCCACGAAATAATTTCAATAACAATGCTTATAGAGGAAACTTCAATTCTAGACTCTATCCTGGTAATTCCTCTAACAACTATGGAAATTCTTATGGTAATTCTTATGGCAATTCGTCTACAAATTCTTATAGGATGCCCTTTGATCTTGAGAACACAATTAAAGAATTTATTAATTCTCAAAAGGTTTTCAACACTATGGTAGAAGAAAATTGCATGTAGTTGACACTTCGGTTAAAAACATGGATAGAATTGCTCTTGATGTGGAAACTCTTAAAAATGAAGCTTTTCCACCCAAGTATGATTTTAATGATTCTATTAAATCTATACAAATATCTATCAATGAAAGTAAGGAGAGGACCGCTAAGTTGAGAGCTAACCGAGAATTCTTAGAAAAAGCTCTTCCACCCGTTTTTACCGGAATCATGACGAAGATCTTAAAATGATTGCTGTTTCTCCTATTGAATCTTTATTTAGCTCTCTAAATATAAATGATAAAGGGACTGGAGATGAGTCAACTCTAGTTCAGAAGCGCCCCGTTTGCTTGGAGGGTGATGATTTTGATGCTAAAACTGAAAAACGTGGGTTTGGAGAGGTCAAAACTTTAACTAGTGATGTGCCCACTATTTTTGATTACAAGGACTTTAATTATGATAATTTCTCTTTAGTAGAATGTATTTCCTTGTTGCAATCCGTTATTAGCTCACCCAATGCTTATGAACAAAAAAAAGATAAAAGATTATGATGAGAAACTTGAGCTTGAAGTTTCTATTCCTAGAAAATTGAATGATGAGTGGGAACCTACTATCCAAATAAATATGAATAAATATGAATGCAATACCTAGTGTGACCCTGGGGCTAGTGTTTCAACTATTCCTAAAACTCTTTGTGATGTGCTTGGTCTCACTAATATTGAAGATTGTTCGCTCAACTTGCATCTTGCGGATTCTACAATTAAGAAACCTTTAGGTAGAATTAATGATGTGCTTATTATTGCAAATAAAAATTATGTGCCTATAGATTTCATTGTGCTTGATATTGGTTGCAATCCTTCTTGTCCCATAATACTTGGAAGACCTTTCTTACGAACTATAGTTGCAATCATTGACATGAAAGAGGGAAACATAAGATTCCAATTCCCATTCAAGAAAGGGATGGAACAACTCCCTAGAAAGATAATTAAACCACTTTATGAATCAATCATGAGAGATACTTATGGGTGGAGTGTCAAAGGATGACAATACTTGAAACTATGCATTATGCCTAGCTAGGGGCATAAAACAATAGCGCTTGTTGGGAGGCAACCCAATAGTTATCTTTAAAAAAAATTGCTTTAAACTTTCTGTTTATTTTCAATAGAATGATTATTTACTCTCTAATTATTATGTTTTTGTGTTTAAATTAGTGTTTGTGCCAAGTAAAGCCTTTGGAATGACTCACAAGATGAGTAGAATCGATGCTGAAACAAAACAGAAGCTTTTGACTCCAGTACAGGAATTTGCATTTTTTACTAGAGCGTGACAATGATCTGAAATTGTTACACAGTGTTGCTATACAAATTTTCTAGGTTTTCCTAAATTTTCCGAATTTTTAGAGTTACAGAAGTATAGGTTTTTACAGATTTCTACAGACTGTTCTGTTTTAGACAGATTCTGTTTTTGCTTGCATAATTGCTTGTTCTGATTATGATATGGATTGTATTGGGGGGTATAAGACATGGAGAAGTTATAATACAGTAACTATAATGCATTTTGAAATTGGAGTCAATTTATAAATGTACTTAAAGTATGCAATATGTGTCTTATACTAACGGATCTCACGAAGTTTTGTTGAGTTTTTTGTGATTGAAGTTTTCAAGTTTTGGGTGTTATCGTGATGGACAAAGGAATAAGGAGTAGCAAGAGCCTAAGCTTGGGAATGCCCAAGGTACCCCAAGGTAATATTTTAAAGGAGACTCAAGCGTGTAAGCTTGGGGATGCCCCAGAAGGCATCCCCTCTTTCATCTCAAATCCATCGGTATGTCACTTGAAGCTATATTTTTATTCGTCACATGATATGAGTTTTGCTTGGAGCGTCGTTTGCTTTTGTTTGATTTTACTTTCAGTTTTCCACAATCATTGTTTTCTGGACACACCTATTTAAGAGAGACACACCTTCATCACAATTTGTTAGAATACTCTATGTGCTTCACTTATATCTTTTGAGCTTAGCAGTTGCTCTAGTACTTCACTTATATCTTTTTGAGCACGGTGGCGTGTAGATTTTATAGAAATAATTTCACTCTCGTTCTTCACTTATATTTGTTTGAGAGTTAATAAATTGTGACGGTAATTTGCATGGGTCATAAGACTAGTCCAAAAATATTAGGTATTCAATGAGTGATAATCAAAACCATCATGTAGCACATATAGATAAATTGTGGGTCAATAATATTGATGTAGTAATATGAAGTAGGTGTGAGTTCATAATTGGTAAACCATAGAAGCATCGACATCAAGAACAGTTGACCCTTTTGTTCATCTAAAAATTAAAGAGGCATGGTGATGATGTGTGAGCATTTCTATTCCTCGTTGAAATCCTAGTGTTGTTTAGGGTCGGAAGCGCGCGATGGTTAACTCCTAGAAACCTCTTCCCTCGAGGCATGCGCTTAGTAGTTTGATTTATGATAAACTAATAAAACTTTGCAATAAGTATATGATTTTTTTGTGACGAATGTGAAACCATGGACATACGCAATCTCATATTTTCATAATTTGCTAGCCGCTTCGGTACCGTAGATAGCCCATTCTCACCTCGAGGATCGGTGCAACTTTTGCCAGTGCATCCAAACCCCGTGACATGATACGCTCTACTGCACATAAGCCTTATTATCTCTTCCTCAAAAAAGCCACCATACCTACTTATCATGGCATTTTCATAGCCATTCCGAGATATATTGCCATGCAAATTCCATCGTCACTTCACATGACTAGTTCGTTAGTCGTCATATTGCTTTGCATGATCATATAGAGCTGACATAGTATTTGTGGCAAAGCCACCGTTCATCATATTTTTGATAAATGTCATGCTAGATCATTGCACATCCTGTTATAGTGCGAGAGGCATTCATACAGAGTCATATCTTCTATCAGTTCTCCATATTGAGTTGTATGTAAATAAAAGTGTGATGATCATCATTATTAGAGCATTGTCCCAGTGAGGAAACAATGATGGAGACGATGATTCTCCCAAAGTCGAGATGAGAATCCAGACGAAAAAAAGAAAGATGGGGGAGGCCAAATGAGCCCACCATCCATTCAAAAAAATGAGAGAAAATGAGAGAAGGGACTTTGCTACTATCTTATACCACACTTGTGCCTAAAAGTGGCACCGTGCTGTTGGGTTCTACCGTAGGTGCATCGCATGCCAATTAAATTTTTCCTACGCGTAAAACATCCAAGAACATGCTACGGAGATGGATCACATCTCGTTGCCACTAGACGCACAGTGCCGTGCAGCGGAAGTAGAGTTGGGGCAGCGCGTTCGCGTGGTCCGTCTCCTCCTCGTTCGATCTCCCTCAAACAGCCGATCTGATCTCCCTCGCGGAGCCGGTTGCCAGATCCCACATACAGGTTCGCCGGAGAGGTGCAAGTGCACCACCTCTAACGGTATATGCGCGTGCAGGAGGAACACCGTGCGGCGGACTGCTAGGTCCGATTACATAGTCGACAACGGCAAGTGGAGGTGGCTAGTTGCAACACATACAAAGCCCTAATGACAGTGATGAAGTGATCAACCAGATGGATGTGCCGCACCTCCACTATATATAGGCATCCGGTGCGGGCTCAACTCTTGGGCCTCGCACGGATCCTAAAGCCCACGTGTTCCTTCCCTTTAGCGCGCGACCCCTTAGGTTCTCGTTCAATTGGTCGCGAGTCGGATCACATCCGGCTCGACCAGTCAGTAGCGGCCTCTAGCAAAGCGTGCCGACTCCAAGTGTCTGATGAAGCTGGTTAGGCGAACCTGTACCTCACACTTCTATTCCCTTTGCCACACGATATATGTTGTCATGCTCAAGGCGACATGGTCATCCTTGTTGCAGCACGAGCTCTTTCTCGTTCTGGTGAATCCGACCAACACTTCGGATTATCTCATAATCCTCATCGCATGGTCATGCTTATCTAGGTCGGATCACCCGAGGGCCCCAGAGTATATCTCTCCTGATCGGAGGGGCAAATCCCATCTTGCTCAACCATGTCTCGCAGCATGGGTCAGGACAAGCCCGAAACCTACCTTTATAACTACCTAGTTACGGATTAGCGTTTGGTCGGCCCAAAGCAGGTCTATCACCATCCCGAGTACATGTGTCAGCTCAGGTCTTAGGACATAGAACGTATGTTGTACTAGAGACT
The DNA here is from genome assembly GCA_039707655.1 of Elymus sibiricus. Lineage (NCBI taxonomy): Eukaryota > Viridiplantae > Streptophyta > Magnoliopsida > Poales > Poaceae > Elymus > Elymus sibiricus. The sequence continues at coordinate 157,688,084 of CM077673.1, forward strand.
CTCAGATGACCTATCGCCGCATCTCATAGTCGGGTCTGTCCAACTCACACCTTATCTCGACTCGGATCCGACTACGTCGAATCCGGTTAGATCTTTCTGAGTCCATATTAGTCGGCTAGCATCCAATGTTACATGGTGAGTGAGACCAGACCATCCACCGTGTCATATGCTAGTCTAACTGGCTGCGCGTCCACACAACCCTTTTGACTAGGGACCATTTAGGACATTCATAATGCAATGCATAGTCTCACAAACAAGTCACGTACTTGTTAATACACATCATTGATAATGTCCAAGGACTATCTTTATTCATAAACAGATAGGAAATATCATCATACATGATTGCTTCTAGGGCATATCTCCAATAGTCTCCCACTTGCACTAGAGTCAATCAAATAGACATCGAATGCCCATAGCTCTAATATGCCCCTCATGCTAGGGTTGTGGAAGCGGCTTGGTCAATGGATCTGCAACATTTTCATACGTACGAATCTTGCATAAATTAGTATCACCATTCTTTATGAGCTTTCGTATCAGGTGATACTTTCAGTCTATGTGCCTGGTCTTGTGGTGTTGTCTTGGCTCCTTGGCCTGTGCGATGGCACCTGAATTGTCGCAATACAGGTCCAACGGTTTTGCCCAGCCTAGGAACACACCAAGATCCTCCAGGAACTTCCGAATCCAAACACCTTCCTTTGCGGCTTCACGAGTCGCAATGTATTCGGCCTCTGTTGTGGAGTCGGCCACTGTATCTTGCTTGGAACTCGTCCAGCTCACTGCTCCTCCATTCATGACATACACGAATCCAGTTTGCGATCGACAATCATCCCTGTCGGTTTGGAAACTAGCATCAGCGTAACCCTTATTGCAAAGCTCTTCCTCACCTCCATAAACTAGGAACATCTCTTTAGTCCTTTTCAGGTACTTCGGGATAGTTTTCATCGCTGCCCAGTGACTCTCACCTGGGTTAGCCTGGTATCTGCTTGTTAAGCTTATTGCATAGGCAACATCAGGTCGAGTACATAGCATGGCATACATGATGGATCCTATTGCCGAAGCATACAGAATCCTACTCATCTAGTTTCGCTTGTCAGAAGTCGTAGGACTCTGAGTCTTGCTTAGCCTTAAACCATGTGAGATGGGCAAGAACCCTTTCTTGGCCTCACTCATGTTGAACCACTTCAACACTTTGTCTATGTACGTGCTCTGGCTTAAGCCGAGCAGCCTCCTCGATCTATCTCGATAGATCTTGAGGCCTATAATGTACACTGCCTCTCCAAGGTCTTTCATCGAAAAGATACCATTCAATGATTCCTTGACAGAGTTCAGCATCGAAACATCATTTCCGATCAGCAGTATTTCATCCACATACAGGATCAAAAATACTACCGAGCTCCCACTAGACTTCTTGTATAAACAATAGTCCTCTTCGTTCTTGATGAAACCAAGGTCAACGATGACTTCATCAAAATGAATGTTCCAACTCTGAGTTACTTGCTTCAATCCATAAATGGATCTCTTGAGCTTGCATATTTTACTAGCATTATTTGGATCGACAAAACCTTCGGGTTGTATCATGTATAGATCCTCCTTTAAATTTCCATGAAGGAAAGCCGTTTTGACATCCATCTACCATATCTCATAATCGAAATATGCAGCTATAGCTAGTATGATCCTCACCGACTTTAGCATCACTACCGGCGAGTAGGTCTTGTTGTAGTCAATTCCTTGAACTTGTCCATAACCTTTAGCGACAAACCAAGCTTTGTGGATCTGAACATTTCCATCCACATCAGTTTTCTTCTTAAAGACCCATTTGCAACCAACGGCAATTATGCTAGGTGGCGGATCAACCAAGTCCGAGACTTGATTATCATCCATGGACTTTAACTTGGATCTCATGGCCTGCAGCCATGCCTCGGAATCTGGGCTCAACATCGCTTCCGCATACGTGGCCGGCTTGTCGCTTTCTAGCAACAGCACATCGCGCACTCTGCGCAATCTTTCCGACCTTCGTGGCTCCGGTGCCGATTCCAGTATGGGTTCCCTGACCAACTCCGGTATGATCTCATCACCAGCCGAGTCGTCCCCGAGTGTCTCTCGAATTTCTTCGAGCCGCACCGTTCTCCCACTGGATTCCCAACTGAGAAACTCTTTCTCTAGGAAAACCCCGTTCCGAGCAACAAACACTTTGTTCTCTTCCCGGTTGTAGAAGCTGTATCCCAAGGTTTCCCTCGGATATCCCACGAATATGCATTTATCCATCTTGGGTGTAAGCTTGTCCGACATGAGTTGCTTGACAAATGCTTCACAACCCCAAATCTTTAGAAAAGACAAACTAGGACTCTTCCCAGTCCACATCTCATGTGGTGTCTTATCTACGGATTTTGATGGTACCCTGTTAAGTGTGAAAGCTACAGTTTCTACAGCGTATCCCCAGAATGATAATGGTAAATCCGATTTGCTCATCATCGATTGGACCATGTCCAACAAGGTTCGGTTTCTCTGTTCTGACACGCCATTTCTCTGTGGCGTTCCCGGAGGTGTGAGCTGAGGTACTATACCTCGGCTTTTCAGATGATCATCAAACTCCTGGCTCATGTACTCACCTCCACGATCTGATCGCAAAAGCATTATCGTCTTGCCGAGTTGATTTTCAACCTCGTTTTGAAACTCTTTGAACTTTTCAAAAGTTTCCGACTTGTGCCTCATCAAATAGATATATCCATATCTACTCAAGTCATCGGTAAACGTCACGAAGTACTGATAGCCACCTCTAGCCGTTGTGCTCATTGGACCACACACATCACTGTGTATAAGCTCCAATAGCTTGGATTCCCTTTCGCAACTCTTTGCAAAAGGAGACTTAGTCATCTTGCCCAGCAAGCATGATTCGCATGTCTCGAATGACCCAAAGTCGGACGAAGTTAGGAGTCCATCATCATGGAGCTTCTTCATGAGTTTCAGACTAATGTGTCCAAGCCGGCAATGCCAAAAGTATGTTGGATTTATCTCATTAGGCTTATGCCTCTTGACATTCATGTTATAGAATGGTTCCGTTTCCAGATTCAAAATAAATAGCCCATCTACAATGGGTGTATAGCCGTGGAACATTCCATTCAAATAAAATGAACAACCATTGTCCTTTAAACTGAATTCATAACCCTGACTCATCAAGCATGAGGCAGAAATAATGTTCCGACTAAGTGTGGGAATGTAATAACAATTATTCAATTCCAAAATAAATCCAGAAGGAAGCTTGAGCTGCATCGTGCCGACCTCCAACGTAGCAACTCTTGCTTTGTTGCCGACACTGATGTCAATCTCCCCTTGTGCCACACGCCTAGTTCTTATCAGCCCCTGCATTGAGTTGCAAATATGAACAACCGATCCGGCATCAAATACCCAAGAGCTACTAGGTATGTCAGCAAGGTAAATGTCTATAACATATGTAACAAGTGTACCTTTGCCTGAAGAAGCATTTCCGGCCTTCTTGCCATGCTAAGCAAGCCACTTGCTATAGTTCCTCTTCCAGTGACCAGTTTCCTTGCAATGAAAGCAAACGGTCTTTGAGTCTGGTCCCGGCTTCGGTGCAGCGGCGAAGACAACCTTCTCCATGCCCTTTGCCTTTCCCTTTTTCTTGGACCAACTCTTCTTGAACTTAGCCGATTTCTAGACCATCAACACTTGATGCGTGCCTTTCTTAATATCTTGTTCTGCCACCTTGAGCATCCCATGCAATTCAGTGAGCTTCTTATCCATGCCGTGCATATGATAGTTCGAGTCGAATGTCCCATAGCTAGGTGAAAGAGAACCCAGAATTGCATCCGTGGACAGCTCGTTCCCAAGGGGGAACCAAACCGATCCAAAGCTTGCACGTACCCGATCATCTTGATCACATGCGGGCTCAGTGGATCACCCTCTTTCAGCTATCAATCTATCAAGGATTACCACACGTTGAACCTTTCGGTCCTAGCCTGCACCTGAAACATGCTCTTGAGACTCTCGATCATATCGAAAGCCTCAACGTTTTCGAAATGTTGTTGCAAACCGGGCTCCATACAAGCCAGCATGAGGCAGCTGATCTCGTTTGATTCATCAACGAGTTTCTGATGGGCATTCTTGGTTGTGGCACTAGCATTCTCGGCAGGTTCCTCTGGAAGTGGATCCTCTAGAACATTTTCCTTTTTATCGTGCTTGAGAACAATTCTCAAATTTCTATACCAGGTGGTAAAGTTTGTTCCACTCAGTTTATCCTTTTCTAGAATTGATTTCAATGCAAAGTTGGGTTGAGCAGGTGGTGCCATTGATCTACAATAGAAAATATGCAATCACTAAGTAATGTGTTTATGTAGAGTAATTAGCCTTAAACAGAATTACTCCCACTAAAGTCAGCATCCCTCCGCAAACTCTCAGTGATTCAGGACCCGTCTTGCGCGAGCGACTAGTGAGATTTAGCATCACTGCTAGCCAACTTGCCTATTCGGTAAGCAACTCCTTGCTAATCGTATCTCTATATGACTCCTGTCGGTCGGGTAGGTATCTTATACCCCGGCTCCCAACCTTCTTTGCCACAAGGCCCAAAACTGTTTTGATAGCCTTGTCAAGTTAACCTGATGGAGTGCATGTCCGTGTCCGACACGAACCATCCAGTTCAAGGACACCTAGTAGCACCTCAAATTTATGAGCCCACCAATAGACATACTTGACGTGCGAAGGTGCAACATCCGGAATGGCAATGTGCTTGATATTAACGAGGGATCTTTCTACCGTTATAACATGCATATAAACAAGAAGCAATATCAATCACATATAAACATAAATATGTGAAATTGTATGGCTCCTTCATGGACATCCTTCCAGGTCGGCTCTAACTCTGATGACCAGGGTGGAACTCCATCTTGTTCGTCACGCCGGGACACCAAAGCCTCGAACTTGATCTCTGTCCTCCAACTACTACAACTAGTAATGAATTTACAGAGAATCACAAGTCGACGCGCAGGTCATTATACAATATAATGACAGCACTTTGGCTCCTGCCGGCTGATAATCATGACTCGCAGGTCATGTTAAGTTACACACATCCATCACATACACATGAGCCATACTATTCACATCAAACCTGCAAAACAAAGTTGTGAATAGAATCGCATTCTACTGGTTTGTGTGATCGTGTACGAAATACAAGGCGCTACGCACACGGCGGTCCCGCTGTTAACTCCGATGGCGGATACCGACCGGTAGAGGTAGGTTGTGTCACGACCTCATCGATTTCGATAGACAGAAAATATAGCCTCAATGACCCCGATGTGCAGTTGATCTCATCAACCGTGCATATAGCTGATCTCATGAATGATGATAGATCTCATCCGCCGCCTCCACATATCAAATATTCATCCGATCTGAATCCAAATCCTATAGTAGAGGCTCTGATACCATTGTTGGGTTCTACTGTAGGTGCATCGCATGCCAATTAAAATTTTCCTACGCGCAGAACATCCAAGAACATGCTACGGAGATGGATCACAACTCGTTACCACTAGACGCGCAGTGCCGTGCATCGGAAGTAGAGTTGGGGCAGCGCGTTCGCGTGGTCCATCTCCTCCTCGTTCGATCTCCCTCGAACAGCCGATCCGATTCCCTTGCGCAGCCGGTCGCCGGATCCCACGTATAGGTTCGCCGGAGCGGCGCAAGTGCACCGCCACTAACGGTATCCGCGCGTGCAGGAGGAACACCGTTCGGTGGACTGCTAGGTCCGATCACACAGTCGACGGCGACAAGTGGAGGTGGCTAGTTGCAACACATGCAAATCCCTAATGACGGATCCGAAGGGACCAACCAGATGGATGTGCCGCACCTCCACCACATATAGGCATCCGGCGTGGGCTCAACTCTTGGGCCTCGCACGGATCCTAAAGCCCACATGTTCCTTCCCTTAAGCGCACGACCCCTTAGGTTCTCGTTCACTTGGTCGCGAGTCGGATCACATCCGGCTCGACTAGTCAGTAGCGGCCTCTAGCAAAGCATGCTAACTCGAAGTGTCCGATGAAGCTGGTTAGGCGAACCTGTATTTCACACTTTTATTCCCTTTGCCACACGATATATGTTGTCATGCTCAAGGCGACATGGTCATCCTTGTTGCAGCACGACCTCTTTCTCGTTCCGGTGAATCCGACCAACACTTCGGATTATCTCATAATCCTCAATGCATGGCCATGCTTATCCAGGTCGGATCACCCGAGGGGCCCAGAGTATATCTCGCCTAATCGAAGGGGCAAATACCATCTTGCTCAACCATGTCTCGCAGCATGGGTCAGGACAAGCCCGAAACCTACCTTTATAACTACCCAGTTACGGAGTAGCCTTTGGTCGGCCCAAAGTAGGTCTATCACCATCTTGAGTACATGCGTCAGCTCAGGTCATAGGACATAGAACGTATGTTGTACTAGAGACTCTCAGATGACCTATCGCCGCGTCTCATAGTCGGGTCTGTCCAACTCAGACCTTATCTCGACTCAGATGCAACTACGTCGAATCCGATCAGATCTTTCCGAGTCCATATTATCCGGCTAGCATCCAATACTACATGGTCAGTGAGACCAGACCATCCACCGTGTCATATGCTAGTCTAACTGGCTGCGCGTCCACACAACCCTTTTGACTAGGGACCATTTAGGACAGTCATAATGCAATGCATAGTCTCACAAACAAGTCACGTACTTGTTAATACACATCATTGATAATATCCAAGGACTATGTTTATTCGTAAACACATAGGAAATATCATCATACATGATTGCCTCTAGGACATATCTCCAACACATGCTCCTCATGTGTAGAGAGTCTCATGATATATCACTTTCATATGCTAGTGGGAATTACCTATTCATCATTACAAACTTGGCTTGTATATTCCTATGACGGGCTTCCTCAAATGCCCGAGGTCTTCATGCGCAAGCAAGTTGGATGCACACCCCACTTAGCTTCATTTGAGCTTTCATACACTTATAGCTCTACTGCATCATTTGCATGGCAATCCCTACTCATTGCATTGACATCTATTGATGGGCATCTCCATAGCCCATAGGTACGCCTAGTTGATGTGAGACTATCTTCTCCACTTTTTACCCCTTTGATATCTACCACCATACTCTATTCCATTTAAATGCTATGTCCAATCGCTCAAGCTCATGTATTGCGTGAAGAATAAAAAGTGGATGCGTATTGAAAAAGTATGATCCAATTGCCTGACTTGGACACCGTAGTGCTTCATTTGTATTAATGTTGTGAAGATGGAGTCATGCCTTGCTAATATAATAAGATGAATGGGGGGGGGGGGGTAAACATTCCTTAAGGATCGTATACTTTTAAGGATTAATGATTCTGTTTCTTACATTTTAATTATTGTTATCTTAATATTTGTTGATTCATATTTTCTCAGTGAGCATACATGCATAAGATTATATAGTGGATAGCATGTCACATCCAAAAATCTGTTTTTATCATTTACCTACTCGAGGACGAGCAGGAATTAAGCTTGGGGATGCTTGATACATCTCCAACGTATCTATAATTTTTTATTGTTCCATGCTGATATATTATCATTCTAGGATACTTTTTGGGTGTTTATTTACCAATTTATAATATTTTTGAGCACTAACCTATTGACACAGTGCCCAGTGGCAGTTGCTGTTTTCTGCATGTTTTGGCCTTTTCAGGTTTACAGTACCAAACGAAGTCGAATTGCAACAAAACTTTTTTATTATTTTTTCTGGACCAAAAGAAGACCTAGAAGCTTTGGAAGGAGGTCGGGAGGCGCACGAGGGCCCCATCACGCATCAGGGCGTGCCCTAGGGGGGCGCCCTGATATGTGGCGGCCCTCTCGTGGCTCTCCCGATGTCCCTCTTCGGCCTATAAATTCTCTAATATTGCAAAAACCCTGGAGGCAGTCCCGAAACCCTTTTTCCTCCACTGCAAGTCTCTGTTCCATTGTGAGGCCATCTGGAGCTCCGTTATGGCTCCCTGCTGGAGGGGGGATCGGTCATGGAGGCCCTCTTCATCAACCTTGCTGCACTCATGATGATGTGTGAGTAGTTCACCACAGACCTATGGGTCCATAGCTAGTACCTAGATGGCAATCTCTCTATCTCTTGATCTTCAATAGTATGGTCATCGCATCTTCGCTTTGATCTATCCGATGTAATCCTATTGTACGGTGTGTTTGTTGGGATCCGATGAATTGTTGGTTTATGTTCAGATTATTCATGAAAAGTATTTGAGATACCTCTAATATATATTGTCTCTTAATTACATGATCATTATAGCTTCATAATGCTCTCTGATCTATTGATGTGCTTTGGCCAAGTAGATTGATATTTCATCGGTGGGAGTGGTGCGTTGTGGTAGGTTCAACCTGGCGAGTTTCTATATCCCAGTGACAAAGTAGGGGACAAGATGCGTCAATTACCCGTTCCTCTTCACGGAAAACCCAACACAGATCACAAGTATCGTGGGGTCATCGAAGGTAAAGCGAAAAACACACTGGCAAGCTTGGCTAAAAAATCAGAGGCATAAGTTGTGTGGTGGACTGGTCTTTCAAGATTTCACGGTGTTCAATCTGGCCCTGCTGGCTAGGCAGGCTTGGAGGTTATTAACTAAACCTGAAGTCTTTTTTATCGGGTTCTTAAAGCACGCTACTATCTTGAGGGAAGGATGGAGGATACTGTATTTACTGGTAATGCATCAGTGACTTGGCAATCCATCCAATATGGCCTCGACCTTCTGAAGAAAGGACTTATCTGGCGGGTGGGCAGCGGTAGAAAAATCCGCATTTGGCAGGATAGGTGGCTGCATCGATAACCACCTGGCCAATTTATCATGCCTGAGGGAATGTGCCGACTCTGGTGTGTGTCTGACCTGTTGGGCGCAAATGGGGCCTGGAAGGTCGATGTTCTACCCCAATATTTTCTTCCGGTCAACGTCGACACCATCACCAGCATAAATACTTCCCCTCGTGCCGCGGGCGATGTTCTGGCATGGGCTTCGGAGAAATCTGACGTCTTCTCTGTCCATTCAGCATACCGCTTTGCCATGGACGAGTGCAAACCTCCACTGGCAAGCGCATCGAGCAGGGCACTCAATGGTCGTCGCGCCTGTCGGCGTTTTGGGAACGGGGGTACCCAGACCTGCCTGCCTGCGGCCTAGGACATGGCCCACTTTGTCAGCAAGGCACGACCTGGCGGGACCGCACCCAAGACAAGGCCCTCGCGAGGGCCCTAAGCTCGCGAGGAAGAACAGCACCAAGATCAGCGAACGATGGGCCTCTTCAGGCCCCCTCCAGAGCGGCAGAGATCTCTATGCAGAACCCGGCCTCAGGAGTCAAGGATGACGCAAGGAGGGACAGGCGGGCGCCAGCGCGCCAGGCGGTGCAGTTTCCCCTTTGGTGCAAAGGGAGCAAGGACGTATGCGGGTTCCCAAAGCGCCTCCCAAAGGTTTCCATTCCGGTGCAACAAGACCACGACCACGAGTCCAGCAGGACGGATGTCATCGCCAAGCCCACCTCTGCATCATCGACAGCTACTTTGCAGGCGAAGACCACCTTTGGACAGGGCGGGGTTGTACTCCTGTCGCCCTTCAAATTTGGCCGTTGTGGGATCCCTTCCCGCCATTGCGATAAGGGAAGAAGACCCGGGCCGCTGCTATATATAGAGGCTAGGTTGGCCGTGGAGAAGGAGAAAAGGCAACAGACACCCAATAGGGCAGAGAGCCAAGAACACCACTCGAGCGCCCTCGCGAGGCTCCCCACCATTGTACTAGTTCATCCACCACACCTCCTCGAGAGGCAATCCACCAAAGCAGGAGTAGGGTATTACGCTCCGCAGTGGCCCAAACCTGGGTAAATCACCGTGTACATCTTCTTCCTCGTCATCACGCGAGTTCGTCATCCCAACCATCGAGTAGCGAGCTAGGCAGGGCGAGGCTGCGGGGGATCTTCGCACACGCCCCTATGTTCGAACTCCTTGGGGTTTTGCGGAGCCTGAAATCCGACAGCGCCATCTGGAAGACCATATGGGGGTGCCCTGCTCTCCCAAAGGTATGAGTCTTTGCATGGAGGCTGGTGTCTAATTCTCTCTCTACCTGCGCAAATAAATTTACGCGTAATCTGGAGCTTAATGATCTTGGTCCCTTGTGTGGTGTGGAATACGAGGATGACTTCCACGCTATGTGCAGATGCCCTCAAGCCAGGGACCTGTGAAGAGATGTGGCAAGGGATTGGCCCCTTCCAGACGTTGACGAGGCGTGCAACACAGGCCAGAATGGCTTCTCGGTGTGCTCGATCAGCTATGTGAGATTAGTTGCATGGTGCCGTTGATGATTCTTTGGCGTATTTGGCACGTCAGAAATGGGATCACACATGACAAAGCTCCGCTGTCGACGAAACCTTCCAGATGCTTCCTTCAAAGCTACATTAACTCTTTGTTGTGCATCAAGCAATTTCCGCAGGAGGACCAAGTCAAAGGGAAGACGGTGCTTTCACTGGACAGTGTATGCCTTGGTCCAAACCAAGTGAAAATGCAACATGCGTGTGAAGCAGACATGCAACACTGGTCATGGCCGCTAAATGGTTGGACTGTGCTAAATACAGATGGTAGTTATGTCACTGCTAATCGTACTGCTGGGTGTGGTATGGTGCTGCAGCACTCCCATGGTGAAATTATTTTCATAGCTTGCCGGTAGATCTTTGCATGCGATAACACCGTTGATGCCGAACTAGAGGCATGCAAAGAAGGCATCGCGCTTGCACTGGAGCACATGACCTGCCACATCCAGGTGGACTTGGTCTGCGCGGAAGCAGTGGTGATGCTACATGCCACTGAATGGAACCGGTCGAGGCACATGCCCAACGTGAGTAAAATTTAAGAGATGTTAAAAGTTGATAGGGATATCTCAGTTAATCTTATTAGCTGTACCAAAAATAAAGTTAGTCATAGTCTAGCTGCCTACGGGCATTGTACTCCTTGGACTGCGGTGTGGTTAGGAGGAGGCACCACCTTAAATAATTAGATTATTCTTTCCCCACACAAAAAAGAGAGAGACAGAGCTAATAAGGCTTTGCAATAAGTATATGAGTTTTTTGTGACTAATGTGAATCCATGGATGTACACACACTCACCTTTCCATACATTGCTAGCCTCTTGGGTACCGTGCATTTCCCATTCTCACCTCGAGAATCAGTGCAACTTTCACATGTGCATCCAAACCCCATGATATGACACACTCTATCACACCTAAGCCTCCTTATGTCTTCCTAAAAACACCCACCTTACCTACCTATTATGGCATTTCCAATGCCATTCCGAGATATACTGCCATGCAACTTCCACCGTTACATCACATGATGATACGTCTCCAACGTATCTATAATTTTTTATTGTTCTATGCTATAATATTATCATTCTAGGATACTTTTTGGGCATCTATTTGTTGATTCAAATTATTTTTGAGCACTAACCTAGTAACCCAGTGCCAAGTGCTAGTTGTTGTTTTCTGCATGTTTTTGGCTTTTCAGGTTTACAGTACCAAATGAAGTCCAATTGCCACGAAACTTTTTGATGATTTTTTCTGGACCAAAAGAAGACCTGGAAGATTCGGGAGGAGGACGGGGCCTGCACGAGGGCTCCACAAGTCAACAGGGCTCCCCCTCATCTCCCGATACCCCTCTCTGGCCTATAAATTCTAATATATCCTAAAACCCCCAGAGAGCCTCCCGAAACACTTTTCTGCCGCCGCAAGTATCTGTTCAGCACAGACCTATGTGTCCGTTGTTAGTACCTAGATGGCTATCTCTCTCTCTATGATCTTCAATACAAAGTTCATTGCATCTTCGTGATGATCTATTGGATGTAATCACTTTGTGCGGTGCATTTGTTGGGATTCAATGAATTGCGGGTTTATGTTCTGATTGTTCATGAAATTATATTGAGTTCTTTGCTGGGCCGTGTATATATATATATATGCATGATTATATGATAGCTTTATAATTCTCTCCGACCTATTGATGTGGTTTGGCCAACTAGATTGATATTTCTTTAGTGAGAAAGGTGCATTGTAGTGGGTTTAATCTGGCGGTGCTCTATGTCCCAGTGACAGAAAGGGACAAGACACGTCTTTGTATTGTCTCCATTAAGTATAAAACGACGGGATTCATTCATATTAAATGGATTTACTTTGTCTACATCATGTCATTGTTCTCCAAGCATTACTCTGTTTTACTTAATACTCTAGATGCATGCTGGATAGCGGTCGATGGGTGGAGTAATAGTAGTAGATGCAGACCGAAGTCAGTCTACTTGCTTACGGTCGTGATGCCTATATGTAATGATCATTGCCATGAATAAATATTGCATAACTATGCGCTTTTCTATTAATTTCCCAACTTTAATTTTTTTCCCTCCGTATGCCTTCTACATGGGAGATGCCACTAGGGAATACTATGCCCCCCGGGTCTATTCACTTATATTTAGAAAAGCTATCATTACCTTGCTTCCATTATTTACTTTTTACTTATTTTGCAATTTATAATTATCAACTGTCATCTACACTACTTATATGCTCGCAAGTAACGAGTTCAAGGTGAATGACAACCCTCTTGCCCGCGTTGGGTGCAAGTGTTTGCTCTTTTGTGTGCAGTTGTTGAAGACAGGGATTGCATGTTACTCCTATTGGTTCTATAACCTTGGTTCTCACTGAGGGAAATACTTATCTATACTGTGATGCATCATCCCCTCCTCTTCGGGGAAAAACCCAACGCATATCACAAGTATCAGGAAGGATTTCTGGCACCATTGCCGGGGAGTATCACCAACCTACTATCAAGTATCTTCACACAAATTATCATTCACTTGTTCTACTTTTTATTTGTTGTTATATTTTTCTTGCTATATAAATAAAAAATACAAAAATATTTATCTTTGCTAGTTTACTAGTTTACTTGTTTGCTTGCTTTACTTGCTAGTTTATTTGCTTCACTTGTTACTTTGCTGGCTTGGCCACCATGTCTCAACATACTACTAAGTTGTGTGACTTTTTAAAATACTAATAACAATTATTTTATTGATACTCCTATACCACCTGCCACTAGTGCGGAGTCTTATGATATTAATGCGGCATTGCTAAATCTTGTGATGAAAAAACAATTTTCGGGAAGTCCTAATGAGGATCCGGCTGCTCATCTCAATACCTTTGTTGAATTATGTGATATGAAAAACAAAAAGGATATGGATGATGATGTGGCGAAATTAAAATTATTTTCTTTTCACTACGAGATAAAGCTAAGGCTTGGTTTTCATCTTTACCACGTAATAGTATTGGAACATGGGTTAAGTGTAAAGATGCTTTTATTGCCAAGTATTTTCCTCCGACTAAGATCATCTCCCTTAGAAATCAAATTATGAATTTTAAACAACATGACCAAAAACATGTTGCACAAGCTTGGGAGAGGATGAAATTGATGATTAAAACTTGCCATACTCATGGTTTGAACTTATGGATGATTATACAAAATTTATGTGCTGGACTAAACTTTGTGTCTAGAAATCTTCTAGATTCTACTCCAGGTGGTACCTTCATGGAGGTGAAATTAGGAGAGGCTACCAAACTTCCGGACAACAGCATGACAAACTAGTCTCAATGGCATACCGAAAGATCTCCAACTGGTAAGAAGGTAAATTATGTTGAAGAAATCGCCACTTTGAGTGAAAAAGTGGATGCTCTTATGAATATGATTGCTAGTAAACATGCTCATGTTGATCCCAATGATATTCCTTTGTCTACCTTGATTGAGCAAAATAATTATGCTATTGATGTGAACTTTATCTCGCGAAACAATTTCAAAAACAATGCTTATAGAGGAAATTTCAATGCTAGACCGTACCCCGGTAATTCCTCTAATAATTATGGTAATTCATATGGAAATTATTCTAGAAATAATAATAGGTTATCCTCTGATCTTGAGAACACCATTAAAGTTGATGATTTGGCTAGAAATGTTGATAGGATTTCTCTTGATGTGGAAACTCTTAACAAATAAAATTTGCCACCAAGGCATGATATTATTGAGACCATTAAATCTATCCAAATATCTATTAATGAAAGTAAGTAGAGGACCGCTAGGTTGAGAGCTAAGCGAGAATTCTTAGAAAAAGCTCTTCCACCCGGTTTTTACCGTAATCGATGAAGATCTTAAAATGATTGGAACTTCTCCTATTGAATCTTTGTTTACTAATCTGAAAATATATGATAAAGGGAGTGGAGATGAGTCAACTTTAGCTAGAAGGCATCCCGTTTGTTTGGGGGTGATGATTCTAATGTTAAAACTGGAAAAGTGGGGTTGGAGAGGTGAAAGCTTTAACTAGCGATGTGCCCACTATCTTGGATTACAAGGACTTTAATTATGAAAGTTGCAATTTATTATAATGTATTTCCTTGCTTCAATCCATTATTAGATCACCCAATGTTTATGAACAAAATAAAGCTTTTACTCAACATATAGTAGAAGCGATGATAAAATCTTATGATGAGAAACTTGAGCTAGAAGTTTCTATACCTAGAAAATTGCATGATGAATGGGAACCTACTATCAAAATAAAGATTAAAGAATATGAATGCAATGCTTTGTGTGACCTTGGTGCTAGTGTTTCAACAATACCTGAATCTCTATTCAAGATTGTTCCCTTAACTTGCATCTTGTGGATTATACCATTAAGAACATTTAGGTAGAATAAATGATGTGCTTATTATTGCAAATAGAAGTTAAGTGCCTATAGATTTCATTGTGCTTGATAATGAATGCAATCCAACTTGTCCAATAATACTTGGAAGACCTTTCTTCCGAACTACAGGTGCAATTATCGATATGAAAGAGGGAAACATAAGGTTCCAATTTCTGTTAAAGAAAGGGATGGAACACTTCCCTAGGAAGAAAATAAAACCACCTTATGAATCTATCATGAGATATATTTATGGGTGGAGTGTCAAAGATGACAACACTAGGTACTATGCAATATGCCTAGATAGGGGCGTAAAACAATAGTGCTAGTTGGGAGGCAACCCAATAGTTATCTTATTTTTCTTGTTCTACTCTCTGTTTGTGTGAGATAACATGATTATTTCTACTGTAATGATTTTGTCTTTATGTTTAAATTAGTGTTTGTGCCAACTAAAGCCTTTGGGATGGCTTGCATGAAAAGTAGAATTGATACGGTGCAAAAACATAAACTTTAGCATCCAGTAAAGAGTTTATCTGATTTTACTGTAATGTCTTTTTGATCTGAAATTTTTACACAGTATTGGTATACAAATTCCCCAGGTTGTCCTAATTGTATAATTTTTAGAGTTATGGAATTGTAGTTTCATTACAGATCATTACAGACTGTTCTGTTTTAGGTAGATTCCGTTTTTTCTTGCATAGTTTGCTTGTTTTGATGATGCTATGGATTTTATCTGGGGGTATAAGCCATGGAGAAGTTAGAATACAGTAACTTATACAGTAATAAAATAAGAATCAATTTATAACAATACATAAAGTATTTGATATGTTTATTTTACTAACTGATCTCACGAAGATTTCTGTTGAGTTTTGTGTGCTGAAGTTTTCAACTTTTGGGTGCTATCACGGTCGATGAAGGAATAAGGAGCATCCCCTCTTTCATCTCAATCCATCGGCATGTCACTTGGAGCTATATTTTTATTTATCACATGATATGAGTTCTGCTTGGAGCGTCATTTGCTTTAGTTTGATTTTGTTTTAGTCTTCCACAATCATTGTTTCTAGACACACCCACTTGAGAGAGACACAAGATCATCATAATTTATTAGAATACTCTTTGTGCTTCACTTATATCTTTTGAGCTAAGCAGTTGCGCTAGTACTTCAATTATATCTTTTAGAGCACGATGGCGTATAGTTTTTATAGAAATAATTGCACTCTTGTTCTTCACTTATATTTTTTTGAGGGTTAATAAATAGTGACGGTAATTTGCATGGGTTATAAGACTAGTCCAAAAATAATAGGTATTCAATGAGTGGATAATCTAAACCACATGTAGCACATAAAAAGAAATTGTGAGTTAATGATATTGATGTGGTAATATGAAAGGGCATCAGTGCATGATTGTTGGTTAGTAAAAATATCATTCATTAAAGGGTTTTAATTTGTTGTTGATCTAAATATTTTTTATGTCATGGTGATGATGTGTGAGCATTCTTATTCCTCGTTGAAATCCTAGTGTTGTTTAGGTCGGGGGAGCGCGATTGTTAACTCCTACCAACCTCATCCCTAGAGGCATGCGAGTAGTACTTTGCTTCGAGAGAGCTAATAAAACCTTGCAATAAGTATGTGAGTTCTTTATGACTAATTTGGATCCATGGATGAACACACTCTCACCTCCTCATATTTGCTAGCCACTTCGGTACCGTGCATTGCCCATTCTCACCTCGAGGATCAGTGCAATCTTTGTCGGTGCATCCAAACCCCGTGACATGATACGCTATCTTGCACTTAAGCCTCCTTATATCTTCTTCAAAACAACCACAATACCTACCTATCATGGCATTTCCATAGCCATTTTGAGATATATTGCCATGCAAATTCCACCATTACATCATATGACTAGTACTTTTATTATCATATTGTTTTGCATGATCATGTAACTGACATAGTATTTGTGGCAAAACCACCGTTCATGATTGTTATACATGTTATGCTAGATCATTGCACATCCCGGTACACTGCCACATGCATCCATATAGAGTCATATTGCGTATTAGTTTTTCATATCGAGTTGTAAGTAAATAAAAGTATGATTATCATCATTATTAGGGCATTTTCTCAGTGAGGAAAGGATGATGGAGACAATGACTCCCCCACAAGTCGGGATGAGGCTCCGGACGAAAAAAAAGAAAAAAAGAAAGAAAAAAAGAGAAAGGAAAAACAAAAAGAAAAAAGGTGAAAGAAAAAAGAGAAAGAGGAAAAATAAATAAATGAGAGAAAAGAGAGAAGGGACAGTGCTACTACCTCTTTTTCCACACTTGTCTTCAAAGTAGCACCATGTTTTTCATGTAGAGAGTCTCATGTTTTGTCACTTCCATATGCTAGTGGGAATTTTTTATTATAGAACTTGGCTTGTATATTCCGATGATGGGCTTCCTCAAATGTTTGAGGTCTTCATGAGCAAGAAAGTTCGATGCACACCCACTTAACTTTAGTTGAGCTTTCATACGCTTATAGCTCTAGTGCATCCGTTGCATGGCAATCACTCATACGTCTCCAACGTATCTATAATTTTTGATTGTTCCATGCTGGTATATTACCATTCTAGGATACTTTTTGGGTCTTTATTTACCAATATATAAATTTTTTGAGCACTAACCTATTGACCCAGTGCCCAGTGCCACTTGTTGTTTTCTGCATGTTTTTGCCTTTTCAGGTTTACTGTACCAAACGACGTCCAATTGCCACAATTTTTTTTGATGATTTTTTCTGGACTATATGAAGACCTAGAAGCATTGGAAGGAAGCCAAGAGGTGCATGAGGGCCCCACCACACATCAGGGCGCGCCCAGATATGTGATCGCCCCCTCAGCCGCCTCCCGATGTCCCTATTTGGCCTATCAATTCTCTAATATTCTAAAAACCCTGGAGACAGTCCCGATATCCTTTTTCCGCCGCCGCAAGTCTCTGTTCCATCGCGAGGCCATCTGGAGCTCCATTCCAACACCCTGTCGGAGGGGAGATCCATCACGGAGGGCCTCTTCATCAACCTCGCTGCCCTCATGATGATGTGTGAGTAGTTCACCACAGACCTACGGGTCCATAGCTAGAACCTACATGGCAATATATCTCTCTTATGATCTTCAATACAATGATCATTGCATCTTCGCTTTGATCTATCCGATGTAATCCTATTGTGCGGTGTGTTTGGTGAGATCCGATGAATTGTGGGTTTATGTTCAGATTATTCATGAGAACTATTTGAGATGCCTCTGAATTATAGTATCTCTTAAGTGCATGATCATTATAGCTTCGTAATGCTCTCCGATCTATTGATGTGCTTTGGCCAAGTAGATTGATATTTCATCGGTGGGAGTGGTGCGTTGTGGTAGGTTCAACCTGGCGAGTTTCTAAATCCCAGTGACAAAGTAGGGGACAAGATGCGTCTTTGTGTTGTTGCTACTAAGGATAAAACGATGGGGTTCATTCATTTTGTTTGAGTTTAGTTTGTCTACATCATGTCATCATTCTCCAAGCATTACTCTGTTTTACTTAATACTCTAGATGCATGCTTGATAGCGGTCGTTTAGTGGAGTAATAGTAATAGGTGCAGGCAGGAGTCGGCCTGTTTTCTTATGGACGTGATGCATATATACACATGATCATTGCCATGAACATCGCATAACTATCCGCTTTTCTGTCAATTGCCCAACAGTAATTTGTTACCCACCGTATGCTGCCTACATGAGAGATGCCGCTAGGGAAAACTATGGCCCCTGGGTCTATTCGCTTATATATTTACAAACGCTACAATTACCTTGCTTCCTTTATTTACTTTTTGTTTATTTTGCAATTTATATTTATCAACAATTATCTACACAACTCATTTGCATGCAAATAACGAGATCAAGGGGATTGACAACCCTCTTGCCCGTGTTGGGTGCAAGTTGTTTGTTCATTTGTGTGCAGCCGCTGAAGATGGTTGAGGATTGATATTCCTATTGGTTCGATAAACCTTGATTTTGATAACTGAGGGAAATACTTATCTGCTTTGTGCTGCAATTACCCGTTCCTCTTCACAGAAAACACAACGCATATCACAAGTATCAGGAAGGATTTCTGGCGCCGTTGCCGGGGAATATCATCATCAACTACCAAGTAACTTCACAAAAAAATTCATTCACTTGTTCTTCTTTTTATTTGCTGTTATATTTAGCTTGTCTCATAAAAATCAAAAATACAAACATATTTACTTTTGCTTGTTACTAGTTTACTTCTTCGCTTGCTAGTTTACTTGTCTTGCTTGTTACTTTGCTTGTTCGGTCACCATGTCTCAAGATACTACTATGTTGTGTGATTTCTCAAATACTAATAATAATGATTTTATTTGTACACCTATACCACCTGCCACTAGCGCGGAGGATTTTGATGTTAATGATGCATTGCCAAATCTTGTCATGAAAGATCAGTTTTTGAGAAGTCCTAATGAGGATCCCGCGTCACATCTTAATACCTTTGTTTAATTATGTGACAAGCAAAATAAAAAGGATATGGATAATGGTATTGTGAAATTAAAATTATTTCCTTTTTCACTAAGAGATAAAGATAAGGCTTGGTTTTTATCTTTACCTCGTAATAGTATTGGAACATGGGATAAGTGTAAAGATGCTTTTATTGCCAAGTATTTTTCTCCTGCTAAAATCATCTCCCTTAGAAATCAAATAATGAATTTTAAATAGAAATATCAAGAGCATGTTGCACAAGCTTGGGAGAGAATGAAATTAATGATAAGAAATTGTCCAACTCATGGTTTAAATATGTGGATGATTATCCAAAACTTCTATGCTGGACCAAACTTTGTGTCTAGAAATCTTCGAGATTCTGGTGCATGTGCTACCTTTATGGATGTGCCCTTAGGAGAGGCCACAAAACTTCTGGACAACATTATGACAAATTATCCTCAATGGCATACCGAAAGGGCTCCAACCGGTAAGAAGGTCAATTCTGTTGAAGAAATCGCTACTTTGAGTGAAAAAGTCGATGCTCTTATTAATATGATTTGCTAGTAAAAATGCTCATGTTGATCCCAATGATGTTCCCTTGTCTACTTTGATTGAGCAAAATAATGATGCTATTGATGTGAACTTTGTCTCGCGAAATAATTTCAATAACAATGCTTATAGAGGAAATTTCAATTCTAGACCGTATCCCGGTAATTCCTCTAACAACTATGGAAATTCTTATGGTAATTCTTATGGAAATTCTTCTACAAATTCTAATAGGATGCCCTCTGATCTTGAGAATACAATTAAATAAATTATTAATTCTCAAAAGGTTTTCAACACTATGGTAGAAGAAAAATTGCATGTAGTTGACACTTTGGCTAAAATAAAGCTTTTGATGTGGAAACTCTTAGAAATAAAGCATTGCCACCAAAGCATGATTTTAATGATGCTATTAAATCTATCCAAATATCTATCAATGAAAGTAAGGAGAGGACCGCTAAGTTGAGTGCTAAGCGGGAATTTTTAGAAAAAAACTCTTCCACCCGGTTTTTACCGGAATCATGATGAAGACCTTAAAATGATTGGTATTTATCCTATTGAATCTTTATTTACTTCTCTGAATATAAATGATAAAGGGACTGGAGATGAGTCAACTTTAGTTGAGAAGCTTCCCGTTTGCTTGGAGGGTGATGATTTTGATGCTAAAACTGAAAAATGTGGGTTTGGAGAGGTCAAAACTTTATTTAGTGATGCACCCAGTATTTTGGATTCCAAGGACTTTAATTATGATAATTGCTCTTTATTAGAATGTATTTCCTTGTTGCAATCCGTTATTAGCTCACCCAATGCTTATGAACAAAACAAAGCTTTTACCGAACATATAGTAGAAGCTATGATAAAAGCTTATGATGAGAAACTTGAGCTTGAAGTTTCTATTCCTAGGAAATTGTATGATGAGTGGGAACCTACTATAAAAATAAAGATAAATAAATATGAATGAAATTCTTTTTGTGACCTTGGTTCTAGTGTTTCAACCATTCCTAAAACTCTTTGTGATGTGCTCGGTCTCACTAATATTGAAGATTGTTCCCTCAAGTTGCATCTTGCGGATTCTACCATCAAGAAACCTTTAGGTAGAATTAATGATGTGCTTATTATTGCAAATAAAAATCATGTGGATGTATATTTCATTGTGCTTGATATTTATTGCAATCCTTCTTGTCCCATAGTACTTGGAAGACCTTTTTTACGAACTATAAGTGCAATCATTGACATGAAAGAGGGGAACATAAGATTCTATCGGAATCAGGGCTCCGTAGACCCAAGAAGGTTCAAACTCTAGGGCGTGTGGAAAGATCCCAACCAGCCTAAGTCTCAAGCCTGCCGCTCTACAGTCGGACCCTGTCGAAGATGCGTGGCAGCGCAAGAAGATGGACACGAGAGATTTACCCAGGTTCGGGCCACCATGCGGTGTAAAACCCTACTCCTGCTTTGGTGGATTGGCCTCACAAGGAGGTTTGTGGATGAACTAGTACAGAGGTTGAGCGACCTCGTGAGGGCTCTTCGGTGTGGGTGGATCCGACCCCCCTCTACGGTGGTGGCTAGTCCCTATTTATAGCGGGCCTTGGTCCTCTTCCCTTATAGCACAGGCCGGAAGGGATCCCACAGCGGCCAAATTTGAAGGGGGACAGGAGGTACAACTTATCCTGACTAAAGGTGGTCTTCGCCTACAAAGCTCCTGGCGTGACGTAGAGGTGGGCTCGGCGATGACATCCGTCCTGCCGAGCCCGTGGTCTTGGTCTCGTTGCACCGGAATGGAAACCTTTGGGGGGAGGGTCCTTGGGAACCCGCGCTCGTCCTTGCTTCCTAAGCACGAAAGGTGAAACTGTCTCTGCTGCGCCCACTGGCTCCCACCTGCCATGGTCGTCATGGCTCACGTCATCGCAGCCTCCTGAGGCTAGGTACCTGCATAGGAATCCCCGCTCCTCGGGAGGCAGCCTGGGGAGGCCGCTCCCCTGGAGGTCTTAGAGCCGTTCCCCTCGCGAGGCTGGGGCTCTCGCGAGGGTCTTGTCTTGAGGGGTTTGTCGTCAGGCCATACTGGGCCATCGATGTGGGCCACGCGCTGGGCCGCAGGCAGGCAGGTCTGGGTACCCCCGATCCCAGAACGCAGACAGTAGCCCCCCGGCCCAAGGCGTGCTAGGGCTGGCTTTGTGGTGAAGCCAAGGAAGGGAGGCCGAAACGCCGCGGGCCCCAACCGCCGGCGGGCCAATCTCGATGCGTGGCGCACGGCTGGACACGGGCGCTTCCGCCCCCACGTTGCCTCGGCAACTGCCCAAGCCGACAAAAGCTTGACGCTCGCTGCCGAGCCATTATTGCTCTCCTTCCTTGCGCCCTTGCTTCCTTGCTCAGATCCCCTTTCCCTTGCGAGAACCTCCTCCAGATTTCAATGCTGCGCCGCCCTTCCTCTTGCTCTTTTTCCTTAGGGACTTTGCAGATGGCGCCCGCCAGGAAGTCGAAGCCCAAGGCTCAAGCCTCGTGCTCTTCTTCCCCTTCGCCGGCACTAATGGCCTCCGCCATTGCTAAGGAGGGGGACATCGACCCCGAGCTCCCGTTTACAGCGGGCAACACCAACAAGTTGGGGGAGACCTTGATCTGGTGCGGCTCTGCGGAGCCGCGCACCTTGGCGAAGAAAGTCTACCCCTTATTCCTTCACAGCGTCTTCTCCGGGCTTGTCCTTCCCTTGTCGGGGTTCTTCACCGCCATACTTGAGCATTATGGGATACAGGCACTCCACCTTTAGCCCAACTCCATCCTTCTCATGTCCATTATCGCATTCTACTGCGAGGCCTTCGTAGGCGTGAGGCCCTCAGTTGCCCTCTTCCGCCACTACTTCAGCCTACGGCTTAACGATTGTGCGCAGCGATCGGCGTGCGCCTCCTTCATCACGGTCCAGAGCAGGAATGCGCTCCTGAAGGCCAGAAAGAAGGTGGAGGGCTTCAGGCACCGCTGGGTCTTCTGGGATGCTCGGGGCCTCAATTCGCGCTTGGAGATCCCGACGGAGCTGCCCGAGAAGGCCCTCGCGTGGGGCTCTGCGAAGCTCACCGATTCCCAGGTGAAGCCCGTCTTGGAGCGGATCTCCCGGGACATGGAAGCCAATCATTTGACTAGGGCGATGATAGTGAAGGAGTTCCTGACGCAGCGCTTGGCGCCACTCCAGGCGCACTCGAAGCCTCTGTGGGAGTTCGATGGTGCGAGGGACACCATCAGGCTTCGGTCCACCAGCCTGACCGGTGAGGATCTAGGAAGGGCCGTGGTTACCCTGCTCCACGGCGATCATGGGGACCTTTCCGAGGCCTACGCTCCGCTGTACCGCCGCGACGATAGGGGGGATCTGGTTGCCGCCATGCTCACCTTTGACGAGCGCGGGCTCACGCCTCCCGAGCGCCCCAACTCCCTAGTGCCAGTGTCCTCCGGCGATGCCAGCGGCGAGGAAGACTCGGAGGAGGCCGTGGATGACGGCTTGGAAGAGGCGTCTCCCCCGTCGCAGAGCATGCTCCTTCGCAATCTAGAAGATGACGATGATGCCGATGAGCCCCCGGCCGCAGACTCCCTGCGTTTCGTCAAGGCCCTCAGGAGGCCAAGGTCTGCCTCCCAGACCACGCTGGCACCAAGCCGGGCGACCCCGAAGAAACGCGCGGCCGCGCCTTCTCCGGCGAACACCCCGCGTTCTAGCAGGGCGCTTGAGACGCCGATCTCGTCCACATCTAAGCCACAGCCGAAAGACGGGGCGGCCACCGCCGGGGCAGACGTGGCCTCTCCGGCCGCGGCCCCTCGGGGCGATGCCGCCACCCCTCCGGGCGACCGCGCTACGCCGAACAAAGGCAGGAGCATCCCGGCCCTCGACTACGTGGAAAGGAAGAGAAAGTGGGTCCCAGCCGACGAGTAAGTAACTTGCCTTGCCTTTGGTCGATTATAAATTGCGCGCATGCTCATGGCCCCTCTTCTCCTTGGTGGCCAGTGTCATCGTCGAGCCGAAGAAGAGGAAGGCGGTTGCCGAGCCGAAGGAGCCCCCTGTCTGGGGGGCGCCATCAGCCTCTGGCCGCGGACGCGGCGGGAGAGGAAGCGCGTCACACCAGCTTAGCACGACCCTTGAGTGCCCCAGTGGCACCGCACCCGAGCTCGCGAGCGCAACGCCTTCTCCTGACGCCGTGACAATGCCGCTCGGGACGCCGGTCTCCGGGAGGGTGGAGGCTCCGGAGGCGGCACCCTTTGTCGCGGCTGTGGCGACTCCAGTGCCGGTGGAGGGGGCGATCTCCTGCCCCCTTCTGAAGGAGTCCGTCCTTGAGGACGCGACGGTGCAGCATCAGGAGGAGCCAGCCCCCGTGGGCCATCAAGCTGAGAAGTCGTCCGCTCTTGCCATGCTCGAGAGGAGACTGGAGCCTCCGGCGCCCCAAGCCAGCAATGCCACCGCTCCCTTGGGCACAGCGCCTGTCGAGGTGCCGGTGCTGCCTCCTGGTCAGGCCCTCGTGCTCACGGGTAGCGGCTCTTCGACCGGGCCCGATGCCTTGGATGATGCTTACACCGCGCTCGACCGGATCCAGGACGACTTCCAAAGCGCCGACACGCGCTCCTTCGCGATGGAACGCCTGGAGCTTATCTCAAGGCACCTAAGCTTGGGGATGCCCAAGGTACCCCAAGGTAATATTTTAAAGGAGACTCAAGCGTCTAAGCTTGGGGATGCCCCGGAAGGCATCCCCTCTTTCGTCTCAAATCCATCGGTATGTCACTTGAAGCTATATTTTTATTCATCACATGATATGAGTTTTGCTTGGAGTGTCATTTCCTTTTGTTTGATTTTAATTTCAGTTTGCCAAAATCATTGTTTGGTGTACACACCTATTTAAAAGAGACACACCTTCATCATAATTTGGTAGAATACTCTATGTGCTTCACTTATATCTTTTGAGCTTAGCAGTTGCTCTAGTACTTCACTTATATCTTTTTGAGCACGGTGGTGAATATATTTTATAGAAATAATTTCACTCTTGTTCTTCACTTATATTTGTTTGAGAGTTAAC
Organism: Elymus sibiricus; assembly: GCA_039707655.1. Lineage (NCBI taxonomy): Eukaryota > Viridiplantae > Streptophyta > Magnoliopsida > Poales > Poaceae > Elymus > Elymus sibiricus. Next base: position 157,712,937 of record CM077673.1, read on the forward strand.
AAAAAGTGACAGTAATTTGCATGGGCCATAAGAATAGTCCAAAAATATTAGGTATTCAATGAGTGATAATCAAAACCATCATGTAACACATATAAAGAAATTGTGGGTCAATGATATTGATGTAGTAATATGAAATAGGTGTAAGTTCATAATTGTTAAACCGTAGAAGTGTCGATATTAAGAAAGGTTGACCTTTTTGTTCATCTAAAAAATTAAAGAAGCATGGTGATGATGTGTGAGCATTTCTATTACTCGTTGAAATCCTAGTGTTGTTTCGGGTCGGAAGAGCGCGATGGTTAACTCCTACCAACCTCTTCCCTCGGGGCATGCGATTAGTACTTTGATTTAAGATAAACTAATAAAACTATGCAATAAGTATATGAGTTCTTTATGAGTAATGTGAAACCATGGACATACGCAATCTCACCTTTGTCATAATTTGCTAGCCTCTTCGGTACCGTGCATAGCCCGTTCTCACCTCGAGGATCGGTGCAAATTTCGCCGGTGCATCCAAACCCCATGACATGACACGCTCTGTTGCACATAAGCCTTATTATATCTTCCTAAAAACAGCGACCATACCTACCTATCATGGCGTTTCCAAAGCCAATCCGAGATATATTGCCATGCAAATTCCATCGTCACTTCACATGACTAGTTTGTTCATCGTCATATTGCTTTGCATGATCATATAGAGGTGACATAGTATTTGTGGCAAAGCCACCTTTCATAATGTTTTTGATACATGTCACGCTAGATCATTGCACATCCTGGTACACTGCCAGAGGCATTCATATAGAGTCATATCTTCATATCAGTTCTCCATATTGAGTTGTAAGTAAATAAAAGTGTGATGATCATCATTATTAGAGCATTGTCCCAGTGAGGAAAGAATGATGGAGATGATGATTGTCCCAAAAGTCGAGATGAGACTCCAGAGGGAAATAAAGATGGGGGATGCCAAATGAGCCCACCATCCATTCAAAAAATGAGAGAAAATGAGAGAAGGGACTTTGCTACTATCCTTTACCACACTTGTGCCTCAAAGTGGCACCATGTTCCTCATGTAGAGAGTCTCATGATATATCACTTTCATATGCTAGTGGGAATTACCTATTCATTATTACAAACTTGGCTTGTATATTCCTATGACGGGCTTCCTCAAATGCCCGAGGTCTTCATGAGCAAGCAAGTTGGATGCACACCCCACTTAGCTTCATTTGAGCTTTCATACACTTATAGCTCTAGTGCATCATTTGCATGGCAATCCCTACTCCTTGCATTGACATCTATCGACGGGATCTCCATAGCCCGTTGGTATGCCTAGTTGATGTAAGACTATCTTCTCCACTTTTTACCCCTTTGATATCTACCATCATACTCTATTCCACTTAAATGCTATGACCAATGGCTCACGCTCATGTATTGCATGGAGAATAAACAGTTGATGCATATCGAAAAAGTACGAACCAATTGCCTGACTTGGACACCGTGGTGCTTAACATTTGTATTAATGTGGTGAAGATGGAGCCATGCCTTGCTAATAAAATAATATAAATGGACGGGTAAATATTTCTTAAGGATCGTATACTTTCAAGAATTAACAATTCTTTTTCTTACACTTTATTTATTGCTTTGTTAATATTTGATTGATTCATATTTTCTCAATGAGCATACATGCACATGATTACATAGTGGATAGCATGTCACATCAAAAATTCTGTTTTAATCATTTACCTACTCGAGGACAATCAGGAATTAAGCTTGGGGATGCTTGATACGTCTCCAACATATCTATAATTTTTTATTGTTCCATGCTGATATATTATCATTCTAGGATACTTTTTGGGTCTTTATTTACCAATTTATAATATTTTTGAGCACTAACCAATTGACCCAGAGCCCAGTGCTAGTTGCAGTTTTCTACATGTTTTGACCTTTTCAGGTTTACTGTACCAAACGAAGTCCAATTGCCCCCAAACTTTTTGATGATTTTTTCTGGACTATATGAAGACCGAGAAGCTTCGGAAGGAAGCCAGGAGGTGCACGAGGGCCCCACCACACATCAGGGCACACCCTGGGGGGTGCCCTGATATGTGGTGGCCGCCTCCCGACGTTCCTCTTCGGCCTATAAATTCTCTAATATTCTAAAAACCCTAGTGGTAGTCCCGAAACACTTTTTCCGCTACCGCAAGTCTCTGATCCGTCGCGAGGCCATCTGGAGCTCCGTTCAGGCACCCTGCCGGAGGGTGGATCAATCACAGAGGTCTTCTTCATAAACCTTTCTGCCCTCATTATCATGTGTGAGTAGTTCACCACAGACCTACGGGTCCATAGCTAGTACCTAGATGGCAATCTCTCTCTCTTATGATCTTCAATACAATGATCATCGCATCTTCGCTTTGATCCATCCGATGTAATCCTATTGTTCAGATTATTCATGAAAAGTATTTTAGATGACTATGAATTATATTATCTCTTAAATGCATGCTCATTATAGCTTTGTAATGCTCTCCGATCTATTGATGTGCTTTGGCCAAGTAGATTGATATTTCATTGGTGGGAGTGGTGCGTTGTGGTAGGTTCAACCTGGCGAGTTTCTAAATCCCAGTGACAAAGTAGGGGACAAGATGCATCTTTGTGTTGTTGCTTCTAAGGATAAAATGATGGGGTTCATTCATATTGTTTGAGTTTACTTTTTCTACATCATGTCATCGTTCTCCAAGCATTACTCTATTTTACTTAATACTCTAGTTGCATGTTGGATAGCGGTCGATGAGTGGAGTAATAGTAATAGGTGCAGGCAGGAGTCGGCCTATTTGCTTATGGACGTGATGCCTATATACACATGATCACTGCCGTGAACATCGTATAACTATCCGCTTTTCTATCAATTGCCCAACAGTAATTTGTTACCCACTGTATGCTGCCTACATGAGAGATGCCGCTAGGGAAAACTATGGCCCCTGGGTCTATTCACTTATATATTTACAAACGCTATAATTACCTTGCTGCCTTAATTTACTTTTTATTTATTTTGTAATTTATATTTATCAACAATTATCTACACAACTCATTTGCTTGCAAATAACGAGATCAAGGGGATTGACAACCCTCTTGTTTGCATTGGGTGCAAGTTGTTTGTTCATTTGTGTGCATCCGCTGAAGACGGTTGAGGATTGATATTCCTATTGGTTTGATAAACCTTGGTTTCATAATTGAGGGAAATACTTATAACCTTTGGGATGCAATTACCCATTCCTCTTCATGGAAAACCCAACGCAGATTACAAGTATCAATCACTACTCCTCACATTGATATCTATTGATGGGAATCTCCATAGCCCGTTGATACGCCTAGTTGATGCGAGACTTTCTTCTCCACTTTTACCCCTTTGAAACATACCACCATATTCTATTCCACCTATATGCTATATCCATGGTTCACGCTCATATATTATGTGAGTAATAAAAATCTGAAGCGCGTTAAGAAGTACGATCCAATTGCGTGGCTTAACACCGTAGTGCTTGACATTCGTATTTACATGGTGAAGAATGACCCATGCCATGCTAATATGAGAAAATGAATAGGGGTAAACATTCTTTAAGGATCGTATATTTTGAAACCCGATGATTATGTTACTTATGTTTATGGATATTACTATTTTAATGTTTAGTAATTCATCGTTTCTCAATGATCATACATGCAATAGATTACATGTTGGGTAGCATGTCACATCAAAAATCTGTTTTTATCATTTACCTACTCGAGGACGAGCAGGAATTAAGCTTGGGGATGCTGATATGTCTCCAATGTATCTATAGTTTTTCATAGTACCATGCTATAATATTATCATTCTATGATACTTTTTGGGCATATATTTGTTGGTTCGTATTATTTTTAGGCACTAACCTATTAACCCAGTGCCAAGTATGCAAGTTGATGTTTTCTGCATGTTTTTGGCTTTTCAGGTTTACAGTAAGAAACCAAGTCCAATTGAAATGTAACTTTTGGATGATTTTTTTGGACCAAAAGAAGACCTGGAAGCTTTAGAAGGAGGTCGGGGGCCACACGAGGGCCCCAGAAGCCAACAGAGCGCGCCCAGGGGGTTGTCCGCGCCCTATTAGCTTGTGGCCGCCCCCGTCGTCTCCCGATGCCCCGATCTAGCCTATAAATTCTGATATATCATAAAAACCCTAGAGAGCCTTCTGAAACACTTTTTCCGCCGCCGCAAGTCTCTGTTCCGCCGTGTGCCCATCTGGAGCCCTATTCAGGTGCGCTGCCGGAGGGGGGATCGATCATGGAGGGCCTCTACATCAACCTTGCTGCTCCCATGGTGATGTGTGAGTAGTTCACCATAGAACTACGGGTCCGTAGTTAGTACCTATATGGCTATCTCTCTCTATGATCTTCAATACAAATTTCATCGCATCTTCGCGATGATCTATTCAATGTAATCACTTTGTGCGGTGCGTTTGTTGGGATCCGATGAATTGTGTGTTTATGTTCATATTCTTCATGAAATTATATTAAGTTCTTTGCTGGTCCTTATATATATGCATGATTATGTGATAGCTTCGTAATTATCTCCAATCTATTGATGTGGTTTGGCCAAATAAATTGATATTTCTTCAGCGAGAGAGGTGCGTTGTAGTGGGTTCAATCTGGCGGTGCTCTATATCCCAGTGACAGAAAGGAACAAGACACGTCTTTGTATTCTTTCCATTAAGGATACAATGATGGGGTTAATTCATATTAATTAGATTTACTTTGTCTACATCATGTCATTGTTCTCCAAGCATTACTCTGTTTTACTTAATACTCTAGATGCATGCTGGATAGCTGTCGATGGGTGGAGTAATAGTAGTAGATGCAGGCAGGAGTCGGTCTACTTGCTTACGGACATGATGCCTATATGTAATGATCATTTCCATGAATAAATATTGCATAACTATGCACTTTTCTATCAATTTCCCAACATTAATTTGTTTACACATCATATGCCTTCTACATGAGAGATGCCACTAGGGAAAACTATGCCCCTCGGGTCTATTCACTTATATATTTACAAAAGCTTCCATTACCTTGCTGCATTTATTTACTTTTTTTTTATTTTGCAATTTATAATTATCAACTATCATCTACACTACTTATCTGCTTGCAAGTAACAAGTTCAAGGGGATTGACAACCCTCTTGCCCACGTTAGGTGCTAGCGTTTGCTCTTTTGTGTGCAGTCGCTAAAGATGGGGGTTGCGTGTTACTCCTATTGGTTCTATAACCTTGGTTCTCACTGAGGGAAATACTTACCTATAATGTGCTGCATCATCCCCTCCTCTTCGGGAAAAAAAAACCAACGCCTCTCACAAGTATCACATGACTTATGTGTTCATCATCATATTGCTTTGCATCATCATGTAGCTCACATAGTAATTGTGGAAATGCCACCGTTCATCATTTTTACATGTTTCGCTAGATCATTGCACATCCTGGTACACTGCCAGAGGTATTCATATAGAGACATTTTTTTCATTGAGTTGTTATATCAAGTTGTAAGTAAATAAAAGTTGATGATCGTTATCATTAGAGCACTGTCCCAGTGAGGAAAGGATGATGAAGACTCTGATTCCCACACAATTTGGGATGAGACTCCGGACAAAAAAAAAGAGAAAGAAAAGAGAAAGAAGAGAGAAAGAAAAAAAGGAAAAAAGGAAAGAAAAAAAGAGAGAGAAAAAGAAATAAATGAGACATAAAGAGAGTATAGGTGGTGCTACTACTTCTTTTTCCACACTTGTCCTTAGAGGGAGCACCATGTTCTTCATATATAGAGTCTCGCAAGTTGTCATTTTCATATGCTAGTGGAAAATTTTCATTATCAAACTTGGCTTGTATATTCCGATGACGGGCTTCCTCAAATGCCTGAGGTCTTCATGAGCAAGCAAGTTGGGTGCACACCCACTTAGCTTCCATTGGACTTTCATACACTTATAGCTCTAGCGCATGCGTTGCATGGCAATCCCTACTCCTCGCATTGATATCCATTGATGGGCATCTCCATAGCCCGTTGGTCCGCCTAGTTGATGCGAGACTTTCTTTCCACTTTTGACTCCTTTTGATCCCTACCACCATACTCTATTCCACCCATATGTTATGTCCATGGTTCACGCTCATGTATTGAGTGAGGTTGAAAATGTTGAAGCGCATTAAAAGTACGATCCAATTGCCTGACTTGACACCATGGTGCTCATGATTTGTACTTATGTGGTGAAGACGGAGTCATGCCATGCTAATATGATAAAATGAGTGGGAAGTAATGTTCTTTAAGGATCGTATAGTTTGAAAGTCAATGATCGTGTTATTTATGTTTATGGATATTATTATGTTGATGTTTATTAGTTCATCGTTTCTGAAAGATGATACCTAAAAGAGATTACAAATTGGGTAGCATGTCGCACCAAAAATTCTGTTTTTATCATTTACCTACTCGAGGACGAGTAGGAATTAAGCTTGGGGATGCTGATATGTCTCCAACGTATCTATAATTTTTTATTTTTCCATACTATTATATTATCATTCTAGGATACTTTTTATGCATTCTTATGCTATTTTATATCATTTTTGGGAACTAACCTATTAACCCAGTGCCCAGTGCCAGTTGCTGTTTTCTGCTTGTTTTTGGCCTCTCAGAAAATCTGTACCAAACAAAGTCCAAATGCCACGAAACTTTTTGATGATTTTTTTTGGACAAACATAAGACATGGAAGCTTCGAAGGAAGTCCGGAGGCTGCATGAGGCGGTACCAAGGCAAGAGGGCATGCCCAAGGGGTGTAGGCGTGCCCCCCTTGCCTTGGGACCACCCCGTGGCTCCATTTTACCTAACTCCGCCTCTATCCATTCTCTAAAATCGGGAAACCACAAGGAGCCAGAAAAAATACTTTTTCCGTTGCCGCAAGTGTGTGTTCCACGATGTGCCCACATGGAGCTCTGTTCCGGTGCCCTACCGGGGGGATCGATCATGGAGGGCCTCTACATCAACCTTGCTGCTCCCATGGTGATGTGTGAGTAGTTTACCAGAGACCTACGGGTCCATAGCTAGTGCCTAAATGGCCATCTCTCTATATGATCTTCAATACAAAGTTCCCTGCGATTCCTGAGGTGATCTATTCGGTGTAATCTTCTTTGCGGTGTGTTTGTTGGGATCCGATGAATTGTGGGTTTATGATTGGATTATTCATGAAAACTATTTGAGTCATCACTGAATTCTTATATGCATTATTGTTATAGCTTCATATTTCTCTCTGATCTATCGGTTTGATTTGGCTAACTAGATTGATTTATCTTCAGTGGGAGTGGTGTGTTGTGATTGGTTTAATCTTGCGGTGCTCAATCCTAGTGAATGAAGGGGACATGACACGTATTGTATTGCTGTCATCAAGGATAAAACAACGGGGTTTATTCATATTAGTTGAGTTTACTTTGTCAACATCATGTCATCTTGCTCAAAGCATTACTCTGTTTTTACTTAATACTCTAGATGCATACTGGATAGTGGTCGATGTCGGATTTCGGGCTTCGCAAAACCCTTAAGATTCGAACACAGGGGCGTGTGCGAAGATCCTCTGTGGCTTCGCCCTACCTAGCTCGCTACATGATGGCCAAGACGACGAACTCGCGCGATGACGAGGAAGAAGATGAACACGGTAGTTTACCCAGGTTCGGGCCGCTGCGAAGCGTAATACCCTACTCCTGCTTTGGTGGATTGCCTCTCGTGGAGGAGTGGTGGATGAACTAGTACAGTGTTTTGGAGCCTCGTGAGGGCGCTCCTGAGGTGATCTTGGCCCCCTGTCGGCTTGGTGATGGATGAGTGAGTCCACTGGTCTCCCCCTTCTACGGTGGAGCCTAGCCTCTATATATAGCGGTTGCCTGGGTCCTCTTCCCTTATCGCAATGGCGGGAAGGGATCCCACAACGGCCAATTTTGAAGGGGGACAAGAGTACATGCCCGCCCTGCTCAAAGGCAGTCTTTGCCTGCAAAGTAGCTGTCGATGATGCAGAGGTGGGCTCGGTGATGACATCCGTCCTGCGGGGCTCGTGGTCATGGTCTTGTTACACCGGAATGGAAACCTTTGGGGATGCTTTGGGAACCCGCGTACGTCCTTGCTCCCTTTGCACCAAAGGGGAAACTGCGCCGCCTGGCACGCTGGCGCCCGCCTGTCCTTCCTTGCGTCATCTTTGACTCCTGAGGCCGGGCTTTGCATAGAGATCTCCGCCGCTCTGGAGGGGGCCTGGGGAGGCCCATCCCTTGCCGGTCTTGATGCCGCTCCTCCTCGCGAGCCTAGGGCCCTCGCGAGGGCCTTGTCTTGAGTGGGGACGTTGTCGTGGTATTCTCGCTGGGGGTGCGTGATTCACGGCAGATGCCATGAGATGGCTTATGAGGTGGGGCTACGATAGGACGCCGGTGGGTTCCAGAGGCGAGGTTGGCACGAGCGAGTGCGGGACACAAGACGTACCCAGGTTCGGGGCCCTCTGGAGAGGTAACACCTCTACTCCTGCCGTGTGAGCTGATAAGCACAGAGGTTACAAAGTCGCTCCTGGAGCTGCTTGGACGGAGGAGGGAGAAGGGGCTAAGCCACCGTTCTGCCTCTCCTGTGCGAGTGTTCGTGATCTGGAGAGAGCTAGCTAGGGTGAGAACTGACCTTACCGCACTAACTCGAACTCTCAGCCACTAAAACCTGATCCCTCTGCACGGAGGCCTCCCTGGGGGTCTTATAGGCCGACCCCCAGGGTTACAACGGTAATGTACCAGAGGCGCGGGCCCCTGGTGTCATTGACCAGGATCCGGTGGCCGGGTCGCCGGGTCGCCTGATGCCGGGATGCCGGGTCGCCGGGTGCCGGGTCGGCAGTAGCGCCGCACCTGCCTGGCACGGGCATCGTGATGGGTCTTGTCTCGTCAGTCTGGGTTCGAGGCACTGTGGCGCGTCTTGTCCATCGTCAGAGGGAGGTCGGCGCCGCCGTTTCTACAGGACCGCGCCTCACTGACACCGCCCGCCTCGGGCGGGGGCGCAAGGAAAGCTGCAGCCTCACCTGCTCTGTCAGGGTAGAGGGAGGAGCGCTGTAGCACCGCTTGCTTCGTCGCTAAGGCTTCGCCGACTCGCGGCCAGCCGGCATGGGCCAGCCGGCCAGGCCGGGTTGGCACGCCGAGCCGACTCGCGCTGGGGAGCCGGCGTGCCTGGCAAGCCGGCTAGAGGGACTTGTCTTGCTCTGATGATTTTCCGAAAGGGATTCGGGCTCCGTTGCCTACCCGGGGGTCATCCCCCCGGACAGTAGTCCCCGAAGCTGTGAAGGTTCGCCGGCTTCAGGCAGGGGAGCCTTTGCAGCTTACCACCCTGAGGAGCCGGTTCTGTTGATGAAGCGCCGGAGTTCGGCCGGGCGGCTTCGCCTGGCAGCTCGCCGGCTTCGCGGCAGCGGACGCCGGGAACACCCGCTGGGGGGCCGGCCTCCGGGGGCTGGGTCGCGGCACCCCGGCCTGAGCGGTAAACGGAAAGGCCCGCCAGATGGGTCTTGCTTCGTACGCCGATTTGTGCCCGCCGCAGCTCGACGGGCTGCCACGTGCGGCCTTGCGGTGGGCGAGGCCTGCCAGCCCACGCGCGCGACGGGACGTGACCGCGGCTCGGGCCCGCCACTACACGCCCTCGGCCCGCGCGCGGGGGATTCACTGCGGCGACCGTTGGCGATTGCGCTTCCCCGCGTAGTTACTGCGCGTGGGGAACGCGCGCGGGCAGTGCGGGGGAGTGGGGATTGTGGGCGCAGCTGATCCCACTCCCCCACGATTTCGCGTGGTTATAAACGAGAAGGGGGGAGTGCGACGGAGACGCCCGCGCTCGCACCCCTGCCCCTTGCTCCTCCTCTGCTTCCTCTCCTTCTCCGCCGTGCCCGAGCGAAGTGCTGCCGCCGTCGTCGCCTCACCCACGCCTGCTGCACGCCGCGACCCGAAGACCGCAGCGCGCCGCCTCCTCCTCTCTTCCTCCTCTCCATCGCCGAATCTCGCCGCCCGCGGAAAACCTTCCCCAATGGCGCTGCCGAAAGGCTCTTGGGAGGGCTCCATCATGACGGAGCAAAACATCCGGTACCTCCGCCGCGTGAAGCGACTGCCGCCGGCGGAGGCGCTGCTCGCGCGCGCGCCGGGCCCAGAGAGGGTGCCGGCGCCGCAGGAGGGCGAGCATGTGGTCTTCTTCTCGCACTTCGAGCGCGGGCTCGGCCTCCCCGCGAGTCTCTTCTTCCGCGCGTGGCTCGATTTCTTCGGGCTGCAGCCGCATCATCTCGGCGCCAACGCCGTGTTGCAGGTAGCCGGCTTTGCCACGCTCTTCGAAGGCTATCTCAGGATGCTGCCGACTGTGGAGCTGTGGGCGATGATGTTCTTCCTCAAGCAGCAGGGAGCGTCAGCCGGCGCCATGTCCGACTGTGGCGCAGCGGTGGTCACCGGCCGGCCAAACGGGCCGTTTCCCAAGCTGCCGCTTGAGGACTCGGCCAAGAAGTGTCAGTCGACGTGTTTCTACGTCTGGAACGCCGACCCGGCTGTCGACGTCATCAACCTTCCACCGTTCTTTGACGCGCCGCCGCTCGACAAACCGAATTGGGGGTACCGCCCCAAGGAGCCGTCGAAGGAGATGGAGAAGATCTGCGGCCGGGTCAGGGAGCTGACGAAGAACGAAGGGATGAAGCCGGCTGATCTCATCGCGGCCTTCATCGCCCGCCGGGTTCTGCCGCTGCAGCGCCGGGCACACCGGATTGGCGACATGAGCGGCCGGCACGACCCGACCCGGATGTCGACCAAGGAGCTGACGCCGGCTGGGATCGTCCAGCGGGTCAACTACATCTCCAAGGCCGTGCTGAAGGAGGGGGAGTGGAGCTTCGGGAAGGCGCCCTATCACCGGGAGAACCCGGCGCCTGTGGTGAGTCCCTGGTCTTTGTATTTTGCCGCTTCGACGTTATTCTTGCGTCCTGACGCCGCGGGATGGCCGCAGCTATTCGCCAGCCAGCGGAACCACGACGGGCCGAATGCCCAGATTCTGCTGGCCGACCTGCCCAACTCGGATGTGAAGGAGGCCGGCGCCGAGGCGGAGGAGGGGGCGGTCGAGGCGCGCCTGGCCGACGCCGCAGCCGGCGGGTCGCAGGTAAGTCTCCGCCTCCAGATCTACTGTGGGACTGGCCGGATGACGACGAGGAGAGCCTGACCGACTCCCACGATGCAGCACCCTCGGCTGGGGAAGATGCCAGCGTCGACCCCCCAAGATAGCTGCGGAAGGCGGTTGGCGCCGGGCCGGCTCGCGCGGCGGCGACCGCCAGCCGGCTGCACGGGAAGGAGGTGGTCGAGGCGAGACCGGCCGCGAAACGCCCGGCGGCGGAGCTGGCGCGCGCGAGGGCCGTCGTGAAGAAGAAGCGCCGGCTCGCCCCGTCCGTAGGGCCGAGGCGGGAGCCCCCGACGGTCATCGAGTAAGTGCTCCTTGCCTTATTTGTTGGGCGCCAACTGTCGTCTTGTGGATTATCTTTTTTCTTCCTTATGCCTTTGCCGTGACGAATCCGCCGTGCACAGGTCGGCTCTTGACTTGGCGGTGGCGGCAACGGAGGCCGCGGCGGGCGAGGTCACCTGGAGGAAGACCAGGAGCACCACCGTCGACCCTCCGCCGAGTCGGTCTGGGGAGGAAGAACTCGAGGCCCGCTAGTCCGGCCAGGATCTTGAGGCGGCGACGCTTGCCGCCTGGCGGGACCGGGCTGAGGCCGAGAAGGTGATGCGGGAGGCCTCGGCCCAGGCATGGGAGAGGGCCTCCGCGACGCGCGCCAGGCCTACCGCGGATCCGGCCTACCCGGAGATGGAGATGGGCTCGGCGCTGGCGGTGATGGTCATTGAGCTGCAGCCGGCGGGAGCGGTCGATCCGGAGACGAGGGCGGAGCCGGCCGGCGGCGGGTCGGACGTTGACGAGGAGATCGTCGTGGACACGCCGCCCCGGGCCAACCCGGCGGAGGGAGGCGAGGACGGCGGGGAGAGGCGTGAGGCGGACTCCGCGCCATCCAGCCAAGCGCAGCCGACGCCGGCCGCGGGGGCCGCGGCAGAAGGCACCGGCACCCTGGCGGTCGTGCCGCCCCAAGCCGCCATGGACCCCGAGCGGCCGGGTGGAAGTGGATCCGGCGCCGGGACCGCACTTCAGCTTCCGTGGGCGAGCTCCAGCGAGGCTGTGGTGGGGCCGCGAACCCGGGAGGACGATGCGGCGGATGCCTTGCACTCGCAACTTCGCGGCCGGGACGAGCGCCTGCAGGCCTTCCTCCGGGAGGAGCTGGACCGGGCACGGCAGCTGGAGCAGGTGATCGCGGTGAGCTTTTTCTTCTATCTTGATTGTTGAATCAGTGGGGGCGCGCCAACGCACCCACTGGGTGTAGCCCCCGAGGTTCGTCCGGGCTGCGGAGCAACCGTGTCGAATCTTATGGCCGTCTTTTGCATTATCTTAATCTTCTGTCTGCGCGCAGCATCTGTACGACCAGCGGGCCATCGCGTTCAACTGGCTCCGGGAACGGTACCGTGAGGCCAGAACCCGGCTCGCTGCCTCGGAGGAGGAGCTGCATCGGCTCCAAGGTATGCCTTCGTGCCTTCAGTGGGTGCGCGCCAGCGCACCCACTTGGTGTAGCCCCCGAGATTCGGGCCGGACTGCGGAGCAGCCGGGTCGAATCTTAGAGCCTTGACTTTTTCTTCTAATCCTTGCTTCCGGCATCTGACCGGGAATCTTGTCACGCAGCCGATGCAGCCGAGGTGCCAGGCCTTCGAGGCCGGCTTGCGGAAGCCGGCCAGCAGCGCGACCTCGCCGTCGGCGACCGCGACCGGCTCCAGGCCGAGGTGGACCGAATGGTGGCCGAGAAGGCCAGGGCGGAGGAGGCCCATCAGGCGGAGCTGGGCCGGTTGGCGGAGGAGCGCGGCAAGGCGGCCGAGGAGCTGGCAGATGCCGGCAGGAAGATCGCTCAGCTCGAGAAGGATCTCGAGGCCCAGGCTCGCGCGTCGGAGATCCAGGAGAGCGGGATGCTGGGCGAGGCGCAGCACCTTGACGAGACCTTCGCCCGTAAGTATCATCTCTTTCTTCGGGCCGGCTGGCGAAGCCGGCAAGTTGCCTTCTTTGACTGACTTGTTTCTTTCCTTTGCCAGGAGTCTTCCCAGAGACACAGGAGGCGGCTGATGCGGCCGTGTACGCCCACCGGGCCTAGCAGCGCGTGCTGGGGGCGGAGATCGACGCGTACGTCGCCTGGTCCTTCTCGGAGCTTGTTCTTGCCGGCGAGGCCCGTCTTCGGGCCGTGCAGGAGCAGATGCGTCGCCTGTTCGAGGCCGGCTTGGGCATGGCGAGCGGCCTCTGGCCAAGCGAGGTGGCACCGAACAGCGTCACCCGGCTGGCGCGGTGGCTGGAGGCCGGCGTGGAGCGACTCGGTGCGTGGAGGGCCTCCGCGGCCCGGGCCGGCGCGGAGACGGCGCTGCGCTTCATCGTGTCGTGGTATCCAGGGGTGGACCTCGACCGTCTGGCGGCGCAGCGGGCCGGCGCGGAGGAGGACTTGGCGGCGCGGGCGCAGCGGATCGCCGGGCAGGCCAGCTACTTGGCAGCGTTCGCCCCGCACGACGAGTTCGTCGTCGAGTGGACGGAAGACGGCGAGGAGCTCCCTGCCGACACGCTCGGCCTTCTGCTCGACGACCCGGACGGCAGCTCGGCCGAGACGGGCGCCTATGCCGACGACGAGACTGACGCGGACGACGACGCCACGGCGGAGAGGACGGCGGAGAGCGCTGGACCCAACCCGGTGGCTGCGTCCACCTTGGCTGGGCCGACGCCGGCCGGAGACGACGCGGGTGCCGCTTAGGGCCTTTGTTTTTTCTGTGCTCAAACTTTTGTTAGGTAGCAGGTCCACCCACTGGGGGTGTAGTTCAATGTAATGAACTCGTGGCCGAAGTCCCATGCTATATATAAATTTGGCATGCGATTTGGCGCCAACTGTCATGGTGATTTCAGTTTCTGCTGTTCGGCCTTGGGCCTTTTCCTGTTTATTGTTTCTCTGGGCATCCTTCCCGCTAGCCGGACAGCCGGGTTGCGGACTGTGGCTAGGACGGGAACTCGGCTTTGAGAGCGAACGCACAGTACATAGGCTTTTTCGGACGTTGAGCTCGAGCGAAACACCCACTGGGCCGGCTGGCGGCAGGCGGCGAGGCCGCTTGGCGCACATCCGGTCGTGCGGCGAACAGGCGAGATAAAACGGGTTAAGACGGGTTGGCCATGCCGGGCTGTCTCCTTAGTCGTTCTTGCGTAACGATGCTTCCGGCCTTTGGCTCTTGCCGGCCGGACAGCCGGGAGCCGGCTGTGGCTGGCGAAGAGAGGGCTTTGGCGGATCGTACACTCCGAGACGGACTAAGGGAAAAAAGACGGGGCGTGGTCTAGCCGGCTAGCCCCCGAGCCCCCGAGCCAGCTATGCCGACTCGGTGGGGGAATTAGAAAAAACATGGTTGTGTGTAGACATAGAATAAAGCGGGAAAAAGGTAGCCCCCGAGCCCCCGAGCCGGCTGCGCCGACTCGGCAGGAAATATAAGAACGGGGGAGCTGCCTGCTTTGATTAAGTCCAAAAGATGGTGATGCATACATACATGGGTTTAACTGTAAAACGGACGGAGAAGCTCCGCGTTCCAGGGCCGGCTGGACTCCTCGCCGGCTGCATCTCACTTGCGCTTGTTTGGCTTCTGCGCGTCGATGAGGTAGTATGCGCTCCGGTCGCAGAGAGCCTTGCTGACGATGAAGGGGCCTTCCCAGGGGGAGGCCAGCTTGTGCTGCCCGACTGTTCGCTGGACGAGCTGGAGTACGAGGTCGCCTTCGCGGAATGCGAGGGGCTTGATCTTCTTGCTGTGGTAGTGGCGCAGGCCTTGTTGGTAGATGGCGGACCGGCTGAGGGTCAGGAGGCGCGCCTCCTCGAGCAGATCGACGCCGTCTTCGCGTGCTTCTTTTGCTTCGGCTTCGGTGTACATCGCCACCCGGGGTGAGTCGAACTCGACGTCGGTTGGAATGATGGCTTTAGCTCCGTAGACGAGGAAGAACGGGGTGAACCCGGTGGAGCGGTTCTGCGTCGTCCGGAGGTTCCGGAGGACGGCCGGCAGCTCGTCGAGCCAGCTGCCGGGTGAGCGCACGAGCGGCTCGACGAGTCGCGGCTTGATGCCGGCTAGGATGAGGCCGTTTGCCCGCTCGACCTGGCCGTTCGACTGGGGATGGGCGACGGAGGCCAAGTCGAGCCGGATGCCGGATGCAGAGCAGTAGTGAGCCAGCGCGCCCTTGGCGAAGTTGGTGCCGTTGTCGGTGATGATGCTGTGCGGCATGCCGTAGCGAACCGCGATATCCTTGATGAATCGGATGGCCGTGGGCCCGTCGAGCTTCTTGATCGGCCTGGCCTCGATCCACTTGGTGAATTTGTCGATGGCGACGAGGAGATGCGTCATGCCGCCTCGGGCGGTCTTGAAGGGCCCCACCATGTCGAGTCCCCAGACGGCAAAGGGCCATGTGATCGGGATGGTTCGGAGGGCCGAAACCGGCTGGCGGCTGCGCTTGCTGAAGCATTGGCAGCCCTCGCACTTGAGGACCAGTTCCTCGGCGTCTTGCAAGGCCGTGGGCCAGTAGAAACCGTGCCGGAATGTTTTGGCCACCAGGGATCTCGAGGCGGCGTGGTGCCCGCACTCGCCCTGGTGGATGTCGAGGAGGATCTCAATCCCTTTGCTCTGCTCGATGCAGCGCTGGAACACGCCCGTCGTGCTGGGCTTGACGAGCTCGTGGTTGATGATGCCGTAGGCGGACGCGCGCCGCTGCACTTGCCGGGCTTCAGTTTCGTCGATGGGAAGTTTGCCGTCTTCCAAGAAGGCAAGGATTGGCTGAGCCCAGGAGGGCGCCGTGACCACCGTGAGGACGGTCGCCGGGATGGGACCCGGGACTGCAGCCCCCGAGCCGGAGCCGGCAGTCTCCGGGCTGGAGCCGGCAGCCCCCGAGCCGGGGACGGCGGCCCCCGAGTTGGAGACGGCAGTCCCCGGGCTGGTGCTGGCAGTCCTCGAGCTTGGGCCGGGAATCCTAGGGCCGGGTGGGGGCGCGCTGGGGTCGCCCGGGACGAAGATGGACTCCGACTCGGGAGACGGCTTGATGGACGGCTTCCGCAGGTGCTCGAGGGAGACACCGGACGGGATGGCTTGCCGGGTGGAGCCTACTTTGGCCAAGGCGTCGGCTGCTTCGTTGTCGGCGCGTGGGACGTGGAGGAACTCGCAACCATCGAACCCGCCGGAGAGTTGTTGTACCAGGAAACGGTAGCTGGCCGTGTTGGCATCTTTGGCGTCCCAATCGCCGGAAACTTGCTGCACCACCAGGTCCGAGTCGCCGTAGCAGAGGATGCGCCGGATGCCGATCTCCCTGGCCAGCCGGAGGCCGTGCACGAGAGCTTCGTACTCGGCGACGTTGTTGGAGGCGGCGAAATGGATCTGGAGCACGTACCGCAGCCGGTCGTTCTTGGGGGAGGACAGCACGATGCCAGCTCCCAAGCCGTTGCGCATCTTGGAGCCGTCAAAGTGCATGCGCCAGTGAGTCGACTCCGGCGCCGGCAGCAGGTATTGCGTGTTGGGGAACGTTGCATGGGAAACAAAATTTTTCCTACGCACACACAAGATCTATCCATGGTGATGAGCATCTACGAGAGGGAGAGTGAATCTACATACCCTTGTAGATCGCTAAGCGGAAGCGTTAAGAAACGCGGTTGATGTAGTCGAACGTCTCCGCGATCCAAATCACAAGTCGTCCCTCGAACCGATCACGAACTAGTGCCGAACGGACGGCACCTCCGCGTTAAACACACGTACGGCTTGATGACGCCTTCACCTCCTCGATCCAGCGAGCGATGGTGAAGTAGTAGATGAGTTCCGGCAGCACGACGGCGTGGTGATGGTGGTGAGGAACAATCTCTGCAGGGCTTCGCCAAGCGCTACGGAGATTATGACGTAGGAACTAGAGGGTTAGGGTTGCCGCACACGGCTTGGGGAAATCTTGATGTGTTCCGGGTGCTAGCCCTGCCCCTCTATTTATATGTTGAGCCCTGGGGTCGAAACTTGGAGAAAGAGCCTCCTCAAAGTCGGTTTGGCCCGCAAGGCACGAGTCCTGCTCGGACTCCAGGACCAGACGCCAGGGTCCTCGGCGTCTGGCCCCTGGCCTCCGCAAAACTTCCTTTTGCACCTTCCTAAAGCCTCGTGGGCTTTACCCCTTGGCCCAAATAAAGTGTTCTCGTACCCGAACATTTCGGGAAACATCCGGAACCCCTTCCGGTGAATTCTGGAACCCTTCCGGAGACCAAACACTATTATCCCATATATCAATCTTTACCTCCGGACTATTCCAGAGCTCCTCGTCATGTCCGGGATCTCATCCGGGACTCCGAACAACTTTCGGTCACCAACATAACAGCTCAACTATACTTATATCGTCACCAAACGTTAAGTGTGTAGACCCTGCGGGTTCGAGAACTATGTAGACATGACCGAGACACCTCTACGGTCAATAACCAATAGCGGGACCTGGATGCCCATATTGGCTCCTACATATTCTACGAAGATCTTTATCGGTCGAACCTCTATGTCAAGGATTCAGTTAATCCCGTACGCTGTTGCCTTTGTTCTTCGGTATGTTACTTGCCCGAGATTCGATCGTCGGTATCTATACCTAGTTCAATCTCGTTACCGGCAAGTCTCTTTACTCATTCCGTAATACAAGATCTCGTGGCTAACACTTTAGTCACATTGCTTGCAAGGCTCATTGTGATGTTGTATTACCGAGTGGGCCCTGAGATACCTCTCCGTCACACGGAGTAACAAATCCCAGTCTTGATCCATGCCAATTCAACAGACACCCTCGGAGATACCTATAGAGCATCTTTATAGTCACCCAGTTACGTTGCGACGTTTGATACACACAAGGTATTCCTCCGGTGTCAGTGAGTTGCATGATCTCATGGTCAAAGGAACAGATACTTGACATGCAGAAAACAATAGCAATAAACTGACACGATCATATGCTACGTTTACAGTTTGGGTCTTGTCCATCACATCATTCTCCTAATGATGTGATCCCGTTATCAAATGACATCTCATGTCCATGGCTAGGAAACCTTCGCCATCTTTTGATCAACGAGCTAGTTAACTAGAGGCATACTAGGGACACAGTGTTGTCTATGTACCCACACATGTATTTGAGTTTCCAATCAATACAATTATAGCATGGATAATAAACGATTATCACGAACAAGGAAATATGATAATAACTAAAGTATTATTGCCTCTAGGGCATATTTCCAACATTGCGTCTCGGTCCAGTCGACGAGGAAGTCGGCCAGCGCTTGGGACTTGATGGTGGTGCGTGGCTCGTAGAGGATTGTGTGGTCGGCTAGCTCGAGGGCCCACTTGGCCACCTGGCCAGAGGCATGCCGGCAGCCCACGATATCGCCGATGGGGGCCGTGCTCACCACGGTAATGGCGTGCTCTTGGAAGTACTGCCTCAGCTTCTTGGCGGCAAGGTACACGCCGTAGCACAACTTCTGGTAGTGGGGATAATTCTGCTTGGAGGCGGAGAGCGCCTCGCTGAGGTAGTACACCGGACGCTGGACCGGCTGCACCTTGCCCTCCTCCGGGCGCTCGACGACCAGCACCGTGCTGACCGCGCGAGAGGTGGCGGCGATGTATAGCAGGAGTGGCTCTTTCTCAGCCGGCGTGGCCAGGACGGGCGCGGTTGACAGCATGCGCTTGAGGTCGCGGAAGGCTTCGTCTGCCTGGTCACTCCACTCGAACGCCGCCGTCTTCTTCATCAGCTGATACAGGGGCAGGGCCCTCTCTCCTAGCCGGCTGACGAACCGGCTGAGAGAGGCCAAGCAGCCGCTGAACTTCTGGACGTCGCGCAGCCGGGTCGGCTTGCGCATGCGCTCGATTGCCTTGATCTTTTCCGGGTTGGCCTCGATGCCGCGCGCCGAGATGAGGAAGCCGAGGAGATGGCCAGCCGGCACGCTGAAGATGCATTTCTCCGGGTTGAGCTTGATCCGGAACCGGCGCAGATTGGCGAAGGTTTCCTTGAGGTCGGCCAGGAGCGTGAGGTGCTGCTTGGTCTTCACCACGATGTCGTCGACGTAGACGTGCACATTTCTGCCGAGCTGGGGCAGCAGGCATTTCTGCATGCAGCGCCGGAAGGTGGCGCCGGCGTTCTTCAGCCCGAACGACATGGTGATGTAGCAGTACACCCCGAAGGGTGTGATGAAGGACGTCTTGAGGGCGTCGGCCGGGTCCAGCTTGATCTGGTGGTAGCCGGAGTAGGCGTCCAGGAAGGACAGGAGCTCGCAGCCGGCTGTGGAGTCGATGACTTGGTCAATCCGTGGCAGAGCGAACGGGTCCTTGGGGCATGCCTTGTTCTGGCTGGTGTAGTCGATACTCATGCGCCAAGTACCGTTTTTTTCAGGACGAGGACCGGGTTGGCCAGCCATTCGGGGTGGAATACTTCCATGATGAACCCGGCTTTGAGCAGCCGGGCGATCTCTTCGCCGATGGTTCTTCGCTTCTCCTCGGAGAAACGGCGCAGCGGCTGCCGGACGGGCTTGGCGTCCTTGCGGACGTGAAGTTTGTGCTCGGCGAATTCCCTCGGGACACCCGGCATGTCTTTGGGAGACCATGCGATGATGTCCAGATTCTCACGGAGGAAATCGACGAGCTCGACTTCCTATTTGCTGTCGAGGCCGGCACCCACGACGACGTACTTGCTGGAGCTGGGGTCGGCCGGGTCGAGCGGGACCCGCTTCATGTCCTTGGCCGGCTTGAAGGAGGCTTCGTCGGCCGGCTTGGGCGGAGCCGGCACAGCCGATTGCGCGTTAACCAGCGCCACGATCCTGTCGAGCTGGCACCTCTCCTCGGCGATGACCAGCGACTCGGCCAGCTGGGAGCCGGCTTTGGCGCACTCGAGGGACTTCTTGTAGTCGCCGATGATGGTGATGAGGCCCTTGGGACCCGGCATCTTCAACTTCAGGTAGGCATAGTGGGGGACCGCCATGAACTTGGCCATCGCAGGCCAGCCCAGCAGCGCGTGGTAGGGGCTGGCCAGGTCGACCACCTCGAACCAGATCGGCTCGCGGCGGAAATGGCTACTGGAGCCGAAAAGGACGTTGAGCCGGAGCCGGCCGATCGGGGAGCAGGAGTGTCCCGGCACGATGCCGTGGAACACTGTCCGGGTCGGCTCCAGCTGTCGCGCCTCGATGCCGAGCTTGGTCATCGTGTCGCGGTAGAGGATGTTGATGTTCCTGCCGCCGTCAATCAGCACCCGCGAAAAGTGGTAGGTGCGCTTCTCGGAGACGAAGGTGGGGTCGAGCACGAGGGCGTAGCTGCCCGGCGTGGGCATGACGGCCGGGTGATCCTCCTGGGTCTAGCTCACCGGTCGGTCGGACCAGTGCATGTACTGGGGAGCCAGAGGGACGACGGCGTTCACCTCGGCCGCGTGCTTGCGCTTGGCATGCTTGTCATCCCCCTCGCTGGTGAAGACGACGTAGGATGCGTCCGAGCGCGGTAAAGGGTTGTCGGCGAGGGCGCCGGGCGCCGGGTGGCGGTGGAGGCGGCGGCAGCGGCGGCTGCTGCGAGCCGGCTCCAGGCGGCGTGGGTGGAAGGTTGCCCTTCAAGAAGCGTTGCGTGAAACTGCACTGCCGGAGCGTGTGCGTCGATGGCTTCGCGCCGCTGTGGTTTTTGCAGGGGGCATCGAGCATCTGCTCGAAGGTCAGCTTGGGCTGCCAGACGGCCTTGCCAGTGTGCGGGCGCTGGCTGATGCCTTGCTCGGCCGACTGCTCCCTCTCCACGGCAGCGGCTTGCCGGTGGTCATAGCGAGGCGCCAGCTGGTCGCTCCGACACTTGCCGTTGTTGTTGCCGTCTTGCCGGCGCTGGCTATTGTCGCCAGCCGGCTTGGGGGGAGCCGGCTGGGCCGGGAGAAGCTTGCCGTCCGCGCCGATCGTGATCGTCACATCCATCAAGGAGTCGGCCGTAGCGTACTTGTCCGCCACGGCCATGAGCTCCGCCAGGGTCTCCGGCTCGTCGCACACCAGCCGGTGTTTGACCAGAGTGCCGTCTAGGCATCCGTCGATGAAGTATTGGACGGCCTGGACCTCGTGGACCCCTTCACAGGAGTTGCGAAGCTCCGTCCACCGCGTGAGGAAGTCGCGCAGGGGCTCGCCCGGCTTCTGGACGCACATGGAGAGATGGCGAGGCTTGCCGGGTCAGTTGTAGGTGCTGGTGAAGTTGTGTACGAACGCGTCTTTGAAATCCAGCCAGGAGTTCACGCTGCCGGCACGGAGGCTGTTGAGCCACGTCCGGGCCGAACCGAGTAGCATGAGGGGGACGTAACGGACAGCCACACGCCGGTTGCCGCCGGCTATGCCGACAGCTGTGGTGTAGTCGGTTAGCCAGTCCTCCAGCTTGGTGGCGCCGATGTATTTTGGCGAGTCGCGGGGCAGCGAGAAGCCTTTGGGGAAGGGTTCTTCGCGAATGCGGGGGCCGAAGCACGCCGGGCCAACAGAGCTTTCCTCCTCCAGGACCGTGGAGCGCGCCAGCCGGTCGATGCGGTGACGGGCATCGCTTTCATCGTAGGGCTCGCGGGGGCTGAGCCGGTCAGCCACGGGAACGCGGAGGCCGATTCGGTCAGTCACGGAACTGCGGGGAGCAGGAGCTTCCGGGGCCGGCTCGGGCCGCCGAGCCGGCCGCACGGGAGGCTCCAGCTGCTGAACCCGGCCGTTGCCGGCCGTTTCGCCGGCGTTGCCGTCTCCAGCGGTGGAGGCGCGGTTGTGCCGGCTCCGGCCGGACCGGTGCCAGCCAGAGCGGCTTGCGCTAGTGGCATGTGAAGACGTCTGCCGCGCATCCCGGAGAGCCCTCTCCGGGTCCTAGGTTCTTCTTGAGGCGGAGCCGGATGGCTGGGCCGGGTCGAAGCGCTGCTGCTGCTCGTTCGCCGCGGTGATGAGGTCGCGGATGCGCTGCTGCTGCTGCAGCAGCTCGTCGCCCTCCTGAAACTCGAGATCAGCAATCGCGCCCTGCGCCACGCGCATGTTCTTGACGGGGGTGTCGTAGACGGGTCGGCCTGCGCCTAGCGCACGGCCGAGTGCGCCCCCGCGGATCCGCACCTCCTCGACCCGGCTGGGCTGGACGGCAGGTGGAGTGAGGCCATGCGCACTGTCGAATTCTCGCTGGGCGGACTCCAGCCGGCGCCGGGTTGCCGCAAGCTCCGTGGCCTCGAGCAGCAGATGCTGGCGGCCCTCGTTGAGCTGGGCTGCTGCAGCAGCCGCGTCGGCGTCAGGTGTGATGGGGGCTTGCAGACTCCAGATCGTGTCGTTGAGCCGGTCAGTCCGGCGAGGCGGAGCCGCAGCCAAGGCGGCGGCCGCGGCAGCCTTCTCCTTGGCACGCGGGGAGCCGGAACTGGTGCCGATGGTGAGCACCTCCGCGTGAATGCAGAGAGCAGCGACGTCGTCGGGGACGGCGCGGCTAACGGGGACAGGTGAGTCGGCGCAGTTGCACACTTCGCTGGGAAACACGTCGGGGACGAGCGCGATGAAGACGCGCAGCGCGCCGAAGGGGACGATGAAGCAGCCTGCGGGGCCGACGACGTCCGCACCCAGCGCAGCGCTGCAGCCGGCCGGTTTGGCCGTGCGGGGCGCACGGACCAAACCGTGCACGATGCGCTCGCCGGAGCTGGTGAAGGGCCTCGTCCGGAACTTCACTCCGGCCGACGCCGCGAGCAGCCCCACGGTGGGCGCCAACTGTCGTGGTATTCTCGCTGGGGGTGCATGATTCACGGCAGATGCCATGAGATGGCTTATGAGGTGGGGCTACGATAGGACGCCGGTGGGTTCCAGAGGCGAGGTTGGCACGAGCGAGTGCGGGACACAAGACGTACACATGTTCGGGGCCCTCTGGAGAGGTAACACCCCTACTCCTGCCGTGTGAGCTGATAACCACAGAGGTTACAAAGTCGCTCCTGGAGCTGCTTGGACGGAGGAGATAGAAGGGGCTAAGCCACCGTTCTGCCTCTCCTGTGCGAGTGTTCGTGATCTGGAGAGAGCTAGCTAGGGTGAGAACTGATCTTACCGCACTAACTCGAACTCTCAGCCACTAAAACCCGATCCCTCTGCATGGAGGCCTCCCTGGGGGTCTATAGGCCGACCCCCAGGGTTACAACGGTAACGTACCAGAGGCGCGGGCCCCTGGTGTCATTGACCAGGATCCGGTGGCCGGGTCGCCGGGTCGCCGGGTCGCCGGGTGCGCCGCACCTGCCTGGCGCGGGCATCGTGACGGGTCTTGTCTCGTCAGTCTGGGTTCGAGGCACTGTGGCTCATCTTGTCCATCGTCAGAGGGAGGTCAGCGCCGCCGTTTCTACAGGACCGCGCCACACTGACACCGCTCGCCTCGGGCGGGGGCGCAAGGAAAGCTGCAGCCTCACCTGCTCTGTCAGGGTAAAGGGAGGAGCGCTGTAGGACCGCTTGCTTCGTCGCTAAGGCTTCGCCGCCTCGCGGCCAGCCAGCATGGGCCAGCCGGCCAGGCCGGGTTGCCACGCCGAGCCAGCTCGCACTGGGGAGCCGGCGTGCCTGGGAAGCCGGCCAGAGGGACTTGTCTTGCTATGATGATTTTCCGAAAAGGATTCGGGCTTCGTTGCCTACCCGGGGGTCATCCCCCCGACAGACGTGCCTGGCTGTGTTTGGCTGATGAAGTGGGCCATGCCCTGGGCCGCCGGCAGGCAGGTCTGGGTACCCCCGGGCCCAAGGCGCGCTCGAGCTGGCTTCCGGGCAAAGCCTTGAGGACAGCCCAAAGCGCCGCGGGCCCCAAACGCCTGCGGGCCGGGACTGGCGCGCGTCGTGTAGTTGATGTCGGGCATCCTTCGTCCCTTCGGCCACCGCCCGAATCGAGAAGAGCCTGACTTCTAGCTCTGGGCCATTATTGCTTTCCCCTCTTGCGCACCTGCTCTTGCTTTCCAGTTGTCCGGCTCTAGCAGAGGCCTCTCCAGATCCAGCGCCGCTCCGTCCTCATCCTTGCTGCTTCGGCCCCACGAGCTTCCCGATGGCTCCCGCCGGCAAGCAGAAGCCAGAGGCCCAGAGCTCAGCCTCCGCTCCTATCTCGCCGGCGCTCTCAGGGTCCACCATCGCCAAGGACGAGGACCTCGTCCCGGTGCTCCCATCGACGGCGGATGAGACCAACGAGTGGGGGCGGACCTTGATATGGGGCGGCTCCTCGAAGAAGCGGCCCTCGTCCAAGGCGGTCTACCACTTCTTTCTCCATAGCATCTTCGCTGGGCTCATCCCGCCCTTCTCCGCGTTCTTCACCGCCATCCTCGACCACTACGGGATCCAGGCCCTTCTCCTCCAACCCAACTCCATCCTGCTCTTGTATGTCTTTGCCTTCTACTACGAGGCTTTTGTGGGCGTGAGGCCTTCGGTGGCCCTCTTCTGCCATTTCTTCAGGTTGCACTTGCACGACGGCGCTCAACGTTCGGCGTGCGTCTCCTTCGTCGCGGTCCAGAGCGGCAACATGCTCTTCAAGGCCGGGAAGAAGGTGGAGAACATCAGGCACCGCTGGGTCCTCATGGATCTCAAAGACCCCAACCCACGGTTGGATCTGCCGAGGGGGCTGTCGGAGAAGACCTCCGCGTGGAGCTCCGTGAAGCTTTCCGACTCCCGGGCCTGGCTTGTCCTGGAGCATTTCTCCCGTGATATCAGCGCCAGGAAGCTGACTAGGGGGATGATAGTGAAGGAGTTCTTGGCGCAGCGCCTGGCGCCCCTCCAGTCCCATTCTAGGCCCTTGTGGGATTATCAGGGCAGCAGCGACAACCTCAGGCTTCGGTCCGCACGCATAACCCCCGAGGAGCTGAGCAGGGCTATCGCGACCCAGCTCAACGACGACCCTGGTGATCTCCCTGACGCCCACGCCCCGCTGTACTGCCGCGATGACGGGGCCGATCTGGTTGCCGTGATGCCTGTCTTGAACAAACTGGGGCTTTTCCCAGCTAAGGGCCTTGGTTCGCCGGTGATGGTGTCCTCCGGTGACACCACGAGCGGGGAGGATTTGGAGAAGACCGCCGACGACGGCCAGGCAGGGGCGTCTCCCCCGTCACAAGGCACCCTTCTGCGCGAGCTCGAGGATGACGACGATGTTAATGAAGTTTCTGCTGCGGGCTCCTCACGCGCCGCGAAGGCCCCTAGGGGGCTAGGGCCAGCCCCTCGTGCCACGCGGTCCGCCTGCGTGTTGACTCCCAGGAAGCGCGGAGCGGAGTCTCCCCCGGTGCGCCCTGCCTCTGCCGGCAAGGCGGTTGAAACGCCGGCCTTGCCTCCGCCCGAATCGCAGGTCGCAGGCAAGGTGGGCGAGGCCGGGGCCATGGCAATCCGTTCAGTGGCCGCCCTTACGGGTAACGCCTCTGCGCCCCCGCGTGGTGGTGCCCTCACCGAGGAAGGCTTGGGCGCCCCCATCGTTGTCGGAGCGGAGAGGAAGAGGAAGTGGCTCGACGTTGAGGAGTAGGTGACCCGGCTCGGCTTTGCTCGCCCGCCGGTGGCTTGTGTATTGATGACCTTCCATTGCTTGGTGACTAGGGACGCCGCCGTGCTGAAGATGAGGAAGAAGAAGGCGAGCGTCAAGCCGAAGGCGCCTTCTGACACGCCGCCCGCTCCTGCCGTCCTGCCGTCGCCTGCTGCCGAGGGGGAGGGGGCTCGCGAGGCAACCTCCCTGGTCATCGCCGCGGAGCCCCCTGAGCCCCCAATGCCCATTGGCGTGGTCGCTCCTGCCCTCGAGGGCGCGGCGGTGCCACTGTCTGGAGGGCCAGCCCCTGAGGGCCAGCCGCCCGTCGATCCGTCCGTGTCCGTGGTCGCCTCGCGGCTTCTGGAGCATTCTGATCCTCGTGCCGCTGCCTCCTCGGGGACGTCTCATGTGATCGCACAGGGGACTCCACCGGAGGGGGCCTCGATGCCTTCGTCGAGCGGCCTTGACGTCCTGGACGGGGCCTTCGCTATTCTGAGTCAAGTTCGTGGCGACCTCAGGAGCACCGACGATCGCCTCGCTAGTGGGCGCCTTGGGCTCCTCTCCGGGTGGCTCCAGGCCGACGCCTCTGCCGTGGCGGTTTGGGGTCAGGCCGAGGCTGCCGCAGCGAAGAGCGAGCAGGAAGCTGCGTCCGCCAAGGCAGCCC
Organism: Elymus sibiricus; assembly: GCA_039707655.1. Classification (NCBI taxonomy): domain Eukaryota; kingdom Viridiplantae; phylum Streptophyta; class Magnoliopsida; order Poales; family Poaceae; genus Elymus; species Elymus sibiricus. The sequence continues at coordinate 157,739,195 of CM077673.1, forward strand.
GCGAGGAGGCACTTGCCAAAGCGGCATCTGCTGCTCAGCACTATGAAGAGGTGGAGGCCCGCCTGAAGGCCCTCCATGAGGAGAAATCCGAGCTTGCGGAGCGGCTGCGTCAGCAGGAGGAAGATCTCAAGGCCCGCGAGGCCAAACTTGCTGCTCGGGACTCTGAGCTGTCCTAGGCGGCGACCCGTCAGGCCGCGGAGCGGGTGCGCCTGGACGCGCAGGAGAAGGAAGTCGCTTCGAAGGAGGCCCTGTTCGACACCACGGAGGAAACTCTTACCGCGGCTGAGGAGAAAAAGACTGCGGAACTGAGCGCCTTTCCCACCGTCGAGCTTAAACTTCGCCGAGCGCTCCACTCCCTCTGCCGAGATGGGTTTGCGGAGCCCCTGGCGACTCCAGAGAGCAGCTTCGCGGTGCTTGCTTCGAAGCTCATCGAGGCGCTGGAGGGCGCCGTTGTCAAGGTGGAGGGGGTCTTGGAGAGCGAGTGCCGCGACCTCTTTTCCGAGGTCGCGACGCGCGTCTTCAGCCTTCTTCATCTTCGCGAGCTGGGGTTCGACTTCGACTCCGTGATCCGCCCGGTCGCCCCCGAGGTCCGCGCCAGCGCTGCGGCGGCGGTGAAGGGCACCGTGGAGACACTGGTGTAGAGGTTCACCCGCGTCACGGTTCAGCCCCCGCTTCTTGATGCTGCTGGGGTTGGCGGCGAAGAAGACGACGCCAGCGATGTCGACGACGAGTTCCCTGAGGGCGGGACGAGTGGTGGCGGCGGTTCCTCCTGATTCCTCTCCCCTGCTCCTTTCCTGCAATGTCCATCGTGCCTCATGGAGGCGTTAAACTTGTTTGTGTTCGCGAAAACTTTTAATGCTTGTAATAACTGTTAAACTATGTGATTGCTCTCTTCGCCTTGTTTCCTTCTTGCTTGCTGTGATGCTCTGCGTTAGCAGGGCCCGGCCCCGCGTATACCTCAGCCGCCGTTGGGCCGACCGGATCACCAAGGACGGTCCAAGGGGTGAGGGGCTACGAGTCCAGTGAGGCTCCTGAGTAGCGATGCTCAGGAGTCCCCCTTGACATACGAGCAGCGTTCATGAAGGGAACATGGGGAAGATCGGGTTAACTTGAAAATTTCGAACACATTTGGTGCTCTGCGTTGGCAGGGCCCTGCCCCGCGCATACCTCAGCCGCCGTTGGGCCGATCGGATCACCAAGGATGGTCCAAGGGGTGAGGGGCTATGGGGCCAGTGAGGCTCCTGAGTCGTGATGCTCAGGAGTCCCCCTTGACGTACGAGCTCCAGCGTCCTCCTATAGGGTTTTTGAGCACTTCGAGCTCTGCGTCGGCAGGGCCCGGCCCCGCGCATACCTCAACCGCCGTAGGGCCGACCGGATCACCAAGGATGGTCCAAGGGGTGAGGGGCTACGGGGCCAGTGAGGTTCCTGACGTACGAGCGGCTCCCATACCTTTCCTCGTCAGCTTTTTAGAGATGGGTGCGTGAAGACCAGGTTTGGCAGACCTGGGAAGGTGGCGTGTACCAGGCTTGGCCGGGTTGTAGCCCCCGTGCAGCCCCCTCACGTGTACATCCCTGGGGAACGCAGCGAGAAGGTGGCCACTAGGGACCTTCCTAAGGTTGGATGCAGCCGCTGGGGCGCCCTCAGTTGTTTATCCCCCCGCGCGCGGCATGGGGCTTCCACATTGTGTGGGCATAGTCATTGGCGGACCGTGTTGACCGCCAGCATGAAGCTGTGGCTTCCACATTGCATGGGCATAGTCATTGGTGGACCGTGTTGACTTCTCCGCCAGCGCGGAGCTGTGGCTGCCACGTTGCGTGGGAAGGAACCCCTCCGCATCCTCGGGGGGCTCCGGGCGTGTACAGGCCATAGAGTTCGTACGCGTGGCTGGCACGGCAGAACTGGGGGGTGTATCTGGGAGCTCGCGAGGGCACTTTGGCCTCGCGAGGTCCCTACCTCAAAGGCGGTTTGCGCCTGAGTCTTCTCGTAGGTGGGGCCGTCTGTGGCCCTGCATACTTCTTCTTCTTCATGAGTGAGACAGGTTGGGAGTCCTTTTGGCACTCTACGTCTGCAGGCCCCAGTCCCGCACGTTTCCCGACCACCATAGTGTACGACCGGATCACCGAGGACGCAAGTACGAGGTCAGGCCCCGACACCCTTGACGCCGACCGGATCACCAAGGACGACATCAAGGGGCGAGTGGCTTTACGCCCGGTAAGGCCCCTGATGCGCATTGCTCAGGAGCCCCCTTTGACGCTCAAGCGGCTCTACGTCGGCAGGTCCCAGTCGCGCACATTTCCCTACCACCGTAGTGTACGACCGGATCACCAAGGACGCAACTACGGGGCGAGGCCCCGACACCCTTGATGCCGACCGGATCAGCAAGGACGACATCAAGGGGCGAGTGGCTATATGACCGGTAAGGCTCCTGAGGGGCGATGCTCAGGAGCCCCCTTTGATGCTCGAGCGACCCCCTTTCCATCCTGCCGGCTGCTGCCTCAGGAGGCCGTGGGGCCTCCCGAGACTCCATGCTGTGGCGCCGCACTGCGGCCGGAGCCCCCGAGCGGGGATCGACTTCCCAAAGATGCAAGTCCCTGAGGCGACAGGGCCTTGCATCCCAGTTCCGAGGTGCCCCGGAAAGGCCCGTAGCGCACGGCCCCTTGCGAAACACCAACTCAGAAAGGGTGGAGCGGCGGCATTCACACCGGCAAGGAGCCATGCAGGCAAGGCAAAACGTTAGGAAACAGATCAGATGCATGAGAAACTATTGAAATATGCATAAACGAGGCGACTTCAGGGGTGTGCCCTGATCGCCTGAGGATAATGCGGCCCGGTGGGTGCCCTCAAACGGAGTGAACCAAAAAATTACCTGGCAACAGCCCAAAAAAGTCACCTGGCGGCCATGCAGCTGAAGAGCCGAAGCTGCCGTCATAGCCTGATCTTACACCTCCACGAGCGCGACCCTCATGGGTCCGTCGTCTCCCGGGGCTCGGGACCTTCGCTCGGTCCGAGCATCTCCTCCAACTCCTCGCTGCACCCCGCCAGGCAAGGTATGAGCATGGCTCAGTAAAGGCATTGGAACGTGACGCCTGCGTTCGCCAGTCCGAAGGGCATGCGGACGTAGGCGTTCGGGTAGACCCATCCATGATCGGCACGCGCCGGCCAAAAGGGGCCCTGGGACGCGGCCCTGTTGATCGCAAGCGTGTTGACACAGATGCGTGGCTGGTCGACCGTGCCGACGACGGCGGCTGCGACTGGTGGTGCTGGCAGTCCTGCCTTGCATGGCCTGCGCTTCTCGAAGCTCCTCGATCACTCTGATGATAGAAGCTTGCGAACTCGGCGTCACGCGCCGTGCTCCCAGCTCGAGCTGGCGCACGTCAGGACGCGCCTTCAGGTTGTGCCCGAGCGCCTCTCTTGTCTCACTGGCCAAGCTGGAAGCTCCCCGGATGGGAGCCCCCGGGCCTGACCCAAGAGGGGCGCCGAGCGCGCTTTCCTATGCGATAGGAGGTGGGGCCCCGTCCCTGGGCGCAAAGCTCGCGGTCCCAAGACGCCCCGCGGGAAGGAGCTGCTTCTTCTTCTTGCGCGAGTCCTCACGAGGCAGGGCGTCCTCCTCGTCGTCCGAGCGCTCGGCCGTCGCGGCACGGTAAGCACGCTCGAGAGAGCAGACAGCATCCTTCTCATCACAAGCGATGGTGATGACGCCGCCACTCCCTGGAATCTTGAGGACGTTGTAGCCGTGGTGAGTCACCGCCATGAACTTGGCGAGGGCCGTGTACCCTAGGATCGCGTTGTACGGGAGGTGGATGTGCGCGACGTCGAAGACAATAATCTCGGTGTGGTAGTTCTCGCGTCCGCCGAAGGTGACAGGCAGGCGCACTTGCCCGATGGGGACGGTGGACCCGTCTGTGACTCCCGAGAAGGGCTTGGTTGGCATGAGTTGTTCGTACGGTACCTGGAGTGTCTCAAAGGTCTCAATGGATAGGACATTGAGCCCAGCGCCATTGTTGATGAGGGTCTTGGTGACGAGGACGTTGCTGATGGTTGGAGTGCACAGCATGGGGAGCTTGCCGGCCATGGCCGAGCACCTGAGTTGATCCCTCGAGTCGAAGGTGATGGCAGTCTGGGACCACTTGAGGGGACGGATTGCTTCGGGCTTTGGGAGAGCTGCGTTTACCTCCCGCGTGAACTTATTGAAGGCACGATTCGATGCTGGGGCCTGGGCGCCGCCCAGGATACAGGCTACCGCCCTAACCTCCTGGAAGCCCCCAGCCCCATCGTCTTGCCTATCCTCTTCCTTCCTTCTGGGTGGCGGAGGTAGAGGAGGTAGGCCGGCCTCACGAGGGCGTGCCTCGCGAGGCTGGCCGCGGCGTGACCCCTCCGGAGGGTCGTCGTTCCAGCGATCCTCACGAGGCTGATCGCGCCAGTGGTCGTCCCGAGCCTGGTCGCGCCAGCGGTCCTCCTGAGGCTGATCGCTCCACCCTTGACGCGATTCCCGGTTGTCCCAGCGGCCTCCACCGCGGCCTCCGCCACGCCCGAAGCCTCGGTCAGCGCATTCAGGGCGCCTACCGAAGTGCTCGGCGCGGACCAGCCTGAGTTCCTGGCAGTCGGCGGTGTCGTGGTTTTTGGTGCCATGAAAGATGCAGGTGTTCCTCACCCCGGCTGCGCTTCGCCTCAGGCTTGGCCGCAAGCACCGCTGGGGCCTTGCGCTTTGCCTCCTTGGCCTTGGTCTTCTTTTCTTCTGGCTCTACCGCCGGAGGCCCGCGGAGCGACAGGCGGCTCTCCTCTGCCTTGGCGCACCTGTTTGCCAGATTGAACATCTCCAAGGCAGAGCACAGTTCATCATTCATGGCGAGCTCCTCCTTCATCTTAAGGTCCGTGACGCCGTCGGTGAATGCTAAGATGATAGCCTTGTCTGACGCCTTCGGGATCTTGAGGCGCGTAGTCGTGAAGCGCTGTATGAACTTGTGCAGGGTCTCTCCATCCTGCTGCTTGATACGCCGCAGGTCGTTCACGGTGAGTGCGCGGTCGCGGGTACCTTGGAAGTTAGCGATGAAGCGTTTGCGCAGGCCATCCCAGGAGGTGATGGACGCCTATGGGAGGTTGAGGAGCCAGGAGAGCGCACCGCCTTTGAGCGCCATTGGGAACCAGCACGCCATGACCTTGTCGTCTCCTCCAGCCGCCCGGATGCTCAGGGAGTAGAGCTGTAGGAACTCGGCTGGATCCGGGGTGCCGTCGTAGCGCGGGGGCAGGTCAGGCTTGAACTTGCAGGGCCACGCGGTTGGGTGGAGCTCCGGGGCAATGGCGAGGCACCCCACCGGTTCGACGGGTGCTGCGTGCGTGGGAGGGACCCGGTCTTGACGCTCCTGCGGGGCCACCTCGGTTGGTGCCCGGTCGCGACGTTAGGTCGGCAGCGCGGCCGGGGAACCACCTGGCAGCTTACTTCATCTCTTGCCCTTGCCCGTGGTTCGTGGGGCTGGTCGCGCGGGCGCGCCTCTCACCTGGGTTCGGGGTTGGCGTCGCGTTGCGGAGGGGGTGGCGGCGCATCGCGGGCCATGTCGTCTGCCTGGGACGGTCGGGGTCGAAGCGAGTAGGAGAGCGCTGAAGCGTCACCGGCGGCACTGACGAGCTCCGCGATGCGCCGAAGCCAGTCGTCGTAATGGTCAGGGGCAGGGCGGTAGCGGAGCAGCTCGTTAGCCATGGCGAGCATGCCCGAGCCGCGCGCCGGCCCGGGCCGAAAGTGGGAGGACGACCCGGAAGCTGGGACGATCGATGGAGTGGCGGTGTGGCCATCGCGCTGCGCGGTGACCGGCTGGGAAGAGTCTTGTTGCTCGTGGGCGTCCGGGCCTGTGGCGGCATTGGCCACAGGCGAGGGTGACCGGCGTGCTTCCGCGCGGCCCACAGGCGCCGTCTGGGCGACGCGGACAGCTCGGCGCTTGGCGTGGGCTCGGCGAGCGTCAGACCTCGGAATGGCGAGGTGGGAGAAGATCTTGGCCTGAGGAGGACTCCGACACGCCCCCTACCTGGCGCGCCAAATGTCGGATTTCGGGCTCCGCAAAACCCTTAAGATTCGAACACAGGGGCGTGTGCGAAGATCCTCTGCAACTTCACCCGACCTAGCTCGCTACACGATGGCCAAGACGACGAACTCGCGCGATGACGAGGAAGAAGATGAACACGGTAGTTTACCCAGGTTCGGGCCGCTGCGAAGCGTAATACCCTACTCCTACTTTGGTGGATTGCCTCTCGTCGAGGAGTGGTGGATGAACTAGTACAGTATTTTGGAGCCTCGTGAGGGCGCTCCTGAGGTGATCTTGGCCCCCTATCGGTTTGGTGATGGATGAGTGAATCCACTGGTCTCCCCCTTCTACGGTGGAGCCTAGCCTCTATATATAACGGTGGCCCGGGTCCTCTTCCCTTATCGCAATGGCGGGAAGGGATCCCACAACGGCCAATTTTGAAGGGGGACAGGAGTACATGCCCGCCCTGCTCAAAGGCGGTCTTCGCCTGCAAAGTAGCTGTCGATGATGCAGAGGTGGGCTCTGCGATGACATCCGTCCTGCGGGGCTCGTGGTCGTGGTCTTGTTACACCGGAATGGAAACCTTTGGGGGATCCTTTGGGAACCCGCGTACATCCTTGCTCCCTTTGCACCAAAGGGGAAACAGCGCCGCCTGGCGCGCTGGCGCCCGCCTGTCCTTCCTAGCGTCATCTTTGACTCCTGAGGCCGGGCTTTGCATAGAGATTTCTGCCGCTCCGGTCTTGACGCTGCTCCTCCTCGCGAGCCTAGGGCCCTCGCGAGGGCCTTGTTTTGAGTGGGGACATGCCTGGCTGTGTTTGGCTGATGAAGTGGGCCATGCCCTGGGCCGCAGGCAGGCAGGTCTGGGTACCCCCGTTCCCAGAACGCCGACAGTCAATGAGTGGAGTGATAATAGCAGATGAAGGTAGGAGTCGGTCTACTTTCTTATGGATGTGATGCATATATTCATGATCATTGCCATGAATAAATATTTCATAACAATGCGCTTTTCTATCGGTTGCCCAACAGTAATTTGTCTACCACCGTATGCTATCTTCGAGACAGAAGCCGACCTCTAGTGAAAACTATGGCCCCCGGGTATACAAAAATATTATTACTAAAACCCTAAAAATATTGCTTCCATTTATCATTTTTTATTTTATTTGAAATTTATATCTACCAACTATCAATATTTAATCCTTGCAAGTAGCGAGTTCAAGGGGCTTGGCAACCCTCTTGCCCGCGTTGGGTGCAAGTGTTTGCTCTTGTGTGTGTAGTTGCTGACGACAGGAACTTGTGTGACTCTCCAATTGGTTCGATAACCTTGATTCCCACTGAGGGAAATACTTATCTCTATTGGCCCTGTTTGGTTCGGCTGTGGATTTCTAAAAGCAGCTGTGAAAAATCTGCTATGGAAAAACAGCTATGGAAAATCTGCTGTGAAAAAGCTGTAGGTCATTTGGCAAACCTGCTGTATGAGCTCTGACTGTAGGTCAGCAGCAGTGGTGGCACCAGCAGCAGAGAAGACCGGAGGATGGGGGACAGGGGGCGGAGTGGAGAGGCGTCCGGTGGCGCGGGGACAGGGCAGGAGGCGTCCGGCGGCGCGGGGACGGGGCCGGAGAGGTCCAGCGGCGCGGGGACAGGGGCGGAGGGGTCCGGCGGCATGGGGGCGGGGCCGGAGGGGTCCGGCGGCGCGGGGACGGGGGCGGAGGGGACCGGCGGCGTGGGGACGGCGCGGGAGGCGTCCGGCGGCGCGGGGACGGGGCGGAGGCGTCCGACGGTGCGGGGACGGGAGCGGAGGCGTCCGCGGCGGCGTGGGGGCGTCCAGCGTCCAGCGGCGACGGGACCTAATCGTGGGGGTAGGTCCGAAGTGGCTCGCACCGGAATCAGATTTTGGAAAGCACGTCCTGGGCTGCTTCCGCTCGTGCATGTATTTTGGCTGCGGATTTCTGGAATCGGATTCTGCTAAGTTCGCCCTTTGGTTCAGATTCCGCTGCGCGGCAGCGGAATCCGTCGATAAAAGCTGAACCAAACAGGGCCATTGTGCTGCATCTCCTCTCCTCTTCGGGGGAAAACGGAACGCAATTTACAAGTACCACCTCTCTTTTGGAGTGTTTGTGCTGGCCTCCATGGTGCTTTGAGAACACCCGGAGCATCTTTCATCCACAAGATACTCAGGAGTTCTTCGTAGCATGGCAACAATTGGCTTGGAACTACTGGTGAATGTAGCAACGGACTATTGGAGATATGCCCTAGAGGAAATCAAGTATGATGATATTTCCTATGTGTTTATGAATAAAGATAGTCCTTGGACATTATCAATCATGTGTATTAACAAGTATGTGACTTGTTTGTGAGACTATGCATTGTGTGATGACTGTACTAAATGGTTCCTAGTCGAAAGGGTTGTGTGGATGCACAGCCAGTTAGACTAGCATATCACACGGTGGATGGTCCGGTCTCACTGACCATGTAGAATTGGATGCTAGCCAGATAATATGGACATAGAAAGATCTGGTCGGGTTCAACGTAATCGGATCCGAGTCGAGATAAGGTCTGTGTTGGACAAACCCGACTATGAGACACAGCGATAGGTCTTTTGTGAGTCTATAGTACAACTCTCACACCCTGTGTCTTGTATTTCATCACTATGATTAATAAAGTTTAAATTTGGACCAACAATTTTTTTGTGCATGTGATGCTTGATTGACTTGTCATTTGCTTGCTTCTTTGTATGTGCCCCTAATTCATATAATTCCTCCTACTCTCTCAACTCATCTACTTGATCCTAAACTTTGGACCATGATCATGCCATGTGTATAGGACACAAAACTATTTTTATAAAATATTATTTTGGCCAAAAAGTACTTATTTGATTTAGGTTTTGAAAAAACCTTGAATTGAGGTTTGTACTACAGGTCCTCAAATTACGGTAAATGCTTGCCCCAAAGATTTTATTTGAAACCTATTATCTATAAGACTTCCCAAAACCACAAAAATATTGTTCAAAAAGTTATTTTTGTATTTTATTTAAATGCCTTTTTCCGAGGACAAAAATGGTCCATTATAGGGAAAAAATATTTTAATATTTCAAAATATTTGAGAAACTTTAGGGAAACTCAGTGGACATATATTTTCCATATATATGAGTTTCAACACATGGCCATGTACAAAATATTGGACAAAACCCTCAAAAATCCTTTATGTATATTTCAAGTATTTGAAATGTTTCTATAAGAAACATTGTCAAATGAATGCAGGAAAATTCTAGCAAGTCACATATGACTCATGTGATGATCTTGCCAAGTTTCATCTCAATACAAATATTTTTGGTTCACAAAAATGGCCCAAAACCCTTTCTGTCCAGATTCAAATTTGATAAACTTTACATTGCCAACAGTTATCATTTTAGCTCAAACTTTTTGGGACTGTTCTAATCACGTAATGATGCAACTACACCAAGTGGTGCATCAAGGAGAACAGATTAGCCTAGCTATATCTAAGAAAGTCAATTTATGCCCATTTCTAGGGTTCGCCAAAGTTGCATTGGCCACTTTCTCGAAATGAGTTCAAACTTTGTGATCAACCTCATTTGTACCTACCATTCATTCCTGTTCAGTCTCATATCAATCGGAGAAACTTAGCTAAGCAAAAACCATATAAACACCTGCTTCCCTAATCTTAAACTCACTCATTGGGGCACCAACCGAATTTTCCTTGAGCTAGGATTTTTACCATAGCTCTACGAAGTCCCTACCCTTCTCCAGTAACTTTTCGCTAACCACTGCTCAATTATTGGAGGGGTAAAACCCTCAATTTTCTCAATGTTTTACTAAGACAACACTCCCTCTCCCTCCATTTCCTTTCAACTCTACCCTTGCCTTAGCTCTAAAGTCTCTAAGGGCATCTGCAGAACCTCTAGGCGCTACGAGACACTAGGGGTCGCGCCCAGAGTGCGTGCAGCACGCCTGGCATGCCAAAATGGCTCTATGGAGCGCGCTACAGTGCTAGCCCGCACTATAGCCGGCGCATCCCGAGGCCCCCGACAGCCTTGGGCGGCGGGGACTTGTCCCCTGACTTCCCCTCAACGTTCGCAAGCGTCCACACTGTCGGCCCCCTCTTCCTTCTCTCTCTGGCAACCTCTGTTCACGCGTGCCTGGCGCCACCTCAGCCGGCCACTCGCTGATCGTGTGCGGGGCCCGTTCCAGCCACGCCTTGCTCTCCCTCTCTCTTCTCCTAGTCATGGACCAACCCCACGGATGCCTCCGAGCCAGCCTCACCTACTCCCGTTGCCCCTAGAGCTACCTCATTGGGCGCCAGTGAGCTCCACCAACGGTGGACCACGGCCCGGCTATAAAAGTCATCGTCTGACTCCCCTCTGCCCTCCTCTGGCCCTCTATCCACCCCAATTGAGGTCCTACTCCCTCTAAAGCAACCCCAGAGCCCTTTGTGCTCGGGATCGAGCCGAGCGCCGCCGCCTTGGGTCGCCGGCATTCACGTAGTAAAGGTCTCCTCCTCCTCTTTTCTCCCTCGATCTGGAACCGCAACGAGATCCTGACCCATCCCCTCTCTTTCCCACGCTTTTTACAGCCTGCAACGACCGAAGCAGGGGCCTCCCGACGCTCTTCCGATGTGTTCGCTCGTCTTTTGCGAACCATCGCAGCCCGACATCCAGCTCCACCTCCCTTAGAATGGCGGCAGCCTGCTGAGCCTGTCGGTGCACTCCGCTGCCCCTGTCGTGCCTCCCATCACCACCGGTGAACTCGCCTCCCCTCGGTAGCGAGGAAGGAGATGGTAGGTGAGTTCCACATCTCATCCTCTCCTCTCTCTCCTTCCCCCCTCTGAGGGGCTGACGCTGGGCCCCTCCTATCGGGTTTAAAACTCGACCGGCATGTGCGCCTGGCTCGCCTGGCCCGCTGTGGCCTCGGGCCGGCCCAGTTAGAGTCTGTTCTGACCCAACTGTTTCAAGCCTTTTTCTTTTTCTATTTTCTAGATACTTTGTAAAATTCCACAGGTTTAAATACATGTCCAAATCTAGTAATTTCAAGTCCTAAAATCTTGAATAAATCTCACATATTTAATGGTGCCACTTGTACACCATTTGGACAACCTTTTCCGTTCTGTCCCTCATTAAATCCACTTTTAGGCATTTAAATCCAGTGTCTAAAATATATATCCATGTTTGTGTCACTCCAACACAAAACCAACACATGTAGTAATTTTAGTTTTTAATCTAGTATTGAACAAAAATAGGTTGACATTTTTAGAGATTTATTTTTCCTATTTTTGCTATGGCCTTATTTTTGGCCGTTACTTTGCGATGATAGATTACGTTGTTGACGAAGAAGTTGGACCAGAACCATTTGAAGACCCCGAAACTTTGCTGAGCCAGACAAGTAGCCCTTTGACCATGTTGACGAAACCATTTTCATGCATGTCATATAGCATTTTACTTCGTTGCATTAAAAGCATGATGATATGGTGACCACCTTGTTGGGTTGCCTCCGACGCATTCCTCATTGATACTTACATTGTGCATGACTCTATGTTCAGTTGGGAGTCATGTGGGTGGGAAGTAGTTAGGTGCTAGTAGTTACTACGCAAGTGGGATGGGGATATGCATCGAGAAGGAAACAAAAGTGATTTTTATCAAAGACTTTCAAAAAACCCATCGGGTGCCACTAATGCCCGTGTTGGTGTTGAGCTAGGTAGCCACTTGATAAAGAAGTGGTGTACCGAGGCAGGTGAGCATGTTGTTTTCAGAAAGGGATTGGTTTAAGTTACGACCGTTACTACAACCTTACATGTATGACCACAATACCCTTTATGAGACGGGGCTTTGTTGATTACTTTGGTCGATGCTAGCAGAGAGCCCGCATTACTAGTGGTGAGAGAGCTGAGTCAGTTTCTCGATACGGGGTCATGCCTGGACGGGCGACTATGATTGTTTTTATAGACACCGGGCACACCATTGTGTCCCCTCATGGATGGTACGATGTTGAGCGAGTCTTGTGTGATGTACATCATCAGGACTAAGGACCAACAAGTGGACCCTTTGTTAGGGTTGTCAAGGGAAAGACATCGTTCGAGTGCTTACCTCATGTATGTAATATACCGTAGTCGTGGATGACAGGGAAGTTCCCCGAGTCTTGTGGGTAAAGTGTGCAACCTCTGTAGAGTGTCAAACTATTTGAATAGCCATGTACACGGTCAAGGACAGTTGGATGACCGCTCTTGGGCTACGTCCATCCTTTTAAAAAACTTGGTGTGTGTGTGGGAAAGAAATACTTGACCTAAGTCCAATGACTTGATGAAATGATTAAACTTGAGTTGTTCAACTCTGTTCATATTGATATCTGTAACCTCATGATGCATGATTTTACAAATGTTTGGACATGATATTGCACTAAAAACTAGCTCTCCACAAAACTACCTGCTTAGTGTTACCATGCATAATTACCTTGTTTCAAACATGTGTTGCTTGCGAGTACATTCAAAAGTACTCATTGGCTTGTCCCTGGTTATTATATTGGCCAACCATGGAAGAACAGGAATATGGTGAAGATTACCTTGGTGACAAACATCCGAATTAGGCCGCTTCCTAGTCAAAATGCTTCTAGGGTTAAGGCAGATGGCATGGGTCCATGTTATTGTTGAAGATATCCGCTGCGACTGCCTGCTTGATGTTTTACCTTCATGGCCCTACCTATGTAAGACTTGACCATAATGGTCATAATTTGTGTAAGAGGGTATGTAATGGATATAAGACTCTTGTTATTCAGTTCCTGCATGTTTAGTGAGCATTAATCCTAGGATCACTTTACACATGCATTCGGTGACTTCGACTTATGAGTCAAGGTCCCCCACAGAGATAGTATCAGAGCCATCCTGACTGTAGGAAGCCCTAGTTAGCATGGACGTTAGTTAGGATAAAACTATTTTCAAAAACTATACCTAGTTGCTAAGTGCAATAGTTTTTATACTTCTCATCGCTAGTCCCTTTCAAAACCTTACTAACTCTCTTCCCTTCAAACCTTGTAGATGGCCATTCTACCTGAAGACTTTCTAGCCTCCAGCTTTTCCCTACCTCTTGAGGACAGCCTGGAGAAGTGTCAGTTTCGCCGACCTCCTGTTTTCCTCAACCACGAGAACTGGGACAATGCCACCATGAAAGAGTAGTATGTTGATGTGGTCGTGAAGGCAAATAACTCCCTGACGAGTTGGTTCTTTGAAGGACCACAAATGGAGACCCTGGTGATCTCAATCGAGACGGCAGCACGGAAGGCACTTATCCACCTTTTCGACATTGTCCCAGAGATGGCTGACGATCCAGCTACTCGCCACCTGCCTTTCAGGAAGGATGATATTGGTGAGAGTTGGACGCTAGTCCCATCCAAGGAGGGTCGAATATCGCTCAGGTTCCATACCTACTTCAGCCGCTCTGCTGACACTGTGGCTGACAACCTGATTTAGGAGTCCGTGAAGCTTCAGAAGGAATTTTACCACACCCGAGAGCTACTTCGTCAAGCCAAGAAGAAGCCATACATGATCAAGAAGGATGGAGCCCTTAGTGGACGACCAGCTATCGCTTGCAGAGGAGGTGTACCACTAGGTAGAGATCTACCCGCTCAGGGAACATCTCAGCATCGCTGCATGAGTGCGAAGGTGTATCGTGAGCTCTTCACGGGACCATCGGTGAAGCGTCGTCAGGATGGACCTCCCTGTTCTCCCACCCCTTTGGCCGGAGACGACACCCGTACAGAGGATGACAAGGAGGAAGACCCGGAAGAGTGTGAGTACGAGACTGAGCAGTCCACCACCTAAGCCCAGGAAACCCTAGGGTAGGACAAGTCGTGTATTCCCCATGCGAAGTTGAGTCCATGTGATGGTTCATGTGAAACCATATGTGGTTGTTGCTTGTTTTGTTGTTTGTATCTCAATGCAAGTCCCGCTTTTGCCTTAGGCAACATGTAAGAAACTACGTCGCCTATCTTAACTTAATGAATGTGTTTGGCCTTTCGGCCTCTGTTTGATCACACTTGCACTATACCAACCCCTTTAGATGCGCTTCCTCTATTATTCCTTTTCCCTATCATTTATTCCAGTCCTTTGACTTGGCTTCTCCAAATAGGATATTTACTGCTGCCCACACCAGCACCTTCGCCAACCCCAATGCTGGAAACACTAGCTAGCAACAGGAGGTTGGCGGATTTGCTGAAGCTGGAGCCCACCAAGAGCAGCCACACGGAGACATTCCTCCACCCCACCTCCGCCGGAGAACATGACCATTGCCCAGTTTATCCAAGTTTTCCGGGAGGAACGCCAAGCCAACTCTGATGCTATCCATCAGATGGCTCAGGCCCTCATCAACAACCCGCAGCAAGCAAGGAACGACAGTGCTCCACTTTGTCGGAGTTTATGAGGAATTCGCCCCCAACCTTCACCGAGACTGTTGATCCATTGGATGCTGACGACTAGATCCACACCATCAAGGTTCTCCTTGCCCTGGTCAACTGCAACGAGGGTCATGAGATGGCGCTTTATGCCTCTCACTGCCTCGGAGGTACCGCCAGAGCTTGGTGGGACGGATTCAAGGTCATGCAAGGTGATCGTGTGATTAGTTGGGATGACTTCAAGGACGGGTTTCGCAAGGCCCACATTCCTTCTCGAATCATAGCTATCAAGAAGCGTTAATTCCGAGCACTGAATCAAGGAAGTGGATCTATCAAAGAGTACATGCGGAAGTTCAACCTCCTGTCAAGGTATGCACCCGAAGATGTTAACACTAAGGCAGTTAAGAAGGAATGCTTCATGGAAGGACTTTAGCAAGCCCTGCAGTATCAGCTCATTGTGTGTGACTGCCCAACTTTCTTCGACCTTGTGAACCAGTCCCTCATGATTGAGGACAAGCATTGTGCCATGGAAGACACTCGCAAGCACAAGATGATCAACAAGGGTAGTTCAAGCAACCAAAAGCCTCACCCATGGCTGCCAGCCCCAGCCAGGCCAACCTATCAGCCTCAGTAAGTCAGGACTTCTGCACCTTGTCTGAGCTACCAGCCTGAGTAGTATGCCAATCCCAGGCCTACCTACAACAAATCCAATAACAATAATGGCGGCAAGAACAACAACAACTCAGGCTAAGTCACTTGCTTTGGTTGTGGTCAACCAGGGCACTACTCAAGGTCGTGCCCCAACAAGAAGCCAGATGCACTATGCCCCAATGCGTAGAATCAAGGACAAGGCCATGGAGAGCCACCAAGGAACCAAACTCCCCGCAACCAGCCCAACAACGGCAAGGGTCATATGAATTACGTCACCGCAGAGGAATCCCAGGATGACCCGGACATCATACTAGGAACGTTCCTTGTCAACTCAATCCCAGCAACCGTCTTGTTTGATTGTGGAGCTTCGCATTCTTTTGTTACCCTTAAGTTTGCACTAGAGAGTGGTACGAGGCCTACACCCTTGAGTAGTCCCATGTTGGTGTAAACCCCGTGATCGGTGTTGAGAACCAAGATAGGGTGTAGAGGAGTTGAGATTAACATCAACATGGTAGATTTCCTAGAAGACCTCATCATCTTGGATTCACAATGCGTGGATGTGATCCTTGGCATGAACTGGTTAACCAAGCACCAAGGCTTGCCAGATTGCGCCAAGCGGACTATTGCCCTAACCAATAGCCAAGGAGTAGAAGTCAAGTATGTCCCCAACCCTTCCTCTGCTCAGGCCCCTCAAGTCAATTGTCTGTCAGAGTTTGAGTTGGACCAAATGCCAGTGGTAAGTGAATACCTAGATTTCTTTCCTGATAAGCTGTCCGGAATGCCTCCTGGCGTTTTATATTGAGTTCACCGTTGAGCTAATGCCTGGAGCAGGAACCATTTGTAAGAAGCCCTACAGAATGGGATCGAAAGAGTTGGCTGAGTTGAAGAAGAAACTGATTGACAAGCTCAGAAAAGGATTTATCCGCCCTAGTGCCTCTCCTTGGGGATCACCTATTCTATTTGTGTCAAAGAGGGATGGTACTATCTGACTTTGTGTCTATTACCGATCTCTTAATGAGGGCACAATCAAGAATAAGTACCCACTTCACAAGATTGAAGACCTGTTCGAGCAGCTGGATGGTGCGAAGGTGTTTTCCAAGATCGATCTTAGGTCTGGGTACTATCAGCTAAAGATCAGTCCCCAAGACATTCCAAAGACAACGTTCGTGATCTGATATGACATGTATGAATACATGGTCATGTCATTTGGGTTAACCAATGCCCCAACCTACTTCATGTACCTCATGAATAAAGTTTTCATGGAGTAATTGGACAAGTTTGTCGTCGTCTTCATTGATGACATACTCATATTTTCCAAGTCTGAGGAGGAGCAGGAGAAACACTTGAGAATGGTCCTAGATAAGCTTCGGGAGCACCGGATTCATGCAAAGTTCAACAAGTGCGAATTCTGGCTGCACGAAGTTGGATTCTTGGGTCATGTGTTGTTTGCAAAAGGATTGTGAGTGGATCCTGCCAAGATTGATGTCGTGCTTGAATGGCAATCCCCAAGCAATGTGATGGATGTCAGAAGCTTCCTCGGGCTCGCAGGATATTACCGCAAGTTCGTCGAAGGATTCTCAAGCATTGCTAGACCCATGACTCAGCTCTTGAAGAAGGACAAGAAGTTCGAATGGAAGTCAAAGTGCGAAGAAAGCTTCCAAGATCTCAATAAGAGACTGATGACAGCCCCAGTTTTAGACACCCCCGATATTCACAAGGAGTTTGTGATATATTGTGATGCATCGAGAATCGGGCTTGGAGTTATTCTAATGCAAGAAGGCAGAGTTGTAGCATAACTGTCTAGACAGCTACGTCCTCACAAAGATAACTACCCTACTCATGATCTTGAGTTGGAAACAGTAGTTCATGCCTTGATGACATGGTGACATTACCTTCTAGGGGAGCGATGTGAGATATACACAGACCACAAGAGTTTGAAGTATATTTTCACTCAAAAGGAATTGAACGTGAGGAAACGGATATGGTTGGAGTTGATCAATGACTACGACCTCAATTTTCAATACCACCCTGGAAAGGCCAACGTGGTGGTATATGCCTTAAGCGGAAAGGCTTATTCCTTGTGTGTTATGATAAAGGAAAGGCTGCCCGCCTTGTATGAAGAGCTTGAAAGCTTTGTCTTGGAACTAGTTACACCAAGAATTCAGGCCAACCTCGAAGCAAAGCCTACCTTGATGGATGATATTAGGGAAGCTCAGAAGGGACACGTGAGTAATAAAGGTATCAAGAGGAAGATCAAGGCAGGCAAAGCCCCAGGGTTCTCAGTGGATGAACAAGGTGTCGTATGGTTTGGGAATCGCATTTGTGTACCCAACAAAAATGAGCTCAAGAACCTAATCTTGCAAGAAGCTCATGAAACTCCGTACTCCATCCATCCGGGAGGAACCAAGATGTATCAGGATCTTAAAGGAAGATTCTAGTGGCATGGTATGAAACGAGAGATAGCTACTTTTGTAGCTAAATGTGACATATGCCATAGAGTCAAAGCTGAACATCAGGGACCCACTAGATTACTTCAACCTCTCAAAGTTCCTGAATGGAAGTGGGACAAAGTTGGGATGGACTTCATCACCGGATTGACTAGGTCGAACAAAGGACATGACTCCATATGGGTCATTGTTGATCATTTGACCAAGGTGGCCCACTTCATTCCTGTCAAGACGAGCTACAAGGGGAACCAACTAGCCAATCTCTATATCAACCCGATTGTGAGCCTCCACGGAATTCCTAACGAGATTGTGTCATACTTAGGTACTCAGTTCACCTCGAGATTCTGGAATAGATTCCAAGAAGCCTTGGGAACCAAGTTATCCTTCAACACCACTTTTCACCCTCATAGCGCAAGACGGATGGAATGAGTAAACTAGATACAAGAGCATATGCTTTGTGCTTGTGTTTTGGCATATGGAGCCAAGTGGGAAGATTGCCTACCATTCACCAAGATCTCCTACAAAAACAGCTACCAGTCAAGTCTTCAGATGGCAGCATTTGAGGTGTTGTATGGGCGTAAATACCGCACTCCCCTCAACTGGTCAGAAACCGAAGAAGGACTCGTCATTGGACTAGATATTCTCTGTGAAGCAGAAGAGCAAGTTCAACTGGTCACAGAGCGTCTAGAGACCGCCAAGTCAAGATAGAAGATTACGCCAACTCTCACCGCCGAGACATGAGTTTTCGTATTGAAGATCACATTTATCTCTGAGTCACACGCCTCAAAGGAACCAAGTGTTTCCATGTCAAAGGAAAACTCGCACCAAGATATATCAGCCCCTTCAAGATCACCGATAGACAAGGAGAAGTTGCCTACCATCTTGAGTTACCCTCTGAGTTATCCTATGTGCACGACATCTTCCATGTGTCACAACTCCGGAAGTGTCTCCAAGTTCCCAACCGTTCCGACCTCTATAAGGACATCGACCATCAAGCCATTGACCTTCAACCAGAGCTCACTTATCACGAGAGACGAGTTTGCATCTTGGATGAAGCTGAGTGTTGCACTCGAGGCCGCACCATCAAGTACTTCAAGGTCCAGTGGAGCAAGCACATCGAAGTAGAAGCAATTTGGGAGTGTGAAGACTGCCTTAGATCTGAATTCCCTTATCTCTTTAGCGCCTAGCTTAGAAATCTCGGGGACGAGATTCTTGTAAGGGGGGTAGGTCTGATACACCCTGTGTTTTTTATCTCATCACTATGATTAATAAAGCTTAAATTTGGACCACCAAAAACTTTTTTGCATGTGATGCTTGATTGACTTCCCATTTGCTTGCTTGCTTGTGTGTGCCCCAAATTTATACAATTCCTCCTACTCTCTCAACTAATCTACTTGATCCAAAACTTTCCCCAAAGATCATTCCATGTGTATTGGACACAAACTATTTTTATAAAATATTATTTTGGCAAAAAACATTTATTTGATTTATGTTTTCAAAAACCCCTGAATTGAGGTTTGTACTACAGGTCCTCAAATTAGGGTAAATGTTTTGCCCCAACGATTTTATTTGAAACCTATTATCTATAAGACTTCCCTAAACCACAAAAATATTGTTTGAGAAGTTATTTTTGTATTTTTTTTAAACGCCTTTTTTGAGGCCGGAAATTGTGTTTTATAGGGAAAAATTATCTTAATATTTCAAAAATATTTGAGAAAATTTAGGGAAACTCGGTGGGCATATAGTTTCCATATATCTGTGTTTTTGCACATGGTCATGTTCAAAATATTGGACAAAACCCTTTCTGTATATTTCAAGTATTTGAAATATTTTTATAAGAAATATTTTCAAATAAATCTAGGAAAATTCTAGCAAGTCACATATGCCTCATGTGATGATCTTGACAAGTTTCACCTCAAGCCAAATAGTTTTGGTTCACAAAAATACCCCAAAACCCTCTCTGTCCAGATTCAAATTTGATCAACTTTACATTGCCAATTGTCACAGTTTGATCTAAAACTTTGTGGGCATGTTGTAATACCCTATTGATGCAACTACACCAAGTAGTGCATCAAGGAGAACGGATTAGCCTAGCTACATCTAAGAAAATCCATTTCTGCCCATTTTTTGTGTTTGCCAAAGTTGCATTGGCCACATTCTGCAAATGAGCTCAAACTTTGTGATCAACCTCATTTGTACCTACCATTCATTCTTGTTAAGTCTCATATCAATCAGAGGAACTTAGCTAACCCAAAACCATATCAAAAGCCTTCTTCCCTAATCTTAAAGTCAATCATTGGGGCACCAACAGAGTTTTCCTTGAGCTAGGATTTTTACCACAGCTCTAGCAAGTCCCTATCCACTAACTTTTACCTGACCACTTCTCAATTGTTGGAGGGGTAAAACCCTCATTTTCCTCACTGTTTTACCAAGACAGCACTCCCTTCCGCTCCATTTCTTTTCACCTCTACCCTTGCCTTAGCTCTTAAGTCTCTAAGGGCATTTACAGAACCTCCACGTGCTACCAGACACCAGTGGCCGCGCCCGGAGCGCGTGCAACACGCCTGGCATGCCAAAACGGCGATCCAGAGCATGCTATAGTTCTAGCCTGGACTATAGCCGACACATCACGAGGCCCCCGACAGCCTTGGGAGGCGGGGCCTTGTCCCCTGACTTCCCCTCGATGTCTATAAGCCTCCACACTGTTGATCCCCTCTTCCTTCTCTCTCTGGTGACCTTTGTTTTTGCCTGCCCGGCACCGCCCGAGCCGGCCACTCATTGATCGCGTGTGGGGCCCGTTCCAGCCACGCCTTGCTCTTCCTCTCTCTTCTCCTGGTCATGGACCAACCCCACGGACCGCCCCCCCCCCCCCCCCGAGCCAGCCTCAACTCCACCTTTTGCCCCTAGAGATGACACTGCGGGCGCCGGTGAGCTCCACCCACGGTGGACCATGACCCGGCTATAAAAGTCAGCCCCGGCCTACCCTCTGACCTCCTCTCACCCTCTATCCACCCCAATCGAGCTCCTACACCCTCTAAAGCACCCCCAAAGCCCTTTGTGCTCGGGATCGAGCCGAGCGGAGCTGCCTCGGGTTGTCGGTGTTCGCGCAGTAAGGGACTCCTCCTCCGCTTCTCTCTGTCAATCTGGAACCGCAACGAGATCCTAATCCATCCCCCTCTCTCTTCCACGCTTTTTGCAGCCTGCAATGACCGGAGCAGGGGCCTACCGACCCTCCTCCGTCGTGTCCGCTCATCACCGGCGAACCACCGCACCCCGATGTGCAACTCTACCTCCCCTAGAATGCCGGCAGCCTGCTAGGCACGTCGGTGCCCTCCGCTGCCCCTGCCATGCCACCCATCGTCACCGGTGAGCTCGCCTCCCATCGGTCACGAGGAAGGAGATGACAGGTGGGCTCCACTTGTCATCCCATTCTGTCTCTCTTCTTCCCCCTTTGAGAGGCTGACGCTAGGCCTCGCCTGTCGGGTTTAAAACCTGGCCAGCGCGTGCACCTGGCTTGGCTGGGCCGCTCAGGCCTCGGGCCGATCCAGTTAGGGTCTGTTCTGACCCAACCATTTCAGGTCGTTTTCTTTTTCCATTTTCCAAAGTGTCGATGTACTAAAGAATGGGCCCTTTAGTACCCTGACTTGAGCACGGATGATTGTGGTTCCCCGCCCAGCAAGCCTTGCCAAGAAGATGCTATACTCTGGACAGCTTCATGAAAAGGATTGAAGCACCGTCAAGCCAAGTTGCAGGCAAGAGAAGACCCGACAGCTCCGTGGCCAGGAAGATCCCACTACCGAGCCGCCGATCCACCTCACTGGGCTGATTGCCTCCCATCAGTGAGATGTCGAGCGGGCAGGCTACTAGGTTGGGCTTGTCGGGGCATGTGGCGGCTCTCAAGAATTACATCAACTTTAATGACACCCGTCTTATGGCGTGGCAGAAGAATAAGAGGTACCTCGGTTGACGACACAGAAGGAGAGGGCATCCTTGCCGGCGAACGGCGACAAAACAACACCTCACGACACATTTAATGCGCCTATCCTATTTCATCAGGGTTAGGTATTTACCATTGTAGCATATGTCAGTAGTTTGACCCTTGTTGTACCTACTTTTTACCCTGTGTATTTACATTTTAGCCATTGTGGTAGCCCCTTGAGCTATAAAAGGATGCCCATGGCAACATGCACAAAGGGTGAAACCCAGTCCATTTGCTCGTGTAGTGGCACCCTCGAGCACCTTGTCGGGTCGGTGCGCTCCTTCTAACTTGGACATCCTCATAAACCACTCACAGAGGACGTAGGGTATTACACCTCCGGGTGGCCCGAACCTGTCTAAACCCACTGCATCTTGCTAGCTAGTGCTGCCCTTTGTGCACGACGATCCCCGCAGTGAACCTCAAAGGGGCCTCGCTAGTCCCATAGATTGTCGCACCTCGATATCTATGGCGCACCAGGCAAGGGGGTCACGTGCGTGAATCTGCACCACCTTCTATGCATCTTCTTCATCATCTTCACTGACACCCATGCCGCTTAAGAAGGCCAAGGGCACGTCGGCGCACGTCCCGTCCTCATCCAGGCTGCCTACGCCGGCGGCTATGGCTGATGGAGGCGGAGGCGAGATACGCACCCGGCTTTTCAGTGAGCCAAGCCACAACACCAACACTGCCCGGAGTACCAAAGCCATGACCCTGTTGCTATGACATCCAAGGGTGACGCAGTGTCGATGGCGGCGGCGGCAATGAGGCACACGTCCCGTCCGTCACATGATGACCGTGGCCAGCATCCGCGAAACAGCCGCGACCCTGGGTGGCATCCCGACAAGACTCCCGTACACCATTCTGACGATGCATGAGGCCAAGATCATCGCCAACCCACCGATGGGAATAGCCATCATGCGGAGGAGCGGGGTGGAGCTACTTCTGCCTTCGCCAGGAGTAAGCGCATCACTCACGCTTTGGGACGTTCCATGCCGAAAACCATGGAGGAAGGCATGATGCAAGCACACCTGTTGCTGGATTTCCCTCCGGCACCAGAGAAGATGAACAAGTGGATGACTACGATACAGAGCCTCCTTAGCTTCACCAACCGCGACAAGCCAGAGTGAGCCAGGCCTTCCTAGGCGCATCCTACTGCGCCAACGAAGCCTGCCGGCAAACGCAGCGTTGGCGGGGCGGCCACAGTGCATTCACCTCCACAGCAACAACGACAAGAGCTCCAAGCCTATACATTAGACGTGAAGTTCATGGCGTCATCAGGCCCGCGGCAACACCAAGATCAACGCCAAGTTTTACAAGACCAACGGAAGGAGGACTCCCGCACCATGATCGAGCGATGGCAGGAGGCACGGCATCAGTCAAATGACTGTGCTGGGGTGCTCGGCAGCCTGCCTTACGGGATGGGCTGCCCGGTATTCACTCGTGATCCGCGGCAAGCCCGTTGGACCTCCACCAAGATGTTCAAGCCTGACTTGCTGGACAAATACGACGACAAGATCAGCCCATCGGAGTTCCTGGGCATCTACACCATGTGCCCAAAACTGGGGACACGATGAGAAGGTATTCGCCAACTACTTCCCGTTGGCGCTCAAGCCCAACGTGAGGAGTTGGTTGATTAACCTGCCGGAGGGTTTGTTGTCGTTTTCTCACGACAGATGCCATGGGGTGGCTTATTGTGAGTGGTTGGGGCCGAAGGACGTCGATGGGCTCCGGGAGCGGGATTAGGTACAAGCGGTGGGGGACACACGATGTACCTAGGTTCGGGGCCCTCCGCGGGAGGTAACACCCCTAGTCCTGCTGGTTTGGTTGATTAGAGATGGGGGGCTACAATGGTGCTCCACGAGCTGTTCGGGTAGAGGAGGAAGAAGGAGCTAGCTCGCCTTCTGTTCCTCTCTACGTGTGTGTGTGGGTGTGTCTCAAGCCGTCCCCTGCATGGGGGAGCTCCGGGGGGTTTTATAGGCTAACCCCCCGGAATACAATATGAATAGAAGGCTCCGGGGGGCCCCAGTGGTTGGCCTATCTAGCCGGCCGCTGGGTCCCCGGCTGAGGAGTCTTGTCGTCGGTAGGGCCCGCCGGCTGCAGGGTCCCATCAGGAGCCGGGGGGAACCCGCCTGGCGGGCCCCAGCGCCCGTCTCATCGCGGCACGGGCCATCCTTCGGGGCGTCATCTTGCGGCAGTCGGACGCGGTCAGTGGTACAGCCGGCCGCGCTGTAGCCACGCCGGAGCAGGTAATGGAGTGGTTGAGGGCAGGCCGGCACTGTGCCGTTCGCCAGGTCGCAGTCGGCCAGAGTCAGAGGCACTGTCACCTCGCTGTGGCCACGCGGGCTGACCCCCGACGCGACGGGGGCCCCTGTAGCCACGCGTGCTCTGATAGCAGTACTTGCAGCACCGCCGGCTAGGGGGCTAGGTGTCTCCGCCCCTAGCCGGCTGGATGGAGTAGCCGTCTGCTCGGGGCCGAGCCGGACGATCGGTGGAGCCGGCCGGGCTGTGCCGGCCCACGGGGGGAGGCGGGTTGCCCCGCGGTTCTTTTTGAAAAGTGGGAGGCGGCCGTATGAGGCTACCCCGGGGTTATCCCCCCGTCAGTAGTCCCCGAAGCAGGGGAGGCCCGCCGGTGAGCGGAGGCGGACCTCGCCGGCTTGAGTCTTGTCTGGTGCCCCACGCGGTCCAGGCGCCAGAGGAGGCGGGAGGGCGGCGGCCGGCTTCGCAGCCAGCCGACGCTTCGCGGCATGCCTTGAGTGCCCCGCCGGGCAGAGGAGATGCGCCACGTGGAGGACGCAGCGGGCCGTGGCCTGACAAGCTACGCGGAGGACAAGACCGGGCCGTGGGGCGGGGCCCACTTCGGCCGTGGCCTCGGCCCGCGCGCGCGCAGATCCTCTGTGGCCCGGGCCATCGGTTGGCGTTCCCGGGGCGTGTTCATGCCTTCCGCGAGCGGCGGGAGTAGTGGGGGTCATGCGCGACGGATCCGCTCCCCACTACCACCGCGCGGGGGTTTAAATAGAGGGGGGAGAGGGGCGGAACGGCTCATTCGCTTCCTCTCCCCCAGCACCTCGCCGTTGTCGCCCCCCACCTCCCCGCTCAGAGAGCGAGAGAGAGAGAGCGACGAAGGCCCGTGTGCCCGCCGCGCCGCCGATTGCCGCCGCCGGAAGCCGCATCGGGAGCGGGCACTTGCACTCCACCGCTGCGACCACGCGACCTTCGGAGGCGATGGCGAGCAAAGGAGCATGGGACGGCAGCGACGTCGACGAGCACTTCATCGAGCACCCCCGCCACCGCCGCAAGCTACCGTCGGTGGAGCACTTGGAGGCCCGCATCGCCGAGGCGGAGAACGTGCCGACCCCGAGGGAGGGCGAGGTGGTGGTCTTTGCCGAGCATTTCCTCCGTGGGCTCGGCCTGCCGGCGAGTACTTTCATCCGACGCTTCCTCACATACTTGGGGCTGCAGCCCCATCATCTGGCCGCCAACGCCGTCTTGCAGCTGGCGGCGTTTGTTTCCCTCTGCGAGGGATTCCTGGGAGTGGAGCCACGCCTGGACCTCTGGTGCCGGCTCTTCTACCTCAAGCGCCAGACGGTCAAGGACCCGACCACCGGCCAGAAAGTCATGACCGCCTGCGGAGCCGCCCTGATCCACTTTCGAACCGGAGCCGGCTTCCCGCAACTCCCATTGCAGTACTCGGTGAGAAATTGGTAGAAGGGGTTCTTCTATGTGAAGAACGTGAAGCCGGAGGCGGACTACATCAACCTCCCCGCCTTCATCAACCAGCCGCCAGTCGCCATGCTGAACTGGAGGACGCCTCCGGCCGTCGCCCCCGAGACGGCGGACCGGCTCTACGAACAGCTGGTGGTGATGAGCCGGACGGAGGGGCTGCTGGCAACGGACCTCCTGGCCACGATGATCGCGCGCCGGGTGCAGCCCTTGCAGCGCCGACCGCACCTCACCTGCCAAATGGGAGGGCGGCACGACCCTTGCCGACTCTCCACCAAGGAGCTGAAGGCGGTGCAGGTGGCGAGGAGGGTGAACGCCATTTCCGCCGCCAAGATGAACGAGGGCGGATGGCAATGGGGGAAGACCCCGTACAGCCGTGACCGTCCGGCTCCGCGGGTACGTGGCGAGCCGTCCCCCCGCCCTTTCCTTGCTGAAGACGGCTTCCCGCCCATGGCCTGACGACGGGGTGGCACTCGTGTGTGCAGGTTTTCCCGTTGTTGCAGAACTACGCCCCGCCGGCAGCCGACGTGGTGGAGTCAGACGCGGAGGAAGTCGAGGACGTCGACGATGTGGAGCCGGCCGGCGGATCCGGCGGAGGAGGGATGGAGACGGGAGCTACCGAGCCGGCGGGTGAGTTCCCTCCCGAGTCGCTATTGCGGGACTGGACCGATGATGATGCTGAAACGGAAGGGGCGCGTGATGTAGCGGCCCCAGAGGACCCCGAAGCCTCGGGGGATGACGCCGCAGCGCCGAAAAAGCGCGCTCATCGTGCCGACCGCGCGTCCAGCCGGGACGGCGCGACCGTCGGCGGCAGAGGGAAGCAGCCGGCTGGCCCAAGGCCGTCTCCCAAACGAGCGGCAACTGGGCAGCCGGGAGGCGGCCGCGGAGGCGGCGGGAAGAAACTGCGGGCAGCCCAATCGGGCCCCGCCAGGCGGGCGGTCCCCGTCACTATTGGGTAAGTCGGTTCAGGGTACTCGCTTATCGTTGTTGTTGTTGGTTCCTTTTTCTCATCTCGTCCCTCCAAGGAGCCGCGCGCGCTTGGGAGAGCCGCCGCCGTCGAGACGGCGGAGGCGGCGCCACCGCCTGCCGCCGAGGATAGGGAGCGCGAGGCATGGCGGGACCTCGAGGCGGCCCAGCAAAAGCTGCGCGAGGAGGAGCGTCACCCATGGGAGGAGGCGGCGCAGAGACGGCCGCGGGGGCGGGCGAGTGCGGAGGCGGCCGGCCAGTCGTGGGAGCCTTTTCCCTTTGGCCGGGAGAGGAGGTCGAAGGACAGGCACGACCCGGGGCGGCGGGGAGAGACGGATGCGCAGGTCGAGGAGGAGGTGCGCGCGACCGCGACCACGGCGGACGCCGCAGAAGGGCCGGAGGACGTGCCTCCGGGGGCGGAGGAGCCCCCAGAGGTCGTCGTCCTGCATGCGGAGCTCCCGGCTCCGGAGGCCCCGGCTCCGAAGGCTCCGGCTCCAGATGCGAGCCAGACCGACGCCGTCAGGGGCGGAGCGCCGGCTAGCGAGACGGCGGCGCCCGGAGGGACGGGCGGCCCGGGCCCGTCGACAGGGGCACCCGGGACCGTGGCGCCGAGAGGGGCAGGCCCCCTGGTTGCTACGGCGAAGGGCGCGTCCGGGCCCGCCGACGGAGGCCGGCCGCAGGAAACCTGGGCCACGGCCGGAGGCGCAGCCCTCAACGACGCGCCGAGCGCCCTCGGGGCCGCGGTGGTTGTCGTCGTCTAGGAGTTTGCCGCCTGTCGTGCCCAGGTGGCGCAGGAAGCCCGGGCCGCCAGCGACCGGCTGGTCCACCTCGAGCAATCCGTCGCGGTACGTGCTCGAAACTTTGCACTTCGCTTTTGATTTTTTCCAGTGGGGTCGCGCCAGCGCACCCACTGGGTGTAGCCCCCGAGACTCAGGCCGGCCTGGGGCGCAGGTGGGTCGAGTCTGATGGCTTGTGCTTGCTGCAGGCTGCGCACGACCGCCGGGTGGCCGCGTACAACACGCTGCTGGGCCTGTAACGAGGAGTCAAGAGCCGGCTGGCCGTTACGTCCACCGATCTGAAAGGTAAGGTTCTTGCGAAGGTCTAGCGGGGGCGTGCCAGCGCACCCACTGGGTGTAGCCCCCGGGATTCAGGCCGGCTACATCTGGAGGCGGGATGAATCCCTTTCTTCGCCTGCATTCTGACAAAGGCGTCCTCCTCCCAGGCAGCCACCCACGCCGAGACGGTCAGCCTTCGTCGCCGGGTGATACAGCTTGGCGAACGGCTGGACCTCCTAACGGCGGAGTGCGACCGGCTCCGTCAAGTGGCAGACCAGGCGAAGGCGGAGAAGGAGGAGCACGGGGCGGCACACCACCGGGAGCTGAAGGACCGGGAGGCGGCCTTCCAGCGGCGGTTGGAGGAGCGGGAGGAGGTCCACCTCAAGGAGCGGGAGGCGGCCTATGAGGCGCAGGCGGCCCGCGACGAGCACGAGCGCCGGCTTCAGGATTGGTCGGCCAGGGACGCCGCGCTGCAAGAGCAAGCGCATGAGATAGATCGGATGCTGGCCGGTAAGCTTTCATCGCCTTGTATTTGCTTGTTTGTTTCTTTTGAGTGGCTCGGCTTCTATCGTTGCTTATCTTGCACCCCTTTCTTCCCTAGGGTTCCTCCCAAGCACGCAGGGGGTGGCGGAGGCGGCCGTGGAAGCCCACCGCGAGGACCTGCGGGCTCAGGGGGTCGCCATTGGGCAACTTGCCGCCTGGTCGCTTGGCGAGGTGGGGATCGCTGCCAGGGCGCGCCTGACTGAGATGGTTCGGGCCATGGAACGGCTCCAGGCGGCCGGCGTGGGGCTGGTTCGCACCCTCTGGCCGGGTGCGGTGGAGCCGGTCTCCATTAGCCGGCTGTCGAGGTGGCTGGAGTTCGGGTCAGCGCAGGTGAATGCCTGGAGGGCTTCCGCCGCGCGCGCCGGAGCGACCATGGCGCTTCGCATCGCGAGGTCATGGTACCCCGAGCTCGACTTGGGGCTGCTCACGGCCCAGCGCGCCGGCACCGATGCGGAGCTGGAGGCGGCGGCCGATGCGCTGGCCGTGCGGGCCAGCGACCTTGCTTCTTTCGCCGTGTGGGACGAGTACGTCTCAGAGTGCACAGCCGACGGCGAGGCGATCCCGGAGGACCCATACGGGCTCGCCCTTGACGACCCGGAGGGTAGCGCCGCGGAGACGGGCGACGAGGACGCCGGGTCTAGCACCGACGACTACGCCGACTCCGAGTTGGCCCATGGCTCGGACGCAGGAGCCGCCACGGGCCGCGTCGTGGCCAAGGACGAGGCCTAGACTTCAACTGCCGCGGAGGGCGCCGGAGGAGAAGACGGCGCTGCCGCTACTTAGGGTTTTTCTTTCCTGCATTTTGCTTAGACTGCAATTCCACCCAGTGGGGGTGTAGATGTAATGAACTTTGGGTGTAATGAACTTGGGGACGTGGGCCATTTTGTATATAAGTTTGCGTTTTCGTTTGCAAAAGTTTTTTATGCGTGCCGGCTCGACCTTAGCCCTTTTTATGCTTTTGGCTCCGTCTACCCAAAACCTTGTCCCCCTTGGCATCGGCCCCGCCAGCCGGACAGCCGGGAGCCGGTCTGTAGCTTGGACGGGGCTTCCGCCTCGGGGGAGCCAGCCACGGGTTTGGGAGCCGCGAGAGTGTTTAGCTAAGGTAAGTGGCAGAGGCTAAAAAAGATTTCGGCTAGCCCTAGCCGGCGACCCCCTACGACCGCTTTCGTGTGTACTAAGTTTGCCGTTTCCCAGAACCGACCAACCGGACAGCCGGGAGCCAGTCTGTAGCTGGGTGGGGTGGTAGGGTGTTCCTTAGTCCACATTACTCGACCGGCTTCGGGGAGCGATGGCAAGGCTAGCCGGCGAGCCCCCGGGACCGTGCAGCCGCGTCCGGGAGCCGGTGAATGACGCGAACATCTTTTGGGAGGAAATGAAAAGAGGTGTGCCCCAAGAGCTGGCTTGGGGAACCCGTTGCATTCATAAGCCCAAAAGGGGAAGTACAAACATACACTGGTCCTTAGCAGTAAAACGGTCGGAGGAGCGCCGCGTTCCACGGGCGCTCCGTCTCCTGGCCGGAGGCGTCTCTCTTGCGCTTCTGTGGCTTATGCGCGTCTATTAGGTAGTACGCGTTGTTGTGCAGCGCCTTGCTGATGATGAACGGGCCCTCCCACGGGGAGGCCAACTTGTGCTGGCCGGCAGTTCGCTGGATTCGCTTGAGCACCAGGCCCCCCTCGCGGAAGGAGAGGGGCCGGATGCGCTTGCTGTGGTAGTGCCGAAGCTTCTGCTGATAGATAGCCATCCGGCTTAGTGCTAGCTCGCGGGCCTCCTCGAGTAGGTCAATGCCGTCTTCCTGTGCCTCCTTTGTGTCCGTCTCCGTGTACAGGGCGATGCGAGGCGAGTCAAACTCGATGTCCGTGGGGATGATAGCCTCGGACCCGTACACGAGGAAGAACGGCGTGAAGCCAGTTGATCGATTGGGTGTGATCCTCAGGCTCCACAAGACGGCCGGCAGTTCCTTGATCCAACAGCCTGCCAGGATTAAGCCGTTAGCCCTTTCGGCCTGGCCATTCGACTGCGGGTGGGCAACCGAGGCCAGGTCGAGCCGGATGCCCTGTCTGGCGCAGAAACGTGCCAGCGCACCCTTGGCGAAGTTGGTGCCGTTGTCGGTGATGATGCTGTGCGGGATGCCGTAGCGGACCGTTATGTCCTCGCTGAACCGGACGGCCGTGGGGCCGTCCAGCTTCTTGATGGGCCTGGCTTCTGTCCACTTGGTGAACTTGTCGACGGCTACCAGCAGATGCGTCATGCCGCCTCGAGCGGTCTTGAATGGTCCAACAATGTCGAGCCCCCAGACGGCGAAGGGCCATGACAGTAGGATGGTCTACAGCGCCGTAGCCGGCAGGTGGCTTTGGGAGCGGAAGCGTTGACACCCCTCGCACTTGTCGACGAGTCGCGTCGCCTCCTCAAGCGTAGTCGGCCAGTAGAAGCTGTGGCGGAACACCTTGGCCACCAGGGTCCTCGAGGCGGCACGGTGCCCGCACTCGCCCTGGTGGATGTCTCGGAGGATCTCTTGACCCTTTTCAGGCTCGACGCAGCGTTGGTACACGCTGGTCGTGCTGAGGTGAACCAACTCACGGTTGATGATGCTGTAGGCGGGCGCACGGCGCTGGATCTGCCGGGCCTTATCTTCGTCGAGGGGTAGCTCGCCGCGTAGGAGGAAAGCCAAGATTGGCTGGGCCCATAACGGAGCCGTCACCGGGGCCGGCTCCGGCACGGGTCGGAGGCTCTGGGCGGCCGGAGCCCCCGAGTCGGTTGACGGAGCCCCCGGGACCAGCTCGCCAGTCCCCGGGGCCGGCTGGTCAATAGTCATTAGGACGGCCACGGGCTCAGAGCCGGCGGTCGTCGGAACAACAGCCGCGGGAGCCGGTGTAGTCGGCACAGTTGGTGGAGCAGGCGACGCTGGCAGAGCCGGTAGGGCAGGTGGAGCCGGCGGAGTCCCCGGGTCTGCTGAGGAGCCTGCGGGATCCGTGGGCATGAGGATGGACTCCGACTCGGTGGAGGGCTTGATCGACGGTTTGCACAGCTGCTTGAGGGAGACGCCAGCCGGGATGGCCTGGCGAGTGGAGCCGGTTTTGGCTAGGGCGTCTGCCGCCTCGTTGTCCGCCCGGGGGACGTGGTGGAACTCGCAGCCCTCGAAGGAGCCGGTGAGCTGTTGGACGAGGAAGCGGTAGCTGGCCATGTTGGCATCCCTAGCATCCCATTCGCCAGAGACTTGCTGCACCACTAGATCGGAGTCACCGAAGCACAAGATGCGCCGGATCCCAATCTCCTTGGCGAGCCAGATGCCCTGGATGAGCGCCTCGTACTCGGCGACGTTGTTGGAGGCGGCGAAATAGATTTGGAGCGCATACTTGAGTTGGTCTCCCTTTGGAGACGACAGGACGATGCCGGCTCCAAAGCCGGACCGCATCTTCGAGCCGTCGAAGTGCATGCTCCAGTGCGTGGAGTCCGGGGGAGGCGGCATGAACTGGGTCTCCGCCCAGTCAACGGGGAAGTCGGCCATTGCCTGCGACTTGATGGCGGTGTGCGGCTCATACCGGAACTCGTAGTCGGCGAGGGCGATCGTCCACTTGGCGATCCGGCCGGTGGCGTCTCGGCCACTCATTATTTCGCCTAGCAGCGTCGTGCTCACCACGGTGATGACGTGCTCTTGGAAGTACTGCTTGACCTTCTGATCGGCGAAGTATATGCCGTAGCACATCTTCTGGTAGTGGGGGTAGTTTTGCTTGGAGGCGGAAAGGACTTGGCTGAGGTAGTAGACGGGGCGCTGGACCGCCAGCATCTTGCCTTCCTCCGGCCTCTCCACGACCAAGACGACGCTGATGACGCAGGTGGTTGCTGCGATGTACGCGAGCAGGGGCTCTTTCTCAGCCGGCGCGGCCAGGATGGGCGCGCGGGTGAGAACTCCCTTGAGGTCGCGGAACGCCGCTTCCGCCTGGTCGGTTCATTAGAATTTGGCCGGCTTTCTGGCGGAGTCGGCGCCCGGCTCGACAAGGGCCGTCTTCCTTAGGAGCTGGTAAAGGGGCAGGACCTTTTCCCCCAGCCGGCTGACGAACCGCCTGAGCAAGGCGAGGCAGCCGGTGAACTTCTGGACGTCGCCGAGACGGGTCGGCTTGGGCATGCGCTCGATCGCCCTGATCTTCTCTGGGTTCGCTTCGATTCCGCGGGCGGATACGAAGAAACCCAGGAGCTGGCCGGCTGGGACGCCGAAAACGCACTTCTCCGTGTTGAGCTTGATCTTGTACTCTCGCAGGTTGGCGAAGGTTTCCCGGAGATCGTCGACGAGGCTGAAATGCTTCTTGGTTTTGACGACGATGTCCGCTACATAGACGTGGACGTTCCTGCCGACCTGCGGCAGGAGGCACTTCTGCATGCAGCGCTCGAAAGTAGCGCCGGCATTCTTCAAGCCAAAAGACATGGTGATGTAGCAGTAGGCCCCGAAGGGGGTGATGAAGGAGGTCTTGAGCCGGTCGGCCGGGTCCAGCTTGATCTGGTGGTAGCCTGAGTAGGCGTCCAGGAAGGACAGCAGATCGCAGCTGGCAGTGGAGTCGATAACTTGATCGATCCGAGGCAGGGCGAACGGATCCTTGGGACATGCCTTGTTCAGGCTGGTGTAGTCGATACACATGCGCCAGGTCTTGTTCTTCTTCAGTACCAGGACTGGGTTGGCCAGCTAGTCCGGGTGGAACACTTCCATGATGAAGCCGGCTGCGAGCAGCCGGGCAATCTCTTCTCCTATAGTACGCCTCTTCTCCTCGGAGAAACGGCGCAGGGGTTGCTTGACCGGCTTCGCGTCCAGTTGGACATGAAGTTTGTGCTCGGCGAACTTCCTCGGAACACCCGGCATGTCTTTGGGAGATCATGCAAAGATGTCCCGATTCTCATGGAGGAAGTCAATGAGCTCGCCTTCCTATTTGCTGCTGAGGTTGGCGCCGATGGTGACGCACTGTTTGAGGTTGGCCGGGTTGAGCGGGACCTGCCTGGTGTCTATAGACGGCTGGAACGACGCCTCGCCGGTTGTCTCAGACGGGGGAGTCGGCACGGCCAGCTCGCTGGCGGCGTGAGCCACGAGCCGGTCGACCTGCCGCTTCTCCTCCGCTATCTCCAGGGACTCGGCCAGTCGGCTGCCGTCGCGAGCGCACTCTATCGACATCTTGTAGTTGCCGGCTACGGTGATGATGCCCTTGGGACCCGGCATCTTGAGCTAGAAGTAGGCGTAGTGGGGGATCACCATGAACTTGACGAGGGCCGGCCAGCCCAGCAACGCGTGGTAGGGGCTGTCGAGGTCCACCACCTCGAACCAGATCGGCTCGCGGTGGAAGTGGATCTGGTCGCCGAAGAGGGCGTCGAGCTCGATCTTGCCGATGGCGGTGCAGGACTTTCCGGGCACGATGTTGTGGAAAACCGTCCGGCTTGTTCGCAAATCTTTCTCCTTGAGCCCCAACTTGAGCATCGTGTTGCGATAGAGAATGTTGATGCTGCTGCCTCCGTCGATCAACACACGCGAGAATCGGCAGGTACGCCTCTCGGAGACGATGGTGGGGTCGAGGACGAGGGCGTGGCTGCCCGGATTTGGCATCACGGCAGGATGGTCCGCCCGGCTCCACGTGACCGGCTTCTCGGACCAATGCATGAACTGGGGGACCGAGGGTGCGGTGGCGTTCACCTCGTGCCGGCGCTGACGCACGCTGTGCTTGTCGGTCGCTTCGCTGGTGAAGACGACATAGGTCCCGTCCTGGCGAGGGAACTAGTTGTGGAGCCGGCCGTCGTTGGCCGCCGGTGCCGGAGCAGGCGGCGGGGCCTGGGCCGGAGACGGCTCGCGGGGAGCCGGAGGCGGAGGAACCGGAAGGCCCTCGCCCCGGGCTAGCCGCTGGGAGAAACTGCACTGCCGGAGCGTATGGGTGGCCGGTTTGGCCCCGGAGTGGTGCTTGCAGGGTAGATCAAGCATTTGCTCGAAGGTAAGCTTGGGCTGCCAGGCGGCCTTGCTGGTGCGCTGACGCTGGCTGGGAGCCTGGGCAGCCGGCTTCTCTTCTTCGATGGTGGCGACCTGCCGGCTCCCGTAGCGGGGATCCGGCTGGTGAGACTTGCGTTTGTTGTTCTGCTGCTGCCGGTTGTCGGCTGCCGCCCGCGGCGCGGCAGGTGGCGAAGTTGGTTTGGCTGGCGTGGCGACCTTCATCTGCATTGTGGAGTCGGCCGTGGCGTACTTATCCGCCTTGGCCATCAGGTCTGCCAGGGTTGCCGGCTCGGAGCACAAGAGCTTGTGCTTGAGGTGGGTGCCGTCGCGGCAACCCTCGATGAAATATTGGATGGCCTGCACCTCGTGCACGCCCTCGCAGGAGTTGCGGAGTTCGGTCCAGCGCGTGAGGTAATCGCGGAGGGGCTCCTCCGGCCCCTGGCCGTCCAGGTGTTGATGCTGCCAGCCGATAGGCTGTTAAGCCAGGTCCTGGGCCGAGCCGGTTAGCATCAGGGGGGCGTAGCGCACGGCTACGCGCTTGTTCCCCCTAGCAATGCCGACCGCGTTGGTGTAGTCGATTTGCCAGTCCTCCGTCTTGGCGGAGCCGTTGTACTTCGGGGTGTCGCGCGGGAGAGTGAAGCCGGCCGGAAACGGCTCATTGCGAATCCAGGGACCGAAGTATGCCGGGCCGATCGAGCCCTCCTCTTCGAGGAGGGCCGACTGTGCCAGCCACTCGATGCGGGTCCGGGCGTCGTTCTCGCTCCGCTGGACGCGCGGACCGAGCCGAGCGGCGAGCTCGGGGCGAACAGTTGGAGCAGGCGAGCGGGCGCGTTCCCGCCGCGGGGGCGGGGTATGGTTCCGGCTGCGCCGGCTGCCGCCAGCCGGAACGTCATTGCACCGGCTGTCGACGGCCGGCTGCTCGTCTCGCAGCCGGGAGCATCCGTTGTGAGATCCAGCGCCACGCCGGCTAGAGCCGCGAGGGGAAGACGCATGCTGGACGGGCCGTCACTGGCCAGCAGTTTGCAGGGCGTCCCCCTCGGGGACGGGTATTTCGGAGCAGGCATTGCCGCCGTCGAGCCGGTCCTGCTGGGCGTTAGCGGTGGCGATGAGGTCTTGTATGTGGCGGTCTTGCCGCTCTCGTTCCTCGCCCTCCAGGCCGGCGAGGTCGGTGTAGGCTACGTGGGTGGCCCTCAGGTGGGCAGCCGGCGTGTCGTAGGTGGGGAGCCTACCACCGAGGATTTCCGCAACCACACGGCCGCGGTCGCGGATGTCTCCGCGTCGGCTAGGCTCGTTGCCGGTGGGGGTGAGGCCGTAGGCGGAGTTATACTCGCGCTGCTCGGACACCATCCGGCGCTTGGCGGTGGCGAGTGCGGTCGCCTCATTGAAAAGCAGCCGGCGAGCGGCTTCCAGCTCAGCCGTGGCCGTAGCTGGGTTCGCGGTAGGCGCGAGGGGGGTGCCGAGGCCCCGAAGCATGGCGCCGAGGGGGTCGGAGGTGCCGGCGCGAGCGGCCGCGGCGGCCGCGTCCGCCTCCGCCCTTGCCCGGCCAGAAGTCGTGGAAGAGCCGGTGGCCATTACCCCCGCACGGACGCGGGAGCTGCCGGCCTCGTCCGGGGCGAGCGTGCGCACGGACAAGGGAGGGTCGAGGCAGTCGACTACCTGGCTAGGGTACGCGTTGGCAGCTGCCTCGTCAGCGAGGCTCAGCCTACCGACGCGCTCGGTGAGGTCGGCGATGTCGATCGGAGGGTCGCTGCCGAGCCGCTCCATGCAGAGGCTGGCAGCGTCGCCCGCAGGACCAGTAGCAAGCCCCACATGCGTGTAGTTCCGCTCGGACGCGGGGTGGCCGGGGGAGGTGGCGAAGGGTCACGCCCGGAGCATGACTCCGGTCGGTGCCACGGACGGCCCCACGGTGGGCGCCAACTGTCGTCGTTTTCTCACGACAGATGCCATGGGGTGGCTTATCAAGAGTGGTTGGGGCCGAAGGACGCCGACGGGCTCCAGGAGCGGGATTAGGCACAAGCGGTGGGGGACACACCATGTACCCAAGCGGCGGGAGGTAACACCCCTAGTCCTGCTGGTTTGGTTGATTAGAGATGGGGGGCTACAATGGTGCTCCACGAGCTGTTCGGGTAGAGGAGGAAGAAGCAGCTAGCTCGCCTTCTGTTCCTCTCTACGTGTGTGTGTGGGTGTGTCTCAAGCCGTCCCCTGCATGGGGGAGCTCCGGGGGGTTTTATAGGCTAACCCCCCGGAATACAATATGAATAGAAGGCTTCGGGGGGCCCCAGCTGTCGGCCTGTCTAGCCGGCCGCTGGGTCCCCGGCTGAGGAGTCTTGTTGCCAGTAGGGCCCGCCGGCTGCGGGGTCTCATCGGGAGCCGGGGGGGACCTGCCTGGCGGGCCCCAGCGCCTGTCTCATCGCGGCACGGGCCGTCCTTCGGGGTGTCGTCTTGCGGCAGTCGGACGCGGTCAGCGGTACGGCCGGCCGCGTTGTAGCCACGCCGGAGCAGGTAATGGAGTGGTTGAGGGCAGGCCAGCACTGTGTCATTCGCCAGGTCGCAGTCGGCCAGACTCAGAGGCACTGTCACCTCGCTGTAGCCACGCGTGCTCTGACAGCAGTACTTGCAGCACCGCCGGCTAGGGGGCTAGGCGTCTCCGCCCCTAGCCGGCTGGATGGAGTAGCCAGCCGCCCGGGGCCGAGCCGGACGTTCGGTGGAGCCGGCCGGGCGGTGCCGGCCCGCGGGGGGAGGCGGCTCGCCCCGCGGTTGTTTTTGAAAAGTGGGAGGCAGCCGTCTGAGGCTACCCCAAGGTTATCCCCCCATAAGGGTTCCATCTCCTCTTGGGCGGATCTGTGCAACCAGTTCATTGGTGCATACCACGGAGACCACAAGCTTCCCAGGCAGCCCTGCGATCCGCATGTTCTACCCCAGAGGGATGGCGAATCCCTCCGCAAGTATATTTAGTGATTCATCGGTGTACAACACAACATCCACGACATGTATCCTGTCGTAGTCATTGCCGTGTTCCACACGAACGTGCGCAACAGGCAGATGCGTGAGGAGATGAGCATTAACAAGGTACGAGATATCACCGAGATTTACGCTCTGGCGGACAAGTGCGCACATGCTAAAGAAGTGAGGAGGCTCCCGGGAGAAGATGCTGGCGCAGAAGTCGACTGCGACGACGAAGACTCATCTACCTCCAAGAAGAAAGGCCGGAAGCGCAATCGCAAGCGCAAAGGCAAGGCAGTCATGGCTGTCGAGGGCTCCGGCAACTCCAAAGCAGGCAATAAATCCAAGAAGGATAACTACGGAAAGGAGGTTGCCGTGTGCTCGTGTGACGATGAAGCCACGGCAGGCGAAATGACCGGCAAGACCAACGGGCCATACTGCAAGATTCATCGCACCAAGGGCCACGACCTCCAAGAGTGCCCGCAAGTGGAGCAGCTTGCCGAGAAGCAGAAGGAGGAATACAAGAAGCGCGACAAGGAGAAGGGCCATGATGGTGCAGGTGGATCTGGCAAGAAGAATGGTGGCAGCCGTGGTGGTCGCCGCGGCAAGGCCAAGCAGTAGAAAAAGAAGCCTGCTAGAGGCCGCGAGAAGAAATCAGATGAACAGGATGATGATGACGAGGATGAAGAACGATCTGATGGCCATGAATTCCAGAAGGCCATATATGCCATGTGCATTGATGGAGGTGCATCTCTGCACTCCTCTCACCGGCATCTCAAACAATTGGCCCGTGAGATCAATGCGGCGGAACCAGCAGCGGAGGCGCAAAAACCCCTCAACTGGTCTAACATGCCCACCATTTTTTTCACAGAATATTGATACATCCATTTTGCATCATGATTTCCTACTGTTATTTATTATGTTTTGTTGAATAATAATGCTTTAGGGAGTGATTCTAATGCCTTTTCTCTCATAATATGCAAGGTTTACACAAAGAGGGAGAATACCGGCTGCTGGAATTCTGGACATGAAAAGAGCACATCAGAGATACCTATTCTGCACATCTCCAATGGAGCTGAAACTTTACAGAGATTATTTTTGGATTTAATAAAAAATACTAGAGCAAAGAACTACCGGAGGGGGCCACCCTGGTGGGCACAAGACACCAGGGCGCCCCAGCCCCCCCCCCCCCCGGCCCACCTCCGGTGCCCATCTTCTGGTATATAATATCTTTTGACCTAGAATAAGAGGAGGACTTTCGGGACGGAGTGCCGCCGTCTCGAGGCGGAACTTGGGCAGCAACACTTTTGCCCTCCGGTGGAGCGATTCCGCCGGGGGAACTTCCCTCTCGGAGGGGGAAATCAAAGCCATCGTCATCACCAACACCCCTGTCATCTTTGGTAGGCCAATTTTCATTAACATCGTCAATAGAACCATCTCCTCTCAAACCCTAGTTCATCTCTTGTGTTCAATCTTTGTACCGGAACCTCAGGTTGGTACCTGTGGGTGACTAGTAGTGTTGATTACCTTGCGCAGTTGATTACTATATGGTTTATTTGGTGGAAGATTATATGTTCAGATCCATTATGCTATTCAATACCCCTATGATCTTGAGCATGATTATTATTTGTGAGTAGTTACCTTTGTTCTTGAGGTCACGGGAGAAGTCATATTGCAAGTAATCATGTGAATTTGATAGGTGTTCGATATTTTGATGATATGTATGTTGTGATTCCCTTAGTGGTGTCATCTGAATGTCGACTACATGACACTTCACCATTCTTGGGCCTAAGGGAATGCATTGTGGAGTAGTTATTAGATGATGGGTTGCTAGAGTGACAGAAGCTTAAACCCTAGTTTATGCGCTACTTCATAAGGGGCTGATTTGGATCCAAACGTTTAATTCTATGGTTAGATTTTATCTTAATACTTTTCTCATAGTTGCGGATGCTTGCGAGGGGGTTAATCATAAGTGGGAGGTTGTTCAAGTAAGAACAGCACCGAAGCACCGGTCCACCCACATATCAAATTATCAAAGTAGCGAACACGAATCAAACCAACATGATAAAAGTGACTAGATGAAATTCCCGTGTACCCTCAAGAACACTTCGCCTATTACTAGAGACTGTTTTGGCCTGTCCTTTGCCACAAAAGGATTGGGCTACCTTTCTGCACCTTATTTACCATTACCGTTATTTGCTCATTACCAATTATCTTGATATCAAACTATCTGTTACCGACAATTTCAGTGCTTGTAGAAATTACCTTGCTGAAAACCGCTTGTCATTTCCTTCTGCTCCTCGTTGGGTTCAACACTCTTACTTATCGAAAGGACTAAGATTGATCCTCTATACTTGTGGGTCATAAATACTCTTTTCTAGCGCCGTTGCCAGGGAGTGAAGCGCTCTTGGTAAGTGGAAATCGGTAAGGAAAAACTTATACTACGTGCTGAAATTTATTGCTACTTGCTACTATGGAAAACAATCCTTTGAGAGGTTTGTTCGGGATATCTTCACCTCGACCGGAACCACAATTAGTTTCCCCTCAACCTACTGCACCTACTGAAAATATTGGTTATGAAATTCCTCCGGGTATGGTAGAACAACTACTTGCTAAACCTTATGCAGGAGATGGAACTGCACATTCTCATATGCACCTCTTATATGTGAACGAAATTTGTGGATTATTTAAGCTTGCAGATCTACCTTGAGATGAAGCTAAGAAGAATGTTTTCCCTTTATATTTGAAGGGAAAACATTGACATGGAATAGGCTATGTGATGATCTTGGATCGTGGAACTGGAATCGTTTGCAATTGGAATTCCACCAAAAGTTTTATCCCATGCATCTAGTTCATCGTGATCGGAATTATATATATAATTTTTGGCCTCGTGAAGGAGTAAGCATCGCTCTAGCTTGGGGGAGGCTTAAGTCAATGTTATATTCATGCCCCAATCATGACATCCCGAGAGAAGTTATCATTCAAAAAAATTATGCTTGGCTTTCTCATAATGATCAATCCATGCTCGATACTGATACGTCTCCAATGTATCGATAATTTATGAAGTATTCATGCCATATTCACCTATGTTTAGAATACTTTTATATAGTTTTGATGCACTTTATATGATTTATTTTGAACTAACCCGGACTGACGCTATTTTTAGCAGAATTATCGTGGTGTTGTTTTTGTGCAGAAAATGAAAGTTCTCGGAATCGCCTAGACGATTTTTTTGGAACAAAATAGGCACTAGACGCTTCGTGGGATGGCCAGAAGAGCCACGAGGTGGGCACAACCCACCAAGGCGCGCTAGAGGGCCCAGGCGCGCCCTGGTGTCTTGTGCCTCCTCGTGGCCCACCTTCGCGTGAAACCAACGCCAAAAATTCCTGTAAATATAGAAACCATCAGAAATAACCCTAGACTCTCCGCTCCACCGCCGCAACTCTCTGTATCGACGAAAAACCAATCTGGAAGCGTTCCAGAACCCTGCCAGAGAGGGTAGATCATCTCCGGTGGCCATCTTCATCATACCGGCGGAGGCCATGAAGAGGAGGGAGTAGTTCACCCTCGGGGCGATGGTATGTACCATTAGCTATGTGTTTAATATCTCTCTCTCTCTCTCTCTCTCTCTATCGTGTTCTTGAGATGTCATGATCTTGATGTATCATCGGCTTTGTTAATATAGTCGGATCATATGATGGTATTCCCTTGCTATCATGTTGTGATGAATTGAATCTTTCCCTTTGATATATCGTTATGTTGGATTGAATATTGGATTTGAGAACACTTGATATATGTCTTGCATATGGATACCCATGGTGACAATGGGGTGTTCTATTGATTCACTTGATGTATGTTTTGGTACTCAACTTGCGGATTCCCGAGGTGACATTCACTACAGGAATCAGGCTCTTTGCCGTCTACCATGGCAGACGGCAAAGGGCACAACCACGGATGGCAAAGGCCTTTTGAAAGCACATTTTCTCCCTTGGTGGTTTTGGCAATTAATAACAACATATATGTCATTGAACTAATGTTTCCACTAAGCATATTTCAGGAAAAGTTCAATGATAGGGATGGCAAAAGGATTGTGGATAACCCCAAGATGCAAGGAAATAGATTGGCAACGCTTCAAGCAAGAGGACTCTACATTTTACTTTGTGAGAAATCACTTTGATTCCATAGGAAATCCAATACTATTAAAAGGGGGTAAGGTATATTGGTGAACAAAATGCTCATACATGCACAAGTGATAGTCACCAAAAACACCCACAAGCTCTTCCACAAAAGTCTGTCCAAAGTCAAATATCCAAAATCGGTGCAACCAACACTTTCCACTCGGTGCCACTGATTCCCAAACTCAGACAGATCCATGCCAAACCCTAGCTAGTCGGTGCAACCGATTCTGCATCGGTGCCACCGAGTTCAGTTGCCAACTCTCTGTTTAGCTATTTTCAGTCTTCGGTACCACCGAGATTTGCCAGTCGGTCTCACCCAGTTTCTGGACCAACTCTCTGGATAGCCATTCACAAGAATCAGTACCACCGAGAATTGTGGATCAGCGCCACCGAGTTTCTGGACCAACTCTCTGGTAAGCCATGGTCGAAAATCAGTACCACCGAGAAGTGAGAATCGGCGTCACCGAGTTTGTGCAATCTGACCATTGGTCACCTGATCGGTACCACCGAGAGTTATATATCGGTCTCACCGAGATTCAAAAGTTGTCACCTTTTGGTCACTTCGGTACCACCGAGATTCACACATCGGTGTCACCGAGTAGGTCACTTTAGGTGTAACGGTTGGATTTTTGGAGATGCCTATATATACCCCTTCACCACCACCCACTCGAAAAAGAAGCACTTAGAACTATTCCACACTTTCCCCATCCAATTTTCTGAGAGAGAGCCACCTACTCATGTGTTGAGATCATGCCATTCCATTCCAACCATATGAATCTTGATCTCTAGCCTCCCCAAGTTGCTTTCCACCAATCCAATTTCTTCTACCAAGCCAAATCTGTGAGAGAGTGATTGTGTGTTGAGGAGTCTATCATCTTGAAGCACAAGAGCAAGGAGTTCATCGACATTGCCGAGCCTATTACCTTTTGGAGGGTGGTGCCTCCTAGATTGGTTAGGTGTCGCTAGGGAGCCTCCTACTTCGTGTTGTGGAGTTGAACCAAGAAGTTTGTAAGGGAAAGGAGATCGCCTACTTCGTGAAGATCTACCCATAGTGAGGCTAGTCCTTCGTGGACGGAAGCCGTTATGGAATAGTCAAGGTTGCTACTTCGTGGACCCTGATGGGTGGAGCCCTCCGTGGACTCTTGCAACCGTTACCCTCCGTGGGTTAAAGACTCCATAAACGTGGACGTACGATAGCACCACCTATCGAAACCACGGGAAAAATCATCGTGTCTACAAATTGCGTTTGATCTTCCTACCCTTCCTTTACTACTCATGCTTTTCTTTACTTTCCACTGCTATACTCTTAGACATGCATGTGTAGGGTGTGCTTGACTTGCTATAAATGCTAAAATTTGCCAACACTTAAAATTGGGAAAAAGTAGATTTTTATTTGGTCAAGTAGTCTAATCACCCCCCCCCTCTAGACATGCTTTTGGTCCTACAAGTGGTATCAGAGCTTTGGTCTCCATCGCATTGGTCTCACAACCTAGGAGAGTATGGCGTCTAGTGAGGGAAATTATCACTGTAGAGGTCCGTACTTTGATGGCACTAATTTTGCTAGTTGGAAGCACAAAATGAAAATGCATATTCTTGGTCATAACCCCGCCGTACACTACTAGGAAAATGGCTATAGCTAATAAGGACATTAATGGCGCACCATGTATGTTGTGCGCCACTGCTATATAGCAGTGGCGCACCAGATATGGGTGCGCCATTAATGACCATATTACTAATGGCGCACCTGGTGTGTGGTGCGCCATTACTAGTTTTGTCCTGGCCCCACACCCCTCCCCAGACTTTGCAGTGGCGCACGAGGGGAAAGTGCGCCATTACTAGTTTTAACTAGTAATGGCGCACCACACCCACGGTGCGCTATTACTATGTTTGTCCTGGCCCCACACCCCTCCCCAGACTTAGCAGTGGCGCACCAGGGGGAAGTGCGCCATTACTAGTTTTAACTAGTAATGGCGCACCACACCCACGGTGCGCCATTACTAACAATTTTTTTTCAATTTTTTTTTTCAAAACTAGTAATGGCGCACCACACACCAGGTGCGCCATTAGTAACCCTGGTTACCAATGGCGCATTCTTAGGAGGTGCGCCATTGGTAACCTGAGAGCAGCTAGATATTTTTGACAGCCACCTACCACACTCACTTTCCCCACTTCATTCTCTCCACCTCTACCAAGCTTGGTCTCGGCTGCCTCCTCCTCCTCACCTCATTTGCACCATAGATTCACCCAAATTAAGTGGTTAAATTTCCTTTTTTTGATAGGTAAGTAAGGGGAAAGCTTTCTTTATGTTCTAGATCTACTTTTTTCTCCCTCCAACGTACACACTTTTTATGGCCTAGATCTACACTTTTCTCATTGAGCTAGATCTACGTATGTTTGTGGTGTTGCATATGTTTGTGTTTGCAGGTACCGGTATTTGAAATGCGATAGTTGCCAATATTTTGCCGGAATGTTGATTCATTTCCGTTTCGGCGAGAATTTGGCACTATGCATTCTTTTTGGTCCTATTTTTAGGCAAAGTCATGCCAAATTTTTTTTTGGTTCTAAAATATCGTTTTGCTCTACCCCGCAGGCGACCATGGTCCGCACGATGACCGAAGGCATCGTGAATAGGTTTTTGAGCTCCGCGAAGGCCGAGATGCTTCAAAAGAACGAGACGGAGATAAGATGTCTGTGTCGAAGATGCAAGCTGAAGAGCCTTATGGCCCCGGATTCCAGACTAGTGTGGGACCACCTGCTCGTGCGTGGTTTCATGGATGGCTATCGGTGGCAAGGTGATGAAGATGATTATGAAGTCGTCCATGGGGGCCGGGCAAGAAATAAGGAAGGGCAGCAAGACAATAGCGGCGAGGGCGGGCGAGAAGATGAAGAATCTCCAGGACATGATCACGAAGTAGATGCAGGACACAGTCATCATGTAGAAGATGCCGGACATGATGATGAGGAAGATCAAGACGAAGGGCATGATCATGAAGATGAAGATGCCGGAGCAGACGACGATGGACCATCGATGGGCTGGGTGCAGGACCCTCATATTCAAAAGCTGCTTCTCAAGCAGACGGGTAACGCAAGAGCTGCCGCCCGAGAGAAAGCCAAGCTGGATCAACTGGAGATAGACGCGGTTACTCCATTGTATGAAGGATGCAGGCCCGAGGAT
Organism: Elymus sibiricus; assembly: GCA_039707655.1. Taxonomy (NCBI): domain Eukaryota; kingdom Viridiplantae; phylum Streptophyta; class Magnoliopsida; order Poales; family Poaceae; genus Elymus; species Elymus sibiricus. Next base: position 157,783,212 of record CM077673.1, read on the forward strand.
ACCCACCTGAAAGTAACGCTCATGGCTCTGGAGATGAAGGTAAAACACAAAATGACCGACGCATGCTTCGACGAGAACATGTCATTCTGGCACGAACGTCTTCCCAAGGGGAACAAGTGCCCGACCAGTTTCGAGGAGGCAAAGAAAATTGTGTGTCCTCTAGATTTACCGCACGTGAAATACCATGTGTGCATGAACGGTTGCATCATTTATCGGGACGAGCACGCGGAGTCTACCATATGTCCGGTGTGCGGCGTCACTCGATACAAGAAGAGGAAGAAAGCTCCTCGAAAAGTGGTGTGGTACTTTCCGATCACTCCTCGTCTGCAGCGGTATTTCGCGGACCCTAAGCTAGCAGAGCTCCTGCGTTGGCACGCGGATAGGAAGGAGAAGAAGCGAGAAGATGACGGAAATGATCCGGAGATAAATAAAAAAGACAAGATGCTGAGTCACCCTAAGGATGCGAGCCAGTGGCAAGCGTTGAACTTCGAACACCCAGAATTTGGGGACGATCCAAGGAACATCATGCTGGGCACGAGCACCGATGGAGTCAATCCGTTTGGCAGCCAGAGAAGCACACATAGCACCTGGCCTGTGTTTGTGTGGATGTACAACCTTCCCCCCTGGATGTGCATGAAGAGGAAGTACATTCACATGAGTATGCTAATTGAAGGGCCGAAACAACCAGGGAACGACATCAATCTGTATCTGGGGCTGCAGAAAGAGGAGCTAGACACGCTGTGGAAAACGCCGGCCAATACGTGGGACGCCGCAGCGAAAGAATATTTCCCTATGAGAGCCGCACTGCTCACGACGGTGCACGACTATCTCGGTTACGGATATGTCGCGGGGCAGGTGGTCCACAGATTTTGTGCATGCGTCAGGTGCACGGATGACACAACGTATCGCCGGCTAGATAGAGATCCCGGGTCTTCGAAAACCGTGTTCATGGGACATCGAAGGTGGCTTCGCGACGATGACGCATGGAGAAAACGCAAGGATCTGTTCGATGGTGAAACCGAACCCCGAAGACCCCCACGTATGAGGAGCGGCGAGGAAATAGACGAGTTGTTGAAAAATTGGAAAGAGTGCCCACCGCCGGGAAAGAAGCGAAAGGCGCCAGAGCCGCTGCTGAAGGTATGGAAAACGAGGTCTGTTTTCTGGGACTTGCCGTACTGGAAGATCCTCCGTGTGCCTCACAGCCTTGATGTCATGCATATCACAAAGAACGTGTGCGAGAGTCTGCTTGGTACCCTGCTCAACATGCCAGAGAGGACCAAAGATGGGCCGAAAGCAAGGGCAGACTTGCAATCAATGGGCATCAGGGAGGAGCTTCACGCAAAACGCCCTAATGATGATGATGATGATGATGATGAGGCGAAGGACACGGAAAGTCGTCGCAAAGGCAAAAAGGCCAAGAAGATCGAATATGACTGCCCTTCCGCGTGCTTCACTCTAAGTCAGAAGGAGATCGAGCAGTTTTTCACCTGCCTCCTAGGAGTAAAACTTCCTTACGGTTGCGCGGGGAAGATAAGCAGATACCTAGACTCAGCTAAGCAAAACTTCAGCGGGATGAAGTCTCACGACTGTCACGTGCTGATGACGCAGATACTTCCAGTTGCAATCCGTGGGATCATGGACGCGCACGTCCGTGATACTTCCAGTTGCAATCCGTGGGTTCCGGGGCTAAATTATTCAACCGCGAGAAAGAAGGGAAAGAAGATTGTGAAAAGATAGCTAAGATCGAATCACGACGTGTCGGCCGCGTGTGTGTGTCAGTGGCAAGCTCAATCTTTGATGACTGTTATTTCATGTCACTTGATTTCAACCATGTCATCTAATTCTAAATCTTGGCACAATGGTTTCTTTTGGCCTTCCCTTGATTTCCATGAATTTACATTTGAACTTCAGTTCCTGGAAAATTCAAGTGTAGTTCAAATCTCATTTGAATTTAATTCAAATGCCTGTCATTTTACTTCTGTCAAATTGGTTCAAACCAATTTTATAAAATCAGAAATAAATCAATAATATCAAATCTTATTTTTATAAGATTTTATCACTCCATTTGCATTTTCCTTTTCTTTTATCTCAAATATTAAATTATTACATGCAAGTAAAAATTCAAAAAAATAAAAAAATGTTAGTAATGGCGCACCAGGAGAAGGTGTGCCATTGCTATCACGATGTTTATGGCGCACCCCTAAGAGGTGCGCCATTGCTCTCACGATGTTTATGGCGCACCCCTAAGAGGTGCGCCATTGATATACCTATTTATATGGCGCACCCCTAAGAGGTGCGCCATTGATATACCTGTTTTTATGGCTCACCCCTAAAAGGTGCGCCATTGCTATCATTCTACCCTAAATTAGGGTATCCTCCCCTCCCCTCCCCGCCTACCCACACAGTACACCCCCTCGACCCCCCCGCGGCCCCGCCGCCTCCCCGTCTCCGGCGACCCCGTGCCCGTCTCCGGCGACCCCGCGCCCCTGTGCCCATCTCCGGCGACCCCGCGACCCCGTGCCCGCCGCCGCCCGCTCAGCCCCCACAGGTACTCTCCTCCCTCCTACTCACTCCTCCCTGCTCCTCCATTCCCCCCGTCCTCCTCTGTTCTCGATGCACAGGGCCGGCCTGAGCAGCGACGCAACACCGTACCACTCCTGTCCCTCCCTCCCCGCCTCTGTTCGCGCATGGCTCCGCCTGCCTGACGCCTTCTATCTTGTCGCAGGGGAAGGTGGTGCCGGCGTGTACGGCGTCTGAGCCTTCTTTGTGCTCCTCCTCACACGCCGCTCCTCCTCTCCGGCGACCCCGCGCCCCCGCGCCCGTCTCCCCCGACCCCGACCCCGTCGCCTCAACAACAAGAGCAGCACAAGAATCGGACGAAGGTATGTATCCCCATCCGCTCACCATCCCCATCTCCATCTCTGACTAGAGTACATCTGATGGTGGATGGTCGCCGCTTGTATGCCAATCCCGGGACGAGTTCAGGGACCTGGTGCTCAGGAGTAGCGAGTACTGTGCGGCGTAACCACCTCATCCATTAGTAATTTAGTTTCCTAACTCCGCTATTTACTGGGAAAATTCAGAATCTGATCTCTCTCTGAAGAAGGGGATGCACTTAACAGTTAACTGAATTTCTTGTTCTGGTGGTCTGACAAGTGTGTTGTTCATTTCTCTTGGTATCTTGGCTGCTCCAGTGGCACGAAGCCGAGCTACCTTGGCGTGCAGAAGAGCCCTCCCTCCCTTGCCTTGTGAGGGGAAGGTTTGATGTGAACTGTGATGCTTTCCATGATTGTGGATGTGATTTTAGTATTTATGATAATTTCCTTGTATGACCATGAGATGTAGTATAATTTCGCTGTTCTCGGATCAATTCGAGCATTCTAGTGTTGAATAGAAAAGATGTGGATCAAAATTTTGTACTAGCCAGCATGTAGGAAACATCTAGAGCCAGCATGTAGGAAAGATCTAGAGCCAGCATGCATTTTTGCAGCAGGAAAAGAAAGAAAATGTAGGTGCGCATCAGTATTTGATCTGCAATTCATTGAACATTCTTCTTGCATGATATATGCTACTGCGGTGGCTGCTTTGTAATTACTAGTGCAGTGCTTGGTTGTCCACCTATTTATGTGGTGCTGTTTAACCTGATCCTCCAACATTCATCTTACTCACGCGCAGCTTACTGAACAAGTGCAAGCGCTGCAGAGGGACAAGGAGATACTCAAGACCAACCTAAACAAAGCAGAGCAGGAGGTACGATATATACTAAACCTCTCTTGTCCTTGCAACAGCCATGTTCTCCACCTCGCCTTCTAAGTGAATGTCAATAGATTTGTGCGAAACTAACGTGGTTCTGACAGTCAGAAGTTTCTTGCGTTTTTCAATTCAAGGTTAAGTTGCTATTCGAGGAGAACAGAGCTCTGGACGAAGCGGACAAGAGGCTGCTGTGCTTGCTAGAGAAGGAGCAGAAACATCGGTCCGAAAGAAAGCACTCCGCCAGTAATTCCACCAAGGTAAAAACACCAACCAACCATAAAAGCTCAAGTCTGTATATGAAGACATGAGTTGGCACTCTCGTTTGGACAAAAATTGCCCCTCCCCATGCTTGGTCTATCACACACGTGGGTGCTTGTTCATGTGCTCCCGTGAACCAATACCGTTGTTCTGGTTGCTGTGGTGATGACAGCTCGCTGGGTTCTTCACCCCTGCTCCTACGGCTGTGTAGTGCATATCCACTGGATTGGCCTCCCTTGCTGGGCTGTATCCTTTTGGTTTGGGGTTTATGTGCAGGTACATTGAGTTGCCAATGTTTTGCCGGAATGTTGATTAATTTCCGTCCGGCAAATTTCTGGCACTCCGGCATGACCTTTTTTAGCAAAGGTCATGCCGAATTTTTCCTAGAATTTATGTTGCCAGCTAAATTACCCCTGTCAATGAAATTACCCCTGCCATGCTCTATTAATAGTTTTAGGACACTATTCTTTCTTGTCATGACACTTATTTTGAGTGCGCTTCAGATATCTTGGAATGTTGTTCCGAGGATAGATACAAATTAAAGTAAAACAAGAGGTTCTTTTTTTGTGAAGTCAAATTAAAATAAGAATGTTTTTTTAGAAAGAAAATACCCGAGCATTATCAAGTCCCAACAAAGAAGGAGCAATGTGCTTAAGATCACCATCGCACTAATTATTAGCCATTTTTTCCTATTTAGAGCGAACATGGCAAACAACGATGAGGCCGGCGGTTCGGGCAAGCCATTCTGGGAGCTGTCCCAGGAGATGGAGGAAGAACCTCACCGCTATGAGGACGCCGCGGAAGACACCGATCCCGACTACACAACCCCTAGTGGCGTCGGGGATGACACCACTGATGGTGCCGCTGGGGATGCCACCACTGATGATGGCAGCGAACGCACAGATGGCAGCCAACCGAAGAGGCAACGGAAGGACCGGCGCCCGAACGTGCTCGGCACTGTCAAGGAGGAATTTACTGAAGTGTCCTCCAGTGGGCATCCAACGGCGCCCAAAGAATTAGTCGGTGGGTACGCGGGACAACTCGGGTGCATTCTCCGGAGCAACGTCTCGATCAACACCGAGAACCTAAGGCATCGTGACCGAGGGAATTTGCGCAACCTCCTCTTCACGAAGCTGCACGAACGATACAAGTTCCCCGGTGACTTCGCAAACACACACCTCTCAGGGAATAAAGTGAACAGTGCCGCCCCCACGAAGATGAGCACAGCCCTGGCTACTTGGAGAGTCGCGGTGAAGAGAATGATTCTAAGAGGTGATAGTTATGAGAAGATCAAGGAGAAAAATCCTTCGATCAGCGAAGCTGACTACCTGGAGTTCAAGATCAAGTGCGAGAGCAACGCATCCGCGGAATCAAGTCAGTGGGGGAAAGATATGTGGGACTTGAACTTAGGGGTCCACAAACTCGGTCCCGGCGGTTACAGAGTGGCGGAACCTAAATGGGACAAGGAGGACGCGGAGCGTGCCGAGCAAGGCCTACCGCCCCTCTTCGATAAATACCATGAAAAGCAGACCAGGAACTATGTCAGGGCCCGGTACAAGGTGGACCCGGTAACAAAGGAGCTTACCACGGATCCGAAGGTGAAGGATCTTGAGCGTCTTCTGGTAAGGAATACACCCCCGCGTAATTAGCTCCATATGGTTGCATTCTAATTAATGAAGCCAAATTTCTAAATGGTTCACGTTCCTTCCGCAGGAAACTGAAAGCAGTAGCGCGGGGTCTTAGAGCTCCCCGTCTGCCCCTTGGGACACCACTTTAAATAGGGCGTTGAACGTAATGAAACACAAGGATAAGTTCAGTAAGCCGTCGTCAGCTGGTCGTGTGGCCGGCAAAGGCTTGTCCACGAAATGGTCGGAATACTATAAGACTGGGCGAAAGGAGAGAAAGACCAGCTCGGAAAGCCAGGAGCGCGAGGTTAAAGAACTCAAGGCACAAGTGGGGATGCCCCCGGAAGGCATCCCCTCTTTCGTCTTCAACATTATCGGTAAATCTTACTTAGAGCTATATTTTTATTCATCACATAATATGAGTTTTGCTTGTAGCATCATTTTATTTTTTTATCTGTTAGATGTTATTTATAATCTTGTTTTTCAATAAAAAGTTCCAAGAATTGCCTTAGGATGCTTGCATTGCATGTTTGATGTGTGCTGTGTAAAAACAGAAACTTTCTCTGTAGTGTTTGAATTTTCATATTTTACTGGAACGTGGAAAGTTTCTGAATTTTTTACACAGTGTTGTCATGTAAATGATTTAGACTGTACTAAATTTACATAATTGTTTGAGTTACATAAGTACACTATTTTCATAAATTGTTACAGACTGTTCTGTTTGGACAGATTGCTGTCATAGTTTTGTTATCTACTTATCCTATAGTTTCCATAGTCTATATTGGTAGATATAAATTGTGGAAATTATAGTATACAGTAGATAATGTTTGGAAATTATTATGAAACTTGTCTTGGCAGTACATAAAGAATTGATTTATTATTATGTGCACTAACCTATCTCACGAGTTCTTTCAAGTTTTGTGTGGATGAAGGTTTTGAGAATAGGTGAAACCGGGATATGAGAGGATTGAACGAGATACAAAAGCTCAAGCTTGGGGATGCCCAAGGCACCCCAAGTAAATATTTCAAGAAGTCTCAAGCATCTAAGCTTGGGGATGCTACGCATCCCACCTCTCTTCGTCAACTATCGGTTAGCCTATGTTGAGCCTAAACTTTTATTCGTTCACATGATGCGTGCTATTCTTGGAGTCCTATTTTTGTTTAGTTTGCTGTTTGAATAAAATACTCAGATCTGAAAATCTTCATTAAGAGAGAGAGTCCTCACATAGCTACTTAATTGTTTGACTACTCATTGATCTTCACTTATATCTTTTGAGAGTAGCTTGTCATTTACTCTTGTGCTTCACTTATATCCTATGAGTAAATTGTTGAATGAATTGAATACCATGAAGTTGAAATTATATGTTCATATCATGCCTAGTAGTAGCTTCACATTAGGTTTAGAAAGTGAAATCTTTTTGAAGCTTGACAAGCACAATATTGGTCATACAAGCAATTCGTAAATGATTAGTATAAGGAAGAGAACTTTCACATACAAATTTATTATCTTGGACATCTTCTATGATTGTGAATACCCATTAATTATTTTCAAACTTGAGAAAATTAGTTGAAGTTGGACAAGGAAGACAATGTAATGAGTTATGGTTGTGTATATTTGCATAGAAGTTATATTGTTGTGGATCCTCCAACAAGTGGTGCTTGTTTAAAACCTTTTGCTAGCCAACACTTCGTACTAAGTAGAGATAATACTTGTGCATCCAAATCCTTGAGCCAAGTTTCTTCCATAAGAGTCCACCATACCTACCTATATATATAGTATTTCACTGCCATTCCAAGTAAATTTGCATGTGCCACCTCTAAACATTCAAATAAACATCTGTTTGTGTTCCTGGAACGCTCACGGAGCGACGGGGGGCGGTCAATATCTTCCATGTTAAGCGGGTTATTCTCATGATGAGTGTTTATTCACTCGTCCTTGCACGAGAGGGGCGGTAATAGGGATTCCCAGTCCCGAAATAAAAAAATGCAAATAATTAAACAAAACTCCCCCAGGAATGTTGTTGGTATGGACGATACCCGTGGATTCGGCTAGCCGTGGAGTGTGTTTGTTGGTGGAGGGGGAGTAAATCTTTACTTTTACCGCTTGGGAACCGCCGCTAATGTGTTTAACATGGAAGATATTGATAACTCTTGGTCGTAACGTTGACAGGAAGGGTGCACCTGCCAAAATTATATTTATCTCTGATTTAAGCTTTGAGCTCTAGCACGTTTGCAAATCCCTGCTTACCTCTTCAAAGGGACAATCTATTTACTTTCATGTTATTTACTATTCATGTTGAGTCAACTTCTTATTCCAACGTCAGTCTATTAGTTGGCAAACATCATCTGGTGGGGAAAGATCCAAACATATATATCCAGTCAAATATATTTGATCATGATTTATTATTGTTGACAACACTAGTAGAGAAATGGCTAGCCACAACTCTTGTTGGTGGCGCACCATTTTTAGCCGACGCCAGCACTAATATTTTCAAATAGTGCTGGCATTGCCTAAATTTGTACGTTATTGGTATATAGTTAGTGGCGGCGTGCAAATTCTGCCGAACGTCACTTGTATGAGGACCCCAACGCTCTCGCCTTTCACCTATTATTGTTGGCGTGACTAAAGTTCCTACGCCATAGGTATTTTCGTAGGCCCGGCGTGGCGCATTTAGGCCCATTAGGCGCACGCCAGCACTAGTTGGTTTTAACAGGTAAAATCTAGATCCATTCGTCCTCACTCTCTCTCGATCCCCAACTCCACCCGTCCTCCTCTCAATCCCCCCCGCCGCTGGCCGTCTCCGCCTCGCCCGACGCTACCCGTCTCCACCCGACGACGCCACGCCCGACCTGGCCTGTCTTCGTCGGAGGAGGAGCGTGAGGCCGCCCCCCTGCTGCCACCCAACACTTCCCGTCTCCACCCGACGCCGCCTCGACCCGCCCCGCCCGACTCAAGCACAGGTAAGTTCCTTATGTTCTAGTTCCAAGAGTTGTGGCTAGAGAATTTTGTTCCTTATGTTCTTGTACCAAGAGTTATAGGATCCAATGCCACCACTTTGTTTTAACTGTGGCGCCATATTGCTAGCATCGGGTGTCTACGCCAGCAAGGCCATTTTGGCCACGCCATTGCTAGGCTTTTCTGCACTAGTGCAATTATCTCTATGATAAATGAGTTGGCAGGCGAAACATTAAGCCCCTATCTTTGTCTGTGTTCGATGGATGCCATTTGTTCTAAAAATATGCTTTGAGTACTAGCAATCATAGAAGACTATATGATGATTGAGTATGTGGAGCTCTTACTTAGACTATGTTGAGAATAAGTTGAATTGCAATTGTTTGGTGACTAAGAACATATGTTTTAAGTTTCAAGAGAATTCATTGTTTGAACCATAACATGTGAATTGGTTGCTACTTTATGAGGAAAAGTTGCTGGTTATGATGCTAGAAAATTGACTGAAATTATCAATGATCAAACTTATATATATTATGCTAGCATTCACACTTCATAAATTAGTTCTTTAATCATTTACCTACTCGAGGACGAGCAGGAATTAAGCTTGGGGATGCTGATACGTCTCCAACGTATCGATAATTTATGAAGTATTCATGCCATATTCACCCATGTTTACAATACTTCTATATGGTTTTGATGCACTTTATATGATTTATTTAGAACTAACCCGGACTTACGCTGTTTTCAGCAGAATTACCGTGGTGTTGTTTTTGTGCAGAAAATGAAAGTTCTCGGAATCGCCCGAAACTTTTTGACGATTTTTTTTGGAAAAAAAGAGGCACTAGACGCTTTGTGGGAGGGCCAGAAGAGCCACAAGGTGGGCACAACCCACCAGGGCGCGCCAGAGGGCCCAGGGGCGCCCTGGTGTCTTGTGCCCTACTCGTGGCCCACCTTCGCGTATAACCAACGCCAAAAATTCCTATAAATATAGAAACCATCAGAAATAACCCTAGACTCTCCGTTCCGCAGCCAGAACTCTCTGTATCGATGAAAAACCAATTTGGAGGCGTTCTAGTACCATGTCGGAGAGAGTAGATCATCTCCGGTGGCCATCTTCATCATCCCGGTGGAGGCCATGACAAGGAGGGAGTAGTCCACCCTCGGGGCAGAGGGTATGTACCAGTAGCTATGTGTTCAATCTCTCTCTCTCGTGTTCTTGAGAAGTCACGATCTTGATGTATCACGGGCTTTGTTAATATATTCGGATCATATGATGTTATTCCCTTGCTATCATGTTGTGATGAATTGAATCTTTCCCTTTGAGATATCGTTATGTTCGATTGAATATTGGACTTGAGAACACTTGATATATGTCTTGCATATGGATACCCGTGGTGACAATGGGGTGTTCTATTGATTCACTTGATGTATGTTTTGGTACTCAACTTGCGGATTCCCGAGGTGACATTGAGGTAATCTATGCATAGGGGTTGATGCACGTTCTTTTCCTACGTTCTCCGATAGAAACCTTGGGGCACTCTTTGAGGTTCTTTGTGTTGGATTGAGCATTATGAATCTGAAATTGGTTGATGCGTATCATATGGTGTTATTTTAGTACGAACTCTAGATAGATTGATCGGAAAGGATAACTTGGTGTTATTTTAGTACGAACTCTTGGATAGATCGATCGGAAAGGATAACTTTAAGGTGGTTTCGTACCCTACAAACAATTTCTTCTTATGTTTTCCGCTAGATAAGAACTTTGCAGTGATTCTTCGTTGCATGTTGAGGGATGGTTATGTGATCCAATTATATTAGCATTGTTGAGAGATTGCACTAGCGAAAGTACGGACCCTAGGCCTTGTTTTCAAGCATTGCAATACCGTTTGTGCTCACTTTTGTTACTTGCTACCTTACTATTTTTATATTTTCAGATTACAAAAACCTATTTGTACCATCCATATTGCACTTGTATCACGATCTCTTCGTCGAACTAGTGCACCTATACAATTTGCCATTGTATTGGGTGTGCTGGGGACACAAGAGTTTTCTTGTATTTGATTGCAGGGTTGTTTGAGAGAGACCATCTTCATCCTACACCTCCCACAGATTGATAAACCTTAGGTCATCCACTTGAGGGAAAATTGATACTGTCCTACAAAACTCTGTGCTTGGAAGCCCAACAAAGTCTACAAGAATAAAGTTGCGTAGTAGACATCAGATACTTCTTGTGCTGGTTCTTATATGGAGAAGACTATCGAATTCAAGTGGGATCTCTTGGAAAGAATTAAACGCAACTCTGAAGATTGGGAACTCGACGATGGTAACGAGTCACGTATAAAGCTTGAGTTTGATTGTGTTAAATCTTTTATGAATACCGATACTTTTCACAAGTTTAGCACTAAATATGGACTTGACTCTGAGATAGTAGCCTCTTTCTGTGAAACATTTGCTACTCATGTTGATCTCCCTAAGGAGAAGTGATTTAAATATCACCCCCCTATTAGAGAAGAAATTAAAGAACCGGTCATAGCTAAAGATGAAACCATCATTTACAATGTTGATCCAATTGTGCCTACCGCTTACATTGAAAAACCACCTTTCCCTGTTAGGATAAAGGAACATGCTAAGGTATCAACTGTGGTTCGCAAGAGTAATATTAGAGAACCTAAACCCCCTGAGCAAATTGAAGTAGAACCTAGTGTTGCTATGGTTAAAGATCTCTTGGTAGAAAATATTAATGGGCATGTAATCTACTTTTGTGATGAAGCTGCTAGAATCACCAAACCTGATGAAAAAGATAAACATAGACCCATAGAAGGCATGCGTGTTGTCTCAGTCAAAATAGGAGATCATTGCTATCATGGTTTATGTGATTTGGGTGCTAGTGTGAGTGCTATCCCTTTTACCTTATACCAAGAAATTATGAATGAAATAGCACCTGCTGAAATAGAAGACATTGATGTTACTATTAAACTTGCTAATAGAGACACCATCACACCACTTGGGATTGTTAGAGATGTTGAAGTCTTGTGTGGGAAAGTAAAATACCCAACTGATTTTCTAGTTCTTGGATCCCCACAAGATGACTTTTGTCCCATTATCTTTGGTAGACCTTTCTTGAGCACCGTCAACGCTAAGATAGATTGTGAAAAACAAACTGTCGGTGTCAGTTTTGGTGGTGTGTCTCATGAGTTTCATTTTTCCATGTTTAGTAGACAACCTCGTGATAGAGCGTTATCTAGTAAGGATGAAATAATTGGTCTTGCTTCTATTGTCGTGCCTCCTACTGATCCATTAGAACAATATTTGCTTGACCATGAAAAGGATATGCACTTGCGTGAAAGAAACGAAATAGATCAAATTTTCTTTGAACAACAACCTCTCCTGAAACACAATTTGCCAATTGAAACTCTTGGAGGTTCTCCTCCACCTAAAGGTGATCCTGTGTTTGAATTAAAGCAATTGCCTGACACTTTGAAGTATGCTTATCTTGATGAGAAAAAGATATATCCTGTTATTATTAGTGCTAACCTTTCCGAACATGAAGAAGAAAGATTATTAAAAGTTCTAAGGAAGCATCGGGCTGCTATTGGATATACTCTTGATGATCTTAAGGGCATTAGTCCCACTCTATGTCAGCACAAGATTAATATGGAACCTGATGCTAAACCCGTTGTTGATCACCAGCGACGATTAAATCCCAAGATGAAAGAAGTGTTAAGAACTGAAATATTAAAGCTTATGGAAGCAGGTATAATCTATCCCATAGCTTATAGTAGATGGGTATGTCCCGTTCATTGTGTCCCTAAGAAGGGAGGTATTACCGTTGTTTCTAATGATAAAAAGGAACTCATTCCACAAAGAATTGTCACTGGCTATAGAATGGTAATTGATTTTAGAAAATTAAATAAATCTACTAGAAAAGATCATTACCCTCTGCCTTTCATTGATCAAATGCTAGAAATATTATCTAAGCACACACACTTTTGTTTTCTGGACGGATATTCTGGTTTCTCTCAAATACCTGTGTCATAATCTAAGCACACACAATTTTTATTATCAAACCACCTTTACTTGCCCTTTTGGAACCTATGCTTATATACATATGCCTTTTGGTTTATGCAATGCACCTGCTACCTTTCAAAGATGTATGACTGCTATATTCTCTGACTTTTGTGAAAAGATTGTGGTGGTTTTCATGGATGATGTTTCCATTTAAGAGACTTCTTTCGATGATTGCTTAAGCAACCTTGATCGAGTTTTGTAGAGATGTGAACAAACTAATCTTCTCTTGAATTAGGAGAAGTGACACTTTCTGGTTAATGAAGTTCTTGTCTTGGGGCATAAAATATCTAAACGAGCTATTGAGGTGGATAAAGCTAAAGTTGATGCAATTGAGAAAATGCCATGTCCTAAAGATATTAAAGGTATTCGAAGTTTCCTTGGTCATGCTGGTTTCTATAGGAGGTTCATTAAATACTTCTCTAAAATTTCTAGGCCTCTTACTAATCTTTTGCAAAAGGATATTCCTTTTGGTTTTTATGATGATTGTGTTGAAGCCTTTGAAACACTCAAGAAAGCCTTAACCTCTGCACCTATCGTTCAACCACCTGATTGGAACTTGCCTTTTGAAATTATGTGTGATGCTAGTGATTATGCTGTTGGTGCTGTTCTAGGACAAAGAGTTGATAAAAAAAATGAATGTTATCCATTATGCTAGCAAAACTCTAGACAGTGCTCAACGAAATTATGATACTACTGAAAACAAATTTTTAGCAGTTGTTTTTTCCTATGATAAATTTAGATCCTATATTGTTGACTCCAAAGTCATTGTTCACACCGATCATGCTGCTATAAAATATCTTATGGAAAAGAAAGATGCTAAACCAAGACTTATTCGGTGGGTTCTCTTGCTTCATGAATTTGACTTACATATCGTTGATAGGAAGGGAGCTGAGAACCACATAGCTGATAACTTGTCTCGGTTGGAAAATATTCTTGATGACCCACTACCGGTTGATGATAGTTTCCCTGACGAACAGTTAGCTGCAATAAATGTTTCTCAAAACACCCCTTGGTATGCTGATTATGCTAATTACATTGTCGCTAAATATATACCACCTAGCTTCACATACCAACAAAAGAAAAAATTCTTCTATGATTTAAGACATTACTTTTGGGATGACCCACATCTTTATAAAGAAGGAGTAGATGGTATTATTAGACGTTGTGTACCTGAGCATGAACAGGAACAAATCCTACGGAAATGTCATTCCGACGCTTATGGAGGACATCATACGGGAGATAGAACTGCTCACAAGGTATTGCAATCTGGTTTTTATTGGCTTACTCTCTTCAAGGATGCCCGTAAGTTTGTCTTGTATTGTGATGAATGTTAAAGAATTGGTAATATCGGTAAGCGTCAGGAAATGCCTATGAATTATTCACTTGTTGTTGAACCATTTGATGTTTGGGATTTTGATTATATGGGACCTTTTCCGACCTCTAACGGGTACACTCATATTTTGGTTGCTGTTGATTATGTCACTAAGTGGGTAGGAGCTATTCCAACTAGTAGTGCTGATCACCACGCCTCCATTAAAATGCTTAAAGAGGTTATCTTTCCGAGGTTTGGAGTCCCTAGATACTTAATGACTGATGGTGGTTCACATTTTATTCATGGTGCTTTCCGTAAGATGCTTGCTAAATATGATGTTAACCAAAGAATTGCATCATCCTATCATCCTCAATCTAGTGGTCCAGTTGAACTTAGCAATAGAGAAATAAAATTAATATTACAAAAAACTATCAATAGGTCTCGAAAGAATTGGTCTAAGAAACTAGATGATGCACTTTAGGCCTGTAGAATTGCTTATAAAAATCCTATGGGTATGTCTCCATACAAAATGGTATATGGAAAAGCTTGTCATTTGCCCCTAGAATTAGAACATAAAGCATTTTGGGCAATTAAAGAAGTCAACTATGATTTCAAACTTGCCGGTCAGAAGAGGCTCTTTAATATTAGCTCACTAGATGAATGGAAAACCAAGCCTATAAAAATGCCAAACTATTCAAAGAAAAAGTAAAAAGATTGCATGACAAAAGAATCCAAAAGTGGGAATTCAAAATAGGAGACTATGTTCTTTTGTTCAACTCTCGTTTAAGATTTTTTGCAGGTAAGCTTCTCTCCAAATGGGAAGGACCTTATATTATCTAAGAGGTTTATCATTCTGGAGCTATTAAGATTAATAATGCCGAAGGTACTAACATGAAGGTGGTCAATGGACAACGAATTAAGCACTATATCTCAGTTACGCCTATTAACGTTGAAAGTAATGTTATCCAAACCATGACACCGGAGGAACACATAAAAGAAACCTTTCGGAACACTCTAGAATTCTAAAAAATAGGAGGTACGTGATACGGTAAGTAAGCGGACTCCGAAATAACCGCAAAAATATTTTTTGTCAGTTTTGGAATATTAGAAAATTTTGGAAATTAAGAAATAGACCGGAAGGTGATCGAGGTGAGCACGATACACAAGGGCGCACCAGCCCCCCTGGGCGCGACCTGCTGGGTTGTGCCTACCTCGGACACCTTCCCGACTCTGTTTTCCTTCCATATGCTTGCTTCCCAAGAATAAAAATTCTCTATATATACCCTCGACTGTTTTGACGACCGCATCGCAGAAAAATCCTCTGTTCTTGTTTCGTGTTGTTTTCCTGGTAGATCTGAAAATATGTCATCTCAAGATTTAGAGGGGGATCACTATGTTGTAGACCGAAAGATCTTTAGGGAAATTTACCCCTATCTTTGGACATTTGAAGAAGAAGGAGATACCGATTCAGAGGAGAGAGTGGATGCTAGGCCGGACGCCAACTCTGAGGAAGAGGATGACCCTCTACCTCAGCTAGAAGACATGCATGTGGAATTCAAGAAGTCAAGCCTCCCTAAAAGATTCAAACCTGAGGTTCAATTTATCCCGTCTCGTTTTTTGCAGGAGAGCAAGGCGGCCTTATGCAAAAAGATATTAACGCTCGAGTTAGAGAATGATGATCTAAGGGAGGAATATTTTATGCTCAAATATAAGCTGAACAAGAAAGCTACATCATCACCACCACCTTGTTCATCGCCACCACCAAAGGAGACTTGAGCACACGGGTATGGGCACTCCCCTTGGCTTGAGCCAAGCTTGGGGGAGGTGACCCGGTATCGTATCACCATCACTTTTATTCACCTTTACCTTTTTAGTTCGATCTTTAGTTTCCGTTTGATTTAGTTGAATAAAAGTTTCGCATGATCTATTTTCGTGTGTTAGTTTCGTGGCCTATCTATCTATGTAATCGAGTGAGATTTATATAATAAAGTTTAGTTTGAGTTTTTTCCTCTTTACTTTCTTGTTGCAATCAAATAAAGAAAAAGAAATATATGAAAAGAATCATATGCTAATCTTATGGTGAGTAATGACATCACATAAGGAAAAGTATAAGTAGTAAAATTTATTGGAGATTGACAAACATAGCATTGGTCAATGATGCAATTCATGAAAGAATTAATAAGGGAAGAGAAGATTCACATGCAAATACACTATCTTGGACATCTTTTATGATTGTGAGCCCCCATTAAATATTATATGTCAAAATTGTTGACGTTGGACAAGGAAGACAACGTAATGATTTATGTTCGTTCATATCCACATATAAGTTATATTGTCATAGATCCTTCAACATGTGCTCCTTGCGCAGTATATTTGCTAGCCAAAAATTCTGCACTAAGTAGAGATACTACTTGTGCATCCAAAAACCCAAACCCAAATTCATTCTTTGAGAGTCCACCATACCTACCTATGGACAGAGTTAGATCTTTCAAGTAAATTGTCATCGGTGCAATAAGGCAATTAAAATTGCTTCTAAAAGTGTTTGATCAGTTAGTGTAAGATAAAATTGAGCGCTATACGAACTTATGATGGCAAAGTAATAAAAGCGACGGACTGCATAATAAAGGTTGCTATCATAGGGGGCAATATAGCGTGACGTTCTTTTACATTAAGGGATTGGGACTACAAACCAAAAAGCGCATGACAACCTCTGTTTCCCTCTGCGAAGGGCCTATCCTTTACTTTTATGTATTTACTTTTATGCAAGAGTCAAGTATTCTTCCCTACTCCTTTTTACTTTTTCTTTTGCAAGCATCATGTGGTGAGGAAAGATCTAGGAAAATATATCCAGATTGGATGTGAGTGGGCATGAGTTATTATTGTTGACATCACCCTTGAGGTGAATACGTTGGGAGGTGAAACTATAAGCTCCTATCTTTCTATGTGTCCGGTTCAAACTTTTTACTCATGGGTATGTTGTGAGTGTTAGCCATCATGGAAGACTAAATGATGGTTGAGTATGTGGACTTGCCAAAAGGCTCCGACAAGAGACCCTTCTTGAAAATATGTTGAATTGTAGTTGCAAAGTTGACTGAGAACATAGTTTGTTGGTTTTCAATAAGGTTTATGCTTTATACTTCTATGTTGTGATGAATTGTTACTTGTTCATGAGAAGCTATATGATGAAAGTATATGAATAAGTTTTATGATAGAGTGTGTTGCTGTTATGATAATAAGCATGATGCTTCTATGTCCGTATTTTTTTTATCGACACCTCTCTCTCAAACCATGTGGACATGCTTTATAATTTCGGCTTTTCGTTTGAGGACAAGCAAGGTCTAAGCTTCTGGAGTTGATACGTCCATTTTGCATCATGATTTCCTACTGTTATTTATTATGTTTTTTTTGAATAATAATGCTTTAGGGAGTGATTCAAATGCCTTTTCTCTCATAATATGCAAGGTTTACACAAAGAGGGAGAATACTGGCAGCTGGAATTCTGGACCTGAAAAAAGCACATCAGGCCTATTCTGCACATCTCTAATGGAGCTGAAACTTTACAGAGATTATTTTTGGATTTAATAAAAAATACTGGAGCAAAGAACTACCGGAGGGAGCCACCCTGGTGGGCACAAGACACCAGGGCGCGCCAGCCCCCCCAGGCGCGCCTTGGTGGGTTATGCCCTCCTCGGGCCACCTATGGTGCCCATCTTCTGGTATATAATCTCTTTTGACCTAGAAAAAAAATAAGAGGAGGACTTTTGGGGCGGAGCGCCGCCGTCTCGAGGCGGAACTTGGGCAGGAGCACTTTTGCCCTCTGGCGGAGCGATTCCGTCGGGGGAACTTCCCTCCCGGAGGGGGAAATCGAAGCCATCGTCATCACAAATACCCATCTCATCTTTGGGAGGCCAATCTGCATCAACATCTTCAACAGCACCATCTCCTCTCAAACCCTAGTTCATCTCTTGTGTTCAATCTTTGTACCGGAACCTTAGATTGGTACCTGTGGGTGACTAGTAGTGTTGATTACCTTGCGTAGTTGATTACTATATGGTTTATTTGGTGGAAGATTATATGTTTAGATCCATTATGCTATTCAATACCCCTCTGATCTTGAGCATGATTATTATTTGTGAGTAGCTACCTTTGTTCTTGAGGTCACGGGAGAAGTCATGTTGCAACTAATCATGTGAATTTGATATGTGTTCGATATTTTGATGATATGTATGTTGTGATTCCCTTAGTGGTGTCATGTGAACGTCGACTACATAACACTTCACCATTCTTGAGCCTAAGGGAACGCATTGTGGAGTAGTTATTAGATGATGGGTTTCTAGAGTGACAGAAGCTTAAACCCTAGTTTATGCGCTACTTCGTAATGGGCTGATTTGGATCCAAACGTTTAATACTATGGTTAGATTTTATCTTAATACTTTTGTCGTTGTTGTGGATGCTTGCGAGGGGGTTAATCATAAGTGGGAGGCTGTTCAAGTAAGAACAGCAGCCAAGCACCGGTCCACCCACATATCAAATTATCAAAATAGCGAACAAGAATCAAACCAACATGATAAAAGCGACTAGATGAAATTCCCGTGTACCCTCAAGAACACTTTGCCTATTACTAGAGACTGTTCTAGCTGTGCTTTGCCACAAAAGGATTGGGCTACCTTGCTGCACCTTATTTACCGTTACCGTTACTTGCTCGTTACCAATTATCTTCATATCAAACTATCTGTTACCGACAATTTCAGTGCTTGCAAAATTACCTTGCTGAAAACCGCTTGTCATTTCCTTCTGCTCCTCGTTGGGTTCGACACTCTTACTTATCTAAAGGACTATGATTGATCGCCTATACTTGTGGGTCATCAAAGATCACCCTGACTGCACTACTACCGTCGGGTGTTTGCCATTGTTGGTCTCACCAAAGATTCGCAATCTCCAGGTGACAAAAATGTTTGTTGACTTGTGGGGATGGCTTGAACTTGATCTCACCAGAAGTGGTCAAGCCGCTACAGATCCCTGACACGGATCTAAAGTCGACAGGGACATTCCGGGGAATCAACCCAGGAAGGAGCCAACTGAAAGGAAAAATCACATTGTTGGTGAAGTTCAGCAGCGAGCTTAACTTCAGGACAGAGAAGATTACTGACGTGGCTTGGACTGCGTCGGTATTTCCCCAAAGAGGAAGGGATGATGCAGCACATCGACAGTAAGTATTTCCCTCATTTATGAAACCAAGGTTATCGAACCAGTAGGAGGATCACGACCACCCAATAAGCATCACCTGCACACAAACAACAAATACTTGCAACCCGACGCGAAAGAGAGGTTTTCAATCTCTCTACTGGAAGTAGATAGATTAGGTAGTGATAGATAGGAGAGATAGATCTCTCAAGAACACAAATAAAAAGAGTAATTATGCAGCAATATGTTTTTGGGTTTTTGGTTTTGTAGATCTGAAAACAAAGATGGCAAAAAACGTAGATCGGAAAGCAATAGGATAGGAAAAGTAGACCCAGGGGCCGTAGCGTTCACTAGTGGCATCTCTCATGAGTATAGCGCACGGTGGGTGTGTCGGCGTTCTGGGAACGGGGGTACCCAGACCTGCCTGCCTGCGGCCCAGGGCGTGGCCCACTTCGTCAACCAAACACAGCCAGGCGCGGCCCCACTCAAGACAAGGCCCTCGCAAGGGCCCTAGGCTCGCGAGGAGTGGCGGCATCAAGACCGGCAAGGGATGGGCCTCCCCAGGCCCCCTCCAGAGCGGCAGAGATCTCTATGCAGAACTCGGCCTCAGGAGTCAAAGATGACGCAAGGAAAGACAGGCAGGCGCCAGCGCGCCAGGCGGCGCAGTTTCCTCTTTGGTGCAAAGGGAGCAAGGACGTACGCGGGTTCCCAAAGCACCCGCCAAAGCTTTCCATTCCAGTGAAACAAGACCACGACCATGAGCCCCGCAGGACGGATGTCATCGCCGAGCCCACCTCTGCATCATCGACAGCTACTTTGCAGGTGAAGACCGCCTTTCAGCAGGGCGCGCATGTACTCCTGTCCCCCTTCAAATTTGGCCGTTGTGGGATCCCTTCCCGCCAATGCGATAAGTGAAGAGGACCCGGGGCACCACTATATATAGAGGCTAGGCTGCACCGCAGGGAGGATCCAAAACCAGTCGATTCACTCATCCACCACCAAGCCGACGGAGGGCCAAGAACACCTCAGGAGCGCCCTCACGAGGCTCTGAAACACCGTACTAGTTCATCCACCACACCTCCTCGAGAGGCAATCCACCAAAGCAGGAGTAGGGTTTTACGCTTCGCAGCGGCTCGAACCTGGGTAAACTATCGTGTTCATCTTCTTCCTCGTCATCGTGCGAGTTCATCGTTCGGTCCATCGAGTAGCGAGTTAGGTTGGGCGAGGCTGCAGGGGATCTTCGCACACACCCCTGTGTTCAAATCTTAAGGGTTTTGCGGAGCCCGAAATCCGACATTTGGCGTGCCAGGTAGGGGGCGTGTCGGAGCTTCCCCACTCGCGGGCGCAGCCGAGCCCCGGCTCGACAAGTCCATGATGGGCGAGATCCCCGACGACGGCCGGTCCCCGGCGCGCGATGGCATCCTCAACGGGTCGCAGGCGCCGTTCTCTGGCCGCCATATCAAGCGATTCCTACGCCACGTAGGAGCGGTTCGGCCACGGCCCGAGCCCGCGCCGCACCGCGCGTGGCCGGAGATCGACATCACCTTCGACCCCGACGACCACCCCAAGACGACGGCAGCCGCTGGAGCGCTCCCCATGTTATGCATGCCGACCATACGCGGCGTGGCCGTCTCCAGGACCCTCATAGACGGTGGCGCCGGCCTCAATGTCATCTCCGTGGAGGCCTTCGACGCACTGCAGTTACCCCGTGACCAGCTCGCACCTTCAAGTCACTTCTCTGGGGTGGTCAGGGGGTCTGTCGTCCCCGTGGGGCGGGTGCGCCTCCCCGTCACCTTCGGCACCCGCTCCAACTTCCGCACCGAGCAGGTCGACTTCGACGTCGCCCACATCCACCTCCCGTACAACGCGATACTCGGCTACCCCGCCCTCGCTCAGTTCATGGCGGCAACGCACCCGGGCTACAACGTCGTCAAGATGCCCGAGAGCGGCGGCATCCTCACCGTCGTGGGGGATGTCAAGGATGCGTCCCACGTGCTCAAGCTCTCCTACAAGGCGGCAGCCGCGGCGTGCGCCAGTGCCGGGGGCTCCGCGCATCCCGCAGAAGACTCCGGGGGTGCCCTCGATGTCGCGGCGGTGAAGAAGAGGCAACTTTTCTCCCAGAGTCGAGCGGAGGCGAAGCAGGTGCCGGTGGATGAAGGAAGCCCTGGCCCTACCTTCACCATCGGCGCCGACTTGCCTCAAGATCAAGAGGAGGCGTTGGTGGCCTTTCTCCGGGCGAACAAGGACGCGTTCGCGTGGAGCGCCTCCGACCTGGTGGGGGTCCCAAGGGACGTGATCGAGCACCAGCTCATGGTGTGCCCGAACGCATGTCCAGTAAAGCAAAAGGCAAGGAGGCAAGCTCCGGAGAAGCAGGCGTTCATCGCCCAGGAGGTCGGCAAGCTAAAGGAGGCCGGGGTCATCCGGGAGGTGCGTTACCCAGAGTGGGTGGCCAACCCAGTGGTCGTTCCGAAGAAGTGCGGGAAGGAGCGTATGTGTGTCGACTTCACGAGCCGCAACAAAGCCTGTCCCCAGGACCCATTCCCGCTGCCGCGCATCGACTAGATCGTGGACTCCATCGCGGAGTGTGACCTCCTGTGTTTCTAAGACGCCTTCTCGGGCTACCACCAGATCAAAATGGCAGTGGAGGACGTTGAGAAGACGGCCTTCCTCACCTCGTGCGGGGTATTCTACTACACGTGCATGCCCTTCGGGCTGCGGAATGCCGGGGCAACCTTCCAGCGGCTGATGCACATCGCCCTGGGGCCGCAGCTCGGGAGGAATGCAGAAGCCTACGTCGACGACATCGTGGTCAAGTCCAGGGCGGCCAAGACCCTGGTCGAGGACTTGGAGGAGACATTTGCCAGCCTGAGGGAAGTGAACCTGAAGCTCAACCCTGAAAAGTGCGTCTTTGGGGTCCCCTCGGGCAAGCTACTCGGTTTCCTAGTATCGCACCGGGGAATCGAGGCGACCCCGGAGAAGATCAAGGCCATAAACAAGATGAGCGCACCCCAAACCCTCAAGGAAATGCAGAAATTGGCGGGATGTGTGACCTCCTTGGGGCATTTCATCTCCAAGCTCGGCGAGCGGGCCTTGCCGTTCTTCAAGATCATGAAAAGGAAGGGCCCTTTCGAATGGACCCCGAAGGCAGACGCAGCCTTCGAGGAACTCAAGCGATACCTCACGAGTCCGCCGGTGATGGTGGCGCCTCGACCTCGGGAGCCCCTATTGCTATACCTGGCTGCCACCCCCCTCCGCCAGCGCCACATTGGTGGCAGTCAGGGAGGAGAGGGCCGGCACACGCGCCGCATCGACGGGCACAGGCGGGCCCCCAAGCACGGAGCCAGGGGGCTCGCAGGATCCCCAGGAACTCGCTTCTCCCCAAGCCGGAGCACCTGAGGCCCAAGCCGCTCCGACGGCCCCTAAAGCGCTCAACCCTCATGAGGCCCCGGTCTCTCCGACGGCCCCTGAAGTGCTCTACCCTCATGAGGCCCTAGTCTCTCCGACGGCCCCTGCAGTGCTCAACCCTCATGAGGCCCCGGTCTCTCCGACGGCCCCTGAAGCGCTCAACCCTCATGAGGCCCCGGTCTCTCCGACGGCCCCCGAGGTGCCCGGGCCTCTTGGGCCCGCCATAGGACAGGACACCGCAGGGGACCTCATCCTCGTCGAACACCCAATGTACTACGTCAGTACTGTGCTGCGGGACGCGCGCTCACGCTACCCCATGCAGCAGAAGCTCCGCCTAGCGCTCCTTGTCGCTTCGAGGAAACTGCGTCACTACTTCCAGGGACATCCCATCAAGGTCGTCTCTGCTTACCCCTTGGAGAAGATCCTGCGCAAGCCCAATGCGGCAGGAAGAGTCGCCGAATGGAACATCGAGCTACAGGCCTTCAACATAGAGTTCAGCACGACCAGGGTCATCAAAGGGGCAGCCCTAGCAGACTTCGTGGCGGAGTGGACAGACGCCCCGGACCGGGGGCTAGACGGGAGCCAGTCCCTCAACCCTGGCGATGAGTCACCCGAAGGTTGGATCATGCATTTCGACGGAGCCTTCACACGCAAGGGAGCGGGAGCTGGGGTCGTGTTCACATCCCCGGCAGGAGACAAGCTCAGCTATGTTGTGCAGCTCTGTTTCCAGCATGGAGAGAAGGTCTCCAACAACATCGCGGAGTACGAGGGCCTCATCGGCGGCCTCAAGGCAGCGGCGGCCTTGGGGGTTCGGTGCCTCACCGTCATGGGCGACTCCCAGCTCCTCGTCAACTTCTCCAACAAAGAGTATACACCCAAGGACGAGCACATGGAGGCGTATTTGGAAGAGGTACGTAAGATCGAAAAACGTTTTCAGGGCTTGGAGTTGCAACACATCCCGCGCAGCGTGAACAAGGAAGCCCATGACATCGCCAAGAGGGCCTCGTGTCGCGAGCCCCAGGAGCCAGGCGTCTTCGAGGAGTGGCTCTTCAAACCCTCCGTGGCACCACCTACTGAAGACTTGGCGCCACGAAGTGAGGAGCTTCCCCCAGCGCCGCCCTCGGGGGCTCCGGACTGTGGCCAGGCCTTAGGAGCCCTACTGCTCCTGGCCTTGGAGCCTCAGGCCGACAGCTGGATGCAGGAGTTCAGGGCGTACTTACTTCACGGCACGCTACCGGAGAAGGAGGAAGATGCGGAGCGCGTTGCCCGACAGGCCACAACCTACTGCTGGCAAGACGGTGACTTGTACCGCAGGCGCCCGAACAACGTCGCGCTGCGGTGCATCTCCAAGGAGCAAGGGTGTGAGCTGCTGGCCGACATCCACGGAGGAGACTGCGGGCATCACTCCTCTTCGCACACGCTTGCAGGGAAGGCATTTCGATCGGGCTTCTACTGGCCCACGACGCTTGATGACGCCATCGAGCTGGTCCGGTCTTGCGAGGCCTGCCAGTTTCATGCCAAGCAGATTCACCAGCCCGCGTAGGGCCTCCAGACCATTCCGCTCTCCTGGCCCTTTGCGGTCTGGGGGCTGGACTTACTGGGCCCTTCCCGCGAGCAGCGAGCGGGTACCGCTACCTCTATGTCGCCATCGACAAGTTCACCAAATGGGCGGAGGTGGAGCCCGTGCGCACCATCCCGGCCGGGTCGGCCATCAAGTTTATCAAGGGCCTCGTAAGCCGCTTCGGCGTCCCCAACCGCATCATCACCGACAACGGTTCGCAGTTCACAAGTAACCTCTTCAAGACCTATTGTGCTAACCTTGGAACGCAGATATGTTACACCTCGGTAGCCCACCCACGGAGCAACGGCCAGGCGGAGCGCGCCAACGCGGAGGTCCTGCGGGGCCTCAAGGCAAGGAGCTTCAAGAAGAAGCTTGAAGCTTGTGGCAGGAGTTGGGTCGATGAGCTTCAGTCAGTGTTGTGGTCCATCCGCACCACGGCGACTAAGCCCACCGGCGAGACCCCATTCTTCCTCGTCTACGTAGCTGAAGCCGTCCTCCCCCACGAGATCAAGCACCGATCCCCGCGGGGCTTGGCATTTGACGAGGAGCGTCAGGATGCTGCGCGGGGATGGACCTCGTGCTTGGATAGGAGGCACATCGTCGGGCCTCGCTCCGAGCTGTGCGGTATCAGCAAGCGCTACGGCGCTACCACTGCCGTAACATCCGCTCCAGGACCCTCGAAGTCGGAGACCTCATCCTGAGGCGGGTTCTCTCCAGGGAGGGCTTGCACAAGCTCTCGCCCATGTGGGAGGGCCCGTTCATGGTCGCTCATGTCTCCAGGCCTGGCGCCGTGCTCCTGGAGACTCAGGACGGGGTCCCCATCCAGAACGCTTGGAACATCCACGTAATAATGAGTGGGCTGTATACGCTCGGAGCCCCCCGAGGACGTGGAGGGGTTCCTCCCACGCAATGTGGCAGCCACAGCTCCGCACTGGCGGAGAAGTCAACACTGCCCACCAATGGCTATGCCCATGCAACGTGGATGCCCTACGCTCAGCGCTGGGGGAAGACGAAGACTAGTCTAGGTGCCGGACGAGGCCTCTATTTGCTTTTCTCGTGTTTGGATTTGCTAGCTTCTCTAAAACTAAACTAGGGGTTTTTCCAAATCATGTTTTAAAGGAAAGGGTCAAAGATTTGCTTTCATCGCCATTTCTTATGTTGGTTTCTCTCTCGCCAAGGCCTTGGCGCCCGGATCCTCGCGTGGTACTCACGGATGAGTCAGCAGGCGCATGTCGTCTCATACTCGCTCGGGGGCTGCATTCACGGCCCGACGCGCCATCTTGGAAAGGACACAAAAATTTTCTTGGACAGCTTGAGCGTCAAAGGGGGCTCCTGAGCATCACGCCTCAGGAGCCTTACCGGTCATAAAGCCACTCGCCCCCTTGATGTCGTCCTTGGTAATCCGGTCGGCATCAAGGGTGTCGAGGCCTCGCCCCGTGAAGTGCGTCCAGGTGATCCGGTCGTACCTAACGATGGTGGGGAAATGTGCGGGACTGGGACCTGCCGACGTAGGGCTACTTGAACGTCAACTCGGAGCCTCGGGAAGCCGCCCCTCCCGGGGCAGGAAGCAAAATTTTCGGGAGCCACTTGAGCATCTAAGGGGGCTCCTGAGCATCGCGCCTCAGGAGCCTTACCGGTCATAAGGCCACTCTTTCCCCTTGATGTCGTCCTTGGTGATCCGGTCGGCATCAAGGGTGTCGAGGCCTCGCCCCATGAAGTGCGTCCAGGTGATCCGGTCGTACCTAACGGTGGTGGGGAAATGTGCGGGACTGGGACTTGCCGACGTAGAGCTGCTTGAGTGTCGAAGGGGGCTCCTGAGCATCGCGCCTCAGGAGCCTTACCGGTCGAAAAGCCACTCGCCCCTTGACGTCGTCCTTGGTGATCCAGTCGGCATCAAGGGTATCGGGGCCTCGCCTCATGAGGTGCGTCCAGGTGAATAGTTCGTACCTTGCGATGGTAGGGAAATGTGCGGGACTGGGACCTACAGACACAGAGCGCCGACAGGGCTCCCAACCTACCTCGCTCGCAAGAAGAAGAAGCCCGCCAGATGTACGGACTTGTGACACCCTGATTTTGGCAACATTTTCTTTTCAAAATCTTTTTGGGTTTTATTTGCAATTTGGTTGATTTTCAAACCTTTTCAGTTGAGTTGGACCTATGATTCTTTGAATCTTTTCTCAAGTAACCCAAAACCCTCCTCATCTTGCCAAAACCCTTCCACACCTCTCTTGGATCAATTTCCAATATTTAAGCTTTTCCTAATAATTCTTTTCTTTATTTGGGAAATTATGTCATCACTATGGGTTGTGAAGCAACCTATAGTTTGGGTGATCAATAAATTCCCAAACATTTGTCACACCTTCTCATCATCATATAATTCCATAATCTCCAAAAATATTCCATTGTCCAATGCAAAGTTTTGGCCAGAATAATTATTTCATTTCTGGTCAGAATTTGTCAGTTGTGAAGCAACTCCTATTTTCCTATCTCAGAAAATTCTTAATAAATTCCCTGAGATACTAGGGATCCTATCTAGCCACAATATCCAAAAATATCATCTTGTCCAGTACAAATTTTCAGCAGCAAAACTCTGACCAGTTTCTGCCCATTTCAAACCTTTGTTAAGGAAGTGCTAGCTAGAAGTGCACAATTGCTCTCAAATTTTTTTAGCATCTTGTATCTCTCAAATAACTTCCCTCCACCAAGTTTCATCATCAGGAGACCAATTATGTGAGTGCCTCAAGCTCAACAAGATTCTGGACCAGAATGGTAGTTTACATAGGAACTGCATTCAAAACTTTTTCAAATTTCTCAAACTTTGCCAGTTTGTAGTCCTTCCAAGGTAGATCCCACTAGACATCTCCTTTGGCATCATATCCATCTCATCTCCTCTCCAGAACCTCCCCAAGTTGCTGACAGCAAACTGTTGGAGACGCTACCTCTCATCTGAGTGGGTTACTGGGCAAGCCAGTGCCACGAGGAGGTTCCAGAGTGCAAGGACAACGCTACAGACACGGCCCGGCAGGCCAGCTTGCGCCGCGTGTGCCCGTACACATGGTGACCGCGTAGCCAGCCTGCCAAAACCGCGCTCTGGGCGCCGGCAGGCTCGGGTCTCGTCGGAGGCCGACGACCGCGTAGCCGTACCTTGTCCTAACGTGCCGACATCCCCTCTTCCTTCCACCTGGACCCTCCAGACCCTTCTCCCTCGCCGGAGTTAGCCTCGGCGGCTGCCACGGCACTCGGGCACTGTGGCGCCCGTGCGGCCAGAGTGGGTGAGCTGGCCATCGTCTTCCTCGCGAGGTGTCGCTTCGCCCTTTCAATGCCCCTGCCCTCTCCCGTCTCGTCGCCGCTCCCGGCCCGCCAGCTAGCCGTCCTTGCTCCGGCGACGTGGCCACAGCTCCGGCCATTCCAGAGAGCTCGGCCACCTTCGTCTCCAGCCTATAAAAGGCCATGCCCGGCTCTCCAAAGCTCCTCACCCCTCTCCCTCCACCTCCAATTGCCTCCGAGAGCAACAAGCCAAGGCCAAGAGGCCCTCTCCGAGAGCAACAAGCCAAGGCCAAGAGAACCTCCGCTGCCCGAGAGCTAGTCGCCAGCCACCTCCACCTCACCTCGGTTCCAATTGAGCCCTCCGTCGAGACCAGCTCGCTGCCCAGGTTCCTCCTGAGCTCTTGCCCAATCGGATTGCTGCCGAAATTGCCTTCTCCGACGACCACCCGAACGCAGCCGCCACCGGAGAGGAAGGGGACGACGCCGTCCGGCCATCTCCCGTCACGCTGCCGGTACGTGTGTGTTCGTCTCCAAGCGCCCGATCCATTCCCCTCAATTCCGAGCACCGTCGCCGTCTCTATCGCCGGCGACCATCGCTAGAGCTCCGCCCCGTCTCGGTCTCTCTTCTCCCTCTCTGTTTAATCGAGGCCGACCCCACGTGTCAGCGGCCCACGCCTTGCCCGAAGCGGTATAAGTGGAGATGCTGTTCCACTTTACGTCTTCGACGTGGCCCGTTCCTGTTTTTTCTAAATTTTCATTTTTAATCAGATTTGACCAGGAACTTTGACCAGTTATAACTTTTAAACCATAAGCTCAAATTCATTGATTCTTTTTGCATTGTGTTTGTATTGACCCCCTTTAATTTCTCACCAAGTGTGGTATTTTTCTCTTATCCACAGAATTTCTGGTTAACAAAAATGCATTATGTGACAGTTTCCTTTGCATTTTAAAAATACTTTCAGAAGGGAACTTTGGTGATTTTGAAGACCAGGAGTGTTTGAACAACCCAACAGAGCAAGGAAAGCTATGATACCCATTTCATGAAGCATTTCAATAGCATTGCATATTTCAATGCCTTATGCTTATTTATTTGCTTTAGGTTAAATCATAGTAAATAATTTAAATGGTTAGTTGCCTAGTATGATAAACCACTATATTGCTAAATGAAATTAGTGGTTGATCTTGAGTCACCTGTCCGGGCTTAACCGTGCAACCACATTTGCCAGTATGGGACGGCCTTGACTTGGTCTGATCGCATGCTCTTTCACCGGTACCTCCAAAGAGGGAGGGTTATGTGTGCGTGCTACCCTTATCAGGTAGGCGGCGATAACCCTGTGAGCCCAGTTGAGTTTTGTGTCGGTGTCCCCGTTTGGGACAGTTTAGTTTGGCCACGACGGTGGCAGGTGTCATGGGGACACAGGGGCCACCCAGGGCAGGACTCCGGGGGAGGATGAATGCCGGTGGTACGATGGGAGAGTCATGGGTCAGGCAGGTTTCGTTGGAGCAACGCTGGTCCACCCGAATGGGAACACGAGGCCAGGTGCTTCATGGTGTGGGTAAAGTGCGCAACCTCTGCAGAGTGGAAAATCTATTCGAATAGCCGAGTCCACGGTATTGGACAGCCCGTCCAGACCTCAGTAGGTGGTCAACCGTAACAATGGTGATAATGATGGAAGAACTCGTCTTATGTTCCGAAGTACTCGATGATTTAGGAGTATTCCGAGGGTTGTGAGACAACCCGGAAGAGAGTAAGTTGATAACTGGTAACAGCGAGTGAATTGCTTAAGAATTTAACATATTGATTGCCATGCTATTGTTTGCTGCATTACTTGGTTGTCGTGAGCTTGCGAGTACATTCAAAGTACTCACCTGGCGTATCATGCCAGATGCAGGAGAAGCCGAGGACAGAGGTCCCAATGGTTCGTGCTACGCTAACTAGGATGTGTCCAGAACAGTGTCCCTGTGGATGGAGTTACCTCTATGTTCCGCTACGCCGTAGAAGTACTTAGTAGATCCGAGGCCCTGCTAAGTTTCATAAATAATGTAGATACTGTCATAGCACCGAGTGTGCCCTTGGCCTCGCTATCATTGTAAAATATGAGCTTGTACCCGAGATCTATCAATAAAGTCAGTTCAGTTCTGTTCCAAGTTGTTGTGTGTTTCCAGAGGACATGATCTTTGGGCTGGAAACACTGGTAATCCGGTTCTCTGAGCCGGGGTGCCACAACGCTTCGTATCAGAGCCGTGCTGACTGTAGGACACCCTAGTTAACCCGCGCTAGAACTACGGTTAGTGTAGGGCTTTGAGTGTGCATCTTGCTTGCTGCATTTGATTGTTGCATAGCATGCATCATGATTCATTGTTTTACTAACCATTGGCATTGTGAGTGTAGATGGCACCAGTTCCATACCTCTACCATCATGAGCCTGCACCGTTCACCTTTCCAGTACTACTCCGTAACGTCTGGCTTCGACTGTACCCCCACGGCGAAGATCAAGTGTACCAGGTGTATCAGGAGCAGCTTGCTGAGTCAGTGTACGAGTATCACGCAGAGGCTTTCCTGATCGCAAGCTCGGACCTTGGTAGCTACTCTTGCTCTTCTAAGGGTGGAACGGCTTCCACTTCGGAGCTGGCGATCCAGTTTGCTACGATGGAGGCTCTCACTGACTTGCGCTTCCACGAGATGGAGATGCAGACTCATCCAGGTTTCTTCCACTACCCCACCCTGTCGCCTACGACAGGGCGAGTCATTTTCGCTCCAGTTGACCCAGCATGTGATCGTGCGACTGGTGTTCTATCTCGTTATCTGGACGCTAGTTATCGTACGATCATATCCTTGGGTGAGGAGCTGTCTCGTGTCCAGGCGGCACTTGCAGCCGTAACCTCAATTCCACCTCCACCTCAGCCTACCTTTCCACCTATATATCCACCACCAGTTCCACCTCCACCTAGGTTTAATACTCCTTCTAGCTCTACTGTGCCACCAGGCTTTTCATCTGGTAGCTGTCGTGAGACCCCGGCAGAGTGGGCCTCACTCCTAGCCACTCTAGCTGCTCTGATGCTGAGGCGTCGTGCTCCTTCTTCCCTGGAAGGAGAACCTTCCCAGCAGCGTCGTCGTGTTTCCTTTGATCCGGAGGATGTGGTCCATATCATCAGCTCCGACTCTGACTCAGGATCAGATGACGAGGAGTCTTCAGTCTGTCAGTGTTCGTGCCACCCGCGCCACTAGAGTGGAGGCTTGAGTTGTAGTGCATGCATCTTTGCATATGTCAACTGTCGTACGAGCAGTCTAGCCATGATATCCCCCTACTAGCTTGCCATGTATGATGTTGGGTTATCTTGTATAATTATGTTGCTTGCTTTATTCGCCTTTTTCGTGCATTTTCTTTCTGGTGTCATACTACTGTGTTTCCCTTATGGATGTTTCTCATCGATTTGGTATTTTTCAATGGGAACAAATTTAGGATGAAGAGAAGTTGTAGCCAAGGCGGCGATGGAACCCTTGTCCGTCGATCCGCCAGACAAGCAGGACAACCACCAGAAGACTTACCACCTCCACCACCTCAAGCACCGACCACTGATCAGATCATGAGGATGTTAGAAGAGAAAAGAAACCAGGATCTTATGGAATTTCTGAAAAGCATGCAGAATATGGTGGGCCAGAATAACAACCATAGTGGAACACACTCTAGGTTGTCTGACTTCCAGCGCACCAAGCCACCCAATTTCGGTCAAGCTGTGGACCCTATAGAAGCAGATGATTGGCTGATGACCATGGAAAAGAAGCTAGACATAGCCCGCTGCGAAGAAGCAGACAAGGTTCCTTTTGCCACGCACTACCTAGAAGGGCCAGCAGCTATATGGTGGGACAATACAAAGGCAACATGGCCTTCTGGAGAGGATGTTTCCTGGGAGAAGTTCAAGGAACTATTCCGCAAGTATCATATCCCTACGGGCATAATGAAGGTGAAGCAAAGGGAGTTCCTTGCTCTTACATAAGGAAATATGTCTGTGGCGGAGTATCTAAACAAGTTCAACAATCTTGCATGGTACTCTACCCATGACGTGTCCACTGAAGAAAGGAAGATAGATCGGTTCCTGGGAGGACTGAACCACACTCTCCGTTGTCAGCTCTGTATGCTGGATTTTCCGGACTTCCAGACTTTGGTGAACAAGGCTTTCATAGCTGAACGAGAGTATAAGTCTGGATATGACGACCGCAAGCGGAAGTTTGAACCCAAGAAGGACAACCGTGAGCCGTTTGCGCAGAAGCCACGCACCTGGCAGCCAGGCCCATCTGAATACAAGTCCACATGGAGCAACGGGAACAACAACAATCAGACGGTGAGTCCGAATAAGACCTTCGGAAAACAACCAGTGATAGAGGACTGCCGCCGCAACAATACCTGCTTTACTTGCGGCCAAAGCGGACACTACTCCAAACAGTGCCCCGCCAACAACGGGAAGCCAGCCTCCGACGTCAAGCCGCAGGTCAACACTATTGGACGCTGCCCCAATCATAACTTCTGCCACGGACGCGTCCATCATATCTCCGCTGAGGAAGCCTGCGAAGCTCCAGAAGTAGTCCTTGGTATGTTTTCTATTAGCGACATACCTGCAGTAATTTTATTTGATTCTGGGGCTTCCCATTCGTTTATTTCGCGGAGTTTTGCCACCTTGCACAAATTTTCTCCTTCGCTTTTGGATAAAATCATGGTGGTACAATCCCCTGGCTCCCTACTCAAAACAAATCTGATATACAGAGATCTGGAAATTTTGATACATGGAGTTAAATTTCCAGCTGCACTCGTTGCCATTGAATCTTCGGGATTGGATGTAATACTGGGGATGGACTGGTTGACACCACACCAGGTGTGCATCAACTGCGCCACCAGGACAGTGACACTAGTTAATCCGGCAGGACCAACAGTTCAATTCCTTGCCAGCAAGATGATGTCGAAGAAAGGAATGGCATACCAAGCTACCGTCACGGATATGAAATTGATTCTGGTAGTTTGGGAATTTCTGGATGTATTCCCTGAGGAATTACCAGGAATGCCACCCGACCGGGAATTGGAGTGTGCAATCAAGGTGGTTCCCCGTACTACTCCAATTTGAAAGAAATACTACCGTATGCCAGGTCCAGAGTTGGCGGAACTAAAGAAGTAGTTGGATGAATTGTTGCAAAAAGGGTACATTCGCCCAAGCATCTCGCCATGGGGATCACCAGTACTCTTTGTCAAGAAGAAGGATGGAAGTCTACGAATGTGCGTAGACTATCGCCTGTTGAATGAGGTCACCATCAAGAATAAGTACCCGCTCCCTCGCATTGATGACTTGTTCGACCAGCTGAACGGAGCACGGGTATTCTCCAAGATTGACCTCCGAACCGGGTATCATCAGTTAAAAATCAGAAAAGAGGATATACCCAAAACAGCTTTCACCACCCGATATGGTCTGTATGAATTTACAGTTATGTCATTTGGACTGACGAATGCTCCAGCTTATTTCATGAGCATGATGAACAAGGTTTTCATGGATTTCCTGGACAAATTCATGGTGGTGTTCATCGATGATATCCTAATATATTCCAAGGATGAAGAAGAGCACAAAAAACACCTCCGTGCTGTCTTGGAAAGATTAAGGACCCATCGTCTGTATGCCAAGTTCAGTAACTGTGAATTTTGGCTAAAAGAGGTGGGATTTCTAGGGCATATTCTGTCAGAACAAGGAGTAGCAGTCGACCCCAATAAAGTAACTGCGGTATTGAATTGGAAGACACCAGCCTTGGTGACCGAAGTCCGTAGCTTTCTGGGATTGGCAGGCTATTACCGTCGTTTCATAGATGGCTTCTCCAAGATAGCTAAGCCCCTGACGGAATTGCTCAAGAAAAATCAAAGGTTTGTCTGGTCGGCGGAGTGTGACAGCAGCTTCCTAGAGCTAAAGACAAGGCTAACTACAACACCTGTCTTAGTTCTTCCAGACATCCACAAGAGCTTCGACATATATTGCGATGCTTCCAGACGAGAAATCGGCTGCGTGTTGATGCAAGAAGGAAAGGTTGTAGCGTATGCATCCAGACAGCTACGACCTCATGAGGAGAACTACCCCACACATGATTTGGAATTAGCAGCCGTGGTTCATGCCTTGAAGATTTGGAGGCACTACCTCATTGGACAACGTTGTGAAATATACACGGACCATAAGAGTCTCAAGTATATTTTCGCCCAACCTGACCTGAATCTCAGGCAACGAAGATGGCTTGAACTAGTCAAGGACAATGACATTGGAATAAACTATCATCCGGGAAAAGCCAACATGGTCGCTAATGCCCTCAGTAGGAAACAGAGCACAGTGAATGCACTTATGGGAAGTCTCCATCCAAGGATACAAGAAGAGTTCGCTGAGCTTAATATGGTGCTATGCGGCCCAATTACCCCGGATACCTCGGAAATTACTCCAACACTTATGGAAGAAATTAAGAAGGCCCAAGAGCCAGATGAGGGAATAAAATAGATGAAGGAGCTGATTCCGAAAGGGAAGGCCAAGTCCTTCCGCGTGGATGACCAAGGCACCTTATGGTTTGAGAAACAGATATGTGTGCCTGATCAGAATAACCTGAGGCAGCAAATACTCAGAGAAGCTCATGAGTCCACATACTCTATCCACCCGGGAGGCACTAAGATGTATCAAGATCTGAGAGAGACATTTTGGTGGCCAGGAATGCGAAGGGATATAGCATACTATGTCACCTGCTGTGACATCTGCAACAAGGTCAAGGCGGAACACCAGAAACCCGCTGGGCTACTGCAACCTTTACCAGTTCCCCAGTGGAAGCGGGACGACATATGTATGGATTTCATCATGGGACTACCCAGGTCCACAAGAGGCAATGATGCTATCTGGGTCATTGTGGATATACTCACAAAAGTGGCTCCCTTTATTCCGGTGAAGACCACTTTTAACGCAAACAAGCTTGCACAACTCTACATGTCCCGGATAGTCAGCCTTCATGGAGTACCCAAGTCTATCACCTCAGATAGGGGCTCCCTATTCACCTCAGCATTCTGGCTGCGATTGCACCAAGCTTTGGGAACCATGCTAAAGCATAGCACGGCAAACCATCCGCAGACAGATGGACAAACCGAAAGAGTGAACCAGATATTGGAGGATATGCTTCGGTCCTGTGCCCTTACCCATGGACCCAAATGGGAAGATAGCCTACCCTATGCGGAATTCTCCTATAACAACAGTTACCAGTCAAGTTTGAAGATGTCACCATTTGAGGCACTATATGGACGGAAGTGCCGCACCCCTTTGAATTGGTCCCAGACAGGAGATAGCCGTATCTTTGGCATGGACTTGATGCTCGAGGCTGAGAAGCAGGTCAAGGATATTCAGGAGCGTCTTCGAGCAGCCAAGTCCCGCCAAAAGAGCTATTACGACCCAAAACACCGGTAACTGACTTTTGAGCCCGGAGAATATGCTTACCTTCGAGTAACCCCTATGAAGGGAGTAAGGAGATTCCATACCCGGGGAAAGCTTGCGCCAAGATACATCGGTCCCTTTCCAGTGATTGCTAGGAAAGGCAGGGTAGCATATCAGTTGGAACTACCACCGGAGTTATCTGATGTGCACGATGTCTTCCATATATCACAGTTAAGAAAGTGCATTGCACCACCGATCAAGCAAGCAGATATGAGTGAGTTAGAACTGGCTAAAGATCTGACCTACGAAGAGAAACCCGTCAGAATCTTGGATGAGATGGAAAGGGCTACCAGAAGTAAGGTGATCAAGTTTTACAAGGTGTTGTGGGAGCACCACACTGAGGAAGAAGCTACCTGGGAAAGAGAAGATTTCCTAAGATCCGCATACCCGTAATTGTTCCCTGAGCAACCGAATCTCTAGGACGAGATTCATCCTAAGGGGGTAGGTTTGTGACACCCTGATTTTGGAAACTTTTTCTTTTCAAAATCTTTTTGGGTTTTATTTGCAATTTGGTTGATTTTCAAACCTTTTCAGTTGAGTTAGACCTATGATTCTTTGAATCTTTTCTCAAGTAACCCAAAACCCTCCTCATCTTGCCAAAACCCTTCCACACCTCTCTTGGATCAATTTCCAATATTTAAGCTTTTCCTAATAATTCTTTTCTTTATTTCGGAAATTATGTCATCACTATGGGTTGTGAAGCAATCTATAGTTTGGGTGATCAATAAATTCCCAAACTTTTGTCACACCTTCTCATCATCATATAATTCCATAATCTCAGAAATATTCCATTGTCCAATGCAAAGTTTTGCCC
Source organism: Elymus sibiricus (assembly GCA_039707655.1). NCBI lineage: Eukaryota > Viridiplantae > Streptophyta > Magnoliopsida > Poales > Poaceae > Elymus > Elymus sibiricus. Next base: position 157,818,900 of record CM077673.1, read on the forward strand.
AGAATAATTATTTCATTTCTGGTCAGAATTTGTCAGTTGTGAAGCAACTCCTATTTTCCTATCTCAGAAAATTCTTAATAAATTCCCTGAGATACTAGGGATCCTACCTTGCCACAATATCCAAAAATATCATCTTGTCAAGTACAAATTTTCAGCAGCAAAACTCTGACCAGTTTCTGCCCATTTCAAACCTTTGTGAAGGAAGTGCTAGCTAGAGGTGCACAATTGCTCTCAAAGTTTTATGGCATCTTCTATATCTCAAATAAATTCCCTCCACAAAGTTTCATCATCAGGAGACCAATTATGTGAGTGCCTCAAGCTCAACAAGATTCTGGACTAGAATGGTAGTTTACGTAGGAACTGCATTCAAAAGTTTTTCAAACTTTGCCAGTTTGTAGTCCTTCCAACGTAGATCCCACTAGACTTCTCTTTTGGCATCATCTCCATCTCCTCTCCTCTCCAGAACCTCCCCAAGTTGCTAACAACAAACTGTTGGAGACGCTACCTCTCATCTCAGTGGGTTACTGGGCAAGCCAGTGCCACGAGGAGGTTCCAGAGTGCAAGGACAACGCTCCAGACATGGCCCGGCAGGCCAGCTCGTGCCGCGTGTGCCCGTGCACATGGTGACCACGTAGCCAGCCTGCCAAAACCACGCTCTGGGCGCCGGCAGGCTCGGGTCTCGTCGGAGGCCGACGACCGCGTAGCCGTACCTTGTCCTAACGTGCCGACATCCCCTCCTCCTTCCACCTGGACCCTCCAGACCCTTCTCCCTCGCCGGAGTTAGCCTCGGCGGCTGCCACGGCACTCGGGCACTGTGGCGCCCGTGCGGCCAGAGTGGGTGAGCTGGCCATCGTCTTCCTCGCGAGCAGTCGCTTCGCCCATTCAATGCCCCTGCCCTCTCCCGTCTCGTCGCCGCTCCCGGACCGCCAGCTAGCCGTCCTTGCCCCGGCGATGTGGCCACAGCTCTGGCCGTTCCAGAGAGCTCGGCCGCCTTCGTCTCCATCCTATAAAAGGCCATGCCCGGCTCTCCAAAGCTCATCACCCCTCTCCCTCCGCCTCCAATTGCCTCCGAGAGCAACGAGCCAAGGCCGAGAGGACCTCTGGCCTCGAGCGTCGCCGGAGAACCTCCGCTGCCCGAGAGCTAGTCGCCAGCCACCTCCACCTCACCTCGGTTCCAATTGAGCCCTCCGTCGAGACCAGCTCGCTGCCCTGGTTCCTCCTGAGCTCTTGCCCATTCGGATTGCTGCCGAATTCGCATTCTCGGACGACCACCCGAACGCCGCCGCCGCCGGAGAGGAAGGGGACGACGCCATCCGGATATCTCCCGTCATGCTGTGGGTACGTGTGTGTTCATCTCCAAGCACCCGATCCATTCCCCTCAACTCCGACCACCGTCGCCGTCTCTATCGCCGGCGACCATCGTCGGAGCTCCGCCCCGTCTCGGTCTCTCTTCTCCCTCTCTATTTAATCGAGACCGACCCCACCTGTCAGCGGCCCACACCCGCGCTCGAAGCGGTATAAGTGGAGACGCCTTTCCACTTTACGTCTTCAACGTGGCACGTTCCTGTTTTTTCTAAATTTTCATTTTTAATCAGATTTGACCAGGAACTTTGACCCGTTATAACTTTTAAACCATAAGCTCAAATTCATTGATTCTTTTTGCATTGTGTTTGTATTGACCCCCTTTAATTTCTGACCAAGTTTGGTATTTTTCACTTATCCATAGAATTTCTGGTTAACAAAAATGCATTATGTGATAGTTTCCTTTGCATTTTCAAAATACTTTCAGAAGGGAACTTTGGTTATTTTGAAGACCAGGAGTGTTTGAACAACCCAACAGAGCAAGGCAAGCCATGATACCCATTTCATGAAGCATTTCAATAGCATTGCATATTTCAATGCCTTATGCTTGTTTATTTGCTTTAGGTTAAATCATAGTAAATAATTGAAATGGTTAGTTGCCTAGTATGATAAACCACTATATTGCTAAATGAAATTAGTGGTTGATCTTGAGTCACCTGTCCGGGCTTAACCGTGCAACCACATTTGCCGGTATGGGACGGCCTTGACTTGGTCTGATCGCGTGCTCTTTTACCGGTACCTCCAAAGAGGGAGGGTTAGGCGTGCGTGCTACCCTGATCAGGTAGGCGGCGATAACCCTGTCAGCCCAGTTGAGTTTTGTGCCGGCGTCCCCGTTTGGGACAGTTTAGTTTGACCACGACGGTGGCAGGTGTCATGAGGACACAGGGGCCACCCAGGGCAGGACTCCGGGAGAGGATGAATGCCGGTGGTACGATGGGAGAGTCACGGGTCAGGCAGGTTTCGTTGGAGCAAAGCTGGTCCACCCGAATGGGAACACGAGGCCAGGTGCTTCATGGTGTGGGTAAAGTGTGCAACCTCTGCAGAGTGGAAAATCTATTCGAATAGCTGAGTCCACGGTATTGGACAGCCCGTCCAGACCTCAGTAGGTGGTCAACCGTAACAATGGTGATAATGATGGAAGAACTCGTCTTATGTTCGGAAGTACTTGATGGTTCAGGAGTATTTCGAGGGTTGTGAGACAACCCGGAAGAGAGTAAGTTGATAACTGGTAACAGTGAGTGAATTGCTTAAGAATTTAACATATTGATTGCCATGCTATTGTTTGCTGCATTACTTGGTTGTCGTGAGCTTGCGAGTACATTCAAAGTACTCACCTGGCGTATCATGCCAGTTGCAGGAGAAGCCGGGGACGGAGGTCCCGATGGTTCGTGCTACGCTAACTAGGATGTGTCCACAGCAGTGTCCCTGTGGATGGAGTTGCCGCTATGTTCCGCTACGCCGTAGAAGTACTTAGTAGATCCGAGGCCCTGCTATGTTTCATAAATAATGTAGATACTGTCATAGCCCCGAGTGTGCCCTTGGCCTCGCTATCATTGTAAAATATGAGCTTATACCCGAGATCTATCAATAAAGTCAGTTCAGTTCTGTTCCAAGTTGTTGTGTGTTTCCAGAGTACATGATCTCTGGGCTGGAAACACTGGTAATCCGGTTCTCTGAGCCGGGGTGCCACAGGACTCTTCGAGCACCGCAGCCGCGCCTCCATGACCCAGAAGCCTACCGCGAGCATGTCAAGCTAAGTATCCTAACCACGACCGGAAGGCAATTTCAACCAACAAAATGCAAAGGCCAGGACACATGACAAAAGTGCTGATAAAGAGAGGCAAGCGCCGAAATCCATTACACGCCCGCAGGGCCTCCCTTGGTTCTTTGGTTGAAGGAACAGGAGAAGAGGAGGAGAAAGAAAGTGAAAAAGCCCCACGGGGGCTGCCGCCTCAGGACCCCCGGCGTCGGCGCACCCGCGCTCAGCCGGTGTCCTCCTCTTCATTCACGGTACCATGGAGGCGCGCCGGCACAGACGCCCATGGAGCGGACGAGCGGCGCCGCGGTGGCTGGCTACCCCCCGAGGTCCGGGCACACCAGCGTGGCGGCGCGTTGTAGCTGCTGTCGCTCGGGCTCCCTTCGGAGGGGGTGTCGCTGCTGCTGGAGGCGTGGCGCCCGACGTCTTCCGGGCAGCTCCCCAGGCGCTCGCCCTCTCCCCCGAAGATCTTGACGAAGAGCGTCGCCTCCTCGTCATACTTGAAGTGAAGGGTGCGCCTCCCCTTGAAAGCACATTTGCTCCCTTGGTGGTTTTGGTAATTAATAACAACATATAAGTCATTGAACTAATGTTTCCACTAAGTATATTTCAGGAAATGTTCAATGATAGGATTGGCAAAAGGATTGTGGAGATTGTGGAATGCCCCAAGATGCAAGGAAATAGGTTGGCAAAGCTTCAAGGAAGAGGACTCTACATTTTACATTTGTGAGAAATCACTTTGAGTCACCAATACTATTAAAAGGGGTAAGGTTTTGTTGGTGAACAAAATGCTCATACGTGCATAAGTGATAGTCACCAAAAACACCCACAAGCTCTCCCACCAAAGTCTGTCCAAAGCCAAATACTCAAAATCGGTGCAACCAACATTTCCATCCCGGTGCCACTGATTCTCAACCTCAGACAGACTCAGCCAAACCCTAGCCACTTCGGTGCAACCGATTCAATCCCGGTGCCACCGAGTTTAGGTTGCCAACTCTCTGTTACGCAAATTCACAATATCGGTACCACCGAGATTGTTGGATCGGCGTCACCGAGATTGTCAATCTGACCGTTGGTCAGCTTATCGGTGCAACCGAGTTTCCTATATCGGTCTCACCGAGATTCAAATGTTGCCACTTTTGGTCACTTCGGTACCACCGAGATTTACACATCGGTGTCACCGAGTTGGTCATTTTGTGTGTAACGGTTGGATTTTTGGGGATGCCTATATATACCCCTCCACCACCACCTACTCGAGAGGTAAGCACTCAGAACTATTCCATACTTGCCCCATCCAGTTTTCTGAGAGAGAACCACCTATTCTTGTGTTGAGGTTAAGATCTTCCACTCCAACCATATGGATCTTGATCTCTAGCCTCCCCAAGTTGCTTTCCACCAATCCCATCTCTTCCACCAAGCCAAATTTGTGAGAGAGTGATTGTGTGTTGAGGAGTCTATCATCTTGAAGCACAAGAGCAAGGAGTTCATCGACATTACCGAGCCTATTACCTTTTGGAGGGTGGTGCCTCCTAGATTGGTTAGGTGTCGCTTGGGAGCCTCCTACTTCGTGTTGTGGAGTTGAACCAAGAAGTTTGTAAGGGCAAGGATATCGCCTACTTCGTGAAGATCTACCCATAGTGAGGCTAGTCCTTCCTAGACGGAAGCCGTTATGGAATAGTCAAGGTTGCTACTTCGTGGACCCTTATGGGTGGAGCCCTCCGTGGACTCTTGCGACCGTTACCCTCCGTGGGTTGAAGACTCCATAAACGTGGACGTACGATAGCACCACCTATCGGAACCACGGGAAAAAATCATCGTGTCTACAATTGCATTTGATACTCCTACCCTATCCTTTACTACTCATGCTTGTCGTTACTTTCCGCTGCTATACTCTTAGACATGCATGTGTAGGGTGTACTTGACTTGCCATGAAATGCTAAAACTGCCAACTCTAAAATTTGGGAAAAGGCAAAACTTTTATTTGGTCAAGTAGTCTAATCACCCCCCTCTAGACATACTTTCGGTCCTACAAGTGGTATCAGAGCTTTGGTCTCCATTGCATTGGTCTCACAACCTAGGAGAGTATGGCGTCTAGTGAGGGTAATTATCACCGTAGAGGTCCGTACTTTGATGGCACTAATTTTGCTAGTTGGAAGCACCAAATGAAAATGCATATTCTTGGTCATAACCCCGCCATATGGGCTGTTGTTCGTGTTGGCTTGCAAGGTGAATTCTTTGGAGATGGAAAGGAACCGGATCGTGAAGCGACCGCGGAAGAATTGAAGATGTTGCAATACAACGCTCAAGCATGCGACATTCTATTCAACTGCCTATGCCCAGAAGAATTCAACAAAATCAGCCGTCTTGAGAATGCAAAAGAGATTTGGGATACTTTGGTTGATATGCACGAAGGAACCGAGTCCGTGAGAGAATCCAAGTTGGATGTTCTTCAAGGTCAGCTTGACAAGTTCAAGATGAAGGATGGTGAAGGAGTCGCAGAGATGTACTCTAGGCTAGCTCTCATCACCAATGAGATTGCCGGCTTAGGAAGCGAAGAAATGACCGACAAATTCATCATCAAGAAGATACTTAGAGCTTTGGATGAGAGATACGACACCGTGTGCACATTGATCCAAATGATGCCCAACTACAAAGATCTCAAGCCTACGGAAGTCATTGGAAGGATTGTTGCTCATGAGATGACACTCAAAGACAAGGAAGAGCTTCCTCACAATTCTAGCGGTGCTTACAAAGCCACAAGTGATGCTCCCGCAACCTCAAGCAACAACCTTGTCACCAATGAAGAGATAAGCCTCATGGTGAAGAAACTCAACAAGTTCTACAAGAATAGAGGCAAAGAAAGAAGCTCCAACTCAAGATATGATGAGAAGCGTTCGTCAAGTCGTGACCGCAATTGCTACAATTGTGGGAAGCCCGGACACTACTCCAATGAGTGCACGGCTCCCTACAAACGAAGAGAAGGGTCACCAAGAAGACGAAGCTCAAGGAATGACTCACCTCAAAGAGAGAGAAGGAGTAGAGATGATCGTTATGAACGAAGACACTCAAGGAGAAGTAGGGATTCGGAGAAGAAGGACAAGTACACCAAGTGCTACACAAGAAGGAAACATCAAGCTCATATTGGTGAATGGGTTTCCGGCTCCGACACCGACGACAACTCCGAGAGAAGCTATCTCTCCGACTCCGACTATAGTCAAGATGATGGTGTTGCCGGAATTGCTCTAGTGACTACCAACTCCCATGATCTATTTGACTCACCAAACGAAGGGAGTGGAAGTTGCTTCATGGCTAAAGGCCCCAAGGTATCACACCCCGAGTATCTTGATTTCGATAGTGATGAAGATGATTTGCTTTGTGATGATGACTTGCTCTTTGATAAAACTAGTGATGTTAGTCAAAATGAACTTGATAATTCTCATGCTAGTCAAGATAAGTCAATTGATGATGATAAGATGAAAATAGAAGAACTAACTAAAGAACTAAACACTCTTAAGTTAGTTCATGAATCTACTCTTGAAGATCATAGAGAGCTTGTAAGAACTCATGAGAAGCTATGCTTCGAGAAGCTCAACTTGGAGCAAGAGCATGAGTTTCTTAAAGCTATCAATGACGATCTCCGAAAGAAGACTTCATCTTATCTAGCCAAACGACTACTCTTGTCTACTTTCATGCCACAAGTTAAATCTAAACAAACTAGTAACAAAGGCAAGAAAGGTTCTTCATCTAGTAGCAACAATAAAAATGCTAAACCCAATGATGTTGCTTCTAGTAGTTCTATTGATTCCACTAATGATGTTTCTCTTAGCCAAGTTACACTTGAGCAAGAAAATGCTTTATTGAAAGGAATTATAGAAAACGGTATCTACAGGAGTCTTGCCGGGTGTAAGCAATTTGAGGAAATTGTACGCAAGCACGGAGGATACCGGAAGAATCGTGGTGTTGGCTACTTCAACGCAAATGGAGTTGAATGGGAAGAAGGTCAATATCCCGAGCCCAAGTTTGTTCCTCAAAAGGAGAAGGATGAAAATACTCTTCCCAAGGGGACAAGCACTCAAGATGACCTTCCACCACAAGACCACAAGCTCAAGGGCAAGAACAAGCTTCAAGAGGACATTGACTCATATGAAGATGGATCCCTAGCTATGGTGGAGTGGGTTACCAAGGCTACTTCAAGCTCAACCTCTACAAAGGATACTACAACACCAAGGATCCCCATCACCTTGATGTGGGTCCCCAAGAAGAAGAACTAGAGAGTTCTTGAGGAGTGACTCCGCCAATGAAATTCACTCACATTTATTATTGGCAAGAACTATTTGCAATCAACATCAACTCTATGCAATATTCAAGGAGTCACACATTCCCTCAAAGGTAAGCAAGGGACAAGGTAATCAACAAATCAATGGACATCATAACACATGTTTTGCACTCCATGTCCATAGATATCCTTGTATTTGTCTGTTGTGTGTTGGGACTAACCCATGTAGGTGAGAAGAGTAAGGAAACAACAAGGATGCTCCCAACTCTTGGTGATCTTCATCAACCTTGAGCATCCACCACTACCTCACCAACATGAAGTCTTCATCGACAAAACCCAAGGTTAGTCTATCCCTCTTAAGGGGGGATGTCACATCAAGGGGGAGCTTTACTCTAAGACTTGAGTCAAAGCATCTCTTAGTATGTGACAACATTAAATGCTTTATGTAAAAGTGGTAACCCCACTTGTGCTTAAACGATGAGTATGACCTATGATCAAGTATTCTTACTTGGCTCCTAAGTCAAATACTCATATATAGATGACTTCGTCATCGCCCTAGCGCTTGTTAGTTGCTAAGTGTGTATGTGCATGTTTGTCATGATTTCATTTGACATCTTATTGTGTGAGCATGTTGGTCTGCATTTATTTTCTCATTCGAGGACATCCAATTGTTGCTGTTTGGTTTTTGTTTTATTTTTTGCCAATTGGATGGACAAGAATGCCTAGGACCACTCTTTAGCTATCTATGCTTTCTCACCTCATATTCTATTCATGCTGCATCACAAAATTTGAACAAGTACTTTTCGATCCCTCTGTGTGTGGAGCACTCGGAGTTCCGTATCGACAAGGACTGACCATTAAAACCTCCCAAGTGCATCTCGGTGGAACCAACCCCAAAATCTCGGCCTCACCGAATGCCTAGGGTTGATCAGGTTTTCTATCTCGGTACTACCGATTTCATATTCTCGGTTACACCGAGTTTCCCTGTCAGCTGACAGTTGCCGAACTCGGTGACACCGACAATTTAAAATCGGTATCACCGACAGTGAAGGGTATATAGTCTGTGGTCCCGATGGTTCGAAAATTCAATCTTGAAATTGTCGCGCCTCAAACCCTAAGCTGCCCCAGAAGGACCCCCTGGTCATCGCCTTTCCTTCCCGAGCCTCTCCGCCGCTGGGAATCCTCGCCGTCGACAGGCATCTTCGCCGCCGTCGCCGCCGTAGCGGATCCGTCACCGAGCTAGGGTACGGATTCAATCTTTCTTGCGCTCCCGTCTGATTCTTGCGCAATAAAGCTGTTTTTCTCTATACGCCACTGTTTGCTCATCGTTCTATCCACAAGAAAACTTCGTAGATTAGCGAACCATCGATTTTCTAGGGTTTGCCTTCCGCCCGATGGAACTCGGTAGAACCGAAGTAAACAAATCGGTCTCACCGATTTGTCTGTCTGTGTTGCTGAGAACTGTCTCGGTGAAACCGAGTACTTCTTTTTGGTCCCACCGAAAAGAGTGCCAAGTTTCTGTTAATGAGATAGTCAGTCTCGGTGGCACCGACAATTTTACTTCGGCTGTACCGATTTGCATGTGACAGAATGCAAAACTTTGAAAATCTTTTGTTCAATCTTTCAAAAACCAGCCACATTTTGTCATGACTTATCCTATTCTGCTCCTCTATATTCTGTTCACAGGGTCAGTATGTCAAGTGTTGAGGACAGTGAGAACGACTTCAGAGAGAAGAGTGTTGAATTGGATTCTGGCACTAGTCCTGAATCTAGTTCATCTTCAGATCCAGGCACCCCCAGCTCTCATGGGTTGCCCAAGGCTGCTACAAGGGCCAGGAAGAAGCTGAATTCAGATGAGGAGGATTCAGACTTCGTTCCAGAAGAGATTCTTGCTAAGAAGCAAGAAAAGGCTGCCAAGAAAGCTGCAAATGAAGCTACCTCTTCAAGGAGAGCTGTAAGGAAAGTGTATGCTAGCTCTGAGGCTATGAGAGCACCTGAAAGTGCTAGGACAAAGATGGCTCTTCACCTTGAGTCACCTCCTAAGAAGGCAGGGGAGAAGAAGGGTGCTAGGAAGAGGATAGTCTATGTCACTGTCAGGCAGACCTCCATGCTTGAGGAACCTGAGGAGGCTGCTGCTGCTGCTGCTGAGGAGGAGGAAGAACATGTTGAGAAAGCCCCTCCCAAGGAGAAAAAGAAGCTTATGGCTGATGCTATGCCAAAGACTGGCACATCCAAGAGCACTAAATCTGCACCCAAGAAGCCTGCTGCTGAGAAGCCCAAGAGATTGTCCAGGCAAATTCCAGCATCTGAGAAGAACAAAGGGACTGCCTCCAGAGTTGAGGATGAGGATGCCATGTCTGCCCTAATGAAGCTTAGGCCACACATTCCAGTACATAATGCCAGCTACCCACTTGCTGAGGATATGAAGAAGAGGAAGGAGTCTTGATTGAGGGCATGGAGAGCTGCTGATCCATATACCCAAAGGAAGAAGACAGCTGTGGACTACAGATTTTTCACCAGAGAGCAACAGGATTTCTATGAAACTGTGCTGTTTGACAAGAGTCCAACTGTGAGCGATATGCGGTATGTGGAATGGAAATTCATCAAGGAGAATGAGGACTATTTTCCATATGTCCAAGATAATTTCCACTGCATTGGTTTGGATGAGTTTGTTGGCAAAGAGTTCACTGCTTGGAATGATGAGATGATCATGCAATTCTACTCCACTGCACACTTCTATGGAGATGGTAGGATTGTATGGATGACTGAAGGTGCAAGGTATGAGTCTACTGTTGAGGAGTGGGCTGAAATCTTAGGAGTCCCAGAGGTACAGGATGGTGACCTGGATGTCTACTCAGAATCCAAGGCAAACCACAATGCTATGGCCAACATGTACAATGAGATTCCTGCTGCTAATGTGAAGTCTCACAGGCTAGGATCTATCTACTTTCTTCAGGCTGGCCTCCGCACCATGGACACCATTCTGAGGCATACCTTGATGCCCAAGTCAGGAGATGACAAGATGATCCGAGGCTACTCCATTAACATGTTGATCCATCTCGACAGACACACCAGGATCAGAGTCATGGACTGGATAGTTGAGACAATCAAGAGGGTTGCTGCTGATCAGAAGCGCTCTTGCTGTTATGCACCCTACATCCAGATGCTTATCAACTCAAAGTTGGAGAAGCACATATTTGCTCTAGATCGTCCCCACTTGCCCCTACAGCCAGATCTCGAGGACAACGTTGTGGTGATGAACCCAGATCATCCCACTTCAGCTGCAGCTCAGGCAGAGGCAGAGGCAGCAAGAGCCACTAGTGTTCAGGTCCCCAGATCCAGGAACGAGCAAATGGATGTTTTGATCTCATCAGTTCAGGGCATGAAGAAGGACATTAAGGGGATTCTGGACAACCAGAACAGTCTTGTGAGGATCTTCGAGAACAGGATCAAGACCCTTAATGATAAGGTGGATGGGCTGACTAAGACAGTCAATGAGCTAAAGAAGGAAGTTGACTCAGTGCCTCTTCCTCAGACTTCTTCTTCTGATGATGATGATGAGGATGGTTCTCCTCTCAGGCCAGGCACACAGTTTACCACTCAGGCCCGATCAGCCACTGTGCCAGCTCTAGACTTGAGGCCCTCTTCATCAGCTCCAGCCACTGTCACCTCAGTTCCTGCTCCATCAGTTTCAGTTCCTCCAGTTGCCACACCAACTCCATCCACGACATCTGCAGAGATCTTCGCCGACGCTGTTCTCTCGACTCCTTCATCAACAACCGGAGGAGATCAGCCCAAGAACGCTTAGATATATGCCTTTGAACTTTTTGGTAACTTGTTGCCAAAGGGGGAGAAGTGTATATAGAACTTTAGGCTTCGAGTGAGAGAGCGTTTGGTGTTTATTGCTTTTTCAAAACATTTGATCTTTTGGTTGCTTGTGATACATGTTTGTGGTGTTTGATCATATGCGTTATGTGTGATGCTACTATTTCCTATCATCTTAATGCTTATGAGATGATCATACACCTTTGCTTGATTGTGTTGTGCTATGATGTTCATTCTAATTACTCTCGCACACCACCAAGATGTATGTGACATGGAAGAAGTGCCCCATGTACCTAATCGATTGTGCATTTGCATTGAAACGCAAATTTAAAATAATGCACAAATTTAGGGGGAGCTCTTGCTTATCACATACTTCTCAAAGCGACGATTATATTCATTGATTATATCATATGTCGAAGCTTTGATCTATATGTTGTCATCAATTACCAAAAAGGGGGAGATTGAAAGCACATTTGCTCCCTTGGTGGTTTTGGTAATTAATAACAACATATAAGTCATTGAACTAATGTTTCCACTAATTAAGTATATTTCAGGAAATGTTCAATGATAGGATTGGCAAAAGGATTGTGGAGATTGTGGAATACCCCAAGATGCAAGGAAATAGGTTGGCAAAGCTTCAAGTAAGAGGACTCTACATTTTACATTTGTGAGAAATCACTTTGAGTCCATAGGAAAGCCAATACTATGAAAAGGGGGTAAGGTTTTGTTGGTGAACAAAATGCTCATACGTGCACAAGTGATAGTCACCAAAAACACCCAAAAGCTCTCCCACCAAAGTCTGTCCAAAGCCAAATACTCAAAATCGGTGCAACCAACATTTCCATCCCGGTGCCACCGATTCTCAACCTCAGATAGACTCAGCCAAACCCTAGCCACTTCGGTGCAGCCGATTCAATCCCGGTGCCACCGAGTTTAGGTTGCCAACTCTCTGTTACGCAAATTCACAATATCGGTACCACCGAGATTGTCAATCTGACCGTTGGTCACCTTATCGGTGCAATCGAGTTTCCTATATCGGTCTCACCGAGATTCAAAAGTTGCCACTTTTGGTCACTTCGGTACCACCGAGATTTACACATCAGTGTCACCGAGTTGGTCATTTCGTGTGTAACGGTTGGATTTTTGGGGATGCCTAAATATACCCCTCCACCACCACCTACTCGAGAGAGAAGCACTCAGAACTATTCCATACTTGCCCTATCCAGTTTTCTGAGAGAGAACCACCTATTCTTGTGTTGAGGTCAAAATCTTCCACTCCAACCATATGGATCTTGATCTCTAGCCTCCCCAAGTTGCTTTCCACCAATCCCATCTCTTCCACCAAGCCAAATTTGTGAGAGAGTGATTGTGTGTTGAGGAGTCTATCATCTTGAAGCACAAGAGCAAGGAGTTCATCGACATTACCGATCCTATTACCTTTTGGAGGGTGGTGCCTCCTAGATTGGTTAGGTGTCGCTTGGGAGCCTCCTACTTCGTGTTGTGGAGTTGAACCAAGAAGTTTGTAAGGGCAAGGAGATCACCTACTTCGTGAAGATCTACCCATAGTGAGGCTAGTCCTTCGTGGACGGAAGCCGTTATGGAATAGTCAAGGTTGCTACTTCGTGTACCCTTATGGGTGGAGCCCTCCATGGACTCTCGCGACCGTTACCCTCCGTGGGTTGAAGACTCCATAAACGTGGACGTACGATAGCACCACCTATCGGAACCATGGGAAAAAATCATCGTGTCTACAATTGCGTTTGATCCTCCTACCCTATCCTTTACTACTCATGCTTGTTGTTACTTTCCGCTGCTATACTCTTAGACCTGCATGTGTAGGGTGTACTTGAGTTGCCATGAAATGCTAAAACTGCCAACTCTCAAATTTGGGAAAAGGCAAATCTTTTATTTGGTCAAGTAGTCTAATCACCCCCCTCTAGACATACTTTCTGTCCTACACCCCTTCAGACCACGGGCACGGGCAAACGTCTGCCACCCGCGGTTCAGGTACACGTAGCCCCCGGGAGTGATCTCGACCTCCACCCACGACCCCGCGCTGCAGCAGCCGTCGGCCTGCAACCACAGGCCGGCAGGCCGTCCGGCCGACAGCGCCCCCGCGAAGAAGCTCGGAAGTTGAAACCAGGCGGCCTCCGGCCTCTCCGCCCACACCACGAACTCCTGGGCCGTGTCGGACGAATGGAGCCGCGGGCGTGGCGGCCGGGTGGCCACCGACGACCTCCCACCGCAGGCGCCACCACCTTGACTACTGCGGCCGCCTGCATTGGACGGCGCCCCACCACGACCGCCGATGGTGACCCCGGGCCGCGCGGAACCACGGACGCACGCACCAAGAACCACTGATGGCATCACGGCATGCTTCCGGGGACGACCGCGGCCCCTCCTGGGCGGCGGAGCGGCAGGACCCTCCCCGGAGGCCTTCCCCTTCTCGGTAGCACAGAACTTCCTCATCGATGCTATGACTAGGAGAGCGACGGCTTGGAGATGGGGAGGCAAATAAGACGAACATGGGTGAGGGCTTTCTCACCCTCGCCCGCTTATATACAGCCAAGGACCGCCCGGCGCCCCCTCGCGTCCCGGGAGGCGTGCGGCCTCTGAGGGGTAACATCCGCGTGGCCCGAAGCAGCAGCAGCATTCAAGGAAGGGCAATGATGGCCAGCGCTACGCATGGGCGTCTCTTCAACCTGACTCAGAACGGTTTCTGACGCCCTCGGGGAGCGGGGGCGTCGCCGCCCAGACGATCGGCGCGTGTGAAGCCTGGCCCGCATGCGTTTGGGGCCCGCGGCGCATCGGGCAGCCCTCAAGGCTTTGCCCAGAAGCCAGCTCGAGCACGCCTTGTGCCCGGGGGCTACTGTCGGCGTTCTCGGAACGGGGGTACCCAGACTTGCCTGCCTGCGGCCCAGGGCGTGGCCCACTTCGTCAACCAAACACAGCTAGGTGCGGCCCCACTCAAGACAAGGCCCTCGCAAGGGCCCTAGGCTCACGAGGAGGAGCGGCGTCAAGACCGGCAAGGGATGGGCCTCCCCAGGCCCCCTCCGGAGTGGCGAAGATCTCTATGTAGAGCCCGGCTTCAGGAGTCAAAGATGACGCAAGGAAAGACAGGCGGGCGCCAGCGCGCCAGGCGGCGCAGTTTCCTCTTTGGTGCAAAGGGAGCAAGGACGTACGCAGGTTCCCAAAGAACCCGCGAAAGGTTTCCATTCCGGTGAAACAAGACCACGACCACGAGCCCCGCAGGACGGATGTCATCGCCGAGCCCATCTCTGCATCATCGACAGCTACTTTGCAGGCGAAGACCGCCTTTGAGCAGCGCGGGCATGTACTCCTGTCCCCCTTCAAATTTGGCCGTTGTTGGATCCCTTCCTGCCAATGCGATAAGGGAAGAGGACCCGGGGCACCGCTATATATAGAGGCTAAGCCGCACCGCAGGGGGGGATCCAAAACCAGTCGATTCACTCATCCACCACCAAGCTGGCGGAGGGCCAAGAACACCTCAGGAGCGCCCTCACGAGGCTCCGAAACACTGTACTAGTTCATCCACCACACCTCCTCGAGAGGCAATCCACCAAAGAAGGAGTAGGGCATTACGCTTCGCAGCGGCCCGAACCTGGGTAAACTATCGTGTTCATCTTCTTCCTCGTCATCGTGTGAGTTCATTGTTTGGTCCATCGAGTAGTGAGCTAGGTTGGGCGAGGCTGCAGGGGATCTTCGCACACGCCCCTGTGTTCGAATCTTAAGGGTTTTGCGGAGCCCGAAATCCGACAGGGTGAACAAATTACTGTTGGGCAATTGATAGAAATTTGAATAGTCATGACGGTATCCAAGGCGATGATCATTATATAGGCATCACGTCCAAGATAGATAGACCGACTCCTGCCTGCATCTACCTCTATTACTCCACACATCCATCGCTATCCAGCATGCATCTAGTGTATTAAGTTCATGGAAAAAAGGAGTAATGCAATAAGAACGATGACATGATGTAGACAAGATCTATTCATGTAAGAGATCAAAGAAGACTCAAATAATATTCATGGATAGAAACTGATCATGAACTCAAAATTCATAGGATCCCAATAAACACACCGCAAAAGTTTACATCAAATAGATCTCCAAGAGACCATTGTATTGAGAATCATAAGAGAGAGAGAAGAAGCCATCTAGCTACTGCCTACGGACCCACAGGTCTATGGTGGACTACTCACGCATCATCGAAGAGGCACCTATGAGGAAGATGAACCCCTCCGTGATGGTGTTTAGTTTGGATCTCGAGGTTCTAGAACTTGCGGCGGCTGGAATATTGTTTCGTCGACTCTTGTAGGGTTTTTTGATTTCCAGGGAATTTATAGGCACGATAGTCGGTTGAGGGGGTGCCTGAGGAGCCCAGCACCCACCAGGGAACGCCAGGGAACCTCTGGCGCGCCCTTGTTTGTGCTGGCAATCCTGGGCCCCCTCTGCTGATGTTCTTTGGCCCATCTGGTCTCTTCTGGTCTGGAAAAATCCACAAAAACTCCCGCACCATTTTTTCTCCGTCTGGTACAGATTTTCTGCGAAGTAAAAAACAAGCAAAAAGAGCAACTGGCACTTTGGCACTATGTCAATATGTTAGTCCCAAAAAATGATATAAAGTTGTAATAAAATGATTCTAAAACATCCAAGAATGATAATATAACAGCATGGAACAAGTAAATATTTTTTCTTTTTCGTTTCGGGAATGGGCAACCAAACCAAGAAACGAAAAATCACATAAGTGAGCATTGAACATAACTAACACCGAATAATGCGCCACAAGTAGGATGCAACTTCATTGCATAACTATTGAATTTCGTGCATGCATAGGCAATCACAGACCATAACACCAATATTCCTACTAAGCATAATTACTCATTAATATGACTCACATATTACTATCATCATGTTTCAAAACTATTACAAGGAATCAAGTTTAATTTGTCCAATGATCATCATGAAAGTTTTTATTATATCCTCCTTGGATATCTATCACTTTGGGACTAGTTTCATATATTGACATTGCTTTTTGGCAAGCTCAAACAAATTTAAGTGAAGCACATGAGCATAAAGATTTCATCTCTCAAATAGGTATTAGTGAAGCATGAGAGGATTTATTCAAAAATTTACTAACTCTCAAATTAATCTAAGTTAAGCATGAGAGTATTTCTACAAAAGTTTCCAAGCACACCGTGCTCAAAAACATATAAGTGAAGCACTAGAGCAATTACTATAGCTCAAAAAGTTGAAGTGAAGCACATAGAGCAATTCTAACAAATCATAGCATGATTGTGGCTCTATCAAATAGGTGTATACAGCAAGGATACAAAGGAAAAACTAACAAACAAAGCAAGCAAAGATACAAGACGCTCCAAGCAAAACACATAATATGTGACGAATAAAAATATAGCTCCAAGTAAAATACCGATGGTCGTTAGAAGAAAGAGGGGATCCCACTCGGGGGCATCCCCAAGCTTAGTTGCTTGTTACTCTTTGGATATATCTTGGGGGTGCGGTAGCATCCCCAAGCTTAGGTTCTTGCTACTCTTTATTCCTTCATCCATCGTGATCTCACTCAAAACTGGAAAACTTCAATCACACAAAACTCAACAAAATCTTCGTGAGATCCGTTAGTATAAGAAAGCAAATCACTACTTTAGGTACTGTTGTAAACCCATTCAAATTTTATAATTGCATTATACCTACTGTATTCTAACTTTACCATGGCTTATACCTCCAAATACAAACCATAGATTCATCAAAACAAGCACACAATGCAACAAAAACAGAATCTGTCTCAAACAGAACAGTCTGTAGTAATCTGTACTCTACCCATACTTATGTAACTCTAAAAATTCTGAATCATTAGGAAAACGTAAGGAAATTGTATAGAAACACTGTGTTACAATTTCAGCTCCAGATCTCGTTCCAGCAAAAAATGAAAATTCATATACTGGACGCAAAATTTCTGTTTCAGATTCAGCATCACTTATACTCATCCTATGAATCATCCTAACGGTTCTACTTGGCACAAACACTAAATAAACCATAAAAACACAATCATAACAGAGCCATAATTGTGTCAACACTCAAAAACAGAAAGGAAAAAGCAAAAATTTATTTATTCATTGGGTTGCCTCCCAACAAGCGCTATCGTTTCATGCCCCTAGCTAGGCATATTGGATAGATTCAAGTATTGTCATCTTTGGTTTTGAATGAAGCGCTTTTGTCAAGAGGTTTTGCAAATAAGACTTGAAACACATCATCCATAGGAACCTTAGCACTATCAAGATGTCCTTCTACATAACCCCTTTGATTACTGGCTACGATCTAAGAATATTGTTGGTTCACATCATTGAAAACTTGTTGGATCATGTCTAAAACGGGGACTTCCTTTTTAAGATTCTCATCAAAGATTTGATTATTTCCAAGAAAATATCTCATCATGTAATCACTATTGTAAAGGATTTCTCCTATTACCGGTTTTTCACGGCTCATACCATAAAAGTCAAAGATCTCCCTAGCTTCCCGTACTATATGATCAAATTCATGCATGAGAACAAGGGTAGCCAACTTCTTAGCCTTAGGATTCTTAATGACGGGTAGCTCATAAAACAATCTTTGCAAGGTAGGATGGGTACGAATAAATCTATTCTCAAGTTTTAGAACTAATGCCGAGATAGCTTCCGCATAAGATTTAGTTTTTTTCAAAATAGGGGTATCATCTAGAGTCAAATTCCCAACACAATTGAAAAACTCTTGAATAGTTTCTTTTCCTATAACGTTCCCTTGCCCCAAAACAAAAGTTTTAGAAACAAAAGTTTTAGAGTTTGTTGTTACTTTCCGCTGCTATACTCTTAGACATGCATGTGTAGGGTGTACTTGACTTGCCATGAAATGCTAAAACTGCCAACTCTAAAATTTGGGAAAAGGCAAAACTTTTATTTGGTCAAGTAGTCTAATCACCCCCCTCTAGACATACTTTCGGTCCTACAAGTGATATCAGAGGTTTGGTCTCCATTGCATTGGTCTCACAACCTAGGAGAGTATGGCGTCTAGTGAGGGTAATTATCACCGTAGAGGTCCGTACTTTGATGGCACTAATTTTGCTAGTTGGAAGCACAAAATGAAAATGCATATTCTTGGTCATAACCACGCCGTTTGGGCTGTTGTTCGTGTTGGCTTGCAAGGTGAATTCTTTGGAGATGGAAAGGAATCAGATCGTGAAGCGACCACGGAAGAATTGAAGATGTTGCAATACAACGCTCAAGCATGCGACATTCTATTCAACTGCCTAAATCAGCCATCTTGAGAATGTAAAAGAGATTTGGGATACTTTGGTTGATATGCACGAAGGAACCGAGTCCGTGAGAGAATCCAAGTTGGATGTTCTTCAAGGTCAGCTTGACAAGTTCAAGATGAAGGATGGTGAAGGAGTCGCAGAGATGTACTCTAGGCTAGCTCTCATCACCAATGAGATTGCCGGCTTAGGAAGCGAAGAAATGACCGACAAATTCATCATCAAGAAGATACTTAGAGCTTTGGATGAGAGATACGACAGCGTGTGCACATTGATCCAAACGATGCCCAACTACAAAGATCTCAAGCCTATGGAAGTCATTGGAAGGATTGTTGCTCATGAGATGACACTCAAAGACAAGGAAGAGCTTCATCACAAGTCTAGCGGTGCTTACAAAGCCACAAGTGATGCTCCCGCAACCTCAAGCAACAACCTTGTCACCAATGAAGAGATAAGCCTCATGGTCAAGAAATTCAACAAGTTCTACAAGAATAGAGGCAAAGAAAGAAGCTCCAACTCAAGATATGATGAGAAGCGTTCGTCAAGTCGTGACCGCAATTGCTACAATTGTGGGAAGCCCGGACACTACTCCAATGAGTGCACGGCTCCCTACAAACGAAGAGAAGAGTCACCAAGAAGACGAAGCTCATGGAATGAATCACCTCAAAGAGAGAGAAGGAGTAGAGATGATCGTTATGAACGAAGACACTCAAGGAGAAGTAGGGATTCAGAGAAGAAGGACAAGTACACCAAGAGCTACAAAAGAAGGAAACATCAAGCTCATGTTGGTGAATGGGTTTCCGGCTCCGACTCCGGCGACAACTCCGAGAGAAGCTATCACTCCGACTCTGACTATAGTCAAGATGATGGTGTTGCCGGAATTGCTCTAGTGACTACCAACTCCCATGATCTATTTGACTCACCAAATGAAGGGAGTGGAAGTTGCTTCATGGCTAAAGGCTCCAAGGTATCACACCCCGAGTATCTTGATTTCGATAGTGATGAAGATGATTTGCTTTGTGATGATGACTTGCTCTTTGATAAAACTAGTGATGTTAGTCAAAATGAACTTGATAATTCTCATGCTAGTCAAGATAAGTCAATTGGTGATGATAAGATGAAAATAGAAGAACTAACTAAAGAACTAAACACTCTTAAGTTAGCTCATGAATCTACTCTTGAAGATCATAGAGAGCTTGTAAGAACTAATGAGAAGTTACGTTTCGAGAAGCTCAACTTGGAGCAAGAGAATGAGTTTCTTAAAGCTATCAATGACGATCTCCGAAAGAAGACTTCATCTTATCTAGCCAAACGACTACTCTTGTCTACTTTCATGCCACAAGTTAAATCTAAACAAACTAGTAACAAAAGCAAGAAAGGTTCTTCATCTAGTAGCAACAATAAAAATGCTAAACCCAATGATGTTGCTTCTAGTAGTTCTATTGATTCCACTAATGATGTTTCTCTTAGCCAAGTTACACTTGAGCAAGAAAATGCTTTATTGAAAGGAATTATAGAAAACGGTATCAACAAGAGTCTTGCCGGGTGTAAGCAATTTGAGGAAATTGTACGCAAGCACGGAGGATACCGGAAGAATCGTGGTGTTGGCTACTTCAACGCAAATGGAGTTGAATGGGAAGAAGGTCAATATCCCGGGCCCAAGTTTGTTCCTCAAAAGGAGAAGTATGAAAATACTCTTCCCAAGGGGACAAGCACTCAAGATGACCTTCCACCACAAGACCACAAGCTCAAGGGCAAGAACAAGCTTCAAGAGGACATTGACTCATATGAAGATGGATCCCTAGCTATGGTGGAGTGGGTTCCCAAGGCTACTTCAAGATCAACGTCTGCAAAGGATACTACAACACCAAGTATCCCCATCAACTTGATGTGGGTCCCCAAGAAGAAGAACTAGAGAGTTCTTGAGGGGTGACTCCGCCAATGAAATTCACTCACATTTATTATTGGAAGAACTATTTGCAATCAACATCAACTCTATGCAATAGTTCAAGGAGTCACACATTCCCTCAAAGGTAAGCAAGGGACAAGGTAATCAACAAATCAATGGACATCATAACACATGTTTTGCACTCCATGTCCATAGATATCCTTGTATTTGTCTCTTGTGTGTTGGGACTAACCCATGTAGGTGAGAAGAGTAAGGAAACAACAAGGATGCTCCCAACTCTTGGTGATCTTCATCAACCTTGAGCATCCACCACTACCTCACCAACATGAAGTCTTCATCGACAAAACCCAAGGTTAGTCTATCCCTCTTATGGGGGGATGTCTCATCAAGGGGGAGCTTTACTCTAAGACTTGAGTCAAAGCATCTCTTAGTATGTGACAACATTAAATGCTTTATGTAAAAGTGGTAACCCCACTTGTGCTTAAACGATGAGTATGACCTATGATCAAGTATTCTTACTTGGCTCCTAAGTCAAATACTCATATATAGATGACTTCGTCATCGCCCTAGTGCTTGTTAGTTGCTAAGTGTGTATGTGCATGTTTGTCATGATTTCATTTGACATCTTATTGTGTGAGCATGTTGGTCTGCATTTATTTTCTCATTCGAGGACATCCAATTGTTGCTATTTGGCTTTTGTTTTATCTTTTGCCAATTGGATGGACAAGAATGCCTAGGACCACTCTTTAGCTATCTATGCTTTCTCACCTCATATTCTATTCATGCTGCATCACAAAATTTGAACAAGTACTTTTCGATCCCTCTGTGTGTGGAGCACTCGGAGTTCCGTATCGACAAGGACTGACCATTAAAACCTCCCAAGTGCATCTCGGTGGAACCAACCCCAAAATCTCGGCCTCACCGAATGCCTAGGGTTGATCAGGTTTTCTATCTCGGTACTACCGATTTCATATTCTCGGTTACACCGAGTTTCCCTGTCAGCTGACAGTTGCGGAACTCGGTGACACCGACAATTTAAAATCGGTATCACCGACAGTGAAGGGTATATAGTCTATGGTCCCGACGGTTCGAAAATTCAATCTTGAAATCGTCGCGCCTCAAACCCTAAGCTGCCCCAGAAGGACCCCCTGGTCATCGCCTTTCCTTCCCGAGCCTCTCCGCCGCTGGGAATCCTCGCCGTCGACGGGCATCTTCGCCGCCGTCGCCGCCGTAGCGGATCCGTCACCGAGCTTGGGTACGGACTCGATCTTTCTTGCGCTCCCGTCTAATTCTTGCGCAATAAAGCTGTTTTTCTCTATAAGCCACTGTTTGCTCATCGTTCTATCCACAAGAAAACTCCGTAGATTAGCGAACCATCTATTTTCTAGGGTTTGCCTTCCGCCCGATGGAACTCGGTAGAACCGAAGTAAACAAATCGGCCTCACCGATTTGTCTGTCTGTGTTGCTGAGAACTGTCTCGGTGAAACCGAGTACTTCTTTTTGGTCCCACTGAAAAGAGTGCCAAGTTTCTGTTAATGAGATAGTCAGTCTCGGTGGCACCGACTATTTTACTTCGGCTGTACCGATTTGCATGTGACAGAATGCAAAACATTGAAAATCTTTTGTTCAATCTTTCAAAAACCAGCCACATTTTGTCATGACTTATCCTTTTCTGCTCCTCTATATTCTGTTCACAGGGTCAGTATGTCAAGTGTTGAGGACAGTGAGAACGACTTCAGAGAGAAGAGTGTTGAATTGGATTCTGGCACTAGTCCTGAATCTAGTTCATCTTCAGATCCAGGCACCCCCAGCTCTCATGGGTTGCACAAGGCTGCTACAAGGGCCAAGAAGAAGCTGAATTCAGATGAGGAGGATTCAGACTTCGTTCCAGAAGAGATTCTTGCTAAGAAGCAAGAAAAGGCTGCCAAGAAAGCTGCAAATGAAGCTACCTCTTCAAGGAGAGCTGTAAGGAAAGTGTATGCTAGCTCTGAGGCTATGAGAGCACCTGAAAGTGCTAGGACAAAGATGGCTCTTCACCTTGAGTCACCTCCTAAGAAGGCAGGGGAGAAGAAGGGTGCTAGGAAGAGGGTAGTCTATGTCACTGGCAGGCAGACCTCCATGCTTGAGGAACCTGAGGAGGCTGCTGCTGCTGCTGAGGAGGAGGAAGAACATGTTGAGAAAGCCCCTCCCAAGAAGAAAAAGAAGCTTATGGCTGATGCTATGCCAAAGACTGGCACATCCAAGAGCACTAAATCTGCACCCAAGAAGCCTGCTGCTGAGAAGCCCAAGAGATTGTCCAAGCAAATTCCAGCATCTGAGAAGAACAAAGGGACTGCCTCCAGAGTTGAGGATGAGGATGCTATGTCTGCCCTAATGAAGCTTAGGCCACACCTTCCAGTACATAATGCCAGCTACCCACTTGCTGAGGATATGAAGAAGAGGAAGGAGTCTGGCTTGAGGGCATGGAGAGCTGTTAATCCATATGCCCAAAGGAAGAAGACAGCTGTGGACTACAGATTTTTCACCAGAGAGCAACAGGATTTCTATGAAACTGTGCTGTTTGACAAGAGTCCAGCTGTGAGCGATATGTGGTATGTGGACTGGAAATTCATCAAGGAGAATGAAGACTATTTTCCATATGTCCAAGATAATTTCCACAGCATTGGTTTGGATGAGTTTGTTCGCAAAGAGTTCACTGCTTGGAATGATGAGATGATCATGCAATTCTACTCCACTGCACACTTCTATGGAGATGGTAGGATTGTATGGATGACTGAAGGTGCAAGGTATGAGTCTACTGTTGAGGAGTAGGCTGAAATCTTAGGAGTCCCAGAGGTATAGGATGGTGACCTGGATGTCTACTCAGAATCCAAGCCAAACCACAATGCTATGGCCAACATGTACAATGAGATTCCTGCTGCTAATGTGAAGTCTCATAGGCTAGGATCTATCTACTTTCTTCAGGCTGGCCTCCGCACCATGAACACCATTCTGAGGCATACCTTGATGCCCAAGTCAGGAGAAGACAAGATGATCCGAGGCTACTCCATTAACATGTTGATCCATCTCGACAGACACACCAGGATCAGAGTCATGGACTTGATAGTTGAGACAATCAAGAGGGTTGCTGTTGATCAGAAGCGCTCTTGCTGTTATGCACCCTACATACAGATGCTCATCAACTCAAAGTTGGAGAAGCACATATTTGCTCTAGATCGTCCCCACTTGCCCCTACAGCCAGATCTCGAGGACAACGTTGTGGTGATGAACCCAGATCATCCCACTTCAGCTGCAGCTCAGGCAGAGGCAGAGGCAGCTAGAGCCACTAGTGCTCAGGTCCCCAGATCCAGGAAAGAGCAAATGGATCTTTTGATCTCATCAGTTCAGGGCATGAAGAAGGACATTAAGGGGATTCTGGACAACCAGAAAACTCTTGTGAGGAAGTTGACTCAGTGCCTTTTCCTTAATGATAAGGTGGATGGGCTGACTAAGAAAGTCAATGAGCTCAAGAAGGAAGTTGACTCAGTGCCTCTTCCTCAGACTTCTTCTTCTGATGATGATGATGAGGATGGTTCTCCTCTCAGGCCAGGCACACAGTTTACCACTCAGGCCAGATCAGCCACTGTGCCAGCTCCAGACTTGAGGCCCTCTTCATCAGCTCCAGCCACTGTCACCTCAGTTCCTGCTCCATCAGTTTCAGTTCCTCCAGTTGCCACACCAACTCCATCCACGTCATCTATAGAGATCTTCGCCGACGCTGTTCTCTCGACTCCTTCATCAACAACCGGAGGAGATCAGCCCAAGAAAACTTAGATATATGCCTTTGAACTTTTTGGTAACTTGTTGCCAAAGGGGGAGAAGTGTATATAGATCTTTAGGCTTCGAGTGAGAGAGCGTTTGGTGTTTATTGCTTTTTCAAAACATTTGATCTTTTGGTTGCTTGTGATACATGTTTGTGGTGTTTGATCATATGCGTTATGTGTGATGCTACTATTTCCTATCATCTTAATGCTTATGAGATGATCATACACCTTTGCTTGATTGTGTTGTGCTATGATGTTCATTCTAATTACTCTCGCACACCACCAAGATGTATGTGACATGGAAGAAGTGCCCCATGTACCTAATCAATTGTGCATTTGCATTGAAACGCAAATTTAAAATAATGCACAAATTTAGGGGGAGCTCTTGCTTATCACATACTTCTCAAAGCGACGATTATATTCAATGATTATATCATATGTCGAAGCTTTGATCTATATGTTGTCATCAATTACCAAAAAGGGGGAGATTGAAAGCACATTTGCTCCCTTGGTGGTTTTGGTAATTAATAACAACATATAAGTCATTGAACTAATGTTTCCAGTAAGTATATTTCAGGAAATGTTCAATGATAGGATTGGCAAAAGGATTGTGGAGATTGTGGAATACCCCAAGATGCAAGGAAATAGGTTGGCAAAGCTTCAAGGAAGAGGACTCTACATTTTACATTTGTGAGAAATCACTTTGAGTCCATAAGAAAGCCAATACTACTAAAACGGGGTAAGGTTTTGTTGGTGAACAAAATGCTCATACGTGCACAAGTGATAGTCACCAAAAACACCCACCAGCTCTCCCACCAAAGTCTGTCCAAAGCCAAATACTCAAAATCGGTGCAACCAACATTTCCATCCCGGTGCCACCGATTCTCCACCTCAGATAGACTCAGCCAAACCCTAGCCACTTCGGTGCAACCGATTCAATCCCGGTGCCACCGAGTTTAGGTTGCCAACTCTCTGTTACGCAAATTCACAATATCGGTACCACCGAGATTGTTGGATCGGTGTCACCGAGATTGTCAATCTGACCATTGGTCACCTTATCGGTGCAACCGAGTTTCCTATATCGGTCTCACCGAGATTCAAAAGTTGCCACTTTTGGTCACTTCGGTACCACCGAGATTTACACATCGGTGTCACCGAGTTGGTCATTTTGTGTGTAACGGTTGGATTTTTGGGGATGCCTATATATACCCCTCCACCACCACCTACTCGAGAGAGAAGCACTCAGAAGTATTCCATACTTTCCCCATCCAGTTTTCTGAGAGAGAACCACCTATTCTTGTGTTGAGGTCAAGATCTTCCACTCCAACCATATGGATCTAGATCTCTAGCCTCCCCAAGTTGCTTTCCACCAATCCCATCTCTTCCACCAAGCCAAATCTGTGAGAGAGTGATTGTGTGTTGAGGAGTCTATCATCTTGAAGCACAAGAGCAAAGAGTTCATCGACATTACCGAGCCTATTACCTTTTGGAGGGTGGTGCCTCCTAGATTGGTTAGGTGTCGCTTGGGAGCCTCCTACTTCGTGTTGTGGAGTTGAACCAAGAAGTTTGTAAGAGAAAGGAGATCGCCTACTTCATGAAGATCTACCCATAGTGAGGCTAGTCCTTCGTGGACGGAAGCCCTTATGGAATAGTCAAGGTTGCTACTTCGTGGACCCTTATGGGTGGAGCCCTCCATGGACTCTCACGACCGTTACCCTCCGTGGGTTGAAGACTCCATAAACGTGAACGTACGATAGCACCACCTATCGGAACCATGGGAAAAATCATCGTGTCTACAATTACGTTTGATCCTCCTACCCTATTCTTTACTACTCATGCTAGTTGTTACTTTCTGCTGCTATACTCTTAGACATGCATGTGTAGGGTGTACTTGACTTGCCATGAAATGCTAAAACTGCCAACTCTAAAATTTGGGAAAAGGCAAAACTTTTATTTGGTCAAGTAGTCTAATCACCCCCCTCTAGACATACTTTTGGTCCTACACCCCTTCAGACCACGGGCACGGGCAAACGTCTGCCACCCGCGGTTCAGGTACACGTAGCCCGCGGGAGTGATCTCGACCTCCACCCACGACGCCGCGCTGCAGCAGCCATCGGCTTGCAACCACAGGCCGGCAGGCCCTCCGTCCGACAGCGCCCCCGTGAAGAAGCTCGGAAGTTGAAACCAAGCGGCCTCCGGCCTCTCCGCCCACACCACGAACTCCTGGGCCGTGTCGGCCGAATGTAGCCGCGGGTGTGGCGGCCGGGTGGCCACCGACGACCTCCCACCGCAGGCGCCACCACCTCGGCTATTGCGGCCGCCTGCATTGGACGGCGCCCCACCACGACCGCCGATGGTGACCCCGGGCCGCGCGGAACCACGGACGCACGCACCAAGAACCACTGATGGCGTCACGGCATGCTTCCGGGGACGACAGTGGCCCCTCCTTGGCGGCGGAGCGGTAGGACCCTCCCCAGAGGCCTTCCCCTTCTCGGTAGCACAGAACTTCCTCGTCGACGCTATGACTGGGAGAGCGACGGCTTGGAGATGGAGAGGCAAAGAAGACGAAGATGGGTGAGGGCTTTCTCACCCTCGCCCGCTTATATACAGCCAAGGACCACCCGACGCCCCCTCGCGTCCCGGGAGGCGTGCGGCCTCTGAGGGGTCACATCCGCTTGGCCCGAAGCAGCAGCAGCATTCAAGGAAGGGCAATGATGGCCAGCGCTACGCACGGGCGTCTCTTCAACCTGACTCAGAACGGTTTCTGACACCCTCGGGGAGCGGGGACGTCGCCGCCCAGACGCTCGGCGCGTGCGAAGCCTGGCCCGCAGGCGTTTGGGGCCCGCGGCGCATCGGGCCGCCCTCAAGGCTTTGCCCAGAAGCCAGCTCGAGCACGCCTTGTGCCCGGGGGCTACTGTCGGCGTTCTGGGAACGGGGGTACCTAGACTTGCCTGCCTGCGGCCCAGGGCGTGGCCCACTTCGTCAACCAAACACAGCTAGGCGCGGTCCCACTCAAAACAAGGCCCTCGCAAGGGCCCTAGGCTCGCGAGGAGGAGCGGCATCAAGACCGGCAAGGGATGGGCCTCCCCAGGCCCCCTCCGGAGCGGCGGAGATCTCTATGTAGAGCCCGGCCTTAGGAGTCAAAGATGACGTAAGGAAAGATAGGCGGGCGCCAGCGCGCCAGGCGGCGCAGTTTCCTCTTTGGTGCAAAGGGAGCAAGGACGTACGCAGGTTCCCAAAGCACCCGCCAAAGGTTTCCATTCCGGTGAAACAAGACCACGACCACGAGCCCCGCAGGACAGATGTCATTGCCGAGCCCACCTCTGCATCATCGACAGCTACTTTGCAGGCGAAGACCGCCTTTGAGCAGGGCGGGCATGTACTACTATCCCCCTTCAAATTTGCCCGTTGTGGGATCCCTTCCCGCCAATGCGATAAGGGAAGAGGACCCGGGGGCACCGCTATATATAGAGGCTAAGCCGCACCGCAGGGGGGGACCCAAACCAGTCGATTCACTCATCCACCACCAAGCCGATGGAGGGCCAAGAACAGCTCAGGAGCGCCCTCACGAGGCTCCGAAACACTGTACTAGTTCATCCACCACACCTCCTCGAGAGGCAATCCACCAAAGCAGGAGTAGGGCATTACGCTTCGCAGCGGCCCGAACCTGGGTAAACTATCGTGTTCATCTTCTTCCTCGTCATCGTCTGAGTTCATTGTTTGGTCCATCGAGTTGTGAGCTAGGTTGGGCGAGGCTGCAGGGGATCTTCGCACACGCCCCTGTGTTCGAATCTTAAGGGTTTTGCGGAGCCCGAAATCCGACAGGGTGAACAAATTACTGTTGGGCAATTGATAGAAATTCGAATAGTCATGATGATATCCAAGGCGATGATCATTATATAGGCATCACGTCCAAGATAGATAGACCGACTCCTGCCTGTATCTACCTCTATTACTCCACACAGCGACCGCTATCCAGCATGCATCTAGTGTATTAAGTTCATGGAAAAACGGAGTAATGCAATAAGAACGATGACATGATGTAGACAAGATCTATTCATGTAAGAGATCAAAGAAGACTCAAATAATATTCATGGATAGAAACTGATCATGAACTCAAAATTCATAGGATCCCAATAAACACACCGCAAAAGTTTACATCAAATAGATCTCCAAGTGACCATTGTATTGAGAATCATAAGAGAGAGAGAAGAAGCCATCTAGCTAATGCCTACGGACCCACAGGTCTATGGTGGACTACTCACGCATCATCGGAGAGGCACCTATGAGGAAGATGAACCCCTCTGTCGTGGTTTTGTCACAGCAGATGTCCGAAGACTTAGGTTCGAGGCCATCGCTAAGGCGGTGGACTCAAAGGGGTTGCTCGAGATGAGGGACATGAGTTTACCCAGGTTCGGCCCCTCGAGAAGTGGTAAAAGCCTACGTCCTGCTTGTGTTGTATTGCTTGGAGTATCGATTACAAGGGAGCGGATTCGCTTGACCTAGTTCTCGATTGATTGGTTCTGTCTAAGCCGCCCCAGGGTCTCACCTTTATATAGGAGGTCAAGGCCTTGGGTTACACGAGTCTCAAACCGACTCATACAACGTATTCAATCCTGTCTCTAAGCCGCCTTGCCGTCTTGGGCAAGCCGTCTCCGGGCGGCTTAACCGCCTGGGTCTTTACTCCATCTTCTGTCTCTGGGCCTTCGTCTTGGCCCATCTGGTAAGCCGCCAGGCGGCCTGGCCTTCATCTTCTGGCCCACTTTAAAGATCTGGGCAGAGAGCCGCCAGGTATGACCCGGCCCCTCCCGGGCGGGTCTTACCACGGGGTTATATCCCCAACATTAGGCCCCATGTTGATTTGAGCCTGCTCATGTCAATCTTCATACTCACTTGGCGGCGAGTCTCACATTTCTGTCACCTGAAAAGAAAACTGATAACCCGCCGTGACGTCATATCGAATATTCTAAAAAGATTATGTGACGTTGGCAACGGATCCTCTCATTGAAGGGTCGGCCCGATAATCGAGGCGCCTTCTTCGGTCAATCATCACTGTGCCTCCTCGATTTTTGCGCGCACTGTTGCCCTCCCATCTCATAAATAGGGACATGTGGTGCCTTCTTTCCTTTCTCCGCCTCCTCTGTCTTCTTCCTCCCTCAGTCAGCTTCGCCTCCAGAGCTCCGCCGCGCCCGACCGGACCTCACTGTCGCCCTCAACGCCGGCCGCTGCATCAACCTGAATCGGACTAGAGTTTCGCCGGCCCGTCCGCATCCGCAAGGTATCATTTTCAGCCCTTGTTAAATCTGCAGTTGTCCCCATTGAGATCTCCCGAGTCCATCGGGTTTCTCTAATGTTCATCGTTGTTCATCAGTGTTCTTCATAGTATAGACCACCAAGCATCACTTGGCATCCCATAATACTGTCTATCCATTGCGGTTATCCTTTTAATGCCAATGCCCACCTGCTTTGGATCTACATAGCAATCTCCACCGCGTGCTGTCCGCCCGTTCTTCTTCTGTCTTTTTAGGTTTTTGAATATGTTTCATTTTACCTTCACCCGTAGATCTTGCAGTTATAAAGACAATATGTGAAACCTGTTTATCCGCACTTAGCCGTATTTTCCAGGATCACCATGTCCACCTAACCCGCCATGGCATTGGCGGTTCTCCAAAAAAATATGTCGGCGGCTTAACACCTCACCATTATACTGACCATAGTTGCCTTGACTATTGAACATTTTTCTAACCCACCGTACTCCGTGCCTTCGCAGCTTAACCCGCCATCATGTCAAGAGCACCTTCGTCTTGTGATTGGGTCGGCTCTGGAGTCACCGAACAGCTTCTACTTGACTTTGTAGAGTCGGGTATTTTGCCGGCTCAGGACGTTATACACTGGCGGGTTCCAGGGCCAGAAATCAGACCGACTCCTCAGGAAGGAGAAGTTATTGTGTTCACTGATCATCTCCTTCGTGGATTTAGCCCACCCGGGTCAAAAAAATTCCGAGATGTTCTTCATTTCTTCAAACTTCATCCTCAAGATATAGGTCCAAACTCTGTCACCAACATGTGTCAGTTCCAAGTGTTATGTGAAGTTTACTTGCAAGAAGAGCCGTCTGTTGATCTCTTCCGTGACTACTACTACGTCAATCGCCAAACTGAACTGGCGGCTGGGCCAAATTTGGAGCTTGGCGGCGTGTCTATCCAGCGACGGAGAGATTTGCCCTATCCAGCAGCTCTCTTACCAAGCCACCCCAAGGACTGGAACAAGACCTGGTTCTACTGCAAGGACACTTCTCCTGAAGAAGAGAATCCACTGCCGGGTTATCGTCCCACCCGGCTTTGCTACACTGAACTCCCGGACTGGATGTCCGCCGCAGAACGAGTGAAGTATGCTCCGGCCTTCGCGAAGATCAGGGCCTTACTAGCGAACGGCTTAACTGGCGTCGACTTAACCCGCTGCTGGGTTTCTTGGAAAATCTTGCCACTGAGCCGGCGTGACCGACTCATGCATGAATTTACGGGTGAACCCAATGACTCTCTCTGCTTCAATGCCACCCCTCTGACAGAACAAGACATCAATACTTCCGTCAAGTCACTTCTTGGCGAGAAACAAGAGATTTGCAACAAGACCGGGTTGAAACCCTTTTGCGCCAAGAACCCGGCTCCAGCTATAAGAAATTCTTTTCTACAGAATTGGTCATTCTTGTCCTAACCTTTTACCTTGCACCTTTTAACCTTCTTTGGCGGCTTATCCACAGGCTGGCTCTCCTTTCTGGAAGAAGAAATATAACCCTCATGTGAGGAAGCCTAAAGTGAAAGCCCGCGGCCGTAAGAAGAAAACTGCCGCTCAGGAGCCGCCTAAGCTTGACGACTCAGAGGTAGAACTTGACTCCCTTGGCCGTCTCTTTATGCAACTTATTGACAACAATTATCCACAGGAGGAAACGGAAACAAGCCATGCAGACGCCCCTGAGGTAACGTACATTTCCTCTGACTCAGAAAACCTTCCACCAGAGAAAATATGGCGGGTCATCCGAAAAGTCCCCTTTTCTCATCCTCTTGCTCATTTAGACCCCAATTTTCTTTTGAAAAAGCAACAGCACAACTCCCGACATCAGACCCGGAGCGCCGGCTCTGAAGATCTTGTGGCCGGGTTATCGAATTCTCCGGCTCCGCGGAAACGGCCGGCTGAGGTACTCTTTTAACTAAGGTCAGTTTTAACAATCTTGCATTGTAACCTTACTCTGCTTTGTATTGTCTTAACTGCTTTCAGGAAACGCCCCCTTCGTCCGGTGATTCCACTGCGACTAAGCTGCCTCCTCTGAAGATCAACCCGGACTGCGTACCTTTGTATCTGCATCATCCCTTTCTATCGTCCTTGTTATTTATGCAATAATTCTTCTGTTTTTCAGAGCTCAAGCAAAACGAAGGAAAACCGGCGGGTCTACCGCTGCTCCTACCGCCCAAGAGCCGGAAATTGCTAAGACGGACTCCCCTGGGACTCATGTGGAACGTACTGAAATTATGAAAGATGCACCTGAAGATACTCATCAGCCTGTAGGGTAACGCAGCAGAAAACAAAAAATTTCTGACCTACGTACCAGCCCAGGATCACTATGGAGACTGCATACAAGGTTTGATCTGTTTCGTTACCGACTCGTAGCGGAGCGGAAGTAGAGTCGATGACGATCGGCGGTGCAGATCCCCGCAGCTAGGATTTACAACCTCCCAACCGCGAGGATGTATACCCTCATCCGCCCCCGGACAGCCCTCCGGGAGGCGGTCGGACAGTCCCTCGGACGGTGTCACGGACAGCCCTTCGGGAGGCACTCTCGAACTAAGACCGAAACTACGATCTCTCTACAGAGTTGCACACATACGGTGTCATCTATCCGGCAGGGCTTCGCCGTCCAGAACTAGTTCCCACCGGAACCTAGACAGCCTTTCGGCTCTACGAAACTATTTCGCTGGGAGGGAGAGAGAAGCCACATAACATCAGATGGCATATGTATGTGAGAAAGAGTTGAGATTTGGGCTGCCCCCTCCACCTCTATTTATAGGAGAAGGAGGGGTGGAGGGGCTGAAATTTCAGCCACATCCATCCATGTCATCTCCAAGATATTTTGGAGCAAAAGCCAAAAAAGGTGGCTTTCCAAAAAGTAATCCAAAAAGCACTTTCACTATTCACGACGACATATTTCAGCGTCCGTTCGAACTGAAAATATTCATGTGGGCTTAGAACATTTCCAGTACCCACTAAAATAATTTTCAACGCGATCCGAAACAATTCCGGTTTAGTGATTTTCATCTGCGAAAAGCATCTGAAGCGGTTCCGGCAGCTCCGGAACATTTCCGGTTTTCATCCCGGAAAATTCCAGAAAGTTTCCAAAACGATTCTGGCGCCCTCCAAGAATTATCAGGCATGTGCCGAAACCATTTTGACTTTATGGTGTACTCGGAAACAACTTTTCGGTTTAGTGATTTTCATCTGTGAAAAGCAACTAAAGCGGTTTCGGCAGTCCGGAACATTTCCGGGTTTTGTCTCTGAAAAATCTCAGAAGTTACCGAAACAATTCTGGTGCCTTCCAATAATTTCCAGGCATGTGCCGAAACCAATTTGACTTTATGGAATACCCTGAAACAACTTTTCAGTTTCACCGGAACTATTCCGATATCCTCTCCGGAACGTTTCCGTTTCGTCCGAAACTTTTTCGGTGATTTTCTCTCAGACTCCCCGTCTAGTATTCAGCAGATAGATGACCCTTAAGCGTGTCACCCTATAGGTTCGGTGAAGTATAGACATGACCCGGAACCCCTT
Source organism: Elymus sibiricus (assembly GCA_039707655.1). Lineage (NCBI taxonomy): Eukaryota > Viridiplantae > Streptophyta > Magnoliopsida > Poales > Poaceae > Elymus > Elymus sibiricus. Next base: position 157,851,972 of record CM077673.1, read on the forward strand.
CCGATGAATGTTCAACATCGGAGCCGTGGACACCCATATTGACCCCTATACCCACACGAATGAATATTCGAGTGAACCTCCAGTTGCCGTGTGCTATTCCTGTTGCTTCGCGATATGTTACAAATACCCGAGGTGAGACATGTTGGCATCCCCGTGGATCAACAACTTGTCCACTATGCCAGTTACCTCGTTACCAGTATTGTTCTCTTTTCTCGTTCCCGTGTTCCGGCATCCCCGTGATCAAATCACAAAGTGTCTGGCCAGACGATGATGGATACCGTAACACCGAGAGGGCCCAGAGATATCTCTCCATCGTCGGAGGAGCAAATCCCAATCTTGAGCTATCAAGTTACTTGACATACTTTTCCATGAACCCGTAAGCCGCCGTAATAGCCACCCATTTACGGATGACGTTTAACAAACCCCAAAGTTCATGAAGCAAGCATGAAGAAACTCGATACTCTCATGGTCTAAGGAATTATGCAAACGTTAACCATCTCTATGTTATTAACCATTAACTTGTGACAAATGTATCTCATAGCATAACATCAATTCGGGTCGATTCAACACAAGTGTTCTACCAACATTGCGCCCTCAAAATTGCCGGCATAGCCATGCCCATGATCAGGAAAACAGGATCATCATGCAATACTTGAGCCAGTCTTAGAGGCCAGACTAGGAATACATTTTACCGTTTATTATCCCACACGTGCATATGAGTCTTCCTCCGAGCCTCGTGGTTATTGCAGACTCGAGAACCATAGCAGTTATAGCATGGAACATAAACCTAATTATGAACAGGGAGATAATCAATAACATTTATTATTGCCTCTAGGGCATATCTCCTACAGACTCCCACTTGCACTAGAGTCAATAATCTAGTCAATGCTAATGCGCTTTACACCTATGGCATACTGGTGTAAAATATGCTTCGCTTGTGGTATAGCCTGATGTCCAATGGATCTGACAACTTCAGCTCCGTGTGTAACTTTGCATATCCCCGTGTTTTCACGCTTTCGCAAAATTCATATTTTGTGTGGACTTGGCTTTGTATATATGTGAATCACAGGTCAAACCTTGATTCCTCAGACTGAGCTATGGAGCAACTATCTGCAATAGTGTCCCATTGACCAAAGCCATCTTGGAACCATACTAAGTTCATGAATGAAATATATGATTCAACATCTTCTTTGTCGCTTCTAAAGCATCAACATACTTAGCCTATGTTATAGAATTCGCCACAGTATCTTGTTTGGAACAATTTCCAACTACCGTGCCACCATATTGTGTATTACACAAAACCCTTAACTTAAATTGAAAATCGCATGGAGCATTGATGAAGACTGTATCGACGTAATTACTTACAACGAGCACTTCATAATCTCTGCTTGCGAGAAAACATGTCATCAGCACTACTCTAGTACTTAATGACATCTTTCACTGTTGTCCCATGATTAGTACTTTGATCACTTTGCTATCTATACTCGCAACAACTTGGGAGTATCGGACATATCTGATTGATTTACATACCATGGAATACATGATTAATCCAAACACAAGAGTGTGTGGAATCTCCATCATGTATTTTTGCTCATCAGTGTTTTGAGACACCGATTCTTGCAAAACTCTTTCCATGTGACTTCGGCAAGAATCACTCCTTGGCATTTTAAATGCTAAAAGGTTTTAGCATCTTGTCAATATGTATCTTTGCTCATCCCCATTAGGTAAATCTATCTCCATAGATCATCATGCCTAATATTAAGGCTATTTAGCCCAAGCACTTCATCGAAAAACCCTTTTCAAATGAAGTCCTAATTCGTGTCAAGAAATTTATTTCCAATTTAACAATGTGTCAAGTACACAAGGTTTTTAGAAATATTACCATGCTCCCACTTACTTTCTTGAATCTGAAGTTTGATGAAGTCAAACCTCTTTGACCATTCCATCAAAAACGAAGATTCCAACTCCACTTTGCTCTCTTCTGTCCATCGCTGGAACTCTGAAGTTTGCATACTCACTAGCATCTTCTGGATTGACAAATTACTTTGGACTGTATCATATACAAGTCCTAGGTTTCATTTCCATCAGATGGAAATCCTTTTGTCATCCATGTTTCATATCTCATGATTTGAAATATGTATTAATTGCTCGTTCAACCCGAACTGACTTCAAGCATCGCTACGGTGAGACAATCTCGGCGTAGTCAACTCCTTGAACTAGTTATTGCAACAAGTCGAGCTTTATGGATAAAACATTTTTTCCGTATCAGTTTTAGTTCCATAAATATTCGTTAGACTCTAAGTCTTCCGAAAGGTGTATCAAGATTTTAATCTTGAATCACTTATATGGAAACTATCTCGGATTGTATTGGCATTTAGCCAATTCCGGAGTCAGGGCCCATCAACGCTTCCTTGTGTATCGTAGGTATACTGTTGTCTAACAACAATATCTCGTATGCGCACCTGAGAGGTTTGCACGAGTTTTTCCTACGCGGTTTAGCTGCAAGTTTGACCGAAGTCCATACATCTCATGTAGAGGCTTCCGTATCAGTCACAGTAGGAAACTCTGGAATCACTTCCAAGGTTCCTTTCCTTTGACCTGATGACGAAGATACTGGTTATCTCGTCGAGTTGCACTGTCCTCCCACTCACCTTTTGTAAGAACTATTCTTTTTAAAAGCATACCGTTTTGTGGCAAGATCGTTTGCCTCGGTATAGTGGTGGGGGAATACCCAATGACTTGGGATAACCTACAAAGTCGCACTTGTCTGATTTGGAATAGGTTTGTAACCTTTTACACAAGCCCCATATTCCAAATGTTAAGAAAAGATATAACATGGTTGGGCGTACCATACCATGGCGTCATTTCAACAGACCTGATGGATCTCTTTTCACTGTAAAAGCCGCAGTCTCTAAAGCATTACTCTTTAAAAGGGATAATGGCAAATCTATTTATGTCATCTTTGATCTTACCATGTCATAAATGGTTCAAATACATCTTCACGGACATTCCACTCACAGAGGTGTTCCGGGAGGTGTAAGTTATGAAAACTCTTTTCACAACTCATCAGACATTCACTAAACTTGTAACTCAAATATTCCTTTCCGCAATCCAATTGCAGAAACATAATTTTCTTGTTACAATAATTTCTACTTCATTTTTGAAAAACTTTCGAATGATTTCAAAAGATCCAGACTTACGTCTCATCAATTAAATATCCATTATATCTACTTGAGTCATTTCTAAAGATAGATAAAATCCACTGCTAGCAACAACATTTATCGGACTACATACATCAAAATGTATGATCACCAATAAGTTCGTTGCTCGTTCCTTATGGCCTATGAACGGTATTTCAGTCACTTTACTTTTCCGGAGGAAAGTTGCAAGTGTCAGATGATTCATAATCAAATGAGTTCAAAATCCATCATAATGGAATTTCTCCATGCGGGTTTCTCCAATGTGACCAAATGCAGTGCCACACATGTGTGGTATTCTTTTAGTCTTGCGACATTTAGCGTCAGTGTTATGGATGTATCATATTACCATCAATATTCATAACATACATCCCATCCACTATGGAAGCATGGCCCTTATGTTATTCATGATTCCGAACAACAATTGTTCTTTCATGAACAACACTCTTGCAACAAACATTATGCAAATGGGCTAGAGTGTATGAAACTCTAAAATGATTTATGAAAGTAAATACAGAGGTAAAGTATTATTATCAATATTCATAACATACATCTCATTCATAATGAAAGTATGGCCCTTATGTTATTCATAACACCGAACATCAAAAGTTCTCTTGTGAACAACCTTCTTGCAAAATACCTTATGCAATGGGCTAGAGTGTGTAAAACTCTATAATGAATTATGAAAATAAATACATAGGTAATACACCGATGGAAGGTATAGTAACTTTTACTAAGTTCCCAACATGTATTTAAACCTCATTCCTGGCTAGTCTTTCAGGCCATAGTAGTTCTTACATCGAGTTGCAACAGAATGCAATCGAGCGGGTATCTTTGTGATTAACTCACAATACCCAAGAATTAGTGATTAACATGTTTAACCATAATTCCCAAGAACTATATCTTTGACCAGCCTTCTATACATCAAAAACTTGTATGACATTCATACATGAGCTGGATATTCCAGTCTTCTTTCCTTTTGCCTTTATACTTCTAACAGTTTAACTTTCAGTATTTCTCCTACTCTCAGAAGAAGCACCCAACTTAAGAGTGGCGTTAGCCCCGGACTTCTTAGGCGTGAAAGTTTCACTAACACCCTTCGGACACTTCCTTTCTCTTTAAGTTGTCGTTTTATTCACCTTTCATCATATGATAGGCGTTCTCCTGGATCCCTCTCTTATTAGTCTAATGCATAGTAAACTCCTTTACTAACAGTTTGCAAACAAACATTTCTTTGGATATCTCATATCTTTTAGCCTTTGTCTGTCTCTGAAAATGATTTTCAGATTCATGAATATCACATAACTATCCAAACTTTCGAAGTTCGGGTCTCATGGAAGTAAACATATTGCACTTTGACTGAAAAGGAATTCTAGCTTTTGGATCGAAGGACGAGAGTCACATGATCCATAGCATTAGCGGGAGAATACCGAAAGTATGCGATAGGACAAAATCCTTCTCGGCACTCTAGAGGACAATCCTCACATTATGTTACCAACCGTAAGGTTTTAACCAGATATTTAACAGATATTCAATTTTAATAGGGAAGGTGGAAACGCGAGCCATTATTCTACAACTATTATGCAAACCACACTTATACAGCGTTCAAAATTAATTGCACTGAGAATTAAACAAGTTAATTCTATAGTGCGCTCCCACTCAAATCAATATCTCTCATAATTGATTTTGAGTGATACAAGATCCAGACTTCAATTCATCGCCATAGAATCATCATCTCATGACGGGAATTTTAATCGGTAGGCCAACTTGCCGATCACATCTCTATGTGACTCTTGTTCATCTTTCGATGCGTGTGTTCCGAGCTCAGGACGATCCTGCCATGAACGTCAAGACAACCAAGTGATCTTGCTGCGAGGTCTAACCTCACCCGCCTCACACATCCCTAATCGTTCGTACCCATGCATCCATGGCGCACCCCGAAAAGTTAGGTGCCGTGACGGTGCTACAATTGGGAGAACACTAACTACTTGATATTTTTGTGAGAGATCACCCTAATAAAAAGCGACTACCGTGCAATCAAGAAGGGTGCATCATAAGGGATAAACATCTCAGGCAATTCATAATAGCATGATATGGTATAGCCCTTTCTGACGGAGAAGTCTTTCATTTCTTCGTCTTCGGCATTCGCGTCGGTGTTCACCTTCGCGAAGATTGCCACCACCTTGTCGATGCACCAGATAATATTGCTATCTTTATAGCTAATAAAATAAGTGCATTACATAAGGTTGACACGCAGGTCATTAAAGTGCAATCATATGGCTCCAGCCATCATGCTGAATCATGACACGCAGGTCATGTTAATCAATTTACATCATATAGTCATCTCATACATAATCAAATTATTATGAACACTGCTATACCACATCATATGCACATGCAAACCATCCTGCAAAACCAAGTTAGACGCCTCTAATTGGTTCATGCAAAATTTTATTTTACGTGGCTTCTAAGGTTTCGAAACAAACCGAAGCTAACAACGTCCATCATCAAGCATGATAATCCAAGTCGCTAGATTAACATTGCGGGGTGTATGAAACACGAGATAATAAAATCTCGAGCCCCATACTGAACTTCGTCATACGCGTGACCCCCGTGCAGATCATATCTGCATTGCCCTTTTGTCTGCGAAACATCCATCTTTCTCAACTATGGTGGAACCCAAAGAACTGTTAGCACTTCGTTGATCTGTCAATCAGCATACTCAGGAGCAGCATGAAAGGATCACGGATTGCCAGAACTTTGTGAGATTCCACCATGCCGTCAAGATCAAGACTACGCAAATTCCAGGGAAGCAACAAGACCATCGGGTAACAGATTTCATCTGCTACCCGCACAAATAATTTTCAGTAATAGATCTCATCTACTACCTAATTATATTGTGCAACACCCATACATCTCTATGTATTCTAGATCGCAACCTGCATCTACGCATAGCACGGCTCTTGATGCCACTGTAGGGTAACGCAGCAGAAAACAAAAAATTTCCGACCTACGTACCAGCCCAGGATCACTATGGAGACTGCATACAAGGTTTGATCTGTTTCGTTACCGACTCGTAGCGCAGCGGAAGTAGAGTCGATGACGATCGGCGGTGCAGATCCCCGCAGCTAGGATTTACAACCTCCCAGCCGCGAGGATGTATACCCTCATCAGCCCCCGGACAGCCCTCCGGGAGGCGGTCGGACAGTCCCTCGGACGGTGTCACGGACAGCCCTTCGGGAGGCACTCTCGAACTAAGACCGAAACTACGATCTCTCTACAGAGTTGCACACATACGGTGGCATCTATCCGGCAGGGCTTCGCCGTCCAGAACTAGTTCCCACCGGAACCTAGACAGCCTTTCGGCTCTACGAAACTACTTCGCTGGGAGGGAGAGAGAAGCCAGATAACATCAGATGGCATGTGTATGTGAGAAAGAGTTGAGATTTGGGCTGCCCCCTCCACCTCTATTTATAGGAGAAGGAGGGGTGGAGGGGCTGAAATTTCAGCCACATCCATCCATGTCATCTCCAAGATATTTTGGAGCAAAAGCCAAAAAAGGTGGCTTTCCAAAAAGTAATCCAAAAAGCACTTTCACTATTCACGACGACATATTTCAGCGTCCGTTCGAACTGAAAATATTCATGTGGGCTTAGAACATTTCCAGTACCCACTAAAATAATTTTCAACGCGATCCGAAACAATTCCGGTTTAGTGATTTTCATCTGCGAAAAGCATCTGAAGCGGTTCCGGCAGCTCCGGAACATTTCCGGTTTTCATCCCGGAAAATTCCAGAAAGTTTCCAGAACGATTCTGGCACCCTCCAAGAATTATCAGGCATGTGCCGAAACCATTTTGACTTTATGGTGTACTCCGAAAGAACTTTTCGGTTTAGTGATTTTCATCTGTGAAAAGCAACTAAAGCGGTTTCGGCAGTCCGGAACATTTCCGGGTTTTGTCTCTGAAAAATCTCAGAAGTTATCGGAACAATTCTGGTACCTTCCAATAATTTCCAAGCATGTGCCGAAACCAATTTGACTTTATGGAATACCCTGAAACAACTTTTCAGTTTCACCGGAACTATTCCGATATCCTCTCCGGAACGTTTCCGTTTCGTCCGAAACTTTTTCGGTGATTTTCTCTCAGACTCCCCGTCTAGTATTCAGCAGATAGATGACCCTTAAGCGTGTCACCCTATAGGTTCGGTGAAGTATATACATGACCCGGAACCCCTTCCGATCAATGATCAACATCGGAGCCGTGGACACCCATATTGACCCCTATACCCACACGAATGAATATTCGAGTGAACCTCCAGTTGCCGTGTGCTATTCCTGTTGCTTCGCGATATGTTACAAATACCTGAGGTGAGACATGTTGGCATCCCCGTGGATCAACAACTTGTCCACTATGCCAGTTACCTCGTTACCAGTATTGTTCTCTTTTCTCGTTCCCGTGTTCCGGCATCCCCGTAATCAAATCACAAAGTGTCTGGCCAGACGATGATGGATACCGTAACACCGAGAGGGCCCAGAGATATCTCTCCATCGTCGGAGGAGCAAATCCCAATCTTGAGCTATCAAGTTACTTGACATACTTTTCCATGAACCCGTAAGCAGCCGTAATAGCCACCCATTTACGGTTGACGTTTAACAAACCCCAAAGTTCATGAAGCAAGCATGAAGAAACTCGATACTCTCATGGTCTAAGGAATTATGCAAACGTTAACCATCTCTGTGTTATTAACCATTAACTTGTGACGAATGTATCTCATAGCATAACATCAATTCGGGTCGATTCAACACAAGTGTTCTACCAACATTGCGCCCTCAAAATTGCTGGCATAGCCATGCCCATGATCAGGAAAACAGGATCATCATGCAATACTTGAGCCAGTCTTAGAGGCCAGACTAGGAATACATTTTACCGTTTATTATCCCACACGTGCATATGAGTCTTCCTCCGAGGCTAGTGGTTATTGCAGACTCGAGAACCATAGCAGTTATAGCATGGAACATAAACCTAATTATGAACAGGGAGATAATCAATAACATTTATTATTGCCTCTAGGGCATATCTCCTACACAGCCCTCTGAGCCGGCTGATCATGACACGGCAACTGAAAGTCCTCCAAGGGATGATCCTAAGCCGCCCAGCCCTTCAACAGCCGTCGAAGACACAGTTCTTCCAGGCGTTATCATCACTGGGATGGGTCATCAATCTCCCGAGCCTCATGTACTGACAAGACATACTAGCAAGGCTGAAGCTTCCTCGCCTGAGAAGTTTGATTTTGAATTCCCTGTGTTAGAGAAGCTGACTGCCGATGAATTACACGCTGGTTATCTGAACCGCCTGTCAACAAGCCGGAACATGGAGCTCAAACTTGTTGGTTTGATGAAGAAAAAATATGAGGTACTCCTGCTTTTTCCTTATACCCTTATGTAGCCCCCAAGAGCTGGTTTAACATTGTAAATGGTAGACCGGGTCTTCCAATCTATGTCAAACTCCAAACAGCTTAGCCTGTAGCCCCCAAGTATCGGGTTAGTATAGATAGTAAGCCGATACTCAATTTGAAGAGTTGATCAATGGTAGCCCCCATGTCCGGGTCAGTATAAAAATGATGAGCCGGAACTTCACTGTAGACGTGGAAAGCGCCGTGTGTAGCCCCCAAGTGCCGGCTTATCTTTACGAAGATGAGCCGGAACTTCATTGTAGACTTGTAGAGAAAACACAGACATTAGCCCCCAAGTGTCAAGTATATTGCTTGCAATCTGCTTGAGACTTGTCAGAACAGCTCCATCGATCATGTACTAACATCACATCCTGGTGACTTAGACCTCCTGAAATGTTTTGTTTTTGTATGATACAGGAAGCTTTAGACACGTCCGAGTCTGATCTGACATGCGTAAAAGAAAACCTTACTGCACAACAAACCGCCCGGTCTGAGGCGGAGGAAAAATGGCGGGTTGCCGTTAAGGAGCTTGAGAAGGTTCAGGCTGACTTTGATGCCTTCAAAAAGAGCGCTGAGTCTACCCAAGCTGCCCTGACCAAGCGCGCAGACGATGCTGACCAGCAACTCAAGCTTGTGTCAGATGAACTGCAAACTCTCAAGCGCCATATCTCTAGGATGACTTCTGCTATCTTTGGTAAGCACTGAATACTTAGCAAATTTCCTTGCCTACTGTGCGGGCGGCTTATAACACCAAATCTTTCCTTGCAGGTCAAAGAAGCCGCCAACTATCTTAAAGCAGCTTGGTGAAGTTAAAAGCAGTATATTCCTTGGCAGAACAGCTATACTGCGGGACCCTTTGCACCATCAAAGCGATGCTGAATGAAAAAAGCATCCCCAAATTTATGAAGGGAGTGATAGAGCTCATGTCGACTCTGCCCAAACAGGTTGATGAGCTCAAACCATCAGCCGCCAGAAAGGGAGCAATAGCTGCACTAAGCCGGTGTCTGGCTTTTGCCTCGGAGCTGACCGCAGAAGAGATGATGGACGGCTTTCCATCCGAAAAAGACGACGGCTCGGACTTTACCGAGGATGACTATGCCAAATGTATGAAGGCCTCTCGGATATTTGCATCAGCGCTAGCGAATGAAGTTAATCTGACTACATACCAGGCGGCTTATGGCGAGGACAACAAACGAGTGCGTTGCCCAACTTTTGAAGCCAGAGACTTGACTCCTGCACGCCGTAAGCACCTCTTTGCTCCTGAGATTGACCCGTCTCCCCTCTTTGAAGAGGCTCAGTTTGAAGCTTTAACAAACTGCAACTGGGATGTGGACAATCTTCAGATCGAAGAGGTCGAAGACCCGGCACAGGATGACCCGCCATCGAGCTGATCATTTGCTTCTGAAACTTATAACCCGGCTTCTTGACTCGCCAAGGCTAGCAGTGTACAAAAACTTGTTAAGTCCGTGGTATTTTGGGCTCCGTGGGGAGTTTGTAATAGGCATAGAAAAACTTGTTTGCCTGAGCCGTGCCATCGTGCACGTATGAATCTTTGCACAACTTGAGGCATGCTTGTCTGTCTTGTGTTCTCATAATATCAGATTTCACGGTGGCTCATCTTTTGATTGTGTAGCCCCCAAGTACCAGGTTGTCTTGCCTGCAGTAGCCTGGGACTTGTACCTGTCTTATACTTTATAAAGCTTCGGCTGGTGTAGCCCCCAAGGACCGGGTTGTTTTGCTTGCAACAACCTGGGAGTTTTGAACTTGGTGTTGAATGTTGAGAAATCTGGGTTGTCATCTGAGTCGCCAGATATATACTGAGTGTCTTGTATTTCACAAGTGTAGCCCCCAAGGGCCGGCTCATCAGCGTGTGATGGGCCGGGTCTTTCAATTTGGACCTTATAATCTACTTGAACAGCTGAATACTGAAGCCCCCAAGTGCCGGGTCGCACGCCTGCAGCGACTTGGGACTGTATGAGAATAGCCCATCATAATGCACTTCAGAAGTTCTCTTGAACTGATATTTGATCTGATTTGAAATGAATCCTTGACCATGGTTGCAATATAACCCGGTATGAAGATCCCAGAATAATTCCTTTGTCTTTGAAATGAAATCCCTGCTCGTGGTTGCGGTGCAACCCGGCAAATATATGTTTGAGAAATCCATGAGTGCTGTAGTATACTACAGAGCACTAGTTGAAGAAATCCAATAGCCGGTCAATTAAATGACACGTCATTATATCTGATAGGGCGGCTCTTCAAGAATAATCAATTTTCCAAGCTGGCTTGAAAAACCCCAATCATTTAATACTGGTTATGATAAACCATGATGAAGATCCAGCCATGTTGGCTATTAAAGATCTATTTGTTCCATCTTGCTTCACACTTAATGGCGGCTTATCTTAGGAGACAAGACCTGCAAAAACAACAAGACAGTATATTCTGTATCGCTTTGAGGGCGGCTTGAGAAGCACAACCAAAAGATGTTAAATCTTTGATGACCTTGCTTTTACTTCCTTTTTTTTCGAAAAACTCATATGCCGGTTCTTCTGGGTGGACTCGCTACTTGAACTCTTAACAGTACAGGGTCTCTAGTGAGAGTGACCGTCATTTGCTTTGAGCGGCTCAGGGTCTCTAGGCGAGATTAACTGATAAGAGCGCAACGAACCAGAGAGAGACGCAGCAAACGGCGGGTCATGCCCCCAGGGCCCATAAGCTACCTCTCACGTGACATAAATCCGTCGTTTGAACCTTTAAATAGTGCAGGGTCTTTTAAAAGAGTAACTGTTTAAGAGTACGAACAGGCCACATAGCGGAGAGTCGGCAGCAGATGGGTGAGTTTGTCCTCGCTTTCTGTAAGCCGGCCCTCACGTTACAAGATCCGCCGGTTGAACCTTGACCAGTACTGGGTCTCTAGTGAGAGTGACTGTCAAATACTTTGAACAGCTCAGGGTCTCTAGTCGAGATCAACTGGCAAGAGTTCAGCGGGTCACCTAGCGGAGCAGCAGCAGCATACAGGCAGGTTTAACTCAAAACTTGCGGTGGCTGAAGAGCCGATCAAGAGGGTGTGTAAGCTAAACCCGGTGGGTTGGAAGCCCCCAAATGACCTTGTTGACGGAGTCAACTTTTTGGGTATATAACCCGGCCTTACAGTGGCTGAAGAGCCGATCAAGAGGGTGTGTAAGCTAAACCCGGTGGGTTGGAAGCCCCCAAATGACCTTGTTGAAGTATCAACCTTGTTGCACCATCTTGTAAGCCGCCATCTTGTAAGCCCCCATCTTGTATGAAGAAACATCAGAAGCCCCCAAGTGACTTTACGATGACCCAATAAATCCGTGCACCCATGTTTGAACGATGCATTACCGCAGTACGTCCTCTTGGGCAACTTTTAATTCTTCCGCCAATAATGTAGTAGCCCCCGAGACCAGGTTATCTTTCCTGCAATGACCCGGGGTTCCAGAATATTTGAGCCCGGTTGTATTTGCCAAGTTATGTCTGTGTGGCCACCGAGTCTTAAATCGACTCGAAGAGGCGGCTTGAGAGTCTCCACTGAAGGTTGAGGTCAACCGTAGCGGGTTATAAATGATCTCGTATGAGCTGTGTCAGTAACCCAGTCGATGGTTCGTCCCGGCTGTTCTGTTGAAGTTAACCAAACCGCAGTGGCGGCGACTTGTGCGCCTGTCCATTTGGGCGGCTCGTTATAGACGAACACTGCACCGATATGGTGATGTAGATCAAACTGTGGGCGGCGTTTTGCGCGCGTCCGTTGGGCGGCTCGTACAGGTGAGCACCGCACCGATATGTTGATGTAGATCAGACTGTGGGTGGCGTCTTGTGCGCGTCCGTTGAGCGGCTCATACAGGCGAGCACGGCACCAGTATGCCAATGTAGATTGGACCGCAGGGGCGGCGACTTGTGCCCGCTGAGCAGTTTGTATGGATAGCTCCGGTGTGTTGATTGAGACATATGAGTGCATCACGGCGTTGTAAGCTCATTCATCAGATCCAGAAGAACCTGAGCCGGCGGTCTACCAGCTCCAGACCCAGTCGCACCGGTGGCTGAGCTGCCAGGAGCCGCCGCTGAACCCGCCATGAAGACGGCAGTGCGGTTCGGCGGCTCATAATCCTCCGGCTCATGATACTCCGACTCGGGGTAAGGCTCGACGTTAGCCCCCGAGCCCACCGTTGTGAAGCTGATAGATTGATTCCGTCTCTCCGCTCGAGGTTCCATCCTCTGAACAGATGAGAGTTTCTTCCCGTGACATAGAACCTTCAAGCTCCATGCCCTGGGTGAATCCGACGAAGACATGCTTCCAGCCCGGGTCGGCACGGGCGGGTTGCTCGCGCTGGGCTGGCTCGACGATGTCGGTGCAGATGTCTGGCCCGGGTTCGGCTCCGCCGATCTTGCCGATGAAGACGTTGATTCCGCCGAAGGGGATCTAGAAACCGTACTCAATTGAATCGGCCTCGGGGCCCCAGCCGGCGTCGTCGATGTAGAGCCGGCCGCGGCGACTCTTGGTCATCCTGCCAATAGCGTACCCCTCGATCCCTGGGAGAGAGCCCTTTGAGAACTCAACACCACCGAGCGCTAGCCCCAAGGTGGGCGCCAACTGTCATGGTTTTGTCACAGCAGATGTCCGAAAACTTAGGTTCGAGGCCATCGCTAAGGCAGTGGACTCAAAGGGGTTGGTCGAGATGAGGGACACGAGTTTACCCAGGTTCGGCCCCTCGAGAAGAGGTAAAAGCCTACGTCCTGCTTGTGTTGTATTGCTTGGAGTATCGATTACAAGGGAGCGGATTCGCTTGACCTAGTTCTCAATTGATTGGTTCTGTCTAAGCCACCCCAGGGTCTCACCTTTATATAGGAGCTCAAGGCCCTGGGTTACACGAGTCTCAAACCGACTCATACAACGTATTCAATCCTGTCTCTAAGCCGCCTTGCCGTCTTGGGCAAGCCGTCTTCGGGCGGCTTAACCGCCTGGGTCTTTACTCCATCTTCTGTCTCTGGGCCTTCGTCTTGGCCCGTCTGGTAAGCCGCCACGCGGCCTGGCCTTCATCTTCCGGCCCACTTTAAAGATCTGGGCGGAGAGCCGCCAGGTATGACCCAGCCCCTCCCGGGCGGGTCTTACCACGGGGTTATATCCCCAACACCCTCCGTGATGGTGTTTAGATTGGATCTCGAGGTTCTAGAACTTGCGGCGGCTAGAATTGTGTTTCGTCGACTCTTGTAGGGTTTTTGGATTTCCAGGGAATTTATAGGCACGATAGTCGGTTGAGGGGGTGCCCAGCACCCACCAGGGCACGTCAGGGAGCCTTTAGCGCGCCCTTGTTGGTGCTGGCAACCCTGGGCCCCCTCTGCTGATGTTCTTTGGCCCATCTGGTCTCTTCTGGTCTGGAAAAATCCACAAAAATTCCCGCACCATTTTTTCTCCATCTGGTACAGATTTTCTGCGAAGTAAAAAACAAGCAAAAAGAGCAACTGGCACTTTGGCACTATGTCAATATGTTAGTCCCAAAAAATGATATAAAGTTGTAATAAAATGATTCTAAAACATCCAAGAATGATAATATAACAGCATGGAACAAGTAAATATTTTTTCTTTTTCATTTCGGGAATGGGCAACCAAACCAAGAAACGAAAAATCACATAAGTGATCATTGAACATAACTAACACCGAATAATGCGCCACATGTAGGATGTAACTTCATTGCATAACTATTGACTTTCGTGCATGCATAGGCAATCACAGACCTTAACACCAATATTCGTACTAAGCATAATTACTCATTAACATGACTCACATATTACTCTCATCATGTTTCAAAACTATTACAAGGAATCAAGTTTAATTTGTCCAATGATCATCATGAAAGTTTTTATTATATCCTCCTTGGATATCTATCACTTTGGGACTAGTTTCATATATTGACATTGCTTTTTGGCAAGCTCAAACAAGTGTAAGTGAAGCACATGAGCATAAAGATTTCATCTCTCAAATAGGTATTAGTGAAGCATGAGAGGATTTATTCAAAAATTTACTAACTCTCAAATTAATCTAAGTTAAGCATGAGAGTATTTCTACAAAAGTTTCCAAGCACACCGTGCTCAAAAACATATAAGTGAAGCACTAGAGCAATTACTCAAAAAGTTTAAGTGAAGCACATAGAGCAATTCTAACAAATCATAGCATGATTGTGGCTCTATCAAATAGGTGTATACAGCAAGGATACAAATGAAAAACTAACAAACAAAGTAAGCAAAGATACAAGACGCTCCAAGCAAAACACATGATATGTGACGAATAAAAATATAGCTCCAAGTAAAATACCAATGGTCGTTAGAAGAAAGAGGGGATCCCACTCGGGGCATCCCCAAGCTTAGTTGCTTGTTACTCTTTGGATATATCTTGGGGGTGTGGTAGCATCCCCAAGCATAGGTTCTTGCTACTCTTTATTCCTTCATCCATCGTGATCTCACTCAAAACTGGAAAACTTCAATCACACAAAACTCAACAAAATCTTCGTGAGATCCATTAGTATAAGAAAGCAAGTCACTACTTTAGGTACTGTTGTAAACCCATTCAAATTTTATAATTGCATTATACCTACTGTATTCTAACTTTACCATGGCTTATACCTCCAAATACAAACCATAGATTCATCAAAACAAGCACACAATGCAACAAAAACAAAATCTGTCTCAAACAGAACAGTCTGTAGTAATCTGTACTCTACCCATACTTATGTAACTCTAAAAATTCTGAATCATTAGGAAAACGTAAGGAAATTGTATAGAAACACTGTGTTACAATTTCAGCTCCCGATCTCGTTCCAGCAAAAATGAAAATTCATATACTGGACGCAAAGTTTCTACTCATCCTATGAATCATCCTAACGGTTCTACTTGGCACAAACACTAAATAAACCATAAAAACACAATCATAATAGAGGCATAATTGTGTCAACACTCAAAAACAGAAAGGAAAAAGCAAATATTTATTTATTCATTGGGTTGCCTCCCAACAAGCGCTATCGTTTTATGCCCCTAGCTAGGCATATTGGATAGATTCAAGTATTGTCATCTTTGGTTTTGGATGAAGCGCTTTTGTCAAGAGGTTTTGCAAATAAGACTAGAAACACATCATCCATAGCAACCTTAGCACTATCAAGTTGTCCTTCTACATAACCCCTTTGATTACCGGCTACGATCTAAGAATATTGTTGGTTCACATCATTGAAAACTTGTTGGATCATGTCTAAAACGGGGACTTCCTTTTTAAGATTCTCATCAAAGATTTGATTATTTCCAAGAAAATATCTCATCATGTAATCACTATTGTAAAGGATTTCTCCTATTACCGGTTTTTCACGGCTCATACCATAAAAGTCAAAGATCTCCCTAGCTTCCCGTACTATATGAACAAATTCATGCATGAGAACAAGGGTAGCCAACTTCTTAGCCTTAGGATTCTTAATGATGGGTAGCTCATAAAACAATCTTTGCAAGATAGGATGGGTACGAATAAATCTATTCTCAAGTTTTAGAACTAACGACGAGATAGCTTCCGCATAAGATTTAGTTCTTTTCAAAATAGGGGTATCATCTAGAGTCAAATTCCCAACACAATAGAAAAACTCTTGAATAGTTTCTTTTCCTATAACGTTCCCTTGCCCCAAAACAAAAGTTTTAGAATCAAGATTGGCAGGACGTCCAATTTTAGGAGTCCTGCCGTCATCTGTTTCAGCCATACCAAAATCACTCACGGTGACAAGCAAACAAGAGATCTGACGAGAAAAAGGCAAACGAAAAATAGGGCGAATAAAACGGCAAATTGGTGAAGTGGGGGAGAGGAAAATGAGAGGCAAATGGCAAATAAAGTAATTGCAAGGAGATGAGATTTGTGATTAGGAACCTGGTAGATGATGATGGGGTTCCCTCGGCGCCTACGATAGGCACGTAGTAGAGACTGCTTCCTCCCCGGCAACGGCGCCAGAAATTCCTTTGACGTGGCTTGGACTGCGTCGGTATTTCCCCAAAGAGGAAGGGATGATGCAGCACAGCGACGGTAAGTATTTCCCTCCATTATGAAACCATGGTTATCGAACTAGTAGGAGGATCACCACCACCCAATAAGCAGCACATGCACACAAACAACAAATACTTGCAACCCAACGCGAAAGAGAGGTTGTCAATCACTCTACGGGAAATAGATAGATTAGGTTGTGATAGATAGGAGAGATAGATAGGAGAGATAGATCTCTCAAGAACACAAATAAAAAGAGTGATTATGCAGCAATAAGTTTTTGGGTTTTTGGTTTTGTAGATCTGAAAACAAAGATTGCAAAAAACGTAGATCGGAAAGCAATATGATAGGAAAAGTAGACCCGGGGGGCGTAGGGTTCACTAGTGGCTTCTCTCATGAGTATAGCGCACGGTGGGTGAACAAATTACTGTTGGGCAATTGATAGAAAATTGAATAGTCATGACGATATCCAAGGCGATGACCATTATATAGGCACCACGTCCAAGATAGATAGACTGACTCCTGCCTGCATCTACCTCTATTACTCCACACATCGACCGCTATCCAGTATGCATCTAGTGTATTAAGTTCATGGAAAAATGGAGTAATGCAATAAGAACGATGACATGATGTAGACAAGTTCTATTCATGTAGGAATAGACCCCATCTTGTTATCCTTAATAGCAACGATAGATGCGTGTCTTGCTGCCCCATTTGTCACTGGGAAAGAACACCGCAAGATTGAACCCATCACAAAGCGCCTCTTCCCATGGCAAGAAAAATCGATCTAGTCGGCCTAACTAAACCAAAGATTCGAAGAAGAAAAACGATGCTATAAGCAATCATGCATATAAGAGATCAAAGAAGACTCAAATAATATTCATGGATAGAAACTAATCATGAACTAAAAATTCATCGGATCCCAACAAACACACCGCAAAAGTTTACATCAAATAGATCTCCAAGAGACCATTGTATTAAGAATCATAAGAGAGAGAGAGAGACGAAGCCATCTCGCTACTGCCTACGGACCCGAAGGTCTATGGTGGACTACTGACGCATCATCGTAGAGGCACCTATGAGGAAGATGAACCCCTCCGTGATGGTGTTTAGATTGGATCTCGAGGTTCTGGAACTTGCGGCGGCTGGAATTGTGTTTCGTCGACTCTTCTAGGGTTTTTTGATTTCCAGGGAATTTGTAGGCACGATAGTCGGTTGAGGGGGTGCCGGAGGAGCCCAGCACCCACCAGGGCACGCCAGGGGGCCTCTAGCGCGCCCTTGTGGGTGCTGGCCACCCTGGGCCCCCTCTACTGATGTTCTTTGGCCCATCTGGTCGCTTCTGGTCTGGAAAAAATCCACAAAAATTCCCGCAGCATTTTTTCTCCGTCTGGTACTTATTTTCTGCGAAGTAAAAAACAAGCAAAAACAGCAACTGGCCCTTTGGCACTATGTCAATAGGTTAGTCCCTAAAAATGATATAAAGTTGTAATGAAATGATTCTAAAACATCCAAGAATGATAATATAACAGCATGGAACAAGAAAAAAGTATAGATACGTTGGAGACGTATCAATTAGCTTTGATGTCGCCAAGATACCACTGCCCTACAAGGGAATCCTGGGCCGTCCTGCACTAACAAAATTCATGGTGGCGTCCCACTACGCCTACAACACACTGAAGATGCCGGGGTCGATGAGCGTCATCACCGTTCATGCAGAGATGAAGAGCTTGTTCTATGCGCCGACAAGCTCTACCGAAGAGGTACTTGCTCGTGCTGGCAAAGCTCCCGGGGGAAGAAGAATAAGAATACCGGAAAGACCTCGAGAAAGGACTCTGGGAAGCACACCAAGGAGTGCAGCACACCTGTTGAGGACTCGCTGGAGAGCTTCACCGCGAAGAGCAAGAAGACCGGAGTGGCAATCCTGAAGACAAAGCAAGTGGTTGCACGAGAGGATGGCGAGGGCGGCACTGATAACCCACAAGTATAGGGGATCGCAACTGTTTTCGAGGGTAGAGTATTCAACCCAAATTTATAGATTCGACACAAGGGGAGCCAAAGAATACTTGAGAGTATTAGCATTTGAGTTGTCAATTCAACCACACTTGGGGATTAAATATCTGCAGCAAAGTGATCAGTAGCACAGTAGTATGATAGTTTTGATAATAGTAGTAGCAGTAACAGTAGCGGTAACAATAGTAGCAATAGTTTTGTAGTAGTTGGAGCAGCAGTAGCAGCAATAGTAACTTAGCAAGAACAATAAGTGAAAGGCTTGTAGGCGCTGGATCGGTAACTCGTTGGATGATATTCATCATATAACAGTCATAACCTAGGGCGATACATAACTAGCTCCGGTTCATCAATATAATGTAGGTATGTATTCCGTAAATAGTCATACGTGCTTGTCGAGAAGAACTTGCATGACATCTTTTGTCCTACCCTCCCGTGGCAGCGGGGTCCATAAGGAAACTAAGGGATATTAAGGCCTCCTTTTAATAGAGAACCAGAACAAAGCATTAACACTTGGTGAATACATGAACTCCTCAAACTACGGTCATCACCGCGAAGTATCCCAAATATTGTCACTAGGTGCATATGACTAGGCAAGATCGGATCAAGAACATGGATATTGAGATGATAACATAAATGGTTCAGATCTGAAATCATGGCACTCGGGCCCTAGTGACAAGCATTAGGCATAGCAAAGTCATAGCAACATCAATCTCAGAACATAATGGACACTAGGGATCAAGCCCTAACAAAACTAACTCGATTACATGATGAATCTCATCCAACTCCTCACCGACCAGCAAGCCTACGAAGGAATTACTCACTCCCGGTAGGGAGCATCATGGAATTGGCGGTGAAGAAGGGTTGGTGATGACGAAGACCGAAGATTCCCCTCTCCAGAGCCCCAAACGGGCTCCAGATCTGGCCTCCCGATGAAGAACAGGAGGTGGCGGCGGCTCCGTATCGTAAAACGCGATGAAACTTTCTCCTTAATTTTTTTCTCCGAAAATAGGAATTTATAGTGGTGGAAGTAGGGCAAGTGGGGCCACGAGGTGGGCACAACCCACCAGGGCGCGCCCAAGGGGCTTGGCGCGCCCTGGTGGGTGATGCTCACCCTGGCCCCCCTCTTTGGTGGATTTTGGCTCCAATAATTCACATATATTCTGAAATAATTCTCCAAAAAGTTTCGTTCCATTCCGAGAACTTTTATTTCTGCACAAAAACAACACCATGGTAGTTCTGCTGAAAACAACGTTAGTCCGGGTTAGTTCCATTCAAATCATGCAAATTAGGGTCCAAAACAAGGGCAAAAGAGTGAGGAAAAGTAGATACGTTGGAGACGTATCAAGCACTTTCACCAAAAGTGCCACCCTCGACCGCAAATAGGAAAGCGTGCTCGTCTCCTTCCTGCGGGCGAATATTGATGTGTTTGCCTAGCAACCATCTGACATCTCCAATGTTCCCAAGGAGTTGATTGAGCACCACCTTGTCGTCTGCCCACGCATGCCCCATCAAACAGAAGGTCCGGAAGTAAGCTTTGGAGCGGCAAGAATTCATTGCCAAAGAAATCAAAAAGTTAGAAGCGGCAGGCTTGGTTAGAGAAGTAATCCACCCGACTTGGTTAGCAAATCCAGTGGTAGTGAGAAAGGCAAATGGAAAGTGGAGACGTTGTATCGATTTCACTGATATAAATAAAGCTTGTCCAAAAGAACCCTTTCCCTTGCCGCGCATTGATCAGATAGTGGACTCTACTGCCGGCTATGATCTACTCTCCTTCCTTGCTGCTTACTCTAGTTATCATCAGATCTTCATGGGCCCAAGATGCAGTCCTATCCCTATTAAGGCACGAGGGCCTCGACGGGGATAGAAGCGCATCTAGTCGTTTCGTCAGTACAGTAAACATTGCATACATGTAGGAAGAGATGAGTATATGAGTTGGCTTACACTCGCCACAAGCTAACTTACAAGATCACACAAATTATTCATACATCATCTAGAAGACAGGGTCCGGCTACGGATGAAATCAAACGATAAAAGAAGCAATGATAAACTGTCTTGCTATCCCAGGATCACTACCACGAAGCTCCCTACTCATCTGGATAAGTAACATACATACGCCTACGTTCTTCATCGTACTCTCACTGGAGCTGAGTCACATCATCTGGCACGTACTCGTCAACACCTATACATGTATTGTTGTAATCTGTGAGCCACAGGGACTCAGCAATCTCATGACCCAGGTATCGAAACTATGTAAGCCAATAGGTGAGGAATTGGTTAAGTGGTGAGGCTGCAGCAAACACTAAGCATGTATTTGGTGTCTATCTTACGAATACATGAATGTAAATATGGTGGTCTACGTAACACGGTCGTGAGCTAGCATGTTCACTAAGTGATCCTGAACACCTACTTACGTCAATCATAACCCCACTGTGTTCTCTCTCGGTTCATGTTCACGAGCAGAGACAGTCACGGTTACACACACAGTTGGTGTATTTTATTGGAGTTTACTTCAAGTTTACTATAACCGGGTGTTAAACAAATTTCCAAGTTGCCACGTAACCACGGGCATGGCTTTCCGAAAGATTTAAACCCTGCAGGGGTGCTCCAACTTATCCATCACAAACTAACCACACGCCGCGGGAAAAGTCTCGACCATGAATCTCGTGCTCTTCCTAGGCAAACTCGAGATAGCCCGAAGTATTATCGGAATTCCTCATGCAAGACATTCAAGAAAGGTAAAACAAGTCCAGCAAGACCTCCCGATGAGCCAGGTCCGCTTCTAGAGCCGTGCGCTCTCTATCAACGGGCATCATCCGTCTATGCGAAGTGGACGGTTTCCTAGAAAATGCCTCGAGTTGCCCTGAGGTGGCACCGCCGACTGCTAGGTAGGTGGACCAACACTCATGAGGAGCACTGGCCCGGGGGTTGATTAATTATCCATGGGGTAGCTATGCCCTATGCATTTTATTAAGTTGTTTAGCAAATGTAAAACCAAAGTTGGGTCTTGCCAGACAAGTTTTAATCTAAAACGAATGGTTAAGGGGGTCCCCATAACAACCCCGAGCATGTTAGGAGCGCAAAATATGGAATATAACACTGGTACTCGGAACTAGTGCGGCAAAAGCAGAACAAAACGCTGAGCAAAAGGCCAAGCCTTCCACCATTGCCAGATATATATGTGCATTAATTTAAATGACTATAAATAGAGTGTTATAACCAAAATCCATGTTGACACATGGAAAGCTTGCACCTGCAACTAGCAACGCTATAAGATAAGGGCTGAGCAGCGGTAACATAGCCAATTAATGTTTTATTAGGTAGTGGAGGTGTTAGAGGCTTTCATGGCAATTTAGGAGGCTGAAAGTTTAAGTGGTAGGTAACGAATCATAACGGTTTAAGCGAGACATCTAGCACAACAAAAACAGTGTCGGGATCCGGGTATGATCATCTTGCCTGTGGGATCATCGTAGTTGTACTCTCTGGGATCCTCGTACTCAGGCTCAACACTCGCATCTACCCAATAGAAACCGCACCAAATAAACATACAAACAAGGTGCAATGCACAATCAATGTGATGCATGGCCAATTTGAAGTATTTAATATGGCAACCTAAACTAGTCATATTTCTCATGCAATTATTAAGTTCTTTAGTATTCTGGACAGAACCTCAATATTAGTTATTTGAACATGCATGATCATGCAAAATATGAATGCTTCATGCAAAATCGATGCAAATGCATATGTAGAACGTTGCAAACGGAGTAACGTAGCTCACGGTACACTCCCGGCAAGGTACGAACGTTAACGGAGACAAAACACAAGATGAGGGAGGCCATGGGCTATTCCTTGCTATTCCAAGGGTTCCACTGGATAGGAAATGAAAATCTAGCAATAATAGAGCTAAAGATCAAGCAAAACAATGGAGTATGGCTCCCACAAGTCACAAAACAATCAAACACACAATCTGCCCACAAACAGCAACATGTCATCTTCCCACACTCATAACCCGAGCTACAGCAAGTTTTAAATCACAACCAAGGCATGGGCATGAAGTATACAGCATGCACAACAATTCATCTATCTACAGCAACATGAAAGGAAGTATAGATCAATGGCAATGAAGCTCACAAGATGGCATGTTGAATCAGTTTTCAGGGACTTAGTGAAAATTCCAGTTTTATAGAATCTGAGTTAACATGATAGCATCTTGACAGCAACTTTTATATATGCTACAGGAACTTTCCTGGCATGAAAATTAACAGGGTGATAGAGGGAAACATGTACTTCAATTCATTACTTTATGGCAACATCAAAACATGCATGTATCAATGGCTACCATCCTCACAAGTTGACATATTGAAAACAGCAGATTCACAGACTTAGTGGAATTTACAAGAGGCAAACATGGCACTTGTTAACATAATAGCATGTTGACAGCAGGTTTTATATAGGATGCAATAGCCTAATCCACAAGACCTTGGCACGCATCTACAGAGGATGCCAAGCACAACAATTCATCTCATGGTGCCATCTTCAAAGGAACAATATATGCATGGGAATCATCTAGAGAACATGGCAACAAAATAACATATTTCAACACTTAGAATTATTTGGGTATGTGAAAACAGAATTTTTAGTGGCATGTTGGCATCAAGAATCCCACTCATAACAGGATCTATCATGGCAAGCAAAATACCAGGGGCTAGCACATACACAAGTGAGCATATTCCATGTTGACAAGTTCATCAAATCATGCAATGATTAATTCATGTAAAAAGACAAAATGGCATATAATGACAAAACAACATTTTCACAAACTTGTCCAAAAGACAAAACCAACCACACCAGTGCATTCTCTGGATTTTTCTACCCCAAATTCTAATATCACAAGCATAACTTACTGTTGGTAACTCTCACAAAAATGCAATCACAAAATCAACTAAGCACTTAGGGTCACTTATATGCCAAATTTGGCAAGTACTAGGTACTTTACAGATTTGGACATAAAACGAAAATGGAATATTTCCTTAGAAGGAAATAAGCACAAACACCCCGAAACACTAAAAACAAAAGAACAAAATAAATAAAAGGGGGGGCCCACCTGGCAGTGATCCAGGGCCCCTGTGGGTATGACAAGTGGGCCTAGGGTCCACTGTTAGTCACTCACACAGTGCACAATAGAGTAGAAAATTAAAAGGGCTTGGGTGGATTCTAACCCCAGACCCCCTGGCCTAGCTGGTTCGGTCGAACCACTCGGCCACAGCACGGATACTGACCCAGAAGGGGTTTGACTCCTCTTGAACTTACCATGACGGCAGGCTAGGCCCACACGCCAGTGACACAGGCACCTCTCGAGCTACGGTGAACGGCGGCGAACAGAGGAAGGCTCGGTGACGTCGGAGGCTGCTCCAGTGACCTAAACACGCGGCGGAGACGACCACTAACACCACTAGAGAGACCTGCACGCACGCACACTACGCGCGAGACCGAAGACGACCGGAATCATGGCCGGCGACGAAGAACAGAAGCGGCAGCGGCAAGCTTCTACGGCAGGAAACCGCGGTGCAATTGGACTCTTTACTACGGGAACGGGCTCTATGCACGACGGCGGGTCGCGCGACTACCCGAGCGGGCATGACATGGTCGGAGCACTCGCCGGCGACGAGGTCCGACGGCAGCGAGCTCGGGCTTCGAAGGAACCGGCGCCACGCTTCGCAATCGAACGCAAATCTAGCGGTGAACGGGACAGGGCTCACCTAGAGGGGCTCGGCATCGACGATCGGGCTTGAGGGCGACGAACGGCGGCGAATTTGATCGGCGGCGAACAGAGGCCTAGGGGGAAGAACGACACCTCGCGACCACGTCTTGGCGTCCTGCAGGGAAGAAGTGGACATCGTGGAAGGAGATATTCTTGGCGGTGCTTCCTGACAAGCGCTCCTCCTTGGAGCTCGCCGGAGGGGACGCGGGCGACGTGTCGGTGTACTAAGATTGGGTCCTTTAGTACCCCACACTTGTGCACGGACAGTTGTAGCCACACCTGCGGCAAGGCCTGCTGGAGAACAACCGAATGCAAGTTCATGAGGTCAAGGAGGCATCCAAGACAAGGCAAAAATCAGAAGATAGAAGACCGAAGGAAGGAGCCCCGGCAAGACCTTGTCGGGATGGCTCGCAGCCCCGGCAAGGCTCGCACCCGGCAAGCCCTCGCTGCCTTGTCACCGCTCCAGTGCGGTCACCAGCTTGTCTTTTAGCTGTTGTCCTCCTGGTAATGTGTCAGGTGCTAGCGGTGGATGGGCTTAAGCGGTGCGATGGGACGGCCCCTTTTTCCAGCCCCAAGACGCTAAGGGACACCTCAACGGAGCATTAAATGCACTTGTCCTAAACCGTCAGTGTTAGGTATAATAACACTGTAGCTACTTTTACACCTCATGTATGCACTATACGCCACTGTTGGTGACCCCTTCGAACATATAAAAGGAGGTCCAAGGCGTAGCTACAAGAGGATCGGATCTTTTCCAACCCATTCTGCCTGAGTAGCAGCTGAGTACTGTAGCGCTCCCAGAACTTGAGCTAGAACACACTTAATACAACCAAGCAGGAGTAGGGTTTTACGCATCTTTGCGGCCCGAACCTGGGTAAAATTCCCGCGTGTTATTCATCAGATCTGCTCTCTGTACAAACCCTTCCCCTTGCCGAATCGTTCAGGGATCCTCGCGATCCCATAGGTGTCATTTCTCCGACATCTTTGGCGCGCCAGGTAGGGGGACAAGAGGTTGTGCGGACCTGATCTGGTGACTAGCGCGCCAGTTCTTCATCATCTTCGTCGCCATGGCCCCCAAGAGGAAGGGTTTCACGGCGGTTGGACCGTCCACGTCCGCCGCGCCTATGCTTACATGCACAGGCGACGGTGTCGACGCGGGTGGAGGAGGTAGAGATCCAGAGCTTCCACGACGCTCTGGTGATCGTAGCCAGGCGAGCGGCGTCGTTCACGCCGCTGGATCTAGGGATGGAGCTGTGCTGCCAGCAGGCGGTGCAACGAACTCCAGAGACGGAAGGGCGCCTTCCAAGACACCCACGCCGGCGCATGCGCCGCGGCCTTCCCAGGTCACGCGCGATGAGCAGCGCCGCGACGTTGATGGTACTAGGCGTCCCCATGGAAAGTCTCCTGAGCATCAACCTCGGGATGTGTGAGACCAGCATGCACGTCCACATGCTGGTGGAAGCGGTGTGCGGTCGCGGGACCGTGATGTAGCTCCTTCCACCATAGTTGGGAGTCAGAGCACCTCACGTTCCTCGCACCTGTCACCGCCGCCTACACGAGCGGAAGCACTGGCACGTGCACAGCGGCTTCTGAACTTCCCTCCTGCTGTGGACAAGCACGACGAATGGAGAGCTGCCATTCAGAGCCTCGTCGGCCTCGCCAACGAACATAAGCCAGAGCAGGTGGAGCCCTCGCGGCGGCAGTCCATCGAGCCGGCACGCGTCGGTGGTGAGAAGACTGTGGGTGGTACGACCACGGTGTACTCTCCCCCACAGCGG
Organism: Elymus sibiricus; assembly: GCA_039707655.1. Classification (NCBI taxonomy): domain Eukaryota; kingdom Viridiplantae; phylum Streptophyta; class Magnoliopsida; order Poales; family Poaceae; genus Elymus; species Elymus sibiricus. The sequence continues at coordinate 157,878,190 of CM077673.1, forward strand.
CAGCAGCGGACGCAGACTCGACGGGTCGACACCCGTCATGACGATTCCACGGCGTCGTCCGATCCGCGAAGTCGCCGCGATCAATGTCAAGTTCTTCGGAAGCGAGGCAAGGAAGACGCCTGAACTACCATCGAGCGGCGGCGGGAAGCGCGCAATCAATCTAACAAGCGTGCGGGACCCACTGTAGATAAGCCTGCGCCGGGGTATCCTGTCGATCTACCTTACGAGGTGGGTTGTCCAGCGTTTACCCGTGAGCTGCGGCGAGTCCAGTGGCCCAATTCCCGCACCTTCAAGCCGGAGGTCCCAGAGAAATATGACGGCAAGACCCACCCGTCAGAGTTCCTGAGCATCTACACCATTGCGGTGCAGGCTGCCGGGGCTCGTGACGACAAGATACTCGCCAACTACTTCCCGTTGGTGCTTAAGCCCAACATCAGGTCGTGGTTGATGCACCTGCCGGAGAATTCCATTTCTTCTTGGGCAGATTTGTGCCATGAGTTTGTTGGCGCCTTTACCGGAGGCCACCAAGCTCCTGGCCAGGAAAGCGATCTACATCTCATCCCCCAGATGGAAGGCGAGACCTTGCGCAAGTACATCCAGAGGTTCAGCCGCATACATCACAACATTCCAGACGTTCATCCTGCCGCTGTTATCAGCGCGTTCCATCAGAACGTGCGCAACCGCAGGATGCGGGAGGAGCTGGCGATGAACAAGATCAGGGATGTTGCCGAGCTTTATGCTCTGGCAGATAAGTGTGCTCGAGCTGAAGAAGGGAGGAGGCTCCCCGGCGAGGACGCCGGCACAGGGGCCGACTCTGAGGATGAGGGCACCGCCGCTCCGGCAAAGAAGGGTCGGTGGTGCAACAGGAAGCGCAAGGGCAAGGCCGTGCTTGCCGTTGAGGGTTCCGGCAACCCCGGTACCGCCAAGAAGGCCAAGGTTGATGACCCCAGCAAGGATGTTGCCGGGTGCGCCTCCTGCCAAGCCTTGGCGGTTGTCGACAAGCCAGACGGTTCCGGCAAGCAGTACTGCAAGATTCACCGCACCAAGGGCCATGATCTCCAAGACTGCCGTTAAGTCGATCAGCTCGTCGAGAAGCAGCAAGCCGAGTACGAGAGGCGAGACAAGGAGAAGGCCCAGGATGGCGCAGAGGGGTCCGGCAAGAAGCGTGGTGGCCGAGGAGGTCGCCGCGGCAAGGCCAAGCAACAAAAGGACCGGCCCGCTCGAGGACGCGAGAAGCAAGAGGGGGGTGATGATGACATTGCGGAGGACGATGAATCCAGTGAACAAGAATTCCAGAAAGCTACGGACGCCATGTGCATTGACGGAGGTGCCTCGTTGCATTCTTCCCACCGCCAACTTAAACAGTGGGCGCGTGAGGTTAATGTGACTGAGCCATCTATTGGCGCCTGGAAGCCTTTGAAATGGTCCAACACGCCTATCATTTTCGACGTTGAGGATCACCCTGATCGTGTAACAGCGGTTGGGTGTTTGCCGTTGTTGGTCTCACCAACGATTCGCAACCTCAAGGTGACGAAAATGTTAGTTGACGGTGGGGCCGGTTTGAACTTGATCTCACCCGAGGTAATCAAGAGATTGCAAATTCCTGTTGGAGATCTCAAGGAGACGGGCTCGTTTCAAGGGGTCAACCCAGGAAGTTGTCAGCCCAAGGGAAAGATCACGCTTCCGGTAACATTTGGTAGCGATCTGAACTTCAGAACTGAGAAGATTGTGTTCGACGTCGCCAAGATTCCGTTGCCATATAATGGGATCCTTGGCCGCCCAGTGCTGGCCAAGTTCATGGCGGCATCACACTACGCCTACAATGTGCTAAAGATGCCCGGGCCGATGAGCGTTATCACTGTCAGCTCCGACAAGAAGGACGCGCTTATCTGCACCGATCAGCTCTACCGGGAGGCAGTTGCAGCATCTGCCGCCAAGGCACTTGCTCCTGCCGCTAAAACTCCCGGGGGGAAGAAGACCGGCAAGGCCTCTCACGCACTCTCCGGCAAGCGCACCTCTTCGGAGTGCTGCGCTCCCGTTGAGGATGTGCCAGAGAGTTCCACCGGCAAGAGCAAGAAGTCCAAGGCTGCTCCGCCAGAGACCAAGAAGGTGCCCGCCAAGGAAGATGGCTCGGGAGGAACTTTCACCATAAGTTCCACCCTTCACAGCAAATAGGAAAGCGCGCTCGTTGCCTTCCTGTGGGCGAATGTCGATGTGTTTGCATGGCAACCATCTGATATCCCCGGTGTTCCCAGGAAGGTGATTGAGCACCACCTTGACGTCTATCCATACGCGCGGCCCGTCAAGCAAAAGGTCAGGAAGCAAGCTTTGGAGCGGCAACAGTTTATTGCCAAATAAATCAAGAAATTAGAAGCGGCAGGCTTGGTTAGAGGAGTACTTCATCGAAAATGGTTGGCCAATCCAGTTGTAGTGCGCAAGGCGAATGGAAAATGGAGACTATGTATTGACTATACAGATATCAATAAAGCCTGTCCAAAAGATCCTTTTCCCTTGCCGCGCATCGACCAGATTGTGGACTCCACTGCCGGCTGTGACTTGCTGTTATTCCTTGACGCCTATTCAGGCTATCATCAGATTTTCATGGCCAAGGAAGACGAAGAGAAGAGCGCATTTATCACCCCATGTGGTACGTACTGCTTCTTGCGTATGCCTTTCGGGTTGAAAAGTGCTGGTTCTACATTTCCAAGAGCGGTCCAGATTGGTTTTGAGCCCCAGCTACATAGAAATATGGAAGCTTATATGGATGATATAGTGGTCAAAACCAAGGATAAGGCAACGCTCATATCAGATTTAGAAGAAACATTTGCCAATCTGCACAAGATCAACTTGAAGCTCAACCCTGAGAAGTGTGTGTTTGGTGTTCCATCCGGCAAGCTTCTCGGGTTCTTTGTATCTCAACGTGGAATTGAAGCAAATCCCGACAATATCAAAGCAATTGAGCAAATTGAAGCGCCAAGACGTGTCAAGGATGTGCGTCGCCTTGCCGGCTGCGTCGCGGCTCTGAGTAGGTTCATCTCAAAATCTGCTGAGCGCGCCCTGCCCTTTTTCAAAATATTGAAGAAGGCAGGTCCAATGAAGTGGACTCCGGAGGCGGAGGTAGCGCTGCAGGATTTGAAGAAGTACCTCTCCTCTCCGCCAGTCCTAGTCGCGCCAAAACCACAAGAGCCATTGCTGTTATATCTAGCGGCAACGAATCCAGTGGTAAGTGCTGCGCTAGTGGCAGAGAGAGAAGCTGATGAAGAAGCAACGCCAGCGGCAGGACCGCCAAATGACGAGCTGGGATCTTCCCCGGCAGAGTCTGGTGCCGGCAAGGTTGAATCTGTGCAGTCAAGTCGAGCAGTACAGAAGAAGAAGATGGTGCAGTGCCCAGTCTATTTTGTCAGTTCCCTTCTACAGGGGGCTAGGTCAAGGTATTCTGGTGTGCAAAAGTTGCTCTTCGGTCTCCTCATGGCCTCGAGGAAGCTGCGCCATTACTTCCAAGCACATGAGATCACCGTTGTCACTCGCTTTCCGTTGCAGCGGATTTTGCGGAACCCAGATGCTACCGGCAGGATTGTGGAGTGGGCTTTGGAGCTGTCAAGTTTTGGTCTCAAGTTCGAAAGTACTTTGACCATCCAGAGCAGGGCCTTGGCGGAGTTCATTGCAGAATGGACCCCAACGCCAGAGGTAGAAGTTCCAGAGTCAACTCTCCCCGGCAAGGAAACAAATCAAGAGTGGATCATGTATTTTGATGGGGCTTTCTCGCTACAAGTTGCACCTACCGGAGAGCACCTCAAATACGTGATTCAGATGCATTTTCCCCGGGAGAGGTCAACGAACAATACTGCGGAGTATGAAGGGTTGCTTGCCGGTCTCAGGATCGCGGCAGACCTTGGAATCCAGAAGCTTATTGTAAGAGGTGATTCTCAACTTGTCGTCAAGCAAGTCAATAAAGATTATCAGAGCCCATTGTTGGAAGCTTATGTCGATGAAGTGAGAAGTTGGAAGAGCATTTTGACGGCCTACAAATGGAGCACGTTCCTCGTGCAGAAAACAGCATTGCTGATGGCCTGTCAAAATGCGCTGCTCTCAAGTTACCTGTGGAACCAGGAACTTTTGTGCTCCGACTGACTCAACCATCCGTGACACCATCAATGGGACAAGAGAAGAGAAGAAAGTTGAGTTCCGGCAAGTACTTCCCGGCAGAGCTCCCAGAAGCCGCTGGCGAAGAAGTTGCCGGGAACAACGCCAAGCTTGCTGGTGAGCGACAGGCTCCAGCAGAGCCTGAGGCTCTTGCCGTCGAGACAAACGCTCCCGCCAAGCTTGCCGGGGAACAGCAAGCTCCGGCAGGGTCTCAGGCCCTTGCAGTCGAGACAACTGCTCCCGCAGTAGAAGATATGCCTTTAGTCCTTGCCGTCGAGCCCCAGGCTCCAGCATGGCCACATCACATCGTCCATTTCCTTCAGACAGGAGAACTTCCCGAAGAGCAGGAAGAAGCAGAGAAAGTAGCCCGTCGGTCTAAAATGTACCAGTATGTGGACAATGTCCTGTACAGAAAGAGGCCTAACGGTGTGAAATTGAAGTGCATTTCTCAGGAAGATGGACTGGAGCTGTTGGCAGAGATACATGGAGGCATATGTGGCTCCCACATAGGATCAAGAGCACTTGTCGGTAAGGCATTCCGGCAAGGTTTCTTTTGGCCCACTACTCTCCAGGATGCAACTGCGCTAGTAACCAAGTGTGAAGCATGCCAGTTTCATTCAAAAAAATTGCATCAACCAGCTCAAGCTCTTCAGACAATCCCTCTCTCCTGGCCATTTTCGGTCTGGGAGATCGACATCTTGGGCCCTTTTCCTCGTGCTACCGGGGGCTTTGAGTACTTGTACGTTGCAATCGACAAGTTTACAAAGTGGTCGGAAGTGGAAGCAGTGAGGAAGGTGACAGCACAGTCAGCCGTCAAGTTCTTCAAAGGAATAGTTTGCCGCTTTGGTGTACCAAACATGATCATCACCGACAACGGCACACAGTTCACGAGCCGCACCTTCATGCAGTATGTCCAAGACCTTGGCGGCAAGATTTGTTTTGCTTCTGTTGCCCACCCAAGGAGCAACGGCCAGGCGGAAAGGGCTAATGCTGAAGTGCTGCGAGGTCTCCAAACAAGAACTTTCGACAGGCTGCGCAAGTGCGGAAGGCGCTAGATTGATGAGTTGCCGGTGCTTCTTTGGTCAATCAGGACGACACCAAATCGAGCTACCGGCCAGACATCTTTCTCCCTGGTATATGGGGCGGAAGCAGTTCTCCCCACGGAACTCCATATGGGTCACCTCGAGTGCTCACTTATGATGAGCTTGAGCAAGAGCAGCTCCGGCAAGATGACGCGTTGCTCCTCGAGGAAGATCGTCTTCAGGCTGCTGTGCGAGCTGCACGCTACCAGCAAGCCTTGCGCCGCTACCATAGCTGCAAGGTTCATGCCCGGAGTCTTGAGGAAGGCGACCTTGTTCTTCGGCGCGTTCAGTCGGCCAAGAATTCCAACAAGTTGACGCCAAAGTGGGAAGGCCCTTATCGGGTAGTACGAGTCACCAGGACTGGCGCAATCCGCCTGGAGACCGAAGACGGTATTCCGGTGAGCAACTCCTGGAATATCGAGCATCTTCGTAAGTTCTACCCATGAGGCGCGGTTTCCGGGTCTCCCGGCAACCCTTTTTGTACAAGTCTTGCCGCTGAAGCATGTAATCCTTTGTACAAAGCCAGGCGCAGACCCTGTGCATAGTTGAATAAAGCTAAGTGTTGTGCAATTCTTGTCGATGTTCATGTTTACTTACATGCATGTTTATCTGAGATATTGTATTATGCTTACTTCTAGCAAGTACTAACGAACCGCCAAGGTTCCGTATCTCTATTTTCTCTTCTTTCTTTTTCTCAAAGGATAGAAGGTTCCCTCGCATACACGTTTGCCGGGGGGAATGGATGGTATGGATACCGACAGGCGACGTTCAAGGTTGACATCTTGCCGGAAGAAGTACAGCAACCAAAAGCTAAGTTGCAGAAACTTTGAACAAATTTTTTTGTTTGTAAGGTTATTCTCCTTGAACGATTTCGACTCTTGTATGGAAAACCTGCACGCGAGGGAACCTTGTTGTGATTGGTTGCGCCCTTATCCTGTTTCGAGTCCGCTCAACTGTTTAGGTGGCTGCACTGAAAACGTCAAGGTTTCTTGCCGGTAGCGGCACCGCCAGTAGGCTGCTAAAGTCCCGCACCTAGCGCTCGCGGCAAGGGTGCGTGCGCCGGCAAGTTTCCAATCAAGCGTAGGGCAAATACATACAGAAAGAAATTAAGCAAGGGGAATAGCATAGCATTCATCCAGAACATAGCAAGTCATATTACAATAATAGCTGCCACGATTCTAACATAAGGCAATATTGTCTTTGACATGGAATGATGGCGGCAAAGAGGGGGAGAAGCAGCTAATCCCGGCGATCACCTTCAACTCTCTTGACTTGGCTTACCCTGTCGATGATGGGCGCGACAAGTTCTTCTGCCGCCTTGAGATCTGCATCCTTCGGCAGACGGTCAAGGACGTTGGCGAGGTTGATGCCGGGGTTCCTGTGCACCACCTTGATGAGCACCTTCTGGAGGACGGCCCGGCAGAGCTTGCGGGACTCGTTAGCCAGATGGGCTTTTCGGTCTGAATGGAGCTGCTCCAGAGCTCCAAGCACACGGTCGAAGAACATGGTCACCTTGGCGCTCGGGGACACCCTGTCGTCAAGAGGATGCCTGTGATCTTGTAGGCCCATGATAGACAGTTGTGCGGCAAGCATCTCCACGACGTCGACAAGCTTCTCAGTCCAGATTTGCACTCCTTGCACATACTCGTTGTGGGCAGCAGCAGCACTCCTGACCAGCCCCTCCTCGTCCCGGAGACTTTTGACCAGGGTCTTCTTGCGAGCTTCCGCGGCCTCAAGAGTCTCCTTCAGTGTGGATAGCTTCAGCTTCAGATCAGCGATGGATTCGTTGGCTGTGGAGAGCTCCTTGGTCTTGTCGGATACGGCAACCTGCGTCTCCATCATGCTGTGGAGAGCTTTGTCTCTCTCGGTCTTGAGCGTTGAGATCTGCTTGCCGTGTTCCTCAAGATCTGCTTCCAGCTTCTTCACCCCGTCGGCAAGCTTGTCTTTGGCGGCCTCTGCAGCTTTGGCGGCATCGACGGCCTCCTTCAGCTTGCCGGCATGATCTACAGTCAGAGCCTCGAGTGCGTCCTTGTGCTTCAGCTCCAGGTCCTGGGTCCGCTGCGCGACAAGCTTTTCAATCTCCTCGTCTTTCGCGCGGAGCTTGTCGGCAAGTGCCTTCTCGCGAGCGGTCAGGTCGTCATCATGAGCCTCAAGCCCAACACGGAGTTCCCTTAAGCGTGCTTCCTCTGTGGCAGCCTGTTGCTTGGCATCCTCCTGTGCCTTCTCCACGTCAGACTGCTTCATGAGGAGATCATTCCATCTTTGGCTCAGCTGCTCTTGGCCAGTCCTCAACTCCTGGAAAGCTTCGGCAAACCAGGCCTGCGTCTCCTCAACGCATTTCTGGAGATTTGCTTCAACCTTGTCGGCAACCGCGGCCCTGGAGTCTAGTTTCTCCTTCCGGGCACGGTGGAGTGCTTGGAGCTTCTGGTAGTCGTCGTGCATGGCCTTGAGGAGCTTCTCTTCTTCAGATTTGCTGCTAGTGGCGCTTGGTTCATCAACGACCTCGAGCCCAGTGGCGGCAATGGCGTCTTCATCAAAGACTTCCCCTTCAGTTGGCGCCCTAGTGCTTGCCATGCCTGGGATGCTCACGAACAAGTTGTCGCCAATCTTGAGGTATTTGCTTGATGAGGGAGCTTCGGATGTTGGTGGCTGTTCCTCAACAGCCGCCTCCCCGGCAGCTCGGGGCTCTGTGTCCGGCGTAGCACCTGGCGCTCCTGCGGCAGGGATGCCGTCAGTATGGTCACTAGCCTCCTCGCCGGTCCTCTCGGCAGATTCCTTGGCGGCCTCTTCCTGTGCAGCCCTGGCAGCTTCGGCGCTGGCATCCTTGGCAGCCTCGGCAGCAGCGTTCTTGGCGGCTTCGGCGGCTTCGCCGGCAGCATTCTTGGCGGCCTCCTCAGCGGCAAGCCTGCCGGCCTCGGTGGCAGCATCCCTGGCGGTCTCCTCGATGACGGTGTCAACGTCCATTTGCTCTGTCGAGGGAATGTCTGAAGACCAAGAAAACAAATCAAGACGAGATTGAGATGGAAGTTCAAGAAGACAAAAAAGAAGAAGAACAGAATAACAAGTACCTGCGCCAGCATTGGTTGCCGGCATAGAACTGCCGGTGCCCGTGCTTGCCGGCTCTTCCTCGTCGCGATACAGCACGCTAGAGGAAGTCCTTGCCGGCGATCCATCTCTGGGCGGCGTGGTTGACGGAGGCGGCATATCAGGGGTGGCCTCTGATGGTTCTCCTTGTCGCTGCTCTCCTCCTGCATGCCTGGCGATGTCAGCAGTAAAGATGCACATCCCCGCACTTGCCAGCGGAAAGTGAGTAATAGACTCACGCTGAGGGCTGCGCCGGGGGTTGAGACGAGGACTGCGTCGCGGGCTAGTCTCCGGGCTAATGGTGATCGTCTACGGCGCACTTGAGGTGCTTGCCGGCGGTTCCTCGCCCATCGAGGTCTTCGCCCTCTTCTCTATCCTCTGCGCCAGAGTTTCTGTATCCCTACGGAGACAGGCCAAAGCAAGATAAATGAGTTAAATAAGACCCAAAACTCAGAGAGCAAAGGATGCGACAAGATCCTTACTCTTCTTCTTCTTCTCCCGAGCTAAAGGCAGAGAGGTCGAAGTCGACTTCCGCCATGGGAGGAGGTGGAGGGGTGCTCCTGGGTCGCTTGGCTGCGGCAGGCGCAGGTTGCTGAGGGGCTCCTTGCCGCTGTGTGGCCTTGCCGGCCGCCCCCTTGCCGGGGGCTGCACTGCTCGAAGAAGCTTGGTGGACTGCGGCCCCAGAAGCGGCGCTCCGAAGGACGCGCCTCTTTCTCGGCTCAAGAGTAGGGGCCTCCTCGTGCAGCTCCTCCTCGGCTATGTCTACGGCGGAAGGGCCCCGGGAAGATGCACCGCCCTGCTCTCCGACAGTCTTGCCCTAACGGCAAGATCCTCATCCGGCAGCATTTCTCCTCCGCTGGTTCCCCCTTCCACGAAACCAGCGCTGCCGGCCTCCGCGGCAAGATTTGCTTCCTCCGCCCTCCTGGCGATGTATGCCACTTCTTCCTCAGTGGTGTCGCGGACGAGGCCCTCTTCTTCCCGGATGGCCCTGTCCGTCAGGTTGTCAAAGAATTGCTGCACTTGCTCTTCAGGTGGCTCAATCCAAGATCCGTCAAGGCTATGAGCGTCAAACGCCGGCATCATGGCGATGATTGGGCCTAGGGAGGAGTTGTTGCATAGAGGGACTATGCTTGTCGGCCGCTTGCATACCACGTCGCCCCTGAACAGTTTCTGGCAGAGAGCTGCGTGCTGCATAAATGTCAGATTGCCATTCAGCCCAGGGCGCAGTCTCATGATGTCTGCCGCGTTCTTGAACTGCCAATCTGGCCTCCCTTTGTTCTGCAGAGGGGCAATGCGCCGGTGAAGGAAATCGGCGCCTATCATCTCTATCGTGAGCCCGGCAGCTCTGAGGCGGTGTATCCTGGTAGTAGCGACTGTGAGCTTCTTATCGTAAGGATCAAGGGTGCTCCAGTCGTTGCTGCGCACTATCTTCGTCTGCCGTGGCAAGCAGAAAGGTTGGACTTCTGATTTTTTTGTCTCCCGAACCCAGCAGCATCTGGCTCGCCATTCATCCCACTTCTCGCAGAAGGCCCCGTCTGGGTAGACCTCCTTGGTTCTTGGCCGTGGGATCCAAGCGATGGAACCAGAAAGGGCCTCGCCTTTTTGGATGCGGGTAATGAAGTAATGACGCAAAAGAGCAGTGCTAGGAACTACTCCGGCAAAGTTTTCACAAAGGTGAGCGAAAACGGACATGCAAGTTACGGCATTCGGCGTGAAATCCAAAAGTTGGAAGCCGTAGGTGAGCATGATGTCATTGAAGAAATCGGAGAAAGGGGGACAGAGTCCGCAGTAGAAATAATTGGCAAAGAAGTGGTATTTATTGGGGCCGCCCCTAGAAGAACCTGGACTCATGGCGGTGGCCGGATGCGCTCTCGTCTCTGTCGCCCACATGAACTGATACCGCAACCTCAGTGCGTCCGCATCAAGCGCCGGGGGGAAGACGACGTGCTCCTTCCGCATCTTCGCCATCTTTCTCTCCGAGACGGCGGCATCCACCTCCTTGCCCCTGCTTGCTTTGGGCGGCATGGCGGCTATGGGAGACGGAGGCTGAGGGCTGAGAGGGCGTGGAGGCGACGGATGAGAGGGGGAAGCTCTGTTTTGACTCAAGGAAGAAGACGGCGGCGGTTCCAGATTGGAAGAGACAAGAGGTAAATGAGCAGCGCCTCTGCGGATTCCTTCTTTATGGGGAGGACGCGAGGCCGCCTCTTTACTAAAATAATATAGAAACGCCTCGCGAGCACGCTGCTGCAACGGCCCGCGCTGCGCACGTTCCCCACGTCCCGCATTCAATGGGCGTCGTGGGCGGCGCAGTAAATGGAATGATTATGGTGGATAACTCCCGCCACGCGTGCCCATGCACTGTTTGGGCCTGGCCCAACAACGCCTTGCACCCGTGTATGGCCCAGGCCCGGGGGCTCCTGTCGGTGTACTAAGATTGGGTCCTTTAGTACCCCGTACTTGTGCGCGGACAGTTGTAGCCACACCTGCGGCAAGGCCTGCCGGAGAACAACCGAATGCAAGTTCATGAGGTCAAGGAGGTATCCAAGACAAGGCAAAAATCAGAAGATAGAAGACCGAAGGCAGGAGCCCCGGCAAGACCTTGCCATGATGGCTCGCAGCCCCGGCAAGGCTCGCACCCGGCAAGCCCTCGCTGCCCTGTCACCGCTCCATTGCGGTCACCAGCTTGTCTTTTAGCTGTTGTCCTCCTGGTAACGTGTCAGGTGCTAGCGGTGGATGGGCTTAAGCGGTGCGATGGGACGGCCCCTTTTTCCAGCCCCAAGACGCTAAGGGACACCTCAACGGAGCATTAAATGCACTTGTCCTAAACCGTCAGTGTTAGGTATGATAACACTGTAGCTACTTTAACACCTCATGTATGCACTGTACGCCACTGTTGGTGACCCCTTCGAACGTATAAAAGGAGGCCCAAGGCGTAGCTACAAGGGGATCGGATCTTTTCCAGCCCATTCTGCATGAGTAGCTGCTGAGTACTGTAGCGCTCCCAGAACTTGAGCTAGACCACACTTAATACAACCAAGCAGGAGTAGGGTTTTACTCATCTTTGCGGGCCGAACCTGGGTAAAATTCCCGCGAGTTGATCATCAGATCTGCTCTCTGTACAAACCCTTTCCCTTGCCGAATCGTTAAGGGATCCTCGCGATTCCATAGGTGTCGTTTCTCTGACACGATGCTATCACGCTCTCTGGCTCGCTCGGAATTGAGGGCGAAACGTATCTGGGGAGCTCTTTCTCACTTGGCGGCGGCGAGAAGCAGTAGAGGGGAACGCTAGCTAGGCGCGGACGTCGAGGGGATTATATAGGAGGGCAGGAAATGGCGACGCCCTTGGCATTCGTGACGCGCACGGCGCTCGCGCTCTTTGTCTCTCAGAGGAAGAAGACGTCGTGAGCTTCGGCAGGTGGCCGTTTGCGCGGCTGGGCCAAGAGGGTTCGAGGCCCAGGTGGTCCGCGGTGCTGGGCCTTCTCTCAACTCCCTCTCTCTCTCACACAAGACAAAGCCTTTTCTTTATTAAAATGCAGCAAACAACAACTAAACCCCAGAAAGGTTGGTTAAGTTTTTGAGAAAACTAAAAATAGGTTTGAGCTCACAAAATTGTACCCTATTTAACAAAATTAGTTGGGCATTTAAGAGCAAACAATTTTATCACATATAATTATCATATTAATCCGTTTTGCAAAACTATTAACATGCAAACATATTTAACAGGTTTGAGAGATAGTTTACAGTTATGACCAGAATATTCAAGAGAAGTGCAACATTTTTAATGGGGATTAATAAGTCAATAATATACCACATGTTGCATTATTAGAAAAAATAGGGATGTGGGAAAAGTTTTGAGGAACTAGAGGAGAGGTTCTTCACACCAAAACAACACAAGTGTCACCATCACACCAGCATCACAAAAAAAAACCCACTCACAACACATCACCATATGAGGAAGCATGATGCAAACTATTGATGATGATATGATGACATGATGCAAATGGCATGAAGAAAAATATATTTCTCAACTCCCAAGGACACAACAAGAAGGTTCACACATGAGATATATTACAAGATGGCAAGGACTGCACTTGGGCTGCTACAACTCTCCCCCACTACATGAGGATCTCGTCCCGAGATCTAGGAATGGAAGAATTCAGAAAATTCGGAACGGAGATGGTCCTCTCGTTCCCAGGTGGCTTCTTTGTCGGAGTGATGTGACCACTTCACCTTTAGAAACTTGATTGACTTTTTGCGGGTCTTACGCTCAGTCTCTTCAAGGATAGCAACTGGATGCTCATGATAGGATAGGTCTTCTTGGAGATCAATGTCTTGGAGGTCAACGGTGCGCTCGGGAGTCTTGAAACACTTCCGGAGCTGAGAGACGTGAAACACATCATGCACATTTGAGAAATTGGGAGGAAGCTCGAGTTGGTAGGCAAGGTCACCCCTCTTGCCCACAATCTTGAAAGGACCCACACAGCATGGAGCAAGCTTCCCTTTGATGCCAAAGCGTTGAGTGCCCTTCATGGGAGACACTCTGAGATAGAGAAAATCATCGATCTGAAAGCTCATGTCACGATGGTTGCTATCATAATAACTCTTCTGACGGGATTGAGCTATCTTGAGATTTTCACTAATGACACGGCACATTTCTTCTACTTCAGTTATCATGTCATTACCAAGGATTTGACGCTCACCGGTTTTAGACCAATTGAGCGGGGTGCGGCACTTCGTTCCATAGAGAATCTCGAAAGGAGCTTTGTCGGAACTTGCTTGGAAGCTATTGTTGTGTGAGAACTGAACAAATGGGAGACAATCTTCCCACTTCATGCCAAAAGAAATCACACAAGCTCTGAGCATATCTTCAAGGATTTGATTGACTCTCTCAACTTGACCACTAGTCTGAGGATGGAAAGTTGTACTAAAACGGAGATTGGTCCCCATTGCAGTCTGGAAGGAATCCCAAAACTTGGAAGTGAAGATGCTTCCATGATCTCAGGATATGAGCTGAGGAACACCGTGCAAAGAAACTATCCTTGACGTGTACAACTCTACTAGCTGAGCTGTCGAGATAAATTCTTTGACCGGAAGGAAGTGGGCAACTTTGGTGAGCTTATCGATGACCACGAAGATGGCATCGTTTCCTCTCTTGGACTTAGGAAACCCAGTGACGAAATCCATTTCAACATGATCGAATTTCCACTCTTGGATGGGCAAAGGCTGAAGGAGGCCTGCTGGACGTCGAAATTCTGCCTTCACTCTGCGACAAACATCACACTTGTTCACGAACTGAGCAATATCGCGTTTAATACAAGTCCACCAGAAGATTTGCTTGAGGTCCTGATACATCTTGGAACTTCCTGGATGATTTGAGAGGAGGGAATCATGTGCTTCATCCATGATAACCTTTCTGAGATCACCTTTTGGAACCACCAGACGGTCCTCAAAGAACAAGGTATCTTTGTCATCAACACGGAAGCACTTATACTTTGGAATGCTCTTGGCCACACATTTCTTCACTTTCTTCACCATAGCATCAAGAAGCTGAGCTTGGTGAATCTGATCTTTGAGAGTCGGAGAGACTTGAAGATTTGCAAGAAATCCTTGAGGAACAACTTGGAGATTGAGCTTGCGGAAGGCTTCGCAAAGCTCGGGTTGGAGGGGCTTGAGAATGAGACTGTTGCAGTACGCCTTTCTGCTCAGCGTGTCTGCAATGACATTTGTTTTTCCAGGAGTATACTCAATGCATGGATTGTACTCCTCGATCATTTCCACCCAACATGTTTGTCGAAGATTGAGATTGGGTTGAATGAAAATGTACTTCAAGCTCTTGTGGTCGGTGAACACCTCAACTGGTCTTCCATACAATAGATGTCTCCAGGTCATCAGAGCATGAACAACTGCCGCCAACTCAAGATCATGAGTGGGGTAGTTCTTCTCGCTAGGCTTCTGCTGCTGCGAGGTATAAGCCACAACCTTCTTATCTTGCATGAGAACACCACCAAGACCTTGGAGGGAAGCATCACAGAATACTTGGAAAGGCTTGGATTCATCTGGAGGATTGAGAACAGGAGCTGAAGTCAGCTTTTCCTTGAGTGTATTGAACGCCACGTCACACTCAGGAGTCCACACATACTAGACACTCTTCTAAAGGAGATTAGACAGAGGCTTGGCAATTTGAGAGAAGTTCTCGACGAATCTTCTGTAATAACTTGCAAGCCCGAGGAAGCTTCGAAGCTGCTTGACATTCTGAGGAGGCTCCCACTTCACAATTGCCTCAACTTTCTCAGGTTGCACTTTAATGCCCTCGGCAGAGATGACATGCCCAAGGTACACCACTTCATTGAGCCAAAACTCACACTTGGAGAACTTAGCATAGAACCGATGCTCTCTTAGCTTGTCAAGCACAAGCCGGAGATCCTCTGCATGCTCTTCTTTGGTGTCCGAGAAAACAAGAATGTCATCCAAATACACCAAGACGAACTCATTCTTGAAAGGAGAGAATATGAAGTTCATCATTCTGGAGAAAGTTGGAGGCGCATTTGCTAGACCAAAGGACATGACGGTGTACTCATAAGAGCCAAAACTAGTCCTAAAAGCAGTCTTTGGAATATCTTCTTCACAAATACGGATTTGATGATAGCCCATACGGAGATCTAACTTCGAGAAAACCTTGGCACCTTTCAATTGCTCAAACAACTCATTGATGTTGGAAAGTGGATACTTGTTCCTGATTGTCTTCTTATTCAATGGATGGTAATCGACACATAGTCGGTCTGTGCCATCCTTCTTCTTGACAAACAGAACACCACATCCCCAAGGTTAAGAACTTGGTCTGATCAAACCCAGACACTCTTGTTCATCTAGCTGTTTCTTCAATTCTTTCAGCTCTTCGGGGCCAAGCTTATAAGGACGCTTCCACACTAGTTCAGTTCCAGGCTCGAGTTCAATCATAAACTCCACTGGCCTGTGAGGAGGCATTCCTGGCAACTCTTCTGGAAAGACATCTTCATACTCCGAGACAACGGGAATTTGAGAGATGGCAGAAATTTCACCCTTCTCATTGAGAGAAAATAGACGAATCGTGTCATCACGAGCAGCGAAAATGATCACATCTTCAGAAGGATGAGTCAAGTGGACTTCTTTAGGTTTACAATCAACATAAGCCTTGTTCATCGCCAGAAAATCCATGCCAAGAATAAGATCAATATCGGAATTGCCGAGAACAATTGGAGAGGCCAGAAAAGAATAGCTGCCCATTTTGACAGAAACATCCGGAACCACCAACCGAGAATTCATCACTTTGCCGGGAGAAACTATTGATAGAGGCTTGGACAAATTACCGGGACACAAATCATGCTTCTCGGTGAACGGCCATGAAATGAATGAAGACGATGCACCAGTATCAAACAAAACTTTTGCAGGAATAGAATTAACCAAGAGATTACCCATTATCACTTGAGTAGAATCCTCTACTTCAGCTGCATTACCATGTTCACTCTTGCTGCCTTGAGATTGTGATTCACCATAGCACTGCCTGGGGGCCTGATAGGAGGAGGAGGTGTAAAACGCCGCTGGTTGGTGCACTTGTTGGAGTAATGGCCCTTCTGACCACACTTGTGACAAGTAACCTCTGAGAGCGGACGGAAGTTGCCTGGAGGAGGAGCATTTGCTGACTTGGGTGCCTGAGGCCTCTACTGAAAACCTGGGTTGGGTGGGTGGGAAGGTCCACGACCATCGTGCTGCTTCTGCTGCTGAGGAGTACGAAACGGAGGAGGAGGAGGAACCCAATACTTCTGCTACTTAGGAACAATCTGAGAGCTGGACGAGGAAGGGTTGGAGTGTCTGAACCGCTTCCTGGAATTCTCAAGCTTGAGCTGAACTGCCTCAAACTTTAGAGCCAAGTTGTAGAACTGATCAAACACAGGAGGCTCGTGAAGGACGAGAGCAATTTGAAGATCATCCCTGAGGCCACCTCTGAACTGATAAATCTTGGACTTCTCATTAGGAACATCTTGCTTAGCATAGCGGGCCAGATTCTGAAGCTCAGAGTTGTACTGATAGATAGACATACTCCCCGGCTTCAGGTTCTTGAACTTCTCACGCATACCCTTGACCAAGCTCGTCGGGATATGATGAGCTCTGAAGTCACGGTAGAAATCATCCCAAGAGACTGCACGACCACCTTTGGAATCCTTGTACTACTGCCACCAATCTGCTACCTGACCCTTAAACTGGAAAGTTGCAAACTTGACATAGTCATCTGGCCTGACATTGCTGCACTCAAAATGCTTGTTCATGTCACGGAGCCAATCGTCTGCATCAAGAGGCTGATCACAACAGGTGAAGGACTTGGGTTGATTTACGAGGAACTGGTTCAAAGTGGCAAACTGCGGCTGATTATGGAAATTCCCTTGATGACCTTGCTGTCCCTACTCCCTTTCTTGCAGCAACCTGACCAACATCTGAGTGTTGGCATTGGTTGCGGCCATCACAGCTTGCCAAGCTTCTGGAGGTGGACGTGGGGGTGGTGGAGGATCGGACTGCTCTCCATCACGACCCTGATTCCCACGAGATGCTGGCGCCATCCTGAAGATGGACAAGATATCAACATACCATTGAAAAATATGATAGAAATAATCTGAATCAATGGCTTGAAAGAAATTGCAATGGGATATCATCAACTGCATTCAAACTGCAAATAGTAAGAAAGCTTTCTGCAGGATCTTGATAACATCATTAGATCATGAAGCCACTTGCAATAACACAACAAGTATTGAGCTAAGGGTATGCTCGGAACAAATGTACAACCATTATACATCTGCCGGAAGATGATCGTAGGAAACTACTAGAAATCCCACCTAGGAACTTCCGAAAACTTGGCTATGCAATCGGGTACACGGATACACGGAGTTTTTATCCATCACTCAACTCCTAGCAGTAATACTACTCTCCAGTGTATCACATCCCTCAATACAGACCCAAAGACCTCGGAAACTCATCTACCTCAGATCCTCTTAACCACAACGATACTAAAGATGGCAGTACATGTGATCCCGCTCCCCAGTACTGGGTGCCACCACACTCTTCGCACCACGAATAGTATTGAAGCAATTTCGAACATCCGCATTCTTAAGTACTAAGGAAACTGAACAATAACGATGTGTCAAGAATCCCCTAGAGCTCTACTCCCCGGGTCCAATCCATACATACGGGAGGCACCAAGAACAGAATTCCCGTCACATCGGTATCATAGTGGCTCCAAAATACTTGCGTGATCCTAAAATAATTTTGAGCGAGAAAAGGAGTAGAATTAAAATTCCTAAGTCGAATTCCTCACCAGAGTATAGAAGAGGAGTAAAACAATCCTACTCTCCGATATAACTAGAATCAAAATAGTTTTTCTCTAGACTCGACTCGGCAAATTTCGATCAAGCAAGGGGCTCCTATGGTCGGTATGGCCCAAGATGCGGTCCTATCCCTATTAAGGCACGAGGGCCTCGACGGGGATAGAAGAGCATCTAGTCGTTTCGCAAGTATAGTAAACATAGCATACATGTAGGAAGAGATGAGTATATGAGTTGGCTTACACTCGCCACAAGCTATCTTACAAGATCACACAAATTATTCATACATTATCCAGAAGACAGGGTCCGGCTACGGATGAAATCAAACGATAAAAGAAGCAATGATAAACTATCTTGCTATCCCAGCATCACCACCACGAAGCTCCCTACTCATCTAGATACGTAACATACATACGCCTACGTTCTTCATCGTACTCCCACTGGAGCTGAGTCACATCATCTGGCACGTACTCGTCAACACATGTACCTATATTGTTGTAATCTGTGAGCCACAGGGACTCAGCAATCTCATGACCCGGGTATCGAAACTATGTAAGCCAATAGGTGAGGAATTGGTTAAGTGGTGAGGCTGCAGAAACACTAAGCATGTATTTGGTGTCTATCTTACGAGAACATGAATGTAAATATGGTGGTCTACGTAAGACGGTCGTGAGCTAGCATGATCACTAAGTGATCCTGAACACCTACTTACGTCAATCATAACCCCACCGTGTTCTCTCTCGGTTCATGTTCACGAGCAGAGACAGTAACGGTTATGCACATAGTTGGTGTATTTTATTGGAGTTTACTTCAAGTTTACTATAACCGGGTGTTAAACAAATTTCCAAGTTGCCACGTAACCGCGGGCATGGATTTCCGAAAGATTTAAACCCTGCAACCTCGAGATAACCTCGACCATACGCCGCGGGAATAATCTTGACCACGCAAACTCATCCATCACAGACTAACCACACGCCACGGGAATAACCTCGACCATGAATCTCATGATCTTCCTAGGCAATTCCATTGGAAAACCGCAACCTCGAGATAGCCCGAAGTATTCTCCGAATTCCTCGCGCATGACATTCGAGAAAGGTAAAACAAGTCTAGCAAGACCTCCCAGTGAGCCAGATCCGCTTCTAGAGACGTGCGCTCTCTATCAACGGGCATCATCCGTATATGCAAAGTGGACGGTTGCGTAGAAAATGCCTCGAGTTTTCCCGAGGTGGCACGGCCGACTGCTAGGTAGGTGGACCAACACTCATGAGGAGCACTGGCCCGGGGGTTGATTAATTATCCACGGGGTAGCTATGCCCTATGCATTTTATTAAGTTGTTTAGCAAATGTAAAACCAAAGTTGGGTCTTGCCAGACAAGTTTTAATCTAAAACGAATGGTCAAGGGGGTCCCCATAACAACCCCGAGCATGTTAGGAGCGCAAAATATGGAATATAACACCGGTACTCGGAACTAGTGCGGCAAAAGCGGAACAAAAGACTGAGCAAAAGGCCAAGCCTTCCACCGTTTCCAGATATATATGTGCATTAATTTAAATGACAGTAAATAGAGTGTTATAACCAAAATCCATGTAGACACATGAAAGCTCGCACCTGCAACTAGCAACGCTATAAGATAAGGGCTGAGCAGCGGTAACATAGCCAATCAATGTTTTGCTAGGTAGTGGAGGGGTTAGAGGCTTTCATGGCAATTTAGGAGGCTGACAGTTTAAGTGGTAGGTAACGAATCGTAACGGTAGAAGCGAGACTTCTAGCACAGCAAAAATAGTGTCAGGATCAGGGTATGATCATCTTGCCTGTTGGGTCTTCAGAGGGACAAAGAGCTGGGTCCTCGTAGTTGTACTCTCTGGGATTCTCGTACTCAGGCTCAACACTCGCGTCTACCCAAGAGAAGCAACGCCAAATAAACATACAAACAAGGTGCAATGCACAATCAAGATGATGCTTGGCCAATTTGATGTATTTAATCTGGCAACCTAAACTAGTCATGTTTCTCATGCAATTATTAAGTTCTTTAGTATTCTGGACATAACCTCAATATTAGTTATTTGAACATGCATTATCATGGCAAATATGAATGCTTCATGCAAAATCGATGCAAGTGCATATGTAGAACATTGCAAACGGAGTAACGTAGCTCACGGTATACTCCCGGCAAGGTACGAACGTTAACGGAGACAAAACACAAGATGAGGAAGGCCATGGGCTATTCCTTGCTATTCCAAGGGTGCCACTGGATAGGAAATGAAAAATCTAGCAAGAATAGAGCTAAAGATCAAGCAAAACAATGGAGTATGGATCCCACAAGTCACAAAACAATCAAACACACAATCTGTCCATAAACAACAACATGTCATCTTCCCACACTCATAACCTGAGCTACAACAAGTTTTAAATCACAACCAAGGTACGGGAATGAAGTATACAGCATGCACAACAATTCACCTATCTACAGCAACATGAAAGGAAGGATAGATCAATGGCAATGAAGCTCACAAGATGGCATGTTGAATCAGTTTTCAGGGACTTAGTGAAAATTCCAGTTTTATAGAATCTGAGTTAACATGATAGCATCTTGACAGCAACTTTTATATATGCTACAGGAACTTTCCTGGCATGAAAATTAACAGGGTGATAGAGGGAAACATGTACTTCAATTCATTACTTTATGGCAACATCAAAACATGCATGTATCAATGGCTACCATCCTCACAAGTTGACATATTGAAAACAGCAGATTCACAGACTTAGTGGAATTTACAAGAGGCAAACATGGCACTTGTTAACATAATAGCATGTTGACAGCAGGTTTTATATAGGATGCAATAGCCTAATCCACAAGACCTTGGCACGCATCTACAGAGGATGCCAAGCACAACAATTCATCTCATGGTGCCATCTTCAAAGGAACAATATATGCATGGGAATCATCTAGAGAACATGGCAACAAAATAACATATTTCAACACTTAGAATTATTTGGGCATGTGAAAACAGAATTTTTAGTGGCATGTTGGCATCAAGAATCCCACTCATAACAGGATCTATCATGGCAAGCAAAATACCAGGGGCTAGCACATACACAAGTGAGCATATTCCATGTTGACAAGTTCATCAAATCATGCAATGATTAATTCATGTAAAAAGACAAAATGGCATATAATGACAAAACAACATTTTCACAAACTTGTCCAAAAGACAAAACCAACCACACCAGTGCATTCTCTGGATTTTTCTACCCCAAATTCTAATATCACAAGCATAACTTACTGTTGGTAACTCTCACAAAAATGCAATCACAAAATCAACTAAGCACTTAGGGTCACTTATATGCCAAATTTGGCAAGTACTAGGTACTTTACAGATTTGGACATAAAACGAAAATGGAATATTTCCTTAGAAGGAAATAAGCACAAACACCCCGAAACACTAAAAACAAAAGAACAAAATAAATAAAAGGGGGGGCCCACCTGGCAGTGATCCAGGGCCCCTGTGGGTATGACAAGTGGGCCTAGGGTCCACTGTTAGTCACTCACACAGTGCACAATAGAGTAGAAAATTAAAAGGGCTTGGGTGGATTCGAACCCCAGACCCCCTGGCCTAGCTGGTTCGGTCGAACCACTCGGCCACAGCACGGATACTGACCCAGAAGGGGTTTGACTCCTCTTGAACTTACCATGACGGCAGGCTAGGCCCACACGCCAGTGACACAGGCACCTCTCGAGCTACGGTGAACGGCGGCGAACAGAGGAAGGCCCGGTAGTGTCGGAGGCAGCTCCGATGACCTAAACGCGCGGCGGAGATGACCACTAACACCACTACAGAGACCCGCACGCACGCACACTACGCGCGAGACCGAAGACGACCGGAATCGTGGCCGGCGACGAAGAACAGAAGCGGTGGCGGCAATCTTCTACGGCAGGAAACCGCGGTGCAATTGGATGTTCTACTACGGGAACGGGCTCTACGCACGACGGCGGGCTCGCGCGACTACCCGAGCGGGCAGGACATGGTCGGAGCACTCGTCGGCGACGAGGTCCGACGGCGGTGAGCTCGGGCTTCGTAGGAACCGGTGCCACGCTTCGCAATCGAACGCAAATCTAGCGGGGAATGGGGCAGGGCTCACCTAGAGGGGCTCGGCATCGACGATCGGGCGACGAACGGCGACGAATTTGGTCAGCGGCGAACAGAGGCCGAGGGGGAAGAACGACACCTCGCGACCACGTCTTGGCGTCCCGCGGGGAAGGAGACGTTCTCGGCGGTGCTTCTCAACAAGCGCTCCTCCTTGGAGCTCGCTGGAGGGCACGCCGGTGACGCTGTCACGCTCTCTGGCTCGCTCGGAATTGAGGTGGAAATGGATCTGGGGAGCTCTTTCTCACCTGGCGGCGGCGAGAAGCCGGAGAGGGGAACCCTAGCTAGGCATGGACGTCGAGGGGATTATATAGGAGGGCAGGGAAAGGCGACACCCTCGGCGTCCGTGAAGCGCACGGTGCTCGCGCTCTCTGTCTCTCAGAGGAAGAAGACGCCGTCAGCTTCTCGCCAACTAGTTGTGCGGCTGGGCAAAGAGGGTTCGAGGCCCAGGTGGGCCACGGTGCTGGGCCTCCTCTCAGCTCTCTCTCTCACACAAAACAAAGACTTTTCTTTATTAAAATGAAGCAAACAACAACTAAACCCCAGAAAGGTTGGTTAAGTTTTTGAGAAAACTAAAAATATGTTTGAGCTCACAAAATTGTACCCTATTTAACAAAATTAGATTGGGCATTATAATTATCATATTAATCCGTTTTACAAAAATATTAACATGCAAACATATTTAACAGGTTTGAGAGATAGTTTATAGTTATGACAAGAATATTTAAGAGAAGTGCAACATTTTTAATGGGGATTAATGAATCAATAATATACCACATGTTGCATTATTAGGAAAAATAGGGATGTGGGCAAAATTTTGAGGAACTAGAAGCGAGGTTCTTCACACCAAAACAATAAAAGTGTCACCATCACAGCAACATCACAAAAAACCCCACTCACAAACACATCACCATATGAGGAAGCATGATGCAAACTATTGATGATGATATTATGACATGATGCAAATGGCATGAAGCAAAATATATTTCTCAAATCCCAAGGACACAACAAGAAGGTTCACACATGAGATATATTACAAGATGGCAAGGACTGCACTTGGGCTCCTACACCTACGAAGGAATTACTCACTCCCGGTGGGGAGCATCATGGAATTGGCAATGGAGAAGGGTTGGTGATGACGAAGACCAAAGATTCCCCTCTCCGGAGCCCCAAACAGGCTCCATATGTGGCGTCCCGATGAAGAACAGGAGGTGGCGGAGGCCCTGGTGGGTGATGCTCACCCTGGCCCCCCTCTTCGGTGGATTTTGGCTCCAATAATTCACATATATTCTGAAATAATTCTCCAACAAGTTTCGTTCCATTCCGAGAACTTTCATTTCGGCACAAAAACAACACCATGGTAATTCTGCTGAAAACAGCGTTAGTCCAAGTTAGTTCTATTCAAATCATGCAAATTAGGGTCCAAAACAAGGGCAAAAGAGTGAGGAAAAGTAGATACGTTGGAGACGTATCAACTCCCCCAAGCTTAAACCTTTGCTTGTCCTCAAGCAATTTAGTTGACAAACTGAAAGTGATAAAGAAAAACTTTTATGAACTCTTTAGTTCTTGTTTACATATATATGCTTAAGTAGCACCCGG
The DNA here is from genome assembly GCA_039707655.1 of Elymus sibiricus. Taxonomy (NCBI): domain Eukaryota; kingdom Viridiplantae; phylum Streptophyta; class Magnoliopsida; order Poales; family Poaceae; genus Elymus; species Elymus sibiricus. The sequence continues at coordinate 157,901,594 of CM077673.1, forward strand.
GATTTCAGCAAAGATTATGACTAACCATGTCAACAATAACTCTTAGAAATTATATTTACTCATAACAATAGCATAAGCAACTAGCGAGCAATAATAAGATATCTCAAGCGCCAACACTTTGTCAAAACAATCATGATACAATATGACAATAGTGGTATCTCGCTAGCCCTTTTTGAGACCGCAAAACATAAATGCAGAGCACCTCCAAAGTTCAAGCAGTGACTAAACATTGGAATTCATGGTAGAAAAGATCCAGTCATGCTGCACCCAACATCAACTATACACAATGCATGAGGATGACAATAGTGCTCTCAGATCTGGCGCTTATTTGAGAAGGTGATGACTCAACATAAAAGTAAATTGATAGTCCCTTCGCAGAGGGAAGCATGGATTTGCAGCGGTGCCAGAGCTCAAAGCTTCAAAGAGAGATAGATATAATTTTTGGAGGTACACCCTTCCTGTCAATGTCACGACCAACAGTTATCAATATCTTCCATGCTAAACAAATTAGCGGCGGTTCCCAAGCGATAAAAGTAAAGGTTTACTCCCCATCCGCCAACAATCACACTCCACGGCTAGCCGCATCCATGGGTACCGTCCAAACCAACAACATTCCTAGGGGAGTTTTCTTTAATTATTTTTTGTTTTTGATTTTAGGACTGGGAATCCCTATTACCGCCCCTCTCGTGTCAGGACAAGTGAATAAACACTCATCATGAGAATAACCCGCTTAGCATGGAAGATACTGACCACCCCCTGTCGCTCCATGAGCGGTCCAGGCACACAAAACAGATGTTCATTTGAATTTCTAGGGGTGGCACATGCAAATTTACTTGGAGCGACAGGGTAATACCGCATATAGGTAGATATAGTGGACTCATCTGGCATAACTTGGTTTAAGGGTTTTAATGCACAATCAGTATTCCCGCTTAGTACAGGCGAAGGCTAGCAAATAAATTGAGAAGCGGCCAGCTAGAGAGCGAAGACGGTCATGAACATGCATTACATATAATCAACATTGAGTACTAGCATGAGTAGGATATGGACACCATGAACATAAATATCATGAAGGCTATGTTGGTTTTGATTCAACTACATGCGTGAACATGTGCCAAGTCAAGCCACTTGAAACACTCATAGGAGGATACCATATCATCATACCGCATCACAACCATTTTAATGCATGTTGACACCCAAAATAAATCATTATCAACTCCTAGCTACTTAAGCACGGGATGAACAACTATAATCTCTAATGGTCATTGCAAACATGTTTGATCATAATAAGCTGAATCAAGGATACTACGTTAAACATATTTACAAAAACAAAAACAAGTTGAGTTCATACCCGCCTTTCTTTGCCACAGTCAATTCATCAAATGTCGTCATTATTGCCTTTCACTTGCACGACCGAATGATAAGAAAATAATAATAGTGCAAGAATGTCGTGGACTAAGCTGGAATCTGCAAACATTTTATTCAAGAGGAGAAGACAAAGTAATATGGGCTCTTTGTTAGATAAACGATAATGCAGATGAGAGCCACTCAACAATTTCATTGTGGTCTTCTCCTTGGTACGACTCAAACAAAGAGAAAAGAATTTCAGAGAAACAAAATGAAATATTTTTGGAGTTTTTGGTTTTTCTTGAAGAAGGCAAATTAAAGAGAAAAACAAAAACAAGAAAAACTATTTACACGGGAAAACTCCCAACAAGTAAAAGAAGAAGCGAGAAATCTTTTTGAGTTTTCTTTTCAAGCAACAATTAAACTAAGCTAGAAAGAAAAACTAAAAAGAAGTAGGAAATATTTTTGTATTTTCTCAAAGTTTTTCAAACACACAAGAAGACAGTGAGAAAATAAATTTAGCATGTATATTACAATGAAAAAGTATGAACACCGACAACTGGAATGAGATGTGTGAACATCAATATAATGTCGGTGAAAATACGTACTCCCCCAAGCTTAGGCTTTTGGCCTAGCTTGGTAATCACCATCTGTATGAATAATAGTCTGGGCGATGGCTCACTGAGACCCTCGGAGCATACTCCGCGGCCCTCCTGGCAGCTTCAACCTCCGCGTTGTACTCATGGGCTTCGCTCTCAAGGACATAATATCTTCCCTTAGTGTGAAAATCAAAGAGAGCAGGAGCAGGCAAAGCAACAGGCACAACGTTTTTTTTATTAAATCTCAAGTTATAGGTGTAGTTAGTGGCCGTACCCATAAGGAACTTATGACGCTTCATGGCATCAAAGTCTAAGTACTGAGTAGGTAAGATGGGGTCATTAGGCCATGGTGAAACATTTAATCTCTCAGCTACACGAGAAGCATAGATTCCTCCATAAAAATTACCACTAGCAGCATTAAGCTGCAACCTCCATGCAACAATTGCACCAAGATTATAATCCTTATTCCCAGTTATGGGAGTGTGTAAGAGACTCAAATCATGAGCACACAGTGTGCTACAATCTTGTTTGCCTACGATACATTTGACGTTAAAGAGCGCAAAATATTGTAGTGATGGAAAATGGATGCTGTTAATTCTCCCTTGTGTAACTCCCCTATCTTCGCCAAAGCAAAGATTAACTAAAAATGATTCGTACTCAGCTTTTGTTGGTTCATCGAGGGAACCCTCAAATGGAAGTTTGCATGCTTCACTAAACATTCCTAGCGGCATGGTAAAGGAATGCTCGTACAGATTGAACGAAACCCTAGACTCACGTGGAAAATATTTAAATTTCTTTGTGAAGGTTTTCATGAGTTCGAGGTGTTGGGGGCACTTATCTGCGATGAAGGGAGCAAGCTCTGTATTTTGAATAAATTGATCAAATTCCTCCTTAATACCTGCACCTTCTATAAACTCGTTGCAAGGCCACAAGCATGATTTGGTGGCGGCATCTCACATCAAGCTTTTGCTTGGTTCAACATAAGACTGTCGAACTGAGCTTCAACTTGATGAGGCTCCCGAGGATCTCCTCCTTGAAGAACTCCTAAAGAATTGCATTTTATTCCTATAAAAATTCTGAAAAAATTTAGTCCACAAAAATTTGTCAACAAAACTTTGTAAGATTGTTAGCAACTACTCCTAAGCATGCATAGAGGCCATATTGAGCATTCAAACTACTTAGAACTCTAAGAATTCAACATGCAAGCCCATCTACAGCAACACCAAGAGTAGCTAATTACTCTAAAAATAACCCACTAAAACAAAAACTAATTGGAGCAATGGAGGAGTCACATACCAAGTAGCAATCCCTCCAAACAGTTTCGGAAACGGAGCTTCGAGCAAAGAGATCGAAATCCGCGGGTTTTCGAGCAAGAACATGAAAATGGTGGCTGTCGTGATTTTTTCCTGGACGTAGGTGATAATGTGGGCTAAAGAGATAAGTGAGGGGGCCCATGTGGGGGCCAAAACCCACTAGGGCGTGCCTGGGGGTGCTGGCGTGCCCTTGTGTCTTGTGGGCGCCAGGTGCAACCCCCTCTGGTATTATTTGTGCCAAAAATTCATAAATATTCGGAAAAAAATCGTGTTAAATTTTCAGGGAATTCTGAGAATTTTTATTTTTGGGTCATTTTTATTGCACGGAGAAAACAGAAAACAGGATAAACTTGACATTTTATTTTATTTGACTAACTAAAACAGAGAATAAAAGGTGGGAGCAGAGAGTTGTGCTTACTAGATTCATCGACTTCATACCTCTCAAAAGTGATTCATTAATAAGGTTGATCAAGTCTTCTTAACAACCACTTCCGATTAGCATGAAACCGAAGAACTTTCGTAAAACACTAACATACCTCAATGGGAATGTGCATACCCCCTACAATAAGTATATCATATTTCTTTTTGGTAGTAGGTAGAGGTAATTGAAAACTTTCAATAGTTATGGTCGGAGATTCTTCAATAACATTTATACCATTCACTTGGAATTGTTTCTTCGGAAAGTGCACCGTGTGCTCATTACCATTGATATGAAAAGTGACTTTGCTTTTTATTGCAATCAATAACAGCCCCTGTAGTATTCAAAAAGGGTCTACCAAGGATAATCGACATGTTGTCGTCCTCGGGCATCTCAAGAATAAAAAGTCCGTTAAGATAGTAACATTTCCAACAACAACGGGCACATCCTCACAAATACCGATAGGTATGGCAGTTGATTTGTCAGCCATTTGCAATGATATCTCGGTAGGTGCGAGCTTATTCAAATCAAGTCTTTTATATAAGGAGAAGGGTATAACACTAACACCGGCTCCCAAATCACACAACGCAGTTTTGACATTGTTTCTTTTAATGGAGCAAGGTATAGTCAGTATTCCAGGATCTTCGAGTTTTTTAGGTACTGCACCCTTAAAAGAATAATTAGCAAGCATGATGGAGATTTCAGCTTCAGGTATCTTTCTCTTATTTGTGATGATGTCTTTCATATACTGTGCATAAGGGGCCATCTTCAAGATATCAGTTAAGCAGGGTACGCTAAAAGACTGGCCTAATCATTTAAGCAAAGCGCTCAAATTCTTCATCATATTTTTTGTTAGATGGCTTAGGTGGAAATGGCATGGGTTTCTGAACCCATGGCTCTCTTTCTTTACCATGTTTCCTAGCCACAAAGTCTCTTTTATCATACCGTTTATTTTTAGGTTGTGGGTTATCAAGATCAGAAGCAGGCTCTATTTCAACATCATTATATGGTTCTTTACCATTACTAGGTTGGGCATCATCATGAACATCATCATTATCATTTTCGTTATCACTAGGTGAACGTTCACTACCAGATTGAGTTTCAGCATCCGAAATACAGACATCATTATTGTCAGGAGGTTTTTGTGTCTCAGGTTCACTAGAGGTATGCAAAGTCCTATCATTTTTCTTTTTTCTTTTTCTTCTTAGAAGGACTAGATGCATCAGTATTAATTCTCTAAGAATCTTGTTCAATTATTTTAGGATGACCCTCAGGATAAAGTGGTTCTTGGGTCACTTTACCTCCTCTAGTTACTACTCTAGCAGCAAAATCATTCGTATTATTATTCATTTCATCAAGCAATTCTTTTTGAGACTTAGCAACTTGTTCTAACTGAGTTTGAACCATAGAGGCATGCTTTCCTACACCTCTAACATCATTACTGATTCTAAATAGCAAATCACTCAAGCGAGCAATCATATCAGAATTATATTTCAATTGTTTTAGAACATGAGCATTGAAATGATCTTGCTTCATAATATAGTTGTCAAACTCATATAAGCATTGACTAGGATGTTTATTGTGAGGAATGTCACCTTCATTAAACTTTAATAAAGAATTTACCTCTACCACCTATGGAGGTGGTGACGTGTCCAGGCCATGTATTTCTTCAATAGGTGGCAAATTCTTAACATCGTCAGCTTTAACACCTTTTTCCTTCATAGATTTCTTTGCCTCTTGCATATCTTTAGGACTGAGAAATAAGATACCCCTCTTCTTCGGAGTGGGTTTAGGCGGTGGTTCAGGGAGAGTCCAATCATCATAGTTCTTCAATATGTTATTCAATAATTCCTCAGCTTCTTCAACAGTTTGTTCCCTGAAAATACAACCAGCACAACTATCTAGGAAATCCCTAGAAGCATCGGTTAGTCCATTATAAAAGATATCAAGTATTTCATTTTTCTTGAGAGGATGATCAGGCAAAGCATTAAGCAACTGGAGAAGCCTCCCCCAAGCTTGTGGGAGACTCTCTTCTTCAATTTGCACAAAGTTAAATATTTCCTGTAAGGCAGCTTGTTTCTTATGAGCAGGAAAATATTTTTCAGAGAAGTAGTAAATCATATCCTGGGGACTACGCACACAACCAAGAGTAAGAGTATTATACCATGTCTTAGCATCGCCCTTTAATGAGAATGGAAATAACTTAAGGATATAATAGTTGTGAATCTTCTCATCATGAGCAAAGAGGGTGGCTATCTCATTTAGCTTAGTATGGTGTGCCACTACCGTTTCAATTTCATAGCCATGGAAAGGATTAGATTCAACCAAAGTAATTAACTCTGGGTCAACAGAGAATTCATAACCCTTATCGGTAACAAAGATAGGTGAAGTAGTGAACTTAGGATCACATTTCATTCTAGCATTCAGAGTCTTTTCCTTATACTTGCATAGCAATTTCTTAAGATCGTCTCTATCCTTGCAAGAAAGAATTTCTCTAGTTATCTCTTCATCCATAACATAACCTTCAGGTATCTTAGGCATTTCAAACTTAGGAGATCTAGGACTAATAGGTGTTTCATAATCATCATCAGTTTCATAAGCTTCATCAGTTTCAACATTCTCATCAGTTTCAGTAGTTCATTTTATTTAGCTCTAGCAATTTGTTCATCAAGAAATTCTCCTAGTGGCACATTATCATCAAGCATGGTACTAGCATCATCAATAGCATCATTCATAGTAGAGGTAGCATCATCAATAACTTGTGACATATCAGGATTACTAGCATGTGGTGGCGTTGCAAGCTTACTCATAACAGAAGGTGAATCAAGATTAGAGTGTGATGGCAGTTCCTTACCTCCCCTCATAGTAGAGGGAAAAATGTTGGTCTTAGTATCCTTCAGATTATTCATAGTGATAAGTTGATATAAATCCCAAGTGACTCAACAAATATTGCTATGCTCCCCGGCAATGGCACCAGAAAAAGGTCTTGATGGATCACAACAGTTTTCGAGGGTAGAGTATTCAACCCAAATTTATAGATTCGACACAAGGGGAGCCAAAGAATACTTCAGAGTAGTAGCAGTTGAGTTGTCAATTTAACCACACCTGGGGATTAAATATCTGCAGCAAAGTGATCAGTAGCATAGTAGTATGATAGTTTTGATAATAGTAGTAGCAGTAACAGTAGCGGTAACAGTAGTAGCAATAGTTTTGTAGCAGTTGGAGCAGCAGTAGCAGCAATAGTAACTTAGCAAGAACAATAAGTGAAAGGCTCGTAGGCACTGGATCGGTAACTCGTTGGATGATATTCATCATATAACAGTCATAACCTAGGGCAATATAGAACTAGCTCCAGTTCATCAATATAATGTTGGCATGTATTCCGTAAATAGTCATACGTGCTTGTGGAAAAGAACTTGGATGACATCTTTTGTCCTACCCTCCCGTGGCAGCGGGGTCCATAAGGAAACTAAGGGATATTAAGGCCTCCTTTTAATAGAGAACCGGAACAAAGCATTAACACTTGGTGAATACATGAACTCCTCAAACTACGGTCATCATCGCGAAGTATCCCAAATATTGTCACTATGGTGTTGACGGATCATAACACATAATAGTTGCATATGACTAGGCAAGATCGAATCAAGAACATGGATATTGAGATGATAACATAAAGGGTTCAGATCTGAAATCATGGCACTCGGGCCCTAGTGACAAGCATTAGGCATAGCAAAGTCATAGCAACATTAATCTCAGAACATAATGGATACTAGGGATCAAGCCCTAACAAAACTAACTCGATTACATGATGAATCTCATCCAACTCCTCACCGACCAGCAAGCCTACGAAGGGATTACTCACTCTCGGTGGGGAGCATCATGGAATTGGCGATGGAGAAGGGTTGGTGATGACGAAGACCGAAGATTCCCCTTTCCGGAGCCCCAAACGGACTCCGGATCTGGCCTCCCGATGAAGAATAGGAGGTGGCGGCGGCTCCGTATCGTAAAATGCGATGAAACTTTCTCCTTAATTCTTTTCTCCGAAAATAGGAATTTATAGTGGCGGAAGTAGGGAAGTGGGGCCACGAGGTGGGCACAACCCACCAGGGCACGCCCAGGGGGCCTGGCGCGTCCTGGTGGGTGATGCTCACCCTGGCCCCCCTCTTCGATGGATTTTGGCTCCAATAATTCACATATATTCTGAAGTAATTCTCCAAAAAGTTTCGTTCCATTCCAAGAACTTTTATTTCTGCACAAAAACAACACCATGGTAGTTCTGCTGAAAACAACGTTAGTCCGGGTTAGTTCCATTGAAATCATGCAAATTAGGGTCCAAAACAAGGGCAAAAGAGTGAGGAAAAGTAGATACGTTGGAGACGTATCAGGCACTTTCACCATAAGTGCCACCCTCGACCGCAAATAGGAAAGCGCGCTCGTCTCCGTCCTGTGGGCGAATATTGATGTGTTTGCCTCGCAACCATCTGACATCCCTGGCGTTCCCAAGGAGGTGATTGAGCACCACGTTGTCGTCTGCCCTCACACATGCCCCATCAAATAGAAAGTCCGGAAGCAAGCTTTGGAGCGGCAAGATTTCATTGCCAAAGAAATCAAAAAGTTAGAAGCGGCAGGCTATGTTAGAGGAGTAATCCACCCGACTTGGTTAGCAAATCCAGTGGTAGTGAGAAAGGCAAATGGAAAGTGGAGACTTTGTATCGATTTCACTGATATAAATAAAGCTTGTCCAAAAGAACCCTTTCCCTTGCCGTGCATTGATCAGATAGTGGACTCTACTGCCGGCTGCGATCTACTCTCCTTCCTTGATGGTTACTCTAGTTATCATCAGATCTTCATGGGCAAGGAAGACGATGAGAAAACCGCCTTTATTACTCCATGTGGCACATACTGCTTCAAACGTATGCCTTTCAGACTAAAAAGTGTTGGTTCGACATTTGCAAGAGCCGTCAAAATTGGTTTTGATCCCCAGTTGCAGACAAATGTGGAAGCTTACATGGATGATATAGTGGTCAAGACCAAGGACAAGGCTACATTAATTCAATACTTAGAAGAAACCTTTGCCAATCTGCGGAAGATCAGTCTGAAGGTCAATCATGAGAAATGTGTGTTTGGCATTCCGTCCGGCAAGCTTCTCGGGTACTGCGTGTCATAGCATGGGATTGAAGCCAACCCCGCCAAGATAGAAGCAATTGAGACGTTGGAGGCACCAAAGCGGGTCAAGGATGTGCGCCGCTTGGCGGGCTGCATTGCCGCCCTCAGCGGGTTCAATTCTAAATTTTCAGAACACGCCCTGCCATTTTTCAAGATTTTTAAAAAGGTAGGTCCAATGAAATGGAATCCGGAACCGGAGGCAGCGCTGCAAGATTTGAAAAGATACTTGTCCTCAGCGCCACTAGTAGTTGCACCTAAGCCGCAAGAGTCATTCCTGCTATATCTGGCGGCAACAAATCAATTGGTTAGTGTTGCACTGGTGCCGAAGAGAGACAAGCTAAGGACGAAGATGCAGCAACCACTAAGCCGGCAGCCGGCAAGCCAGATTCTAATCAGACAAGTCAAAGTGCCCCCAACCGAGATACATCGCAAGAGGAAGATCAACTAGTTGTGCAAAAGAAGAAGATGGTGTAGCGGCCAGTCTATTTTCTCCGCTCTCTTCTACAGGGGGCTAGGTCAAGATATTCTAGGGTGTAGAAGCTCCTTTTTGGACTTATCATAGCCTTTCGAAAGCTGCGCCATTACTTCCAAGCGCACCACATCACCGTCGTCACTTGTTTTCCTTTGCAACGCATCTTGAGAAATCCAGAAGCCACCGGAGCTTTGAGGGCACATCAATCATTCTGAGCAGAGCCTTGGCGGAGTTCATTGCAGAATGGACGCGAATGCAAGACAAAGAAATTCTAGAAACAGCCTTCCCCGGCACGGAAGCACTACAAGAGTGGATTATCTACCTTGATGGGGCTTTTTCGCTGCAACGCGCCGGTGCTGGCGTGCATCTTGTTGCACCCACCGGAGAGCACCTCAAGTATGTGATTCAAAGGCATTTTCCCAGGGAGGTATCAATGAACAACACTGCTAAATATGAAGGACTGCTTGCTGGCCTGTGGATCGCAGTTGACCTAGGCATCCGCAAGCTTATTGACCAAGGAAATTCACAGCTTGTTGTACGTTAAGTGAATAAGGATTATCAGAGGCCTTTGATGGAAGCATGTGTTGATGAAGTAAGGATTTTGGAAGAGCATTTTTGACGGTCTATAAATAGAGCACATACCTCGTCCGGAAAAATGCATTGGTGATGACCTATCGAAAAAAGCTGCTCAAAAGTTGCCTATGGAACCAGGAACTTATGTACTTCAAAGAACTCAACCGTCTGTCACACCATCAAATCGATGGTCCAAGAAGAGAAAAATCAACTCTGGCGATTACTTCCGAGCAGTTATGCCAGCCACCGCCAAGAAAGTTGTCAGAATTGATAAAATGCTTGCCGCGGAGCAGCAAGCTCCGGCAGGACCTCATGCCCTTGCCATTGAAGCCATCATTCCCATAGTACAAGAGATGCCTTTAGTCCTTGTCGTCAAGCCACAAGGCCCAATATGGTGAAAGCACAAATGCTCCCTTGAAGGTTTTTATAATTCATGACAACATACACCGTCTATTGGACTAATAGTTTTACCTAGTATATTTCAGATAAAATCCATAGAGAGAAATGGCTGAAATGTGAGGAGAGTTCCCAAGGAAAGAAGAATAAGGAAAGGAATAGGATTGGCAAGGCATCAAGCTTCAAGACTCTACATTTTGCATTTTGTGAGAAATCACATTTGAGTCCATAGGAAAGCCAATATTATTAAAAGTTGATGAGGTATCCATGATGATCTGGTTGCTCAAGTGCTTCGAGTTAGCCACCAAAAATCCTCATGAATTCTACCACAAAAATATTCTGTCGAAAACCTAACACTCAAATTCAGTGCCACCAATATTTCCTAATCGACCCTATAGATTTTTACCCTAGACAGATCAAAGCCAAACCCTAACCTCTCAGGGACACCAAGTTCTTTTTTGGTGCAACCGAAACCAGTGACCGACCTTCGGATATCCAATGTCTAAAATCGGAGTTCCGAGTTTTAGGAATTGGTGACACCAAAGCAGCGAACTGACTAGGCCAACCAAAATCAGACTCACCAAGATTTATATATTGGTCTCACCGAATCGCCAAAAGTTGCCACATTTTGCACTAGTCGGTGCAACCGAGTTTTTTCTTGGTTTCATCGAGTTGGGTAATACTGTTGCGACGGTTGGATTTTTCGAGAAGCCTATATATACCCCTCTACCTCCCTCTCAATCCCAGAGAGAGCACTCAGAACAAATCAACACTTGCCCCATCCATTTTCTGAGAGAGAACCACCTACTCATGTGTTGAGATCAAGATCTTCCACTGCAACCATATGAATCTTGATTTCTAGCCTCCCCAAGTTGCTTTCCACCTAATTAACCTCTTCTACCAAGCCAAATCTGTGAGAGAGTGATTGTGTGTTGAGGAGATTATCTTTTGAAGCACAAGAGCAAGGAGTTCATCATTTATCCCACATCTATTACCTTTTGGAGAGTGGTGTCTCCTAGATTGGTTAGGTGTCACTTGGGAGCCTCCGACTTCGTGTGCAGTTGAACCAAGAAGTTTGTACAGACAAGGAGATTGCCTACTTCGTGAAGATCTACCCAGGGTGAGGCTAGTCCTTTTGTGGACATAAGCCGTGATGGAATAGATGAGGTTAATACTTCGTGGACCCTTCATGGGTGGAGCCCTCCATGGACTCTCGCGACTGCTACCATATGTGGGTTGAAGTCTCCATCAACGTGGACGTATGATAGCACCACCTATCGGAACCACGGGAAAACTCTTTGAGTCCCTATTGCGTTTGATCTTCCTTTCTCTACTCTTACTTACATGTGCTTGTCTTTACTTTCCTCTGCTATACTCATTGACTTGCATGTGTAGGGTGTGCTAGACTTTATAGAATTGCTAAAACTTGCCAACCATTAAAATTGGGGAAAGGTTAGGTTTTTAATTTGCCAAGTAGTCTATTCACCCCCTTCTAGATGTACCTTCTCGATCCCATAATTGGTATCAGAGGTTTGGTCTACATAGCTTTGGTTTTATCACCATTGTAGGAAGATGGATGTTCTTAGTTTGGGGAGTCTTAGTTGTAAAGTGCGTATTCTCAATGGGGAGTACTATAGTCGATGGAAAGACAAGATGCTAGATCTATTTGATGAATTCCATTTGAGCAAGTATGTTAAGAACCCCTATGTGCCTCCCAATGATCCCTTACATCCTTCTCATGAAGAAGAAATTGACATGCTTAGTAATCTTACAACTTTTAATCTCATAATTAGAGGATTGCCAAGAATTGTGTTTGATCAAATGAGAAACTTTGAGTGTGCTTATACTTTGTGGAAAGATTTAGAGAAAAGATATCCAAACTTCTCTTAAAAAAAGCTTGATGTCATTCTCCATAAAACTATTGCCTTTCACAAGATGAAGCCTAGTGATCCTAAATTTGATGATTGTATTTTTGAACTAAGAGACCTCATGCGTGCTAAAGGAGATGTCATAACCATCAACAACATCATTGTTTAAGGCTTTAAGCCATTCACATTCCTAATCTTGAACATTGTCATGGTCAAAATTCTAACGAATCTCGTGATTTTTGTGACGAGGATATTCCACCTGAAGATGAAAATGTGGAACATGGCTACTATGATGAAGATGAGAATTTTGACACTGAATTTGAGAAGACTATGAAGAATCTATGTCTCATGGCGAATTTCAAAGACTACATGTCCGGAGGAAAAGAGTGGATTCTCGATAGTGGATGCACCAATAACATGACCGGAGATAGAGACATGTTTCAAGAGATCACACCAAACCATGGACCACGGAGGTATGTGACTTTTGGAGACAACCCTAAGGGTAAGGTACTTGGTCTTGGTAAGGTGACCATATCTCATGATAGTTCCATTCAAAATGTCATACTTATTGAATCCCTTGGCTACAATCTTCTTTCCTTATCTAGACTAGCCAATTTCGGTTTCAATATGCTATCTATTTACTAAAGTTTATTGCCAAGTGTTTCCTCAAAATAATCATAGCATGGTCTTTACCCGTTTCTGTAGAGGTGATCTATATATTGTTGATTTCACTAAGAGATCCAAACCTCGTACTTGTGTTATTGCAAAATCCTCTAAAGGTTGGCTACAACATAGAAGGCTAGGATATGTTGGTATGCATAATCTAGACAAGCTCATCAAAGGTGATCATATACTTGGTGTTAAACATGTTATCTATGAAAAATATAGACTCTGTAGTGCTTGTCAAGTAGGAAAATAAGTGGGTGGAAGTCATCCCGTAAATAACATCATGACTACTAGGAGACCACGGGAGTTGCTTCAGATGGATCTTTTTGGTCTCAATGCTTACAAGACCCTCGATGGAAATTCCTTTGGTCTAGTTATAGTTGATGATTTTTCTAGATTTACATGGGTATTCTTTCTTGATGACAAGTCACAGGTGCAAAAAAATTTCAAGAACTTCTCTCGCAAAGCCCAAAATCATTTTGAAGTGAAGATCAAGAAAGTTCGGAGCGTTGAGAGATCGAAGTTCAAGAACACTAATGTGGATACCTTTCTTGACGAAGAAGGCATCTCATATGAGTTCTTGACGTGGCTTGAGACTGTGTCGGTATTTCCCCAAAGAGGAAGGGATGATGCAGCACAGCGACGGTAAGTATTTACCTCAGTTATGAAACCAAGGTTATCGAACCAGTAGGAGGATCACCACCACCCAATAAGCAGCACCTGCACACAAACAACAAATACTTGCAACCCGACGCGAAAGAGAGGTTGTCAATCTCTCTATGGTAATAAGATAGATTAGGTAGTGATAGATAGGAGAGATAGATCTCTCAAGAACACAAATAAAAAGAGCAAATATGCAGCAATAAGTTTTTGAGTTTTTGGTTTTGTAGATCTGAAAACAAAGATTGCAAAAAAGTAGATTGGAAAACAATATGTTGGAAAAGTAGACCCGGGGCCTTAGGGTTCCCTAGTGGCTTCTCTCATGAGTATAGCGCATGGTGGGTGAACAAATTACAATTGGGCAATTGATAGAAAATCGAATAGTCATGATGATATCCAAGGCGATGATCATTATATAGGCATCACGTCCAAGATAGATAGACCGTCTCCTGCCTGCATCTACCTCTATTACTCCACACATCGACCGCTATCCAGCATGCATCTAGTGTATTAAGTTCATGGAAAAACGGAGTAATGCAATAAGAATGATGACATGATGTAGACAAGATCTATTCATGTAGGAATATACCCCATCTTGTTATCCTTAATAGCAACGATACATACGTGTCTTGCTGCCCCTTCTGTCACTGGGAAAGAACACCGCAAGATCGAACCCATCACAAAGCACCTCTTCCCATGGCAAGAAAAATCGATCTAGTCAGCCTAACTAAACCAAAGATTCGAAGAAGAAATACGATGCTATAAGCAATCATGCATATAAGAGATCAAAGAAGACTCAAATAATATTCATGGATAGAAACTGATGATGAACTCAAAATTCATCGGATCCCAACAAACACACCGCAAAAGTTTACATCAAATAGATCTCCAAGAGACCATTGTATTGAGAATCATAAGAGAGAGAGAAGAAGCCATCTAGCTACTGCCTACGGACCCGTAGGTCTATGGCGGAGTACTCACGCATCATCGGAGAGGCATCTATGAGGAAGATGAACCCCTCTGTGATGGTTTTTAGATTGGATCTCGCGGTTCTGGAACTTGCGGCGACTGGAATTGTGTTTCGTCAACTCCCCTAGGGTTTTTGGAATATTTGGGAATTGATAGGCATCAAAGGTGGTGAAGAGGGGCCCCGAGGAGGGCACAACCCAACAGGGTGCGCCGGGGCCCCCCTGGCGCGCCCTCGTGGGTTCTGGTCTCCTTAGCCCACTCCCCCGGCACTTCTTTGGCCCACTGGGTGTCTTCTGGTCCAGAAAAATCTCCAAAAAGTTTCGTCGCGACTGGACTCCGTTTGGTATTGATTTTCTGCGAAGTAAAGAACAAGCAAAAATAGCAACTGGCACTTTGGCACTAAGTCAATAGGTTAGTCCCAAAAAAATTATATAAAGTTGTTATAAAATGATTGTAAAACATCCAAGAATGATAATATAACAGCATGGAACAAGCAAAAATTATAGATACGTTGGAGACGTATCAGTTCTTGGCTACGTACACACCTCAAAAAATGGAGTTGTTGAGAGGAAGAACCGGACAGTCATAGAGATGGCTAGAACGATGCTCGATGAATACAAGATGCCAAGACACTTCTGGGCGGAAGCCGTGGAAATAGCTTGTCATGCTACAAACCCACTCTACCTACACAAGCTTCTCGGTAAAATGGCATACGAGTTGCGCACCGGTAACTAACCCCAAGTTGGTTACTTTCGAGTATTCGTCTCAAAGTGCTACATTCTCGATAAGCATCATCGTTCTAAATTTGCTCCTAAATCCCATGAAGGTTTCCTACTCGGTTATGGATCAAACTCTCACACTTACCGTGTCCACAACAACTTCACTTGAAAGGTTGAAGAGACGAAAGATGTGAAGTTTGATGAGACTAATGGTTCGCTAGTCAAACAATTTCCGTATGATGTACGAGATAAGGAACCTTCGGAAGCCATCCAAGATTTGTCCATCGACAAGATACGTCCCATGGAGGTGAAGGAAATCACTTCAGCAAAACAAGTGGAGGCCCCTACCTCGCGTCAATGCGAACCACAAAACGACATGGAGGCATCCACAAGCGGTACACAAAAAGATGAAGAGGAGGAAGAAGTACATCGAGATGATCCACCTCAACCTCCTTCAACACCCCCTCAAGGGAACGACACTTTCAACAACCACAAAGAGGAAGATGATGATGAGGAAGCTCCACCATCCAAAAAGCAAAAGCTACCACGAGTTCGAGCAAGAGTAAACAAGAATCATCCATTAGAGCAAATATTCGGCGACATACTATCGGTGTACTAAGAATTGGGGATCCCTAGCACCCAGACTTGTGCATGGGCAACCGCCTTAGGCCGACAACTTCTTGCTGGGCTTGCACTAGTCTCCGAGGCAAACTGTATCCAAGACCGAAGCAAGGCGACCAGGCACTTCCCCAGGCAGAGTAGCCCGCCCACGGGCGCCCCCGAGAAGATCCCAACCCACCAGGCCACCGCTCCACCTCACTAGGGACGATTGTCTACGTCTGTCAGGCCATTGGGACAAGGGGTACCCAGGCCCATCTGCTTGGGGCCCACGTCACGACATGGGGCCTGGGCCCAAAGCGACTCACCCCAATGGCAACGCAAAGAAGGGCTGCATGGGGGCCCCCGCCTCATGAGGTGACCCACCGAAGGCTCCCCTGTCAGCCCCCGAAGGAGGGCTCGTGGGTTCGCCCATTGGGAAGCCCCCACGAGACACATGTCCCCAGCGGCCCAGCGGGGGCGCACGGCCTAAACATTCTTCTGGGGTGGTGCGCACCTTACCCAGCGTCATCCGGGTCCGCGGCAGGAAGGCTTTCCTCTTTGGTGTTAAGGGAGCAGGGCCAGCTCGCCGTTTCCCGAAGCGCCCCCCAAAGGTTTCCCTTTTGGTGCTAGTCGGTCATAGATGGGGCTCGCCAAGACGGAGGTCATCCCCGAGCCCACCAGCGCGTCATGGTGGGAGGCTTTGGCAGGCGGAGACCACTTTTGTCAGGATAGACCGTAGTCCTGTCCCCTTTCGAACCAGAATTTATGGCAACCCTTTCCGTGGGATATTTTCGTGGAAGAGGGTCGAGGCCAGGTATAAAGGGAGGAGGCAACAATCGTAGAGGACAGATTGTATTCACATGCTACAACCGCGAGGTGGCCCGAACCTGGGTAGATCATGTGTTCATCGTTCCTCCCCCACCCCCCCAAGCTCAAGCATGCCGGCGAATCGCCGTAGGATAGGGAGAGTGAGCAAGGTTGAAGAGCTGGTGCACCCCAAAGTTCGAACCTCTCTTGTGTCCCCGGAGCCCCGATTCCGACATTTGGCGTGCTAGGTAGGGGTGCGCCGCCGCTCTTCAGCTCAGCTTCGGCTCCGTCCTTGCCGGCCGCATGGCCGAAGCCCGTCGAGTGCGTGACGAGCGCCGAGCGGCTCGCGTCATACAAACCGTGCTCGTGTGCCGTGACGGCCGCCGCCACTCCGCCGGCCCCGAAGCCGCCGCCACCGACCCCGCTGCGTGCGTGCAGCAAGACTCCTCCATGCACCCTTCCGTGCAGAGGAACGACCGCACCGCCAAAGCGATGCGCGACATGCCTTCTTCGGTACGGCCTGACGGGTCGGTATCAGTTCCCAGGGATGACTTCAAGGTACGCATGTGCGTCGACATCGCGGGGCTCAACGGCGCCAGTTTGAGGGGCCTCTTTCTACCGCCGCAGGCCGGGCGAGGCCGGGGCGGCGCCGGGAGCCACGCACACGTGCCCTTCGGCATGAGGAACGCTGGCGCCACTTACCAGAGACTCATGTGGCTCGCGATGGTGCCTCGCGAGGTGCCACCTCCTCGATGGCCCCCAAGGACTCGGGAGCCACCTGGTCCCTGAGGGATGGACTCCCGCGACATGCTTCGCCAAGCAGTCGACCGCTCCTGCAGCAACACACTCGCCAGGTGACTTTTTGGTCGTTTAAAATTGAGGGCGCCCTTCGAGCTGCGTTATCCTTGAGCGGGCAAGGGTTCCCCCCTTGTGGCCTCCGCAACTTTTGGTCGTGTAGGGAACCTTGTTGTGCTTTAATGAATTCGAGACTCTTGCTTAGGTCTTGCGCCTGGTGCCTCGTCACCGCCTGCATTAGCCACACCCTCGCGACCCTCCCTTCCGGCTGTTTCATGATCGGGACAGGACACGACATCTATGATCAGTTCCTCCCTGCAGCATTGCAAAATCCAAACAATCGAGCTCTGTCTCGCGGGCTTGCCCCCGTGCACGTCACCTCACATGGTCCTTGGTGTCTCGCCCTTCTCATGGAACCACCGTAGGAAGACGAATGATGGCGCTGCCCGATATTGATTAACTGCCAGTGAGGTGTTTCGCCACCTCGGGTGACACGCTTCAGGCGTATCCTCCTTTGATCATCGCATGAGGCAACTTGACACGGCGTCTGTGCTCAGGTCTGTCCCTGCAGCGTCACTAAACCCGAGTAACCGAGCTCTGTCTGGCGGGCCAGGCCTGCACACGTCACCTCACTAGGTCCTCGGTGTCCAACCCCTTCATACGGTGGCCTCGGGACGACCGCCCAACGCGCGTCACCCCCATATCCCAGGATTGCATAAGGGCATAGCCGCCCTGAATGGACTAGGCGGAAAACGCCTGAAGATGGAGGAAGGAATTCCTGAGCCTAGTGCGTGGAGTGTCGGACCCCTCCTTATCGCCGCCCATGACCCTCTCACGTAATAATGAGGTTGGGGTTGTACACGCCCCGGAGCCCCCTAGAGCGCCGCCCCGTGGCCTCAGGAGGGCTCCCACCCACGCCCAAGTGGAAGCCCCATGCTCCGTGCTGACGGAGTGACTATCGAACCGCGACTATGCCCACGCCTAGTGAAAGCCCCATGCTCCACGCTGGGTGGTCGGCAAGGGGTTGAGCCTCATGCTCCGTCACTAACCAGTTCTACCTCGGGCCTCGCGAGTGGGGGCTGGGCATGGTGCCTGTGCTCGGGTTAGTCCCAGCAGCTCTGAAAACCCCAAGGGACCAGGCTCTGGCTCGCGGGCTTACCCCGTGCACATCAACCCACTAAGGCCCTTGGTGCCTAGTCTCCTCACGCAATTCCCGGGCACAAACTGGCTTGAAGGATGCTCGTATGTCAAGGGGGGCTCTTGAGCATCGCGCCTCAGGATCCTTCACTAGTTCCCGAAGCCCCTCACCTCCTGGCCCTGTCTAGGCATCGCGACCTGACAGCCCAGCAATGGTTGAGAAATGCGCGGGACTGGGATCTGCCGACGCAGAGAACAAAGGCAAGCCCCGCTCGAACGTTAAGGGGGGCTCCTGAGCATCGCACCTCAGGAGCCTTCACTAGTTCCCGAAGCCCCTCACGTCCTGGTCTTGTCTAGGCATCACGACCTGACAGCCCAGCGACGATTGAGAAATGTGTGGGACTGGGCCCTGCCGACGCAGAGCACAAAGGCAAGCTTGAGGAAAACCAGGCATGAAAGGAAGGCCCGCGGATAGCTGGCGGTCATTACAAGCTCATGATGTTCAAATACATAAAAAAACCATTCTCTCACACTGCCGCGAGGCGGATTCAGTCTTGCAGGTCAGCGAAAGGAGTGTCGGCACCGCCGTCGTCGCAATTGTTGCAGGTGAACTCCTCGAGCAGCGTGCTCACAGGGCCCTCCATAGCTGCCTCCAGGCGGTCGCGAGACTCTTCGGGGACGGGGCCCGTTACCTCGTCAAAGTTGAACTTTGGGTCGCGGAGAAGAAGATGGCAGAAGACCCGGGTCGCCGCCACGGAGAACAGGTCTCGACATTCTTCCTCCAGGAAGCCGTCCACCTTACGCGCTGTATCCTCGAGCTTCCCCACGAGCCTGGCAGAAAGCTCGACGATACCGGCGTCAGGGGTGGCGAGAGGGGCATTGAAGCCTCCCCTTCATAAGGATTGGAAGGCTTTGTGAGACCGGAGCTCAAGATAAGAAAAGGTAGCATTGTTCGTCGCTGCCTTCGCGTTGGCATTGGCGTGGATCTTCTTCTCCCTAGCGTCCAGCGCGGTGTTCGCCTTGGAGACGCGCTTCACATGGGCTTCCTGGGCTTCAGTCATTGCACACTGCACCGCCTCCAGGTGCTCGCGTTCCGTGGCTTGCTTGGCCGCCACCCTCGCCAGCTCAACGTCGCGATCGGCGAGCTGCACTTCGCGAGTCTCGAGGTTGCCTTCCCGCAGCTGGAGCTGCCGCGCCCGCGCGACCTGTTTGTCCCAGAGCGCCTGTAGGTTGGCCCCTGCTTCCCCACAGCATTTGGTGGCCTCCGCCTTCTCTGCAAGGGCACCATCGTAGGCTGCCTTTGCTTCGGTGGCATCCTTCTCTCCCTCCGCAAGGGCAGTAGAGAGCCGCTTTAGCAAGGTGGCAAGCTCCAGGCGCTCCCCAGCAAGGCACGCTTCGGCATTCCGGGAGGTCTCCAAAAACCAATCGAGCGCGACTTGTGCGCCGGACAGGACCTCATGTCCAAGCGGGGCATGGTGGCTTGTGAGCGCGAGAGTCGGGCGGAGAGCCGATGCTTCAGCGTTGGTCGACGCCTCAATTGAAAGGGTCCCAGTGTTCCCTGCCTGGGGCACCGGGGGCTCTAGCTTTTCCTCAGTAGCCGGCCCCCGCGGTGCGTCGGGCACCGCCGCCGCATCAGCTTCCTTGGCCCCAGAGGCAAGCACGGTCCGGGATGGCCCCTAGATGTCTCCCGCACCATGCTCGGCTATGGGGGCAGGGACACTTGAACGGAGTTGCCGCGCCAGCTCCGGCTCCATCGGCTGAGGGGCTATGGCTACGATGGAAACGCCGGGGGCTGTCTCGCCGAAGCCTCGAGGATCGGTCCCCTCGGCTGCGTAGAAGAGAAGCTAGGCATCTCCGTGCTCCCCGCACGCCCTGGCGTGGTGTCGGCCTAGCGCAGGGCTCCCCCACGTCCCCCAAGATTGCGGCCTAGCGTCGACATCGCCTCCGGTGCGCACGTCACCTTCGCCTCGGCATGAGAGTTCTTCTTCTTCCCACCGCCCCCTCGGCGCCTGCGCGGACAAAGAATTAGCATGAGCAAGCGGTTCACAGGTGCAAGGTGTAAGCGCAAGCTTGGGCACTTACTCATCCTCGGCGACCCGCTTTCGCTTCTTCTCGGCGGCAGGAGGCGTGCCCCCGCAGCTCTAGGGCACCCCCTTGGGGACGCCCAGGGGAACGCACGTCGTGATCCCTGGCAGATCCGGTCGGGCCAAACTT
Organism: Elymus sibiricus; assembly: GCA_039707655.1. NCBI lineage: Eukaryota > Viridiplantae > Streptophyta > Magnoliopsida > Poales > Poaceae > Elymus > Elymus sibiricus. The sequence continues at coordinate 157,922,310 of CM077673.1, forward strand.
CTCCCCAGGGGCCTGTGGGGCCCCTCAAAGAAGAGCGGAGGCTTCGGGAGCATTCGCCGCCCCACCACCACCAGGCACCTGGGAGCCAACAGAGCTGGCCCGCGCCGCCACAACCGGGCCGAAAGGCTGAGGGGGCGCTGCTCGAGGCGACACGGCGGCATCATCATCATCATCGAAGCCGCACAGGGACCGGTGGTGGCGTGGCGGTAGCCCCCGGCCGGCATCCTACTCCTCCTCTTCCCCGACGGTCTCCTCAGAGTCTTCGTTGCCACTGTCTTCGACGGAGGACGACGCCTTGGCGGGGTATAAGGCCCAAGATGGGGTCCTATCCCTATTAAGGCGCGAGGGCCTCGATGGGGATAGAAGCGCATCTAGTCGTTTCGCAAGTACAGAAATCATTGCATATATACATGTAGGAAGAGATGAGTATATGACTTGGCTTATACTCGCCACAAGCTATATTACAAGTCCACTCAATTATTCATACATTCATCCAGAAGACAGGGTCCGGCTACGGACAAAATCAAACGATAAAAGAAAGCAATGAAACTATTTTGCTATCCCAGGAACACCACCACGAAGCTTCCTACTCATCAGGATATGTAACGTACATATGCCTACGTTCTTCATCGTACTCCCACTGGAGCTGAGACACATCATCTGGCACGTACTCGTCAACACCTGTACCTGTATGGTTGTAATATGTGAGCCACACGGACTCAGCAATCTCATAACCCGGGTACCGAAACTATGTAAGCCAATAGGTGAGGAATTATTCAGTGATGAGGCCGCATCAAGCACTAAGCATGTATTTGGTGGCTAACTTATGAGAACATGAATGTAAATATGGTGGCCTATGCATGGTGGTCGTGAACTATAATGATCACTAAGTGATCCTGAACACCTACTTACGTCAACAATAACCCCACCGTGTTCTCTCTCGATTCATGTTCACGAGCAGAGACAGTCACGTTATGCACACAGTTGGTGTATTTTATTTGAGTTTACTTCAAGTTTACTATAACCAGGTGTTAAACAAATTTCCAAGCTGCCACATAACCGTGGGCACGGCTTCTCAAAAAGATTTAACCCTGCAGGGGGTGCTCCAACTCATCCATCACAAACTAACCACACGCCACGGGAATAACCTCGACCACGAATCCCGTGATCTCCTAGGAAATTCTGTTGGAAAGCCTCAACCTCGGGATAGCCCAAAGTATCCTCAGAATTCCTCGCGCAAGACATTCGAGAAAGGTAAAACAAGTCCAGCAAGACCGCCCGACGTGTCGATGAACCCGATAGGAGCCGCGTATCTCGTTCTCAGGACACGATGGATTGGCTAAGTTTCCGGCTGGCACACCCGTTGGTGGCCCTGGCTAATGCCATTTTGGACCAACACTCATGAGGAGCACTGGCCCGGGTTGTTGATTAATCCACGGGGTAGCTAAGCCCTATGCATTTTTAATTAAGTTGTTTAGCACATGTAGTACCAAAGTTGGGTCTTGCCAGACAAGTTTTAATCTAAAACTAATGGTCAAGGGGGTCCCCATAACAACCCCGAGCATGTTAGGAGCGCAAAATATGGAACTTAACATCGGTACTCGGAACTAGTGCGGCAAAAGTGGAACAAAACACCGGGGAAAAGGCCAAGCCTTCCACCTTTGCCAGATATATATGTGCATTCATTTATATAACAGTAAATAAATGTCATATCTCCAGATATCCCTGTTGAGACATGGAAACAATTGTCACCTGCAACTAGCAAAGCTATAAGATAAGGGATGAGCAACGGTAACGTAGCCAATCAATATTTTGCTAGGAAGTGGAGGGGTTAGAGGCTTTCATGGCAATTTTAGGAGGCTGACAGTTTAAGTGGTAGGTAACGAAACATAACGGTAGAAGCGAGACATCTAGCATAGCAAAAATAGTGTCGGGATCCGGGAACGATCATCTTGCCTATTGGGTCTTCAGAGGGACAAAGAGCTGGGTCCTCGTAGTTGTACTCTCCGGGATCCTCATACTCAGGCTCGACACTCGCGTCTACCCAAATAGACACAACACCAAATAAACATACAAACAAAGTGCAATGCACAACCAAGATGATGCATGAACAATGTGAAGTATTTAACATGGAAACCCTATGCTAGTCATGTTTCTCATGCAATTATTAAGTTCTTTAGTATTCAGGACAGAACCTCAAGATTAGTTATTTGAACATGCATGATCATGGCAAATATGAATGCTCCATGTAAAAACGATGCAAATGCATATGTAGAACGTTGTAAACGGAGTAACGAAGCTCACGGTACACTCACGGCAAGGTACGAACGTTAACGGAGACCAAAACAAGGATGAGGGAGGCTATAGGCTATTCCTTGGTATTCCAAGTATGCCACTGGATTGTAAATGAAAATCTAGCTAGAATAGAGCTAAAGATCAAGCAAAACAATGGAGTATAACTCCCACAAGTCAAAAAACAATTCCACACACAATCTGTCCACAAACAGCAACATGCCATCTTGTAACACACATAACCAGAGCTACAGCAGGTCTCAATTCACAACCAAGCCATAGACATGAAGTATACAGCATGTACAACAATTTATCTATGTACATAAACATGAAAGGAAGCATGGTTCAATGGAAAATGGGCTCACAAGATGGCATGTTGAATCAGTTTTTAGGGACTTCGAAAAAATTCCAGTTTTCCAAACTCTGAGTTAACATGTTAGCATCTTGTCAGCAACAATAACAGATGCTACAAGAATGTTCATGGCATGAAAATTAACAGGGGGATAGAGGGCAACATGTACTTCAATTAATTACATTATGGCAACATCAAAATATGCATGTATCAATGGCTACCATAAACACAATATGATATATTGAGAATAACGGATTCACAGACTTAGTGAAAATCAACAAGGGGCAAACAAGGCACTTATTAACAGAATGGCATGTTGACAGCAATTTTTATATGAGATGCAATAGCTTAATCCACATGATCTTGGCACACAACTACAGAAGATGACAAGCCAAATTTGCATTCCATTGAGCCAACTCCAAAGGAGCAACATATACATGGGAATCATCTAGATAACATGGCAACAAAATAACAGATTTCAACACTTAGAAATATTTGAGCATTTGGAAACATTATTTTGATGTCATGTTGACAGCAAGAAAGCCACTCATCTCATGATCTATCATGGCAAGCAAAAATACCAGGGGCTAGAGCACACACTAATGGACATATTTCATGTTGACAAGATTATCATTTGATGCAAGGATTAATTCATGTCAAAAAGACAAAATGGCATAGGATCACAAAGTAACATTTTTGCAAACGTGCTCAAATGATAAAACCATCACCACCATTGGATTCTCTAGATTTTTCTACCCCAAAAACATATATCACAAGCCTATGCTCCTATGGACAAAATTCCCACAAACTTCATTTGAAATCTGCCAACTTCACTTATGACAAGTCATATGCCAAATTTGGCATGTCCTATGAAAACCGACAGATCAGGAAACTGCCAAATCGGGATTATTTCCTAAAAAGGAAATGTCCTCACAAATGAACAGAAACTAAAAAAATGAACAAAACACGATATATATAAAAAGGGCCACCTGCAGTGACTCCAGGGCCCTCCCAGTATGACAGGTGAGTCCCAGGCCCCACTGTCAGTGGCATGGATTTTAAATCGCGCGGGGGGGGGGGGGGGGGAATGGGCTCGGGGGGATTCGAACCCTCGACTACTGCACACACACGCGCGCGATTGCCACTGGGCTACGGCCCCTTATACTGACAGAGGGGAACGCTAACGCAAAATATAAAGAGAAAGGTGCGGCCTTTCTCTGCCCCGGCGATAGAGGGCCCGACGATGGCGCCGGCGGTGACATTGGCACTCATCGGAGGGACCGACCACCGGCGGGGGCATGGAATCGAGCGGCGGCTTCATTCTCAGGTCTAGCGCTGCTTGGGGATGCGGTTCAGTAGGGGGGAAGCTCGGGCTCGAGCGTTGGTCTGCTCGGGTCCTGGCGAGGTGCGGCGAGGCGATGCGAGGGCTGCGTTGTGGCGAGCAAGGCGCGGCGAGACGGCGGCGACGACATGCGTGAGATCGCGCTGATCTCCAGGCGGCTGAACAAGGGAGTTCCAAGGGCGGAAGGCGAGCTTTGATGGGGCGAGGAGGCCGATTCGAGGCGCTGATCGTGGGGGCGAGGGTGCTCCCGGTCCGCGAGGAAGACGATGACGGTGCAGACACCGTGGCGACTCCCCGGTTCTCCAAACGCCGGGAACGGGTCGAGGAAGGACTCGGCACTCTTCGGGACACCATGGATGAAGTGAAGGAAGTCGCTAGAGGCGAGACCGATGACGAAGACGGGCGGCGCGCCTCTACTTCTTTCTCTGAAACCTTTGAACTTCTCTGAATTCTTCTTGCCCTCTAGTCACGGAAACGCCATCAGGAGGAGGCGAAGGATGGAGGGAGGAGTGGCTGCGGTGCGAGGGAAGGAGGGAACCCTAGGAAGGGGGGCGGCTTTATAGGAGTGGAAGGCCAGACAGCGCCGGCCTCGGCGTCCGTGAAGCTCACGGCGCCGAGCGCTCTCTCTCTCTCTCTCTCTGAGGTGGACGACGCCGTTACAGTGGTGGTAGGTGGCCATTTGCAGGGCTGGGCCAGGGGCTGTGGGAGCGCTAGTTGGGCCACGGGGAAGGGAAAGGCCCGACTGGGATGCCTTCTCTCTCAAAAAAACGAAAGAGATTTCCCTTTTAATAAAACAGCCCCAAACAATTTAAAAGCCAGAGAGTTTTACAGAGAGACTTGAGAAAATAAAAATAGATTTGCACTCATAGAATTATGCCCTAATTAATAAAAATAGATTTGGCATTTTTAGGCAAATAAATTAATTCACTTATAATTAGCATATGCATCTGTTTTGCAAAGAATTAAAATGCAATCATATTGAAACAAGGTTGAGAGCTAGTTTACAATTATTACCAGAATATTTAAAAGAAGTGCAACATTTTTATAGAAATTAATAAGCAAATAAAAATACCACATGTTGTATTTATTAGGAAACAAGAGAGGTGGTTATGGTTTAGAGAAATAGTGGAGGGGTTTCTTTCACACCAAAACAACACATGTATCAATAACACACCAACACCACAATACACACACTCACAACAACATCACTGCATGAGGAAGCATGATGCAAATTATGGATGATGATATGATGTCATGATGCAAATGACATGAAGCAAATTTTATTAACTCAAGACGCATGAGGCAAAACATGAAGGTTCCACATGGAATATATCACAAGGTTGGAAGGATTGCACTTGGGCTATTACAACTCTCCCCCACTACATGAGGATCTCGTCTCGAGATCTAGAAATGGAAGAATTCGGGAAATTCGGAACGAAGAAGGTCCTCTCGTTCCCAAGTGGCTTCTTTGTCGGAGTGATGTGACCACTTCACCTTAAGAAACTTGATTGACTTGTTGCGGGTCTTACGCTCAGTTTCTTCAAGGATAGCAACTGGAAGCTCATGATAGGATAGGTCTGCTTGGAGATCAATGTCTTGGAGACCAACGGTGCGCTCAGGAGTCTTGAAACACTTCCGGAGCTGATCGACGTGAAACACATCATGCACATTTGAGAAATTGGAAGGAAGCTCGAGTTGGTAGGCAAGGTCACCCCGCTTGCCCACAATCTTGAAAGGACCCACAAAGTGTGGAGCAAGCTTTCCTTTGATGCCAAAGCGCTGAGTGTCCTTCATGGGAGACACTCTGAGATAGACAAAATCATCGATATGAAAGGTCATGTCATGATGCTTGCTATCATAATAGCTCTTCTGACGGGATTGAGCTGCTTTGAGATTTTCATGAATGACACGGCACATTTCTTATGCTTCAGTGATCATGTCATTCCCAAGGATCTGACACTCACCGGCTTCTGACCAATTGAGCGGGGTACGTCACTTTCTGCCATAGAGAATCTCGAAAGGAGCCTTGCCAGAACTTGCTTGGAAGCTATTGTTGTATGAGAACTCAGCAAATGGGAGACAATCTTCCCACTTCAGGGCAAAAGAAATCACACAAGCTCTGAGCATATCTTCAAAGATTCGATTGACTCTCTCAACTTGACCACTAGTCCGAGGATGGAAAGTTGTACTGAAACAGATATTGGTCCCCATTGCAGTCTGGAAGGAGTCCCAGAATTTGGAAGTGAAGATGCTTCCACGATCTAAGGATATGAGCTGAGGAATACCGTGCAAAGGAACTATCCTTGAAGTGTACAGCTCTGCCAGCTAAGCTGTCGAAATAGATTCTTTGACCGGAAGGAAGTGGGCAACTTTGGTGAGATTGTCGTTGACCACGAAGATGGCATCATTTCCTCTCTTGGACTTAGGAAATCCAGTGACGAAATCCATTTCAACATGATCGAATTTCCACTCTGGGATGGGCAAAGGCTGAAGGAGGCCAGCTGGACGTTGATGTTCTGCCTTCACTCTGCGACAAACATCACACTCGTTCACAAACTGAGCAATCTCACATTTCATACGAGTGCACTAGAAGGTTTTCTTGAGGTCCTGATGCATTTTGGAACTTCCTGGATGAATTGAGAGGATAGAATTATATGCTTCATCCATGATAACCTTCCTTTGTTCACCCTTTGGGACCACCAGACGGTCCTCGAAGAACAAGGTATCTTTGTCATCAACACGGAAGCACTTATACTTTGGAATGCTCTTGGCCACACCAATCTTCACTTTCTTCACCATAGCATCGAGAAGCGGAGCTTGGTGAATCTGATCTTCCAAGGTTGGAGAGACTTGAAGATTGGCAAGAACTCCTTGAGGAACAACTTGGAGATTGAACTTGCGGAAAGCTTCACAATGCTCGGGTTGGAGAGGCTTTAGAATGAGACTGTTGTAGTATGCCTTTCTGCTTAGCGCGTCTGCAATGACATTTTCTTTTCCAGGTGTATACTCAATGATTGGATTGTACTCCTCGATCATTTCCACCCAACGTGTTTGCCGAAGATTGAGATTGGTTTGAGTGAAAATGTACTTAAAGCTCTTGTGGTCAGTGAACACCTCAACTGGTCTTCCCAACAATAGATGTCTCCAGGTCATTAGAGCATGAACAACTTCCGCCAACTCAAGATCATGAGTGGGGTAGTTCTTCTCGCTAGGCTTCAGCTGCCACGAGGTATAAGCCACAACCTTCTTATATTGCATGAGAACATCACCATGACCTTGGAGGGAAGCATCACAGTACACTTGGAAAGGCTTCGATTCATCTGGAGGAGTGAGAACTGGAGCTGAAGTCAGCTTTTCCTTGAGTGTATTGAACGCCACATCACACTCAGGAGTCTACACATACTTGACACTCTTCTGAAGGAGGTTAGACAAAGGCTTAGCAATTTGAGAGTAGTTCTCCACGAATCTTCTGGAGTAACTTACAAGCCCGAGGAATCTTCGAAGCTGCTTGACATACTGAGGAGGCTCCCACTTCACGATGTCCTCAACTTTCTCAGGATGCACCTTGATGCCCTCGGAAGAGATGACATGCCCAAGGTACACCACTTCATTGAGCCAAAACTCACACTTGGAGAACTTAGCATAGAACCGATGCTCTCTTAGCTTGTCAAGCACAAGCTGGAGATGCTCTGCATGCTCTTCTTTGGTCTCCAAGAAAACAAGAATGTCATCCAAATACACCAAGATGAACTCATTCTTGCAAGGAGAGAATATGAAGTTCATCATTCTGGAGAAAGTCAGAGGCGCATTTGCTAGACCAAAGGACATGACGGTGTACTCATATGACGGGGTTATTACCCCCGGGTATGCCAAGGGGAGGTTGATCCGGCTCCTCCTCGAAAAAAAATATACGGCCGGCAGGTCTACGACCGGCTGCCCCTCTGGCCGGCTGGCCCTGCGCCGGCTGGTCCGCGACCGGCAATGAGGAGCCGGCTGGCCCCTGGCCGGCTGGCTCACGGCCGGCTGGACAGGTGCCGGCCACCTGCCCCCCGACCCGGCGCGCCTGGCCGCCACACAACTAGCTCGCCCGCTGACCTCCGGGCGGGCAGGTACCCGTCCCGTCCTACTACGGCCGGGTACGCTGACAAGACGCGACCCCCACAACGGACTCCGATGTAGCTACAACAGCCGCTGACGCACGGACGCACATGGCTACAGTCCGGCTGACCATACCTCTGACTGAGGACTGATTGAGACCCGGCGGAGCCACAGTACCTCTGCGCCACCGTCCACTCCGTTACCTACCCCGGCGTGGCTACAGTGTCGCCGGGCGTACCGCTGACTTCGGCCGGCTAGCGCAAGACGACGCCGGGCAGGGCGGCCCGTGCCGCGGCAGGTGAGCGCAGGCCAATAGAAGAGCCGGCTGGCGGGCCCCAGCGGGCGATGGGACCACTCAGCCGGCGGGCCCTACGGGCGACGAGACGACCCAACCGGCGGGCCCCCTGGCCGGCTGGGGAGGCTGTTAGCCGGGTCCCCCTGTAATATCTTTAGGACACTGTATGCCGGGGGGTTGGCCTATAAAACCCCCCGGAGCCCCCATGCATCGGGCAAGAAAGACACGCATGGAGGCATTCACCCCCCTCTCACACTCACACACAGCAGAGGAAGAGGAGCCGGCAGCTCCTTCTTCCACCTCCAGATATACAGCTCAAGGAGCACCATTGTAACACCTCTCCCCATCCAACTAGACCAGCAAGACTAGGGGTATTACCTTCCATGGAGGACCCTGAACCTGGGTACACCGTGTGTCCATCACCGCGTGTGCCTAATCCCGCTCCCGGAGCCCGTCGGCGTCCTTCGGCCCCAACCACTCTCAATAAGCCACCCCATGGCATCTGTTGTGAGAAAACGACGACAGTTGGTGCCCACCGTGGGGCCGAACGCGGCATCGGCCGGAGTCACGTTCCGGGCGGGACCCTTCACCACCTCCCTCGGCCGCCCCTCGTCTGGGCGGAACTGCATGCTCGTGGGGCTTGCTCCGGCAGGTCCTGCGGGCAACGCGGCCGGCCTCTCCGATAAGCGCCTCGGCCGCGACCTCGCGCTTGACATCGCCGCGCTCACCGAGCGTCTCGGTAAGCTGAGCCTCGCCGACACGCCAGCTGCCGACATGGACCCTAGCCAGGTGCTCGACTGCCTTGACCCGCCCTCGTCCGTAGGCGCGCTCGCCTCGGGCGAGGCCGGCAACTCCCGCGTCCGCGCGGGGGTGATGGCCACCGGCTCATCCATGACCTCCGGCCGTGCCAGGGCGGAGGCGGACGCGGCCGCGGCGGCCGCTCGCGCCGGCACCTCCGACCCCCTCGGCGCCACGCTTCGGGGCCTCAGCACCCCCGTCGCACCGACGACAAACCCAGCTACGGCTACGGCCGAGCTGGAGGCCGCTCGCCGGCTGCTGTTCGACGAGGCGACCAGGCTTGCCGCCACCAAGCGCCGGATGGAGACCGCGCAGCGCGAGTATAACTCCGCCTACGGCCTCAGCCCCGCCGGCAACGAGCCCAGCCGGCGCGGTGACGTCCGCCACCGCGGCCGCGTGGTCGCGGAAATCCTCAGCGGCCGCCTGCCCGTCTACGACACCCCCGCGGCTAACCTGCGGGCTGCCAAGGTAGCCTACGAGGACCTGGCTACTTTGGTGGGCGAGGAGCGCGCCGCACGCGAGAGACACATCAAGGATCTTATTGACACCGCCAACGCGCAACAAGCCGGCCTCACCCCCGGCGGGGCCATTTCCGAGGTCCCCCGTCCCGAGGGCGTGGGCACTGGGGCTGCTGACCGTCAACCGGCCCAGCATTCCAGTTCCCCTCACACCTCCGGCCGGCGGGCCGAGGGAAGCAATGCTCGGCGTTCCCAGCTGCGCGGGAACGAGCAGCCGGCCGTGAATAGCCGGCGCAGCAACAACCCGGCTGGCAGCAACCACCGCGACGAGGCGCCGGCTGGCGGCAGCCAACGCAGCCGGGACCATACCCTGCCTCCGAGGCGGGAGCGCGCCCGCTCTCCTGCCCTGACTGTTCGCCCCGAGCTCGCCGCTTGGATCGGCCCGCGCGTCCCGCGGAGCGAGAACGACGCGCGGACCCGCATCAAGCGGCTAGCGCAATCAGCCCTCCTCGAGGAGGAGGGCTCGATCGGCCCTGCGTGCTTCGGCCCCAGGATTCGCAACGAGCCGTTTCCAGCCGGCTTCACTCTCCCACGCGACACCCCAAAGTATTGCGGCTCCGCCAAGCCAGAGGACTGGCTGGTCGACTACACCACCGCGGTCGGCATCGCCAGAGGGAACAAGCGCGTGGCCGTGCGCTACGCCCCCCTTATGCTAACCGGCTCGGCCTGGACCTGGTTTAACAGCCTGTCGGCCGGCAGCATCAACACCTGGACGGACTTCGAGGAAGCGTTCGTCCGCAACTTTACCGGCACCTACAAACGGCCGGGCCGGCCCCGCGAGCTGGCCATGTGCGTCCAGGGGCCGGAGGAGCCCCTCCGAGACTACCTCACGCGCTGGACCGAGCTTCGCAACTCCTGCGAGGGGGTGAACGAGGTACAAACCATCCAGTACTTCATCGAGGGTTGCCGCGACGGCACTCACCTCAAGCACAAGCTCTTGTGCTCCGAGCCGGCCACCCTGGCGGACCTAATGGCCAAGGCAGACAAATACGCCATGGCCGACTCCGCAATGCGGATGAAGGTCGCCACGCCGGCCAAGCCGACTCCACCGCCCGCCGCGCCGCGGGCGGTCGCCGACAACCGGCAGCAGTAGAACAACAAATGTAAGCCCGACCAGCCGGACCCCCGCTACGGGAGCCGGCAGGTCGCCACCATCGAAGAAGAACAACCGGCTGCCCAGGCCCCCAGCCAGCGTCAGCGCACCGGCAAGGCCGCCTGGCAGCCCAAGCTCACCTTCGAGCAAATGCTCGACCTACCCTGCAAACACCATTCTGGGGCCAAGCCGGCCACCCATATGCTCCGGCAGTGCAGCTTCTCCCAGCGGTTGGCCCGAGGCGAGGGCCTTCCGGCTCCTCCGCCTCCGGCTCCCCGCGAGCCGGCTCCGGCCCAGGCCCCGCCGCCTGCTCCGGCCCCGGCAGCCAACGACGGCCGCCTCCACGACCAGTTCCCCCGCCAGGACGGGTCCTACGTCGTCTTCACCAGCGAAGCAACCGACAAACATAGCGTGCTCCAGCGCCGGCACGAGGTGAACGCCGTCACGCCCTCGGTCCCCCAGCTCATGCACTGGTCCGAGAAGCCGGTCACCTGGAGCCGAGCGGACCACCCGGCCATGATGCCAAACCTGGGCAGCCACGCCCTCGTCCTCGACCCAACCATCGTCTCCGAGAGGCGCACCTGCCGTTTCTCGCGGGTGTTGGTCGACGGAGGCAGCAGCATCAACATCCTCTATCGCGACACAATGATCAAGCTGGGGCTCAAGGAGAAAGACCTGCGAACAAGCCATATAGTTTTCCACGGCATCGTGCCGGGAAAGTCCTGCACCCCCATCGGCAAGATCGAGCTCGATGTCCTCTTCGACGACCAGAGCCATTTCCGCCGCGAACCAATATGGTTCGAGGTGGTGGACCTCGACAGTCCCTGCCACGCGCTGCTTGGCAGGCTGGCCCTCGTCAAATTCATGGCGGTCCCCCATTACGCCAACCTCAAGCTCAAGATGCCGGGCCTCAAGGGCATCATCACCATCGCCGGCAACTACAAGATGTCAATCGAGTGCGCTCGTGACGGCAGCCGGCTGGCCGAGGCCCTGGAGATAGCGGAGGAGAAGCGGCAGCTCGACCGGCTCGTGGCGCACGCCTCCAACGTGCCGTTCGTGCCGGCTCCCCCGTCCCAGACAACCGGCGAGGCATCGTTCCAGCCGTCCAAAGACACCAGGCAGGTGCCGCTCGACCCGGCCAACCCAAAGCAGTGCGTCACCATCGGCGCCAACCTCAGCAGCAAATAGGAAGGCGAGCTCGTCGACTTCCTCCGTGAGAATCGGGACATCTTTGCATGGTCTCCCAAAGACATGCCGGGTGTTCCGAGGAAGTTTGCCGAGCACAAACTTCATGTGCGTCCGGATGCAAAGCGGGTCAAACAACCCCTGCGCCGTTTCTCCGAGGAGAAGCGGCGTACCATAGGAGAAGAGATCGCCCGGCTGCTCGCAGCCGGCTTCATCATGGAAGTGTTCCACCCGGACTGGCTGGCCAACCCAGTCCTGGTGCTGAAGAAAAACAAGAGATGGCGCATGTGTATCGACTACACGAGCCTGAACAAGGCATGTCCCAAAGACCCGTTCGCCCTGCCGCAGATCGATCAAGTTATCGACTCCACGGCCGGCTGCGACCCGCTGTCTTTCCTGGACGCCTACTCAGGCTACCACCAGATCAAACTGGACCCGGCCGACCGGCTGAAGACCTCCTTCATCACCCCTTTCTGGGCCTACTGCTACATCACCATGTCCTTCGGCCTGAAGAATGCGGGCACCACTTTCCAGCGCTGCATGCAGAAGTGCCTCCTGTCACAGATCGGCAGGAACGTCCACGTCTACGTGGACGACATCGTCGTCAAGACCAAGAAGCATTTCAGCCTCCTCGACGACCTCCGGGAGACCTTCGCCAACTTGCGCAAATTTAAGATCGAGCTAAACCCGGAGAAGTGCATGTTCGGCGTGCCAGCCGGCCAGCTCCTGGGTTTCTTCGTGTCCGCCCGCGGCATCGAAGCTAACCCAGAGAAGATCAGGGCCATCGAGCGCATGCACAAACCGGCCAAGCTCGTCGACATTCAGAAGTTCGCTGGCTGTCTTGCTTCTCTCAGCCGGTTCATCAGCCGGCTGGGCGAGAAGGCGCTGCCTCTTTACCAGCTCATGAGGAAGTTACCCAAGTTCGAGTGGAACGACCAGGCGGACGCGGCGTTCCGCGACCTCAAGTGCGCACTCTCCAGCGCCCCCATCCTGGCGGCGCCGGCTGAGAAGGAGCCGATGCTTGCGTACATCGCGGCCACCACCCGCGTGGTCAGCATCGTGTTGGCGGTGGAGCGGCCGGAAGAGGGCAAAACGCTGTCGGTCCAGCGCCCCGTCTACTACCTCAGCGAGGTCCTATCCGCCTCCAAGCAGAACTACCCCCACTACCAGAAAATGTGCTACGGCATATACTTCGCCGCCCAGAAGGTCAAGCAGTACTTCCAGGAGCACACCATCACCGTGGTGAGCACGGCCCCGCTCGGCGAGATCATGAGCGGCTGGGACGCCACCGGCCGGATCGCCAAGTGGGCCATCGCCCTCGCTGACCACGAGATCCAGTACGAGCCGCGCACCGCCATCAAATCACAGACCATGGTGGATTTCCTCTACGACTGGGCTGAGACCCAGTTTGTGCCGCCTCCCCCGGACTCCACGCATTGGCGCATGCATTTCGACGGCTCGAAAATGCGAACCGGCTTGGGATCCGGCATCGTCCTGTCGTCCCCTAAGGGGGACCAGCTCAAGTACACGCTCCAGATCCTCTTCACCGCCTCCAACAACGTCGCCGAGTACGAGGTGCTCATCCACGGCCTCCGGCTCGCCAAGGAGATCGGAATCCAGCGCATCATCTGCTTTGGCGACTCCGACCTCGTGGTGCAGCAGGTCTCTGGCGAATGGGACGCCAGAGACACCAACATGGCCAGCTATCGGTTCCTTGTCCAGCAGCTGACCGGCTCCTTCGAGGGCTGTGAGTTCCGCCATGTCCCCCGAGCGGACAACCAGGCGGCCGATACGTTGGCAAAAATCGGCTCCACCCAGCAGGCCATCCCAGTCGGCGTCTCTCTCGAACGGCTGCTCAAGCCTTCTATCAAGCCTTCTCCCGAATCGGAGTCTATCTTCGTACCAGCTGCTCCGGCAGCTCCGCCGGCGCTACCGGCTCCGGCTGACCCGCCGGCACCATCGGCTCCAGCGACAACAGCGGCGCTAACGTCGCCGGTTCCGGCTGCCCCCGGCACCCCCACGACGGCTGGCTCCGACCCTGCGGCCGTCCTAATGGCAATCACCGCTGTCCCCGTCCCGGGGACTGGCAAGCCGGTCCCGGGGGCTGGCGAAGTGGTCCCGGGGACTGGCGATCCGGTCCCGGGGACTGACGGGCCGGTCCCGGGGACTGACGGGCTGGCACCGGCTACCCCCGGCATCCCACTCGAGCTCGAGCCGGCCCCCGTCTCGGCCCCCTCGTGGGCGCAGCCCATCCTGGCTTTCCTCCTGCGCGGCGACCTCCCCCCTAAAGAAGACAAGGCCCGGCAGATCCAACGTCGCGCCCCAGCTTACAGCATCATCAACCGCGAGCTAGTACATCGCAGCACCACCGGCGTGTTCCAACGCTGCGTCGAGCCGGAAAAGGGACAAGAAATCCTCCTCGACATCCATCAGGGCGAGTGCGGGCACCACGCCGCCTCTAGAACCTTGGTGGCCAAGGCCTTCCGCCACGGCTTTTACTGGCCGACGGCTTTGGAAGAGGCCAAGCGACTGGTCGACAAGTGCGAGGGGTGTCAACGCTTCAGCACGCAGAGCCACCTGCCGACCACGGCCCTCCAGACCATTCCCCTTTTGTGGCCCTTTGCCGTCTGGGGGCTGGACATGGTAGGACCCTTCAAGACCGCCCGAGGCGGCATGACACATCTGCTGGTGGCTGTCGACAAATTAAACAAGTGGATCGAGGCCAGACCCATCAAGAAACTGGATGGCCCTACGGCCGTCCGGTTCATCAAGGATGTCACGGTCCGCTACGGCGTTCCCCACAGCATCATCACCAACAATGGCACGAATTTCGCCAAAGGCGCGATGGCGCGTTTCTGCTCCCAGGAGGGCATCCGGCTCGACCTCGCATCGGTAGCCCACCCACAGTCGAACGGCCAGGCAGAAAGGGCAAACGGCCTGATCCTGTCCGGCCTCAAGCCTCGGCTCGTGGCCCCCCTCGTGCGGTCAGCCGGCTGCTGGGTCGACGAGCTGCCGGCTGTCCTCTGGAGCCTCAGGACCACTCCTAACCGGTCGACCGGCTACACCCCTTTGTTTCTCGTTTACGGGTCCGAGGCGATCATCCCCACGGACGTCGAGTTCGATTCGCCTCGGGTCGCCCTGTACACGGAGAAGGACGCGAAGGAAGCAAGAGAAGACGGCGTCGACCTACTCGAAGAGGCACGTGAGTTGGCCTTGAGCCGGACGGCCATCTACCAGCAGAAGCTCCGGCACTACCACAGCAAGCGGATCCGGCCCCTCTCCTTCCGCGAGGGGGACTTGGTGCTCAGACGGATCCAGCGAACTGCCGGCCAGCACAAGCTGTCCTCCCCATGGGAGGGCCCGTTCATCGTCAACAAAGCGTTGCACAACAACGCCTACTACCTGATAGAAGCCCAGAAGTCGCAGAAGCGCAAAAGAGATGCCTTCGGCGAGGAAACGGAATGCCCATGGAACGCAGCACTCCTCCGACCGTTCTACTGTTAAGAAAAAACCCATGTATGTATGTATCTTCCCTTATGAATGCAATGGGGGCCCCAAGCCGGCACTTGGGGCACGCCCCTTTTTCTAATTTCTTCGAAGGCTCGTCATCCTCTTAAGTAGGGCTCCCGGGTCCGGCTCCCTGGCCCGGGGGCTCGCCGGCTCTTCTCTAAAGCAGACAAGTAGCGTGGGCAAGCAACCTTTTCCTACCCTGCCTACCCAGTCCCAGACCGGCCCCCGGCTGTCTGGCTGGCGGAACCACGGGGTAGAAAAGCACTTACCACGCGAACACCTCCTAAAGAGTGGCAGCCGGGCAGGCCCAACCCGGCCGTATTCCCTAAAAAAAACCGCCTCTGCCGGCTCGCCCCAACCCTAGCCGGATGACTCTAAGGACCGTGCGTTTTCCCTAAGGACGAAGCCCCGTCCCTGTCCCAGACCGGCTCCCGGCTGGTTGACAGGCGGGGCAGAAACCGGAAGGAACCCGTGCGAGAAATATGAGTCGGAAGGCAAAGGGGAAAGGGAAGAGCCGGCACGCAAATGCTTTAAACATCAAACAGAGTGATAAACAAAAGGCCGCCGGCCAAGGGTTCATTACAATACACCCCCAGTGGGTGGAAATGCGTCTTCTTAAATACAAGTTTGTTGGCAAAAGAAAAAGGAACGAAGCACGCAGGTTCGCTCATACCGCCGGGGCGTCGCCGGCCGGCTCAACAGTTCTCCCAGGGGAAGCCGCAGCCTTCGGATCTGCCTCCGTGGTCTCCACGGCCTCGGTGTCGCTGCCGGTGCTGGTATCGGTGCTCTCGTCAGCAACCTCGTCGTCCTCGGGGCCCTGAGGATTGCCAAAGGAGTGTTCGACAACCGGCTCGCCGTCTTCACCCAGCGCCGGCAGGAGAACGTCCGGGTCGACATACGAGGCCAGCTCGTTGGCGCGGCGGACGAGGGCATCCTCGCGGGCGAGCCGCTCCGCCTCGGGGACCTCGCGCATCATGGCTAGCCGGTCCAGGTTGACGCCGGTGTACCATGACGTAACGAACCGGAGAGCCATCTGCGCCCCGACCCGAGCCGCCGACTCCTTCCAGACACCGAGCCGGGCCACCGCGTTCTCCAGCCACAGCGCCACGCGGCCCTCCGGGGCTCCGCGACCCGGCCAGAGGGCCGCAATCACCTCCTTGTCGGCCGTGAGGATCCGGTCCGTGCAGCGCCGGACGTGAAGCAGCCGGTTCTCGACGGCCAGCGCAAGCTCCGGCACGTCCCAGCCGGCGTGCTCCTCGATCTCCTGCCCACGCCGCCGCAGACACTCCCGTTGATCCGCCACAGCCTGCTCAGCGCGGCGCTGGGTCTCCGGGAACCGGTCTGGGGAGAGAGGAGAATCAACGAATAAGACGAAAGCAGGTCGAAAGCAGTCGGCGAAGGAAGAAAAGATTCAAACAAAACTTACTCTGGAAAGCCTCGTTCATCTCGAGGGCGAACTGGAGGCCCGCGCTCTTCTCCCTCTCCAGCGCCTCCTCCGCATGAGCAAGGGCAACCCCGCGCGTCTCGAGCTCCCCCTTGAGGCGCTCCACCTCAACCTGAAGAGCGGCGGCCCGCTGGGTGGCGTCGGCCGCCTGCTTGACGGCGTCCTCCCAGGCCGCCACCTCCCGCCGCAGCTCCACGGTCAGGCGCTCCTGCTCCGACGTAGCCGTCTAGAGCTCCTGCCCCAGCCGGCCTCGCTCCGACGTGGCCGTCTGGAGCTCCTGCCCCAGCCGGTCCCGCTTGGAGGCAAGCTCGTCCCTTTTCTGCCGGATCGGGACCAGCTCCTCTACATAAAAAACCAAGCATAAGCCACTCGAAAGCAGAAGACCCGGACCGGCTGCCGCGCAGCCGGCCCTACTCTCGGGGGCTACACCCAGTGGGTGCGCTCGCGCGCCCCCACTGGAATAGGCGTACCTTGCGCTCTCTTCAACTCCTCTTGGACCCGGTAGTAACCAGTCTTGCCGCGGTTGTGGATGCGGACCGCCTCATTGAAAAGCGCCTGCCGCTAGGCGTTCTCAGCCTACCCGCGCCACGAAACAAGAGTGAGATAAGCAAGAAAAGTTTTAGATCTGGCCCGGCTGCCATGTAGCCGCGCAGCCGGCCCGAATCTCGGGGGCTACACCCAGTGGGTGCGCTCGCGCGCCCCCACTGATAATTCAACACAGGACAGAAAGAGTCTTACCTCCACCGCCGCCTCCACGCGCCGAAAGTTGCTCTCGGCAGCCTCCGCGAACCGGGCCAGCCCCTCACGGCAGTGCGCCATGATGCGGCCAGGATCCCCAGGCACGAGGGCTGGGGCGCCGGCTGGCGGGGCCGGAGCGGCCGTGACGAGGGCCGGCGCCTCCCAGTCTCGGATCACGTCCAGCATGGTCCGCGCCGACCGGCTCGACCCGCTGCTCGACCCGGCGTCCACAACAGCAGCAGCCGGTGGAGGGCTGGCGGTGACCACCAAGGCACGGGAGCCGGCCTCGGGCCCCTCCACGACCGGCACCACCGGCTCCGCCACCTGCCGGACCGGCTCGACTGCCGGCAGGGCCGGCTCCCTCCTCCCATCGGTGGGTGCCTCCGGCGTGGCCGGGGCATCGGGCTCGCCGCCCGCGGCCGGCTCGGTGGCGGGAGGGGTCACCACCGCCTCCCCCCGCTGCGCCGTTTCCGCGGCCGGCACGGAAGTCGCTCCTGCCGGCCGGACCACCTCCGTCACGGGTGGAGCCCCGGACGTCTCCACGACCGGCTCTTGCGGCTCGATCGACGAGGGCCTTGACCTCCGCGTCGACTCCGCAGCGGAGTCCGTCGCACGCTCCGGGTCGGCGGACCGCCTCCGCCTCGCGCCACTCGAGGCCCCCGAGCGCGTGGGCGCGCCCTTCGCCCCCGCCTTCGCGGCCAGCACCTCCGCGAGCCGCCTCTTCTCTTCCTGTGCCGTGGCCGCGTGCTCCCGCGCCTGCAGGGTGGCGGCATCCGCCGGGCTGGCAGTCGACTCCGTATCATGGAGCTCGATGGCGTCGCTAGGGCAGACAAAGAAACAGGGCCTCAGGCGCTCGCCGGCTCGCAAAACCAGGAAACCAGTAAAAGTCCGGAAAAAAGTACTTACCCGGCGACAACGGGCAGGACCCGCTTGGCCCGGGCCGGCGGCTTCACGACGGCCGCTCGCGCTCTCTTGCGAGCCGGCGGCTGGGTCGACGGCTGCCCCGCGGCCGGCCTCTTCTCCCGGCGGGAGGCCTCGGCCGTCTGGCCACGGGCCGGCCGCTCCTCGCTCCGTCCGCGCGCCACCCGCTGAGCTGCAGGGGGTGGCGCGTCCAGGATCCGAACATCATCATCGTCATCATCGTCATCATTGTCGTCAGTCCAATCTTTGATAGAGGGTCCGGAGGGGAACTCACCAACCGCTCTGGACCCGCTGGCTCCCGGGTCGCCCATCACGACGTCCGCCTCGACCTCTCCCGTGGAATCGCCCCCCTCCTCGACGCCGCCTCCCGGCTCGAAGTCCTCCGCGTCGGACTCGGCGCGCTCCGCCTGGAAGACCTGGGGGTGCAGGCCGTCCGGCGTGTTCTGTCGCACGGAATGCTGCGGTCAGCATGATATGTGAGCTGGGAATGACCGGCTGGAGAAACAAAGGAGGGAGAGAATTATCGCAGCAGGGCGTACTAGGGGCGCCGGGTCGTGCCGGCTGTACGGTAGCTTGCCGAACCTCCAAGTCCCCGGCTTTAGCTTGAAGTTGGTGATGGCGTTCACCCGCTTTGCCACCTGGGACGGCGACTGGTCGAAGGTGGACAGCCGGCAGGGGTCTCGCCGGCCCGACATGTCGCAAATCCGGTGCGGCCTCTGCTGCAGAGGCAGCACCCGGCGGTCGATGAAGGCGGCCACCAGATCAGCCGCGACCAGCCCCTCGGCGGCTCTCATGTTCTTGAGCCGGGCCAGCTCCGCGGTGACATCCGCAAACGGCCCATCGCCCGTCCAGTTGATCCCGGAAGACGGAGCGTTGACGAAGGCCGGCAGCCGGATGTAGTCCCGCGCCGGGTCGACGTTCTTCACGTAGAAGAACGTCCGATGCCATCCCTTGACGGATTCGACGAGGGTGATGGGGGGAACAAAGGGCCCTGGACGCATATCACCGCACCCCCGCAGGCGTATGGCCCGTCGTCGTTCCTCAGGCCCTTGAGGTAGAAGAGCTTCCTCCACAGCTCCACGAAGGAGAGGACGCCGAGGTAGCCCTCGCAGAGCGTCACGAAGCCCGAGAGCTGGAGGATGGCATTGGGCCCGAGGTGGTGCGGTTGAAGATCAAACGTGTCCATAAAATAGCGGCAGAACTAGCTCACCGGCAATCCAAAGCCTCGGGAGAAATGCCAGGCGAAGACCACGAACTCCCCTTCCTGGGGATCGGGTTCCGCCTCACGGCCCGGCGGACGGGCGGCGACGCAGTCCTCCGACGGGAGCATCCGCGCGCGGAGAAGGCGCGCGATGTCCTCCTCGGTGATAATGGACCCGTCCCAGCTATCGGAGGGTCGGACGGCCATTTCCAAGGCAGCCGTACGCGAGGAAGGAGATGGCTGGCGCACCGACGCGAACCGAAGCGACGAGCGGCGCAAGAGAAGGAAGACGAAGGGGGGAGGGGCGCGTGAGCTGCCTCCGCCCCTCCCCCTCCCCTTATAAACACGGAGCGGCGCCTGGGAGGCGCGGGGATTAACTGCGCCCATTCCACCGGGAAACCCGCGGGACGTGGGCGTCGTGCGCTGCGGCCGCTGGGGTCCAGGAATAGAGGATCCCGGCCTGCGGCCCGAGGCCTGCCAGGCTAGGCCCGCGGCCTATCGGGCTAGGCCTGGGGAGGCGTCCCATCGAGCCCCAGGCGCGGGACCCACGGCATCATTACGTCCCGCGTGGCGCACTGCGGTCCGACGCGAGACTCGAAGCGGCGCGGCTGGACTCGAGGCGTTGGGAGCAACGACCGGCGCTGCCGGATGAAGCCGCCGGTTGCCCCTCGTCAGGCGAACACGGGCCCCCGCCGGCTTCGGGGACTACTGACGGGGTTAATACCCCCGGGTATGCCAAGGGGAGGTGGATCCGGCTCCTCCCCGAAGAAAAACTATACGGCCGGCAGGTCTACGACTGGCTGCCCCTCTGGCCGGCTGGCCCAGCGCCGGCTGGTCCGCGACCGGCAGTGAGGAGCCGGCTGGCCCCTGGCCGGCTGGCTCACAGCCGGCTGGACAGGTGCCGGCCACCTGGCCCCCGACCCGGCGGGCCTGGCCGCCACGCAACTAGCTCGCCCGCTGACCTCCGGGCGGGCAGGTACCCGTCCCATCCTACTGCGGCCGGGTACGCTGACAAGACGCGACCCCCACAACGGACTCCGATGTAGCTACAGCAGCCGCTGACGCACGGACACACATGGCAACAGTCCGGCTGACCATACCGCTGACTGAGGACTGATTGAGACCCGGCGGAGCCACAGTACCTCTGCGCCGCCGTCCACTCCGTTACCTGCCCCGGCGTGGCTACAGCGTCGCCGGGCGTACCGCTGACTTCGGCCGGCTGGCGCAAGACAACGCCGGGCAGGGCGGCCCGTGCCGCGGCAGGTGAGCGCGGGCCAATTGAAGAGCCAGCTGGCGGGCCCCAGCGGGCGATGGGACCGCTCAGCCGGCGGGCCCTACGAGCGACGAGACGACCCAACCGGCGGGCCCCCTGGCCGGCTAGGGAGGCTGCCAGCCGGGTACCCCCTGGAATATCTTTAGGACACTGTACGCCGGGGGTTGGCCTATAAAACCCCCCGGAGCCCCCATGCATCGGGCAAGAAAGACACGCACGGAGGCATTCGCCCCCCTCTCACACTCACACACAGCAGAGGAAGAGGAGCCGGCAGCTCCTTCTTCCACCTCCAGATATACAGCTCAAGGAGCACCATTGTAACACCTCTCCCCATCCAACTAGACCAGCAGCACTAGGGGTATTACCTCCCACGGAGGGCCCTGAACCTGGGTACACCGTGTGTCCATCACCGCGTGTGCCTAATCCCGCTCCCGGAGCCCGTCGGCGTCCTTCGGCCCCAACCACTCTCGATAAGCCACCCCATGGCATCTGTCGTGAGAAAACGACGACATCATAAGAGCCAAAACTCATCCTGAATGCAGTCTTAGGAATATCTTCTTCACGGATACGAATTTGATGATAGCCCATACAGAGATCTAACTTCGAGAAAACTTTGGCACCTTTCAATTGCTCAAACAACTCATTGATGTTGGGAAGTGGGTACTTGTTCCTGATTGTCTTCTTATTCAATGGACGGTAATTGACACATAGTCGGTCCGTGCCATCCTTCTCCTTGACAAAAAGAACACCACAACCCCCAGGTTGAGAACTTGGTCTGATCAGACCCAGACGCTCTTGTTCATCTAGCAGCTTCTTCAATTCTTTCAGCTCTTCGGGGCCAAGCTTATAAGGACGCTTGCATTGCGGTTCAGTTCCAGGCTCGAGTTCAATCACAAACTCAACTGGCCGGTGAGGAGGCATTCCTGGTAACTCTTCTTGAAAGACATCTTCATACTCAGAAACGACTGAGATTTGAGAAATGGCAGAAATGTCACCCTTCTCATCGAGAGAAAAGAGACGAATCGTGTCATCGCGAGCAGCGAAAATGATCATATCTTCAGAAGGATGAGTCAATTGGACTTCTTTGGCTTTACAATCAACATAAGCCTTGTTCATCGCAAGAAAATCCATGCCAAGAATAAGATCAATATTGGAGTTGCCGAGCACAATTGGAGAGGCTAGAAAGGAATAGCTACCCATCTTGATAGAAACATCCGGAACAATCAACCGCGAATTCATCATCTTCCCCGGAGAAGCGATTGTCAAAGGCTTAGACAATCCGTCCGTGAACAATTCATTCTTAGCCACAAAAGGTCTTGATATGAATGAATGCGATGCACCAGTGTCAAAAAAACTTTTGCAGGAATAGAATTAACCGAGAGATTACCCATAATCACTTGAGAAGAATCCTCTACTTCAGCTGCATTGACCATGTTCACTCTTGCTGTCTTGGTACTGTGCCTCACCATAGCACTGCCTGGGGCCTGATAGGAGGAGGAGGCGGAAGACGCCGCTGGTTGGTGCACTTGTTGGAGTAGTGGCCCTTCTGATCACACTTGTGACACGTAACCTCTGAGAGCGGACGGAAGTTGCCTGGAGGAGGAGCATTTGCTGACTTGGGAGCCTGAGGCCTCTGCTGAAAACCTGGGTTATGTGGGTGGGAAGGTCCACGACCACCGTGCTGCTTCTGCTGCTGAGGAGGACGAAATGGAGGTGGAGGAGGAACGCAATACTTCTGCTACTTAGGAACAATCTGAGAGCTGGACGAAGAAGAGTTGGAGTCTCTGAACCGCTTCTTGGAATTCTCAAGCTTGAGCTGAACTGCCTCGAACTTTAGAGCCAAGTTATAAAACTGATCAAACACAAGAGGCTCGTGAAGGACGAGAGCAAGCTTAAGATCTTCTCTGAGGCCACCTCTGAACTGATAAATCTTGGACTTCTCATCAGGAACATCTTGCTTAGCATAGCGGGCCAGATTCTGAAACTCCGAGTACATACTCCCCTGCTTCAGGTTCCTGAACTTCTCACGCATACCCTCGACAAAGCTCGTCGGGATATGATGAGCTCTAAAGTCACGGTAGAAATCATCCCAAGAGACTGCACGACCACCTCTGGAATCCTTGTACTGCTGCCACCAATCTGCTGCCTGACCCTTAAGCTGGAAAGTCGCAAACTTGATATAGTCATCAGGCCTGACATTGCTGCACTCATAATGCTTGTTCATGTCATGAAGCCAATCGTCCGCATCAACAGGTTGATCACAGCAAGTGAAGGATTTGGGCTGATTTGTGAGGAACTGGTTCAGAGTTGCAAACTGCGGCTGATTATGAAAATTCCCTTGATGACCTTGCCGTCCCTGTTCCCTTTCCTGCAGCAACCTGAGCAATATCTGAGTGTTTGCATTGGTTGCGGCCATCACAGCTTGCCAAGCTTCTGGAGGTGGAGGTGGGGGTGGTGGAGGATCAGACTGCTCCCCATCACGACCCTGATTCCCACGAGTTGCTGGAGCCATCCTGAAGATGGACAAGAATATCATCACACCATTGACAAAGATGATTGAAATAAGCTGAATCAATGGCTTGAAAGAAATTACAACGGGATATCATCAATTTCATTCAAACTGCAAATAGTAAGAACGCCTTCTGCAGGATCGTGATAACATCATTAGATCATGAAGCCACTTGAAATACACAACAAGTATTGAGCTAAGGGTATGCTCGGAACAAATGTACAACCATTATACATCTGTCGGAAGATGATCGTAGGAAACTACTAGAAATCCCACCTAGGAACTTCCGAAAACTTGGTTATGCAATCGGGTACACGGATACACGGAGTTTTTATCCATCACTCAACTCCTAGCAGTAATACTACTCTCCAGTGTATCACATCTCTCAATACAGACCCAAAGACCTCGGAAACTCATCTACCTCAGATCCTCTTAACCACAACGATACTAAAGATGGCAGTACATGTTATCCCGCTCCCCAGTACTGGGTGCCGCCACACTCTTCGCACCACGAATAGTATTGAAGCAATTTCGAACATCCGCGTTCTTAAGTACTAAGGAAACTAAACGATAACGATGTGTCAAGAATCCCCTGGAGCTCTACTCCCCGGGTCCAATCCATACGTACGGGAGGCACCAAGAACAGAATTCCCGTCACATCGGTATCATCGTGGCTCCAAAATACTTGTGTGATCCTAAAATAATTTTGAGCGAGAAGACGAGTAGAATTAAAATTCCTAAGTCGAATTCCTCACCAGAGTATAGAAGAGGAGTAAAAGAATCCTACTCTCCGATATAACTAGACTCAAAATAGTTTTTCACTAGACTCGACTTGGCCAATTTCGATTAAGCAAGGGGCTCCTATGGTCGGTATGGCCCAAGATGCGGTCCTATCCCTATTAAGGCACGAGGGCCTCGACGGGGATAGAAGAGCATCTAGTCGTTTCGCAAGTACAGTAAACATAGCATACATGTAGGAAGAGATGAGTATATGAGTTGGCTTACACTCGCCACAAGCTATCTTACAAGATCACACAAATTATTTATACATCATCCAGAAGACAGGGTCCGGCTATGGACGAAATCAAATGATAAAAGAAGCAATGATAAACTATCTTGCTATCCCAGGATCACCACCACGAAGCTCCCTACTCATCTAGATACGTAACATACATACGCCTACGTTCTTCATCGTACTCCCACTGGAGGTGAGTCACATCATCTGGCACGTACTCGTCAACACCTGTACCTGTATTGTTGTAATCTGTGAGCCACAGGGACTCAACAATCTCATGACCATCATACATCTGTCGGAAGATGATCCTAGGTAACTACTGGAAATCCCACCTAGGAACTTCTGAAATCTTGCTTATGCAATCAGGTCCACGGATACACAGAGTTTTTATCCATCACTTAACTCCTAGTAGTAATACTACTCTCCAGTGTATCACATCCCTCAACACACACCCAAAGGTCTCGGAAACTCATCTACCTCAAACCCTCGTAATCACAACGATACTAAAGATGGCAGTACATGTGATCCCGCACCCCAGTACTGGGTGCTGCCACACTCTTCGCACCACGAATAGTATTGAAGTAATTTCGAACATCCATGTTCTTAAGTAGCTAGGAAACTGAATGATAATCATGTGCCAAGAATCCCCTGGAGCTCTACTCCCCAGGTCCAATCCATACGTATGGGAGGCACCAAGAACAAAATTCCCGTCACATCGGTATCATAGAGGCTCCAAAATACTCGCGTGATCCTAAAAAAATTTGAGCGAGAAGAGGGTAGAATTTAAATTCCTAAGTCGTAATTCCTCACCAGAGTATAGAAGAGGAGTAAAAGAAACCTACTCTCCGATATAACTAGACTCAAAATAGTTTTACTAGACTCGACTCGGCCAAGTTCGATCAAGCAAGGGGCTCCTATGGTCGGTATAGCTCTGAATACCAAATCGGAATGCCCAAGATGCGGTCCTATCCCTATTAAGGCGCGAGGGCCTCGACGGGGATAGAAGCGTATCTAGTCGTTTTGCAAGTACAGAAATCATTGCATACATGTAGGAAGAGATGAGTATATGAGTTGGCTTACACTCGCCACAAGCTATATTACAAGTCCACTCAAGTATTCATACATTCATCTAGAAGACAGGGTCCGGCTACGGACAAAATCAAACGATAAAAGAAAGCAATGAAACTGTCTTGCTATCCCAGGAACACCACCACGAAGCTCCCTACTCATCAGGATACGTAACGTACATACTCCTACGCTCTTCATCGTACTCCCACTGGAGCTGAGACACATCATCTGGCACGTACTTGTCAACACATGTACCTGTATTGTTGTAATATGTGAGCCACAGGGACTTAGCAATCTCATAACCCGAGTACCGAGACTACGTAAGCCAATAGGTGAGGAATGGTTAAGTGGTGAGGCTGCAGCAAGCACTAAGCATGTATTTGGTGGCTAACTTACGAGAACATGAATGTAAATATGGCGGCCTACGAATGGCGGTCGTGAACTGTAATGATCACTAAGTGATCCTGAACACCTACTTACGTCAATCATAACCCCACCGTGTTCTCTCTCGGTTCATGTTCACGAGCAGAGACAGTCACGGTTAAGCACACAGTTGGTGTATTTTATTTGAGTTTACTTCAAGTTTACTATAACCAGGTGTTAAACAAATTTCCAAGTTGCCACATAACCATGGGCACGGCATCTCGAAAAGATTTAACCCTGCAGAGGTGCTCCAACTCATCCATCACAAACTAACTACACGCCGCGGGAATAACCTCGGCCACGAATCCCGTGATCTCCTAGGAAATTCCGTTGGAAAGCCTCAACCTCGGGATAGCCGAAAGTATCCTCGGAATTCCTCACGCAAGACATTCGAGAAAGGTAAAACAAGTCTAGCAAGACCGCCCGACGTGTCGACGAACCCGATAGGAGCCGCATATCTCGTTCTCAGGACATGACGGATTGGCTAAGTTTTCATCTGGCACACCCGTTGGCGGCCCCGGCTACTGCCATTTTGGACCAACACTCATGAGGAGCACTGGCCCGGGTTGTTGATTAATCCATGGGGCAGCTAAGTCCTATGCATTTTTAATTAAGTTGTTTAGCAAATGTAGAAGCAAAGTTGGGTCTTGCCAGACAAGTTTTAATCTAAAACGAATGGTCAAGGGGGTCCCCATAAATACCCCGAGCATGTTAGGAGCACAAAATATGGAACTTAACACCGGTACTCAGAACTAGTGCGGCAAAAGTGGAACAAAGCACTGGGCAAAAGGCCAAGCCTTCCACCAATGCCAGATATATATGTGCATTAATTTAAATAACAGTAAATAAATGTGATATCTCCAGATATCCATGTTGACACATGGAAACAATTGGCACCTGCAACTAGCAACGCTATAAGATAAGGGCTGAGCAGCGGTAACGTAGCCATCCAATGTTTTGCTAGGAAGTGGAGGCGTTAGAGGCTTTCATGGAAATTTTAGGAGGCTGACAGTTTAAGTGGTAGGTAACGAAACATAACGGTAGAAGCGAGTCATCTAGCATAGCAAAAATAGTGTCGGGATCCGGGTACGATCATCTTGCATGTTGGGTCTTCAGACGGACAAAGAGCTGGGTCCTCGTAGTTGTACTCTCCGGGATCCTCATTCTCAGGCTCGACACTCGCGTCTACCCAAAGAGAAACAGCACCAAATAAACATACAAACAAAGTGCAATGCACAACCAAGATGATGCATGAACAATGTGAAGTATTTAACATGGCAACCCTATGCTAGTCATGTTTCTCATGCAATTATTACGTTCTTTAGTATTCTGGATAGAACCTCAAGATTAGTTATTTGAAGATGCATGGTCATGGCAAATATGAATGCTCCATGTAAAAACGATGCAAATGCATATGTAGAACGTTGTAAACGGAGTAACGAAGCTCACGGTACACTCACGACAAGGTACGAACATTAAAGGAGACCAAAACAAGGATGAGGGAGGCCATGGGCTATTCCTTGGTATTCCAAGGATGCCACTGGATTGGAAATGAAAATCTAGCTAGAATAGATCTAAAGATCAAGCAAAACAATGGAGTATAGCTCCCACAAGTCACAAAACAATTCTACACACAATCTTTCCACAAACAGCAACATGTCATCTTGTAACACACATAACCAGAGCTACAACAGGTTTCAATTCACAACCAAGTAATGGACATGACGTATACAACATGCACAACAATTTATCTATCTACATAAACCTGAAAGGAAGCATGGTTCAATGGCAAATGGGCTCACAAGATGGCATGTTGAATCAGTTTTTTGGGACTTAGAGAAAATTCCAGTTTCCAGAATCTGAGTTAACATGTTAGCATCTTGACAGCAACAATTACATATGCTACAGGAACTTTCATGGCATGAAAATTAACAGGGGAGTAGAGGGCAACATGTACTTAAATTAATTACAGTATGGCAACATCAAAATATGCATGTATCTATGGCTACCATCCACACAATATGACATATTGAGAATAGCAGATTCACAGACTTAGTGAAAATCAACAAGGGGCAAACAGGGCACTTATAAATAGAATGGCATGTTGACAACAAGTTTTATATGAGATGCAATAGCTTAATCCAGAAGATCTTGGCACACATCAACAGAGGATGACAAGCACAACAATGCATTCCATTGAGCCAACTCCAAAGGAGCAACATATACATGGGAATCATCTAGATAACATGGCAACAAAATAACAGATTTCAACACTTAGAAATATTTGAGCATTTGGAAACATTATTTTGGTGTCATGTTGACAGCAAGAAAGCCACTCATATCATGATCTGTCATGGCAAGCAAAAATACCAGGTGCTAGAGCACACACTAATGGACATATTTCATGTTGACAAGATTATCATATGATGCAAGGATTAATTCATGTGAAAAAGACAAAATAGCATATGATCACAAAGTAACATTTTGCAAACATGCTCAAATGAGAAAACCATCACCACCATTGGATTCTCTGGATTTTTCTACCCCAAAAACATATATCACAAGCCTATGCTCCTATGAACAAAATTCCCACAAACTTCATTTCAAATCTGCCACCTTCACTTATGACAAGTCATATGCCAAATTTGGCATGTCCTATGAACACTGACAGATCAGGAAACTGGCAGCTCTGGATTATTTCCTAAAAAGGAAATATCCTCAGAAATGCATAGAAACTAAAAAACGAACAAAACACAATATATAAAAAAAAAGGGCCACCTGCAGTGACTCCAGGGACCTCCTGGTATGACAGGTGGGTCCCAGGGCGTGGCATGGAAATTAAATCATGCGAGGGGGAGGGGAATGGGCTCGGGGGGGATTCGAACCCCCAATCAACTGCACACACACGCGCGCGATTGCCACTGGGCTACGACCCCTTATACTGACAGAGGAGAACGCTAACGCAAAATATACAGAGAAAGGAGTGGCCTTTCTTTGCCCCGACGACGGCGCTGGCGGCGACGACGGCACTCATCGGAGGGACCGACCACGGGAGGGGGCGCGGAATCGAGCGGCGGCTCCATTCTCGGGTCTAGCGCGGCTTGGGGATGCGGTTCAGCAGGGGGGAAGCTCGGGCTCGAGCATTGTTCTGCTCGGGTCCCGGCAAGGTGCGGCGAAGCGATGCGAGGGCTGCGCTGCGGCGAGCGAGGCGCGGCGAGACGGCGGTGATAGCATGCGCGAGATCGCGCTGATCTCCAGGCGGCCGAACAAGGGAGTTCCAAGGCAGGAGATTGGCTCTATCTCGGCCATGGCGGCTGTGGCTCGAAACGACCGGGCCGACGTCTACATGCACAAGACGGAGCGGGAACAGAGGTGTTTTTGACACGGCTCACCTAGGGGGGCGGAAGGCGAGCTTTGACGGGGCGAGGAGGCCCATCTGAGGCGCTGATCGTGGGGGCGAGGGTGCTCCCTGTCCGCGAGGAAGACGGAGACGGTGCGGACGCCGTGGAGACTCACCGGTTCTCCTAACGCTGGGAACGGGTCGAGGAAGGACTCGGCGCTCTTCGGGACACCTAGGATGAAGTGGAGGAAGCCGCTGGAGGCGATGACCAATGACGAAGACGGCCGGCGCGCCTCTGCTTCTTTCTCTGAAACCTCTGAACTTCTCTGAATTCTTCTTGCCCTCTGCTCACGTATGCGCCATCGGGAGGAGACGAAGGATGGAGGGAGGAGTGGCGGCGGCGTGAGGGAAGGAGGGAACCCTAGGAAGGGGGGCGGCTTTATAGGAGCGGCGGGGGGGGGGGGGGGGGGGGGGGGCAGTCGGCGCCGGCCTCGGCGTCCGTGAAGCTCACAGCGCCGAGCGCTCTCTATGTCTCTCTCTGAGGTAGGCGACGCCGTTACAGTGGGGGCAGGTGGCTGTTTGCGTGGTTGGGCCAGGGGCTGCGGGAGGGCTAGTTGGCCCACAGGGAAGGGAAAGGCCCGGCTGGGGATGCCTTCTCTATAACAAAACAAAATAGATTTCCCTTTTAATAAAACAGCCCCAAACAATTTAAAAGCCATGGAGTTTTACAGAGAGACTTGAGAAAATAAAAATAGATTTGCACTCATAAAATTATGCCCTAATTAATAAAAATATATTTGTCATTTTTAGGCAAATAAATTAATATACTTATAATTAGCATATGCATCTGTTTTGCAAAGAATTAAAATGTAATCATATTGAAACAAGGTTGAGAGCTAGTTTGAAATTATTACCAGAATATTTAAAAGAAGTGCAACATTTTTATAGAAATTAATAAGGAAATAAAAATACCACAGGTTGCATTTATTGGGAAACAAGAGAGGTGGTTATGGTTTAGAGAAATAGTGGAGGGGTTTCTTTCACACCAAAACAACACATGTACCAATAACACACCAACATCACAATACACATACTCACAACAACATCACCGCATGAGGAAGCATGATGCAAATTATGGATGATGATATGATGTCATGATGCAAATGACATGAAGAAAATTTTATTAACTCAAGACACATGAGGCAAAACATGAAGGTTCCACATGGAATATATCACAAGGTTGGAAGGATTGCACTTGGGCTGTTACACGGGGGAGTTCCCTCGCGAGCCTTTGCTGCCGCTCAGCACGAGCCCCCACTCATTGAAGGCGGGCATGAGAGCAACCAGATCCTCCCAGTTGTCCTGGCCGTACAGAGGGCCCGCGGCCTCAGGAGGTTCGCCGGGCATGGAGCCGAGCAGGGCCATGACGGCCCCTTCAAATTCGGCGCGCGACAGGCCGGCGGGATGCAACCTCATTGGGTCCCGCGTGCCCTCGTACTCCCACATGGGTAGCTAGTGCCCCTGGAGCGGCACGGTGCGCTGCCCCAAGAACTCTTTGACGATTATCGCCCCTGGCAGGGTGGTATCCCGGCAATCTGCTCCAGGACTGGCGCGGCCCCAGGGTCGGAGAGCGGTGCGTGGCTCCATCCCGCGTGCTGTGCCGGAAGGGTAGTAGGGATCCTCAGGAGCGGGTGGACTTGGTGGGCATCCAAGTAAACCCAACGCTGTCGGTAGCCCTCCACCTTCTTCTCGTCCTTCAGGCGGGTGCTGGTGCCTTTGACGTCGACGAAGGAGACGCATGCTGAGAGCTGGTCCCGGGCAATTAACTGGAGGCTGGAGAAATGGCGGAAGAGCGCAACCGAGGGCCTCACGCCCATGAAGGCTTCAAAGTAAAAAAGCAAAGATAGACAGGAGGAGCATCGAATTTGGTTGGAGATGTAGGGCGGGAATCTGATAGTGGGTGAGGATGGCATAGAAGAACTCGGAGAACGGCAGGACCAACCTGGCGTAGACGCTGTTGAGGAAGAAGGGCAACCGGAATGAGTGGAAGGAAACCATGATCTCCCCGGGTGCAGTGGCACGGAGCAGTCTGGGGGCGTCCACCTACGTGCAGTCAGCCGACGCACCGGGTCTAGGTCCCCTTCCTTGGCGACGGAGGAGCGCAGGAGAGCTGCCCCGATCTCCTGGGGGCCCGCGGCCGGAACCTTGGCCTTCACTTTCTTGCCGCTGGGTGCCATCAGGACAACGGGCGGCAAACGAGAGAGCGAGAAGGACACCTTGCTCGAGGATGGATCTGGCGGAGTCTCAGGCAGAGGAAGGGGGCACAACGAGACGGGCACCGGGTGAGGAAAGGTAATAATAACCCAGCACCGCGGGTCGCATTTATGCTAACCTTGGTAGTTATCGAGGCATCACATGGAGGTAGGAGGCACCCCGCGCACCGGCGCACGCCACGCGTCGCGACTGGCCCAGAGGAGGCTGGAGCCTGCACCGCTTCGCCCCTCCAGCTGGCGGGGACACGCGCGCTGCAGTCTCGGGGGCTACTGTCGGACCATTGGGATAGGGGTACCCAGGCCCGTCTTCCTGGGGCCCACGTCGCGACACGGGGCCTGGGCCCGGAGCGACTCATCCCAACAGCACCGCAAAGAAGGGCTTCATGGGGGCCCCCGCCTCATGAGGCGACCCACCGGAGGCTCCCCTGTCAGCCCCCGAATTAGGCCACGTGAGGTCGCCCCTTGGGGAGCCCCCGCGAGACGCACATCCCCAGCAGCCCGGCGGGGGCGCGCGGCGTCAACGTGCTGCCGAGGCGGTGCGCACCTTACCCAGCGTCATCTGGGTCCGCGGCAGGAAGGTTTCCCTTTTGGTGCTAGTCAGTCAAAGATGGGGCTCGCCAAGACGGAGGTCATCCCCGTGCCCACCAGCGCGTCACGGAGGGAGGCTTTGGCAGGCGGAGACAACTTTTGTCAGGATAGACTGCATTCGTGTCCCCTTTCAAACCGGCATTTGTGGCAACCCTTTCCGCAGGATATTTTCGTGGAAGAGGGCCGAGGCCAGGTATAACGGGAGGAGGCAACAATCTTAGAGGACAGATTGTATTCACTTGCTACCACTACACAATTCAGACAAGCAGGAGTAGGGTTTTACACCGCGAGGTGGCCCGAACCTGGGTAGATCGTGTGTTCATCGTTCCTTCTCCCCCAAGCTCAAGCACATTGGAGCATCGCCGTAGGATAGGGAGAGTGGGCGAGGTTGAAGAGCCGGTTCACCCCAGAGTTCGAATCTCTCTTGGGTCCCCGGAGCCCCGATTCCTACAACATCTGTTGAGGTGTCGAGCAGGCAGGCGGGCAGGTGGAGCTGGCTAGGGGACGTGGCTACAGCGGCGGTCCTGTTGCAGCTTTAATGCCACCCGTCCAGTGGCGTGGTAGAAGAATAAAAGGTAGCTGGGCAGACGACATAGAAGGAGAGCCAATCCTTTCCGGGAGACGTCGCAAGCGCGCCACCTCATGACGCATTCAATGCGCTTGTCCTAGTCCGTCAGAGTTTGGTATTTCCCGCTACCACTCTGACGACAGCCCTTGTAGGTGTAAGAGCGCACTGTATACCTAGTAAATGACCATTGTAGCCTTTGTGGAAACCCCTTGAACTATAAAAGGAGGCCCATGGCTACCTTGACAAAGGTCGACACCCTGTCCATTTGCACGCGTAGCTGCACCTCTCAAGCATCCTTGTCGGGTGGCTGTGCCCCTGTATTTGGACCCAGATATACAAACACACAGACAAGACGTAGGGTTTTACGCTCCCGAACGGCCTGAACATGTATAAACCCCGCGTGTAGTCATGGCCAACTGATGCTCTTCGTGTACTCGACGCCCCACCCGAACCGTAAAGGGACCCCGCTGGTCCCATAGATAATGGTGAATCACACCCACGACATCTTTGGCGCGCCAGGTAGGGGAACCTCCTGTGCGCAAATCTTCACCGACGTTTCTGTGTACCGTCGCTGACGCCCATGGAACCCAAGAAGGCCAAGGCACGGTGACACCTATCGCGACCACATCCAAGCTGCCATCCCTAGCCACCGATGACGGCGACCACCGTGCTCTCCCCGTTCATGAGTGCATCCATAACACTGCGTGGAGTTCCGCGAACCATGACTCGGACCCCGCCACCGTGATAGCACAAAATGCGCCGGCACTGAACGAGGGCGACGCAACTGTAGTGGCTGAAGCAACAGCCACAGCCACAGCGGCTGCGGGGGGTGCGACCGGACTTCCGCCATGCCCCTCGGAAGACGACCGCAACCCATGTCCGCGAGATGGCGAACCGGAGCCCCGCGAGGATGGGGCCCTCGTGCGCCGCTCCCCAGGAGTGCCAGGCCGAATTGCGCGACCCCCTCGCGGTGAGGGCAGACGGCGGGCGACGGCGTGGGAAAGCGCTCCTTCTGGCATTGCCAGGAGTAAGAGCGCTACCCACGCCTCGCCCTGTCCGGTCCCCAAAACCACGGGAGAAGCTTGGGCGCAGGCCCAGCTGCTTCTGAACTTTCGGCCCGCACCAGAGATGATGGAGGAGTGGAGGGCGACCATACAAAGCCTACTGAGCTTCGCCAACAACGACAAACCAGATGCAGTGGGTTCCTCACGCGAGTGGCGCGTGGCTCCCACGGAACCCACCGCCGGATGCAATGCCGGCAGGGCACACATGGTGCAGTCGCCCCCACGACAGCAGCGGACCTCCCGCTGCACCGACGTACAAGACGAAGTGTCTCAAGAGTCGACGGACCCGCGGCTGAAGCAAGACCAATGCCAAGTCTTGAAGGACAGGTGCAAGGAAGACGCACGCAGCGCCATTGAAAGACGGCGGGAAGCGCGTCGCCAATCCGGTGGTCGCGCAGATCCAGCCGTTTATGAGACTGCACCCAGGGCACCCGGCAACCTACCTTACGAGGTCGGATGCCCGATGTTCACCCGCGAACTAGGACAAGTTCGCTGGCCCTCCACTAGAGCCTTCAAGCCAGAGCTGCCGGACAAAT
This sequence comes from Elymus sibiricus, assembly GCA_039707655.1. Lineage (NCBI taxonomy): Eukaryota > Viridiplantae > Streptophyta > Magnoliopsida > Poales > Poaceae > Elymus > Elymus sibiricus. The sequence goes on from CM077673.1 coordinate 157,956,754, forward strand.
ACGATGGTGTGGTCAGTCCGTCGGATTTCCTAGGCATCTAGACCATCGTGGTGCAGGCTGCCGGGGGACAAGACGAGAAGGTGCTAGCCAATTACTTCCCGCTAGCGCTCAATCCCAACGTGAGGAGTTGGCTAATGAACTTGCCAGAGGGGTCCATCTCTTCCTGGGCGGACCTGTGCAATCAATTCGTCGGGGCTTACAACGGGGGCCACAAGCTCCCGGGGAAACCCAGTGATCTGCACGTGCTCCCCCAGCGAGACGGCGAGACCCTCCGCAAGTACATCCACAGATTCAGCCACGTGCAGCACAACATCCTGGACATCCACCCCGCCACGGTGATCGCTGTGTTTCACACAAACGTACGCAATCAACACATGCACGAGGAGATGAGTCTCAACAAGGTGCGGGACGTCGCCGAGCTCTACGCTCTGGACGACAAGTGCGTGCGGGCTGAGGAAGGAAGAAGGCTCCCGAGGGAGGATGCTGGCGCGGAGGTCGATTCTGATGACGATGAGAACGCACTCGCCTCCTCGAAGAAGGGGCGCAAGCACAACAAGAAGCGCAAGGGCAAGGCGGTGATGGCTGTCGAGAGCTTCGGCAAGCCTAACGCCGGCAAGAAGGCCAAATCCGAGGAGCCCGGCAAGGACGTTGATGCTTGCTCTGGAGACGGCGAGGTCGCGGCAGGCGAGAAGACCGGCAAGCCCTACTGCAAGATCCAACTCAGCAAAGGCCACGACATCAATAAATGCCGCCAAGTAGAACAGCTTGCTGAGAAGCAGAAGCAAGAATACGAAAGGCGCGACAAGGAGAAGGGCCGAGATGGTGCCGGTGCACCCGACAAGAAGAACCGCAACGGTCAAGGCGACCGCCGTGGCAAGGCCAAACAACACAAAGAAAAGCCTGCTAGCGGCCGAGGCGACAAATCTGATGATGATCATGACAATGACGAAGATGAAGAGGGATCTGACAAGCAAGAGTTCCAGAAGGCCATGAATGATATGTGTGTTGACCGAGGCGTGATACGTCCATTTTGCATCATGATTTCCTACTGTTATTTACTTTGTTTTGTTGAATAATAATTCTTTGGGGAGTGATTCTAATGCCTTTTCTCTCATAATATGCAAGGTTTACAAAAAGACGGAGAATACCGGCAGCTGGAATTCTGGACCCAAGAAAAGCACGTCAGAGATACCTATTCTGCACAACTCCAATGAAGCTGAAACTTTACAGAGATTATTTTTGGAATTAATAATAATTACTGGAGCTGAAAAGTACCGGAGGTGGGCGCTCCCAGGTGGGCACCAACCACTAGGGCACGCCAGGCACCCCTGGGCGTGCCCTGGTGGGTGCTGCTCACCTAGGACAACTTCCGGAACCCATCTTCTGGTATATATTCCCTAAAAACCTAAAAAAATTAGGAGGAGGACTTTCGGGATGAAGCACCGCCGCCTCGAGGTGGAACTTGGGCAGGAGCACTTTTGCCCTCCGACGGAGCGATTCCGCCGGGGGAACTTCCCTCCTGGAGGGGGAAATCGAAGCTATCGTCATCACCAACACCCCTCTCATCTTTGGGAGGCCAATCTTCATCAACATATTCAACATCACCATCTCCTCTCAAACGCTAGTTCATCTCTTGAGTTCAATCTTTGTACCGGAACCTCAGATTGGTACCTGTGGGTGACTAGTAGTGTTGATTACCTTGTGTAGTTGATTACTATATGATTTATTTTGTGGAATATTATATGTTCAGATCCATTATGCTATTCATTACTCCTCTGATCTTGAGCATGATTATAATTTGTGAGTAGTTACCTTTGTTCTTGAGGTCACGAGAGAAGTCATGTCTTGAGTAATCATGTGAATTTGATATGTGTTCGATATTTTGATGATATGTATGTTGTGATTCCCTTAGTGGTGTCATGTGAACGTCGACTACATGACACTTCACCATTCATGGGCCTAAGGGAATGCATTGTGGAGTATCTATTAGATGATGGGTTGCTAGAGTGACAGAAGCTTAAACCCTACTTTATGTGCTACTTCCTCAGGCCTCGGGGGTCTCGGTGGCCGCGCGTGGTGGCCCGCAGTACCTGCATCCTCACATTAGTGCGCACAACCCTTATCCAGCCCTCGTGGTTGCGTCCTGGTGATCCGGACGTACAATACGGTGGTCGAGGAATGTGCGGGACTGGGACCTGCCGACGTAGATCTGCTTGAGCGTCAAAGGGGGCTCCTGAGCAGCGCGCCTCAGGAGCCTTACCTGTCATATAGCCCCTTGCCCCCTTGATGTCGTCCTGGCGATCCGGTCGGTGTCAAGGGTGTCGAGGCCTCACCCCGTTGTTGCGTCCTAGTGATCCGGACGTACGTTACGGTGGTCGAGAAATGTGCGGGGCTGGGGCCTGCAAACACAGAGTGCCGAAAGGACCCCCAAACCATCCCACAAACAAGGAGGAAGCGCCCCAGGAGGAACCACGGACTATCTGGACAACCCGACCGCGCCTCGCGACGCACGAGACCGTCACCGCCGTCCAAGCTAAGTACACTGTCAAACCCAGCAAGAGCCTCCTGATCTAATGACGACCCGAGGGTGGGATAAGGGTTGTGCGCACTAATGTGACGATGCAGGTACTGCGGGCCACCACGCGCAGCCACCGAGACCCCCGAGGCCTGAGGCGTCAGGAAAAACGGCACGAGGGGAGGGACCCTACCACGACTAGCAGCGAGGCCATGAACCAGGGAGCGGCGGCCACGAGCAGCCCCTCGGGAGAGGACACCTCGTGAGGGCCCAGCCAGCCGCCGTCGCCAGGCCGCTGCGGCGTCGGCGCCGAGCCCCGCGTGAAGAAACTAAGTCACGTCATGGCAAGCAGGCGACCGGCGGTTTAAGAAAAGGAAGGACGGAGACGAAGGTAATATGCAAAAGGTTAACGCCCTCCGGGGCCGAGTTCTTCTTAAAGATTACAGGAACCGTGAAAGGGAAACAAGGGATGCCTAGAGGGAGGAGTCGTTGTCGCCGCCCGCGCCGCCGGTCGTCTCGGCACTGGAATCGTCCTCCCCGCTGGAGGCGGGCACCTGGATGAACCGCTCCACCAGGGCCTCCACGTGCGGGCGCACCTCGTCCTGGAGGGGCCGCTGGAGCTCGTCAGGCACCCACTCCCCGACACACTGGAGGTCGAGCTCCGGGGCGTGGCGGCGCAAGTTGGAGAAGACGCGCGTCAAGGCGAGGTCCAGGAGGTCGCACGCGTCGGACTCGTTGTCCGCATTCACGTGGGAGACGCCGGTCTCCAGCGCATCCACCACCCTCCGGAAGAAGTCAAGATAGCCCCCATCGCCGTGCGCGCACGGTAGCGCGGGGGCTTCCCCGACGAACCGACTCACCGCGCCGGCTGCGCGGCGGGCGATGTCAAGGTACTGCTCGGCGTGCAGGGACTCCAGCATCTTGGCATGCGTTGCCTCGTCCTGGGCGGCCTACACGGCGTCGGCTGCCTCCTTAACCTGGGCCTGGAGGGACGCCAGCTCCGCCCTGGCCTCCGTTTCGCCCCTGAGGGCGGCTTGGAAGGTGGCCTCGGCGGTCGCCAGCTAGGCCCGCAGCGCGTCCACCTCCTCTTGAAGTTCGCCGAGCTTGCGTTTCTTGGCTGCAGGTGCCCTGGAAGAAGGAGAGGATCAGGTCCGGCACATTGGACGAGACAACCAAGAAAGAAGGAGGCAGCGGAATACTCACTCGTCGACCATGGCCCAGCGCCGGCGAACTTGCGCCGGCCCCGAAGGCCCCCTGCTGCTGCCTCCGGAAGGGGACGAAGCAGCCGATGGTCCCGCACGCTTCCCCGCGACCGCAGCACTTCCTCCAGACGCCATGGGAGAGGGGAAGCAAGGAGGAGGAGAGGATTTTTCTGTGGAGCAATGGGAGTGATACGTCTCCAACGTATCTATAATTTTTGATTGTTCCATGCTATTATATTATCTGTTTTGGATGTTTTATATGCATTAATATGCTATTTTATATTATTTTTGGGACTAACCTATTAATCTAGTGCCTAGTGCCAGTTTCTGTTTTTTCCTTGTTTTTGAGTATTGCAGATAAGGAATATTAAACGAAGTCCAAACGGAATAAAATTTTCGGAATGATTTTTCTTGGACCAGAAGAAACCTGCCAGACTTGGAGACGAAGGCAGGAGACCTGCCGGGAGATCACAAGCTAGCAGGGCGCGCCCTAGGACGGGCGCGCCCCCTTGGCTTGTGGCCCCACGGCAGACCTCCTAACCCTATTCTTCGGCCTATAAATTCCCAAATATTCCCCCAATACCAAAAAGAGCCACAAAAATACTTTTCCGCCGCCAGAACCCTCTGTTCCCGTGAGTTCCCATCTTGGAGCCTTTTCCGGTAATCTGCCGGAGGGGGATTCGATCACGGAGGGCATCTACATCAACTCCATTGCCCTTCCGATGATGCGTGAGTAGTTCACCACAGACCTTCGGGTCCATAGCTAGTAGCTAGATGGCTTCTTCTCTCTCTTTGTTCTTCAATACCATGTTCTTCATGATCTTCATGGAGATCTATCCGATGTAATACTCTTTTGCGGTGTGTTTGTCGAGATCCGATTAATTGTGGGTTTATGTTCAGATTATCTATGAATATTATTTGAATCTTCTCTGAATTCTTATATGCATGATTTCATATCTTTGCAAGTCTCTTCGAGTTATTGGTTTGGTTTGGCCAACTAGATTGGTAATTCTTGCAATGGGAGAAGTGCTTGGTTTTGGGTTCAATCTTGCGGTGTCCTCACCCAGTGACAAAGTAGGGGTAGCGAGGCACGTATTTGTATTGTTGCCATCAAGGGTAAAAAGATGGGGTTTTCATCATATTGCTTGAGTTTATCCCTCTACATCATGTCATCTTACCTAATGCGTTACTCTGTTCTTCATGAACTTAATACTCTAGATGCAGGCAGGAGTCGGTCGATGTCTGGAGTAATAGTAGTAGATGCAGAATCGTTTCGGTCTACTTGACACGGACGTGATGCCTATATGCATAATCATTGCCTTGGATATCTTCATAATTATTCGCTTTTCTATCAATTGCTCAACGGTAATTTGTTCACCCACCGTATTATTTTCCTTCATGAGAGAAGCCTCTAGTGAAACCTATGGCCCCCGGGTCTATTTTCCCTATTATATTTTCAGATCTATAAACCAAAAATACCAAAAATACTTAGCTGCAATCTTTTTTACTTTTGTTTTACTTTTCGTTTTAGCAATCTTATCTATCTATCTCTATCATATCTCTATCATATCTCATCCTTGCATGTAACCGTGAAGGGATTGACAACCCCTTTATAGCGTTGGGTGCAAGTGTTTGATTATTTGTGTAGGTACATCTAGTGGGGACTTGCTTGTATCTCCTACTGGATTGATACCTTGGTTCTCAACAACTGAGGGAAATACTTATCTACTTTGCTGCATCACCCTTTCCTCTTCAAGGGAAAACCAACGCATGCTCAAGAAGTAGCAAGAAGGATTTCTGGCGCCGTTGCCGGGGAGATCTACATCAAGCCTACCAAGTACCCATCACAAACTCATCTCTTGCATTTACATTATTTGCCATTTGCCTCTCGTTTTCCTCTCCCCCACTTCTAAAACGATTTTCAGAAAATACCAAAAAGATTTGCCTTTTTATTTGCCCTTCTTCCGTTCGTCTTTTCGTTTGCTTTTTGTTTGCTTGTGTGCTAGATTGCTTTGTCACTATGTCTGAATCAGGGAAGGTTATCATTGAAAATTTCGAGGGTATTGCTAGTACAAATCTTGAGGAAAAATTTGGACCTTGCTCTCTAGATCATGAAACTGAACCTCCTCCTAATTATAAAGCTAAAACTTTTCAAGTGGGAGACGGAAATATTATTGGGAAGAGTGTTATCCAAGATTTTTTTGATTGTACGGGAGTGATGCCTATGAATAATAGATCTATTCTTCTTAGCACTAATCGTTATGCGGATGCTATTGTCATGCTCATTGAAAAATTGGAAAGAAAATTTGTGCACGTTCATCCCGCTTTGCAAAAGGTGTTTTATGAACTTCCTAACATTAATCATCCTAAGGCTAAAAATATTGCTACTATCATCCTTATGCGTGAATTTGATTTTATCGTACAAGAAGCTAGGAAGATTTTTGCTTTCTATAATAAAAATGTTGAACACCCTCCTATTGAAGAAATTCTCCATGATAAAGAAATCTTGCGTAGTCGGGAATCTAGAGACTATCAATCTTATAGTGAAAATCTTAGGAGGAGAGTTCCCTACGCGGAAGTCACTCAAACCTTGTATCTTGAGACTTATGATGAATTTGATTGGTTAACAAGGGGAATTTTCATAGGGTATAAGGATGATTGGTTGGAAAAGATGGCCAGGGAACCCATTAGAAATAAGATACGTGTTTTATATGATGATATCTATGGTAATGATCCAGATTACGGGTTTATGAATGTTAAAATTACTAGTCAAAGTTCTTTTCATGATTTAAGTTCGACTACTAGGAGAGAAATAAAGGAAAGGATAGATCTATTTAGAAAAGCTATTGATGGTTTAATCAAGTATGGATTGCATACCAAAGATGACAATACCTAGATCTATTGCGTTATGCCTAGCTAGGGGCGTTAAACAATAGCGCTTGTTGGGAGGCAACCCAATTTTATTTTATGTTTCTGTTTTTTGCTTATGTTCTTGAGTGTATTGCACATTATTACCTCTGTAGTAATTGTGTTTTATTGTTTTAATTAGTGTTTGTGCCAAATAAGACATTTGGGATGGTTTACGGTGATTGTTGATTTGGTTTTGCTGAAAAACAGAAACTTTTGCGCTCAGTCCAGGAATTTTATAAATTCACCAGAGCGTCAATTGGATCTGAATTTTTTACACAAGATTGATACACAAATTTCCCTGATTGTCCTAAGTTTTTAGAATTTTTGGAGTTACAGAAATATTCGAAGTTTACAGATTGCTACAGACTGTTCTGTTTTAGACAGATTCTGTTTTCTTTGTGTTGTTTGCTTATTTTGATGTATCAATGGGTTGTATCGTGGGGTATGAACCATGGAGAAGTTAGAATACAGTAGATATTACAACAATATAAATAAATAATGAGTTCACAAAAGTACCTAAAGTGGTGATTTATTTTTCTTATACTAACGGATCTCACGAGTTTTCTGTTAAGTTTTGTGTTGTGAAGTTTTCAAGTTTTGGGTAAAGATTTGATGGATTATGGAATAAGGAGCGGCAAGAGCCTAAGCTTGGGGATGCCCAAGGCACCCCAAGCCATATTCAAGGATACCAAAAATCCTAAGATTGGGGATGCTTCGGAAGGCTTCCCCTCTTTCGTCTTCAATCCATTGGTAAATTTACTTGAGGCTATATTTTTATTCACCACATGATATGTGTTTTGCTTGGAGCGTCTTGTATGATATGAGTCTTTGCCTTTTTAGTTTGACACAATCATCCTTTCTGTACACATCTTTTTGAGAGAGACACGCGTTAATTGTGAATATATTAGAATACTCTATGTGCTTCACTTATATCTTTTGAGCTAGGCAATGTTGCTCTAGTACTTCACTTATATCTTTTTAGAGCACGGTGGTGTTTTATTTTATAGAAATAATTGAACTCTCGTACCTCACTTATATTATTTTGAGAGTCTTTAAACAGCATGGTAATTTTTTTAGATTATGAATTTAGTCCTTATATAATGGGCATCCAAGAGGGATATAATAAAAACTTTCATATAAAGTGCATTGAATACTATGAGAAGTTTGATTCCTTGCATATAGTTTTGAGATATAAAGATGGTGATATGAGAGTCATGCTAGTAATTAATTGTGAATTGGTAGAAATACTTGTGTTAAAGTTTGTGATTCATGTAGCATGCACGTATGGTGAACCGTTATGTAACGAAGTCGGAGCATGATTTGTTTAATGATTGTCATCCTTTGTGTGAGGGTCGGGAGCGCACGATGGTTAACTCCTACCAACCTCTCCCCTAGGAGCATGCGTCTAATACTTTGTTTCGATAACTAATAGACTTTTTCAATAAGTATGTGAGTTCTTTATGACTAATGTTGAGTCCATGGATTATATGCACTATCACCCTTCCACCTTTGCTAGCCTCTCTAGTACCGCACAACTTTCGCCGGTGCATTAAACCCACCTTCCTCAAAACAGCCACCATATACCTTCCTCAAAACAGCCACCATACCTACTTATTATGGCATTTCCATAGCCATTCCGAGATATATTGCCATGCAACTTCCACCGTTCCGTTTTTCATGACACGCACCATCACTTTCATATTGCTTTGCATGATCGGAAGACAGCTAGCATGATGTTTTCATGGCTTGTCCATTTTTTGATGTCATTTGCTATGCTAGATCATTGCACATCCTGGTATCCCACTGGAAGCATTCATATAGAGTCATATTTTGTTCTAGGTATCGAGTTGTAAGTAAATAAAAGTGTGATGATCTTCATTATTAGAGCATTGTCCCGTGAGAGAAAAGGATGATGGAAGCTATGAATCCTTCACAAGTTGGGATGAGTCTCCGGACTTTACAAATAATAAAAGAGGCAAATGAAGCCCAAATAAAAAAAGAGAGGCCAAAGATGCCCACCAAAATAAAAAAAAATGAGAGAAAGAGAGAAGGGACAATGCTACTATCTTGTTCCACACTTGTGCTTCAAAGTAGCACCATGATCTTCATGATAGAGAGTCTCCTATTTTGTCACTTTCATATAACTAGTGGAATTTTTTCATCATTATGCACGTCCACTTAGTTTCTTTTTGAGCTTTCATACACTTATAGCTCTAGTGCATCCGTTGCATGGCAATCCCTACTCACTCACATTGATATCTATTGATGGGCATCTCCATAGCCCGTTGATACACCTAGTTGATGTGAGACTATCTTCTCCTTTTCCTTACAACCTCCACCATATTCTATTCCACCTATATGTTGGGGAACGTTGCATGGGAAACAAAAAATTTCCTACGAACACACAAGATCTATCCATGGTGATGAGCATCTACGAGAGGGAGAGTGAATCTACATACCCTTGTAGATCGCTAAGCGGAAGCGTTAAGAAACGCGGTTGATGTAGTCGAACGTCTCCGCAATCCAAATCGCAAGTCGTCCCTCGATCCGATCACAAACTAGTGCCGAACGGACGGCACCTCCGCGTTCAACACACGTACGGCTTGATGACACCTTCACCTCCTCGATCCAGCGAGCGATGATGAAGTAGTAGATGAGTTCCGGCAGCACGACGGCGTGGTGATGGTGGTGAGGAACAATCTCTGCAGGGCTTCGCCAAGCACTACGGAGATTGTGACGGGAGAACTAGAGGGTTAGGGTTGCCGACACACGGCTTGGGAAATCTTGATCAATCCCGTGTGCTAGCCCTGCCCCTCTATTTATATGTTGAGCCTTGGGGTCTAAACTTGGAGTAAAAGCCTCCTCCAGGTCGGTTTTGCCCGCACAAGGTCGGTTTGGCCCGCAGGGAAAGAGTCCAACTCGGATCCCTGCAGTACCGCGCACAAGCGGTAGTACCGCTCACGAGCGGTAGTACCGCTTCACACAAGCGGTAGTACCGCTTATGCGGTAGTACTGCCTTACCAGCGGTAGTACCGCTTAAGGCAGCAGCAAAACTTCCTTTTGCACTTTCCAATACCTCGTGGGCTTTACGCCTTTGGCTCATATGAAGTGTTGCTGCACCCGAACACTTCGGTAAACATCCGGAACCCCTTCCGGTGAATTCCGGAACCCTTCCGGAGATCAAAACACTGTTATCACATATATCAATCTTTATCTCCGGACTCTTCCGGAGATCCTCGTCATGTCCGGGATCTTTATCCGGGACTCCGAACAACCTTCGGTCACCAACAAAATAACTCAACTATACTAATCGTCACCAAACGTTAAGTGTGTAGACCCTGCGGGTTCGAGAACTATGTAGACATGACCGAGACACCTCTACGGCCAATAACCAATAGCGGGACCTGGATGCCCATATTGGCTCCTACATATTCTACGAAGAACTTTATCGGTCGAACCTCTATGTCAAGGATTCAGTTAATCCCGTATACTGTTCCCTTTGTTCTTCGGTATGTTACTTGCCCGAGATTCGATCGTCGGTATCTCTATACCTAGTTCAATCTCGTTACTAGCAAGTCTCTTTACTCGTTCCATAATACAAGATCTCGTGGCTAACATTTTAGTCACATTGCTTGTAAGGCTCATTGTGATGTTGTATTACCGAGTGGGCCCTGAGATACCTCTCCGTCACACGGAGTAACAAATTCCAGTCTTGATCCATGCCAACCCAACAGACACCCTCGGAGATACCTGTAGAGCACCTTTATAGTCACCCAGTTACCTTGCGACGTTTGATACACACAAGGTATTCCTCCGATGTCAGGGAGTTGCATGATCTCATGGTCATAGGAACAGATACTTGACATGCAGAAAACAATAGCAATAAACTGACACGATCATATGCTACGTTTATAGTTTGGGTCTTGTCCATCACATCATTCTCCTAATGATGTGATCCCGTTATCAAATGACATCTCATGTCAATGGCTAGGAAACCTTAACCATCTTTGATCAATGAGCTAGTCAACTAGAGGCTTACTAGGGACACAGTGTTGTCTATGTACCCACACATGTATTTGAGTTTCCAATCAATACAATTATAGCATGGATAATAAACGATTATCATGAACAAGGAAATATAATAATAACCAATTTATTATTGCCTCTAGGGCATATTTCCAACAGTCTCCCACTTGCACTAGAGTCAATAATCTAGTTCACATCACTATGTGATTTACATTGTAATGAATCGAACACCCATGCAGTTCTGGTGTTGTTCATGTTTAGCCCTTGGAAGAGGTTTAGTCATCGGATCTGCAACATTCAGATCTGTGTGTACTTTGCAAATATTTATGTCGTCCTCCTTGATGTAATCGCGGATGGAATTGAAACGTCGCTTTATGTGTCTGGTCCTCTTGTGAAATCTTGGTTCCTTGGCTAGAGCAATGGCACCAGTATTATCACAAAACAGAGTCATTGGGTTAAGTGCACTAGGCACTACTCCAAGATCTGTCATGAACTCCTTCATCCAGACACCTTCCTTCGCTGCCTCTGAGGCAGCGATGTACTCCGCTTCGCATGTAGAATCAGCTACCACGCTTTGCTTGGAACTGCACCAGCTAACCGCACCCCCATTAAGAATAAATACGTATCCGGTTTGTGACTTAGAGTCATCCGGATCAGTGTCAAAGCTTGCATCGACATAACCCTTTACGACGAGCTCTTGATCACCTCCATAAACGAGAAACATGTCCTTGGTCCTTTTCAGGTACTTCAGGATATTCTTGACCGCCGTCCAGTGTTCCATTCCCGGATCACTTTGAAACCTTCCGACCATACTTATGGCAAGGCTGACATCGGGTCTTGTGCACAGCATTGCATACATGATAGAGCCTATGGCTGAAGCATAGGGGATGACATTCATCTTTTCTCTATCTTCTGCAGTCACTGGGCATTGAGTCTTACTCAACTTCACACCTTGCAATACAGGCAAGAACCCCTTCTTGGACTGATCCATTTTGAACTTCTTCAAAACTTTGTCAAGGTATGTGCTTTGTGAAAGTCCTATTAAACGTCTTGATCTATCTCTATAGATCTTGATGCCTAATATGAAAGCAGCTTCTCCTAGGTCCTTCATTGAAAAACACTTGTTCAAATATTCCTTCACGCCTTCCAACATTTCTATATTGTTTCCAATCAACAATATGTCATCCACATATAATATTAGAAACGCTATAGAGCTCCCACTCACTTTCTTGTAAATACAAGCTTCTCCGTAAACTTGTATAAACTCGAATGCTTTGATCACCTCATCAAAGCGAAGATTCCAACTCCGAGATGCTTGCACCAGTCCATAAATGGATCGCTGGAGTTTGCAAACTTTGTCAGCATTCTCTGGATTGACAAAACCTTCTGGTTGCATCATATACAACTCTTCCTTAAGGAAACCGTTAAGGAACGCTGTTTTGACATCCATCTGCCAAATTTCATAATCGAAAAAGGCAGCTATTGCTAACATGATTCTGACGGACTTAAGCATCGCTACTGGTGAGAAGGTCTCATCGTAGTCAACTCCTTGAACTTGTGAAAAACCCTTTGCCACAAGTCGAGCTTTATAGACGGTGACATTACCGTCCGCGTCCGTCTTCCTCTTAAAGATCCATTTGTTCTGAATGGCCTTACGCCCTTCAGGTAATACTTCCAAAGTCCACACTTTGTTTTCATACATGGATCCCATCTCGGATTTCCTGGCCTCTAACCACTTCTTGGAATCCGGGCCCATCATCGCTTCTCCATAGCTCGTAGGTTCATCGTTGTCCAACAACATGACCTCTCAGACAGGGTTGCCGTACCACTCAGGAGCAGTACGCGTCCTTGCCGACCTACGAGGTTCGATAGCAACTTGATCCAAAGCTTCATGATCATCATCATTAACTTCCTCTTCAGCTGATGTAGGCTCTACAGAAACATCTTTCTGTGCTGCGCTACTCTCAGGTTGAAGTAAAGGTTCAACAACCTCATCAAGTTCTATCTTCCTCCCACTCAATTCTTTCGAGAGAAACTCTTTCTCAAGAAATGTTCCGTTTTTAGCAACAAACACTTTGCCTTCGGATCTGAGGTAGAAGGTATACCCAACTGTCTCTTTTGGGTATCCTATGAAGACGCATTTCTCCGCTTTGGGTTCCAGCTTTTCAGGCTGAAGCTTTTTGACATAAGCATCACATCCCCAAACTTTAAGAAACGACAACTTTGGCTTCTTGCCAAACCAAAGTTCATAAGGCGTCGTCTCAACGGATTTCGATGGTGCCCTATTTAAAGTGAATGCAGCTGTCTCTAATGCATAACCCCAAAACGATAGTGGCAAATCGGCAAGAGACATCATAGATCGCACCATATCCAATAAGGTTCGATTACGACGTTCGGACACACCATTACGCTGTGGTGTTCCAGGCGGTGTTAACTGTGAAACAATTCCACACTGTCTTAAGTGACTGCCAAACTCATAACTCAGATATTCTCCTCCTCGATCAGATCGTAGGAATTTAATCTTCTTGTTACGATGATTCTCAACTTCACTCTGAAATTGTTTGAACTTTTCAAATGTTTCAGACTTGTGTTTCATTAAGTAAATATACCCATATCTACTTAAGTCATCAGTGAAGGTGAGAAAGTAACGATAACCATCGCGCGCCTCAATACTCATCGGACCGCACACATCAGTATGTATGATTTCCAATAAGTCACTTGCCCGTTCCATTGTACCAGAGAACGGCGTTTTAGTCATCTTGCCCATGAGGCATGGCTCACATGTGTCAAGTGATTCAAAATCAAGTGACTCCAAAAGTCCATCAGCATGGAGCTTCCTCATGCGTTTTACGCCAATATGACCTAAACGGCAGTGCCACAAGAAAGTGGTATTATCATTATCAATTCTACATCTTTTGGCATCAATGTTATGAACATGTGTATCATTACTATCGAGATTCAATAAGAATAAACCCCTCACATCGGGTGCATGACCATAAAAGATATTACTCATATAAATAGAACAACCATTATTCTCTGATTTAAATGAGTAACCGTCTCGCAATAAACAAGATCCAGATATAATGTTCATGCTTAATGCAAGCACTAAATAACAATTATTCAGGTTCATCACTAATCCCGATGGTAATCGAAGAGCGAGCGTGCCGACGGCGATCACATCAACCTTGGAACCATTTCCCACGCGCATCGTCACTTCGTCCTTTGCCAGCCTCCGTCTATTCCGCAGTTCCTGTTTTGAGTTGCAAATATGAGCAACCGCACCGGTATCAAATACCCAGGCACTACAACGAGAGTTGGTAAGGTACACATCAATAACATGTATATCATATATACCTTGTTTGTTGTTGGCCGCCTTCTTGTCAGCCAAATACTTGGGGCAGTTCCGCTTCCAGTGTCCAGTTCCCTTGCAATGAAAGCACACAGTTTCTGGTTTGGGTCCAGCCTTGGGTTTCTTCATGGGAGGAGCAACTGCTTTGCCACTCTTGAAGTTACCCTTCTTACCCTTGCCATTTTTCTTGAAACTAGTGGTTTTATTGACCATCAACACTTGATGCTCCTTCTGAATTTCAGACTCAGCGGCTTTCAGCATCGCAAACAGCTCGGTGACTGACTTGTTCATCCCGTGCATGTTATAGTTCAACACGAAGCTCTTGTAGCTAGGTGGCAATGATTGAAGAACTCTGTCAGTGATAGCCTCTGGCGGAAGGGGCATCCCCAATTCAGCCAGACGGGTGGAGTACCCAGACATTCTGAGTACGTGATCACTGATAGACCCGTTCTCCTCCATCTTGCAAGCATAGAACTTATCGGAGATCTCATATCTCTCGATCCGGGCATTCTTCTGAAAGATAAACTTCAACTCCTGGAACATCTCATATGCTCCATGACGTTCAAAACGTCTAGAGACTCAACTGGAGCGGGTGGATCACCAAGCGGTGCATTAAGGACATAAGCCTTCTGGGAAGCCGTAAGGATAATCCTTAGATTACGGGCCCAGTCCACAAAGTTACTTCCATCATCTTTCAACTTAGCTTTCTCTAGGAACGCATTAAAATTCAGGGGTGCTACTGCGCGAGCCATGATCTACAACATAAATATAGCAAAGACAACTTAGACTATTGTTCTAGATAATGAGTTTAGTTAATCATATTACTTAAAAACTCCCACTCAAATTGACATCCCTCCGGTCATTCGAGTGTAACATGATCCAAATCCACCAACTCAAGTCCGATCATCACGTGAGTTGAGGTGGTTTCAATGGTGAACATCTTCATGTTGATCATATCTACTATATGACTCATGTTCGACCTTTCGGTCTCTTGTGTTCTGAGGCCATGTCTGTACATGCTAGGCTCGTCAAGTTTAACCCGAGTGTTCCACACGTGCAACATGGCTTACACCCGTTGTATGTGAACGTAGAGTCTATCACACCCGATCATCACGGCGTGTCTCGAAACGACGAACTTTCGCAACGGTGCACACTCGGGGAGAACACAATTTATCTTGAAATTTAAGTGAGGGAAAACCTTATAATGCTACCGTCGTCCTAAGCAAAATAAGATGCATAAAAGGATTAACATCACATGCAAATCATAAGTGACATGATATGGCCATGAACTTGTGCTTTTGATCTCCATCTCTAAAGCACCGGCATGATCTCCATCGTCACCGGCATGACACCATGATCTCCATCATCTTGATCTCCATCAACGTGTCGCCATGAGGTTGTCTCGCCGACTGTTGCTTCCACGACTATTGCTAACTCATAGCGATAAAGTAAAGCAAAACGGCAAAAATAATTAAAGACAACTCTATGGCTCCTGCCAGTTGCCGTACTCATCGACATGCAAGTCGTGATATTCTATACAACACATGATCATCTCATACATCACATATATCTCATCATGTAATTGGCCATATCACATCACAACATACCCTGCAAAAACAAGTTAGACGTCCTCTAATTGTTGTTGCAAATTTTACGTGGCTGCTACGGGTTTGCAAGAACCGTTCTTACCTATGCAAAACCACAATGTGGTGTAGTGATTGCTTTTTGATCTGCTAAAAGAACCCTCTTCATTGAAATCGATTCAACTAAAGTGAGAGAGACAGACACCCGCTAGCCATCTTTATGCAACGAAATTACATGTCAGTTGAAGGAACCTGTCTCGCGTAAGCGTACGCGTAATGTCGGTCCGGGCCGCTTCATCTCACAATACCGCCGAATCAAGTATCAACTAGTAACGGCAAGCAATATGTATACACCCACGCCCACAACTCGTTTGTGTTCTACTCGAGATCTCATCTACGCATAGACCTAGCTCAGATGCCACTGTTGGGGAATGTTGCATGGGAAACAAAAAATTTCCTACGCACACACAAGATCTATCCATGGTGATGAGCATCTACGAGAGGGAGAGTGAATCTACATACCCTTGTAGATCGCTAAGCGGAAGCGTTAAGAAACGTTGTTGATGTAGTCGAACGTCTCCGCGATCCAAATCGCAAGTCGTCCCTCGATCCGATCACGAACTAGTGCCGAACGGACGGCACCTCCGCGTTCAACACACGTACGGCTTGATGACGCCTTCACCTCCTCGATCCGGCGAGCGATGATGAAGTAGTAGATGAGTTCCGGCAGCACGACGGCATGGTGATGGTGGTGAGGAACAATCTCTGCAGGGCTTCGCCAAGCACTACGGAGATTGTGACGGGAGAACTAGAGGGTTAGGGTTGCCGACACACGGCTTGGGAAATCTTGATCAATCCCGTGTGCTAGCCCTGCCCCTCTATTTATATGTTGAGCCTTGGGGTCTAAACTTGGAGTAAAAGCCTTTTCCAGGTCGGTTTTGCCCGCACAAGGTCGGTTTGGCCCGCAGGGAAAGAGTCCAACTCGGATCCCTGCAGTACCGCGCACAAGCGGTAGTACCGCTCACGAGCGGTAGTACCGCTTGAGCGGTAGTACCGCTTCACACAAGCGGTAGTACCGCTTATGCGGTAGTACTGCCTTACCAGCGGTAGTACTGCTTAAGGCAGCAGCAAAACTTCCTTTTGCACTTTCCAATACCTCGTGGGCTTTACGCCTTTGGCTCATATAAAGTGTTGCTGCACCCGAACACTTCGGTAAACATCCGGAACCCCTTCCGGTGAATTCCGGAACCCTTCCGGAGATCAAAACACTATTATCACATATATCAATCTTTACCTCCGGACTCTTCCGGAGATCCTCGTCATGTCCGGGATCTTTATCCGGGACTCCGAACAACCTTCGGTCACCAACAAAATAACTCAACTATACTAATCGTCACCAAACGTTAAGTGTGTAGACCCTGCGGGTTCGAGAACTATGTAGACATGACCGAGACACCTCTACGGCCAATAACCAATAGCGGGACCTGGATGCCCATATTGGCTCCTACATATTCTACGAAGAACTTTATCGGTCGAACCTCTATGTCAAGGATTCAGTTAATCCCGTATACTGTTCCCTTTGTTCTTCGGTATGTTACTTGCCCGAGATTCGATCGTCGGTATCTCTATACCTAGTTCAATCTCGTTACCAGCAAGTCTCTTTACTTGTTCCGTAATACAAGATCTCGTGGCTAACATTTTAGTCACATTGCTTGCAAGGCTCATTGTGATGTTGTATTGCCGAGTGGGCCCTGAGATACCTCTCCGTCACACGGAGTAACAAATTCCAGTCTTGATCCATGCCAACCCAACAGACACCCTCGGAGATACCTGTAGAGCACCTTTATAGTCACCCAGTTACGTTGCGACGTTTGATACACACAAGGTATTCCTCCGATGTCAGGGAGTTGCATGATCTCATGGTCATAGGAACAGATACTTGACATGCAGAAAACAATAGCAATAAACTGACACGATCATATGCTACGTTTATAGTTTGGGTCTTGTCCATCACATCATTCTCCTAATGATGTGATCCCGTTATCAAATGACATCTCATGTCAATGGCTAGGAAACCTTAACCATCTTTGATCAACGAGCTAGTCAACTAGAGGCTTACTAGGGACACAGTGTTGTCTATGTACCCACACATGTATTTGAGTTTCCAATCAATACAATTATAGCATGGATAATAAACGATTATCATGAACAAGGAAATATAATAATAACCAATTTATTATTGCCTCTAGGGCATATTTCCAACACTATAGTGCTATATCCATGGCTCACGCTCATGTGTTGCGTAAGATTTAAAAAGGTTTGAGAACATAAAAAGTGTGAAACAATTGCTTGACTTGTCATCAGGGGTGTGCATGATTTAGATACTTTGTGTGGGGAAGATGGAGCATAGCCAGACCATATGATTTTGTAGGGATATGCTTTCTGAGGCCATGTTATTTTGAAAGGACACAATTGCCTTGTTAGTATGCTTGAAGTATTATTGTTTTTATGTCAATATTAAAATTTTGTTTTGAATCTTACGGATCTGAATATTCATGCCACAATAAAGAGTATTACATTGATAAATATGTTAGGTAGCATTCCACATCAAAAATTCTGTTTTTATCATTTACCTACTCGAGGACGAGTAGGAATTAAGCTTGGGGATGCTTGATACGTCTCCAACATATCTATAATTTTTGATTCTTCCATGCCATTATATTATCTATTTTGGATGTTTTATATGCATTAATATGCTATTTTATATTATTTTGGGGACTAACCTATTAATCTGGTGCCTAGTGCCAGTTTCTGTTTTTTCCTTGTTTTTGAGTATTGCAGATAAGGAATATTAAACGGAGTCCAAACGGAATAAAATCTTTGGAATGATTTTTCTTGGACCAGAAGAAACCTGCCAGACTTGGAGACAAAGGCAGGAGACCTGCCGGGAGATCACAAGCTAGCAGGGTGCGCCCTAGGGGGGGCGCGCCCCCTGGCTCGTGGCCCCACGCCAGACCTCCTAACCCTATTCTTCGGCCTATAAATTCCCAAATATTCCCCCAATACCAAAAAGAGCCACGAAAATACTTTTCCGCCGCCGGAACCCTCTGTTCCCGTGAGATTCCATCTTGGAGCCTTTTCCGGTAATCTGCCGGAGGGGGATTCGATCATAGAGGGCATCTACATCAACTCCATTGCCCTTCCGATGATGCGTGAGTAGTTCACCACAGACCTTCGGGTCCATAGCTAGTAGCTAGGTGCTTCTTCTCTCTCTTTGTTCTTCAATACCATGTTCTTCATGATCTTCATGGAGATCTATCCGATGTAATACTCTTTTGCGGTGTGTTTGTCAAGATCTGATGAATTGTGGGTTTATGTTCAGATTATCTATGAATATTATTTGAATCTTCTCTAAATTCTTATATGCATGAGTTCATATCTTTGCAAGTCTCTTCGAGTTATTGGTTTGGTTTGGCCAACTAGATTGGTAATTCTTGCAATGGGAGAAGTGCTTGGTTTTGGGTTCAATCTTGCGGTGTCCTCACCCAGTGACAAAATAGGGGTAGCGAGGCACGTATTTGTATTGTTGCCATCAAGGGTAAAAAGATGGGGTTTTCATCATATTGCTTGAGTTTATCCCTCTACATCATGTCATCTTACCTAATGCGTTACTCTGTTCTTCATGAACTTAATACTCTAGATGCAGGCAGGAGTCGGTCGATGTGTGGAGTAATAGTAGTAGATGCAGAATCGTTTCGGTCTACTTGACACAGACGTGATGCCTATATGCATAATAATTGCCTTGGATATCTTCATAATTATTCGCTTTTCTATCAATTGCTCGACAGTAATTTGTTCACCCACCGTATTATTTCCCTTCATGAGAGAAGCCTCTAGTGAAACCTATGCCCCCGGGTCTATTTTCCATATTATATTTTCAGATCTATAAACCCAAAATACCAAAAGTACGCAATCTTTTTACTTTTGTTTTACTTTTCGTTTTAGCAATCTTATCTATCTATCTCTATCAGATCTCATCCTTGCAAGTAACCGTGAAGGGGTTGACAACCCCTTTATAGCGTTGGGTGCAAATGTTGGATTATTTGTGTAGGTACATCTATTGGGGACTTGCTTGTATCTCCTACTGGATTGATACCTTGGTTGTCAACAACTGAGGGAAATACTTATCTACTTTGCTGCATCACCCTTTCCTCTTCAAGGGAAAACCAACGCATGCTCAAGAAGTAGTAGGGAGCGAGAAGGCACCACGAGACTGCAATGCCCCCCAGGGGCGAGGCGGATTTATAGGCGTAACTGCAGCCGCGAAGCGTCGTGGGAGGGCAGGCGTCGTGCGCCTCTCGGGCGCCATGGGGCAGTTCGATCGGCGCAGTCCCACCTGCGTAGCCTCGCCTGCCGATTGTCGGGTCATGCCCTCGTGGCCCGAAGAGTGGAAACCCAAGGGAGCAACAACATTCAAGGAAGGGCAATGATGGCCGGCGGTGCACACGGATGTCGCATCAGTTTGACTTAGGGCGGTTCGTGACACCCTCGGGGAGCGGGGACGTCGCCGCCCAGGCGCCCGATGCGCGCCAGTCCTGGCCCGCGGGCGTTTGGGGGCCGCAACGCTTCGGGCCATCCTCCCGGCTTCACCCAGAAGCCGGCTCGAGCGCGCCTTGGGCCCGGGGGCTTCTGTCGGCGTTCTGGGAATGGGGGTACCCAGACCTGCCTGCCTGCGGCCCAGGGCATGGCCCACCTCGTCAACCAAGCACGGCCTGGCGGGCCCGCACCCAAGAGAAGGCCCTCGCGAGGGCCCTGGGCTCGCGAGGAAGAACAACACCAACACCAACACCAAGACCGAAATCCCGCTCTGGAGGGGGCCTGAGCAAGCCGATCCTTCGCCGGTCTTGGTGTTGTTCTTCCTCGCGAGCCCAGGGCCCTCGCGAGGGCCTTGTCTTGGGTGCGGTCTTGCCAGGCTGCGCCTTGCTGCCGAGGTGGGCCATGCCCTGGGCCGCAGGCAGGCAGGTCTGGGTACCCCCGTTCCTAGAACGCCGACAGTAGCCCCCGGGCCCAAGGCGCGCTCGAGCTGGCTTCCGGGCTAAGCCTTGAG
The DNA here is from genome assembly GCA_039707655.1 of Elymus sibiricus. Classification (NCBI taxonomy): domain Eukaryota; kingdom Viridiplantae; phylum Streptophyta; class Magnoliopsida; order Poales; family Poaceae; genus Elymus; species Elymus sibiricus. Next base: position 157,977,446 of record CM077673.1, read on the forward strand.
GACGGCCTGAAGTGCCGCGTGCCCCAAACGCCTGCGGGCCAGGACTGGCGCGCGTCGTGTGGTTGATGTCGGGCGTCCAACGTCCCTTCGGCCACCGCTCGAATCGACAAAAGCCTGACTTCCAGCGCCGAGCCATTACTGCTTTCCTCTTCTGCACACCTGCTCATACTCCCAGATCCCTGGCCTTAGCAGAGACCTCTCCAGATCCCGGCGCCGCACCGTCCTCCTCCTCGTCGCGTTGGCCCTACGAACTTCCCGATGGCCCCCACCAGCAAGCCGAAGCCAGAGGCCCAGAGCTCAGCCTCTGCTCCCGTCTCACCGGCGCTTTCGGAGTCCACCATTGCCAAGGACGGAGACCTCGTCCCGGTGCTCCCGTCGACGGCGGACGGGACCAACGAGTGGGGGCGGACCTTGATATGCGGCGGCTCCTCGGAGAAGCGGCCCTCGTCCAGGTCGGCCTATCCTTTCTTTCTCCATAGCGTCTTCGCCGGGGTCGTCCCACCTTTCTCCACGTTCTTCACCGCCATCCTTGACCACTACGGGATTCAAGCTCTTCATATCCAGCCCAACTCCATCCTGCTCTTGTCCGTCTTTGCCTTCTACTGCGAGGCTTTCGTGGGCGTGAAGCCTTTGGTGGCCCTCTTCCGCCATTTCTTCAGCTTGCGCATGCATGATGGAACTCAACGGTCGGCGTGCGTCTCCTTCGTCGCGGTCCAGAGCGGTAACATGCTCTTAAAGGCCGGGAAGAAGGTGGAGAACTTCAGGCACCGCTGGGTCTTCATGGATCTCAATAGCACCAACCCCCGCTTGGATCAGCCGAAGGGGCTGCCGGAGAAGACCCCCGCGTGGAGCTCCGCGAAGCTTTCTGACCCCCGGGCCAGGCCCGTCCTGGAGCGGATTTCTCGTGATATCAGTGCCAGGAAGCTGACTGGGGGGATGATAGTTAAGGAGTTCTTGACGCAGCGCCTGGCACCCCTCCAGTCTCATTCTACGCCCTTGTGGGACTATCAGGGCAGCGGCGACAACCTCAGGCTTCGGTCCGCACGCATAACCCCCGAGGAACTAAACAGGGTTGTGACAACCCTGCTCAACGGCGACCCCGGTGATCTCCCCGACGCCTACGCCCCGCTGTACCGCCGCGACGACGGAGCCGATCTGTTCGCCGCGATGCCTGTCTTCAACGAACTGGGGCTCTCCCCAGCTGTGGGCCTTGACTCCTCGGTGATGGTGTCCTCCGGCGACACCACGGGCGGGGAGGATTCGGAGAAGATAGCGGACGACGACCTGGCGGGGGCATCTCCCCTGTCGCAGAGCATGCTCTTGCGTGATCTTGAGGACGACGACGATGTTGGTGAAGCTTCTGCTACAGGCTCTCTGCGTCCCGCCAAGGTCCTCAGGGGGCTAGGACCGGCTCCCCGTGCCACACGGTCCGCCTGCCTGGCGACCCCCAGGAAGCGCGGAGCAGAGTCTCCCCCGGTGTGCCCTGCCTCTGCCAGCAAGGCGGTTGAAGTGCCGGCCTCGCCCCCGCCCGGATCGCAGCCCGCGGGCAAGGCGGACGAGGCCGGGGCCATGGCGATCCCTCCAGCGGCTGCCCTTTCGGACAGTGCCCCTGCTCCCCCGCGTGGTGGTGCCCTCACCGAGAAAGGCGAGGGCGCCCCCGTCGTCATCGAAGCGGAGAGGAAGAGGAAGTGGGTCGACGTTGAAGAGTAAGTAACCCGGCTCGGCCTTGGTCGCCTGCCGGTAGCTTGTGTGCTGATGATTCTTCCTTTGCCTGGTGACCAGGAATGCCGCCGCACTGAAGATGAGGACGAAGAAGGAGGGCGTCAAGCCGAAGGCGCCTTCTGAGGCTCCGACCGCTCCTGTCGTCCTGCCGTTGCCCGACGAGGCGCCTGACGCTGCGGGTGTGGGGGCTCACGAGGCGACCCTCCTGGCCGCTTCCGCGGAGCCCCCTGAGCCCCCGATGCCTGTTTTCATGGCCGCTCCTTCCATCGGGGGCGTGTCGGCGTTGCTGCCCCGGGAGCCAGCCCCCAACGGCCAGCTGCGCTAGGACTCGTCTGCATCCACCTTACCTGTGGTCGTGGCAGAGCCTCCGGTGCCTCCTGCTCCTCGTGCTTCTGCTGCTCCAGGGGCGTCTCCTGTGACGGCATAGGCGACTCCCCCTGACGAGGCCTTGGTGTCTGCATTGCGTGGCCCCGGTGTCCTGGATGGGGCCTACACCGCTCTGGGTCAGGTTCGGGACGCCCTCGGGGGCGCTGACGATCGCCTCGCGAGTGGGCGCCTGTGGCTCCTCTCTGGGTGGCTCCAGGCCGACGCCTCTGTCGTGGCTGTTTGGGGCCAGGCCAAGGCCACCGTGGGGGAGAGCGAAAAGGAGGCCGCGTCAGCCAAGGCAGCCCGCGAGGCGGCACTGACCGACGCGGCGTCTGCTGCACGGCGTTGTGGCGAAGCGGAGGCCCACTTGAAGGTTCTTCAGGAGGAGAAGTCCGCGCTTGCGGAGCAGCTGCATCAGCAGGAGGAAATCCTCAAGACCTGCAGGGCCAAGCTTGCCGCTCGGGACTCCGAGCTGTCCCAGGCAGCGGCAAGCCAAGCCGTGGAGCGAGGAAGTCGCTTCGGAAAAGGCCCGGCTCGACACCAGGGAGAAGGCTCTTGCCGCGGTTGAGGAGAAAAAGGCCGCGAAGCTCAGCGCCTTTCCCTTCGTCGAGCTCAGGCTTCGCCAAGCGCTCCACTCCCTCTGCCGGGATGGGTTTGCGGAGCCCCTGGTGGCTCCGGAGAGCAGCTTCGCGGAGCTCGCTTCAAAACTCGTCGAGGTGCTGGAGGGCGCCGTTGCCAAGGTAGAAGGGGTCTTGGAGAGCGAGTGCCGCGACCTCTTTTCTGAGGCCGCGACGCGCGTCTTCAGCCACCTTCACCTTCGCGAGCCGGGGTTTGACTTTGACTCCGTGATTCGCCCGGTCGCCCCCGAGGTCCGCGCCAGTGCTGCGGTGGCGGTGAAGGGCGCCGTGGAGGCGCTGGTGAAGAGGTTCACCTACGTCACCATTCCTCCGCATCCTGAAGCTGCAAGGGTTAGCGGCGAAGGAGACGACACCAGCGATGTCGACAATGAGTTCCCCGCGGCTGGGACGAGTGGTGGCGGTGGTTCCTCCTAACTCATCTTCCTTGTTCCTTTCCTGCAACGTTCATCGTGCCCCGCGGAGGCATTAAACTTGTTTGTATTTGCGAAAACTTTTAATGCTTGTAATAACTGTTGAACTATGTGATTGCTTCTTCGCCTTGTTTCCTTCCTGCTTGCTGTGATGCTCTGCGTCGGTAGGGCCCTGCCCCGCGCATACCTCAGCCGCCGTTGGGCCGTCCGGATCACTAGGACGGTTCCAAGGGGTGAGGGGCTACAGGACCAGTGAGGCTCCTGAGTCGCAATGCTCAGGAGTCCCCCTTGACGTACGAGCAGCCCTCATGAAGGGAACATGGTGAAGATTGGGTTAACTTGAAAATTTCGAGCACCTTGCACTCTGCGTCGGCAGGGCCCAGCCCCGCGCATACCTCAGCCGCCGTTGGGCCGTCCGGATCACCAGGACGGTTCCAAGGGGTGAGGGGCTATAGGACCAGTGAGGCTCCTGAGTCGCGATGCTCAGGAGTCCCCCTTGACGTACGAGCTCCAGCGTCCTCCTTAGGGGTTTTGAGCGCTTTTGAGCTCTGCGTCGGCAGGGCCCGGCCCCGCGCTTACCTCAGCTGCCGTTGGGCCGTCCGGATCACCAGGACAGTTCCAAGGGGTGAGGGGCTACGTGGCCAGTGAGGCTCCTGAGTCGCGATGCTCAGGAGTCCCCCTTGACGTATGAGCGGCTCCCATACCTTTCCTCGGTAGCTTTTCCTGAGAGGGGCGTGTGAAGACCAGGTTTGGCAGACCTGGGGAGGTGGCGTGTATCAGGCTTGGCCCGGTAGTAGCCCCCATGCAGCCCCCTCACGCATACATCCCAGGGGAACGTAGCGAGATGGGGCCGCGAGGGGCCTTCCTGAGGTTGGATCCAGCCACTGGGGTGCCCTCAGTTGTTTATCCCCAGCACGGAGCGTAGGGCTTCCACATTGCGTGGGCATAGTCATTGGTGGACCGTGTTGTCCGCCAGCACGGGGCATGGGGCTTCCACCTTGCGTGGGCATAGTCATTGGTGGACCGTGTTGTCCGCCAGCACGGGGCATGGAGCTTCCACCTTGCGTGGGCGTACAGCCCATTGAGTTTGTATGCGTGGCTGGCACGGTAGAACTGCGAGGTGTATCTAGGAGCTCGCGAGGGTGCTTTGGCCTCGCGAGGTCCCTACCTCAAAGGCGGTTTGCGCCTGGATCTTCTTGTAGATAGCTCCGTCCGAGGTCCTGCAAATTTTGGAGAAGCCTGCGCCGAATGTGCTCCCGAGGGCCACCGCATGAGAGGGCCAAGCACCAGTGACCCCAGGAGGTGACGTGAGCGGGGCCGGCCCGCCAGATAGAGCTCAGCCACTGGATTTGTCGACGCTGCAGGGACAGACCCGAGCACAGACGCCGTGCCCAGTCCTCTCGAGAAGCGGTCGAAGGTAGGATCATTCGGTTACGGCGACAGTCACGCCGGCAAAGGGCCGTGCAGGCAAGGTGAAACGTTAGGAAATAGATCATATGCATGAAAAGTTACCGAAACATGCGTAAATGGGGCGGCTGCAGGGGTACGCCCTGGTCGCCTGAGGATAATGCGGCCCGGTGGGCGCCCTCAAATGGAGTGAACCAAAAAGTTACCTGTCACAAACCAAAAAATCACCTGGCGGCCCTGCCGCTGAAGAGTCGAAGCTGCCATCGTGGCCTGATCTTGTACCTTCGTGAGCGTGACCTTCATGAGCCTGTCGTTTCCCGAGGCTCGGGACCCATGCTCGGTCCGGGCATCTCCTCCAACCCCTCGTCGCGCCTCACCAGGCAAGGTATGAGCATGGCCCGGGCCAGGCGCTGGAACGTGGCGCCTGCGTTCGCCAGGCCGAAGGGCATGCAGACGTTGTTGTGCGGGTAGACCCATCTGCGATTAGCGCGTGTCGGCCAGGAGAGGCCCTGGGATGCAGCCCTATTGATTGCGAGCGCGTTGACGCAGACGCGTGGCTTGTTGGCCGGGCCAACGATGGCGGCTGCGCTTGGTGGTGTAGGGAAGCTCCCGCCTCGCATGGCCTATGCGTCCTGAAGCTCCTCGATCGCTCTGATGACGGACTCTTGCGAGCTCGGTGCCTCGCGCCGTGCTCCTGGCTCGAGCAGACGCGCGCCAGGACGCGCCTCCAGGTCGTGCCCGAGTGCCTCCCTTGTCTCATTGGCCAGGCCGGAAGCTCCCCGGATGGAAGCCCCCGAGCCCGACCCAAGGGGGGCGCCGAGCACGCTTTCCTATGCGATGGAAGGTGGGGCCCCGTCCCGGGGCGCAGAGCCTGAGGCGCCGTCCTTGGAGGTTCCAGCCCCCTGGCGTCCTGCGGGGAGGAGCTGCTTCTTCTTCTTGCGTGTATCCTCACGAGGCAGGGCATCCTCCTCGCCGTCCGAGCGCTCGGCCGCCGCAGCATGGTAAGCACGCTCGAGGGAGCAGACGGCATCTTTCTCATCACAGGCGACTATGATGATGCCACCACTCCCTGACATCTTGAGGACATTGTAGCCGTGATGAGTCACCACCATGAACTTGGCGAGGGCCGGGTACCAAAGGATCGCATTGTACGGGAGGTGGATGTGTGCGACGTTGAAGACGATGATCTCGGTGTGGTAGTTCTTGCGTCCGCCGAAGGTGACGGGCAGGCGCACTTGCCCAATGGGGACGGTGGACCCGTCAGTGACTCCCGAGAAGGTCTTGGTCGACATGACTTGGTCGTACGGTACTTGGAGCGTCTCGAAGGTCTCAATGGAGAGGACATTGAGCCCCGCTCCACTGTCGATGAGGGTCTTGGTGACGAGGACGTTGCTGATGGTCGGAGTGCACACCATGGGGAGCATGCTGATACATCTCCATCGTATCTATAATTTTTGATTGTTTCATGCCAATATTGTACAACTTTCATATACTTTTGGCAACATTTTATACTATTTTTGGGACTAACGTATTGATCCAGTGCCCAGTGCCAGTTCCTGTTTGTTGCATGTTTTTTGTTTCACAGAATATCCATACCAAACGAAGTCCAAACGTGATAAAAACTTACGGAGATTTTTTTGGAATATATGTGATTTTTGGGAAAAAGCATCAACGCGAGACGATGCCCGAGGGGCCCACAAGCCATAGGGGCGCGCCCCAGGGGGTAGGGCGCGCCCTGGACCTTTGTGGTCACCCCGTAAGGCGGTTGGTCCCCTTCTTTTGCCGCAAGAAATCTAATATCCGGATAAAAATCGTGTTAAAATTTCAGCCCAATCGGAGTTACGGATCTCCGGGAATTTAAGAAACAGTGAAAGGCCAGAATTTGGGAAGGCAGAAACAGAAGGAAACAGAGAGAGAGATCCAATCTCGGAGGGGCTCTCGCCCCTCCACCGCCATGGAGGCCATGGACCAGAGGGGAAACCCTTCTCCCATCTAGGGGGAAGTACAAGGAAGAAGAAGAAGGAGGGGGGCTCTCTCCCCCTCTCTCCCGGTGGCACCGGAGCGCCGCCGGGGCCATCATCGTAACGGCGACCTACACCAATAACTTCGCCGCCGTCATCACTAACTCACTCCCCCTCTATGCAGTGGTTCAACACATCTTCTCTCCGCTGTAATCTCTTCTTAAACATGGTGTTCAACGCTATATATTATTTCCCAATGATGTATGGCTATCCTATGATGTTTGAGTAGATCCGTTTTGTCCTATGGGTTGATTGATGATCATGATTGGTTTGAGTTGCATGTTTTATTATTGGTGCTGCCCTATGGTGCTCTCCGTGTCGCGCAAGCATGAGGGATCCCCGTTGTAGGGTTGGCAATATGTTCATGATTCGCTTATGGTGGGTGGCGTGAGTGACAGAAGCACAGACTCGAGTAAGTAGGTTGTTTACGTATGGGAATAAAGAGGACTTGATACCTTATAAAGCTATGGTTGGGTTTTACCTTAATGATCTTTAGTAGTTGCGGATTGTTGCTAGAGTTCCAATCATACGTGCATATGATCCAAGTAGAGAAAGTATGTTAGCTTATGCCTCTCCCTCATATAAAATTGCAATAATGATTACCGGTCTAGTTATCGATTGCCTAAGGATAAATAACTTTCTTGTGACAAAAAGCTCTCTACTAAGACTAACTTAGTTGTTTCTTCATCTAAACAGCCCCTAGATTTTATTTACGTGTTCTTTATTATCTTGCAAACCTATCCTATCACACCTACAAAGTACTTCTAGTTTCATACTTGTTCTAGGTAAAGCGAACGTTAAGCATGCGTAGAGTTGTATCGGTGGTCGATAGAACTTGAGGGAATATTTGTTCTACCTTTACCTCCTCATTGGGTTCGACACTCTTACTTATCGAAAGAGGCTACAACTGATCCCCTATACTTGTGGGTTATCACATGCCGGCCATGGCCGAGCACCTGGGCTGATCCCTCGAGTCGAAGGTGATTGCAGTCTGGGACCACTTGAGGGGACACATGGGTTCAGGCTTTGGGAGAGCTACGTTCACCTCCCGCGTGAACTGCTTGAAGATGCGGTTCGACGCTGGGGCTTGGGCGCCGCCCAGGATACAGGCTACCGCCCTAACCTCCTGGAAGCCCCCAGCGCCATCATCTTGCCTGTCCTCTTCTTTCCTTCTGGGTGGTGGCGGTAGTGGTGGTAGGCCGGCCTCACGAGGACGGGCCTCACAAGGCTGGCCACGGCGTGACCCCTCCGGAGGGTCGTCACACCAGCGGTCCTCCCGAGCTTGATCGCGCCAGTGGTCCTCTTGAGGCCGGTCTCGCCAGTCGTAATGAGGCTCCCGGTTGTCCCAACGGCCTCCGCCACGTCCGAAGCCACGGTCCACGCGTCCAGGGCCCCGGCCGAAGTGCTCGTCGCGGACCAGCCTGAGCTCCTGGCAGTCGATGGTGTCGTGGTTGTTGGTGCCGTGGAAGATGCAGGTCGGTCTCCCTCCTACGGGGTGTTCCTCGCCTCGGCTGCGCTTCGGCTCAGGCTCGGCCGCAAGTACCGCTGGGGCCTTGCGCTTCGCCTCCTTGGCCTTGGTCTTCTTTTCCTCTGGCTCTGCCATCGGAGACTCGCGGAGCGACAGGCGGCCCTCTTCGTCCTTGGCACACCTGTTCGCCAGGTTCAACATCTCCAGGGCTGAGCACAGTTCGTCGTTCATGGCGAGCTCCTCCTTCATCTTGAGGTCCATGACGCCGTCGGTGAACGCGGAGATGATAGCCTCATCCGACGCCCTCGGGACTTTGAGGCGTGTAGTCGTGAAGCGCTGTATGAATTTGTGCAGGGTCTCTCCCTCCTGCTGCTTCACACGTCGCAGGTCGTTCACGGTGAGCGCGTGGTCGCGGGTGCCTTGGAAGTTGGCGACGAAGCGCTTGCGCAGGTCGTCCCAGGAGGTGATGGACCCCTCCGGGAGGTTGAAGAGCCAGGAGAGCGCGCCACCCTTGAGCGCCATGGGGAACTAGCATGCCATGACCTTGTCGTCTCCACCGGCCGCCCGGATGCTCAGCGAGTAGAGCTGTAGGAACTCGGCGGGATCCGGGGTGCCATCGTAGCGAGGGGGTAGGTCACGCTTGAACTTGCAGGGCCACGTGGTTGGATGGAGCTCTGGGGCGATGGCGAGGCACCCCACCGGCTCGACGGGTGCTGCGTGTGCGGGAGGGACCCGGTCTTGGCGCTCCCGAGGGGCCACCTCGAGTGGTGCCCGGTCACGGCCCTGGTTCGGTAGCGCGGGGAGCACACGCGCGTCGACGCGCGGCCGGGGCACCACCTGGCAGCTTACTTCATCTCTCGCCCTTGTCCGCGGTTCGCGGGGCTGGTCACACGGGCGCGCTTCATGCCTGGGCTCGGGGTCGACTTCGCGCTGCGGAGGAGGTGGCGGCGCATCGTGGGCCACGTCGTCTGCCAGGGAAGGCCAGGGTCGAAACGAGTAGGAGAGCACTGAAGCGTCGCTGGCAGCGATAACGAGCTCCGCAATGCATCGAAGCCAGTCGTCATGGCGGTCAGGGGCGGGGCGGTAGCGGAGCAGCTTGTGCGCCATGGCGAGTGCACCCCAGCCGCGCGGCGTCACAGGTCGAGCGTGGGAGGATGACCTGGTAGCCGGAACAATCGACGGAGTGGCGGTGTGGCCGTCGCGCCGTGCGGTGACCGGCTGGGAGGAGTCTTGTTGCTCGTGGGCCTCCGGGCCCGTGGCGGCGTTTGCCACAGGTGAGGGTGGCCGGCGCGCGGCGGCGTGGCCCACGGGCGCCGTCTGGGCGACGCGGGCAGCTCGGCGCTCGGCGCGGGCTCGGCGAGCGTCAGACATCGGAGCGGCGAGGCGGAGGAAGAGATTGGCTTGAGGAAGACTTCGACACGCCCCCTACTAGGCGTGCCAAATGTCAGATTTCGGGCTCCGCAAAACCGCAAGAAGTTCGAACACAGGGGCGTGTGCGAAGATCCCCTGCAGCCTCGCCCTACCTAGCTCGCTACTCGATGATTGCTACGACGAACTCGCAAGATGACGAGGAAGAAGGTGCACATGATGATTTACCCAGGTTCGGGCCGCTGCGAAGCGTAATACCCTACTCCTGCTTTGGTGGATTGCCTCTCGAGGAGGTGTAGTGGATGAACTAGTATAGTGGTCAGGAGCCTCGCGAGGGCACTCGAGTGGTGTTCTTGGCTCTCGGCCCCGTTGGGTGTTATCTTCTCTCTCTGTTCGTCCTCTTCCCTTTCTACGGTGCAGACTACCCTCTATATATATCAGCGGCCCAGGTCCTCTTCCCTTATCGTAATGGCGGGAAGGGATCCCACAACGGCCAAATTTGAAGGGGGACAGGAGTACATCCCCGCCCTATCCAAAGGTGGTCTTCGCCTACAAAGTAGCTATCGATGATGCAGAGGTGGGCTCGGCGATGACATCCGTCCTGCTGGGCTCGTGGTCGTGGTCTTGTTGCACCGGAATGGAAACCTTTGGGTGGCGCTTTGGGAACCCGCGCACGTCCTTGCTCCCTTTGCACCAAAGGAGAAACTGTACCGTCTGGCGCGCTGGCGCCCGCCTGTCCTTCCTTGCGTCATCCTTGACTCCTGAGGCCGGGTTCTGCATAGAGATCTCCGCCGCTCCGGAGGGGGCCTGAGGAAGCTGATCCTTCGCCGGTCTTGGTGTTGTTCTTCCTCGCGAGCCCTGGGCCCTCGCGAGGGCCTTGTCTTGGGTGCGGTCTCGCCAGGCAGCGCCTGGCTGATGAGGTGGGCCATGCCCTGGGCCGCAGGCAGGCAGGTCTGGGTACCCCCGTTCCCAGAACGCCGACAGGTGCTGCTCACCCAGGCCCACTTCAGGAGCCCATCTTCTGGTATATATTCCTTAAAAACCTAAAAAAAATTAGGAGGACGACTTTCGGGACGAAGCGCCGCCGCCTCGAGGCGGAACTTGGGCAGGAGTACTTTTGCCCTCCGGCGGAGCGATTCCACCGGGGGAACTTCCCTCCCAGAGGGGTAAATCAAAGCTATCGTCATCACCAACACCCCTCTCATCTTTGGGAGGTCAATGTTCATCAACATCTTCAACAACACCTTCTTCTCTCAAACCCTAGTTCATCTCTTGTGTTCAATCTTTGTACCGGAACCTCAGATTGGTACCTGTGCGTGACTAGTAGTGTTGATTACCTTGTATAGTTGATTACTATATGGTTTATTTGGTGGAAGATTATATGTTCAGATCCATTATGCTATTCATTACTCCTCTGATCTTGAGCATGATTATTATTTGTGAGTAGTTACCTTTGTTCTTGAGGTCACGGGAGAATTCATGTTGCGAGTAATCATGTGAATTTGATATGTGTTCGATATTTTGATGATATGTATGTTGTGATTCCCTTAGTGGTATCATGTGAACATCGACTACATGACACTTCACCATTCATGTGCCTAAGGGAATGCATTGTGGAGTAGTTATTAGATGATGGGTTGCTAGAGTGACAGAAGCTTAAACCCTAGTTTATGCGCTACTTCGTAAGGGGCTGATTTGGATCCACATGTTTAATGCTATGGTTAGACTTTGTCTTAATACTTTTCTCGTAGTTGCGGATGCTTGCGAGGGGGTTAATCATAAGTAGGTTGTTAGTTCAAGTAAGAACAACACCTTAGCGCCGGTCCACCCGCATATCAAATTATCAAAGTAGCGAACACGAATCAAACCAACATGATAAAAGTGACTAGACGAAATTCCCGTGTACCCTCAAGAACACTTTGCCTATTACTAGTGATTGTTCTGGCCTGTCCTTTGCCTCAAAAGGATTGGGCTACCTTGCTGCACCTTGTTTACCGTTGCCGTTACTTGCTCGTTACAAAATACCTTGCTATCAAACTATCTGTTACCTACAATTTCAATGCTTGCAGAGATTACCTCGCTGAAAACCGCTTGTCATTTCCTTCTGCTCCTCGTTGGGTTCGACACTCTTACTTATCAAAAGGACTATGCTTGATCCCCTATACTTGTGGGTCATCAAGGCACATCTTTCCACTCCTCCCACATGCATCTCAAGTAATGGGTCCACGAAGTCAATGCGGCGGAGCCAGCGGCAGAGGCAAGGAAGCCCCTCAAATGGTCCAACACTCCCATCATCTTCGATGTCGAGGATCACCCTAATCGCATCACCGCGGTCGGGTGCGTTCCATTGTTGGTTTCACCAACGGTTCGCAACCTTAGAGTCTCAAAGATGTTGGTCAACAGTGGGGCCGGCCTGAACCTTATTTCGCACGATGTGATCAAGCGGCTGCAGATCCCCGATTCAGACCTCAAACTGACGGACTCCTTCTAAGGAGTGGACGGGGGGTGATATCAGCCAAAGGGAAAGATAACCATCCCATTCACATTCGGCAGCGAACTCAATTTCAGGACAGAGAGGGTCGTCTTCGACGTCAGCAAGATGTCACTACCGTAGAATGGGATCCAGGGCCGTCCGGCACTGGCGAAGTTCATGGCGGCGTATCACCACGCCTACAACACATTCAAAATGCCGGGGCCAATGAGCATCATCACCGTCCATGCCGAGAAGAAAGACGCGGTCCTCTGCATCGACAAGCTCTACCGGGAGGTAGTGGCAGCGTCTGCTGACGAGGCACTCGCTCCTGTCGGCAAAGCTCCCTAGGGGAAGAACAAGGATAAGAGTTTTGGCGAGTCTCGTAAGAACTCCGAGAAGCGCACAATAGAGTGCGGCACTGATACGTCTCCAACGTATCTATAATTTTTGATTGTTCCATGCTTTTATATTATCATTCTTGGATGTTTTATAATCATTTTATAGCAACTTTATATCAGTTCTTGGGACTAACCTATTGACATAGTGCCCAGTGCCAGTTGCTGTTTTTGCTTGTTTTTTACTTCGCAGAATATCAGTACCAAACGGAGTCCAATTGCCATGAAACTTTTTGGAGATTTCTTTTGTACCAGAAGACAACCAGGGAGCCAAAGAAGCACCTGGGAGGAAGCCCGTGTGGCCCACGATACACCAGGGCGCCAGAGGCCCCCAGCACGCCCTGATGTATCATGGGGCCCACGGAGCTCTTTTCCATCGCCTCTCAGCTCTATAAATTCTCAAAAATTCCATAAACCCTAGAGGAGTCGATGAAATACACTTCCATCCGCCGCAAGTTCAAGAACCGGGAGATCCAATCTAACACCATCACGGAGGGGTTCATCATCCTCATTGGTGCCTCTCCGATGATGCATGAGTATTCCACCATAGACCTACGGATTCGTAGGCATTAGCTAGATGACTTTCTCTCTAGCATTTCATTCTCAATACAATGGTCTCTTGGAGATCTATTTGATGTAATGACTTTTTGCGGTGTTTTTGTTGGGATCTGATGAATTTTGAGTTCATGATCAAATTATATCCATGAATATTATTTGAGTCTTCTTTGATCTCTTATATGCATGATTACTTATAGCCTCATATTTCTTCTTCGAATTTTTGGTTTAGTTAGGCCAACTAGATCGATTTTTCTTACCATGGGAAGAGGTGCTTTGTGATGGGTTCGATCTTGCGGTGTCCTCTCCCAGTGACAGAAGGGGCAACGAGGCATGCATGTATTGTTGCTATTAAGGATAACAAGATGGGGTCTGTTATTACATGAATAGATCTTGTCTACATCATGTCATCGTTCTTATTGCATTACTTCGTTTCTCCTTGAATTTAATACACTAGATGCATGTTGGATAGCGGTCGATGTGTGGAGTAATAGTAGTAGATGCAGAATCATTTCGGTCTACTAATCTTGGACGTGATGCCTATATAATGATCATCGCCTTGGATATCGTCATCATTATTTGATCTTCTCTCAATTGCCCAACAGTAAATTGTTTACCCACTGTGTGCTATACTCATGAGAGAAGCCACTAGTGAAATCTATAGCCCTCGGGTCTATTCTTTCAACATATTGCTTTCCGATCTATCTATTGTTGCTTTTGTTTTCAGATCTACTATCCCAAAAAACCAAAAATACCTTGCTGCGCTTTTTAATTGCTTCTCTTTTTTTGTGTTCTTGTACGATCTATTTATCCAATCTCATACAAACTAATCTATCTTTTTACCATGGAGAGATTGACAACCTCTCTTACGCATCGGGTTCCAAGTATTTGTTCTTTGTGTGGAGGTACCATTTACATAGTGTTGCTTGGTTCTCCTACTGGTTCGATAACCTTGGTTTCATAATTGAGGGAAATACTTACCGTAGTTGTGCTGCATCATCCCTTCCTCTTGAGGGAAATACCGACGCAGTCTCAAGCCACGTCAAAGGAATTTCTGGCGCCGTGGCCGGGGAGACCTCATCAACATCTATCAAGTTCCTAATCACAAATCTCATCTCCTTGCAATTTACATTATTTGCCATTTGCCTCTCGTTTTCATCTCCCCCACTTCACAAACATTTTCCGTTTTATTCGCCCTCTTTTCCGTTTGCCTTTTTGCTTGTTTGCTATCTTTGCTTGTGTTGCCAGGTGTCTTCTGTTTGCTTGCATCTTTGCTTGCTAAAAATCTATTGATATGGATCCTCTTCCACTTGCTAATCTTTTCAAAAGGACAAATAATGATGAACCAATTGCTAGTGAGTTGAGTGCACTTGATTATCTCTATGAAGTTTTGTTTGAAAATCATGAATCTGAAAATTTTGATGAAGTGTTGACAAAAGAAATTTATAAGGTGATTCATGATAGCTCCTCGATTGAAAATCATGATTGCAATGATGTTACTATAAATTCTATTAATGTCAAATATGTTAATGATATGCAAAACTACAAGCTTGGGGATGATAATTTTGTCATGTCCACTTCTTATTGCAATGATCATGATTGGGGTGATAATGCTTCTTATGATCTTGAAAATTTATTTTAGCCTCATGTTGAATATGTTATTGATAATAATGTTTGCAATAGTATCGAAAGTGGGTTTGGGAGAGCGTCAACTTTAGGTAAAAAGAATCCCACATATTTGGAGAGTGTTCAATCTTATGAATTTTTTGATAAAAGTGGGTTTGGAGAGGTCATAACTTTAGTTGATGATAATCCCACTATTTTGGAAGATGATAAAAACTTTATGCATGTTGATCATAAAGAGAGTATTGTTTATGATAGCTATATTGTTGAATTTGTTTATGATCCTACATGTAAATATTATGAGGGAGGAAATTATGGTTGTAGACATTTTCATGATACTAAATTACCTCTCTTCATGTTGAGATTGCTAATGTCTCTTTCTTCTTCCTTCCATATGCTAGTTTTTGCTTGCCTCTATAATTTATTTGCTTATAAAATGCCTATGCATAGGAAGTATGTTAGACTTAAGTGTGTTTTCCAAATTCTTCATGATGCTCTCTTTGTGTTGCTATTCTTATCTTTCATGAGGGCATCATTGAAATCCCAAGCCTATCTTAATGGCTATAAAGAAAGAGCTTTTTGGGAGGCAACCCAATGAATATAATTTATTTCTACCTTTTTCTTTCTGTTTTTGAGTGTTGACACAATTATTCTACTGTTATGATTGTGTTCTTTATGTTTTAAGTTGTGTTTCCGCCAAGTAAATCCTTTGGGATGATTCACAAGATGAGTAGAAACAATGCTGAATCTGAAACAGAAACTTTGACTCCAGTGCAGGAATTTTCGTTTTTTACTGGAGCGTGATAATGAGCTGAAATTTTAACAAAGTATTTATATACAAATTATATACGTTGTACTAATTTTTCGGAATTTTTAGAGTTATAAAAGTATGGTTAAAGTACAGATTACTACAGACTGTTCTATTTTTGACAGATTTTGTTTTCGTTGCATTGTGTGCATATTTTGATGAATCTATGGCTTGTCTTGGAGGGTATAAGCCATGGTAAAGTTAGAAGATAGTAGATATAATGCAATAATAAATTATGAATGGGTTTGCAACAATACTTAGAGTGGTGATTTGCTTTATTATACTAACGGATCTCACGAAGGTTTTGTTAAGTTTTGTGTGATTGAAGTTTTCATGTTTTGGGTGAGATCACGATGGATGAAGGAATAAGAAGTGAAAAGAGACTAAGCTTGGGGATGCCCATGGCACCCCAAGATAATATCCAAGGAAAAACAAGCAACTAAGCTTGGGGATGCCCCGAGTGGCATCCCCTGTTTCTTCTAACGACCATCGGTATTTTACTTGAAGCTATATTTTTATTCGTCACATATCATGAGTTTTGCTTGGACCGTCTTGTATTATTTGAGTATTTGCTTCATTTCATTTTTAGTTTGTCACAAGTATCCTTGATGGACACACCTATTTGAGAGAGACAAAATTATGCTATGATTTGTTAGAATTGCTCTACGTACTTCACTTAAATTTTTTTGAGCTATGGAATTGGTCAAGTGCTTCACTTATATCTTTTTGAGCATGGTGTGCTTTAAATTTTTGAAGAAATACTCTCATGCTTCACCTAGATTAATTTGAGAGTTAGTAAATTTTGAAGAAATTCTCTCATGCTTCACTTATATCATTTTGAGAGATGAAACTTTTATGCTCATGTTCTTCACTTAAATTTATCTAAGCTTGTCAAAAGCAAAGGCAATATATGAAACTAGTACCAAAGTGATATATATTCAAGAGGGATATAATAAAAACTTTCATGAAGATCATTGGGCAAATTAAACTTGATTCCTTGTAATAGTTTTGAGACATGATGATAGTAATATGTGAGTCATGTTGGTGAGTAATTATGCTTTAGTAAGAATATTCGTGTTAAGGTTTGTGATTCCCTATGCAAGCACGAAAGTGAATTGTTATGCAATGAAATAACATCCTACTTATGGTGCATTATTCGGTGTTAGTTATGCTTAATGCCCGTTTATGTGAATTTTCGTTTCTTGGTTGGTTGCTTCTCAATCTATTTGCTAGCCTCCATTTGTACTAGGTAGAAATACTACTTGTGCATCCAAAATCCTTAAACCCAGTTTTGCCATATGAGTCCACCATACCTACCTATATGCGATATTTCCGTGCCGTTCTAAGCAAATCTGTATGTGCCACCCCTTATTTTCAAAATGAATTTCCTTTTTGTGTGCGCGTACCGCTCATGAAACGGTAGGGGGTGTCCAATATTTTTCCATGCTAGATGTGTCATTCTCAAGATGAGTGTTTATTCACTTGTCATTGCACTAGAGTACGGCGGTAATAGTGATGCCCAGTCCCGAAATGAAAAAGAAATTTACTTTATGTTGTCAAATAATAAATTCCTTGGAAAGTGTTGGTATGGAAGGCAACTATGGATACGACTAGCCATGGATTGTGAAAGAACGGTGGAAAAAGGAATAAACTTTATTTTATGTTTGGGAACCGCCTATGATGTATCTAGCATAGAAAGTATTGAGAACTACTTGGTCATTTTCGTTGACAGGAAAAGCATGCCACCCAAAATATTTTTCTCTCTCAATTTAAGCTTTGAGCTCTGGCACCTCTACAAATCCCTACTCCCCTCTGTGAAGGGCCTATCTATTTACTTTATGCAATTTTTATTTTTAATTTGAGTCTCCATCTTCTCTTATAAATCACCAACTAGGGGGCACTATGATCATACTTGTGCATTGGGTGTACCTAATATTTGATTGTGTTTCATGAATGGATCAATGATTGAGCATTATGGGCTAGGGATAACTTTCTTTAGTGTTGATATTTTGAAAGACATGGTTGCTTGTTGGCATGCTTGAGTATTAAAGTCTTTATGTCAAAACTAGACTATTGCTTTGAACCATCTAAAAGTCTAAATGTCCATGCTACAAAAGAAAAGAATATGTGATGAACATTTTAGGCAGCATTCCACATAAAAAATTCTTTTTTTATCATTTACCTACTCGAGGACGAGTAGGAATTAAGCTTGGGGATGCTGATACCTCTCCAATGTATCTATAATTTTTGATTGTTCCATGCTGTTATATTATCATTCTTGGATGTTTTATAATCATTTTATAGCAACTTTATATCATTTTTTGGGACGAACATATTGACATAGTGCCCAGTGTCAGTTGTTGTTTTTTGCTTGTTTTTTACTTCGCAGAATATGTGTACCAAACGGAGTCCAATTGCCGTGAAACTTTTTGCATATTTGTTTTGGACCAGAAGACAACCAGGGAGCCAAAGAAGCACCTTGGAGGACGCCCGTGTGGCCCACGATACACCAGGGCGCGCCAGAGGCCCCTAGCATGCCCTGATGTATCGTGGGGCCCACGGAGCTATTTTCCACCACCTCTTTGCTCTATAAATTCTCAGAAATTCCAGAAACCCTAGAGGAGTAGACGAAATACACTTCCAGCCGCCACAAGTTCCAGAACCGCGAGATTCAATCTAATACCATCACGGAGGGGTTCATCATCCGCATTGGTGCCTCTCCGATGATGTGTGAGTAGTCCACCATAGACCTACGGGTCCGTAGGCAGTAGCTAGATGGCTTTCTCTCTCTCTTTTGATAATCAATACAATGGTCTCTTGGAGATCTATTTGATGTAATAACTTTATGCGGTGTGTTTGTTGGGATCCGATGAATTTTGAGTTCATGATCAGTTTCTATCCATGAATATTATTTGAGTCTTTTTGATCTCTTATATGCATGATTACTTATAGCCTCATATTTCTTCTTCGAATCTTTTGTTTAGTTGGGCCAACTAGATCGATTTTTCTTGCCATGGAATGAGGTGCTTTGTGATGGGTTTGATCTTGCGGTGTCCTCTCCCAGTGACAGAAGGGGTAGCGAGCCACGCATGTATCGTTGCTTTTAAGGATAACAAGATGGGGTCTATTCCTACATGAATAGATCTTGTCTACATCATGTCATCGTTCTTATTGCATTACTCCATTTCTCTATGAACTTAATACACTAGATGCAAGCTGGATAGCGGTCGATGTGTGGAGTAATAGTAGTAGATGCAGAATCGTTTCGGTCTACTAATCTTGGACGTGATGCCTATATAATGATCATCGCCTTGGATATCGTAATGATTATTTGATCTTCTATCAATTTCCCAACAATAATTTGTTTACCCACCGTGTGCTATACTCATGAGAGAAGCCACTAGTGAAATCTACGGCCCCCGGGTCTATTCTTTCGACATATTGCTTTCCGATCTATCTTTTGCCGCTTTTGTTTTCAGATCTACTATTGCAAAAACCCAAAAATACCTTTCTGCACTTTTTATTTGCTTCTCGTATTTTGTGTTCTTGTGCGATCTATTTATCCAATCTCATACAAACTAATCTATCTTTTTACCGTGGAGAGATTGACAACCTCTCTTAGGCGTCGGGTTGCAACTATTTGTTCTTTGTGTGCAGGTACCGTTTACATAGTGTTGCTTGGTTCTCCTACTGGTTCGATAACCTTGGTTTCATAACTGAGGGAAATACTTCCCATAGCTGTGCTGCATCATCCCTTCCTCTTTGGGGAAATACCGACGCAGTCTCAAGCCACGTCAACGGAATTTCTGGCACCGTTGCCGGGGAGACCACATCAGCATCTATCAGGTTCCTAATCACAAATCTCATCTCCTTGCAATTTACATTATTTCCCATTTGCCTCTCATTTTCATCTCCCCCACTTCACAAAAATTTTCCGTTTTATTCGCCCTCTTTTCCGTTTGCCTTTTTGCTTGTTTGCTATCTTTGCTTGTGTTGACATGTGCCTTCTATTTGCTTGCATCTTTGCTTGCTAAATATCTATTGATATGGATCCTCATCCACATGCTAATCTTTTCAAAAGGCCAAATTATGATGAACCAATTGCTAGTGAGTTGATTCCACTTGATTATCTCTATGAAGTTTTGTTTGAAAATCATGAATCTAAATTTTTTAATCAAGTGTTGAAAGAAGAAAATTATAAGGTGATTCATGATAGCTCCTTGATTGAAAATCATGATTGCAATGATGTTACTATAAATTCTATTAATATCAAATATGTTAATGATATGCAAAACTACAAGCTTGGAGATGATAATTTTTTCATGTCCACTTCTTATTGCAATGATCATGATTGGGGTGATAATGCTTGATCTTGAAAATTTATTTAAGCCTCATGTTGAATATGTTATTGATAATTATGTTTGCAGTATTATCGAAAGTGGGTTTGGGAGAGCGTCAACTTTAGGTAAAAAGAATCTCACATATTTGGAGAGTGTTCAATCTTATGAATTTTTTGATAAAAGTGGGTTTGGCGAGGTCATAACTTTAGTTGATGATAATCCCACTATTTTGGAAGATGATAAAAACTTTATGCATGTTGATCATAAAGAGAGTATTTTTTATGATAGCTATATTGTTGAATTTTATTATGATCGTACATTTAATTATTATGAGGGAGGAAATTATGGTTGTAGAAATTTTCATGATACTAAATTACCTCTCTTCATATTGAGATTGCTAATGTCTCTTTCTTCTTCCTTCCATATGCTAATTTTTGCTTGACTTGATAATTTGTGTGCTTATAAAATGCCTATGCATAGGAAGTATGTTAGACTTAAGTGTGTTTTCCATATGCTTCATGATGCTCTCTTTGTGTTGCTATTATTATCTTTCATGAGGGCATCATTGAAATCCCAAGCCTATCTTATTGGCTATAAAGAAAAAGCTTGTTGGGAGGCAACCCAATGAATAAAATTTATTTCTACCTTTTTCTTTCTGTTTTTGAGTGTTGAAACAATTATTCTACTGTTATGATTGTGTTTTTTATGTATTAATTAGTGTTTGTGCCAAGTAAAGCCTTTGGGATGATTCACAAGATGAGTAGAAACAATGCTGAATCTGAAACAGAAACTTCGATTCCAGTGCAGGAATTTTCGTTTTTTACTGGAGCATGATAATGAGCTGAAATGTTAACACATTATTTCTATACAAATTCTTTACGTTGTACTAATTTTTCAGAATTTTTAGAGTTACAGAAGTAGGGCTAGAGTACATATTACTACAGACTGATCTGTTTTTGACAGATTTTGTTTTTGTTGCATTGTGTGCTTATTTTGATGAATCTATGGCATGTCTTGGATGGTATAAGCCATGGTAAAGTTAGAATACTGTAGATATAATGCAATAATAAATTATGAATGGGTTTGCAACAATACTTAGAGTGGTGATTTGCTTTATTATACTAACGGATCTCACGAAGGTTTTGTTAAGTTTTGTGTGATTGAAGTTTTCAAGTTTTGGGTGACATCAAGATGAATGAAGGAATAAGGAGTGAAAAGAGCCTAATCTTGGGGATGCCCATGGCACCCCAAAATAATATCTAAGGATAAACAAGCAACTAAGCTTGGGGATGCCCCGAGTGGCATCCCCTCTTTCTTCTAACGACCATCGGTATTTTACTTGAAGCTATATTTTTATTCGTCACATATCACGAGTTTTGCTTGGAGCATCTTGTATTATTTGAGTCTTTGCTTGATTATATTTTTATTTTGTCACAATTATCCTTGATGGACACACCTATTTGAGAGAGCCAAAATTATGCCATGATTTGTTAGAATTGCTCTATATGCTTCACTTAAAAAAAATTGAGCTATGGAATTGCTCTAGTGCTTCACTTATATCTTTTTGTGCACAGTGTGCTTTAAATTTTTGAAGAAATACTCTCGTGCTTCCTTTATATTAATTTGAGAGTTAGTAAATTATGAAGAAATTCTCTCATGCTTCACTTATATCATTTTGAGAGATGAAACTTTTATGCTCATATTCTTCACTTAAATTTATCTAAGCTTGTCGAAAGCAATGGCAATATATGAAACTAGTCCCAAAGTGATATATATTCAAGAGGGATATAATAAAAACTTTCATGAAGATCATTGGAAAAATTAAACTTGATTCCTTGTAATAGTTTTGAGACATGATGATAGTAATATGTGAGTCATGTTGGTGAGTAATTATGCTTTAGTAAGAATATTGGTGTTAAGGTTTGTGATTCCCTATGCAAGCACGAAAGTAAATAGTTATGCAATGAAATTACATCTTACTTATGGTGCATTATTCGGTGTTAGTTATGCTTAATGCCCGTTTATGTGAATTTTCGTTTCTTGGTTGGTTGCTTCTCAATCTATTTGCTAGCCTCCATTTGTATTAGGTAGAAATACTACTTGTGCATCCAAAATCCTTAAACCCAGTTTTGCCATATGAGTCGACCATACTGAGACGTCTCCAATGTATCTATAATTTTTGCTTGTTCCATGCTGTTATATTATCATTCTTGGATGTTTTACAATCATTTTATAACAAATTTATATCATTTTTTGGGACTAACCTATTGACCTAGTGCCAAAGTGCCAATTGTTGTTTTTGCTTGTTTTTACTTCACAGAATATCAGTACCAAACGGAGTCCAATCACGACGAAACTTTTTGTAGATTTTTTTGGACCAGAAGACACCCAGTGGGCCAAAGAAGAGCCTGGAAGGTGGGCTGTGGGGAGCACAACCCACCAGGGCACGCCAGGGGGGGCCCGGCGCGCCGTGATGGGTTGCGCCCTCCACGTGGCCCCCCTACACCGCCTCTGGTGCCTATAAATTCCCAAATATTTGGAAAACACTAGGGGAGTCGACGAAACACAATTCCAGCCGCCGCAAGTTCTAGAACCTCAAGATCCAATCTAAACACCATCACGGAGGGGTTCATCTTCCTCATAGGTGCCTCACCAATGATGCGTGAGTAGTCCACCATAGACCTACGGGTCCATAGGCAGTAGCTAGATGGCTTCCTCTCTCTCTCTCTCTCTCTCTTATGATTCTCAATACAATGGTCTCTTGGAGATCTATTTGATGTAAACTTTTGCGGTGTGTTTGTTGGGATACGATGAATTTTGAGTTCATGATCAGTTTCTATCCATGAATATTATTTGAGTCTTCTTTGATCTCTTATATGCATGATTTCTTATAGCATCGTATTTCTTCTTCGAATCTTTGGTTTAGTTAGGACGACTAGATCGATTTTTCTTGCCATGGGAAGAGGTGCTTTGTGATGGGTTCGATCTTGCGGTGTTCTTTCCCAGTGACAGAAGGGGTAGCAAGACACTCATGTATCATTGCTATTAAGGATAACAAGATGGGGTCTATTCCTACATGAATAGATCTTGTCTACATCATGTCATCGTTCTTATTGCATTACTCCGTTTTTCCATGAACTTAATACACTAGATGCATGCTGGATAGCGGTCGATGTGTGGAGTAACAGAGGTAGATGCAGGCAGGAGTCGGTCTACCTATCTTGGACGTGATGCCTATATAATGATCATCGCCTTGGATATCGTCATGACTATTCGATTTTCTATCAATTGCCCAACAGTAATTTGTTCACACACCATGCGCTATACTCATGAGAATAGCCACTAGTGAATCCTACGGCCCCCGGGTGTACTTTTCCAACATATTGCTTTCCGATCTATCGTTTTGCAATCTTTGTTTTTAGATCTACAAAACCAAAAACCGAAAAATATATTGCTGCATATTTTATTTTCCCTTTTTATTTTGTGTTCTTGAGAGATCTATCTCTCCTATCTATCACTACATAATCTATCTTTTTATCGAAGAGAGATTGACAACCTCTCTTTCGCGTCGGGTTGCAATTATTTGTTGTTTGTGTGCAGGTGCTGCTTATTGGGTAGTGATGATCCTCCTACTGGTTCGATAACCTTGGTTTCATAATTGAGGGAAATACTTACCGTCGCAGTGCTGCATCATCCCTTCCTCTTTGGGGAAATACTGACGCAGTCTCAAGCCACGTCAAGGGAATTTCTGGCGCCGTTGCCGGGGAGGAAGTGGTCTCTTCTACGTGCCTATCGTAGGCACCGAGGGGACTCCATCATCATCTACCAGGTTCCTAATCACAAATATCATCTCCTTGCAATTATATTATTTGCCATTTGCCTCTTGTTTTCCGCTCCCCCGCTTCACCAATTTGCCATTTTATTCGCCGTCTTTTTCGTTTGCCCTTTTTCTCGCCGGATCTCTTGTTTGCTTGTCACCATGAGTGATTTTGGTATGGCAGAAACGGATGATGGCAAGACTCCTAAAATTGGACGTTATGTTAATCTGGATTCTAAGACTTTTGTTTTGGGGCAAGGGAACGTTATATGAAAAGAAACTATACAAGAGTTTTTCAATTGCGTTGGGAATTTGACTCTCGATGATAGTCCTATATTGAATAGAACTAAATCTTATGCGGAAGCTATCTCGGCGCTAGTTCTAAAACATGAAAATAGATTTATTCGTACCCATCCTACTTTACAAAGATTGTTTTATGAGCTACCCGTCTTAAAGGATCCCAAAGCTAAGAAGTTAGCTACCCTTGTTCTCATGAATGAATTTGATCACATAGTACGGGAAGCTAGGGAGATCTTTGTAGAGGGACAACTTGATAGTCCTAAGGTTGCTATGGATGATGTGTTTCAAGTTATATTTGCAAAACATCTTGACAAAAACACCTCAACCAAAACCAAAGATGACAATACTTGAATCTATGCGTTATGCCTAGCTAGGGGCGTAAAACGATAGTGCTTGTTGGGAGCCAACCCAATGAATAAATAAATTTTTTCTTTTTCCTTTATTTTTTTGTGTGTTGACACAATTATGCCTCTGTTATGATTGTATTTTTATGGTTTATTTAGTGTTTGTGCCAAGTAAGGCCTTTAGGATGATTCATAGGATGAGCAGAAGTGATGCTGAATCTGAAATAGAAACTTTGCATCCAGTATATGAATTTTCATTTTTTTCTGGAACGTGATATTGAGCTGAAATTTTAACACAGTGTTTCTATCCAAATTCCTTACGTTTTCCGAATTTTTCATAATTTTTAGAGTTACAGAAGTATGGTTAGAGTACAGATTACTACAGACTGTTCTGTTTAAGACAGATTTTGTTTTCGTTGCATTGTGTGCTTGTTTTGATGAATCTATGGGTTATATGGAAGGGTATGAGCCATGTTAAAGTTAAAATACATTAGGTATAATGCAATAATAAAATATTAATGGGTTTTCAACAGTACCTAAAGTAGTGATTTGCTTTATTATACTAACGGATCTCACGAAGATTTTGTCGAGTTTTGTGTGATTGAAGTTTTCATGTTTTGGGTGAGATCACGATGGATGAAGGAATAAGGGGTGATAAAATCCTCCGCTTGGGGATGCTACTGCACCCCCAAGATATATCCAAAGAGTAACAAGTAACTAAGCTTGGGGATGCCCCCGAGTGGCATCCCCTCTTTCTTCTAACGACCATCGGTATTTTACTTGGAGCTATATTTTTATTCGTCACATATCACGAGTTTTGCTTGGAGCATCTTGTATCTTTGCTTGCTTTGCTTGTTTGTTTTTCCTTTGTATCCTTGCTGGACACACCTTTTTGAGAGATCCAAAATCATGCTATGATTTGTTAGAATTGCTCTATATGCTTCACTTAAACTTTTTGAGCCATAGAATTGCTCTAGTGCTTCACTTATATCTTTGTGAGAATGGTTTGCTTGGAATTTTTGTAGAAATACTCTCATGCTTCACTTAGATTAATTTCAGAGTTAGTAAATTTTTGTAGAAATCCTCTCATGCTTCACTTATACCTTTTTGAGAGATGTAATCTTTATGCTCATGTGCTTCACTTAAATTTGTTTGAGCTTGTAAAAAAAAGCAATGGCAATATATGAAACTAGTCCCAAAGTGATAGATATCCAAGGAGGATATAATAAAAACTTTCATGAAGATCATTGGAAAAATTAAACTTGATTCTTTGTAATAGTTTTGAAACATGATGATAGTAATATGTGAGTCATGCTAGTGAGTAATTATGCTTAGTAGGAATGTTGGTGTTAAGGTTTGTGATTCCCTATGCATGCACGGAAGTCAATAGTTATGCAATGAAATTACATCCTACTTATGGTGCATTATTCGGTGTTAGTTATGCTCAATGCTCACTTATGTGAATTTTCGTTTCTTGGTTTGGTTGCTTCCCAATCTATTTGCTAGCCTCCATTTGTACTAAGTAGAAATACTACTTGTGCATCCAAAATCCTTAAACCAAGTTTTTTCTTATGAGTCCACTATACCTAGCTATATGCGGTATTTCCATGCCGTTCCAAGCAAATTTGTATGTGCCATCTCTAAATTTTCAAAATAAATTTTCTCTTTTGTGTGCTCGTACCGCTCATGAAACGGTGGGGAGTGTCCAATATTTTTCCATGCTAGATGTGTTATTCTCAACATGAGTGTTTATTCGCTTGTCATTGCAGGAGAGTGCGGTGGTAATATGGATGCCCATTCCCGAAATGAAAAAGAAAATATATTTACTTTATGTTGTCAAATAATAAATTCCTTGGAAAGTGTTGGTATGGAAGGCAACCGTGGATACGGCCCGCCGTGGAAAGTGAAAGTTTGGTGGAAAAAGGAATAAACTTTATTTTCTGTTTGGGAACCGCCTATGATATATCTAGCATGGAAAGTATTGTGAACTACTTTGTCGTTTTTGTTGACAGGAAAAGCATGCCACCCAAAATATTTTTCTCTCTCAATTTAAACCTTGAGCTCTGGCACCTCTGCAAATCCCTACTTCCCTCTGCGAAGGGCCTATCTATTTACTTTATGCATTTTTTTTGCTTTGAGTCTCCATCCTCTCTTATGAGCACCAACTAGGGGGCACTATGATCGTACTTGAGCATTGGGCATAGTTAATATTTGAGTGTGTTTCATGAATGGATCAATAATTGAGCATGATGGGCTAGGGATAACTTTCTTTAGTGTTGATATTTTGAAAGACATGGTTGCTTGTTGACATGCTTGAGTATTGAAGTCATTATGTTAAAACTAGACTATTGCTTTGAATCATTGACAAGTCCAAATGTCCATGCTATACAAAAGAAAAGAATATGATGAACATGTTAGGTAGCATTCCACATCAAAAATTCTGTTTTTATCATTTACCTACTCGAGGACGAGTAGGAATTAAGCTTGCGGATGCTGATACGTCTCCAACGTATCTATAATTTTTGCCTGTTCCATGCTGTGATATTATCATTCTTGGATATTTTACAATCATTTTATAACAATTTTATATCATTTTTTGGGACTAACCTATTGACATACTGCCAAAGTGCCAGTTGCTGTTTTTGCTTGTTTTTTACTTCGCAGAATATCCGTACCAAACGGAGTCCAATTGCGACGAAACTTTTTGGAGATTTTTTCTGGACCGAAAGACACCTAGTGGGCCAAAGAAGAGCCTGGAAGGTTGGTTGTGGGGAGCACAACCCACCAGGGCATGCCAGGGGGCCCCCGGTGCGCCCTGATGGGTTGTGCCCTCCACAGGGCCCCTCTGCACCGCCTCTGATGCCTATAAATTCCCAAATATTCGGAAAACCCTAGGGGAGTCGAAGAAACACAATTCAAGCCGCCGCAAGTTCCAAAACCATGAGATCCAATCTAAACACTATCACGGAGGGGTTCATCATCCTCATAGGTGCCTCTCCGATGATGCGTGAGTAGTCCACCATAGACCAACGGGTCCGTAGGCAGTAGCTAGATGGCTTCCCCTCTCTCTTATGATTCTCAATACAATGGTCTCTTGGAGATCTATTTGATGTAAACTTTTGCGGTGTGTTTGTTGGGATCCGATGAATTTTGAGTTCATGATCAGTTTCTATCCATGAATATTATTCGAGTCTTCTTTGATCTCTTATATGCATGATTGCTTATAGCATCGTATTTCTTCTTCGAATCTTTGTTTTAGTTAGGCCGACTAGATCGATTTTTCTTGCCATGGGAAGAGGTGCTTTGTGATGGGTTCGATCTTGCGGTGTTCTTTCCCAGTGACAGAAGGGGCAGCAAGACACGCATGTATCATTGCTATTAAGGATAACAAGATGTGGTCTATTCCTACATGAATAGATCTTGTCTACATCATGTCATCGTTCTTATTGCATTACTCCGTTTTTCCATGAACTTAATACACTAGATGCATGCTAGATAGCGGTCGATGTGTGGAGTAATAGAGGTAGATGCAGGCAGGAGTTGGTCTACCTATCTTGGACGTGATGCCTATATAATGATCATCGCCTTGGATATCGTCATGACTATTCGATTTTCTATCAATTGCCCAACAATAATTTGTTCACCCACTATGTCCTATACTCATGAGAGAAGCCATTAGTGAATCCTACGTCCCCCGGGTCTACTTTTCCAACATATTGCTTTCCGATCTATCTTTTTGCAATCTTTGTTTTCAGATCTACAAAACCAAAAACCCAAAAATATATTGCTGCATATTTTCTTTGACCTTTTTATTTTGTGTTCTTGAGAGATCTATCTCTCCTATCTATCACTACCTAATCTATCTTTTTACCGTAGAGAGATTGACAACCTCTCTTTCGCGTCGGGTTGCAAGTATTTGTTGTTTGTGTGCAGGTGCTGCTTATTGGGTGGTGGTGATCCTCCTACTGATTCGATAACCTTGGTTTCATAACTGAGGGAAATACTTACCGTCGTTGTGCTGCATCATCCCTTCCTCTTTGGGGAAATACCGACGCAGTCTTAAGCCACGTCACATACCTACCTATATGCGATATTTCCATGCCGTTCTAAGAAAATTTGTATGTGCCATCCCTAATTTTCAAAATGAATTTCCTTTTTGTGTGCTCGTACCACTCATGAAACGGTAGGGGGTGTCCAATATTTTTCCATGCTAGATGTGTTATTCTCAAGATGAGTGTTTATTCACTTGTCATTGCACGAGAGTACGGCGGTAATAGGGATGCCCAGTTCCGAAATGAAAAAGAAATTTACTATAGGTTGTCAAATAATAAATTCCTTGGAAAGTGTTGGTATGGAAGGCAACTGTGGATACGACTAGCCATGGATTGTGAAAGAACGGTGGAAAAGGAATAAACTTTATTTTATGTTTGGGAACTGCCTATGATGTATCTAGCATAGAAAGTATTGAGAACTACTCGGTCATTTTCATTGATAGGAAAAGCATGCCACCCAAAATATTTTTCTCTCTCAATTTAAGCTTTGAGCTCTGGCACCTCTACAAATCCCTACTCCCCTCTGCGAAGGGCCTATCAATTTACTTTATGCAATTTTTATTTTTAATTTGAGTCTCCATCTTCTCTTATAAAGCACCAACTATGGGGCACTATGATCATACTTGTGCATTTGGTGTACCTAATATTTGAGTGTGTTTCATGAATGGATCAATGATTGAGCATTATGGGCTAGGGATAACTTTCTTTAGTGTTGATATTTTGAAAGATATGATTGCTTGTTGGCATGCTTGAGTATTA
Organism: Elymus sibiricus; assembly: GCA_039707655.1. Lineage (NCBI taxonomy): Eukaryota > Viridiplantae > Streptophyta > Magnoliopsida > Poales > Poaceae > Elymus > Elymus sibiricus. Next base: position 158,006,312 of record CM077673.1, read on the forward strand.
AAGTCTTTATGTCAAAACTAGACTATTGCTTTGAACCATCTAAAAGTACAAATGTCCATGCTACAAAACAAAAGAATATGTCATGAACATGTTAGGCAGAATTCCGCATCAAAAATTCTGTTTTCATCATTTACCTACTCGGGGTCGAGTTGGAATTAAGATTGAGGATGCTGATACGTCTCCAACGTATCTATAATTTTTTATTGTTCCATGCTATTATATTATCATTCTTGGATGTTTTATAATCATTTTATAGCAACTTTATATCATTTTTTGGGACTAACCTATTGACATAGTGCCCAGCGCTAGTTGTTGTTTTTTGCTTGTCTTTTACTTCACAGAATATCAGTACAAAATGGAGTCCAATTGCCGTGAAACTTTTTGCATATTTTTTTTGGACCAGAAGACAACCAGGGAGCGCCAGAGGCCCCCGGCTAGCCCTGATGTATCGTCGGGCCCACAGAGCTCTTTTCCACCGCCTCTCAGCTCTATAAATTCTCAGAAATTCCAGAAAATCTAGAGGAGTAGACGAAATACACTTCCAGCCGCCGCAAGTTCCAGAACCGCGAGATCCACTCTAACACCATCACGGAGGGGTTCATCATCCTCATTGGTGCCTCTCCGATGATGCGTGAGTAGTCCACCATAGACCTACGGGTCCGTAGGCAGTAGCTAGATGGCTTTCTCTCTCTCTTTTGATACTCAATACAATGGTCTCTTGGAGATCTATTTGATGTAATGACTTTTTGCGGTGTGTTTGTTGGGATCCGATGAATTTTGAGTTCATGATCAGTTTCTATCCATGAATATTATTTGAGTCTTCGTTGATCTCTTATATGCATGATTACTTATAGCCTCGTATTTCTTCTTCGAATCTTTGGTTTAGTTAGGCCAACTTGATAGATTTTTCTTGCCATGGGAAGAGGTGCTTTGTGATGGGTTGGGTCTTGCGGTGTCCTCTCCCAGTGACAGAAGGGGCACCGAGGCACGCATGTATGGTTGTTTTTTAAGGATAACAAGATGGGGTCTATTCCTACATGAATATATCTTGTCTACATCATGTCATCGTTCTTATTGCATTACTCCGTTTCACCATGAACTTAATACACTAGATGCATGCTGGATAGCGGTCGATGTGTGGAGTAATAGTAGTAGATGCAGAATCATTTCGGTCTACTCATCTTGGATGTGATGCCTATATAATGATCATCGCCTTGGATATCGTCATGATTATTTGATCTTCTATCAATTGCACAATAGTAATTTGTTTACCCACCGTGTGCTATACTCATGAGAGAAGCCACTAGTGAAATCTACGGCCCCCGGGTCTATTCTTTCAACATATCGCTTTCCGATCTATCTTTTGCCGCTTTTGTTTTCAAATCTATTAATCCAAAAACCCAAAAAATACCTTGCTGCACTTTTTATTTGCTTCTCTTATTTTGTGTTCTTGTGTGATCTATTTATCCAATCTCATACAAACTAATCTATCTTTTTACCGTGGAGAGATCGACAACCTCTCTTACGCGTCGGGTTGCAAGTATTTGTTCTTTGTGTGCAGGTACCGTTTACATAGTGTTGCTTTTTTCTCCTACTGGTTCGATAACCTTATTGTCATAACTGAGGGAAATACTTATTGTAGCTGTGCTACATCATCCCTTCCTCTTTGGGGAAATACCGACGCAGTTTAAAACCACGTCAGGCACGCCCGTTGAGGACTTACCAGAGACCTCTGCCGACAGAAGTGAGAAGGGTAAAGTGACCATCCGCAAGATGAGGCAAGAGGCTGCGTGAGAGGACGGCGAGGGCGGTGCTGTCACTATAAGTGCCACCCTCGACAGCAAATAGGAAAGCGCGCTCGTCTCCTTCCTGCAGGCGAATGTCGACATATTTACCTGGCAACCGTCTGACATCCCTGGTGTTCCCAGGGAGGTGATCGAGCACCACCTTGTTGTTTGTCGTCATGCGCACCCCATCAGGCAGAAGGTCTGAAAACAAGCACTAGAGAGGCAATAGTTTATCGCTGAAGAGATCAAAAAGTTGGAAGCAGCAGGCCTAGTCAGGGGTGTACTCCACCCGACATGGCTAGCGAATCCCGTGGTGGTGCGTAAAGCAAGTGGGAAGTAGACTCTATATCGACTTCACAGACATCAACAGGGCCTGCCCAAAAGACCCTTTTACCTTGCCACGCATCGACCAGATAGTGGACTCGATCGCCGGCTGCAACCTATTGTCGTTCCTCGATGCCTACTCTGGTTATCATCAGGTCTTCATGGCTGAGGAAGACGAAGAGAAAACAACATTCATCACTCCCTGCGGCACATACTGCTTCAAGCATATGCCGTTTGGTCTGAAGAGCGCGGGTTCAACATTCGCAAGGGCCATCCAGATTGGCCTCGGACTGCAACTGCACAGAAATGTGGAGGCCTACATGGACGACATCATGGTCAAGACCAAGGACAAGGCCACGCTGGTCCAAGATCTAGAGGAGACCTTTGCGAATTTGCGCAAGATCAACTTGAAGCTCAACCCTGAGAAGTGCATGTTTGGGGTCCCATCCGGCAAACTCCTAGGTTTCTTCATATCTCAGCGCAGGATAGAAGCCAACCCCGCCAAGATTGAAGCAATCAAACTAGGTGGTCAGCCCTGCGCTAGTGGCGGAAAGGGAAGCCGAGGACGACGAACCCGTGGCCGCCAAGCCAACAGCCAATGAACCTGATCCGACCTGGGTGAGCCAACAAATCGACACGAAGATAGCATGGGGAGCGGAACAGTGAGCACTGCAGAAGACAAGGATGGTGCAGCGACCGGTGTACTTTGTCAGCTCCCTCCTGCAGGGGGCTCCGTCAAGGTACTCTGGGATTCAGAAGCTGCTCTTCGGCCTCCTCATGGCCTCTCGCAAGCTGCGCCACTACTTCCAAGCACATAGCATTAGAGTTGTCACCCGCTTCCCGTTGCAACGGATCCTGAGGAACCCAGAGGCGACCGGCAGGATTGTTGAATGGGCCTTGGAACTGGCCAGTTTTGATCTGAGCTTTGAAAGCACGGCGACCATCAAAAGCCGGGCACTGGCAGAGTTCGTCGCTGAATGGACGCCGACCCCGGATGAGGAAACCCCGGAGACATCTCTTCATGACAAGGAAACACCTCAGGTATGGATCATGTACTTTGATGGGGCTTTTTCGCTGCAAGGCGCCGATGCCAGAGTGCTGCTCATAGCACCCACCGGAGAGCACCTCAAGTATGTGGTCCAAATGCACTTCCTCGGGAGGTATCGACCAACAACACAGCTGAGTATGAGGGTTTACTTGCCAGGCTGCGAATAGCGATAGAGTTGGGAATCAGGAGGTTGATAGTCCGGGGAGACTCACAGTTGGTTGTGCGCCAGGTCAATAAGGATTACCAGAGCCCCCTGATGGAAGCATATGTTGATGAAGTGAGGAATTTGGAAGCACGTTTCGACGGTCTACAGATGGAACACGTCCCCAGGTGTAGGATCGAAAGTATGTCTAGAGGGGGGTGATTAGACTACTTGACCAAATAAAAGTTCTACCTTTTCCCAATTTTAGTTGTGGGAAAATTTTAGCGATAATAGCAAGTCAAGCACACCCTACACATGCATGTCTAAGAGTATAGCAGCGGAAAGTAAAGACAAGCACATGTAAAGAGGTAAGGGTTAGAAGATCAAACACAATTATAGAGATGAAGATTTTTCCCGTGGTTCCGATAGGTGGCGCTATCGTACATCCACATTTATGGAGTCTTCAACCCACGGAGGGTAACGGTCGCAAGAGTCCACGGAGGGCTCCACCCATAAGGGTCCATGAAGTAGCAACCTTGACTATTCCATAACGGCTTCCGTCCACGAAGGACTAGCCTCACTATGGGTAGATCTTCACGAAGTAGGCAATCTCCTTGCCTGTACAAACTTCTTGGTTCAACTCTACAACACAAAGTAGGAGGCTCCCAAGCAACACCTAACCAATCTTGGAGGCACCACCCTCCAAAAGGTAATAGGCTTGATGGTGATGATGAACTCCTTGCTCTTGTGCTTCAAGATGATAGACTCCTCAACACTCAATCACTCTCTCACATATTTGGCTTGGTAGAAGGGATTGATTGGGTGGAAAGCAACTTGGGGAGGCTATAAATCAAGATCCATATGGTTGGAGTAGATGATCTTGATCTCAACACAAGGGTAGGTGGTTCTCTCTCAGAAATTTGGATATGGGAAGTGGGGAACTGTTACGAGTGGGATGTGGTGGAGGGATATATATAGGCATCTCCAACAATCCAACCGTTACAACATTATTTGCCATCTCGGTGAAACCGAAGCAAAACTCGGTTCTACCGATATGTCAAAAATGTGGCAACTTTTGAAATCTCGGTGAGAATGATATGGAACTTTTGGTGGTACCAAAACCAGTGGCCGAGGGCAGTTTCGAAAACTCGGTGAGACCGAAGCATAAACTCAGAAATTCTGATTTTATGAATTGGGCCACCAGAAGGTTGGTCACTGAAACTCGGTTGCACCGAAGAGCTAGGGTTTGTCTAGGGTTCTGTCATGGGTGCAAAATCGGTAGGGCCGAATGAAAAGTTGGTGGCACCGATTTTGTGAAATTGTGTTTAGACAGAGATTTTGTGGGAGAGCTTGTGGGTGTTTTTGGTGGCTAGCACTTGTGCACGTGGAGCAATTTGTTCACCAACAATACCTTACCCCCTTTTAATAGTATTGGCTTTCCTATGGACTCAAAGTGATTTCTCACAAAGTGAAACGAGAGTCTTCTAGGTTGAAGATTTGCCAATCCATTCCTTGCATCTTGGGGTATCTCCTCACAACTTGTAGCCATCCCATCATTGGACTTTTCCTCAAATATAGTTAGTGGAAACATGAGTCCAATGACATATATGTTGTTATTAATTACCAAAACCACAAAGGGAGCAAATGTGCTTTCAATCTCCCCCTTTTTGGTAATTGATGACAACATATAGATCAAAGCTTCGACATATGATATAATCAATGAATAGAGACATCGCTTTGAGAAGTATGTGATAAGCAAGAGCTCCCCCTAAATTTGTGCACTATTTTGAATTTTCGTTTGAATGCAAATGCACAATCGATTAGGTTCATGGGGCACTCTTCCATGTCACATACAGCTTGGTGGTGTGCGAGAATAATATGAATGAATAACATAGCACAACACATCAAGCAAGAAGTGAATCATCATCTCATAAGCATCTTAAAGAATAAGACGTAGTAGCAACACATAAGAAGTGCATGATCAAACACCAACAAGTTTAACGCAAACGAATAACCAAAATATTTTAAAGTTTTGGAGAGCGATAAAAAGCCACACTATATCTCTCGAAGCCCTATTGATCTATACAACTTCTCCCCCTTTGGCAACAAGTTACCAAAAAGTTCAAAAGTATAGGACTAATCATCTCTCTGGGGCTGTTCTCCTCCGGTTGTTGATGTAGGAGTCGAGAGAACCGCATCCGCGAAGACTTCTGCCGATGTCATGGAAGGGGTTGGTGTAGACACTGGAGGTGCTGATGGAGCTGGTGGGACTGGAGGAGCTGCAGCAGGAGCTGATGTAGATGGTCTCATCTCTGAAGCTAGCACTGACATAGATTTGGCTTGTGTCTTGAATTGAGTGCTGAGCCTGAGAGGTTGACTGTCATCATCATCATCATCATCATCCTCTGAGGTGTGGGAAGGGGTACTGAGTCCACCTCCTTCTTGAGCTCATCCACTATCTTTGTCAGCCCATCCACCTTGTTGTTCAAAGAATGAAGCTTGTCTTCAACAATCCTTTCCAAGCTCTTTTGGTTCTTGAGAATCTCCAAGATGTCATTTTGCATGCCTTGGATAGAACTAAGAATTAGATCCATCTGCTCATTCCTTGTCCTTGGCACTGGAGCACTAGTGTCTCTGGCTGCCTCAGCTGCCGCCTGTGCAGTAGATGAAGTGGGATGATCTGGGTCCATCACCACAACATTGTCCTCAAACTCATGCTGGAGAGGCATGTGGGGTCTATCAAGAGCATATACATTAATTTCATGTTTTGAATTGATAAGCATCTGAATATATTGTGCATATCCACATGACCTGTTTTGGTCAGCAGCTGTCCTCTTCACAGTCTCTACAATAAAATCCATGACCCTGAATCTGGTGTGAAGGTCAATGTGATGCTGCATGTTGATGGAGAATTCTCTGATCATCTTCTCATCTCCTGACTTAGGCATGAAAGTGTACCTCAAAATGGTGTTCGAGGTTGGCAAGCCTGCCTGCAAATAGTACACTGAGCCAAGCTTATGTGAACGCACATAGTCAACAGGGATCTCCTTGTACATATTAGCCATGGAGTTATGATTCATCTTGGCCTCTGAGTACACATCCAACTCACCATCCTGTACTTGTGGAGCTCCTAAGATGGTATCCCACTCTTCCACTGAAGATTCATATCTAGTGCCCTCAGTCATCCACACTATCCTGCCATCTGGATTGAAGTGTGCAGTGGAATAGAACTGCATAATCATCTCATCATTCCAGGGGGTCATCTCCTTACCAACAAAAGCATCAATATCAATAGCCTTGAAGTTATCTAGCACATGGGGAAAGTAGTCCTCATTTTCCTTAATGTAGCCCTAGTCTACATATCTCATGTCACTGACAGCCGGGCTCTTATCAAGCAAAACAGTCTCATAGAAATCCTGCTGCTCCTTGGTGTGGAATCTGTAGTCAACAGCAGTCTTTCTCCTCTGAGAATAAGGATCTATTGCTCTCCATTCTCTCAGCCCTGAATGATCCTCTTCTTCATACCCTCAGCAAGTGGATGGTTGTCATTGTGTTGTGGGAGGTGAGGTCTAAGCTTCCTCAAAACTGTCATTTCCTCATCTTCAATAGCAGCTCCAGAGGAGGATCCCTTGTTCTTGGCTGAAGCTGGAACATCCTTAGTAGTCTTCTTGGACTTAGGAGATGTGGTCTTCTTGGGAGGAGGAGTTGCCTTGCTTTTGGAAGGGGCCTGAGAAGTCATGGCATCAGCAAGCAGCGTCTTCTTCTTCTTAGGAGGAGCCTGGGCAGCTGGTTCTTACTCTCCCTCAGCATTTGCTGGATCGTCTACATGGATGTTGGTCTTCCAACAACATGTACTATCCTCTTCCTGTTTATCTTCTTCCCAGCTTGCTTCGTGGGCATAGAGCTTCTGGCTGGCTCTATAGACATGGAAGCCCTAGCACTCTCTGGTGCTTTCATAGCCTCTGTGCTGGCATACTTCTTCCTGACACGCCTTCGTGATGAAGTTGCCTTAGATGCAACTTTCTTGGTAGCTCTATTTGCTTTTTCCTGCCTTTGCTTGGCAAGGACCTCCTCTGGCACAATATCAGAGTCCTCTTCATCTGAATTTAACTTTCTCCTGGCTCTAGTTGCAGTCTTGGGAAAACAATGGGAGCTAGGTATGCCTGGATCTTCTGAAGAACGTGAGCTAGCCTCATGACTAGTGCCTGGATCTGCATCAATGCTGAGCTCTCTGGAGTCATTCTGACTGTCACCTGAAGCTGACATACTATCCCTGTGAATGGTGTATAGAAGAGCAGAAGAGTTGAGTATCACAAAAACATAGACATTTTTCAAAAACCAAACTCAGAAACTAAGGGTATGAACTACTGCAAGATAAATTTTGGTAGCACCGGGTTTATGTTTTCAGAGTCACCGAGACTGACCACTGCCTTAACAGAAACTTGGCAGCCAAATTCAATGTAACCGAAAAGGATTACTCGGTCTCACCGAAGTGGTTCTCAGCAACCCTAAAACGCTGAATCGGTGGAACCGATTCTTCCAACTCGGTGTCACCGAGATGTATATTGCGGGAGTTCAGATCCAAAATTCCATCGTTTTCTATTCTATGGATTGTTTTTGTGGGTTAGGATGATTGCACATGGTGGAATATAGATGAAATCATCCAAATGCGTTAGAATCGGACAGGGAACGCATGAGGAAATCGGAGCCATACCCTAACTTGGCGGTGGTCCGACTACGGCGGTGAAGATTTCCGTCGGCGGCGTGAATCCCAACAGCGAAGGTGCTCGGGGAGACAAAGGTGATGACCAAGGGGTCCGGTTTCAGCAGCTTAGGGTTGGAGACTTGGTGTTTGAAAATTGAATTTCAAAACGTCGGGTCCGCCGGCTTTAGTACACTTTGTTGTCAGTGTCATCGATACTAAAATTTCGGTTTCACCGAGTTCCTCTACTGTCAGTTGACGGGGAAACTTGGTGCAACCAAGATTATGGTATTGGTGGTATCGAGGTGCAAAATCAGATCAACCCTATTCTTTCGTTGGAACTGAGATTTACTTGATGGTCACACCGAGTTGCACTATAGGGAGGTTTTGGAGGCCAGCCTTGACGAAACGGTACTCTGAGTGCTCCTCACACAAAGGGTTTGTCAAGTGCTTGTTCAAGTTTTTGTGATATAGCATGAATAGAACTTGAGGTGAGAAAGCATAGATAGCTAGAGGGGGTCCTAGGCATTCTTGTATATCCAATTGGCAAAAGAAAAACAAGAACCAAATAGCTACAATTGGATATCCTCGAATGAGAAAAGATATGCAGACCAACATGCTCACACAATAAGATATCAAATGAAATCATGGCAAACATGCACAAACATTCTAGCATCTATCAAGCACTTTTAGGATGACGAAGTCATCTATATATGAGTATTTGACTTAGGATCCAAGTAAGGATACTTGATCATAGGTCATACTCATCGATTAAGCACAAGTGGGGTTACCACTTTTACATAAATCTTGTTAATGTTATCACATTCCAAGAGATAATTTGACTCAAGTCTTAGAGTAAAGCTCCCCCTTGATGTGACATCCCCCCTAAGAGGGATAAACTAACCTTGGGTTTTGTCATAGAAGACTTCATGTGGGTGATGTAGTTGTGGATTCTCGTAGTTGATGAAGATCATCTTGAGTTGGAGCAATCCTTTTTGTTTCTTACTCTCCTCACCTACATGGGTTAGTCCCAAACACAAGAGACAAACACAAGGATACCTATGGACATGGAGTGCAAAGCATACACAATGATGTCCATTGATTCATTAATTACCTTGTCCCTTGCTTACCTTTGAGGGAATGTGTGACTCATTGAACTATTGCATAATATTGATGTTGATTACAACTAGTTCTTCGCAATAATGAATATGAGTGAATTTCATTGGCGGAGTCACCCCTCAAGAACCTCTCTAGTTCTTCTTCTTATGGACCCACATCAAGTTGATGGGAATCCTCGGTGTTAAAGTGGCACTTGTAGAAGTTGGGCTTGTAGAAGCCTTGGGAATCCACTTGACCAAAGCTTGGGATTCATCTTCATATGAGTCAATCTCCTTTTGAAGCTTGTCCTTGCCCTTGAGCTTGTGATCTAGTGGTGGAAGGTCATCTTGAGCTTTTGTTCCCTTGGGAAGAGTATGTTCATACTTCTCCCTTTGAGGAACAAACTTGGGCTTGGGGTATTGACCTTCTTCCCATTCCACTCCATTTGCGTTGAAGTAGCCAATGCCATGTTTCTTCCGGTATCCTCCATGCTTGCGTACAATTTCCTCAAATTGCTTACATCCGACAAGACTTTTGTAGACACCTTTCTCTATAATCCCTTTCAATAGATCATTTTCTTGCTCAAGTGTAACTTGGCTAAGAGAATCATTAGTGGAATCAATAGAACTACTAGAAGCAATATCATTGGATTTATCATTTTGATTGCTACTAGTTGAAGAACTTTTCTTGCCTTTGTTACTAGTTTCCTTAGTCTTAACTTGTGGAATAAATGTAGACAAGAGTAGTCGTTTGGCTAGATAAGAAGAAGTCTTCTTTCGGAGATCGTCATTGATTGCTTTAAGAAACTCATGTTCTTGCTCCAAGTTGAGCTTCTCGAAGCGTAGCTTCTCATGAGTTCTTACAAGCTCTCTATGATCTTCTAAAGTAGATTCATGGGCTAACATAAGAGTGTTTAATTCTTTAGTTAGTCTTTCTATTTCCTTCTTATCATCATCACACGACTCATCTTGACTAGCATGATCATTATCTAGCTCATTTTGACTAACATCACCAGTTTTGTCAAATAGCAAGTCATCATCTCCTAGTAAGTCATCCTCATCACTATTGAAATCAAGATATTCGGGGTATGATACCTTGGGGCCTTTAGCCATGAAGCAACTTCCACTCCCTTCATTTGTTGAATCAAATATGTCGTAGGAGTTGGAGGAAATGAGTGCAAGTCCGGCAACACCTTCATCTTGACTATAGTCGGAGTCGGAGTGATAGCTTCTCTCAGAGTGGTCATCCGAATCGGAGCCGGAAACCCATTCACCAACATGAGCTTGATGTCTTCTTCTTGAGTAGATCTTGGTGTACTTGTCCTTCTACTCCGAATCCCTACTTCTCCTTGAGGGTCTTCGTTCATAACGATCATCTCTACTCCTTCTCTCTCTTCGAGGTGACTCATCTCTTGAGCTCTTTCTTCTAGGTGACTCTTCCCTTCTCTTGTGGGGGGGCGTGCACTCATTTGAGTAGTGTCCGGGCCTTCCACAATTATAACAATTCCGGTCATGACTAGATGAACGCTTTTCTTCATATCTTGAGTTGGAGTTTCTCTCTTTGCCTCTACTCTTGTAGAACTTGTTGAATTTCTTGACCATGAGGCTTATCTCTTCGTTGGTAACAAGGTTGTCCCTTGAGGTATTGGGAGCATCACTTGTGGCTTTGTAAGCCCCTCTACACTTGTTGTGAAGTTCTTCCTTGTCTTTGAGTAACATCTTCGCAACTCCTTCACCATCCTTCATCTTGAACTTGTCAAGTTGACTTTGAAGCATGTCCAACTTAGATTCTCTGACGGAATCAGTACCTTCGCGCATATCAACCAAAGTATCCCAAATTTCCTTTGCATTCTCAAGACAACTGATTTTGTTGAATTCTTCGGGGCATAGGCAGTTGAAAAGAATGTCACATGCTTGAGCATTGTATTGCAACATCTTCCATTCATCCGCGGTCGCTTCACGATCCGGTTCATTTCCATCACCAAAGAATTCACCTTGCAAGCCAACACGAACAACAGCCCAAACAGTGGGATTATGACCTAGAATATGCATTTTCATCTTATGCTTCCAACTAGCAAAATTAGTACCATCAAAGTACAGACCACTACGGTGGTAACTTCCCTCACTAGACGCCATACTCTCCTAGGTTGTGAAACCAATGCAATGGAGACCAAAGCTCTGATACCACTTGTAGGATCGAAAGTATGTCTAGAGGGGGGTGATTAGACTACTTGACCAAATAAAAGTTCCAGCTTTTCCCAATTTTAGTTGTGGGCAGATTTTAGCAATAATAGCAAGTCAAGCACACCCTACACATGCATGTCTAAGAGTATAACAGCGAAAAGTAAAGACAAGCACATGTAAAGAGTTAGAAGATCAAACACAATTGTAGACACGAAGATTTTTCCCGTGGTTCCGATAGGTGGCGCTATCGTACATCGACATTTACGGAGTCTTCAACCCACGGAGGGTAACAGTCGCGAGAGTCCACGGAGTACTCCACCCATAAGGGTCCACGATGTAGCAACCTTGACTATTCCATAACGGCTTCCATCCACGAATGACTAGCCTCACTATGGGTAGATCTTCACGAAGTAGGCGATCTCCTTGCCCATACAAACTTCTTGGTTCAACTCTACAACACAAAGTCGGAGGCTCCCAAGCAACACCTAACCAATCTAGGAGGCACCACCCTCCAAAAGGTAATAGGTTTGATAGTGATGATGAACTCCTTGCTCTTGTGCTTCAAGATGATAGACTCCTCAACACTCAATCACTCTCTCACAGATTTGGCTTGGTAGAAGGGATTGATTGGGTGGAAAGCAACTTGGGGAGGCTAGAAATCAAGATCCGTATGATTGGAGTGGATGATCTTGATCAGGTGGTTCTCTCTCAGAAATTTGGATATGGGAAGTGGGGAACTGTTCTGAGTGCTTCTCTTACGAGTGGGATGTGGTGGAGGGGTATATATAGGGATCTCCAAAAATCCAACCGTTACAACATTATTGCTCATCTCGGTGAAACCGAAGCAAAACTAGGTTCTACAGATATGTCAAAAATGTGGCAACTTTCGGAATCTCGGTGAGACCGATATGGAACTTTCGGTGGTACCGAAACTAGTGGCCTAGGGCAGTTTCCAAACTGGGTGAGACCAAATTATAAACTCAGAAATTCCAATTTTATGAATTGGGACACCAGGCGGTTGGGCACTGAAACTCGGTTGCACCGATGTAATCTCGGTTGTACCGAAGAGCTATGGTTTGGCTAGGGTTCTGTCATGGGTGCAAAATCGGTAGGGCCGAATGAAAAGTTGGTGGCACCGATTTTGTGAAGTTGGGTTCAGACATAGATTTTGTTGGAGAGCTTGTGGGTGTTTTTGGTGGCTAGCACCTGTGCACGTTGAGCAATTTGTTCACCAACAATACCTTACCCCCTTTTAATGGTATTGGCTTTCCTATGGACTCAAAGTGATTTCTGACAAAGTAAAAGGAGAGTCTTCTAGCTTGAAGCTTTGCCAATCTATTCCTTGCATCTTGGGATATCTCCTCACAACTTGTAGCCATCCCATCATTGGACTTTTCCTGAAATATACTTAGTGGAAACATGAGTCCAATGACATATATGGTGTTATTAATTACCAAAACCACCAAGGGAGCAAATGTGCTTTCACCAGGGCGCAAAATGACGTCACCGACGACCTGTCAAAACGGGCAACTCAGAAGTCGCTTGTGGAACCAGGCACCTTTGTGCTCCGACTCACTCAGCCATCAGTTACACCATCAGGACGGCAGACCAAGAAAAGAAAAATCAGTTCCGGTGACTATTTCCCGACAGAGACACCTATGGCCGCCAAGAAGGTTGCCGGGAGTGATGAAATGCTTGACGGTGAGTGGTGAGCCCCAGCGGGACACGCAGTCCCGCGGCAGAAGAGACGTCTTTAGTCGTTGACGTCGAGCCACATGCTCCGACATGGGTGCAGCAGATTGTCCAGTATCTCCAGACAGGAGAGCTCCCCGAAGAGCAAGAAGAAGCCGAGAAAGTAGCCCGACAATCGAGCATGTATCAGTTCGTGGACAACGACCTATATAGGAGGAGACCGAACAGAGTGAAATTGAGGTGCATCGCTTGGGAGGAAGGATAACGGCTGCTTGCAGAGATACACGAGGGGATTTGTGTCTCCCACATGGGATCAAGAGCCCTTGTCGGGAAGGCATTCCGGCAAGGTTTCTACTGGCCCACGGCCCTTCAAGACGCCTTGGCGGTGGTAACAATGTGTGAAGCATGCCAATAGCATGCCAAGCAAATACACCAACCAGCACAAGCCCTTAAAACCGTACCACTCTCCTGGCCATTCTCGGTCTAGGGGCTCGACATCGTCGGCCCCCTCCCCCATGCTACCGGGGGCTTCGAGTTCTTGTTCGTCACTATCGACAAGTTCGCGAAGTGGACCTAAGTTGAGCGAGTGAGAAAAGTAATGGCACAGGCGGCGGTCAAGTTACTCAGAGGGATTGTTTGCCATTTCGGGGTCCCCAACAGGATCATCACCGATAACGGCACGAAGTTCACCAGCAGCACTTTTATACAATACTGTCAAAATATCGGCTCTCGGATCTGCTTCACCTCGGTTTCTCACCCCAAGAGCAACGGGCAAGCGGAGATGGTGAATGATGAAGTGCTGCGGGGCCTCAAGATGAGGACTTTCTACAAGATGCACAAGCACGAAAGGCGCTGGATTGATGAGCTACCGACGGTTCTTTGGTCGATCAGAACGACTCCAAATCGAGCCACCGGCGAAACACCTTTTTCCCTGGTTTACGGGGCGGAGGCAGTTCTCCCCACGGAACTCACGTACGTGTCACCGAGAGTGCGTGCCTTTGACGAGGACCAGCAAGAGCGGCTACGGCATGACGATGCCACGCTCCTCGAGGAAGATCATCTCCAGGCCGCACTACGCGTCGCTAGGTACCAGCAGGCCTTGCGCCACTACCATAGCCGCAAAGTGCGCGCCAGGACTGTTGAGGAACGCGACCTTGTCCTTCGACGGATTCAGTCCGCGAAGGGATCAAACAAGTTGACGCCGAAGTGGGAACGCCCTTACCGGGTGGTAGGAGTCACCAGGCCTGGCGCAGTCCGCCTGGAGACCGAAGATGGCACCTCGGTGCAAAACTCTTGGAATATCGAGCATCTTCACAAGTTCTACCCATAAGGCACGGTTGCCGGGCTCCCCGGCAACCACTTTTGTACAAGTCTCGCAGCAATGCGTGTAATCCTTTTTACAAAGCCAGGTGATGACCCTGTGCGCACTCAGTAAAACTAGATATCCTGCAACTTTTCTCTTGCCTAGATACATATTTGCATTATGTTTCACTATGCAGGTTATTGCGGTAGCTCATTGCCAGCATAAGGTCGTTATCGAATCGCTGAAAGCCCAGAGCACACCCAATTTTCTCTTATTTCTTTTTCCCAAAAGGAAGCAGGATTCCTTCCCCTCACACGCAAGTCATCCCGGGGGGAAGAGGGGCGGCAAGGGCGGACGCATTCGGAGCAACGACCTCGCGTCAAGAAGGGCGACAGAGGAAGGAAAAGATAAGTAAAACTCTTTCCCTGCTACAAACTGCAGCCTAAGGAAAGACCTGCATGCGGGTGGACCTTTATCGGAATCGTTGCGTGCCAGGGGTTGGAAGCATGCCCAACACCCCGAATAGTCGCGGCGAGGACGATGAGGTAACCTTGCCGAAAGTGGCACTACGGGATAGTGCTCGGGATCTATCCTTAGAAGCGCCCCCCGATAAGACAACCCACATCGACAAGGGTCCCCGACAAGCGTAAAAGCCGGAAAGGCACTGCATTGCAGTTTTCGCAAAGAGGGAAAGAAAAAGAGGGATTGACACACAAACATACAAGGCAAATCCTTGATATATCAGTAGTACCCAACGTTTGTCTTTGATTTTCTTTCAGGACTTCGTCGGGTACAACCTAAATACAAAAGGAGGGTGCCAAACCCATCTATAGCGGCGGCGGGGACAAGTCGGAGTACAACTTCCCATAATGTCTCTGCCGACCTCCGAGGAGGAAGGCGTATCGGCTTGGTGGCAGCGGCGACGGTGTCAGGTCGGAGTACGACTTCACCTACGACACCACCGGCCACCGATAGGAGATCTGGCACTACGATGTGGCAGTTGATCCGGAAACGAGGCCTCACAGATGGGGCCTCGTTCTCGGATCCCTAAAACCCCAGCTACGATGCCATGCGCGTCTAACCAGACTCCTCCTGCTTGATGCCGAAGATGCTGCCATCGTCGTCACTGTCGCTGGAGGAATTGTAGTCGCTCCCGCTCGAGCTCTCCGCGCAGCACTCCAAACGGGCGCCGGACGGCCCGAAGATCTTCACAAAAAGCATGGCGGCACCGTCGAACCTGAAGTGGAGGAGATTCCCGGGGCCTAAGCCACGGGAGCGGGCAAATGATTTCCACCCCCGCATCAGAAACATGGCGCTGCTGATGGAGAGGTCGACGGCCGCCCAGGCGGGGCCATTGTAACAACCATACGTTACCCAATGGCGAGAGCCGCACGTGCCACATGTCACCCTGGGTCCTAACTCCATATCGAACCTTTGCCAGTTCCAAGTATTTTGCGAGGTGTACCTCCAAACAGAACCCGCCGTCTCCGTCTTTAGGGAATTCTTTTATTTGAACCGGTAGACAGCGTGTGCAGATGGCCCCGGCTTAGAACTTGGCGGGGTTTCTATCCACAGGTAGAAGGACATCATTTTTCCTGCCGCCGCCCTACCAAGACATCCCAAAGGGTGGAACAAGACTTGGTTTTACAGTCGGAATACCATGCCTGCGGACGAAAATCCCTTGCTGGGTTATAGGCTCAACTGCCTCCCCATGGATCTTGAACTTCCTGGTTGGGCTCCTCATGAGGAACGTGCCCAACACTCCCATGTTTATTCGAAGCTGAGGGCTCTGCTAGCCAACGGGCTAACTGGGGTTGACTTAACCCGGTGTTGGGTATCTTGGAGGATTCTGCCGCTAAGTCTGCGCAATGATTTAATGTGTGTTTACTCTGGCAACTTGAATGACGCCCAATGGTACAACAATTTTTCCTTGGAAGCCGGTGAAATAAACCGGATTGTGAAGAAACTACTAGGTGAGAACCTAGAGACTTGTAGCAAAGACGGGTTGAAACCTTTCTACGCCCTTAACCCGGCTCCACCGGTATAAAACTTTTAACATCCTAATCCATCCTTTCGAACAAACTTCGAGCATTTTGCCTTCTTGCTCTGATTGCTTAATTTTGCAGGCTACATCCCCTTTCTGGCGTAGGAGACGCAGCAAGACCGCGGCTAACAAGCCCAAAGCTTCCCCGAGCAAGAAAAAGAATAAGGTGACTGTAGAAGGGCCGTCTCATATGGACGAAGCAGCTGCTGCCGATACCCGTTCAGAGGTAAATTTACTCTTTTGTTTGTATCGCATTGATTCCATCTGACACCTCTTCCTCTTAGGGCGATGTTGAAATAAGCCGTGCAGATGATGTTGAGGTAATTTCCATCTCCTAAGACTCAGAACCTTTGACCCCATTGAAAACAAGGTGGGTTGTTCGGAAGGTAGGCTTTTCTCACCCAGACGCTCATTTAGACACTCACTTTATTTTGAAGAAAACCCAACACCAGTCTAGGCGCTAGACCCAAAGTGGGAGTGGTGATCTAGTTGAGGGATTACCTGATAAATTAGCCGCCCGGAAACGACCAGCCAAGGTACTTAATATTCCAATCTTCCAAGGAAGTTCTGACTTGATGTGTCAACTTTTGACTCCTATGCCTTCATTAATCAGGAGTCGCCACCTTCGTCGGACGACTCAACCGCGTCCAAACTGGCACCCTTGGTTATCAATCATGGGTTAATGTCTCATCAATTTGTCTGTTACAGTAGACTATTGTCTCTTCCCGTACTTCATATTGTACTCTTTAACTTGGCAGGGCCAAAGCCATGAAAAGGAAAACCGACGGGACTTCTTTTAACCCTGAGGCCCCTGAGCCAGAAATTCCTGATTTGGCGGCTCTGAAAGTTCATATTGATCAACCTGAAGATCCTCAGGAGATCCCAAACGATTTACCTCCTCCATCTGAACCAGCCAGTACTGACGCCGTAACTATTGAAGCTATATCAGTATTTAACCTTGACCTGCCCAATCCTTCGGTAACAAACAAAGATGCCCCTAAGGTTGTTATTACTGGGACAGGTTATACTGCTCCTGATATTTCCAGGGTGTTGACAAAGGTTATTGCTAAAGATGAGGCGGTACTGCAAGAAAAAGGGAAGACCAAATTGGAGCTTCCAAATTATGAGAACTTCAGTGTTGAAGATCTTCATGCTGCCTGTTTGGACCGCCTGGCTACGAGCCGTGAAATGGAAATCGGCCTTGTTAGCATGATGAAGAATAAATACGACGTATGTTCTCCTTTATATGCTCACATCATATATCCTTTTGTAGCCCCCAAGGCCTAGCTTTGTCTTTCTAAGATAAGCTGGGTCTTGCGAATGTTGACTGACTCAACCTGTATCCCCCAAGGGTCGGCTCATCTCCTTGAGATGAGTCAGGTCTTTTAATAAATTTGAAGAACTTCTACATATAGCCCCCGAGGGCCGGCTCATCTCCTTCAGATGAGTCGGGTCTTTTTAATAAATTTGAAGAACTTCGACCTGTAGCCCCCAAGGGCCGGCTCATCTCTTTGAGATGAGTCGGGTCTTGTTCACATTTTTAGTGTCAAAATAATTGATACATTAGCCCCCCAAGTGCCGAATATATTGCTTGCAATTTAATTGGGACTTGACATAGATTTATTTATGATGTAGGAAGCTTTGAAGACAGCCGAATCCAGTGTAACCAGCTTGAAGAAAGACCTGGAAAAAGGGCAAACCTCCCAGGCAGAAATTGAAGAAAAACTCTGCCTCTCGTTGATCGAGCTGGAAAACACCAGGGCAGGCCTTTTAAAGGAGAAGAAATCCTTTGCAGAGGAAAAGGCGACTCTGCTGAAGCGTGTAGAGGATGCTGAGGGCCGGCTCAAACCCATCATCGAGGAGTTATCCGGGTTAAAGTGACATATTGCCCAGATGACCCAAGCTATTTTTGGTAAGTGTATATAACCTCTTGTCTTCTTGAGATATAGATATAATGCGCCCGGTGACTCATGCATTGATTTTATTTTGCAAGCCCCCGGACCAGCAACTTATGATAATATCCTGTTGATGCTTAAGGCTATTTATTCCCTGACAGAGCAACTCTACGCTAGGAGTCATCTTGCAATCAAGGCAACGATGGGGGATAAGCAGCCTTTCAAGTTTATCAAGAATGTGTTGGAGTGTCTTTCCACCATGCCTCAACACATTCCAGAGCTAAAAAGATCAGCCGCCCGATGTGGCGCGATATATGCATTGAGTCGGGCTTTAGCTTATGGAGAAGAGCTCGATCCAACCGAGCTAGCAAAGGGCTTCCTCGAATTTAAGAATGACGGGTCAGAATTTTCCCAGAAGGATTATGCTACCTGTGTAAAGGATGCTCAAATACTGTCGACCCATCTGGTATCCGAGAGGAAACTGAGGAACTATCAAGCGGCTTATGGCGCCAGCCATACCTGGATTCCACCACCTGATTTAATATCAAAAAATCTGTCTCCTCAATGGCGCGAGCATGTCTTTGCCCCTAAAGTTGACCCGTCTCCAATTCTTGATGACAAGGTTGTGTTCCAGGCCTTATCTCACTGCAACTGAGACGCGGATAACCTTCAAATACTGGACCAGAAGACCAAACGGTGGATAACCCGGAGGCGTCTCACGCACAAGATTAGCCGCCATTGACCCGGATGATGTAGTCGGCGATTTCGAGCTTCATCAATCCTCATCTTGTCAACTTAAGCCCCCAAGAATGGGTGGAAAAAACAATTTGCGGCTTCCTTGAGCTTGTAATAGGGATAGCCGAAAAACTGTCGTCGTGCCATCGTGCACGTTCTGTGCTTTTGTTGATGTAAGATACTTATTTTCCTGGGCTTGATCTTTTAGATTTTAACACCCTATTTCTCTTTCAATAATGTTGAAGATTATATGTCTGTCAATTGGTCGCTATGCTATCTCAATTGTTCAACCCGGTCTCTCGAGCGTAAGCCAGTAATAAATTTGAACCTGAAGCTTGCTGTAATGAACAAAGCCAAGCCAAGCAATATTGACAGGCCGGCTCAATGAGACCTGGCCAGCATTGATATTCAAAACTTAAGGTCCTTTTTGGCCCTCTGACTAATAATATAATTTTATGCTGGTCACGCAGCTGATAACCTGGTTATTTCATGTATAAACCGGTAATAAAAAATAAGGCGTGTCCAAAATATTTTATGTGATGAGTTTCAGCACATAGTACTGGCTTTCGAGGCTTAGAAATATAGGGTAAATCCTTTGAAGGCAGCATTGAAGGTTCTAACCATACGATCCTGGTTAGTTTAACTGACACACTGGTTGGCTTGTGATACATTCTGATCTGAAGAACAGCCTTCCGTATAAGCATGACTGTAACACCCCAAAAAAAAATTTGATCATGTTTTATTAATTAAAATTTTGCCAGGAATTCTTGTTTTCTATTTTTCTGAATTTTCTATTGATTTCAGGGCCACTCCTTTCCTCTGAATTACAAAAATTCTTCTCTCCTATTTGAAACTTATGAATAATGTTGTGAGACTTGCATGATATTATTACAACATTTGATTTCATTTAACAAAATCAGCGGAATTATTTTTATAATAAACTTGCCTAGTTTTAACTCTTTTTAAAAATTCTACAAAAATTTGTAGATGGCATGTGATATCCCTGGATCACTTTTATGCAAAAACCCAGCTTGGTGTTTTGTAAAATTTGAGCAAAACATCCACATTTGTATTCTGGTCCAGTTTGGTGATTTGTACTGCAACCCTATTTTTATTTTGCTCTAGTGATCTTGGGATTTTTCTTGCTTTTAGTCCACCCTACCAAACCCTTAAATCCAGGAGAACAGCCTCATTAGGATATTTTAAGCTCATGAAATGATACCCCATAGTTTCTGTCCAGAAACAGAGTTTTGCAAAACTTGCACTAGCAAGTTTTTGCTTTTGCCAAACTAAGCCTACCATCCTAGTGTGCATCTAAGGAGACCTCAACCTGGAAATATTGGTGGCCAGAACAGATCCCTAGATGCCCATGACATTCTGTCGAACACCTGATGTGCATGACCAGTATTGGCATGATTTCTAGTTTGCATTGTGAGACTGCTTTCATAGCCAAACCAGCATGTCCCTTAGCTTCCCTGTACCCAGTATCATAGGCATGTTAAGTTTCATAGGCATTAGAGAGGTTTTGCACGCGCTGACATTTTTTCGAACACCAGGCGTGCGTGTCTAGAGCGCGGCCAGAGCGCACGTTTTGCACGCGCGCGCAACCGAGCCGCCGCAGACTCCAAGCCGCGCCCCTGGCCCTTCCCCTCGCGCAGGGCCACGACCCCGTCCCCTCCGAGTCGCTGGAGATGCCCGGCCGCCTCCCCGAGCCTCGCAGCGCCGCCGTCAGAGCATGCTTGGCAGCTTGCCGTCGGCCGCAGGCCAGGCCTGCCATTGCCGGCGCTACCCAAGCCGCCTCCGCCCGCCAGCTCGCCTCCTGGAGCAGTAGGGGGTCCGTCCGCTAGCTCCCAGCCGTGCGGACGTCGCCACGTTGCCCCGAGCCATAGTTCGCCGGAGTTATCCACTCTGCCGGGAACCGACCTTCCCCCACCTATTTAAGCCTTCCCCGGCTCGCTCTAGACTTCCACCCGACCCTACCTCGCCCCAGAAGCCCCCCTTGCAGGCCAATTCGAGCTCGTTTGCCCACCCCCTTCGCCAACGGCCGCCATGGCCGCAGCCGCCCCCTCCTAAATTAGGAGCCCTCAGCGCACCATCTTCGCTGAGCCCTTGCCAAATGACCCCCTGAGCCGCACAGAGCCCATCCCCAGCCCTATTTGCAGCTACACTCACCGCAGGCGAATGCCTCATCTTGGCCGGAGCACCCCTCCGCCATGGATGAAGGTGCGCTCATCCTCGAGCTCCCCGGCGAGTTTCAGCTCATCCATGTGATGCGGATGGTCCTCCTGATCACGTGGATATTCCGGGCACTGGAAACGGTGATCCATAGCGCCGAGAATCATCGCCGGAGTCGAGCTCCGTCCCTGGCCAGGCGCGCGCGCGGTGGGGGAGACGAACCCGACAGGTGGTCCCCACCTGTCGGTGAGCCAGCCCTTGCCTCCAATGGCGCAGCCCGGTGAAGCGTTTACCTATGGAGAAAGCGTAATCCTGTAAGTACGCTTTCAGTTTCGGTACACGTATTTCCCCCGATACGTTTTCCTTTTTTCTGATTTTTTTAAAAATGGAACTTTGACCCAACTTTGACTGGCTATATCTTTTAAAATAAAACCCCAAATGAATTGATTCTTTTTCCTACCTCTCTGAAATTTCACCTAGTTTATTTTAGGATTTATTTCAAAAATATTTAAGACAACATTTTGTACTGTTTTTGAATGGCGTGTTGATTCGAATATTTTCAAAATAGGAAATGGGGAGAGAAGAAAACTTTCAAAAGTTTTTGTGATGCACCCTACCTCTCCACACATTGAAGGCAAGCATTCTGAACCCCTGGTATCATATTTGTTGTGTGATGTTTGGTGTGACGAATAAAACTGCAGCACCAAGTTGACATGAAATGCGCGTTATTTCATGTGAAGGTGTGATCATGCTTGCAATACATGATGATGATTCTTGCTATTAAACTTGAGATGCTTGTGGCAGTAGTCACCACCTTGTGCCACCCCTGCCTACCGGAAGGAATCCGGGATAAGTCTCTGTCTTGGGTAGACATGAGCTTGGTGCTGACATCTCGTTGGAGCGAGAATGGTCAGTGAGGCATGATGGGATGTGATAAGTGGTGATTCTGCCTGAGAGTGTGGAAAAGTATTTATTGTGCTAACCATGCAGGGAACATATAAGCCTCCTGAGTCGACCATAGATCGAGTCTTGTTCCAGTAACCCCCATGCTTGTTTCGTACTACCACTTGTCCCTGTCGCGGGCAGGGTACGGTTCAGTAAGTTGTCAACCCCTTTCTTGGCACACACCGTACAGAGAGGCCATGGTGGAAGATACCGGGTGCATCCGGTAGGCATGCCACCTGGTCCGGGGGCATGGGTGTTTCCAGTTGGGACCGAGAGGGGGGCACCCCTTAGTAGCGCGCGGTATAAATTTGATCCCATGCTAATCGAGGTTGTAGCCTCCCCACTTAGAGTTTTGCTTGACAGGTGTCGTGGGTGATTCCAGGCATCGGTAAGTTAAGCTGGTGTGTGCGGGTCAGGTGTGTTTTCAACTGAAAGACCGTAAGCGGAATTAGTCCCGGTGGACTAAAGGAATCCGTTACTTGTGGGTAAAGAGTACACCCTCTGCAGAGTTTTCATCTATTCGAATAGCCGTGTCCGCGGTTAAGGACTACAGTCTGGGATGGGTCAAGTGTCGGTCTTAGTGTCGGTCTTCGGAGGAAAACTTCTAAACCAGAATATTGATCATGACATGTGACAAATGATGATTGTGATTATTATTATTGTGGATTAACCATTTATATTGTTGAAATGTTGAGTATCCCTGGGATGGTTCTACCTCTTGAATACTCATTGTGATTATTATTATATAAGCCCTTTATGTGGCGTCGCACAGACGCCCGACTGTGGCATGCTGATTATTTATTTTCCTTATAAGCCCTTTATGTGGCGTCGCACAGACGCCCGACTGTGGCATGCTGATTATTTATTTTCCTTATAAGCCCTTTATGTGGCGTCGCTCAGACGCCCGACTGTGGCATGCTTGTTATTTATTTTCCTTATAAGCCCTTTATGTGGCGTCGCTCAGACGCCCGACTGTGGCATGCTTGTTATTTATTTTCCTTATAAGCCCTTTAGGTGGCGTCGCTCAGATGCCCGACTGTGGCACGCATGTTATTTCTTTTTCTTATAAGCCCTTTATGTGGCGTCGCTCAGACGCCCGACTGAGGCATGCTTTATATTATTATCCTTTTGAGGCGTCGCTTCAGACACCCGATCGGTTTATTTTATTTTTATTCTCTGATTGCTTATTCCTGTTTAATATGAATGACCTGCTTGCATACATCATGGATTTTATTTTGTGACTGACTAAGTGATCGTAGATTATGTCAGTGCATGATTATCACCTGCCATATTATATCTGTGTTCATGATGTTTGCGAGTACATTCAAAGTACTCACTGGCTTGTCCCTGGCTATTGTCTTGGCCAAATTTCTTGCTTGGAGAGGAGCACTTTGACGACAGCCCCGGAACCTAGGCAACGGAGACCGCAGCCACGCGAAGATAGGAATTATCCAGGTCAGCTGTTCCTGTGGGAAATGGAGTCCCAAGATTGTGTCTCATCAGCTAACAGTAATCCTGGGGCTGGTGAGCACAAGGACCATTTACTGGGAAATTAATATCCTGGAAAACCGGTCCTGACAACGACGATACGAAAGGTGTAATAACACATGTTCATAATGTCAAGACAACATGTCGGCTTTCTAGGCTCGACAGGGAAAGACCGTCTTTCGAGGCTCGAGTCTTGCTTCAATGAAGCGGGTATGATAACCCATGGTTTATCCTAGCGTTCTGTATGCTGGCTCTCTCATGACTCAAGCCAGTGTTTTAACCTTAACAAGTTCAGGGTCCAAAAAAGGATTGACTTGTTAAGAGTACACGGGATCATCTGATCGGAGTCGCATCAAGCATACAGGCGGGTTTAACCATATATGGCGTTTATTCTTGCCGGGTCAAGAGGGTGAAAAGCTAAGCCCGTTGAGCTGGAAGCCCCCAAATGCCCTTTGTATTGTGGCGTTATTATGCCGGGTCACAAGGGTGAGAAAGCTGAACTCGACGAGTTGGAAGCCCCCAGGTGCCCTTTGTTTCGAAAAATAAAGATTCAAACTCAATTTTGTAGGTTGAAACGACAAAATACGCCGGCTTTATTCATACTCGAAACATAAAGACGTATATACAGAATTTTGCAAGGGGGAAGAAATTAAAAAAAGGATTCGGTGAAGCTAAGTATAATAAGGCCACTGGTGTTCCAGGGCCGGCTTGTTTCCCTCTTGGAGACATATAATTTTCTTTGAGACCCTCCAGAGCAAGAATTTTATTCAGGGATTCAGGTGCTAGTGGTACTGACCGTTATTCAACTGCTTGGGATTACTTTGGAATTCTCCTTGGTTATTATGGTGATTGCCCTGGCCAGGATGCTTCCCATTGCCATGATTTCCCTGATGTTGAAAACCAGCCCCCGGGCCACCTTGTGACCCGCCACGTCCGTGTTCACCCGGGTGCCCTCCACCATTACATCCTGGATTGTTCTGGAAAGCCTGGCTACGAAACTCTTGGATGATATAAAAATTCTCCCAAAAGTGACTAGCCGGCTTGTCTTGAGTGTGTTGTGCTTAGGGCAAGGTGCTTTAAGCGCCTCCTCATAATTGCGAGGTTTATTCCCATTATAAGTTCCTCCGGGTTGACCGTTGCGGCGCTGATTCTTGAAGCCTGTGTTAGTGTTGGCCACAAAGTCCGACCCGCCATCAGGCTGCTTTCGCATATTATTTTGGGCCCCCTGGTTACCACCGTGACCATGCTGGCCTTTTCCTCCTTCAGTCTTTTTGCCCTTTGTAGTCTTGTCCTCGTCTGAGCCGTGGTCTTTCGTGCTATCTAACTCGGCATATCTGGTGAGGACATCCATTAAGTCTCCCATGTCTTGCACCTTTCGCTTGAGCCGTCCGAGGTTCTGAACCAAAGGCTGGAAATGACAGTTCTTTTCCAATATTAGGACTGCTTGAGCCGCTGTGATGTTGTCTGATGAGTGGATAATTTCCGTGACCCGATGAGTCCAATGGTGGGAAGACTCGTCCACCCGTTGAACGCAATGTTGTAAGTCTACTATCGTCATAGGCTTCTTGCAGGTTCCTTGGAAATTGTTGATGAATCACTCCTTCAGTTCGGCCCATGTGTTGATAGAGTTAGGCGGCGAGTTTTTTAACCACGTTCGAGCCGGTCCTTCGAACATCATGGTTAAGTACTTGGCACATACAGCGTCACTGACATCCAACATATCCATCGCCAACTCATTACTTTCAATCCAGGACGCCGGCTGAAGATTGATGTCTATTACGCAACCTTCTTCTTGTAGACTCGTGTTGGGCCTCCAAGCACAGAGTTTTGTAGGACAGTAGCAAATTTCCCTCAAGTGGGTGACCTAAGGTTTATCAATCCGTGGGAGGCGTAGGATCAAGATGGTCTCTCTCAAACAACCCTGCAACCAAATAACAAAGAGTCTCTTGTGTCCCCAACACACCCAATACAATGGTAAATTGTATAGGTGCACTAGTTCGGCGAAGAGATGTTGATACAAGTGCAATATGGATGGTTGATATACGTTTTTGTAATCTGAAAATATAAAAACAGCAAGGTAGCAAGTAACAAAAGTGAGCACAAACGGTATTGCAATGCTTAGAAACAAGGCCTAGGGTTCATACTTTCACTAGTGCAAGTTCTCTCAACAATACTGACATAGTTGAATCATATGTAAATCCCTCACGTGCGACAAAGAGTTCACTCCAAAGTCAAAAATAGCGGAGAATAAACGAAGAAATTATTGTAGGGTACGAAACCACCTCAAAGTTATCTTTTCCGATCAATCTTATGAGCTATCCCTATAAGTGTCATGAACAGCCCTAGAGTTCGTACTAAAATAACACCTTAAGATACACATCAACCAAAACCCTAATGTCACCTAGATACTCCAATGTCACCACAAGTACCCATGGGCTTGATTATACGATATGCATCACACAATTTCAGATTCATCATGTTCAATCCAACACAAAGAACTTCAAAGAGTGCCCCAAAGTTTCTACCGGAGAGTCAAGACAAAAACATGTGCCAACCCCTATGCATAGATTCCCAAGGTCACGGAACCCGCAAGTTGATCACCAAAACATACATCAAGAGAATCAATAGAACATCCCATTGTCACCACGGATATCCCATCGCAAGACATACATCAAGTGTTCTCAAATCCTTTAAAGACTCAATCTGATAAGAAAACTTCAAAGGGAAAACTCAATTCATCACAAGAAGATAGAGAGGGCAAAACTCCATATGATTCATCTATATTAATAAAGCTCACGGTATATCAAGATCGTGCCATCTCAAGAACACGAGAGAGAGATCAAACACATAGCTACTTGTACATACCCTCAGCCCCAAGGGTGAACTACTCCCTCCTCGTCATGGAGACCGCCGGGATGATGAACATGGCCTCCGGTGATGGTTTCCCCCTCCGGCAGGGTGCCAGAACGGGCTCCCGATTGGTTTTTCGTGGCTCTGGAGGCTTGCGGCGGCGGAACTCCCGATCTAGGTTTGTTTCTGGGGGTTTCTCTATTTATAGGATTTTTTGGCGGCGGAAACAAGTCAAGGTGGGCCACGAGGCGGCGACAAGCCAGGGGGGCGCGCCCTAGGGGGGGGCGCCCCCCAGGCTTGTGGTGGCCTCGTGGCTCTTCTGGCCCAACTCCATTGCTGCCTGGGCTTCTTCTGGTCCATAAAAAATCACCGTAGATTTTTATTCCGTTTGGACTCTGTTTGATATTCCTTTACTGTAAAACTCAAAAACACGGAAAAAACAGAAACTGGCACTGGGCTCTAGGTTAATAGGTTAGTCCCAAAAATAGTATAAAATTATAAGAAAATGATTGTAAAACGTCCAAGAATGATAATATAACAGCATGGAACAAGCAAAAATTATAGATACGTTGGAGACGTATCAGCATCCCCAAGCTTAATTCCTACTCGTCCTTGAGTAGGTAAATGATAAAAACAGAATTTTTGATGTGGAATGCTGCCTAACATGTTCATCATATTCTTTTCCTCTATGTATAGCATGGACATTTGGACTAGTAAATGATTCAAAGCAATAGTCTAGTTTTAACAAAATGACTTCAATACTGAAGCATATCAACAAGCAACCATGTCTTTCAAAATATCAACACTAAAGAGAGTTATCCCTAGCCCATCATTCTCAATCATTGATCCATTCATGAAACACACTCAAATATTAGCTATGCCCAATGCTCAAGTACGATCACAGTGCCCCCTAGTTGGTGCTTATAAGATAAGATGGAGACTCAAAGCAAAAAATAAAAATTGCATAAAGTAAATAGATAGGCCCTTCGCAGAGGGAAGTAGGGATTTGTAGAGGTGCCAGAGCTCAAGGTTTAAATTGAGAGAGAGAAATATTTTGAGTGGCATGCTTTTCCTGTCAATGAAAACGACGAAGTAGCTCACAATACTTTCCATGTTAGATACATTATCGGCGGTTCCCAAACAGAATGGTAAAGTTTTTTTTCACTCCCCCTCCACCAATCAATCACGCTCCACGACGAGCCTTATCCACGGGTACCGTCCATACAAACAATAATCCTGGGGGAGTTTTGTTTCATTAAATTTTGATTTGATTTTTGAGCATGGAACTGGGCATCCCGAATACCAGCCACTTTCTCGTGAATGATAGTGAATCAACACATATCGTGAGAATAACACACCTAGCATGGAAAAAATATTGGACACTCCCCACCGTTTCATGAGCGGTACGGGCACACAAAAGGGAAAATTTATTTTGAAAATTTAGAGATGGCACATACAAATTTGCTTGGAACGGCATGGAAATACCGCATATAGGTAGGTATGGTGGACTCATGAGGCAAGACTTGGTTTAAGGATTTTGGATGCACAAGTAGTATTTCTACTTAGTACAAATGAAGGCTAGCAAATAGATTGGGAAGCAACCAAACCAAGAAACGAAAATTCACATAAGTGAGCATTGAGTCATAACTAACACCGAATAATGCACCACAAGTAGGATGTAACTTCATTGCATAACTATTGACTTTCATACTTGCACAGGGAATCACAAACCTTAACACCAATATTCCTACTAAAGCATAATTACTCACTAACATGACTCACATATTACTATCATCATGTTTCAAAACTATTACAAAGAATCAAGTTTAATTTGTCCCATGATCCTCATGAATGTTTTTATTGTATCCTCCTTGGATATCTATCACTTTGGGACTAGTTTCATATGTTGCTATTGCTTTTTGGCAAGCTCAAACAAATTTAAGTGAAGTACAAGTGCATAAAAATTTCATCTCTCAAAAAGGTATAAGTGAAGCATGAGAGGAAATGACAAGCTACTCTCAAAATGTATACGTGAAGATCAATGAGTAGTCAAACAATTAAGTAGCTATGTGAGGACTCTCTCTCTCTCAATAAATATTTTCAGATCTGAGTATTTTATTAAACAACAAGCAAAAGAAAAATAGCACTCCGAGAATAGCACGCATCATGTGAACGAATAAAATTTAGGCTCAACATAGGCTAACCGATAATTGTCGATGAAGAGAGGTGGGATGCGTAGCATCCCCAAGCTTAGATGCTTGAGACTTCTTGAAATATTTATTTGGGGTGCCTTGGGCATCCCCAAGCTTGAGCTTTTGTATCTCGTTCAATCCTCTAATACCACGGTTTCTCCTATTCTCAAAAACTTCATCCACAAAAAACTTGAAAAGAACTCGTGAGATAGGTTAGTACACATAAGAATACATCAACACTTCATTTACTGCCAATACAAGTTGCATAATAATTTTCAAACATTAGGTACTGTATACTATCATTTCCACAATTTATATCTACCAATATAGGCTATGGAAACTATAGGATAAGTAGATAACGAAACTATGACAGCAATCTGTCTAAACAGAACAGTCTGTAGCAATTTATTAAACCAGTGTACTTCTGTACCTCAAACAATTATGAATATTTAGGACATGCTAAATAATTTATATGACAACACTGTGTAAAAATTTCAGAAATTTTCCACGTTCCAGTAAAATATGAAAATTCAAACACTACAGCAAAAGTTTCTGTTTTTACACAGCACACATCAAAACATGCAATGCAAGCATCCTAAGACAATTCTTGGAACTTTTTATTGAAAAACAAGATTATAAATGACACCTAACAGAGAAAAATAAAATAAAATGACGCTCCAAGCAAAACTCATATTATGTGACGAATAAAAATATAGCTCCAAGTAAGATATACCGATAGTGTTGAAGACGAAAGAGGGGATGCCTTCCGGGGCATCCCCAAGCTTAGGCGCTTGAGTCTTCCTTAGATATTACCTTCGGGGTGCCTTGGGCATTCCCAAGCTTAGGTTCTTTTCACTCCTTATTCTCCTCATATCGGTGTCTGACCCAAAACTTGAAAACTTCAATCACACAAAACTTAACGGAACTTCGTGAGAAGGGTTAGTATAATAAATAAAGATAATTCACTTAGGTACTGTTAAGACAAGATTCATAATTGTTCCCACATGATACCTAGTGTATTATATCATTCCCATAATTTATACCACTAAATATAAGCTATGGAAACACTAAAACAAGCAAACTATGCATGCAAAACAGAATCAGTCAAAAACAGAACAGTCTGTGAAGATCTGTAGTGTAACCATACTTCCCTGTCTCTAAAAATTCTGAAAAATTAGGACAATCTAGGAAATTTTTATATCAATCATGTGTAAAAAATTCAGATCAAAAACACGTTCCGGTGAATTAACAAAATTCCTGTACTGAGAGCAAAAGTTTCTGTTTTTGCACAGAATCAAGTCAACTATCATCCACACTATCCCAAAGGCTTTACTTGGCACTTTATTGAAACAAAAGCTATAAAACATGATTATACAGTAGCTTAATCATGTGGACACACAAAAACAGTAGGTATAAATATTGGGTTGTCTCCCAACAAGCGCTTTTCTTTAATGCCTTTTAGCTAGGCATGATGATTTCCATGATGCTCACATAGGAATAGTATTTGAAACATGTAAGAGAGCATCATGAATCTCATGACAAGCATATTTAAGTATAACCCACTTCCTATGCATAGGGATTTTGTGAGCAAACAATTTATGGGAGCAAGAATCAACTAGCATAGGAAGGCAAAACAAGCATAACTTCAAAACTTTGAACACATAGAGAGGAAACTTGATATTATTGCAATTCCTACAAGCATTTGTTCCTCCCTCATAATAATTTTCAGTAGCATCATGAATGAATTCAACAATATAACTAGCAAATAAAGCATTCTTTTCATGATCTACAAGCATAGAAATTTTTTCACTCTCCACATAAGCAATTTTCTTCTCATTCATAATAGTGGGAGCAAACTCAACAAAATAACTATCATGTGAAGCATAATCCAATTGAAAATTAAAATCATGATGACAAGTTTCATGGTTATCATTATTCTTTATAGCATACATGTCATCACAATAATCATCATCAATAGGAGGCATGCTTTCATCATAATAAATTTGCTCATCAAATCTTGGGGGACTAAAAATATCATCCTCATCAAACATAGCATCCCCAAGCTTGTGGCTTTGCATATCAATAGCATCATGAATATTCAAGGAATTCATACTAACAACATTGCAATCATGCTCATCATACAAAGATTTAGTGCCAAACATTTTATTGACTTCTTCTTCTAACACTTTGGCACAATTTTCCTTTCCATCATTTTCACGAAAGACATTAAAAAGATGAAGCATATGAGGCAACCTCAATTCCATTTTTTTGTAGTTTTCTTTTATAAAACCAAACTAGTGATAAAACAAGAAACTAAAAGATTCAATTGCAAGATCTAAATATATACCTTCAAGCACTCACCTCCCAGGCAACGGCGCCAGAAAAGAGCTTGATGTCTACTACGCAACCTTCTTCATGTTGTTGAGCCTCCAAGCGCAGAGTTTTGTAGGACAGTAGCAAATTTCCCTCAAGTGGATGACCTAAGGTTTATCAATCCGTGGGAGGTGTAGGATGAAGATGGTCTCTCTCAAACAACCCTGCAACCAAATAACAAAGAGTCTCTTGTGTACCCAACACACCCAATACAATGGTAAATTGTATAGGTGCACTAGTTCGGCGAAGAGATGGTGATACAAGTGCAATATGGATGGTAGATATAGGTTTTTGTAATCTGAAAATATAAAAACATCAAGGTAGCAAGTAACAAAAGTGAGCACAAAAGGTATTGCAATGCTTAGAAACAAGGCCTAGGGTTCATACTTTCACTAGTGCAAGTTCTCTCAACAATACTGACATAGTTGAATCATATGTAAATCCCTCACGTGCGACAAAGAGTTCACTCCAAAGTCAAAAATAGCGGAGAACAAACGAAGAAATTATTGTAGGGTACGAAACCACCTCAAAGTTATCTTTTCCGATCAATCTTATGAGCTATCCCTATAAGTGTCACGAAAAGCCCTAGAGTTCGTACTAAAATAACACCTTAAGATACACATCAACCAAAACCCTAATGTCACCTAGATACTCCAATGTCACCACAAGTACCCATGGGCTTGATTATACGATATGCATCACACAATTTCAGATTCATCATGTTCAATCCAACACAAAGAACTTCAAAGAGTGCCCCAAAGTTTCTACCGGAGAGTCAAGACGAAAACATGTGCCAACCCCTATGCATAGATTCCCAAGGTCACGGAACCCGCAAGTTGATCACCAAAACATACATCAAGTGAATCAATAGAACATCCCATTGTCACCACGGATATCCCATCGCAAGACATACATCAAGTGTTCTCAAATCCTTTAAAGACTCAATCCGATAAGAAAACTTCAAAGGGAAAACTCAATTCATCACAAGAAGATAGAGAGGGGAAAACTCCATATGATTCATCTATATTAATAAATCTCGCGGTACATCAAGATCGTGCCATCTCAAGAACACGAGAGAGAGATCAAACACATAGCTACTTGTAAATACCCTCAGCCCCGAGGGTGAACTACCCCCTCCTCGTCATGGAGACCACCGGGATGATGAAGATGGCCTCTGATGATGGTTTCCCCCTCCGCCAGGGTGCCAGAACGGGCTCCCGATTGGTTTTTTGTGGCTCTGGAGGCTTGCGGCGGAGGAACTCCTGATCTAGGTTTGTTTCTGGGGGTTTCTCTATTTATAGGAATTTTTGGCGGCGGAAACAAGTCAAGGTGGGCCACGAGGCGGCGACAAGCCAGGGGGGCGCGCCCTAGGGTGGGGGGGGCGCCCCCCAGGCTTGTGGTGGCCTCGTGGCTCTTCTGGCCCAACTCCATTGCTGCCTGGGCTTCTTCTGGTCCATAAAAAATCACCGTAGATTTTTATTCCGGTTGGACTCCGTTTGATATTCCTTTTCTGTAAAACTCAAAAACACGGAAAAAACAGAAACTGGCACTGGGCTCTAGGTTAATAGGTTAGTCCCAAAAATAGTATAAAATTATAATAAAATGATTGTAAAACGTCCAAGAATGATAATATAACAGCATGGAACAAGCAAAAATTATAGATACGTTGGAGACTTATCAAAGATCTGCCGTGTAGTTTGGCACCTTACGAGGCCCCTTTAAGTCTTTGGGCATGCACTCGGCACGGAGTGCCGGGGATAAGCATGGTATACCAATCGTCCTACTGTTGGACCCAGCCCCCAAACTCGCCATTTGAGGGTGAAACAGTTGAATCACCTGTGTTGCCGCTTCTGCTTCTGCCTGTCGTGTGCCCCTCGCATCATCAACAACTGCCTGGGCGTCTGATGGCATGGGATGGGTTGGGGAGACCTGAGCCTGTTGCCTTCGCCCACTGCTGGAAATAGTCGGGGACTCCACATGACGACCCTTGCTAACGTACGGAGTGGAATGCATCCAATCACGGCTGTATGAGTACTGCGCTTGTTGTACCACAGCTGTTTTCAGCATCTCGATAGCGTTTCTAGCCTCAACCTCTATAGGGGAGTTTCCGTTAATAGGCAGTGCTTCCAAATTCCGGGTTGCAGCCAACATGTAGTCAACAGGATTGGAAAAGTGGCCCCGTGAAGTCTGGAATCGCCAAGGCGGTATTGAGTCGGTGGGAGTTGAGCCGGTTCCTCTTGCCGATTCCCAGGTTGTTGAACAGTTCTTGGTGTCTGTTGTGGGGTATTAAAAAGCTGTTGTGGCTCAAAGTTCAGAGGGCGTCCGCTGTGGCGTCTTCTCTCATAAACTGCCTCCGATGCCTCCCTCTGAACTCCTAATCGCCAGGCCTCGGCCTTAAGGCGCTCCGTCTCTTGATGTATGCGAGCCTGCAACTCCATCATTCGTGCGTTTTCAGCATCAATTTCCTTCTGTACCTCAACTATCTGACTACGCAATTTTGTTAGCTCCACATTGCACTCTTCCTAATTTTCTGCAGTGACTGGGGTGTCCACGAGTTTTGCCAACTTGGCCATGAGATCAGTCATGGCTTGAGCCGACATTTTAGTTGACCCGCCAGAGCCTCCAGCTGCGGCCGAATCTAGAACCATCTAGCCCCCGCCATGTAGACGGCGACTTGATGCGGCGGCTCGTCTTATTCCTCAGGGGCCTCGGTTCCCAATGAGCCCCCAAGCCCGCCATCATAAAGAGGACAGATCGACTCCGTACCTCCTGTGGATGATCCGCCATCCGAGTTGATGAGGGCGTCGCCGCTGGAGGCCGGCTCATTCGGAAGGCCGATTCCTTCCATGAAGCCGTCGAAGACGTGAAGAAGGACGCCTTGGCCTTGACTGGCTTGGGCACTCCGAGCCGGGTCATCAATGTTGATATTGCTATCTGACTCGGAGGTCTCTACCTCAATCTCTCCAATGAAACCTCGAAGCCCATGTCCGATCAGGTCAGCTTTGATGCCCCAAACCGGCTCATTGACGTAGATCTTGTCGCGGTGGCTCTTGACCATCTGATTAACCACAAACATCCCAAATCCTGGTTGGATTTCCTTTGAAAACTCAACTCCACCGGGCGACAACCCCACGGTGGGCGCCAATTGTCATGGTTTTGTCAACCCGCCAGATGTCCTCGTAACAGGACTTAGGTGTGAGGCCATCACCGCTAGGTGGCGACTCGAAGGGGTTGAACGAGAGAAAGAGTCGGGTTTACCCTAGTTCGACCCCTCCTATGGAGGTAACGGCCTATGTCCTGCTTTGTGTGTATTTGATGGATAGATCTCGATTACAAGGGTGCGGAATCGCTAACCTAGCTATCAAGAGGTTGTAACTTAAGTCTTTTGGTCCTAGGGGCCTGCCTTTATATACAGGTCAAGCCCTAGGGTTTACAATAGAGTCCGGGTCATATTGTGTCCCGTATCCCACAATGTCTCTAACTTGCCTTATGTCTTAGAGAAACTCGGCCGGTGTCTCCAGCTTCGTGGGCCTTGAGCCGCCATCTTCAAGTGTTGGGCCTGCCTGGCGACTCTAGTCACCCACCGCCTCGCTTGCCTCGTCTTGATAACACGGCCCGTCTTGAACTTGGTCGCAAAGCTACCTATATGCTAACCCGGCCCAATAGGGCAGGTTACACCGTGAAGTTATATCCCCGACACAAGCCGTAGTCAAGGCGGAAGGAGGAACGACACCAATTAAATGGTGAAGGGAGGGCGGGCGACGCATCATTTCCCCCGCTGCTTACGCCAAGGGAGGCCTGGGGGCTGGCCGCCCGTGTATCGATGTGACCACTCACTGTCAAATGTGCTGCTTGGGCGACCGCCCCTCTCCACCAATGTCATTACCCGCGGTAAATGCACATCATGGGAAAGGTCAATAAAAGTCATCCTAACTGCAGAAAAATGCGGCCGCGCATGCCCGTGCACTATTTTGGGCCTAGCCCAACAAGGACGCGCGCTCGTGTATGGCCCAGGCCCGGGAGCTACTGTCGGTGTACTAAGAACTGGGGGTCCCTAGCACCCAGACTTGTGCACGGGCAACCGCCTTAGGCCGACAACTTCTTGTCGGGCTTGCACCAGCCTCCGAGGCAAATCGAAGCCAAGACCGAAGCAAGGCGACCAGGCCCTTCACCAGGCGGAGTAGCCCGCCCATGGGCTCCCCCGACAAGATCCCAACCCGCTAGGCCGCCGCTCCACCTCACCAGGGACGATTGTCTACATCGGTTGAGGTGTCGAGCGGGCAGGCGGGCAGGCGGAGCTAGCCCAGGCACGTGGCTACAGCAGTGGGCCTGTTGCAGCTTTAACGCCACCCGTCACCCGGCGTGGCAGAAGAATAAGAGGTAGCTGGGCGGACGGCACAGAAGGAGAGGCAATCCTTGCCGGGAGACGTCGCCAGCGCACCACCTCACGGCGCATTCAATGCACCTGTCCTAGTCCGTCCGAGTTAGGTATTTCCCACTACAACTCTGACGACAGCCCCTGTAGCTGTAAGAGCGCACTATATACGTAGTAAATGACCATTGTAGTCTTTGTGGAAACCCCTTGAACTATAAAAGGAGGCCCATGGCTAACTTGACAAAGGTCGACACCTTGTCCATTTGCACGTGTAGCTGCACCTCTCGAGCATCCTTGCCGGGTGGCTGCGCCCCTGTATTTGGACCTAGATATACAAACACACAGACAGGACGTAGGGTTTTACGCTCCCGAGTGGCCCGAAACCCCGTGTGTAGTCATGGCCGACTGATGCTCTTCATGTACTCGACACCCCGTCGAACCGTAAAGGGGCCCTGCTGGTCCCATAGATCGTCATGAATCATACCGCCGACACATACAAACCGGGAGAATCACTCGCTCTAAAACTCGTTTAGCTAAATTTTGTGAGCATTACTCATTTATCTCTAGTATTGAGCCTATCAAGGCAGAAGAAGCACTTGAAGACCCGGATTGGGTGAATGCCATGCACGAAGAGCTATACAACTTTGAGAGGAATGAAGTGTGGACACTAGTCGAGAAGCCCAAGAATGGGCGCAACATCATTGGAACAAAATGGGGGTTTCGGAACAAGCAAGATGAAGATGGTCAAGTGGTACGCTGTCACGCCCAAGATGTAATCCTATCCTTATTTTGGCTCGAGGGCCTCGACAGGGATAGAAACGCATCTCGTCGTTTCGCAAGAATGGATATCATTACGAGTACATGTAAAGAAGAGATGAGTATATGGAATTGGCTTACACTCGCCACAAGCTAAATCAAGATCACATCAATACAACAACATATACAATCATCATACAGAAGAGCAGGGTCCGGCTACAGATGAAATCAAATGATAAAAAGACATCCATCCTTGCTAACCCAGGCTGCTGTCCTGGAACCCGTCCTATGATCGAAGAAGAAGAAGAAGGACTCCAAATAAAACAAGCATCACGCTCACGTCAGATCATCGCATTACCTGTACCTGCAATCGTTGTTGTAGTAATCTGTGAGCCATAGGGACTCAGTAATCTCATTTCCAAGGGTATCAAGACTATTAAAGCTTAATGGGTGAGGTATGGTTAAGTGGTGAGGCTGCAGCAAGCACTAAGCATTTATTTGAGTGGCTAACTTACGAGTACAAGAATAAGAGGGGATGATCGTCGAATAAACAGACGTGAACTAGTAACGATCACTAAATGATCCTGATAACCTACCTACGAGTCAAACATAACCCCACCGTGTTCTCTCTCGGATCAGAAATTCACGAGAAGAGATAGTGATGGTTACGCACACGGTTGGTCTATTTTATTTGAGTTTACTTTAAGTTTTCTATGACCGGATGTAAAAAAAAATTCCAAGTTGCCACATAACCGCGGGCACGGCTTCTCGAAAAGATTTAACCCTGCAGGGGTGCTCCAACTCATCCATCACAAACTAACCACAAGCTGCGTTAGAACTCCTCAACCTCGGGATAACCCGTAGTATTTGCGGAATACCGATGGAAAATCTCAACCTCAAGATAGCCCGAAGTGTCCTCGAAATCCCGCGCAAAAGACGTTCGAGAAAGGTAAAACAAATCCAGCAAGGCCGCCCGACGTGCCGACAATCCCGATAGGAGCCACGTATCTCGTTCTCAGGACACAACCGGATGAGCGCAACGTACAGTGGCCTGATGGAAATCACCCGAGTTGCCCCGGGTTGGCCCCGCACACGACTCTGTTTTGGACCAGCACCATCAGCACTGGTCCCCCTGTATTATGTTGAATAACGAACCTCGGGTAGTGTCGTGGTTTTGTCACGGCAGATGTCCGAAGACTTAGGTTCGAGGCCATCGCCATAGCAGTGGACTCAAAGGGGTTGATCGGGACGAAGGACACGAGTTTACCCAGGTTCGGCCCCTCAAGTAGAGGTAAAAGCCTACGTCCTGCTTGTGTTGTATTAGCTGGAGTATCGATTACAAGGGAGCGGATTGCTTGACCTAGCTCTCGATTACTTGGTTTCTTGTCCAAGCCGCCCCGGGGTCTAGCCTTTATATAAGAGGTCAAGGCCCCGGGTTACACGAGTCTCAAACCGACTCACACAGCGTGTCCTATTCTGTCTCTAAGCCGCCATACTATCTTGGGTAAGCCGCCACCGGGCGGCTTAGCCACCCGGGTCTTCACGCCATCTTCCGTCTCTGGGCCCCTGTCAACGGCCCATCTGGTAAGCCGCCCTGGCGGCCTTGCCTGCATCCTTAAGCCCACCTTACAAGTCTTGGGCTTACGAGCCGCCCGGTGTAACCCGGCCCCGCCTGGGCGGGTCTGACCACGGGTTATATCCCCAACATTAGGCCCCAGGTTGATTTGAGCCAGCTCATGTCAATCTTTAACTTTACTTAACGGCGAGTCTTCATTGCGCTGTCATCTGGAAAGTCAACTTGTAACCCGCCATGACGTCACACGGAATATTCGGAAAAGATTCCATGACGTTTGCAACGGATCTTTGTCACCGAAAGGTCATCCAGAAAATCAAGGCGCCAATTTACTGTAGCTCCCCACTTTCGCGCGTACGGTTGCCCTTTTCCTTATAAATAGCGCCACGTGCGCCTCCTCCCTTTCTCCGCCTGTCGCTGTCGTCTCCTTCCTCACGTGAAGCCTCCCTCTCCAGAGCTCCGCCGCCCGCAACCGAAGACGCGCCGTCGCTCTCCTCGCCGGCCACTGCCTCAGCCCGAAACGGACCAGAGCCTCATCGGCGCCTCCGCATCTCAGAGGTAAGCTCCTCTGATCCTCATTGAATCTGTGTACACTCCCGTTAGGGTTCCGAGTTCTTCCTTGTTCTTGCGAGTTCATCACCATCGATAACCACCGAGGCATCGAGCACTGCCCAAGACCTCGTATCACTACCCTTTGGCTGCGGGCACTCCTCCGAAGTCCATCCCCCACTCATTTTTGTGTCCATATGACACTCATTGTTGCGGGTAGATTGATCTCGTTCATCCACTGTTATTTCTAGGTCGTATTCATTTTCATTTTTTCTTCGCCCGTAGATCTTGCAATGAATAGACAATATGCAAAATCTGTTTTCTGCACTTAGTCATTTTCCCATCCATACCATCTTGACTTCGTAAGTCGCCATTGTATTGCCGGCTCTCCGCCAATTTTTCTGGCGGCTTAGCTCTTCCACTTACACTGATTATAACTGCATTACACAGCGACTGCTCTTCTTAACCCGCCATTCCTTCTATTTTTGTAGCGTAACCCGCCGTCATGACAAGGACTCCATCCTCCTGTGATTGGGTCAGCTCCGGAGTCACTGAAGAACTCCTAGCTAACTTTGTTGAATCTGGCATGTTACCAAGTAAAGAGGAAATACACTGGCGGGTTCCAGGACCGGAGAAGAGGCCTGAGCCCAAGGAGGGAGAAATCATCATATTTACTGACCACATCCTTCGCGGGTTTCGCCCTCCCGGGTCAAAGTTTTTTCGGGATGTTCTTCACTTCTTCCAGATCCATCCTCAAGACATAGGCCCCAACTCAGTTACCAATATATGCCAATTCCAAGTTTTAACTGAAGTCTATATGCAAGAAGAACCGTCTGTTGACCTCTTCTATGAATATCACTATGCAAACCGCCAGACTGAAATGGCGGCCGGTCCCAGCTTGGAACTTGGTGGTATTACCATCCAAAGACGAAGAGACCTTCCATACCCTTCAGCCACCTTGCCGAGTCACCCCAAGGACTGGAACAAAACCTGGTTTTATTGCCAGGACACCTCTCCTGAAGGCGAGAATCCCCTGCCGGGTTACCGTCCAACCCGGCTCTGCTTTACCAATGACAACCCCCTCCCAGCACGAATGACAGCCGCCGAGCGAGCAAAGTATGCCTCGGCTTACACCAAGGTCAAGGCTCTGCTGGCTAACGGCTTGACAGGTGTTGACCTAACCCGTTGCTGGGTAAGCTGGAAAATCATGCCGTTGAGCCGGCGTGACCGGCTTATGTGCGAATATACGGGTGAACCCAATGACCCCCTTTGCTTCAAGACAACTCCCTTGACTGACGAAGACATCAACAGTGGCGTCAAGGGACTCCTTGGCGAAAGTCAGGAAGCTTGCGACAAGGTTGGGCTAAAGCCCTTCTATGCCAAGAATCCGGCTCCAGACGTAAGTCTCTTTTCCTTCAATTGATTATACTTATCTTGCACCTTGTAACCTTAACCGGCGGCTTATATATAGGCCAACTCCCTGTTCTGGAAGAAGAAATTTAACCCGCCGGTGAGAAAGCCTAAGACGAAAACCCCAGCCAAGAAGAAGAAGAAAGCCGCCACTCCAGAGCCGGCCGAAAGTGACGACTCGGAGGTAGAACTTGATTCTCTTGGCCGCCTCTTTATACAGCTTATTGACAATAATTACTCACAGGATGAGACGGAAGCAAGCCACGCCAACGCTCCTGAGGTAGTTGATATTTCTGACTCAGAGATCTATTCACAAGACAGAGTACGGCGGGTCGTCCGGAAAGTCCCCTTCTCTCATCCTCTTGCTCACTTAGATCCCAATTTCCTTTTGAAAAAGCAACAGCACAACTCCCGACGCCAGACCCGGAGCGCCGGCTCTGACGACCTCGTGGCCGGGTTACCTCATTCCCCGACTCCTCGAAAACGGCCAGCTGAGGTATCCTTTTACGGAAACATAATTCTCATCAACTTTGCATTGTAATCTTACTGTCTTGTATTACTTTGGATGCCTTCAGGATTCTCCGCCTTCATCTGGCGACTCAACCGCATCAAAGCTGCCCCCAATGAAGATCAACCCGGAGTATGTATATTATTTTGCACTTGAATGTTTTCAATGTCCTTGACATATATATAACCATCAACTGCGCCTTCCAGGGCCCAAGCCAAACGAAGAAAAACTGGCGGGTCTACTGCCGCCCCAATTGCTAAAGAGCCAGTGTTTGCTAAGCCGGCCTCTCCACCAGCCGCAGATACTGAGAAAAACATTCACCAGCCACCTAAGCCGGCGGGTCATGATACGACCGCTGAAAGCCCTGCGAGGGATGATCCTAAACTGCCCAGCCCTTCAATGGCTGATGAAGAAACAGCCCTTCCAGACGTTGCTATTACTGAGACGGGTCACCACACCCCTGAACCCCGTGTATTAACAAGGCAGTCTGGCAAAGCTGAAACTTCTTCGCTGGAGGAATTTAATTTGGAACCTACTGTACTGGAGAAGTTTACCGCTGATGAACTTCATGCTGGATTTCTAAACCGCCTGGAGTCAAGCCGGAAGATGGAGCTGAAGTTTGTCAGCCTTATGAAGAAAAAATATGAGGTAATACTTTTACCAGCCTGTCCTTTATACCCTTTCCTAGCCGCCAAGAGCCGGATTAATATGTCAAATAATAAACCGGGGCTTTCCTTATCAATACTTTTCATAACTTGAGCTGTAGCCCCCAAGTATCGGGTTAGTATAAGTAGTAGGCCGATACTCGATGTATAGAGTTTGAACAGTTGTAGCCCCCAAGTCCGGGTTATCATGAAATGATGACCCGGATTCTCATTGGATACTGTATAAATGCTGATTGTAGCCCCCAAGGGCCGGCTTATCTTTTTTTTTTAAAGATGAGTCGGGACTTTAATTGAAAGACTTGAGAGCGTGATCTGTAGCCCCCAAGGGCCGGCTTACCTTTTTTTTAAAGATTAGCCGGGACAAGCCCTAGAGAACAAATAGACATTAGCCCCCAAGTGTCGAGTATATTGCTTGCAATCTGCTTGAGACTTGTAGCATAATTTCCTCAGTGGTAACTTACCATGAACATTGAACCCCCCTTTTCCTGCTTTTGAATTGTTACAGGATGCTCTAGAGGCGGCTGAGTCTGAAATGGCCAGCCTTAAGAAAAATCTCGATGTGCAACAGACCGCCCGGTCAGAGGCGGAAACCAAGTGGCGGGTTGCCGTCGCAGATCTTGAAAAGACGCAAGTGGACTTTGCTCTTTTCAAGAAGAATACTGAAACTCATCAAGCCGCCCTGACCAAGCGTGCAGAAGATGCTGAAGGGCGGCTTGCCACTGTGTCAACAGAGCTGCAGACCCTGAAACAGCATATATCCAGGATGACCTCTGCTATCTTTGGTAAGCATATGGTACTTAATGACCGTCTTGTCCGTGATAAATAATATTTCTGGCGGCTTATACCACCAAACGTTTTTTTTGCAGGTGAAAGGAGCCGCCAGTTATCCTCTGACAGTGTGATGAAGCTGAAGGCAGTGTACTCCTTAGCTGAACAACTCTACTGCGGGACTCTCCTGACCATTAAAGCTATGCTGACTGAAAGGAGCATCCCCAAGCACATGAAAGATATCTTAGAGCTGCTGTCCACGCTGCCTAAGCAGATTGATGAGCTCAAAAGATCAGCCGCCAGGCAGGGGGCTCTATCTGCGCTAAGCCGGTGCTTGGCTTTCGCTCCTGAGTTAACTGCTGACGAGATGATGGACGGGTTCCCGTCCAAGAAAGATGACGGCTCGGAGTTCACTACAGAAGACTATGCTCAATGCAGAAAATCTTCCAGGGTTCTTGCCTCCAAGCTGGTGGAGGATCTTGACATGTCAACTTACCAGGCGGCTTACAGCGAGACATCCAAGAAGATACGTGGTCCCACATTTGAATGCAGAGACTTGACCCCCGTGCGCTGTAAGCATTTCTTCGCCCCTGAGATTGATCCGTCTCCTCTGTTTGAGGACGCCCAGTTTGAAGCACTAACACACTGCAACTGGGACGTGGATAATCTTCAGATCGAAGAAGTCGAAGACCCGGAG
This sequence comes from Elymus sibiricus, assembly GCA_039707655.1. Classification (NCBI taxonomy): domain Eukaryota; kingdom Viridiplantae; phylum Streptophyta; class Magnoliopsida; order Poales; family Poaceae; genus Elymus; species Elymus sibiricus. The sequence goes on from CM077673.1 coordinate 158,048,589, forward strand.
CAGGATGACCCGCCGTCAAGCTGAACTTGATATTTGATAACCCGGCTTCTTGAGCCGCCGATGTGTATAAAACTTTTGGCTGCTTGCCTGGTGAGCTCTCAAAGAGAGCTTTGTAATAGGTTTGTAGAAAAACTCTCACTGTCTGACCCGTGCCATAGTGCACGTATGAGTCTTTAGTCAATCATAATATATTCCTTGCTTTTCTTCAAGCGGCTTATGATATCAATCTGCACGGCGTCTTACCTTGTAGACAAACCCGGCAATATAAGACAAGACAGAAACATGTTCTGCATCACTGCGAAGGGTGACTTAAAAAGTCTAACCCGGAGGCGTGAAACCTCATTTTCCTTGCCTGCTTTTCCGAATATATAAGCCGGTTCTTCTGTGGTCTTAGCTACTTTGAACTCTTAATAAGAGCGTAGCAACCCAGAGAGACGCAGCAAATAGAAGAGTTAACCTCGCCGCTGTAAGAGGCACTTGCAGAGGGTAAGTTATAGAACTCGCTGCACCCCTGACAAAACGCATCTACTTACAGGCAGGTATAACCCGTAGTTACAAATGTAAGAGTTAACCTCGCCGCTGTATGAGGCCTTTGTAGGGGGTAAGTTATAGAACTCGCTGCACCCCTGACAAAGCGCATCTACATACAGGCAGGTATAACCCGGCCTTACAGAGTTAGCCTCGCCGCTGTAAGAGGCCTTTGCAGGGGGTAAGTTGTAGAACTCGCTGCACCCCTGACAAAGTGCATCTGCATACAGGCAGGCATAACCCGTTTTCACAGATTAGAGGAGGTGAGTTCATGACTCGCTGCACTCCCAGTAATCTTTGTTGATATTATCAACTTTGCACACCAACTTATAAGCCGCCGTCTTGTAAGCCGCTAGTATGTGGTGATATTATAGATAAGGAGCCGATCAAGAAGGTTGAAGCTTAACCCGGCGGGTTAGAAGCCCCCAAATGACCTTGTAACTCCGGCTTGAAGAGCCAGACCAAGAGGCTTGAAGCCTAACCCGGCAGGTTGAAAGCCTCCAAATGATCATATGATTGTAGCCATCTTGGACAATGTGATGAAAAAACGGCAGATGCCCCGACTTGCAGGGATACCAACTTTATTATATATATATGTATATAATATATACAATGATATTATACAACGAGGGAAGTCGATGACTTAGGTGTAGTAAGGCCGCAGATGAGCGATATTCCACGGCCGGAGGGTCTCCTGCCCAGAAGTGCGTGACTCGTCTCGTACGTCAATGAGATAGTATGACCCATTGTTGAGGTTTCTGCTAACCACAAAAGGCCCTTCCCATGGAGGAGACAACTTGTGCGCATCCGTCTGATCTTGAATCAGGCGCAACACTAAGTCGCCTTCTTGAAACGTCCGGGTCTTGACTCGGCGGCTGTGATAGCGGCGCAGGTCTTGCTGATAAATCGCCGATCGAGCCGCCGCCAGGTCACGCTCTTCATCCAAAGCATCCAACGCGTCTTGACGCGCTGTCTCATTGTCTGTCTCAACGTAAGCCGCCACCCGTGGCGAGTCATGATGTATGTCACTTGGTAAGACGGCTTCTGCGCCATAAACCATGAAGAAAGGCGTATAGCCAGTGGATCTGTTGGGAGTTGTATTGATGCTCCATAAGACTGATGGTAACTCCTCAACCCAACAACCCGGCGTTCTCTGCAAAGGAACCATAAGTCGGGGCTTGATACCTCTCAAGATTTCCTGGTTAGCACGCTCCGCCTGACCATTGGACTGTGGATGAGCAACTGCAGAGACGTCAAGCCGGATGTGCTCTTCTTCACAGAAGGTTTGCATAGCCCCCTTGGATAGGTTTGTGCCATTATCTGTGATTATACTGTGAGGGTAACCAAAACGGTAGATCAATTTTTTGACAAACTGAACCGCCGTAGCTGCGTCACACTTGCTGACCGGCTCAGCCTCTACCCACTTCGTGAATTTATCAACCGCCACCAAAAGGTGGGTCTTCTTATCTTTGGATCTCTTGAAGGGCCCGACCATATCAAGCCCCCAGACCGCAAACGGCCAAGTAATCGGGACCATGCGCAACTCCTGAGCCGGCACATGAACACGCCGTCCAAACTTTTGACAGCCATCACACTTGAGCACTAAGTTTTCTGCATCCTTATGAGCCGTCAACCAGAAGAAACCATGTCTAAAAGCCTTGGCCACCAGAGATTTTGAGCCGGCATGATGACCACAATCTCCGGCGTGGATTTCATTAAGGATCTCCTTGCCTTCCTCAGGTGAAACACAACGCTGAAAAACGCCCGTAACACTGCGTTTATGTAACTCGCCATTGATGGTTGTCATGGACTTAGATCGTCTGACGATTTGTCTTGCCAAGGTCTCCTCGTCAGGTAACTCGCCACGAGTTAGATACGCCATGTAAGGCAACGTCCAGTCAGGAATAGCACGCAGAGCCGCCACCAATTGCCCCTCCGGGTCAGGAATAGCCAGATCTTCCTCCGAAGGTAACTTAACTGAAGGGTGATATAACACGTCCAAGAAAACGTTAGGCGGCACCGGCTTACGCTGGGAGCCAATTCTTGACAATGCGTCAGCCGCCTCGTTCTTACGACGATCAATGTGATCCACCTGATAACCCTTGAAGTGACCTGCAACGACGTCTACCGCCTGACGATAAGCCGCCATGCGTGGGTCTTTGGAATCCCACGTGCCTGAAACTTGCTGAGCCACAAGGTCTGAGTCGCCGAGGCATCGAACCCGGCTTAGATTCATCTCCTTAGCAACCCGGAGGCCATGAAGCAAAGCTTCATACTCAGCTGCATTGTTAGTACAAGGAAACATCAGCCTTAATACGTAACAGAACTTATCACCTTTGGGGGAAGTTAAGACAACTCCAGCCCCCGAACCTTCCAGCTGTCTAGACCCGTCGAAGTGAATCGTCCAATAAGTGTTGTCCGGCTTCTCCTCTGGCGACTGACACTCAGTCCAGTCGTTTATAAAGTCCACCAAAGCTTGAGACTTAACCGCTGTGCGAGGCACATATTTTAGATTAAGAGGTCCAAGCTCCAACGCCCACTTAGCAATCCGGCCAGTGGCTTCTCTGTTTTGAATTATGTCTCCCAACGGGGCAGAGCTAACCACTGTGATCGGGTGTCCCAAAAAATAGTGTTTCAACTTCCGGTTTGCCATGAATACTCCATAGATCAGCTTCTGCCAATGTGGGTATCGCTGCTTGGACTCGATCAAAACTTCACTGACGTAGTAAACCGGCCGTTGAACCGGATATTCCTTCCCTGCCTCCTTGCGCTCCACAACAACCGCAGCGCTGACTGCCCTGTTGTTAGCCGCCACATAGAGGAGTAACGGTTCCTTCTCAGCCGGAGCAGCCAAGACGGGCGGCTCAGTCAGTTGCTTCTTAAGCGCATCAAACGCCTCACCCGCCGCCTTGCTCCAGACGAAATCATCCGTCTTCTTTATCATTTGATACAAGGGGATTGCCTTCTCGCCCAGGCGGCTTATGAACCGGCTTAACGCGGCGATTCGACCCGCCAGGCGCTGAACGTCGTTTATGCACGCTGGCTCAGACAAAGATGTAATTGCTTTGATCTTGTCCGGGTTAGCTTCAATCCCACGCTCAGAAACCAGAAACCCCAAAAGCTTGCCTGCGGGAACTCCAAAAACACACTTGGCCGGGTTAAGCATCATCTTGTAAACCCTCAAGTTGTCGAAAGTCTCCTTCAGGTCGTCCAGCAAAGTTTCCTTCTTCCTTGACTTGACCACTATATCATCCACATAAGCATGAACATTGCACCCAATTTGACTGTGAAGACAGTTCTGCACACAACGTTGATAAGTCGCCTGGGCACTCTTGAGCCCGAAAGGCATAGACACATAGCAGAAAGCACCAAAAGGCGTGATGAAAGCCGTCTTCTCTTGGTCTTTGACTGCCATCTTGATCTGGTGATAACCTGAATAGGCGTCCAGGAAGCATAAACTCTCACAACCCGCCGTTGCATCAATGATCTGATCAATCCGAGGGAGAGCATGGTGCCAGACGCGCGGTCTAGTCGACAAACCAGGTGTGGTAGTGTTGCCAAAGCACTTAAGTGGTCATGCAGCTGCCACTGCAAATAACAGTGGGGTGGAAAAGCTCTAACATGCATAGATCGGCATTAAAAGCGAGCTCGCACGCATAGTACAAGCCTTCTCTATCTCCTGTTATCGGTCGTTTTGCAAACGGTTCGTTGTAAGAAAACGTTTGCGATTAAAACTATAATTTTGGAAAACTAATTGTATCAGATAGTACATGCTACTTTGCTTGGTGTTCTAATAATTATCACAACATAATGGTTATACGACACCACACAAGGTATCATATTTTTCAGCCATGTTTTCCATTTTTCTAGAATTAAAAATCCAATAAACGACACTTATATGGTTGCCTCTTCCCACACATGTCTTTTAAATTTCTATTAATTTTCTATAAAATAGATGGAATGTTATTCAATGGCACAATTATGATTTTTAGAACCCTTTTTTACATTTATTACATGCATAGATTGTCCGAAATTGAAATATAAGCAAAAAAGGCCTAGAAAATGCACATAAAAACCTAAATATGTAAACGACCCCAAAAAAATGTCAAATTTGGATACGGTGCATTGTAGTGGGTATGATGATCGTAGAAAATAAATCAAGTTGAAAGGACCAAGGAAATATGGGTTTCCCTTTCAAAACATGGTGATTTCGCTCCTCGAACAATGAAACATCATAGGTGATGGTTCGATATATGAAGAGTGTGTATGACGACATTAGCCAAACGTCCTCAAATATTTACGACATCATATTGAGGCCCTGCCAAGGCACCACACAAGGTATCATGTTTTTCAGGCATGATTTCCATTTTTTCAGGGTTACAAAAACAGTAAACGACACATATATGGTTGCCTATGCACACACATATCATTTTAATTTCTATTAATTTCCTGTAAAATAGATGGAATGTAATTCAATGATACAATTAAGATTTTTAGAACCCCTTTTTACATTTATTTCATGCATAGATTGTCAAAAAATGAATTATAAGCACAAAAGGCCTAGAAATTGGACATAAAACCCAAAATACAGTAAACGAGCCGAAAAAATGTCAAATCTGGACGGGTGCATTGTAGTGGGTATGATGATCATAGAAAATAAATAGAGTTGAAAGGACCAAGGAAATATGGGTTCCCCTTTTCAAAACATGGTGATTTCGCTCCTCGAACAATGAAACATCATAGGTGATGGTTCGATATATGAAGAGTGTGTATGACGACATTAGCCAAACCTCCTCAAATATTTACCACATCATATTGAGGCCCTGCCAAGGCACCACACAAGGTATCATGTTTTCCAGGCATGATTTCCATTTTTTCAGAGTTACAAAAACAATAAACGACACATATATGGTTGCCTATGCACAGACATATCATTTTAATTTCTATTAATTTCCTGTCAAATAGATGGAATGTAAATCAATGATACAATTAAGATTTTTAGAACCCCTTTTTACATTTATTTCATGCATAGATTGTCCGAAATAGAATTATAAGAACAAAAGGCCTAAAAAATGCACATAAAACCCTAAATATAGTAAACGAGCCCAAAAAAAGTCAAATTTGGACACGGTGCATTGTAGTGGGTATGATGATCGTAGAAAATAAATCAATTTGAAAGGACCAAGGAAATATTTGTTCGCCTTTCAAAACATGGTGATTGCGCGCCCCGAACCATGAAACATCATAGGTGATGGTCGATATATGAAGATTATGTATGACGACATTAGCCAAACCTCCTCAAATATTTACAACATCATATTGAGGTCCTGCCAAGGCACCACACAAGGTGTCATGTTTTTCAGGCATGTTTTCCATTTTTCCAGAGTTACAAAAACAATAAACGACACATATATGGTTGCCTCTTCCCACACATATCCTTTTAATTTCTTTTAATTTCCTATAAAATACATGAAATGTTATTCAATGACACAATTATGATTTTAGAACCCTTTTTTACATTTATTACATGCATAGATTGTCCAAAACTGAATTATCAGCACAAAAGGCCTAGAAAATGCACATAAACCCTTAATATAGTAAACGAGCCCAAAAAAATGTCAAATTTGGACATGGTGCATTGTAGTGAGTATGATGATCGTAGAAAATAAATCAAGTTGAAAGAACCACGGAAATATGGTTTCCCCTTTGAAAACATGGTGATTTTGCTCCCCAAACCATGAAACATCATATGTGATTGTTCGATATATGAAGAGTGTGTATGACGACATTAGCCAAACCTCCTCAAATATTTACCACATCATATTGAAGCCCTGCTAAGGCAACACACAAGGTATCATGTTTTTCAGGCATGTTTTCCATTTTTCCAGAGTTACAAAAACAATAAACGACACATATATGGTTGCCTCTTCCCACACATGTACTTTAAAATTCCTTTAATTTCCAGTAAAATACATGAAATGTTATGCAATGACACAATTATGATTTTTAGAACACTTTTTGAACACCTTTTTAGGTACAGAACGTTCGAACTTGAATTATAAGTAGTAAATGCCTAGAAAGTGCACATAAAAGCCTAAATAGAGTAAAGAAGCTCTAAAAAATATCAAACTTAAACACGGTGCATGCTAGTCAATATGTTGATCGTAGAAAAAAAATCATGGAGAAACGACCAAGGAAATATGGGTTTCCCTCAAAATTTGTGATTTGTTTGGGCATACAATTACTTTGTGAAGACTGTGTGCCTTCTGGTACCTTGTGCGTTCACCATATTTTGCTCTGTGTTCTGATTGGCCAGAACCCTAGCCACACGGATCGCGCATGTGCACCGTAGGATGCACCGCGATCGAACGACAATCCACACCTCTCCCATCACACCCGCGGTCGAATAAAAACTTGCAATCAAAAATATACAATGGCATTAATCACCCACGGTATCTGTTAACGAACCTTTTCCTACGCAGACCCTCAACCCGGTCCTCTCCCCCTTCGCACTCATTCGCACTTGTGTATAGTTGCTCAAGCACGCACAAAAGTACGATATATATTGTTAGGCCAGCACATACAATTGACACATTTGGCATGCATGAACAATTCAATCGAGCATTTACATTCTCAAATTGGTACAATGCATAGATGGCGGAGTAATTTACAAAAAATTAGCTCGCTATTTTACATCAATATAATACATAGGAACTGCGCGCGCACAAAAGTGCTACTGCCCCTAACGCCGACCTAACACGAACAGCTGCCATCGTCCATTGATATCGGGTCGCTCCTTGGCTCAGGAGGACAGGAGGTTGCCAAGTCGATGATGTACACCTTGATCGACTAAGGCAGGGTCAGCCTCGACCTTGGTGATCGCCAGTACTTCCTCGGGGGCGCATCTCTCACCACGACTGCCGCGTCCGCCGGTAGGTACATCATCCCGGCGACTGACGAGACCCTGGCCATCGCCAATGCTGCAGCAATGATCGCAAGTCCTCCCTCGTCGTCCAAAGCTGCGTCCTCCTCCATCTAGGACATAAGCATGCGCCTCGTGCGACAGCCACTGCTGCAGTTGTCCTTGCGGCATCGCGGTTCCTGCTCCGCTGCCCGCAGTATCCGGCGCACTCTGTGCCGACCACACAATATCGCCCGCTGGCGATCCCTAGCTGCTTTCAAGACCACCCTGGCTAACCTCCTGGCTTGCTCATGTCGTGATTCTTAGCTCCTCTAGCTGTCGTCGGTAGAGGTAGCAGCATGGCCGTCGATCGTCAAGCCGACCATCGCGCCGACGTCCTCGATTCCGCCGTCGCCCAACTCCATTCTATCGCCAGCCATTAGGGGTTTGACGGTATGTGTGGCAACTAGCCCGGGGATGATTGACTCGTCGCCGCCGGCCATCGCTATGGTTATTTATAGCTAGTTGTTGCCAATGGGGTTGGGGATTTTATAATTTACCGCTTTGGCTGGCGCTTGCTCTTGCGTGGGAAGCATTTTCATAGTTTTTGAATTCTTTTTGGTGCACACATAATCGCACACGGAACAAATATAGCAACTGTGTCCAATCGTGTATAGGGTCATAAATAAATATCACCACTCTTCGCTCTACATCATCTCTTTCCCCTCTCGCACCTCCCAAATTTAGCCTTCTTCTCCCCACTGTCCTCGCCTCCACAAAATCCTCAACATTACACATGTCATCAGAATCTTGGCCCTGCCTCTCCATCGTAGATAGCGCGCGGTTGAGGCAGATCTTTTACACGGAGGAGCCCGCGGCGGCGGTGGTGGCGGCGGCGATACATGCTGCTGAGGGTCCGGAGGCCTTGGCGACAAGAGCGGAAAAGCTGGAGGTTGGATCAGATCTGTTGCGGGCAAGTGCGGTTCTGTACGCGGAACGTGCGGCTGTGGCCTTCGAAAGGGCAGCATGCACCGTTCAGTTCGCTGTTGCATTGGCGGCTCGCGTGGATTTGGCCGCGGTAAGGGCAGACGCCTTCTTAGGGTCTACTACCGCTCTAGCAGAGCGCACAACTTATGACTTTCTTGTTTATGACCGCTTTGAAAATCTTCGTCATGAGAGGGTCGTACGCACGCCTTTGGCTGTGGACGGGATTTCCAACGAGACCGTAGCTACTGTGATGGCGCAGGTGCATAGGAATGGCCTTGCCTATGAAGCGTTCAAGAACATGGTCCACGCCAACACGGATGTGGATCCTTCTTCCATAGAGAGGATTTTGCGTGAGTGCAGACAATATTTCAACATCGTCGTACCAACAGGCCAGCCCCGCAACAACGCCGACGAGTAGTTGTTTCCATTTTGCTATTTTCTGAACCTTGGTGATATGTAATGTCGCTATTATTTTGTTTAGTGGATTATGTAGGAGTACGAACTATAATTTGTGCTAGCATTTTCTGAATCAGGTGATTATTACCAGGAATCGTCTGTGTTATTTTCAGTCTTTCCACACAATTTAGTTCATCCAAGCACACGGTATGCCATCTGTCGCACACATCTTGATTTGTGCACCGTTTATGTTATTTTGGCTCATCGCAAATAGTTCACCCGAGTGACCTGTATGCAGCATAGATGTTGTGCAGACATAGCAAATCACAGTACACACGGTCTAAACTACGAAACCCATTGGTAATAATTTCATCAATCACAGGCAATTGTATACCAGCAAGCGTTTCCACACAAAACATATATACGTTGTGCAAACAGAGCAAATCACCTCTCATACGATTAAATTAAGGAACACGTCGGAAATGATTTCAACAATCGCTAACAATTGTTTACCCTCACAACACACAAAGTTTGTTAGGATGACTTGTCTGTGTTATTATCCGTCTTCCCACACGACTCTGATTGTTGACCTGTTTGCCGCATATCACACACACCTAGTTACGCTAAATTGTGTCTGCTCTGTTGTATCATCGCACACAATTTTTCATAGTGAACTATGTGCCGTCTATCGCACACATCTGAATCTTTATAACCATTTGTGTTATCTTGGCTAATCGCAAATAGTTCATAAAAACAAATTGTCTGCCGTAGATCGCACACGCAACATTTTTTTGAATCATATTTGATGGACCCGCCATCGCACACAATTTGTCTCATTGGCAACGAAGCTTGAACTATACCATTTGCGATTCATCCATCGCACACAGTTTCGTCGAAGGGTCTCTGATTGATGTGTCATCTTTGGACCATCCTACAGTAGTGATTCACTACAAATCTTTTAGAATCTATTGAGACTTTATGAAAATCATTTTCGTCAACAAAATGGTCAAGAATGCCTTTGCCAAGTTTTTGTTTGCAACTCGGTCCCTCCGAAATGGGAAAATTGGTTTCACCAATATAGCAGATATACTACCAAGAGCTTCTTTGGTACCACCGACATGAACCTCTTCGGTTGTACCGATTTTACCCAGAACCCTAAAATTCCTTATCGGTTCCATTGATTCACTTTTCCTCGGAGCCACCGACTTTTGAAATTACTTGTGTTATTTTCCATCTTTTTGACATCCTTATTCAATGTTCTCCATGACCCTTAATCTCAAGGATCCCTTACCCTCTGACCCTTTTTTGGAAATTAATGCCAAAGGGGGAGAAATATCAAAGCTTATTCTTGTCCAAAAGGGAGAAATATCTATCAAGGGGGGCAGAATATCAAGATCACACAAAAAGGGAGAAACACTACATTAAGGGGGAGAGAGAAGACCAAATCAATACTAAAATTAAAGGAGAGAGAAAATGTGATTTAGATTTGATTGCCTATTAGTGTTAGACTTGTCTCACCCTGCCTACTCCCAGTATCTACATGCTGAGATTCAGAGGGAGAGCAAGACTTACAATTTCATACCCAGGGGAGAAAAGTTCTAAATTCTTTTGCATTTGGATGAGAACAATACTCTTGTGATATCTAACATTTTTTTCTCAAGTGTGTTCCTACTGTTAAAATGCTCAAGAACTTCAAGGTACATATTTGCATCATATCCTTGGTCAAGATGATCTCTTGTTTCTTGCACGCATTGTTTGAAAGAGTGAGTCTTGAACATGGAGACACGTTATTCACACATATTTGATGCCTATAGACAAGGTACACATGACTTATCATGTCCTCTCTACTATCTGTGAGTTCATGCATTCCAAAGCAACTATCCTCTAAAAGGGATTGCACACATTTAGGGGGAGCCTGTCTTACTCATGTGTTTATCAAAGCCTTCATATATCTTTGCATATCCCAATTTGAAGCTTTAATTATTTGTTGTCATCAATTACCAAAAAGGGGGAGATTGAAAGAACAAATGTTCCCTTGGAGGTTTTGATAATTGATGACAACATGCATCGTCTCTTGGACTAATAGTTTTACCTAGTTTATTTCAAATAAAGTTCATAGAGAGAAATGGCTGAAATGCGAGGAGAATTCCCAAAAAGAAGAAGAAGAAGGAAAGGAATAGGATTGGCAAGGCATCAAGCTTCAAGACTCTAAATTTTGCATTTTGTGAGGGTGCTCAAGTGCTTAGAGGTAGCCACCAAAAACCCTCATGAATTCTCTCACAAAAATATTTTGTCCAAACCCTGACCCTCAAATTCACTGCCACCAATATTTCCTAACCGTCCCTACCGAGTTTCACCCTAGACAGATCCAGAGCAAAACCCTAACCTCTCAGTGACACCAAGTTCTTTTTTGGTGAAACCAAAACCAGTGACCAACCTTCGGGTATCCAGTCTCTAAGAATCAGAATTTCCGAGTTTTAGGAATCCGTGCCACGAAAGCAGGGAACTGACTAGGCCAACCAAAATCGAACTAACCAAGATTTATCTATCGGTCTAACCGAATCGCTAAAAGTTGCCACATTTTGCACTAGTCGGTGCAACCGAGTTTTTGCTTTGGTTTCACCAAGTTGGGAAATAATGTTGTAATGGTTGAAATTTTGGAGAAGCCTATATATGCCCGTCCACCTCCCTCTCATTCACAAAGAGAGCACTCAGAACAGACCAACACTTGCCACATCAATTTTCTGAGAGAACCACTTACTCATGTGTTGAGATCAAGATCTTCCACTCCAACCCACAAGTATAGGGGGTCAATCATAGTCCTTTCGATAAGTAAGAGTGAAGAACCCAACGAGGAGCAGAAGGTAATGATAAGCGGTTTTCGGCAAGGTATTCTCTGCAAGTGCTGTAAGTAACGATAGTAGATAGTTTTGTAGCAAGATAATTCGAAACAAGCAAAGGTGCAGCAAGGTAGCCCAATCCTTTTTGTAGCAAAGGACAGGCCTGAAAGTACTATTATATTAAGCAACCGCTCCCGGTGACACGTGGAAATTCTGTCTAGTCATGTTCATCATGTTGAGTTGATTCGCGTTTGCTACTTTGCTAATTTGATATGTGGGTGGACCGGTGCTAAGGTGTTGTTCTTACTTGAACTAACAACCTACTTATGATTACCCCCTCTCGCAAGCATCCACAACCATGAAAGAAGAATTAAGATGAATCTAACCATAGCATGAAACATGTGGATCCAAATCAGCCCCTTATGAAGCAACACACAAACTGGGGTTTAAGCTTATGTCACTCTAGCAACCCATCATCTACTTGTTACTCCACAATGACTTCCCTTAGGCCCATAACATGGTGAAGTGTCATGTAGTCGAAGTTCACATGACACCACTAAGAGAAGTAACAACATACATATCATCAAAATATCAAACGAATACCAACTTCACATGATTACTTATAACAAGACTTCTCCCATGTCCTCAGGAACAACAGTAACTACTCACGCCTCATCAGCATGTTCAAGATTAGAGGTGTAATAATAATAATTAAGGATCTGAACATAATTTCTTCCACCAAGTAATCCAACAAGCATCAACTACAAGATGTAATCAACACAACTAGTAATCCACAGGTACCGATCTAAGGTTTTGAGACAAAGATTGAATACAAGAGATGAACTAGGGTTGGAGATGAGATGGTGTTGGTGAAGATGTTGATAAGGATTGGTCCTCCCATGAAGGAGAAAACGTTGGTGATGACGATGGCTTCGATCTACCCTCCCGGAGAGGAATTTCCCCGGCAGAATCTGGCTGCCAGAGTGCAAAAGGGCATCTGCCCAGGTTTCCGCCTTGAGACGGCAGCGCTTCATCCTGAAAGGTTGCTTATGATTTTTTCTAGGGTAAACACGCCATATAAGAGAAGAGGGGAGTCGGGAGGCCAGCCAGGGCCCCACAAGCCATCAGGGCGTGGCCTGGGGGTGCCCTGTTGGCTTGTGCCTAGCTGGTGGCCCCCCTTTAATATATTTTTGGCCCAGAAATTCACATATATTCAATAAAAATTCCTTGTGAAGTTTCAGGTCATTTGGAGTCTGGTGATTTTTTTGCCTTTTTCCCGGTCCAGAATTCCAGTTTCCAGATAATTCCCTCTTTGTGATGTACCTTGCATATTCAGAGAGAAAGGGCATAAGAATTGTATGATAATAGGGAATAATGGACAATAATAACGTAAATATGAATAAGGAATCATGGTGCAAAATGGACGTATTAACTCCCCCAAGCTCGAGAATAATGACCACATAATTTGAGAGAAATGTGCCGATAAAAATAGAATACGGACATGGCAGCATCATGAATAGGGAGCTCCGTGGTGGTGATCCTGGGATAGCAAGACAGTTTATCATTGCTTCTTTTATCGTTTGTTTTCGTCCGTAGCCGGACCCTGCCTTCTGAATGATGTATGAATAATTTGTGTGGACTTGTAAGATAGCTTGTGGCGAGTGTAATGTAACACCCCAAAAATTTACTCATATTTTTATTAATTAAAAATTTGGCCAGAAATAAAACTTTATATTATTTTGCCCTCCTACTGATTTCAGAACCTTTCTTTCCAATAATTCTTCCCTCCAAGTATAGATTTTTGGAAAGTAAATTTGGTCTTAAATATTTCCCTTCAATCATAATATTCCATTTACAATTTTATTAGGAACAATTTTTGTAATAAAACTTGCCCACAACTAATTCTTTTAATAATATTTTTCAACTCTGAAAATATCCCTGTTGCACTACAACCTATTTAAATATTTCTTTAAAAATCCTACAAAAATTTGGAGATGTCAGGAGATGTGTAGGATTCACGTTTATGCAAAAACCCATTGGTGTCCTTTTTAATTTTTGAGCAAAACAACTTCATTTCTATTCTGGTCCAGTTTGGCAGTTTGAACTGCAACCCTAATTTCTTTTGCTCTGATGACCTTGAGATTTTTCCTGCTAATAGTCCTTCCAACCAAAACCTTAAGTCCAAGAGATCAGCCCCATAGTCATATTTATAGTTGGCCAAATTGCCCCTTTCATTTTCTGTCCAGAATTGAGTTTCACCAAAACTTGCATTGCAAAGTTCTTTGTTTTTCCAAACTAACTCCACCTTTCTCTCTTTAATATAAGGAGAGACCGATCTGGAAATTTTTGTATTCAGCTGAAAGACCTAGGTCCCTGGATCATTTCATGAAACACCTGTAGTGCATGGCCAGTTTTGGCATCGTTCTAGAATTTCATTAGGAACTTCCTTCCCAGTCCTAACCATCATGTCCTATAGCCGTGCATTAGCCCTAATCATAAGCCTGGAAGGTTGCATGTGCATCAGAGCTTGCTAGCTAGGCCTGGCATTGCATCGAGCACTTGGTTGGCATGCCGAGAGCGCGAGCAGAGCGTGCGTTTTGCACGCACCTGCCCGAGCCGCCCCACCAACCCCCGCGTCCCCTGGTCCTTCCCTGCTCGCAGAGCCGCCCCTCCCTACTCGCTAGAGCCGCCGACAGCCGACCTGCGCTACTCTGAGCCACCGCAGAAGTCGCCTTGGCGGCTTGCCGTCGGTCTTAGCCGCTTCTGCCGGGGCCAGCACCGCCCAAGCCCTCCCCAAGCGCCAGCTGCCCCCTTCTGTAGTCCCCGCTCGTCCTCTAGCCCGCGTCGTACCCCAGAGCCCCGCCACGTCGCCCCCTGCAACAGTGGCGATGAACCGCCATCGCCGTCGCCGTGCTTATCCACGGGCTCAGACGAACCGACCTCCGGCGCCTATAAAAGCTCACCTCGGTCTCACCTCTCTTCACTGCAGACTCTACTCCCCCCTGTAAGCCCCTCAGCTCATCGAGTCGACCGAACACGGTCCCCTTCCCCACCTCCGGTGATAAGCTCCGCCGCCACTCCTCGGGAGGAACCGAGGCAACCACCACTCCTACTCCCTAAATTCTCTCTCTGGTTGATTATAAACTCCCCAATGTTAGCCCTGGTAAGCTCACACCACGTAGGCTAGGTTTTTTCTGTTGAAACTAAATAATGCATGCGAGTGATGTGACCTGGCCATTGACGTAGCTAGGGGATCGGGTGACTAGCATGCACCGATCGTGGTCTTTCCGTTTTTCACTCCCGGTGGGCACATGCACTTTGAGACGTGGTCGTGGGATGGCGCGGTCGTCTCGGATCATGGCGAGCTCGCCGGGAGGTAGTTAGCTACTCTCTCTCTCTCTCTCTCGTTGTAAGATGATAAGAGGTGATTAGGAATAACAGAAAAAGCGCTACGAAGTTACAGCGGAAAAACTCTCACACACACTCTCTCTCTCTCTCGCTCGAGTCTCGTTCCTCTCTTCCTCCCGTCCGATCGGCAACGACAATTGGCATCGGAGCTTGGTGTTCGATCCATCCTCCGGTGGCCTGCGGTGTTTGATCCGCGATGCACATGTCGAGTGACGAGGAGCAGCAGAAGAAGAAGGCCGGGGCGGGAACGGCGGCGGCGCAGCCACCCTCGCCCGGGATGCCCATCGCACGCCTCACGGCCGGCGACAGCGGGGAAATTCGCATCGTCAAGCGAGTGGTGCGGGAAACAGAGGGCTCATCGTCCACCATGGTGCTCACCCGCACAAATTACATGGAGTGGGCGCTCCTCATGCAGGTCAAGCTGCAAGTCGCTGGCGTGTGGTCCGCGGTGACCGACGATGGCGCAGAAGAGCGCGATGACCGGCATGCGCTACAGATCATCCTCACCGGCATGTCGCCGGAGATGCTGCGGGTGTTCGTGGCCAAGGACACGGCGAAGACCGCCTGGGAGACGATCAAGACGCTCCGCATGGGGAGCAAGAGGGCTCGCGAGGCCAAGGCGCAGGTGCGCCGCCGGGAGTTCGAGGAGCTCCGGTTCAAGGACGATGAAACCGTCGAAGACTTCGGATTGTGCCTCACCGGGCTTGTCACTGATCTGGAGCTGTTCGGCGACGCTATCACCGAGCACAAGGCCGTCTAGAAGTTCCTCCGCGTGCTGCCGTGGAGGTACCGTCCGATGGCCATGGCGATCGAATCCCTGATCGACCTGAAGACCATGTCCATCGAGGAGCTTGTCGGGCGCTTCTCTGCATGCGAGGATCACTACAATCTTGACGACGGGGCGCAATCTGTCGGGCGCGTTCTACTCACTCATGAAGAGTGGGTGGCTGATAACCCACATGTATAGGGGATCACAACAGTTTTCGACGGTAGAGTATTCAACCCAAATTTATTGATGCGACACAAGGGGAGCCATAGAATATTCTCGAGTATTAGCAGCTGAGTTGTCAATTCAACCACACCTGAAAGACTTAGTATATGTACAAAGTAATATGGAAGTAACGGTAACGATGGCAAAGTGACAATAGCAGTGTTGTAGTGATTGTAACAGTAGCAACATAAAAGTAACTTAGCAAAGATCAATATGTGAAAAGCTCGTAGGCAATGGATTAGTGATGGATAATTATGTTGGATAGCATTCATCATGCAACGGTTATAACATAGGGTGATACAGAACTAGCTCCAATTCATCAATGTAATGTAGGCATGTATTCCATATATAGTCATACGTGCTTATGGAAAAGAACTTGCATGACATCTTTTGTCCTACCCTCCCGTGGCAGCGGGGTCCTAATGGAAACTAAGGGATATTAAGGCCTCCTTTTAATAGAGAACCGGACCAAAGCATTAGCACTTAGTGAATACATGAACTCCTCAAACTACGGTAATCACCGGAAAGAATCCCAGTTATTGTCACCCTGGGGGATGCGGATCATAACTCGTAATAGGTGTTTACAACTTGCAAGATAGGATCAAGAACAGAGATATATTCATGAAAACATAATAGGTTCAGATCTGAAATCATGGCACTCGGGCCCTAGTGACAAGCATTAAGCATAGCAAAGTCATAGCAACATCAATCTCAGAACATAGTGGATACTAGGGATCAAACCCTAACCAAACTAACTCGATTACATGGTAAATCTCATCCAACCCATCACCGTCCAGCAAGCCTACGATGGAATTACTCACGAACGGCGGAGAGCATCATGAAATTGGTGATGAAGGATGGTTGGTGATGACGACGGCGTCGATTTCCCCTCTCCGGAGCCCAAATCAGGCTCCAGATCTGCCCTCCCGAGGAAGAACAGGAGGTGGCGGCGGCTCCGTATCGTAAAACACGATGAACTCTTCTCTCCTATTTTTTTCCTCCGTAAATAGGAATATATAGGAGTGGAAATGAGGTCGGAGGAGCCACCAGGGCCCCACAAGACAGGGGGGCGCGCCCTAGGGGGGGGGCGCCCCCCTGGCTTGTGGCCAGGTGGTGGCCCCTCTCCGGTTGATTCTTTCGCCAATATTTTTTATTAATTCCAAAAATATTCTCCGTAAATTTTTAGGTCAATCCGAGAACTTTTATTTATGCACAAAAATAACACCAAGGCAATTCTGTTGAAAACAGCGTCAGTCCGGGTTAGTTCCATTCAAATCATGCAAATTAGAGTCCAAAACAAGGGCAAAAGAGTTTGGAAAAGTAGATACGTTGGAGACATATCAACTCCCCCAAGCTTAAACCTTTGCTTGTCCTCAAGCAATTCAGTTGATAAACTAAAAGTGATAAAGAAAAACTTTTACAAACTTTGTTTGATCTTGTTGTTTTAAATATGTCTAACTGACGTTCAGATTTTCAGCAAAGATTACGAACTAACCACATTCACAATAACATTTAGGTCTCACATTTACTCATATCAATGGTATAATCAACTAGCGAGCAATAATAATAAGTCTCGGATGACAACAATTTTATCAAAACAATCATGATACAATATGACATAATGGTATCTCGCTAGCCCTTTCTGAGACCGCAAAACATAAATGCAGAGCACCTCTGGAGAACAAGGACTGACTAGACATTGTAATTCATGGTAAAAGAGATCCAGTCATACTCATACTCAATATCAATTAATAGCAAAGCGTACAAATGACAGAGGTGCTCTCTAGCTGGTGCCTTTTTAATAAGAGGATGATGACTCAACAGTAAAGTAAAATAGATAGGCCGTTCCCAGAGGGAAGCATTGATTTGGAGAGGTGCCAGAGCTCGAGCTTTTAAAACAGGGACGAATAAAAGTTTTGAGAGGTATGCTTTCATTGCCAACATAACAACTAAGAGATCTCGATATCTTCCATGCTAGATACATTATAGGCGGTTCCCAAACAGAATAGTAAAGTTTTTACTCCCCCTCCACCGATCAAACACACTCCACGGCGGGCCGAATCCACGGGTACCGTCCATACAAACACAATCCTGGGGGAGTTTTGTTTATTATACTTTGATTTGATTTTTGAGCATGGGACTGGGAATCCCGAATACCAGCCACTTTCTCGTGAATGATAGTGAATCAACACGTATCGTGAGAATAACCCACCTAGCATGGAAGATACTGATAGCCCCCAGTCGCCACATGAGCAATTTGGGCATACAAAACAGAATATTTATTTGAAGGTTTGGAGTATGGCACATGCAAATTTACTTGGAACGGCAGGTAAATACCGCATATAGGTAGGTATGGTGGACTCATATGGAACAACTTTGGGTTTATGGAGATGGATGCACAAGCAGTATTCCCGCTTAGTACAAGTGAAGGCTAGCAAAATACTGGGAGGCGACCAACTAGAGAGCGACAACACTCATAAACATGCTTTGAGATTAACCCGCATTGAATGCAAGCATGAGTAGGATATAAATTACCATGAACATAAACATCATGGAGGCTATGTTGGTTTTGTTTCAAATACATGCGTGAACATGTGCCAAGTCAAGCCACTTGAATCATTCAGAGGAGGATACCATTCTATCATACTACATCACAACCATTTTAATATGCATGTTGGCACTCAAAACAAACCATAATTAACTCTTAGCTAATTAAGCATGGCATGAGTAACTATAATCTCTAATTGTCATTGCAAACATGTTCAACCCATAATGAGCTGAATCCTGAACGACGAGCTAATCATATTTACAAAAACAAGATAGTTCCAGTTCATACCAGCTTTTCTCCATCTCAGTCATTTCATCATATATCGTCATTATTGCCTTTCACTTGCATGACTGAATGATGTGAATAATAATAAGAGTGCACATGCATTGGACTAAGCTGGAATCTGCAAGCAGTAACTCAAAGGAGAAGACAAGGCAATATGGGCTCTATGTAAGATAAACAATAATGCATATGAGAGCCACTCAACATGTCATCGTGGTCTTCTCCTCACGACCCAAAGAAAAGAAAAGAAGGGAAAACTATTTACACGGGAAAACTCCCAACGAGCAAAAGAAGAACGAGAAATCTTTTTGGGTTTTGTTTTAATGCTTCAACTAAACAAACTAGAAGGTAAAGCTAGAACTAATTTTTTTGGATTTCCTCAAGGTTGATTAAACTCACAAGAAGAAAACAAAAAGAAGAAATAAACTACCATGGATGGTACAATGACAAAGTATGAACACCGACAACTGGAATGAGTGTGTGAACATGAATGTAATGTCGGTGAGAAATACGTACTCCCCCAAGCTTAGGCTTTTGGCCTAAGTAGGTCTAGGGCCACGGCTGGAAATAACCCTCTCTTGGATACTCCGGAGGATACTGAGGGTTCCACTGATTTGCGAGTTCCTGTGGCTCCCACTGAAAAACTGGAGCCGGATATGGATCAAGGGCTGGTGCAGGCTCTGGTGCTGGGGGTTGCGACATGCCCCAATATCTGTAAATGTCTCCGGGCATAATAGTGTACCTGCCTGAATGGATATCGAACAAAGAAGAAGCAGGCAAAGCAATAATCTCACACGTACCCTGACTAAATACTAAGTTGTAAAGCAGCCTCTTATCATTATCTTTCTTAATAAAATCATGTGCTACCATACTATCATAATCTAGATGTCTTGTAGGAAGCAGCATTTCATCTTCCTCGTCAAGCCTAATAGGTATCTCAAAGTGTTTAGCTAAACAAGATGCATAGATACCTCCAAATATAGGGCCCTTCGAACGGTTTAAGTTCAACCGTTGGGCCACTATAGCGCCCAGACTAAAAGTTCTATCAGCAAGTAAAGCGTGGCGCAGAATAGCGAGGTCGGGGGCACTAAGGCTTCCACTCTCGCCGCGACCAACTAAACATCTCCCCGCAAATAATGAATAATAGCGTAAAACAGGAAAATGTACACTAGCCGCTCTTGCCTTTGACACCCCTCTCTCTTCCCCTACAGTGATTGCGGCAATAAAATCCTCCATGTCTCTAGGACGTGGTTCACTGATGCTGCCCTCATAAGGTATTTTGCAAACATTGCAAAAATCGTAAAATGACATTTCCTTAGGCACATCATATAAATAAAATTCTACCATGGGAGGATTCTTCCTAGGATAAAAATGAAAATTTTGCACGAAATTATTAGTAAGTAGGAGATACTGTTCACACTTATCGTTGAGGAAGTCGGTGATGCTTGCATTTTCTGCTAGATAATAAAAATCTTCATAAATTCCGGCCGCCCTCAAGAATGCTTCACTTGGCCATTCACATGGACGAACCTCCGCGGTACGAGGGATATTGCATTTAGGCTTCTCACTTTCTTTTTCTTTTAAACCCCGGCTTGAAGAGCCTCTTAACAATCTCCTCATCATCTCTTTCTCTGAAAATTAATTCTGAAATTTTTAGTGACTCCAAATAAAAGTGAACAAAACTCAACAAAACTCATAGCAACTACTCCCACAAGTGCCTAGAGGCTATATCATGCGTCAAAACTACTTAGGACCATATAAATTTGACATGCAAGCTCAAGAACAAGGTCACCACAGCAGCAAAAATTTGCAATATATAAAGCACTAGAACAAAAACTAATTGGATCATTGGAGGAGTCACATACCGATGAACAATCCCCTAAAACAGTTTTGCAAATGGAGCTTTGAGCAAGGAGATCGAAAATGGCAGCAAGATGAGCTAGAACACGGGTTTGAGCAATGGTGGGATTTTTTCTAGAGGAAGACGAAGAGGATGGGTGCTGGAATAAGTGAGGGGGCCCCACGTGGGACCCACAAGCCAGGGGGCGCGCCCAGGGGGGTGGGCGTGCCCTGCACGCTTGTGGCCCACTGGTGCATCCCCCTGATGCATACTCAGTGCCAAAAATTCTTAAATATTCCAGAAAAAATCATACTAAGTTTTCAGGGAATTCTGGGAACTTTTATTTTCAGGTCATTTTTCTATGCACGGAAAAATCAGGAAACAGAGAAATAATAGCATTTTTCCTAAATTGAAACTAAGGAACAGAGAATAAAAGTTGGGTACAGAAGGTAGTGCTTTCTAAATTCATCCATCTCATGTTCATCAAAAAGAATCCATCAATAAGGTTGATCAAGTCTTATTGACAAACTTCTTTTGAATGACACGGAACTGGAGAGTTTTCGAATAACACTAGGTTACCTCAATGGGGATATGCATGTCCCCAACAATAAGTATGTCAAATTTATTCTTGACAGTAGGAAGAGGGAATTCAAAGCCTCCAATAATAATCGTTGAAATTTTTTCAATGGAGTTGATACTATGAACTTGTGGTTGTTTCTTCGGAAAGTGTACCGTATGCTCATTACCATTAACATGAAAAGTGACATTGCCCTTGTTGCAATCAATAACAGCCCCTGCAGTATTGAAAAAGGGTCTACCAAGGATGATCGACATACTGTCGTCCTCAGGAATATCAAGAATAAGACAGTCTGTCAAGACAGTAATGTTTGCAACCACAACAGGCACATCCTCGCAAATACCAATAGGTAAAGCAGTTGATTTATCAGCCATTTGCAAGGAGATTTCAGTAGGTGTCAACTTATTCAAATCAAGTCTACGATATAAAGAGAAGGGCATAACACTAACACCAGCTCCAAGATCACATAAAGCAGTTTTAACATAATTTCCTTTAATAGAGCATGGTATAGTAGGTACTCTGGGATCTCCTAGTTTCTTTGGTATTCCACCCTTAAAAGTATAATTAGCAAGCATGGTGGAAATCTCAGCTTCCGATATCTTTCTTTTATTTGTCACAATATCTTTCATATACTTAGCATAAGGAGACATTTTCAGAATATCAGTCAAGCGCATGCGCAAAATGACAGGTCTAAGCATTTCAACAAAGCGCTCAAAATATTCATCATCCTTTTTCTTGGATGGTTTAGGAGGAAAGGGCATGGGTTTCTGAACCCATGGTTCTCTTTCTCTGCCATGCTTCCTAGCAACAAAGTCTCTTTTATCATATCTCTTATTCTTAGGTTGTGGGTTATCAAGATCATCAGCAGGTTCAATCTCCACATCATTATCGTTACTAGGTTGGGCATCAACATGAACATCATCATTAATATTATCACTAGGCTCATGTTCATCACCAGATTGTGTCTCAGCATCAGAAACAGAAATATCATTTGGGTTTTCATGAGTGTCTATAACAGGTTCACTAGCAGCATGCAAAGTCCTATCGTCATTCTTTTTCCTTTTATTACTAGAATGACTAGGTGCATCAGTATTAACTCTCTGAGAATCTTGCTCAATTCTCTTAGGATGGCCCTCAGGATACAAAGATTCCTGAGTCATTCTACCACCTCTAGTCACAACTCTAACAGAATGATCATTGTTCTTACTAATCATCTCATTAAGCAAATCATTTTGAGCCTTAAGTACTTGTTCTACTTGAGTGATTACCATGGAAGCATGTTTACTAATAAGCTTAAGATCATTAACAGTTCTACTCATATAATCACCCAAGCGATCAAGCATGTAAGCATTATGTTTCAATTGTCTACTAACATAAGCATTGAAATTTTCTTGCTTCACAATAAAGTTATCAAATTCATCCAAGCATTGACTAACAGACATATTATAGGGTATATCACCTTCATAAAATCTACGGAGAGAATTTACCTCTACTACCTGTGTCGGGTTATCAAGACCATGTATTTCTTCAATAGGTGGTAGATTCTTAACATCTTCAGCCTTAATACCTTTTTCTTTCATAGATTTCTTTGCCTCTTGCATATCTTCAGGACTGAGAAATAGAATACCTCTTTTCTTTGGAGTTGGCTTTGGAGGTGGTTCGGGAATAGTCCAATCATTATCATTGCTCAATATATTATTCAATAGTAGTTCAGCCTGTTCAACAGTTCGTTCCCTCAAAACACAACCAGCACAACTATCTAGGTGGTCCCTAGAAGCATTGGTTAGTCCATTATAAAAGATATCAAGTATTTCATTTTTCTTGAGAGGGTGATCAGGCAAAGCATTAAGTAATTGGAGAAGCCTCCCCCAAGCTTGTGGGAGACTCTCTTCTTCAGCTTGCACAAAGTTAAATATTTCCTGCAAGGCAGCTTGTTTCTTATGGGCAGGAAAATATTTTTCAGAGAAGTAATAAATCATATCCTGGGGACTACGCACACAACCATGAGCAAGAGAATTAAACCATATCTTAGCATCACCCTTTAATGAGAAAGGAAACAACTTAAGAATATAGTAATAGCGAATTTTTTCCTCATGAGTAAATAGGGTGGCTATATCATTCAATTTAGTAAGATGTGCCACAACAGTTTCAGATTCATAACCATGGAAAGGATCAGATTCAACCAAAGTAATTAACTCAGGATCGACAGAGAATTCATAATCCTTATCAGTGACAAAGATAGGTGAAGTAGCAAACTTAGGATCATATTGCATTCTAGCATTCAAAGATTTTTCTTTCCACTTGCATAGCAATTTCTTAAGATCATCTCTATCCTTACAAGCAAGAAAGTCCCTAGCTACTTCTCCTTCCATAACTTAACCTTCAGGTATATCAGGCAATTCATATCTAGGAGAGCTAGGTCTAGCAGGTGTATCGTAGTGTTCAGTTTCAGTAATTTCATCAGATTCAGAGATATCATCAGTTTCAGCATTGACTCAAGCAATTTGTTCATCAAGAAATTCACCCAGTGGCACAGTATTATCAAGCAAAGTATCATCATAAGCATCATGCATAGCAGAAGTAGCATCATCAATTACTTGCGACATATCAGATTCAATAGCAGGTGGTGGTGTCGCAAGTTTACTCATAACAGAAGGTGAATCAAGTGCAGAGCTAGATGGCAGTTCCTTACCTGTCCTCGTAGTTGAGGGGTAGATCTTGGTTTTAGCATCTTTTAGATTCTTCATAGTGATCAACAGATATAAATTCCATGTGACTCAGAGAATAGAGCTATGCTCCCCGACAACGGCGCCAGAAAAAGGTCTTGATAACCCACAAGTATAGGGGATCGCAACAGTTTTCGAGGGTAGAGTATTCAACCCAAATTTATTGATTCGACACAAGGGGAGCCAAAGAATATTCTCGAGTATTAGCAGCTGAGTTGTCAATTCAACCACACCTGAAAGACTTAATATCTGCAGCAAAGTAATATGGGAGTAATGGTAACGATGGTAAAGTGACAGTAGCAGTGTTGTAGTGATTGTAATAGTAGCAACGGAAAAGTAACTTAGCAAAGATCAATATGTTGGATGGCATTCATCATGCAACGGTTATAATATAGGGTGATACAGAACTAGCTCCAATTCATCAATGTAATGTAGGCATGTATTCCATATATAGTCATACGTGCTTATGGAAAAGAACTTGCATGACATGTTTTGTCCTACCCTCCCATGGCAGCGGGGTCCTAATGGAAACTAAGGGATATTAAGGCCTCCTTTTAATAGAGTACCGGACCAAAGCATTAGCACTTAGTGAATACATGAACTCCTCAAACTACGGTAATCACCGGGAAGAATCCCAGTTATTGTCACCCTAGGGGATGCGGATCATAACTCGTAATAGGTGTCTACAACTTGCAAGATAGGATCAAGAACACACATATATTCATGAAAACATAATAGGTTCAGATCTGAAATCATGGCACTCGGGCCCTAGTGACAAGCATTAAGCATAGCAAAGTCATAGCAACATCAATCTCAGAACATAGTGGATACTAGGGATCAAACCCTAACCAAACTAACTCAATTACTTGGTAAATCTCATCCAACCCATCACCGTCCAGCAAGCCTACGATGGAATTACTCATGAACGGCGGAGAGCATCATGAAATTGGTGATGAAGGATGGTTGGTGATGACGACGGCGTCGATTTGCCCTCTCCGGAGCCCAAATCAGGCTCCAGATCTGCCCTCCCGAGGAAGAACAGGAGGTGGCGGCGGCTCCATATCATAAAACGCGATGAACTCTTCTCTCCTATTTTTTCCTCCGTAAATAGGAATATATAGGAGTGGAAACGAGGTCGGAGGAGCCACCAAGGCCCCACAAGACCAGGGGGCGCGCCCCCCTGGCTTGTGGCCAGGTGGTGGCCCCTCTCCGGTTGATTCTTTCGCCAATATTTTTTATTAATTCCAAAAATATTCTCCGTAAATTTTCAGGTCAATCCGAGAACTTTTATTTCTGCACAAAAATAACACCAAGGCAATTCTGCTGAAAACAGTGTTAGTCTGGGTTAGTTCCATTCAAATCATGCAAATTAGAGTCCAAACAAGGGCAAAAGAGTTTGGAAAAGTAGATGCGTTGGAGACGTATCAGTGGCCCGTGAGAAACTGGCCGGTGGTGGCGGTTCATCGTCCGGTGGGGGTGGCGTCGGCAAGAACAGATCGCCTGCCAAGGGCAAGTCACAGGGCGGTGGCAAGGGCGCGCCGAGTGGCTCCGGCAGCTCGGACGACAAGAGAAAAAAGGGGAAGTGCCACCACTGTGGGATTCCAGGGCACTGGAAAAAGGAGTGCCGCACTTGGCTCCGTGAGCAGGAGCAGAAAGGGAAGTAAGAGCAAGCCAACCTTGCCCAAGCTGGGGAGGATCTCGACCCGGGCCTCTACATGGCCATGGTCACCGGCATTACCGCCTCCCAAATCGTGGCGCCGCAAGAGGTGTATCTCAACGAGGAGAGAGTCATGCCCGTGCCCACGACGGACGGCGTGTGGTTCTTCGACACCGGCGCCAGCAGCCACATGATGGGTGACAGGCGCGTGTTCTCATCCCTTGATAAGTTCGTGCAGGGCACGGTGAGATTTGGTGACGGGTCCGTCGTGGCGATTCACAGGCGCGGCTCTGTGGTGTTTCGCTACCAGAGCGGAGACCAGCGCGCGCTCACCGCGGTGTTCTTCATTCGGAGTCTACGCACCAACATCGTATTGGTGGGACAACTCGATGAGGCGGGCTGCGTCATCAACATAGAGGGCGGCGTCATGGCGATCCGCGACCCCTCACGGCGGATCCTGGCGCGCATCAAGTGCTTCGGAAATCGGCTGTACACCGGCGCTCTCAGGGTGGACTCTCCGGTCTGTCTGATGGCGAAAGGGGATGACGAAACCTGGTGGTGGCACGCTCACATGGGCCACCTCCACTTCCGCGCGCTCCGGGCCATGTCAACCAAGCAGCTGGTGCGCGGGATGCCGGTCGTCGACCGCGTCGAAGAGTACTGTGACGTGTGCGCCCTAGGGAAGCAGCACCGCACTCCGTTCCCGCAGGCTGCCGCGCACCATGCAGAGCACGGACTGGAACTCGTACACACGGACCTGTGCGGTCCAATCTAGCCCACGACGCCAGGAGGTAACAAATATTTCCTGTTGGTTGTCGATGACTTTAGTCGATACATGTGGCTGGAACTGCTAAAATCCAAGGACGAGGCGTTCCATCGCTTCAAGAAGGTACAGGCTATGGCGGAGGCAAACGGCCGCTGCAAGCTGCTTGCGTTCAGGTCAGACCACGGCGGTGAGTTCAACTCCATGGAGTTCAAGGACTACTGCGAGCAGCGCGGGATCAAACACTTCACCACTGTGCCGTAATCCCCACAGCAGAATGGGGTGGTCAAGAGGCGGAATCAAACGGTGGTGGAGATGGCACGCTGCATGCTAAAAACCATGTCCATGCCGGCTTTCTTTTGGGTAGAGGCCATGCGGACAGCAGTCTACCTACTGAATCGCGCGCCGACGAGGAGCCTGGAGGGTGTCACTCCCTACGAGGCGTGGCACGGCCGTAAACCCACGGTGCATCACCTGCGCACGTTCGGGTGCACGGTTCACGTGAAGAGCGTCGGGTCGGGCATCACCAAGCTGAGTGATTGCTCGACGCCGATGGTTTTCGTCGGCTATGCAGAAGGCTCCAAGGCCTATCGTGTCTATGACTCCGCAACTAAAAAGGTATGGGTGACGCATGATGTATTCTTTGAGGAGAGCAGGCCCTGTACGTGGCGCACACCGGGCGCGACCGCTGACACCGCATCGCCGGTGACGTTCACCGTGGTCTACACCATGGGACTTGGCGTTCAGGAGCTGGACAGCGGGTTGGACACAGCGTCAGCAACGCCGGGAAGTCCGGCGACCCCATCCTCATCGATGTCAAGGACGTCGCCGTCTACTGCGAGCGCCACGCCCGCGCCGATCATGCCCAGCACTCCGCAGACCGAGCCGACGACGCCAGAAGCACCAGCAGAAATCCGCTGGGCCACCCCACCGTCCCACGACGACGGGTGCAACGTCAACACAGGGCCGAGACATTACCGGCGCCACTCCTTTGTTCTTGATGAGACAGAAGGGGAGGCCGTGCGCGAAGCGATGGAGCACTGTTTTCTCAGTGCCGAAGAACCTGCCAATGTTGATGATGCACTTGGAGATGTCGCCTAGAAGGGGGCCATGGACGCCGAAATGGACTCCATTGCTGAGAATTCAACCTGGCAGCTCGCTCCACTTCCGCGAGGCCACAAGGCAATCGGTCTAAAGTGGGTCTTCAAAGTGAAGCGCGACCCACATGGCAACGTCATCAAGCACAAGGCAAGATTGGTGGCGAAGGGATACGCCCAGCGCGAGGGGATTGATTTCGAGGAGGTGTTCGCACCAGTGGCAAGAGTGGAAACAGTGCGCCTCTTCCTCGCTCTCGCCGCGCACTCCAGTTCGGAAGTACACCACATGGATGTGAAGTCGGCTTTCCTCAATGGCGAGCTCGCAGAGGAGGTCTATGTCTCGCAGCCGCCTGGATACACTGCAGCAGGGAGTGAAGGACAGGTCCTGAAACTACGGAAGGCACTCTACGGCCTTCGTCAGGCCCCAAGAGCATGGTATGCCAAACTCGACGAGACGTTGAGTGAGCTTGGGTTCGTCAGGAGTCCGCTGGAGCACGCAGTGTACCGGCGAGGTGATCCGCACTCTTACCTGCTCGTGGGTGTGTATGTAGACGATCTCATCATCACTGGCACTCACAAGGCTCACATTGTGGCATTCAAGGATCAGATGTAGCAGCTCTTCAAGATGAGCGACCTTGGACTCCTAAGTTACTACTTGGGGATTGTGGTAACTCAGTCAGAGGACCGGATCACGCTGTGTCAGAAAGGGTATGCATAAAAGATCCTAGAAGTGGCTGGAATGAGCGAGTGCAATGGCTGCAGCACACCCATGGAGTGCAGATTGAAACTGAAGAAGGATGATGGAGGGAAGCATGTCGATGCATTTCTATATCGCAGTGTAATAGGGAGTTTGAGGTATTCGGTTCATACCAGGCCAGACATAACTCATTCAGTTGGGATCGTCAGCAGATTCATGGAGAATCCATCGACGAATC
Source organism: Elymus sibiricus (assembly GCA_039707655.1). Classification (NCBI taxonomy): domain Eukaryota; kingdom Viridiplantae; phylum Streptophyta; class Magnoliopsida; order Poales; family Poaceae; genus Elymus; species Elymus sibiricus. The sequence continues at coordinate 158,077,065 of CM077673.1, forward strand.
ATTGGACCGCCGTCAAACAGACACTGATGTATGTCAAGAGCACCTTGAGTTATGGCTGTCAGTATATTCGCGGCGGCAGCGGTAATCTGCTTGGGTATAGCAACAGTGACCATGCCGGGGATGTTGGCGATCGCAAAAGCACCTCCGGCCAGATTTTCTTCCTTGGAGAGAATCCCATCTCATGGACATCACAGAAACAAAAGATCGTGGCATCAGTTTGTGGGAGGCGGAGTACGTGGCTGTGGGTGCGGTGACCTGTCAAGGACTCTGGCTGAGCAGGCTGATTGCAGAGATGAAGGGGGAGAAGTCAACAGAGTTCAGATTGTTGGTGGACAACAAGTTTGCCATTGAGCTGGCAAAGAACCCTGTCCATCATGAGCGGAGCAAACACATTGATGTCAAATTCCACTTCATCCGTGATTGCATGGAGGCAGGGCAAGTTTAGGTCAGTTTCGTCGGGACCCACGACCAGATCGCAGACGCCCTGACCAAGCCACTTGGGCGGACACGCTTCGTCGAGCTGCGACAGAAGCTCGGAGTCAGGGACATAGCAAAGTGATGCTGAGCTTAAGGGGGAGAATTGTTAGCCCTGGTAAGCTCACACCACGTAGGCTAGCTTTTTTTCTGTTGAAACTAAATAATGCATGCGGGTGATGTGACCTGGCCATGCACGTAGCTAGGGCATCGGGTGACTAGCAGGCACCGATCGTGGTCTTTCCGTTTTTCACTCCCGGTGGGCACATGCGCTGTGAGACGTGGCCGTGGGATGGCGCGGTCGTCTCGGATCATGGCGAGCTCGCCGGGAGGTAGTTAGCTACTCTCTCTCTCTCCCGTTGTAAGATGATAAGAGGTGATTAGGAATAACAGAAAAAGCGCTGCGAAGTTACGGCGAAAAAACTCTCTCACACACACTCTCTCTCTCGCTCGAGTCTCGTTCCTCTCTTCCTCCCGTCCGATCGGCAACGACACCCAACACTCCGGTTCCCCACCTCAATTTCCACCCGAGGTTAACCATAGACGAAAACCCCTTCTTCCTCCGCGTCGGAGCTCCACGGGATGTCTCGTCACCGGCGATGCAGTAGCCCCCGTTGAGCAAGACGCATCTTCCCCTGTACGTCCCGGCGCAGGGAACGCGCCCCCGCAGACTCCGTTTCGCCGGAAGCCGCGCCCGTCGACTGGAGGTAGGAGAAGGCGGGCTGGACCGGTCAAGCATGACCAGTGGGCCAGGCGGGCCCACTGTAAGCGGCTGACGCCGCGCCAGCTCGTCTTAAGTGGAAGCGTGTTTTTCAGTGAGTACGTCTTCGCTTCTTGAAAACGTATTTTCCCCGAGGCGTTTTCTTTTTTCTCTGATTTATTTAAAAACAGAACTTTGACTGGCCATATCTTTTAAACCACTACTTCAAATCAATTGATTCTTTTTCTGTTGTCACTCAAATATCATCTAGTTTATTTTCATATTTATTTCAAAAATATTCAAACAACTTTTTTGCACTGTTTTGGAAATGTGTGTTGATCCCAATAACTTCAAAAATAGGAAAAATTGAGGGAAGAATACTTTCAAAATTTATGGAGTGCACCCCACCCTTCTGCAACCCCAAGGCAAGCATCTTGAACACCTGATATGATATTTTGTTGGTTGATTGCTTGCTAGGAGAAGTAAGCCCTGTTTATGTCACATGAAATAATAGGTTTTGCATATGATGATAAGTCCTGCATGAATGCATATGATGAGAAGTTTATTCGCTGTGATCATGTGATATACATGAGAAGTGGTTACTGCCTCATGCCACGTATGCCTGAGCTGGTCCGGACAAACTTCGGGGAGAAGTTTCGTCGTGGATAAAGTATGACCGTGAAAACTGGTATCTTGTGGTGATGAGAGTAATCAGTGAGGGCATGACGAGGCATGATGGGTAGTGACCCTATTGGTGATTGAGGAGAAGTATTTGTTGTGCTAACCATTGCAGGGAAAGTTGAACCTCCCGAGTCGACCATAGATCGAGTCTTGCACCATTAACCCCCATACTTGAATCGTGCTACCACTTGTCCCTGCCACGGGTAGGGTATGGTTGAGTAAGTCGTCAACCCCTTTCCTTGCACACACCGTACAGAGAGGCCATAGTGAAAGATACCACTGATCACTGGTAGGCATGTCACTTGGTCCGGGGGCATGGGTGTTCCGGTTGGACCGAGGGGGTAGCGCCCCTGTTTGCGCGCGGTATAAATTTTATGATCCCATGCTAATCGAGGTTGTAGCCTCCCCACTTAGAGTTTTGCTTAACGAGTGTCGTGGGTGATTCCAGGCACCGGTAAGTTAAGCTGGTGTGTTTTCAACTTAAAGACCGTAAGCGGAATTAGTCTCTAGATGACTAAAGAAATCCATTACTTGTGGGTAAAGAGTACACCCTCTGCAGAGTATACATCTATTCGAATAGCCGTGTCCACGGTTAAGGACTACAGTCTGGGATGGGTCAAGTGTCGGTCTTAGAGTCGGTCTTTGGAGGAATCTTTCAAAACTCAGGACCTTAGTCATGAATGGTGACGGATGATATCTATGATTATTATTGTTATGGACTAACCATTTCTATTATGTGAATTGTGGAGTATCACCTGGGATGGTCCTACCTCCTGGATACTCATGCTATTATTTATTTTATTTATAAGCCCTTTATCTGGCATTGCTCAAACGCCCAACTGCGGCATGCTTGTTATCTATTTTCATTTTAAGCCCTTTATGTGGCGTCGCTCAGATGCCCGACTGTGGCACACTCATTATTTATTTTTACTATAAGACCTTTATGTGGCGTCGCTCAGACGCCCGACTGTGGCACGTATGTTATTTACTTTCATTATAAGCCCTTTATGCGGCGACGCTCAGACGCCCAACTGAGGCATGTTTTATGTTCTTACCCTTTCGAGGCGTCGCTCCAGACACCCGATTGGATTATTTTATTTTCATTCTCTGATTGCTTATTTATTTTTATATGAATTATCTGCTTAATTGCATCATGAATTTATCTTGTGACTGATTGAATGATCATAAATCATTTGAGAACATGATTACCACCTCATGTATTATATCTGTATTCATGATGTTTGCGAGTACATTCAAAGTACTCACTGGCTTGTCCCTGGCTATTGTCTTGGCCAGATCACATATTTGGAGAGGAGCACGATGACGACAACCCCAGAATCTAGTCATCAAAGATAGCAACCGAGCTAGATAGGAGTTATCCAGGGCAGCTGTTCCTGTGGGAAATGGAGTCCCATAGACGCTGGCAATCCTCGAGTCGCTTCCGCCCTCAGCCACTAGAATATTTTGTTGTACTCCATGGACCTTCATGGTCTTGTACTCCAGATTTTGTATTTTTGCTCGGAATTCTGTATCAAGAATGTGTCCACCAGCTAACAGTAATCCTGGGGCTGGTGAGCACAAGGACTAGTTACTGGGAAATTTATATCTCGGAAAACCGGTCCTGACATGTAAGCCAACTCATATACTCATCTCTTCCTACATGTATGCAATGTTTTACTGTACTTGCGAACGACAAGATGCGCTTCTATCCCCATCGAGGCCGCAAGCCTTAATAGGGATAGGACCGCATCTTGGTCGTGACACGAGTACTGGTCAAAGAAGGGCATGAGCAGGTTTGATCATAAATTACTTCACTTGCATTCCTCCATTACACTACGATCATGTTTAGATCATATAAACCGCGGCATATTTATTTACCATGTGTTGCTTGTCACCGGAGTAATGATCTAGGTGGTGTGTGTAGGGAGGGCGGATCAGATTTTTGCGCACATTGATTATGATGTTTCCTGATGCGAAGACAAGTATTGCATGTGCAACTACTCATCCAACCTGGTAATCTTCCATTTGGTCTCTTGTGATTAATATCCTCCAAAATAGGGGATTTTGTTTTTGCCTAGTCTCCTATATATATGCTTCTTGCACCTATTGATGCTACAAGTTTAGTAGTCAGACAAGCCCTGCAAGCCCTACAATTGTTGCTCCAATTTCTTCATTTTATTCTAATGCAACAGTTAGCTATATGCGAGAAATGGACTCAAAGCACATCAACTTGTTATTTCTCTATTTTAAACTGTTCAAGACCATGATATTACGAACTATCTGTTTTTTTGCAATCAATATTGCTAATACCTCCTTGGGTCTTTAACATTTGCCTTATCTTGTGAACACATTTATGAACACTTAACATGTCTTCATTCTCAAATTTTCCAGATCTCATAAGTAGTAATTTCTTAAAGATTGTAGAACTTTTATACCTCGCTTTAATGCATGTGTGACAGCAGTACAACAAAGCATTTGATCGACTTTCGATGATATAATTTGATTTAGGCTTGGATTTAATTAGGGTCGCGATAACGCCCACAGGTGTGGTGGGAGCAACATCCGCCCACACGCCTATAACACAGAGACTGCTTTCACGTCACCACATGCATGCATGTGGGAATCTTTTTGGATTTCCAGTTTTTAAAATGTTTTATCTCTTAAATGAAAATTCCGATTGGAGATCCGTTTTCACCATTAAATCCATCGCGACGAGATCTTCGAAACTAGATCTCATATCAATATGTTTCGATGACTTTTTTGGGGGGTTAAAAGTTGCCATGGCTATTGCACATGAATTGCCATGGTGTTTACACTGAAGTTGCCATGATATGTTTCAGCTATTTTTTCTTCTACCTTTAAATGTAAATTTTGACATATTATAAAACGGGGAATTAAGAAACTATACTTGCCATGAACCATAAACTAAAATTGCCAGGGTGAATTACTTTTACTAAAAATTGGCATTGTCAATTAATAAAAGTTGCCATAAAAAGTAGTTAAAAATATAACGGTAGCTTTAAATCTAGAAGAAAAAATAGATAGAACATGTCATGGCAACTTTAGTGTAAACACTATGGCAACTGCAGTGTAAACATCATGGCAATTTTTGCCCAATTTTTTTTCTAGACTTGCCATGAACCATAAACTAAAATTGCCATGGTGAATTACTTTTACTACAAATTGCCAGGGTCAATTAATAAAAATTTCCATAAAATGTAGTTAAAAATATAATGGTAGCTTTAAATCTAGAATAAAAAATAGATCGAACATGTGATGGCAACTTTAGTATAAACACTATGGCAATTACAGTGTAAACATCATGGCAACTTTTGCCCAAGTTTTTTTTATCGAAACATATCAACATGGGATCTAGTTTTGAAGATCTCGTCGAGACGGATTTAATGGTGAAAACGGATTTTTAATTGTATTTTTTAATTAGGAGATAAAACATTTTTAAGCCGAAAACCAAAAAGATTCCTGGTGATGTCATCTATTTTGACGTGTCAAAATGGATGGTAATGGAGGCGTTTGGGCCATGTTGCTTCATGCCACACGTGTGGGCGTTAGTATTTCCGTTTCATTAAGCTATGTCTGTTGTAGTTTAAGCTTTAGCTTGTCACTTGTATGATCTTCTGACTTTGTGTCCCCTCCAGGAGGTGGGGAGTTTACACAATATGAAATTGAAATGATATGAATTTGGACTTACTAGTGTTTAATAGTTGTAACTTTATTTATGGAAAAAACCTAAGCTGGGTCGCACATCCACATAAAACCCCTAAAATGATCACTACTTGCATCCATGACTTCCTTATACACTGTTTCCATTCTACTCTCAGCTTGTTGCATTTTTCATATTTCTTGTTATGCATAATTTTTTTCTCATGTGTTGTCCCTTCCAATGTCAGGACGCTTCTCAGAATTCTAGAAGAGGAGGACAATGGAGCCACGCTGTTGTATGATGTGACTGCTTGTTTTAGTGCTGAATATACTATTTTTTGTAATACCATTTATCTGGGTTGTAATACCATTTGTCTATGCTGTAATACCATTTGTCTATGTCGTGTAATCTTAGTTTGTGTGTGTTGGGTTACTGGAGAAGTTATCTGTATAATTTTACATTTGTGTGATGGGCGGAAAATATGAAGCATACTTTTTTAATACCTCAACAAGTTATCTTGTAATGAACAATACTTCTGTAATACAAATTTCTCATCTAAAAGGATGAAACGATTTAAAAAATAGAAGGCAGAAAATAAACTAAATAATTTCTTCTTGAGGACGATCTAGTAAATAATGGATCGGATATTGGCTATGGAAATAATTGATAGGATATAGGTAGTGGCCCAACAAAATGCAAAAAAGTTTCTATGAGCCAGAATTTTTTGGCTCGCCCATTAGGCTTGCATAAATATATGATGATTTTATTTCATCACTACCAATGCCATGTCATATCTGATGTGCAGTACGTGTCACTATTTCTGCCATGCCATCATGTTTGCCATGTGGACCAGGACAGATCCTCTGTGGATGAGGCACATGGATAATGACCAAAATTTTGGCTTTGACCGATTTATTTTGGTCATAAAAACTATGACCAAAATATTAGGAAGGTCATGTTTGTTCGTTCTTGACGGTCAACTATTGACCTTCTCATTTTGGTCATAAAAAGGTCATAAATTGAAATAATGAGAATTCAATGACCAAAATGGAGTGTCATTATCGACCATATTTCTTGTAGTGCCCCCTCGATATGGTAGACTTCGGCTGCCCCGACCTCGTATAACTTCTCGACACAAACGCAGGGCACTATGTAGAAATCCTTTGTCCATAACCCGAAGTGTGCCTCGCATCCGAGGTGCATCTCGCAGAGGGCGACGAACCCCGCGATATGTAAAATTTAATTGGGGGTGAGGTGGTGAAGCTGCAGCCCGTAAAACTTCAGTAGGCCCAAAGGAAAGGGTGAATAGGGAACCCAAGGCCGCGCAGTAAGAAAGAGACGAAACATACCCTTTTGCCCTCTTGAGGAGAAGGGTGGTTCTCTGCGTGCACTTGCCCGCCCGCGGATGTCATGCCGGAGAGGGTCACAGTCATATTTGAATCCGGCAAGTATCCTTGCTTGGCTAGGCCCTCCAAATGAAGGCGTGAGACGGAGCAACTACCCCAGTCGTCTCTAACAGGGTCGTGGGGGCACCTCGAAGATTTAACATCACTCGCCATGAAGAACTCTAGAGGGTAGACTTGGGAGAAGGGAAGCGCTCGCACGATCTGTTTGAAGAGAGGAGTCGGGAGTGCGTGGCAAATCCGCATGCTCGACTTGCCAATAAAAGGGGAAAAAGGGGTGATGTTTTGACGTTTCATCATAAAGCGGCCCAATTTCCCATGAAAATTAGTCACGACGGGCAGTAATTGGATGCCACGTGTGATGAAGTCGGGCCCACCAAACATGATTGCTTATTTAGCCGAAGACTTTCTGAAGCCAGCTGAGGGAATCAAGGGAACTCGCCTGTTGAGCCAAAGACTATGGGAGCCGAAGTCCAGGAGCATCGTCTTCGGCGTCAAAGACTCAGGGGCTACTAACGGTGTCCTGGTTTAGGAGGTCCTAACCTAGTCGGCCTAGACTCCTCAGATTGGGCTGGAGGGTCTTCTTTTCTCAAGATGGACTCCGGGGACTGCACAATGGAACATGATCGATACTGCGCCTGCCGAAGGCTTGTCATACACTCCAAGATTTCTCCTGCCAACTCCATGCTAAGATACCGACCTTGTAACCCTAGATATCCTAACACGCGTATATATAAGCAGGAGGGTTTAGCCCGTAGAGGGGACTTCAACACAACATTACTCACCTAGCCTTATGGTTAGAACATATCTCACGATCTCAAGGGAGATCAACTTTGTACTTGATACTTTTCCATTGGTATAAACAAGAACATGACATAGGGTTTTACCTCCATCAAGAGGGCCTGAACCTGGGAAAACATTGTCTTCCTATTGCTGTTACCATCCGTCCGAGATCCACAGCTTGGGACCCCCTACCCCGAGGTCTGCCGGTTTTCGTACCGACATGCGTCAGCTCAGGTCTTCGGACATAGAACACAAGTTGTTGTGGGGACCCCAAATCATAAGTTGATGTCATCGAATGCATGTGTAAAGTGATCCCAGGATCATTGCTCAATGAACATGCAGGAACTGAATAACAAGAGTCTTACATCCATTACATACCGTCTTACACAAATTACCATTATGGTCAAGTCTTACATAGGTAGGGCCATGAAGGCCAAACATCAAGCAGACACTCGCAGCAGAAATCTTCAACGATAATGTGGACCCATGCCATCTGCCTTAATCCTACAGTCATTCTGACAGGGAAGCGGCCTAATTCCCATGTTCGTCACCAAGGTACTCTTCACCATATTCCTGTTCTTCCATGCCTAGCCAATTAAATAACCAGGGACAAACCAATGAGTACTTTTGAATGTACTCGCAAGCAACCCATGTTTGGAACAAGGTAATTCTGCATGTTATAATACTAAGTAGGTAGTTTTGCGGAGAGCTAGTTTTGTGTGCAATATCATGTCCTAACATTTGTAAAATCATGCATCATGAGGTTACAAATATCAATATGAATAGAGTTGAACAACTCAAGTTTAATCACCTCATCAAGTCATTGGACTTAGCTCAAGTATTTATTTCCCATAGAAACACACCAAGTTTTGTAAAACGATGGACGTAGCCCAAGAACGGTCATCCAACTATCCTTGACTGTGGACATGGCTATTCGAATAATTTGACACTCTAGAGAGGTTGCACACTTTACCCACAAGACTCGGGGAACTTCCATGTCATCCACGACTAGCGGTATATTACATACCCGAGGTAAGCACCCGAACGATGTCTTTCCTTGAGAACACTAAACAAAGAGTCCACTCCTTGGTCCTTAGTTTTCATGATGTACATCACACGAGACTCTCACTACATCGTACCATCCATGAGGGGACACAACGGTGTGCCCGGTGTCTGTAAAAACAGCCATAGCCTCCCGTCCAGGCATGACCCCATATCAAGAGAGTGACTCGGCTCTCTCGCCACTAGTAATGCGGGCTCTCTGCTAGCATCGAACAATGTAATCAACAAAGCCCCGTCCCATAAGACATATTGTGGACGTATATGTAAGGTTGGAGTAACGGTCGTAACTTAAACCAATCCCTTTTCAAAACAACACACTCACTTGCCTTGGTACACCACTTCTTTATCAAGTGGCTACCTAGCTCAACACCTCATATAGGCATTAGTGGCACCCGATGGGGTTTTCAAAAAGTCTTTGGTAAAACATTATTTTCCCATCTCAAGGCATATCCCCATTCTACTTGCTTAGCAACTACTAGCACCTAACTACTCCCCCCCACATGACTCCCAACGGAACATAGAGTCATGCACAATGCAAGTATCAACGAGGAATTCATAGGAGGCAACCCAACAAGGTGGTTACCAGGTCATCATGCTTTTAATGCAACAAAGTAAAGTGCTATATGACATGCATAAAAATGGTTTCGTCAACATGGTCAAAGGGCTGCTTGCCTGGCTCGGCAAAGTCTTCCGGGTCTTCAAATTCTTCTGGTCCAACTCCTTCGTCAACAACATAATCTATCTTCGCAAAGTAACGGCCAAAAATAAGGCCATAGAAAAAACAGGAAAAATAAATCACTCAGAAAAATGTCAAGCTAGTTTTATTAAATACTAGATTAAAAACAAAAAAATACTACAGGTGTAGGTTTTGGAAATGGAGTGACAGAAACATGGATATGGATTTTAGACACTGGATTTAAATGCCTAAAAGTGAATTTAATTAGGGACATAACAGAAAAGGTTGTCCAAATGGTGCACAAGTGGCACCATTAAATAGGTGAGATTTATTCAAGATTTTAGGAGTTGGAATTATTGGATTTGGACAAGTATTTAAACCTGTGGAATTTTGCAAAGTCTCTATGGCGCCATGGGCCTCCTTTTAATGCTCAAGGGGCTACCACAATGGCTAAATGGTAAATACACAGGGCAAAAGTAGCTACAACAGTGGTCAAACTACTAACATATGCTACAGTGTTAAATACCTAACCCTGACGGATTAGGACATGCGCATTAAATGCGCCGTGAGATGTCGTGTTATCGCCGTTCCCCGGCAAAGATGCCCTCTCCTTCTGTGCCGTCAACCCAGATACCTCTTATTCTTCCACCATGCCATTAGGACAGGTGTCATTAAAGTTGATGCAATTCTCCAGAGCTGCCATATGCCCAGACAAGCCCTACCTAACAGCCTGCCCTCTCGAGACCTCACTTGTGGGAGATAATCAGCCCGATGAGGTGGAGTGGTGGCTCGGTAGTGGGATCTTGCTGGGCACGGAGCTCTCGGGTCTTCTCTTGACGGCTAGGTCGCTTGCGGGTGCTTCGATCCTGTTCATAAAGTTGTGCTGATTATAGCATCTCCCTGACAAGGCTTGTCGGGCAGGGAACCACTATCGTCTGTGCACCAGTCAGGGTACTAAAGGGCCCATTCTTTAGTACACCGACAGGTGCCCCCGGGCGTTGGCCACACTTAAGTCCGTGACGTTGTTGGGATAGGCCCAAAACAGTGCACATGCACACGTGGCGACCTTTACTGCAGTTGTAATGATGATTTTTACTGCTGTTGAATGTATAATTTGGCTACTAGGTATTTTATAGGCCAAATTAATTTAAATGGCTACGGTTAGATTATTGGCTGACACAAATATTTTGGAATTGCTATTTAGTTTAAAATGCAGGCATGGGCATAGTCCAGTACAGATGCCACGATAGCAGATCAGGCGTACCGATGCTATTCGGCCAGGACAAATATATGGAATTTTCTAAGGCACAAGTCCTAACAAGCCTTGGGTACCAAGCTGAAGAATTTTTGGCATGAGCTATGGAGTCACGTACGAAGAAGGTGCAACAATACATGATGAAAGATCAATCATTATTATCTGGTGTAATTAGCGACCTTGCCAGAATATTTTATTCATATACCCAAGAGTCCTTGTACGTAGATATGGCCTAATCCGATAGCATGTAGATTCTGTAGGCGTGTACTACATGGTAACCGAATCAAGGAGGGACAAGTCCTATTCGGTTCTAGTTTTGGAGTTGTACTCCTTTACGGCAAGTCACCGTGTACGCCAAGTCCCGCGTGCCTTATATAGCCCACGGCCGATTGAGAGGAAAAGAACAATCGATCTATTCACAAAAAACACTACTTTTTCATCGTACGTTTTATTTCTGTCGCTACTTCTTACCGAGCCCTAGCTGCCCTAGGGTTTGGTTGATCTTTGCCGTTTTGCACTGGAAAACGGTCGTCTCTCCTATACGAAAGCGAGGAAATCTTTGTTGCTTTGCTCGAAAAGCAATCGTTCGTCGTCACGAAAGTACGACGGTTATCGTGGTGTCGTGCTACAATTTTGCGTGGCAACACAATTGGCGACTCCGCTGGGGACACGAGAAGAACAAGAACATACATATGATGGAAAAGAACGGAAGCGACTTCGACGTGGACAACATCATCGCTGTCACACTCGACGATCTGTCGGAGGACGATCGGCGCGAGTTTGAGCGGGAGCTTGAGGAAGAGCAGGCTGAAAGGAGAAAACTGAAGTTGGCTGGATACCAGAAGACAAGGAACGGCGTCGTCAAGAAGGTAGCTGCGCCGAATCCTTCCCATCCGCTCGGCGCTGAGGTAAAAAAGTCAACCAAAGAAATTGCTCATTTAATTGATGTGTCCGTAGCGAGTAAATATGGTTCTGATATGACAAATACGGCACGCACAATTACTAAAGCTGTAGTCGATAAATTTGAAGAATTTAAGGAGTAGCTTAGTAAAGATCTTGGAATTAATCTACCTCATCATGCTCAATCGTTGGGGCTGCAAACTGATCATGAGTATTACAATAAAAAGCTGATGCCTATGGAAAATAATAGATTATTTAACTTGCCTAGCAATATTCATACGCCTGGTGCATCGGCTAATGTTATTCAGCCTCACGTTGCTTTCAATAATAATCAAGGTGGCCGGAACTTTGCTAGTAGTTCGGCTAATAATTTTATTTCAGGTGCTGCTCCTTCTGTTGTTACGACTTCGGTCCCACCAAATTACAGCAACATTAACCGAAGTGTAGGAATAAATTCTAATTTGCAGCAACCTTTTTACCAAACAGTAGCGTATAATACGCCACCGCTGCAGCCTATCGGTAACGGCGTTCCGTACGGGCCGGTACCCGATTCATATTTTAGCGGTTCTCCGTTGCAAACATCACATGCTCAAAATTCTTTGCCGGAGTTTCCGCCGCATGTTCCACAAACCAATTCTTTACAGCCCAATGATAGTTTTAAGGATCAACTTGCTAGTATACTTAGAGAATTTGGTTTAGAACCTAAGGGTAGAGCACATGTTTATCAAAAACCATATCCTGATTACTTTGATTCAACGCCATATCCTCGTGGTTTTTGAATTCCAGATTTTGTTAAATTTACGGGGGATGATGGTAGATCAACTTTTGAGAATATAGGACAATTTTTAGCACAATGCAGCGAGGTCGGCACATCGGACGTTTTCAGAGTCAAATTATTTCCTTTTTCTTTGTCCGGTACTGCATTTACTTGGTGTACATCGCTGGCTCCTAATTCTATTTCAACATGGGCGCAATTGGAGCAAAAAATTCATGAGTATTTTTATGGCGGTGAAACTGAACTTCGGCTTTCAGATTTGACTATGGTTAAGCAGAAATATAATGAGCATGTTCATGATTATATCAAGAGGTTTAGAGATGTCAAGAACCGATGTTTTAGCTTGACAATAGCCGAAAAGGATTTAGCTGATCTTGCCTTTTCGGGTTTGCTCACTCATATTAAGGATAAATTAGAAGGTCAAGAGTTTTTAGATGTTAATCAAGTTTTGCAAAAGGCTTTGGCGCAGGAAAACCGGGCTAAGGAAATTAAACAATATAGCCAGTTTAAAGATAACAAAAACAAAGAGAAGGATAATCATGCGGTTAATGCCTTAGATTATGATAGTGATTCGGCTAGTGAGGATGATGTTAATATATGTGTAGCCGAATGGGTTCAAACGCCAAATTTAAAACCTTTTGCATGTTCTGCATTGAAAGCCACACCTGCTAGAAGAGAAGAAATTAAGTACACTTTTGATGTTAGCAAGTGTGATAGAATTTTTGATGTGTTACTGCAAGGAAAATTAATTAGAGTAAGAGAGTGTCATGTAATTCCACCTCCAGAAGAATTGGGTAGAAGAGCTTATTGTAAGTGGCACAATTCTTTTTCTCATGCTACTAATGATTGTAATGTGTTTCGTCGACAGGTACAATCGGCCATTAATGAAGGACGATTGACATTTACAGAAGGTTCTAAGATGAAGCTCGATAGCGACCCTTTTCCTATCAATATGATCGAGTTTGAGAATAAGAAAATGCTTCTTCGATCGGATCAGACCGAATCCGCAAGAGAGAAAAATGTTGTTGATGATAATGCTCCTCCAAAGACGATCAAACCAAAAAATCCAGAAGTAGGAGTGTGGAAAGTCAATGGAAGAAGGAAACAAGCTCCGAGACCAAAGCCGACAGTTAGCATGTTGTTGGAAAAGTACGCCTCACGCAGGTCCAGCAATACATTTAATCGTCTTGGAGGTGTTAAGCGTCCTAGGTCTCCTTCTGGACCTGGCGGTCATGAGCAATGGCGAGGAAATTCATATGACCAGCGGCCATATTTTGCAATGCAGCCAACACATTGGCGCGGTGCACCTCCTATGTATCCACTGTTTCATCTGTGGGATTTTAATCCATGGGCGCCATATTGTACGGGACCAGCAGGTTATTGTCAGCCGGGGTGGAATGCATCGAGACCAGTTTACAGAAAACCAATGCGTGACAAAAGAGCTCGTTTTAATCAGGATCGTCGACCACGTGATGCAATGGTCGTTCAAGGGAACCGGTCGCCGGTGCATAATACGGATAACAGGAATTATAGTGGTGGCCGCAAGCTCACTTGGGTGCCTAAGCCTGTACAAAGTTCAGATGATTTAAATGCTTCTCATGGTCTGAGACTTGGGGAAAATAATTCATCTAAAGGTGTTGAGAATAGTAAAGAAACAGAAAATGCTCATGTAGCAAGATGTGTATCGGTGCAAGAAAAAGACGCTGGTACGCGTGACAAGGGTTTGATTAAGACACTCATCGTTGCATCTTTTAGCTCTAGTCAGAAAGGTGATTCAGTTAATATAACCGATCAGGTTGTGGGACGCAGCTCACGTGCATCCACAAGTTGGTCTCCCCAAATTTTCTTTCGCACATTTACTCATGCATCTGATTTGGAGCCCATGGTACGTACATGTTCGGAGAAAGAAATTGTGCTTGCTAGAGATGGTGATTCAGCCGATGCATGTACTGGTATATTTTCTGGAGGCAACGGGAGATATGAACCTGGTGGTATATTTGATCAACGGAATATTTCTTCGGCCAGGGACAGATTATTTGCACCAAAAACTGCAGTTCGTCAGTACAGGCCGAGAGACTCGGGGGGGCAGTAGAATTCAATCAGTCGCTCCAGGGATTAAACCGAGACCTCGGTGGTGTCCGACGGGATTAACACACACACAGAAACGCCGAGTACAGCGGCTGCGAGCACTGGAGATCCGGGAAGAGATAGCTGAGAAGAAGCGCGATGAACTGTTTAATCAAGAAAGACCAATGGTCCCTACCAAAACTTGGAAGGAGAAGCGCATCGTGGCGGAGGTGAATAGGGCCGCCGATGACACAATGGACGACATTGCAGATGACACGACGGGTAATCTCGCAGATGATACGGTCAGTGGCGAGAATTCAGAGGACAACGATGATATACTTAGTGACATGGATGTTAACATGGTGTTCGCTTTACCTGCTGAATTTCGTGCGCCCGAGGCTGAAGTTGCAGAACTTGTTCTTGGTGCAAAAAATGCTACGTTTGAGAAACCCGAGCAGCACTTGAAACCATTGTTCATCAGGGGTTACATTGACGGTAAGCCTATTGGTCGCATGCTTGTTGATGGAGGTGCTGGAGTTAATATTATGCCTTTTTCGGTTTTTTCTAAATTGGGCCAAAAAGAGAGTGAATTAATGAAGACGAACATGGGTCTTAGTGGTTTCTCCGGAGAGTTGTCTGAAGCCAAGGGTATTATTTCTATGGAGCTCACGGTAGGTAGCAAAACATTACCGACTGCATTTTTTGTTGTTGAAGTCAAAGGTCGGTATAATGTTCTTTTGGGGCGCGATTGGATTCATGCAAATTGCTGCATCCCTTCCACTTTACATCAGTGCTTGATTCAGTGGGTTCATGATGACGTGGAGGTGATTGAGGCGGATAATTCAGCCTGCATTGCTTTGACAGAGGCACCGGTTGATTGGCAACACGGTGAAATGCGATGTTTGACCGGTAGAGATTTATCGGACTATGATTATATCAGCATCGGTAAAGATGGTTTTGTACCTATACATGCACAGCCGGCTAGCATAGCTTGGCTTAATGATCTGTCTATATAAATGATGAGTAAAGAAGATAATATTAAGTGGCTGCAAAGGCGGACTGAGGAATATCGTTCCGGAAAGAGCGATATGCATGAAGCAATTGAAGATTTCGATGATATGGAGAAGCTTGGGCAGGGATTCTCATCGGCTGATCCACTTGAAGAGATAGATGTTGGTGATGGAACCATCCCATGGCCTACATTTATCAATGCTAAATTGGAAGCCGATCAGAAAATCAAGGTATGCACATTACTTAAAGAATTTGTTGATTGTTTTGCTTGGAATTATACTGAGATGCCCGGTTTGAGTAGAGATTTAGTGGAACATAGACTACCTATTAAATCTGGTTTTAGGCCGCATAAACAACCTCGTAGGAATTTTAATCCCAATAAGTATGACCGCATCAAAGAAGAAGTTGATCGGTTGATAAAAGCTGGGTTTATTCGGCCATGTAGATATGCAGACTGGGTTTCTAATATTGTTCCTGTTGAAAAGAAAAACACCGGTAAGATTAGAATATGTGTTGATTTTAGAGATTTGAATAAGGCTACTCCGAAAGATGAATATCCTAAGCCTATTGCCGACATGCTTATTAACGATGCTTCGGGACATAAAATAATTAGCTTCTTAGATGGCAATGCTGGTTATAATCAAATATTTATGGCCGAAAAGGACACGTCTAAAATTGCTTTTCGCTGCCCAGGTTTTGTTGGTTTATTTGAGTGGGTTTTCATGACTTTTGGTTTGAAAAATGCCGGCGCAACATACCAGTGTGCTATGAATTTAATTTTTCATGATCTTCTAGGCATTGTATTAGAAATTTATATTGATGATGTGGTTGTTAAATCGGATGGGTTTGATCATCATTTAGCTGATTTACGGTTAGCTTTTGAGAGGATGCGTCGGTATGGATTAAAAATGAATCCACTCAAGTGTGCTTTTGGTGTGTCGGCCGGAAAGTTTTTAGGTTTCATAATTCATGAACATGGTGTGGAGATTGATCCGACAAAAGTGGAGTCAATTAGAAAGTTGAAGGAACCTACATGTAAGAAGGACGTGCAAAAATTGCTAGGGGTCAATTAGAAAGTTGAAGGAGTCAATTAGAAAGTTGAAGGAACCTACATGTAAGAAGGACGTGCAAAAATTGCTAGGGAAAGTTAATTACTTGAGACGATTCATATCTAACCTTGCAGGTAAAATTGAATCGTTTGTTCCATTGCTTCGGCTAAAGAATGAAGCCGAATTTACTTGGGGGGGAGAACAACGGGAGGCTTTTAATAATATAAAGAGATATTTGTCGAGTCCTCCGGTATTGCGAGCGCCCAAGTCCGTTGGGTCGTTCTGGTTATACATTGCTGCACAAGATAGAGTGATCGGCGCGGTGTTGGCACAGGAAGACGGCGGGAAAGAGTACATTATTGCATACTTAAGTCGCCGTTTGCTGGACGCCGAGACTCGGTACGTGTTTATTGAAAAGTTATGCTTATCTTTATATCATGCGTGTACCAGGTTTCGACCATATTTACTTTCTAGCACATGTGTAGTAGCCTGTCAAGCCGACGTGATTAAATATATGTTGCAACAGCCGATTCTTAGTGGTAGGATTGGAAAGTGGGCTTATGCATTAATAGAATATGATTTAGAATATGAATCGTTGCGTGCTATGAGAGGTCAAGTTATCGCCGATTTTATTGTTGATCGTAGGATTGAGGATGAAGAGAATATTAATTATGTTAGTGTATGCCCATGGAAACTTTATTTTGATGGATCGGTTTGTAGAGAAGGACAAGGCGTCGGTAATGTTTTAATTTCTCCTAACAATGTTATTTATGAGACATCGGTCCGTTTAGAGTATCTTTGCACTAATAACCAAGCAGAGTATGAAGCTTTATTGTTTGGTTTACAAAATTTAGTAGACATGGGTGTGAAAGATATAGATGCTTTTGGGGATTCGCTTCTTGTAGTACAACAAATTAGAGGCAAATTTCAGTGTTTTGATGGGTTATTAAATAGCTATTTGGACCGTTGTTTAGATATAATTAAATCTCTAGATACATTCACCATCCATCATATACCTAGAGAAGAGAATTCTAGAGCTAATTGTTTAGCACAACAAGCATCCGGTTATCACATTAGTAAAGGAGTGTTTTTTATACTAGACAAGCCGATGCATACTGATGTAAGAGATAAGTCCATAGTGTTGGGTACTTTGTCACATGGTACACTTGGTCCTAGGTCAGTTCAACAACTAGCAGTACAGTGTGGTGCAGATTCGGTGCATGAGTTACAAACGACCGAATTAGCAAATAATTTAGAGCCAAGTGATTGGAGAATTCCCCTAGTTAATAATTTAAAGGATCCAAGTCAAACGAGAGATAGGAAAATTCGGCGACAAGCTTTAAAGTATACTTTGTTTAACGACGAGTTGTATCGCCGAACAATAGATGGGTTATTTTTAAAGTGCTTGGATTCTGATCAATCTAGAGTAGCTATGGGTGAAGTACATGAAGGAATATGTGGGACACATCAGTCGGCTCACAAAATGCGATGGTTATTAAAAAAAGCGGGTTTTTATTGGCCGACTTTGCTAGAGGATTGTTTTTGGTACTATAAAGGTTGTGAGGCATGTTAAAAATTTGGTAATATACAGTTAGCGCCCGCGGCTATGTTAAATCCCATAATTAGGCCGTGGCCATTTAGAGGATGGGGCTTAGATTTTAGTGCTGAAATACATCCTTCGTCTTCTAAAAGATATCGCTTCGTCCTAGTAGCTACAGATTATTTTACTAAATGGACTGAAGCGATTCCTTTGAAAAATATGACTCATAAGGAAGTTATTAGTTTTGTTTTGGAGCATATTATTCACAGATTCGGCATTCCTCAAACTTTGACTACCGATCAAGGTGCTTCTTTTATGTCTCATCAATTTCGTGACTTTGCCGAATCTTTAGGAATCAAATTGTTAAATTCGTCGCCTTATTATGCTCAAACTAATGGACAGGCCGAATCTAGCAATAAAACTTTAATTAAGCTTATAAAGAAGAAAATTGAGGAGCATCCGAAAAGATGGCATGAGGTACTTTCGGAAGCATTATGGGCTCATCGGATATCTAAGCATGGAGCGACTCAAGTGGCACCGTATGACCTGGTGTATGGTCAGGAGGCGGTGCTACCCGTAGAGGTTAATTTATAGGCTCTTAGAGTGGCCAGACAAAATGATTTGTCGGCTGTAGATTATAATGATTTGATGATGGATAAGATAGATGACATTTCAGAAGAGAGATTGCGAGCCTTGCGAGAAATTGAGAAGGAGAAATTAAGAATAGCTAAGGCTTATAATAAAAAGGTACGAGAAAATTCGTTTCAAATAGGAGATTTAGTGTGGAAGACGATTTTACCTATTGGAACTAAAGATAGAAAATTCGGCAAATGGTCGCCGAGTTGGGAAGGTCTGTATAAAATTCTGGAGATTGTTCCTGGAAATTCATACTTTGTACAATCTTTGCGGGGAGAGAAGTTGTCCAAAACTCTCAATGGAAAATATTTGAAAAAGTACTATCCTAGCATGTGGCAGGAGGCTTGAGCACATTTGGCCGATATATTGTCTAAGATATCGCCCTACGAAAATTTGGCCGATGTGTTATCTGTACATTGCCCTAAGCAGAAGATTTGGCCAATGTGTTCTTTGAACATCGCCCTAAGAAATCATATGGCCGGTGAAATTATTGACATCGTCTTAAGGTACTGTGATAGTGTTTTTGATAAATACAATTATACCAAAAACAGGGGGGCACGTGTTGAATGTATAATTTGGCTACTAGGTATTTTATAGGCCAAATTAATTTAAATGGCTACGGTTAGATTATTGGCTGACACAAATATTTTGGAATTGCTGTTTAGTTTAAAATGCAGGCATGGGCATAGTCTAGTACAGATTCCACGACAGCAGATCAGGCGTACCGATGCTATTCGGCCAGGACAAATATATGGAATTTTCTAAGGCACAAGTCCTAACAAGCCTTGGGTACCAAGCTGAAGAATTTTTGGCATGAGCTATGGAGTCACGTACGAAGAAGGTGCAACAATACATGATGAAAGATCAATCATTATTATCTGGTGTAATTAGCGACCTTGCCGAAATATTTTATTCATATACCCAAGAGTCCTTGTACGTAGATATGGCCTAATCCGATAGCATGTAGATTCGGTAGGCGTGTACTACATGGTAACCGAATCAAGGAGGGACAAGTCCTATTCGGTTCTAGTTTTGGAGTTGTACTCCTGTACGGCAAGTCACCGTGTACGCCAAGTCCCGCGTGCCTTATATAGGCCACGGCCGATTGAGAGGAAAAGAACAATCGATCTATTCACAAAAAACACTACTTTTTCATCGTACACTATATTTCTGTCGCTACTTCTTACCGAGCCCTAGCTGCCCTAGGGTTTGGTTGATCTTTGTCGTTTTGTGCTGGAAAACAGTCGTCTCTCCTCTGCGAAAGCGAGGAAATCTTTGTTGCTTTGTTCGAAAAGCAATCGTTCGTCGTCATGAAAGTACGACAGTTATCGTGGTGTCGCGCTGCAATTTTGCGTGGCAACACAATTGGCGACTCCGCTGGGGACACGAGAAGAACAAGAACATACATACGATGGACAAGAACGGAAGCGACTTCGACGTGGACAACGTCATCGCTGTCACACTCGACGATCTGTCGGAGGACGATCGGCGCGAGTTTGAGCGGGAGCTTGAGGAAGAGCAGGCTGAAAGGAGAAAACTGAAGTTGGCTGGATACCAGAAGACAAGGAACGGCGTCGTCAAGAAGGTCGCTGCGCCGAATCCTTCCCATCCGCTCGGCGCTGAGGTAAAAAAGTCAACCGAAGAAATTGCTCATTTAATTGATGTGTCCGCAGCGATTAAATATGGTTCTGATATGACAAATACGGCACGTACAATTACTAAAGCTGTAGTCAATAAATTTGAAGAATTTAAGGAAAAGAACAATCGATCTATTCACAAAAAACACTACTTTTTCATCGTACGTTTTATTTGTGTCGCTACTTCTTACCGAGCCCTAGCTGCCCTAGGGTTTGGTTGATCTTTGCCGTTTTGCGCTGGAAAACGGTCGTCTCTCCTCTACGAAAGCGAGGAAATCTTTGTTGCTTTGCTCGAAAAGCAATCGTTCGTCGTCACGAAAGTACGACGGTTATCGTGGTGTCGCGCTTCCATTTTGCGTGGCAACAACTGCCCCCTCTCCCCATGATGCACATTAAATGTGGGACGTGGGAGAGGTAGAATGAAACGGTGCCTGGGGGTGCGCCTAAAAAGGGGCGACCACGTTGGATGGGGAGAGGCAGACTCTACGCTATCCGCCCTATAAAGGGAATTCGTAGAGGTGCTTCTCATTCCGGCCAGCTATTCCCCATTCTGCCGCCTCCTTTGTCTTCTTCCTTGCACAGCGAAGGGCTTCTCCACCGCTCCGCCATCTTCGCACATCTCCGCCTTCGTCCTCCCTCGATCTTGCCATGGATCCTAAGAGGAGACTGCCTTCTTCCGCTCCGATCGCGGCAAAGAAGGCCAAGAAAGCGGCCGACCTCGAGGCGGAGGCAAGGAAGGAGGCGCTCGCAAAGGCGTGAAGGAACAACGTCCTTCTACCCATCGGTGTTTTTGACTATAAACAGTAGGGTACAACCCCACTGCAATTTTTATTAAATAAAAGAGAGAAGCAAGTCTGTTACAAAGGGCTTGAGAAAATCCCTAAGAAAAAACGTATCCTACTCTAACAAAACAAGGAGAGAAAGAAAATAAAATAAAAGAAAAGAGAAGAGAAAAAAAGACAAAGGAAAAAACTAGTAATTACAGGATGAGGGCATGAAGCCAAGCATTATACAACACAACATAATTCCTCTTAATTCTAAATCTCAGCCATTCCAGCTCTTCAAAAAAAGTGTTCTGCCATCTCTAGAATGATGGAGGAATGTGTTGGAAGATGAAAGTATTCCTGGTAATCCAGAAGCCCCAAGAAGCAAGAATAATGATTTCCATGAAGAATGGCACATTGAGCTTTTCTTTGATATTAGCAATAGCTTCAAGAACTGAAAGATTGTGAGTTCTGGTGGGGCAAACATTGTCCCAATAGGCTGTAGCAAAAGGGCAGCTCCAAAACAGATGATGAAGAGTTTCTTCCAACTGGAGTTTAGTGTAGCGCAAAGGTAGGATTGCAGGTAAAAGGTTTTCCTCCTTAGAAGATTCCTTGTATTCAATCTATCATGTAACAACATCCGGAAAAAAACTTTGTGCTTAGGCTGGCAGGAACAATTCCAGATCCATTGGAAGTGAGGTGGAACAATTTGTGTACAAATAAGAACTTTATATGACCTTGCTGAAGAGAAAGTCGTATTTCACCAAATGTATGACCAAGTATCAGTGCAAGCTCTGTCTGGAGATGCTCTCAATGTATCACAGATGTGTTGCATTTGGTTGAACTCCTCAAAAGCTTGTATTGAGAGTGGAAGATGAAACATGTCTTCAATATATTCAAGCAGTAACACATTTGCCACAGTGATATGCTGGTCTCTGGTAAAAGAGAACAAGTGAGGAAACACCTAAGGTAAGCATACATTATGCCAAAGATCAGCCCAGAAGAAAACAATCTTCCCATCTCCCACATGACATCTCGGCATAACTTTATAACAATCCAGAAAGCCAAGAATAGATTTCCACCAAAAGGAGCCTTCACTTTGAAGTCCAGGAAGATGACCATTGCTGTAGTATGATTCCCGGATGAGATTTACCCAGGGGATATTCTCACTATTATAAAACTTGTGTAGATTCTTCAACAAAGGAGCTTTGTTCTGAACATGAATATCCAATACCCCCAGCCCCCCTGGCTTTTGGGCTTATAAATAGTAGTCCATTTCACCATAGCCGACCGATGACCTTCCATCGGTGTTGAAGGCGAACGACCTTGTCTCGAGGTACGCTTGCATGTGGGGGAAGGAGACTTCGGCGCACCCAGCACCGGAGTTGTTTCCCGACAACACCCAACCCAACGCGGAGAAGTGCCCGTTCTTCATGGCATACTTTTACTACGGGCTGGTCCCCCTTTCTCTTGTTTACTCATAGATTTGATGCTGACATCTGGCTTCAAACTATTAGATTTTACTCCCAAGACCGTGACCACCTTGTCTGTCTTCGCACATATGTGCTAGAATTTTATAGGAGTAGTGTTGTGGATATACCCCACGGGCATAACCCGCCTAGGTTATAACCCGGGTTCTACTAAGACGGACCATACGGAAGATATTCATAAGAAGTACAAGGCCCAGGCGGGAGGCTCACTAGGTGGGCCGGCTCATCGACATCGTCTAGATGGCTGGCTTAAACATGAAGACGTAGAAAATTCGCTTGAGGAGCAAGGAAAGGAGGAGTTAGCTTTGGTCACGGGCTCTTTACGACCCGGACTCTGTTGTAAACTAAAGGCATCCACCTATATATATAAAGGGGAGCCCTTGAGTTCAAAAGATCAAGTAAGAAACAAGCAAACCCTCGAGAGCTAGGTTAGTGATTCCGCGCAATTGTAATCGAGATCGTCATCAATATACACAAGGCAGGACGTAGGCTATTACCTTCATCGGAGGGGCCTAACCTGGGTAAACTCGTCTCTCGTTCCCGATCAACCCCTTTGAGTCGCCACCAAGCGGCGATGGCGTCACACCCAAGTTCTCCTAAGAGAACATCTGCCGTGATAAAGCCACGACAGTTGGCGCCCACTATGGGGCCCTCGCCCGGTGGAGTTGAGTTCTCGAAGGGAGCTCTTCCAGGGTTCGGGAGATTCGCGGTTGGTCAAATGACCAATAGCCGCCGTGGCAAGCTCTACATCAACGATTCAGGGTGGGGCCCCGAGGCCGACTCAATTGAGTACGGGTCCTGGGTCCCCTTCGGCAAAATCCACGTCTTCATCGGCAAAATCGACGCATCGGTGCCGGAGTGGGACATCTGCACCAACATCATCGAGCCGGCTCGGCGCGGCCAACCCGACCGGCATCAAGCCGGCCGGCGCCACGTCTTCATGGACTTCACCCAGGGAGTCAGCCTCTCGGATGAGCCGGCAGGCAGCAGGGACACCCCCATCAATTCTGATGGCGAGTCTTCCATGGGAGACACCGAGTCGATCTGTCCCCTTTACGATGGTGTACTTGGGGCCCCTTCGGAAGCGGAAGCTCCTAGAGAGTCCCATGAGCCGCCTCGTTAGGTTACTGTCTACATGGCAGGAACCGCAGCAGCTCAAGACCCGTCGTTCGCAGGCGCAACTGACGGCTCTGGCGGATCAGGCAAAACGCCGGCTCAAGCCATGATAGATCTAATGGCTAAGATGGCAAAGCTGGTAGGGACGCTTGTCACCCCGGAAAATCAGGAGGAGCGTAACACGGAGTTAGCAAAACTTCGCGAGTAGATGACCAAGGTGCAGGAGGAAATTGACGTCGAAAATGCTCGGATGGCGGAACTACAAGCTGATATCCATAGTGAGTCGGAGCACTTGAAGGACGAGGCTTGGTAGTTAGGGCTTCGTCGAGACGCCTCCGAGGCGCTTTATCAGAGGAGACACCAGAGCCGGCTGCCATTGAATCTTGAGCCATCCCGGTTATTCCCCACTCCGCAGCAGACGCCATGGGCTGAACGACCACGTGAGGATCCTCCTCGTCAAATAGCCTGGCAAACGGAGCCGGGTCAACCATCACCAGCTTAGTCGTCACCCCAACGTTTCCAGATGCCACATGGTCACATCTCTAACCCTGTTGACAATATGTTAGCAGCGACTCGCAATCTAGAAGCGCTTCCCATCCACGGGAACACTCCCATTGAGCTTGAGGCCAGGAATGCCATCGAGATGTTGAAAACAACGGTAGTACAGCAAGCGCAGTACTCCTATAGCCACAATCGGATGCACTCCATGTCGTATGCCAGCCGTAGGAAGAGTCGCCATGTGGAATCCCCGGCTGTTTCTAGCAGTGGATGCAGGCAACAGCCTCAGATTTCCCCGACCAGACCTGTGTTGTCAAATGCCCAGGAAGTTGTCGATGTAGCTAGAGCAACGCGGTAGGCGGAGGCGGCAGCGATGCGGTCGACTTAGCAGCCTCATCCCCAACCAGCAACCATGGGGGCTGCTGTTAATAGTAGGACAATTGGGATTCCCTGCTTATCCCCGGCTCTCTGTGGTGAGCGTATGCCCAAGGATTTTAACGGGCCTCGTAAGTTACCAAATTACACAGTAGACCTCGAGCCGACAGCATTGATCGAAAGTTACGGGCTAGACATGGATATGCTCGATGTCAGCCACGCCATGTGTGTGAAATATCTGACTATGATGCTGGAAGGGCCGGCTCAGACATGGTTGAAGAATCTACCACCCAACTCCGTCAACACTTGGGCAGAGCTGAAGGAGCGATTTATCAATAATTTCCAGGGAACGTGCAAACGACCAATGATGATTGTGGATCTTCAACATTGCATCCAGCGAGGGGACGAGTCGGCTCATCATTGGACTCGCCGGGTTGCCGGAATCATCCACTCATCAGATAGCATCACGGCTGCTCAAGCCGTCCTAATCTTGGAAAAGAATTGCCACTTTTAGCTGTTAGTCCAAAAGCTTGGTCTTCTGAAACGGAAGGTGCATGATATGGGCGACTTGATGGATGTCCTTACCTGATACGCTGAGTTAGACAACACGAAGGATCCCGGCTCAGATGAGGACAAAACTAGCAAAAACAAGAAAGGCGAAGGTGGTAAAGGTCATCAGCAAAACCTTGGGCACAATGGAAACCAAGGGGGGCAAGGTAATAACAGTAAGCGAAAACAGCCTGATGGCGGGTCAGACTTCGTTGCTAATACCAACACTGGTTCCAAGAACCAGCGCCGTAACATACGCCCCGGTGGAGCTTACAATGGGAACAAGTCGCGCAATTATGAGGAAGCACTCAAGGCGCCTTGTCCCAAGCATAGTACCACTAACAAGCCGGCTACACATTCATGGGAAAACTAGTATATCATGTAGGAGTTCCATAACCAGGCTTTCCAAAATCACCAAGGAGGCAATGGTGGGGGACATCCGAGTTAGCTTGGCCCCGGCGGCTCACACGGCGGCTCATCCGGTGGGTTTTCAGGATCAAGATTTCATGTCCAGGGCAGCTCGGCAGTAGGATTTCAGCATCACGGAAACAATGGCAATGGGCAGCATTCTGGCCAAGGCAATCAACATCATAATAATTAAACTGGGTTTCAGAGTAATCCCAAGCAGTTGAATAGTGGTCAATACCACGTCTTCACCACCAGTACCTACAGGCGAGACAACAAACTCATGCAAAGATCCATCAAAATGGTTGAGCCGGCAGTTCCCAGGTATCTCAATTGGTCCGAGCAGCCAATCACCTGGAGCAGGGAAGATCACCCTCCCTGGGTAGATAACCCAGGTGGTTTGGCCCTGGTGGTGGCGCCTCAGGTTTGTGGCTATACCCTCTCAAAGGTCCTCATGGATGGGGGAAGCAGCATCAATATTTTGTATTACGACACCTTCTAGCGGATGAACCTCCCTGAAAGCAAGCTACAAACTTCAACCACGGTTTTTCACGGTATCGTTCATGGGAAGTTAGCATACCAAATCGGGCGGATTAAGCTTGACGTTGCTTTCGGTGACGTGTTTAACTTC
The DNA here is from genome assembly GCA_039707655.1 of Elymus sibiricus. NCBI lineage: Eukaryota > Viridiplantae > Streptophyta > Magnoliopsida > Poales > Poaceae > Elymus > Elymus sibiricus. Next base: position 158,103,203 of record CM077673.1, read on the forward strand.
ATATGCGAGCCCTTAACTTTTGAAGTGGTTAAGATAAAGAGCCCTTATCACACCCTTTTTGGACGGCCAGCTTATGCTCGTTTCATGGTCCGGCCCTACTATGTTTACCTCAAGTTCAAAATGCCGGTTCCAAACGATACCATAACTGTGAGTGGCAGCAGAAAGATGGCTCAAGAGTGTGAGGAAGGGGATGCGGCCTATGCTGAGTCGGCCTGCGCAGCTGAAGAGTTAAAGTTCTATACGACCAACATTGACCCTGCTGATTTGAGCCCTCTCAAGAAGCCCACGACTAAGTCCGAATCGTTGCTCAAGTTTAAACCGGCTGAAGATACAAAGCAAATTGACTTCATGCCGGGCGACTCATCTCAGCAGTTAACTATTGGGACCGGCTTGGATCACAAATAGGAAAGCGCGCTCATCGAGTCCATCCGTGAGAATCGGGACATCTTTGCATGGAAACCCTCTGACATGCCTGGTTTATCGAGAGAACTCACTGAGCACCACCTTAATGTGGATCCAAAGATGAAACCAATACGTCAATACCTCCGTCGTTTTAATGAGGAGAGACGCAAAGCTATTGGAGAAGAGGTAGCTCGGCACCTAGCCGCCGGGTTTATCGTTGAAGTTTTTCACCTTGAGTGGTTGGCTAACCCGGTGCTCGTTCTGAAAAAGAATGGTATTTGGCGCATGTGTGTTGATTATACAAATCTCAACAAAGCCTATCCTAAGGATCCTTTTGCTCTCCCACGCATCGATCAGATCATTGATTCTACGGCGGGTTGTGAACAGTTATGCTTGCTGGATGCATACTCTGGTTATCATAAGATCAAGATGGCCATTGAGGATCAGGAGAATACGGCTTTCATTACTCCCTTTGGTGCTTTCTGCTATGTCTCTATGCCTTTTGGGCTCAAGAGCGCGGGGGCAACTTATCAGCATTGTGTTCAGAACTGCCTCCACCCACAGATTGGATGCAACATTCATGCTCATGTTGATGATATCATGGTAACATCTCAGAAGAAAGAAACGCTCTTGGGTGACCTCAAGGAGACGTTTGATAATCTTCGAGTGTACCCGATGAAGCTCAACCTGGCCAAGTGTGTTTTTGGCATTCCTGCAGGCAAGCTACTGGGATTTCTGGTTTCTGAGCGAGGTATCGAAGCTAATCCAGATAAGATCAAGGCAGTAACTTCGTTAGGTAAGCCGGCAAATGTGAACCAAGTTCAGCGCATGTCTGGTCGCATTACGGCGTTAAGCCGGTTTATAAGCCGTTTGGGGAGAAATAAATTCCTCTTTATCAATTGTTGAGGTAGACAGATGACCCTGTTCGGACTGACGCAGCTAATGAGGCTTTCGAAGCACTTAAGAAACAGCTAGCTGAGCCACCGGTCCTAGCCGCCCCAATGGACAAAGAGCCTATGCTCTTTTACATTGCAGCCAATTCAAAGGCAGTAAGTTTCGCAGTTGTCGTCGAACGAAAGGAGGCAGGAAAGGAGTACCGGTGCAGCGGCCGGTTTATTTTGATAGTGAAGTCTTGACTTTGTCCAGACAACGATATGCGCATTGTCAGAAGTTGGTTATCAGCGTCTTTATGGCAAGCCAGAAGTTAAAACACTACTTCCAGGAGCATCCAATCACTATGGTCAGTTCAGCACCTCTTGGCGATATTATACAAAATCGAGAAGCCACTGGTCGGATTGCTAAATGAGCAATTAAGCTTGGTCCTCACCAGGTGAAATACATGCCCCGTACAACCATTAAGTCCCAAGCACTGGTGGATTTCATCAATGATTGGACTGAACTACAAATCCCTAAGGATAGGCTAGATAACACGTATTGGACTATATACTTTGATGGATCCAGACAATTGCAATGCTCGGGGGCTGGAGTTATTTTGTCTTCTCCACGAGGTGACAAATTTTGTTATGTTTTACGACTCATGTTCCCTTGTACTAACAATGCAGCTGTGTCAGCGTTCTGGGAACGGGGGTACCCAGACCTGCTGCCTGCGGCCCAGGGCATGGCCCACTTCACCAGCCAATCACAGCCAGGCGCGGCCCCAATCAAGACAAGGCCCTTACGAGGGCCCTAGGCTCGCGAGGAGGAGTGGCGTCAAGACTGGCAAGGGATGGGCCTCCCCAGGCCCCCTCCGGAGCGGCGGAGATCTCTATGCAGAGCCCGGCCTCAGGAGTCAAACATGACGCAAGGAAGGACAGGCGGGCGCCAGCGCGCCAGGCGGCGCAGTTTCCCCTTTGGTGCAAAGGGAGCAAGGACGTACGCGGGTTCCCAAAGCACCCCCCAAAGGTTTCCATTCCGGTGCAACAAGACCATGACCACGAGCCCCACAGGACAGATGTCATCGCCGAGCCCACGTCTGCATCATCGACAGCTACTTTGCAGGCGAAGACCGCCTTTGAGCAGGGCGGGCATGTACTCCTGTCCCCCTTCAAAATTGGCCGTTGTGGGATCCCTTCCCACCATTGCGATAAGGGAAGAGGACCTGTGCCACCGCTATATATAGAGGCTAGGATCCACCGTAGAAAGGGGGGGAAAACCAGTGGATTCACTCGTCCATCACCAAGCCGACAGAGGGCCAAGATCACCTCAGGAGCGCCCTCACGAGGCTCCGAAAACACTGTACTAGTTCATCCACCACACCTCCTCGAGAGGCAATCCACCAAAGTAGGAGTAGGGTATTACGCTTCGCAGCGGCCCGAACCTAGGTAAACTACCGTGTTCATCTTCTTCCTCGTCATCACGCGATTTCATCATCTTAGCCATCGTGTAGCGAGCGAAGTAGGGCGAAGCTGCAGAGGATCTTCGCACACGCCCCTGTGTTCGAATCTTAAGGGATTTGCGGAGCCCGAAATCCGACATTTGGCACGCCAGGTAGGGGGCGTGTCGGGGTCTTCTCCAAGCTTCGTTCTTCTCACGCTTCACTGCTCCAATGGCCGGCGCTCAACAAGCTTCCCCCGGCCGCAGCGGGTCAGCTTTCGTCGACCCCGCCGCTACCATCGGAGGCCCATGCCCCGGCAGCATGGTACTGGGCGGTCAGTATCAAGCCACTAGCATCGCCTCCACCATCACTGCCTCTCGCACCGCCCAAGCACACGGCGGGCGGGCGGCGCCCTCGGCACCAACAACGCGTCGCACCTACGTGGGGGACCTCGACGCGCACGATGCGCTACTACTGGCAAGCGAGATGCTCCGCCACCACCCAACGCACGGGGGATTCAACGCATGGGCCGACCACATCGCGAAGCTGGTCACCGTCGCGCAAAGGGCCATGGCCCCTCACTCTTCTTCAAGGCCGCAGGCGCCAGGCACCGGGGGCTCGTCTGCCGCGCCCGCTCCCCAGCCCACCGGCGGAGAGACCCTTCCAGCACCGGATGGGCCCGAGCGGGGCACGCCGCACGCTGTGCTCCTTCTCCTTCGAATCCCGGTGACCGGTTACGGGGCGCAGCCCCGCCAGGACGAGCAAGCGCACGGTGGAAACGACGGGGCGCCCCGCGCGCACACCAACACGCGCCTCCATGACCCGGTGGACCTTCAACAGCCTGGGTTGACCAGACGGGAGCGCGCCCTCCGGCGCAGTGAGCAAGCGGCGCTGGCGTCCGGACAAACAAGCAACAACTCCGAAGGTGCATCAGGTCGCCAAGGAAGCAATCCATGCCAGGAGACGCGTGGCCCACCCAACGGCGGTGGCAGAGGTAGGCAACTCTGCTCCGAGGCCCGTCACAGGAGGGTCTACGAGCGACGCGCGCGGGGTGGCTTCCCGCCACCGCCAGGAGGGGCCGTCCCCGGTGCTCCGCCGGACGGCTCAGGAGGAGGACCGAGCCCTTATGTGGAGCCCTATGTACCGTGCTACGTCGTACCGCCTGACGGTGGGATGGGTCAGGCACCAGCACCCCCCAAGAGTAAGGAGCACCCTGGCCGTCCTCCCCGAGCCGGGCCTGGGGGCTTCCGTCGACGGAGCACCAGGCCTGGACGGCACGAGCGGGAGGGCGCCCCCGGGCCCGCGGGGCGCGGCGCAAGCCGGCGCCCCCGCGGGCAAGCGACGCCGGACCAAGCCCCGAGGCCTCAGGAGTAATGGCCTGGGGGGAGCAGCAAGACACAAACAACGCGGGCCACCCGCGGCAACTACAGCGCCGGCACGGCCTCGGGAGGCTGGGCCTCACGAGGCCCTCAGGACGTTGTCCAGCCGGCGCACGGATGCTTCACGAGGCGGCTTCATCGACAAAACACCCATATGGCTGCGCCGATGCATCGTGCTCACGTTTGGGCCTCAGGGGCGCAATCCTCCGGTCGCGCGGGGAACGATGCATTCGGGCTAGGGTCATAAGGGCGCGCAACCGGGCAGAAATGCACGGGATGGTTCTTCACGGAGTTGGGAGCCACCAGGCCACACGCCTGGGGGCTTGCCCAGCTATCTACGGCCCTGACCCTGTCACATAATAATGAGTGGGCTGTATACGCCCGGAGCCATCCGAGGATGCGGAGGGGTTCCTTCCCATGCAATGTCGAAGCCACAGCTCCGCGCTGGCGGAGAAGACAACACTGCCCTCCAATGGCTATGCCCATGCAACGTGGATGCCCTACGCTCAGCGCTAGGGGAAGACGAAGACTAGCCTAGGGGCCGGACGCGGCAGTTGCTTGCTTCTTTTTGGTGTTCAAGTTGCCGTTTTTTGGAATGAAGTTTGAGGATTTCGAAACTCTATATTTAAAAGAAAAAGGGGCGGGAACTTTTCTCTCTATGTTCTCTCGTTTTACCAATCTTGAACTCTCTCTTTCTGGATGGCGTTTCGCAAGGAGCCAAGCGCTCCGCACCACCCCGAGGCACCTCGGGGCTGGATAGCAAGGCCTTGTCGCCTCAGGAGCGCGCGTCTCTTAGCCGTCGACCCCTGCTCGGGGGCTCCGACCGCAGCACGACACCACAGCATGGAGTCTCGGGAGGCCCCAGGGCCTCCTGAGGCAGCGCCCGAAAGGACGGAATGGGGGATCGCTCGAGCGTCAGAGGGGGCTCCTAAGCATCACGCCTCAGGAGCCTTACCAGTCATATAGCCACTCGCCCCCCTTGATGTCGTCCTTGGTGATCCGGTCGGCATCAAGGGTGTTGAGGCCTGCCCCCGTGCTTGCGTCCTGGTGATCCGGTCGTACACTACGGTGGTCGGGAAATGTGCGGGACTGGGACCTGCCGACGTAGAGCGGTTTGAGCGTCAAAGGGGGCTCCTGAGCAGCATGCCTCATGAGCCTTACCGATCATATAGCCACTCGCACCCCTTGATGTCATCCTTGGTGATCCGGTCGGCATCAAGGGTGTCGGGGCCTGACCCCGTGGCTGCATCCTTGGTGATCCGGTCGTACGCAACGGTGGTCGGGAAATGTGCGGGACTGGGCCCTGCAGAAGCAGAGTGCCGAAAGGGCCCCCAAACAGTCCAGCAAACGAGGAGGAAGCGTCCCAGACGGAGCCGCGGGCTATCTGGACAGCCCAGCCGCACGTCGCGACGCACGAGATCGCCACCGCCATACAAGCTAAGTACACTGCCGAACCAAGCAAGAGCCTCCTGGCCTAATAACGACCCGAGGACGGGATAAGGATTATGCACACTAATGTAAGGATGCAGGTATTACGGGCCACCACGCGAGGCTGCCGGAACCTTTGAGGACCGGGACGGCAGGGAAAAACGACGCATAGGGAGGGACTCAACCACGATGGGCCAGAAGGCCCAGAACCCGATGGGGGCGGCGGCCACGAGTCGTCCCTCAAGAGAGAGAGCCTCGCAAGGGCCCTACCGGTGGCTGTTGCTAGGCCGCATCGGTGGCGGCGCCGGGCCCCGCGTGGAGAAGCTAAGTCACGTCACGGCAAGCGAGCAACCAGCGATTCGAGGAAGAAAAACAAGAAGGTGAAGGTAACATACAAAAGATTAACGCCCACCGGGGCAGAGTTCTTCTTGAAACATTACAGGAATCGGGAAGGGGAAACAGAGGACGTCTAGGAGGAGAAGCCGCCATCGCCGCCCGCGCCACCGGCTGCCTCAGTGTCAGAGTCGTCCTCCCCGCTGGAGGCGGACACCTGGATGAACCGCTCCACCAGGGCCTCCACGAGCGGGCGCACCTCGTCCCGAAGGGGGCGCTGGAGCTCATCAGGCACCCGCTCACTGACACGCCGGAGGTCGAGCTGCGGGGCGAGACAGCGCAGTTTGGAGAAGACGAGCGTCAAGGCAAGGTCCAGGAGGTCGCACGCGTCGGACTCGTTGTCCGCGTTCGCGCGGGAAACGCCAGTCTCCAGCGCCTCCAACACCTTCTGGAAGAAGTCGAGGTAGCCCCCGTCGCCGCGCACGTTCGGTAGCGAGGGGGCGTCCCTGACGAACCGGTTCACCGCGCCAGTCGCACGACTGGCGATGCCGAGGTACTGCTTGGCGTGCTGGGACTCCATCATCCTGGCATGCGCCACCTCGTCCTGGGCAGCCTGCACGGCGTCGGCCGCCTCCTTCACCTGGGCCTGGAGGGAAGCCAGCTCCACCCTGGCCTCCGCTTCGTCCCTGAGGGCGGCCTGGAAGGCGGCATCGGCGGTCGCCAGCTGGGCCCGCGGCGCGTCCACCTCCTCTTGGAGTTCACCAAGCTTGCGCTTCTTGGCCGCAGGCGCCCTGCAGTGAGGAGGGGATCAATTCCGGAGCATGAAACAAGACAACTAAGGGGGAGAGAGGCGGCGCAGCACTCACTCATCAACCATGGCCCAACGCCGGCGAACTTGCGCCGACCCCGAGGGCCCTCCGCCACTGCCTCCGGAGGAGGGCAAGGGAGCCGGCGGTGCCGCACGTTTCCCCGCGCCCCTTCGCTTCCTCCAGACGCCATGGACGGAGAGAAGATGAGAAGAGAGAGGGTTTTCTCTACGGGGCGATGGAAGCAGGGGGATACCTCAAGACTGAAATGCCCCCCCCCCGTACCAGGGGCAGGGCGGATTTATAGGCGTAACTGCAGCCGCGAGGCGTCGTGGGAGAGCAGGCATCGTGCGCCTCTCGGGCGCCGCGAGGCGGTTCGATCGACACAGTACCGTCCGCGTCGCCTCTCCTGCCAACTGAAGGGTCACATCCGCGTGGCCCGAGGAGTAGAGGCCCGAAGCAGTAGCAGCATTCAAGGAAGGACAATGATGGCCGGTGCTGCGCACTGGCGTCGTGTCAATTTGACTTGGAGCATCTCCTGACGCCCTCGGCGAGCGAGGGCGTCGCCGCCCAGGCGATCGACGCGTGTAAAGCGTGGCCCGCATGCATTTGGGGCCCGCGACGCTTCGGGCCGTCCTCAAGGCTTCGCCCGGAAGCCAGCACGCGCGTGCCTTGGGCCCGGGGGCTACTATCGGCGTTCTGGGAACGGGGGTACCCAGACCTGCCTGCCTGCGGCCCAGGGCATGGCCCACTTCACCAGCCAATCACAGCCAGGCGTGGCCCCACTCAAGACAAGGCCCTCGCAAGGGCACTAGGCTCGCGAGGAGGAGCGGCGTCAAGACCGGCAAGGGATGGGCCTCTCCAGGCCCCCTCCGGAGCGGCGGAGATCTCTATGCAGAGCCCGGCCTCAGGAGTCAAAGATGACGCAAGGAAGGACACGCGATCGCCAGCGCGCCAGGCGGCGCAGTTTCCCCTTTGGTGCAAAGGGAGCAAGGACGTACGCGGGTTCCCAAAGCACCCCCCAAAGGTTTCCATTCAGGTGCAACAAGACCATGACCACGAGCCCCGCAGGACGGATGTCATCGCCGAGCCCACCTCTGCATCATCAACAGCTACTTTGCAGGCGAAGACCGCCTTTGAGCAGGGCGGGCATGTACTCATGTCCCCCTTCAAAATTGGCCGTTGTGGGATCCCTTCCCGCCATTGCGATAAGGGAAGAGGACCCAGGCCACCGCTATATATAGAGGCTAGGCTCCACCGTAGAAAGGGGGGGAAAACCAGTGGATTCACTCGTCCATCACCAAGCCGACAGAGGGCCAAGATCACCTCAGGAGCGCCCTCACGAGGCTCCGAAAACACTGTACTAGTTCATCCACCACACCTCCTCGAGAGGCAATCCACCAAAGCAGGAGTAGGGTATTACGCTTCGCAGCGGCCCGAACCTGGGTAAACTACCGTGTTCATCTTCTTCCTCGTCATCGCGTGAGTTCATCATCTTATCCATCGTGTAGCGAGCTAAGTAGGGCGAAGCTACAGAGGATCTTCGCACACGCCCCTGTGTTCGAATCTTAAGGGTTTTGCGGAGCCCGAAATCCGACAAGCTGAATATGATGCCCTCTTACACTGGCTCAGAATGGCTAAAGAGATGAATCTTAGCCTGGTCAGGTGCTTGGGCGACTCAAATTTTGTAGCTCAACAAGTCTCAGGGACCTGGGACTCGAAGGACCCCTTGATGGTGGCTTGTGGACGGGCAGTCACCGAAGTGGCGGGGCATTTTCAAGGGTTTCCCCTGAGGAAGCCCATGAGATTCTCAATGAAATTCATGCTGGCGATTGTGGACATCATGCCAGCTCATGATCCCTGGTGGCGAAGGCCTTTCATCATGGATTTTATTGGTTGACGGCTCATGCGGACGTAGAAGACATTGGGCGCAAGTGTGATGGATTTCAAAAGTTCGCTCGACAAGCTCATGTGCCGGCTCAAGAATTGCGTATGATCCCAATTACTTGGCCATTTGTGGTTTGGGGGCTCGATCTGGTCGGCCCGTTCAAGCCATCTTCTGACAAGAAAACCCACCTGTTGGTGGCGGTTGATAAATTCACCAAGTGGGTCGAGGCGGAACCTATCAGCAATTGTGATGCGGAGACAGGAGTCAAATATTTGAAAATTTTGATCTTCCATTTTGGCTATCCTCGTAGCATTATTACTGACAATGATACCAATTTATCCAAAGGAGCTATGGAGCAGTTTTGTCAACGTGAGCATATCCGGCTTGACTTGGCGGCACTTGCACATCCACAATCCAATGGACAGGCCGAACGAGCTAATCAAGAGATTCTCAAAGGGATCAAACCCCGGCTTATGGTTCCGCTCCAGCGGACTCCAAGCTGCTGGGTTGAAGAACTCCCTGCAGTACTTTAGAGTATTCACACAACTCCAAATAGATCCACCGGATATACACCGTTCTTCCCGGTTTATGGAGCTGAGGCGGTACTACCAAGCGATATTCGCCATGATTCTCCTCGAGTCACTTCTTACGTTGAGGTAGACAATGAGCAAGCACGTAAAGATTCTTTGGACGCCTTGGAAGAAGAACGTGACTTAGCAGCAGCCAGATCTACTATATATCAGCAAGACCTACATCGCTATCACAGCCGTAGAGTCCGAAGCCGTACTTTTCAAGAAGGCAACTTAGTGCTCCGTCTGATTCAAGATCAAACAAGAATGCATAAACACCTTGGGAGGGTCCTTTCATCATCAGCAGGAACCTCAATAATGGTTCATATTACGTGATAGATTTACTTGAAGGATCATATACCTCTGAAGAGGAAACAACCCGGCCTTGGAGCATTGCTCACCTGCGGCCTTATTATACCTAGAGCCACCGGCTCCTTTTCTTTTTGTACCCTCCCCCCAATTTCTATACATACTTCTTTATGTTCAAATATAATAAAGCCGGCACCCCCAAAACTTGGGGTCTCAGTCATTTCGGCCTACAAATTGAGCACGAATCTTTATTTTTTGAAACATAAGTCATTTGGGGGCTTCCAACTCAATGAGTCAGCCTTTAATATCCCTCTTGACTAGGCCATAAGCCGCCAACATATGGTTAAACCTACCTGTTTGTGTCGGCATTCTGGGATCGGGGGTACCCAGCCCTGCCTGCCTGCGGCCCAACGCGTGGCCCACATCGACGGCCCAGTACGGCCTAGCGAAAAACCCCTCAAGACAAGACCCTCGCAAGGGCCCCCAGCCTTGCGAGGGGAAGGGCGCCAAGACCTACAGGGGAGCGGCCTCCCCAGGCTGCCTCCCGAGGAGCGAAGATTCCTATGCAAGTACCCAGCCTCAGGAGGCTGGGATGACGTGAGCCATGACAACCAAGGCCAGGCGGGCGCCAGCGGGCGCACAAGGGACAATTTCCTCTTTTGTGCTAAGGAGGCAAGGACGTACGCGGGTTCCCGAGGGATCCCCCAAAGGTTTCCATTCCGGTGCAACAATACCAAGACCATGAGCTCGGCAGGACGGATATCATCGGCGAGCCCACCTCTGCGTCATGCCAGGAGCTTTGCAGGCGAAGACCACCTTTAGTCAGGATAAGCTGTACCTCCTGCCCCCTTTCAAATTTGGCCGTTGTGGGAGCCCTTCCCGCCTGTGCGATAAGGGAAGAGGACCAAGGCCACTATAAATAGGGAATAGCCTTCACCGTAGAGCGGGAACGGATCGAATCCACCACACCGAAGAGCCCTCGCGAGGTCGCTCAACCACTGTATTAGTTCATCCACAAACCTCCTCGTGAGGCCAATCCACCAAAGAAGGAGTAGGGTTTTACACCGCAAGGTGGCCCGGACCTGGGTAAGTCTCTCGTGTACATCTTCATGCGCTCTCACGCGTCTCCGGCAGGGTCTGGCTGTGGAGCGGCAGGCTTGAGACTTGAGCTGGTTGGGATTCGCACACGCCCCAGAGTTCGAACCTTCTTTGGTCTGCGGAGCCCTGAATCCGACATTTGGCGTGCCAGGTAGGGGCGTGTCGAGGTCTCCCCTCCGGTTCCGCTTCGTCTCCGCTTCGTCGCTCCCATGGCTGAGACCCGCCGAGTCCGCGCCGAGCACCGAGCCGCCCGCGTCGCCCAGACGGCGCCCGTGGGTCGCGGCGCCCCTCGCCGCTCCGCTTCTCCCGCAGCCAACGCTGCCACTGGTCCAGCCTTCCAAGAGCAGCAGGACTCGTCACAGACACCCACCGCGTGGCGCGATGGCTGCACTGCTACTCCATCCGTCGCCACTGCCTCGACGTCGTCCTATCACGCTCGCTACGGGCCGGCGAACGCGCAGGCTGCACTGTTCATGGCGCGCGAGCTACTGCGTTATCACCCCGCCCATCATCGCTACGATGATTGGCTTGGTCGCATCGCCGAGCTTGTCAGCGTCGCCGGCAAGGTCCTGGCGCCCACCCACTCGCTCCGTCCTCCGCTCTCCCAGGCGGGCGACGTGGCCCACGGCACACCTCCCCCTCCTTCTCTGCACGGCGTCGACCCCGAGCCCAGGTGCGAAGCGCGTCCGCGCAACCAGCCGCAAGAGGCGCCGGTGCAGGCGAGGGATGAAGCAAGTTGCCAGGTGGTGCCGAGGCCGCGAGGTGACGCGAGTGTGCTCCCCGACCCCCGCGCCGTCATCAGGACCGTGCGCCGCCGGAGGCCGCGGCGCACGGGCGTCAAGACCCGGCTCCCCTCATACATGCCGCCCCTGTGAGCGGAGCAGCCTGCCGCGCTTTCTCCCCGAAGCTGTGCCATGTCAACTGGCCCGGCAAGTTCAAGCTGGACCTGCCTCCACGCTACGATGGCACCCCCGACCCGCGGAGTTCCTTCAGCTCTACGCGCTGAGCATCGAGGCGGCGAGCGGCGACAACAAAGTCATGGCGAATTGGTTTCACATGGCCCTCAAGGGTGGCGCTTTCTCCTGGCTCCTGAACCTCCCGGAGGGATCGATCTCTTCTTGGGACAAGCTCCACAAGCGCTTCATTGCCAACTTCTAGGGCACACGTGACCGCGCCCTGGGCGTGAACGACCTGCGGCGCGTGAAGCAGCAGTCGGGCGAGACCCTGCACAAGTACATACAACGCTTCACTAACATGCGCCTCAAGATCCCGAAGGCGTCGGACGAGGCCATCATCTCGGCATTTACTGATGGCGTCAGGGACGTCAAGATGAAAGAGGAACTCGCCATCCATGATGAACTATGCACGGCCCAAGAGATGTTCAACCTGGCGAACAAGTGCGCAAGGGCTGAGGAGGGTCGTCTGTCCCTCCTCGAGCTTCCAGAGGCAGACCCTGAGGACAAGAATGCCAAGGCTAAGGAGGCAAAGCGCAAGGGGCCCCCAGTGCTGGCGGCTGAGCCCGAGATGAAGCGCGGACGTGACCAAGAAGAGCCCCCCAAGGACGGCCGCCCGTTCTGTATCTTCCACTACACCCGCAGCCAGAACACCGAGGACTGCCAGGAGCTCAGGACACTCTGTGATGAGTGCTTCGGCCGCCACCCCGAGCGCGACGGCCGCGGCTACGGTCGTGGAGGGGGCCGCGGCGGAGGCCGCTGGGACAACCGTCGAGATTGGCGCGATCAACCTCGCGAAGACCGCTGGCGCGACGAGCCTCGTGATGGCCCCCGACGCGATCAGCCTCGCGAGGCACGCCCTCAGGGCAATGCTGGCCTCCCTCCGCTGCCGCCGCCAGCAAGGAGGAACGACGGTGACCGGCGAGATGATGGGGCTGGGGGCTTTCAGGAACCCCGTGTGATCGCCTGCATCCTGGGCGGGGCTCAGGCCCCAGCTTCAAACCGCATATTCAAGCAGTTCTCTCATGAGGTGAACGCAACCCTCGAAGCTCAAGGCCGCACATCCCCTCAGGTGGTCGCAGGTCGCCATCACCTTCGACTCCAAGGACCACCTCAAGTTCGCGACCACCACAGGCATGCTCCCCATGCTCTGCACGCCCACCATCAGCAACGTCCTCATCACCAAGACCCTCATCGACAGCGGCGCTGGGCTCAATGTCCTCTCTGTCGAGACGTTCAAGATGCTTCCGGTGCCCTATGACCAGCTCATGCCGACCAAGCCCTTCTCAGGAGTGACCGACAGCTCCACCACTCCCCTGGAGCAGGTGCGCCTCCCGGTCATCTTCGGCAAGCGTGATAACTACCACACCGAGCACATCGACTTCGACATCGCTCACATCCACCTCCCGTACAATGCCATCCTCGGGTACCCTGCCCTCGCCAAGTTCATGGCGGCGACCCATCATGGCTACAACATCCTCAAGATGCCGGGGAGCGGTGGTGTCATCACAGTCGCATGTGATGAAAAGGATGCAGTCTGCTCCCTCGAGCGTGCTTACCAGGCTGTGGCGGCTGAAAACTCTGACGACGAGTGTGGCATCCTGCCTCCTGAGATCACACCCAAGAAGAAGAAGCAGCTCCTCTCGAAGAGCCGTTAGGGGACGGAGGACCCCAAGAACGGCACCTCAGTCCCCGTGCCCATTGCTGGGGTGCCCTTCCCTCCCGCATAAGAACGCGCGCCCGTCGCTTCCCTCGGGACGGGCTCGGGGGCTTCCACCCGGGGAGCTCCTGACCCGACCGGCTCGGGCACCACTTCGAGGCGCATTTCGACGCTCGCCCCCGCAAGCAAGGAGCACGGCGCGAGGCGCCAGGCTCACGGGAGTTCACCACCAACGCAATCGAGGAACTTCAGGAGGCGCTGGCCATGCGCGGCGAGCGTCGCCCTGCACCACTCAATGCTGTTGCCACCTCCGACGTGGGCGGCAGGCTGCGTGTCTGCGTCAACATTCCGGGCCTCAACAGGGCCGCGTCCGAGGGCCTCTTCTGGCCATCGCGTATCGGCCGCAGCGGGGGCTACTCCTGCAACTTCGTCCGCATGCCCTTCGGCCTCGTGAACGTGGGCGCCACGTACCAGTGCCTCGCGCAGGCCGTGCTCACGTCTCATGAGGCCCGCCAGCGCGCGGCCCTTCAGGAGATCCCGGACCCTCGTGAGCCCCCAGAGCCTCCGAAGCCCTCAGGCTCTTGAGGATCAACCTTCAGCAACTACCTCGACGCTCCAGCAGCATCATTACCAGGTGATCTTTGGTTTGCTTATTTGAGGGTGCCCCTTGGGCTGCCTCATCCTCAAGCTGTTTAGGGTCCGCCCCTGCAGCTGTATCGCTTTGCGCATGTATCAGAACTGGCCTTGCATTTGATGAGTCTTTTTAATGATTCCAAACTGCATGCCCGGTGCTTCGTTACCATGAATGTCGTGCTCCCTAACAATCCCACCCCCGACCGCCTTATGATTAAGGGCTGGCATGACGTCTGTGCTCGGGTCCGTCCCTGCGGCGTTGATAAATCCAAGCGACTGAGTTATGTCTCGCGGGCCAGTCCCATGCACGTCACCTCCCGTGGTCCTTGATGCTTCGTCCTCGCAGGAGCTAATAGAGAGTGGGTGAGTCAGGGTGCGCGGCCTGGTTTGTATATTGACGTGGCTTGGACTGCGTCGGTATTTCCCCAAAGAGGAAGGGATGATGTAGCACAGTGATGGTAAGTATTTCCCTCAGTTATGAAACAAAGATTATCGAACCAGTAGGAGGATCACCACCACCCAATAAGCAGCACCTGCACACAAACAACAAATACTTGCAACCCGACGCGAAAGAGAGGTTGTCAATGTCTCTACGGTAAATAGATAGATTAGGTAGTGATAGATAGGAGAGATAGATCTCTCAAGAACACAAATAAAAAGAGTAAATATGCAGCAATATGTTTTTTGGTTTTTGGTTTTGTTGATCTGAAAACAAAGATTGCAAAAAACGTAGATCGGAAAGCAATAAGATAGAAAAGTAGACCCGGGGGCCGTAGGGTTCACTAGTGGCTTCTCTCATGAGTATAGCGCACGGTGGGTGAACAAATTACTGTTGGGCAATTGATAGAAAATCGAATAGTCATGACGATATCCAAGGCGATGATCATTATATAGGCATCACTTCCAAGATAGATAGACCGACTCCTTCCTGCATCTACCTCTATTACTACACACATCGACCGCTATCCAGCATGCATCTAGTGTATTAAATTCATGGAAAAACAGAGTAATGCAATAAGAACGATGACATGATGTAGACAAGATCTATTCATGTAGGAATAGACCCCATCTTGTTATCCTTAATAGCAACGATACATGCGTGTCTTGCTACCCCTTCTGTCACTGGGAAAGAACACCGCAAGATCGAACCCATCACAAAGCTCCTCTTCCCATGGCAAAAAAATTGATCTAGTTGGCCTAACTAAACCAAAGATTCGAACAAGAAATATGATGCTATAAGCAATCATGCATATAAGAGATCAAAGAAGACTCAAATAATATTCATCGATAGAAACTGATCTTGAACTCAAAATTCATCGGATCCCAACAAACACACCGCAAAAGTTTACATCAAATAGATCTCCAAGAGAACATTGTAGTGAGAATCATAAGAGAGAGAGAAGAAGCCATCTAGCTACTGCCTACGGACCCATAGGTCTATGGTGGACTACTCACGCATCATCGGAGAGGCACCTATGAGGAAGATGAACCCCTCCTTGATGGTGTTTAGATTGGATCTTGAGGTTCTGGAACTTGCGGCGGCTGGAATTGTGTTTCGTCGACTCCTCTAGGGTTTTCGGATTTTCAGGGAATTTATAGGCACGATAGTCAGTTGAGGGGGTGCCCAAGGTGCCCATCCCCCACCAGGCCATGCCAAGGGGCCTCTAGCGCGCCCTGGTGGAGGGTGGCCACCCTAGGCCCCCTCTTCTGGTGTTCTTTGGCCCATCTTATTTCTTCTGGTCCGTAAAAAATCCACAAAAATCCCCACAGCGTTTGGTCTCCGTTTGGTACTGATTTTCTGCGAAGTAAAAAAAGCAAAAACAGCAACTGGCACTTTGGCACTATGTCAATAGGTTAGTCCCAAAAAATGATATAAAGTTGTAATAAAATGATTGTAAAACATCCAAAAATGATAATATAACAACATGGAACAAGCAAAAATTATAGATACGTTGGAGACGTATCAGCATCCCTAAGCTTAATCCCTACTCGTCCTCGAGTAGGTAAAGATAAAAACAGAATTTTTGATGTGGAATGCTGCCTAAAATGTTCATCATATTCTTTTCTTCTTTGTATAGCATGGACATTTGGACTTGTAAATGATTCCAAGCAATAGTCTAGTTTTAACATAAACACTTCAATACTCAAGCATGTCAACAAGCAACCATGTCTTTCAAAATATCAACACTAAAGAAAGTTATCCCTAGCCCATCATGCTCAATCATTGATCCATTCATGAAACACACTCAAATATTACCTATGCCCAATGCTCAAGTACGATCATAGTGCCCCCTAGTTGGTGCTTATAAGAGAAGATGGAGACTCAAAGCAAAAATAAAAATTGCATAAAGTAAATAGATAGGCCCTTCGCAGAGGGAAGTAGGGATTTGTAGAGGTGCCAGAGCTCATAGTTTTAAATTGAGAGATAAAAAATATTTTGGGTGGCATGCTTTTCCTGTCAACAAAAACGACAAATTAGCTCACAATACTTTCCATGCTAGATATATCATAGGCGGTTCCCAAACAGAAAATAAAGTTTATTCCTTTTTCCACCAAACTTCCACTTTCCATGGCGGGTCGTATCCTCGGTTGCCTTCCATACCAACACTTTCCAAGGAATTTATTATTTGACAACATAAAGTAAATATTTTTTCTTTTTCATTTCAGGAATGGGCATCCCTATTACCGCCGCACTCTCGTGCAATGACAAGTGAATAAACACTCATCTTGAGAATAACACATCTAGCATGGAAAAATATTGGACACTCCCCACCGTTTCATGAGCGGTACGGGCACACAAAAGAGAAAATTTAATTTGAAAATTTAGAGATGGCACATACAAATTTGCTTGGAACGGCATGGAAATACCGCATATAGGTAGGTATGGTGGACTCATAAGGCAAAACTTGGTTTAAGGATTTTGGATGCACAAGTAGTATTTCTACTTAGTACAAATGAAGGCTAACAAATAGATTGGGAAGCAACCAAACCAAGAAACGAAAAATCACATAAGTGAGCATTGAACATAACTAGCACCGAATAATGCACCACAAGTAGGATGTAACTTCATTGCATAACTGTTGACTTTCGTGCATGCATAGGGAATCACAAACCTTAACACCAATATTCCTACTAAGCATAATTACTCACTAACATGACTCACATATTACTATCATCATGTTTCAAAACTATTACAAGGAATCAAGTTTAATTTGTCCAATGATCTTCATGAAAGTTTTTATTATATCCTCCTTGGATATCTATCACTTTGGGACTAGTTTCATATATTGCCATTGCTTTTTGGCAAGCTTAAACAAATTTAAGTGAACCACATGAGCATAAAGATTTTATCTCTCAAAAAGGTATAAGTGAAGCATGAGAGGATTTCTTCAAAAATTTACTAACTCTCAAATTAATCTAAGTGAAGCATGAGAGTATTTCTACAAAAGTTTCCAAGCACACCGTGCTCAAAAAATATAAGTGAAGGACTAGAGCAATTCTATAGTTCAAAAAGTTTAAGTGAAGCACATAGAGCAATTCTAACAAATCATAGAATGATTTTGGCTTTCTCAAATAGGTGTGTACCGAAGGATATAAAGGAAAAACTAAAAAACAAAGCAAGCAAAGATACAAGATGCTCCAAGCAAAACACATGATATGTGACGAATAAAAATATAGCTCCAAGTAAAATACCGATGGTCGTTAGAAGAAAGAGGGGATGCCACTCGGGGGCATCCCGAAGCTTAGTTGATTGTTACTCTTTGGATATATCTTGGGAGTACGGTAGCATCCCCAAGCTTAGGCTTTTGCTACTCCTTATTCCTTCATCCATCGTGATCTCACCCAAAAGTTGAAAACTTCAATCACACAAAACTCAACAAAATCTTCGTGAGATCCGTTAGTATAATAAAGCAAATCACTACTTGAGGTACTGTTGTAAATCCATAAAAAATTTATAATTGCATTATTCCAACTTTATTTTAACTTTACCATGGCTTATACCCCCCAATACAAACCATAGATTCATCAAAACAAGCACACAATGCAACAATAACAGAATCTGTCTCAAACAGAACAGTCTGTAGTAATCTGTACTCTACCCATACTTCTGTAACTCTAAAAATTCTGAAAAATTAGGACAACGTAAGGAATTTGTGTAGAAACACTTTTTTTAAATTTCAGCTCATGATCACGTTCCAACAAAAATGAAAATTCATATACTGGACGCAAAGTTTCTATTTCAGATTCAGCATCACTTCTACTCATCCTATGAATCATCCTAACGGTTCTACTTGGCACAAACACTAAATAAACCATAACAACACAATCATAATAGAGGCATAATTGTCTCAACACTCACAAACAGAAAGGAAAAAGCAAAAAATTATTTATTATTGGATTGCCTCCCAACAAGCGATATCGTTTTACGCCCCTAGCTAGGCATATTGGATAGATTCAATTTTTGTCATCTTTGGTTTTGGATCCATAGGATGCCCTCATGATTGATTCATATGGTGGCTTAATTCTTGTTCTAGGGAAATATTCCATACCCTTTCTCAAGGGAAATTGAAAACGAATATTGCCTTCTTTCATATCAATCACGGCACCTATAGTGCGTAAAAACGGTCTACCAAGTATAATGGGACAAGACGGATTGCAATCAATATCAAGCACAATAAAATCAATGGGCACATAATTCCTATTTGCAAGAATAAGAACATCATTAATTCTTCCCAAAGGCTTTTTAATAGTAGAATCTGCCAAGTGCAAATTAAGAGAACATTCTTCAATGTTGGTAAAACCAAGCACATCACATAGAGATTTCCGAATCGTGGAAACACTAGCACCCAAATCACACAAAGCAAAGAATTCATAAATTTTAATCTTGACCTTAATGGTAGGTTCCCTCTCATCATGTAATTTTCTAGGAATATAAATCTCCAACTCCAACTTTTCTTCAAAAGATTTCATCATGGCATCAACGATATGTTTAGTAAAAGCTTTATGTTGCTCATAAGCATGGGGTGAATTCAACATAGATTGCAACGAAGAAATACATTCAATCAAAGATCAACTATCATAGTTAAAATCTTTGCAATCCAAGATAGTGGGCACATCACTAGTTAAAGTTTTGACCTCTTCAAACCCACTTTTATCAAAAATTTCATCAAGATTTTCACCCTCCAAATTATTGGGACGCCTTCTAGATAAAGTTGACTCTACTTCAGTCCCTTCATTATCAATTTTAATATTACTAAACAAGGAATCAATAAAAGAAACACCAATCACTTTAAGATCTACATCGTTTTTATAACGACAATCACTAGAAGATGATTTTTCTAAGATTTCTCTTTTAGGTCTAAGCATAGCGGTTCTTTTCTTACTTTCATCCATAGAGACATATAAAGATTTAATGGATTCATCAATCTTAGGCACAAAAGCTTTCAACTTGAGATTTTCAACATCATGAGAAATTCTATCAATGCTTCTAGACATATCATCAATCTTATTCAACTTTTCTTCTATCGTAGTATTGAAAGCCTTTTGCACATTGATAAATTCTTTAATATTACTCTCAAGATCAGAGGTGTTCCTATTATTATTGCAAGAAGAATTACCATAGGAATTACCATAATTATTAGGGGAATTTCCAGGAAAAGGCCTAGGATTAAAATTACCTCTATAAGCATTGTTATTGAAATTGTTGCACGAGACAAAATTTACATATACGGATTCACTATTTTGCTCAATCAAAGTAGACAAAGGCACATCATTAAGATCAATAGGAGCATTTTTACTAGCAACCAATTTCGTCAAAGCATCAAATTTAGCACTCAAAGTACTAATTTCCTCTACCGAATTAAAAAATTTACTAGTAGGTGCTCTTTCGGTATGCCATTGAGAATAATTAGCCATGATATTATCTAGCAATTTAGTAGCTTCACCCAAAGTAATCTCCATAAAAGTACCACCCGCGGCGGAATCTAAAAGATTTCTAGAGACAAAATTCAATCCCGCATAAAAAATTTGTATGATCATCCAAAGATTCAAACCATGTGTGGGACAATTTCTTATCATCAACTTCATTCTTTCCCAAGATTGGGCAACATGTTCATGCTCAAGTTGCTTAAAATTCATGATTTGCGTCCTAAGGGAAATAATTTTCGCGGGCGGAAAATACTTAGTGATAAAAGCATCCTTGCACTTATTCCAAGAATCGATACTATTGCGAGGCAAAGATGAAAACCAAATTTTTGCACGATCCCGCAAGGAAAAAGGAAATAGTTTCAACTTGACAATATCATTTTCCACATCTTTTTTCTTTTGCATATCACACAATTCAACGAACGTGTTTAGATGGGACGCGGTATCCTCATTAGGATTACTGGCAAATTGATCTTTCATGACAAGATTCAACAAAGCGGCATTAATATCACAAGACTCTGCACTAGTGGCAGGAGGTGCAATAGGCGTACTAATAAAATCATTGTTATTAGTATTGGAAAAATCGCACAACTTGGTGTTCTTTTGAGTCATCGTGACTACGCAAACAAGATTGCAAGCAAGGAAGAGATCCGGCAAGAAAAAGGGCAAACTTGTAACTCCCAAGATGCGATCCTATCCTTATTTTGGCATGAGGGCCTCGACAGGGATAGAAGCGCATCTTGTCATTTCGCAAGAATGGATATCATTACAAGTACATGTAAAGAAGAGATGAGTATATGGAATTGGCTTACACTCGCCACAAGCTACTTCAATATCACATCAATACAACAACATATCCAAACATCATACAGAAGAGTAGGGTCCAACTATGGATGAAATCAAACAATAAATGACATCCATCCTTGCTATCCCAGGTTGCCGCTTGGAACCCATCCTAGATCGATGAAGAAGAATAAGAAGAACTCCAAATCAAACAAGCATCGCTCTCACGTCAAAGCATCGCATTACCTGTACCTGCAACTGTTGTTGTAGTAATCTGTGAGCCACAGGGACTCAACAATCTCATTTCCAAGGGTATCAAGACTATTAAAGCTTAATGGGTAATGTATGGTTGAGTGGTGAGGCTGCAGCAAGCACTAAGCATTTATTTGAGTGGCTAACTTACGAGTACAAGAATAAAGGGGGATGATTGTCGCATAAATGGACGTGATCTAGTAATGATCTCTAAGAGATCCTGAACACCTACTTACGTCAAACATAACCCCACCGTGTTCTCTTTCGGATCAGAAATTCACGAGAAGAGATAGTCACGGTTACGCACACGGTTGGTGTATTTTATTAGAGTTTACTTCAAGTTTGCTATGACCAGGTGTTAAACAAAGTTTCCAAGTTGCCACTTAATCGCGGGCACAGCTTTCCGAAAGATTTAACCCTGCAGGGGTGCTCCAACTCATCCATCACAAACTAACCACACGCCGCGGGAATAACCTCGACCACGAATCTTGTGATCTTCCTAGGCAATTCCACTGGAAAACCGCAACCTCGAGATTGCCCGAAGTATTCTCGGAATTCCTCGCACAAGACGTTCGAGAAAGGTAAAATAAGTCTGGCAAGACCGCCCGACGTGTCGACGAACCCGATAGGAGCCGTGTATCTCGTTCTCAGGACATGACCGGATGAACACTACGTACGACGACCTGATAGAAATCCCTCGAGTTGCCCTGAGGAGGCCCCACAAGTGGCTCTATTTTGGACCAACACTCATGAGGAGCACTGGCCCGGGTTGTTGATTAAAGATCATCGGGTTAATTACTCCCTATGCAGGTTTATTAGTTATTAGGCAAATGTATTACCAATGTTGGGCCTTGCCAAACAAGTTTTATCCTAAAACGAAAATCAAGGGGGTCCCCATAACAACCCCGAGCATGTTAGGAGCGCTCAATTATGGAACATAACATCGGTACACAAGTAACTAGGGCGGCAAGAGTGGAACAAAACACCGAGCAAAAGGCCAAGC
Organism: Elymus sibiricus; assembly: GCA_039707655.1. Lineage (NCBI taxonomy): Eukaryota > Viridiplantae > Streptophyta > Magnoliopsida > Poales > Poaceae > Elymus > Elymus sibiricus. The sequence continues at coordinate 158,124,938 of CM077673.1, forward strand.
CTTCCACCATTTACCAAGTATATATGTGCATTAAATTAAATAGCAATAATATTGTGATATAGCAAAATATCCATGTTTCACACGGGAAACATCTTGCACCTGCAACTAGCAACGCTAAAAGAAGGGCTGAGCAAGCTGTAACATAGCCAAACAATGTTTTGCTAGGATGTGGAGGGGTTAGAGGTTTTTCATGGCAATTTGGGAGGCTTGACATACAAGTGGTAGGTTGCGAGACAACGATAGAAACGAGACATCTAGCATGGCAATGATGTTAATGGTATCCAGGGAAATGGTCATCTTGCCTGAGATCCCGTTTGGAAGAAGAACGAATCCATGAAGAAGACGAGCCAACGTAGTCGAACGAATCCTCACACTCCGAACGCGTTCGGAACTCTATCGAGAAGAAGCAATCCGAAAACAACAATCAACACATGAACAACACCACAACATATGCATGACATGATGCGCAAACAAACATGATGCATGTCCGGTTTAATTATGCAAGGCATGGCAATCACAACAAATAAATACTACACATTAAGTGAAGCTCAATATGCAACGAGTTGCATATTGACGAAACTCCACATTCAAATTATTTAGTTCACTCTCGTTTATTTAGATGGCAAGTTTAAATGTTGTTTAACATGGCAAGAGGTGAAGCATAAGTAAACTAAGCATCTAGGCAAGTTTAAATGAAGCCGGAAACAACTTATAGTATTTCCGAAGCGACCTCATATGCAAATTATGAATTTGGTCCAGAGCTGAACTAACCATGTTTTATATTTATTAAACAGGAAACTAAAGTGCACAATGATATTCTACTTGTCATTCTAGTCGATTTACATATATAGAACATTTGAAACGGAGCTACGGTCTAGAAGTTACGACACACACAAGATGAACATGTCATAAATGCGAAATGCATGAAAATGACAACCACAAGCACTTCAAAACATGGATGCAACATGATAATATGATGCTACATTCAATTCTAGGCAAGATTCATCTTTGGCATGCCCAAACCGGAGCTACGGTTCAACCACAACAACCAACACAAGTTTTATTTAAAATCTGCCCAAAACAGCAACATAGCATATTGCAACCCACAAATCAACAAGCTACAGCCACCTAAAATTCACAACAAGGACATGGTGGTGGAGCCTACATTATGCTTAACAATTCATCTATTCACATCAAGTTGATTAGAAGCATGGATCACTAGGGAATGAACTCACAAGAAGACATATTGAACTAAGCAGTTTTCAGACTTAGTGAAAATCTCAGATTTTAACAGAGCAGTTTTTTTTATCACGAAGGCATATTGACAGCAGTGAAACTATAGGCTATAGGGCATATATTGGTATGAAACTTAACAGCATGCTAGAGGACATTATGAACTACAAATAACTCCATTGCACCACCCCCAAAGGGGTTCTAGATCACTAGCAAAACACATGGCAAGACAGCAATAAAATGTTGCAGATTTCAGACTTAGAAATATTTTAGCATCTCAAAAAAGCAATATTTTTAAGACATGATGGCAGCAATAAAACAACATCTAAACATGGATTATCATGGCAAACAAAAAGACCAGGGGCTAGTGTAGATGTCAAAGGGCATATCTCATGTTCAACAATAATTCATATGATGCAAGGATTAAATCACGCGAAAATAACAAAAGGGCATCATGGCAAAATGACATGCACACAAATTTACTCAAATGACAAAACCAAATGCACAGATAAATTCTATGGATTTTTCTACCCAAAATCATATATAATATGTGGTTTTTACTATAAAACAAATAACACCACATATATGCGAGATTAGGACATAAATCGTTTTAGCAAGTTATTTATGCAAATTAAATGCAAACACCATATCAAACATTTTTTTCATGCATGAAAATTGGGTATATTTAATCTACACATTTTACATCTATGGTTTGATTAATCCCGGTGCACGGTAAAATAATTACGTGCAATGCAAAATCATGTCATATATGCGAATTCCAAGAAACAACATGTTAACAATTTTTAATATTGATGAAAATGGGATATTGTGAATCTACACGAAATTCTACACATTTTACATATATAAAATAATTTCACACAAAGCACGGTTAATTATTTATGAACATATCACAATCATGGCAAAATCTGTAATTCACTGAATAAAATGCTAAAATCGTCGGAACAGAAAAAAAACAGAGACGGGCCAAATCTCTGCAGATGCCCAACACTGTACATGGCGCAACATAGTAAAAAAATCTAGGGGTGAGGGATAGCTGGGGCGCTCACCAGCGTGGCCCTGGGCCGGCGGTGCTGCGTCCGGCTTGCGGGCCCTGGGCCTTGCGCGGGAGGCGGCCCACGCGGGCGAAGGCAGGCAGGGTCAATGCGAGCGCCTCCTCGCTCGCTTGATCCCGCGAGCGGGCAGTTGCCGCGCGGCAGACCGGAGACATGGCGCGGCGGGGCTAGACTCCGGCCAGATCTGGGCGGAGGGAGGTCCGGCGCCAGGGCACGGGATGCGTAGGGGCGGCCGGATCTGGTGGAGGCGGATCCTTTCCCGGCGGAGGCGGACGGCGGGGCGCGGGGCGAGCTCCGGCAACGAATGGTGGCCGGCGCGGGTCTTGGCGATGGTCGAGCATGGGACCTCCGGTTAATGGCGGCTCCTGGACGCGATTGGAGGTGACGACGGTGGCTCGGGGCGCGGTCGGCCTACTCCAGCGGGATGCGGTGCGGCGTCGAGGCATCGGCGGTAGTGGGGCGAGCGGAGGCGCTGCGGGGACTGGCTTGCTCGCTAGGGCGGCTGGGTTTCGGGCCCGGGTGGGCAGATCTGGGCCCGGGCGGGCCGCGGCGGCGGTGGTGCTGGCTGGGCCAGGTGGCGCGCAGGGAGAGGTGGAGAGGCTGGCTTGCGCTAATGTGGCAGCTCCTGGTTAGCCATAGGGGTGCTGCGGCGGCGCCAAGTGGCGACGCGTGAGTCGCCGGCACGGAAAACGAGGCGCGGTGGCGGCTGCGAGGTGGGAGGAGGCTAAAGGTAGGTTTAGGGTCTAGGTTTGTCCATATTTGGACATGGGGATGGTTTAAATAGGTAGGGGAGGCTAGGAGAGGGGTTTTCAGGGCCGATTTCGACCGTACGATGTCGATCGGACGGCTCCGGACTCGGACGGGGGGCTACCTGGGCTTGTGGGCTGTGTAGAGTGGTTGGGCGAAGAAGAGAGGGAAGTGGCAGCCCGTGACACAGAGTTTTGAACAGCGCAAAACGTCCGATAAAAAACCAATACGGTGCCGCTATGGTCGACCGTTCGGGTATCAAACGACCTCCGATTGCGACGAAATTTGGCAGGCGGTCTACCTACAATAAAACAAGACCTCACGCCAACTTTCGACCCAATCAGAGAAAGTTTTATACACACCTTGGAAAACAAGATTTAATTGATGTCGCGGGCGCGTGCGTGTGTGGTTGGTCTCGAAACGGTCATCGACGAGAATGGAGAGAACCGGCAACTACGAACGGATGCGAATTTTCAAAAACGAGTGATGATGCTATGTAGATGATGTGAATGATGCGATGATGAATGCGACAACCAAGCGAATCACACGACGAGAATGGAAATAAAAGGGGAATCTTGTGGAGCGTCGGTCTCGGGCTGTTACAAAACGAAAAAAAGAGGGCGAATAAAACCGCAAATTGGTGAAGTGGGGGAGAGGAAAATGAGAGGCAAATGGCAAATAATGTAATTGCAAGGAGATGAGATTTGTGATTAGGAACCTGGTAGATGATGATGGAGTCCCCTCGGCGCCTACGATAGGCACGTAGAAGAGACCGCTTCCTCCCCGGCAATGGCGCCAGAAATTCCTTTGACGTGGCTTGGACTGCGTCGGTATTTCCCCAAACAAGAAGGGATGATGCAGCACAGCGACGGTAAGTATTTCCCTCAGTTATGAAACCAAGGTTATCGAACCAGTAGGAGGATCACCACCACCCGATAAGCAGCACCTGCACACAAACAACAAATACTTGCAACCCGACGCGAAAGAGAGGTTGTCAATCTTTCTACGGTAAATAGATAGATTAGGTAGTGATAGATAGGACAGATAGATCTCTCAAGAACACAAATAAAAAGAGTAAATATGCAGCAATACGTTTTTGGGTTTTTGGTTTTGTAGATCTGAAAACAAAGATTGCAAAAAACGTAGATCGGAAAGCAATATGATAGAAAAGTAGACCCGGGGGCCATAGGGTTCACTAGTGGCTTCTCTCATGAGTATAGCGCACGGTGGTTGAACAAATTACTGTTGGGCAATTGATAGAAAATCGAATAGTCATGACGATATCCAAGGCGATGATCATTATATAGGCATCACTTCCAAGATAGATAGACCGACTCCTTCCTGCATCTACCTCTATTACTACACACATCGACCGCTATCCAGCATGCATCTAGTGTATTAAATTCATGGAAAAAACAGAGTAATGCAATAAGAACGATGACATGATGTAGACAAGATCTATTCATGTAGGAATAGACCCCATCTTGTTATCCTTAATAGCAACGGTACATGCGTGTCTTGCTACCCCTTCTGTCACTGGGAAAGAACACCGCAAGATCGAACCCATCACAAAGCTCCTCTTCCCATGGCAAAAAAATTGATCTAGTCGGCCTAACTAAACCAAAGATTCGAACAAGAAATATGATGCTATAAGAAATCATGCATATAAGAGATCAAAGAAGACTCAAATAATATTTATGGATAGAAACTGATCATGAACTCAAAATTCATCGGATCCCAACAAACACACCACAAAAGTTTACATCAAATAGATATCCAAGAGACCATTGTATTGAGAATCATAAGAGAGAGAGAGAGAAGAAGCCATCTAGCTACTGCCTACGGACCCGTAGGTCTATGGTGGATTACTCACGCACCATCGGAGAGGCACCTATGAGGAAGATGAACCCCTCCGTGATGGTATTTAGATTGGATCTCGAGGTTCTGGAACTTGCGGCGGCTGGAATTGTGTTTTTTCAACTCCTCTAGGGTTTTTGGATTTTCTGGGAATTTATAGGCACGATAGTCGGTTGAGGGGGTGCCCGATGTGCCCATCCCTCACCAGGCCCCGCCAGGGGGCCTCTGGCGTGCCTTGGTGGAGGGTGGCCACCCTGGGCCCCCTCTTCTGGTGTTCTTTGGCCCATCTTCTTTCTTCTGGTCCGTAAAAAATCCACAAAAATCCCCACAGCGTTTGGTCTCCGTTTGGTACTGATTTTCTCCGTCACGTCACCTCCTAGGGTCTTTGGTGTTTGGCCTTCTTATGCGACGGCCTCCGGAGATTCGTTCGGCCCAGGTTGTCCCCATCACACAGGTTTTGTAGGCGCGCCCCGCGCCAGAAGTGTAACACCCCAAAAATTTAATCATGTTTTATTAATTAAAAATTTACTAGGAATATTTATTTTCTATTTTCTGGATTTCCTATTGATTTCAGAACCACTCTTTTTCTCTGAATTACAAAATTCTTTCCTCTTATCTGAAACTTTTGAATAATGTTGTCGGTCTTGAATGTTTTATTAAGGTATTTTACTTCATTTAGTAAAATAGGTGGAATTGTTTTTATAATAAAACTTGCCAAGTTTTAATTCTTATAATAGCATTTTCATCCTTTTAAGGGCTCCTGTTGCACTACAACCTCTTCATAAACTCATTTATAAATTCCACAAAAATTTGGAGTTGTCATGTGATGTACCTGGATCACTTTTATACTTGGTGTTTTGGAAAAATTGAGCATATCATCCTCATTTTCATTCTGGTCCAGTTTGGCAGTTTGTACTGCAACCCTATTTTATTTTGCCCTAATTGCCACGAGATTTTTCCTGCTTGTAATACACCCTACCAAACCCTTAAGTCCAAGAGATCAGACCCATATTCCTATTTTTGGTGTGCCAAAATATCCTGTGTAGTTTATGTTCAGAATAGAGTTCTGACAAAAATTGCACTAGGAAGTTTCCTATTTTCCAAAACTAACCTCATCACCCTCTTTATCATCTAAAGAGACCCCACTCTGGAAAGTTTGGATGCCAAAAAAGTCTTTTATAGGCCACTGGCATTTTGTCAAACACCTAGAGTGCATGGCCAGGTTTGGCATGATCCAAAGATTACTTTGGGAAGTTGCATTCCTAGCAAAACCAGCATGTCCATTAGACTTATTTAACCCTAATGAATGACCCTGTTAAGTTGCATGTCCATATAGGCCCCCTAGCTACCCCTGGAATTGTGTCGAGCACTTGGTGGGCATGTACAGAGCGCGGCCAGAGCGCGCGTTTTGCACGTGCAACACCCGAGCCGCCGCGCCCACCTACCGACTCTTGCCGAGCTTATCCTGACCCCCTGCTGCTCGCCGCGTCGCGCCAAGCCCCAACCGACCTACCTCTCCTGCTCTGTAGCGTTCCCACCACGTCCCCGACATGCCAGTCACTAGCCGTCACCGCTGCCTGTTGTGCCAGCGCCGACCAAGCCACCTGGCATGCCCCCGAGCCCTCTAGCTCGCCGTCCTCATCCACAGCGATGTCTTCTTCCTCAACAACCCCTCTAGCCAGGCGCCCACCTCCCCTGTTCTGCATAGTGACGGCCGCCGCCGAGCTTATCCTTGGGCACCCGACGAACTGACGTAGCTAGCCTATAAAAGACCCTCCCGAGCTCATCCAGCCATCAGAGCCACCCCAGTAGCTCCCTCGACGAACCCATTGAGCTCTCGTGCCCTCTAACGTAGCCACCGACCGTCGTTGCCTTGAGAAAGCTCCGGTCAAATTCGAGTTGTTCCTCTAGTTCCGAGCCGAATGCTCCCACCATAGAACCCCTCTAACCTCCGCAAACCCATTCCGAGCCTTTTTCGCCTCCTTTTCTGGCCGAGGCAAGCCCTCCAAGCCTGCCGTCGCCATTCCCCGCCGCGGCTGACGCCTCGCTCGATTACGAGCTTGCCGGCGACTCCTTTCTTCCCCAGGAGATGCGGCCCTCTCTTCTGAGCGCAGGGGTATGTCGGGCGCCGGAAACAGAGCCTTCTAGCGCTGGCCATCTTCGCCAGAGCTTGCCCCCTGTCTCTGCCCAGGAGAGCAGGAGGAAAGAGATGAACCCGACAGGTGGCCCCCACCTGTCGGTGAGGTACTCGGCCCCCTTGGTGGCGCAACCGTCTGGTATGCGTTTTCCCTCGGGGAGAGTGTATCTCCATGTAGTACGCTTTCAGTTCCAGTAAGTGCATTCTAAACAGAACAGTTTTCTTTTATAAATTTCTTTTAAAAACAGAGTTTGACCCCTACATTGACTGGCTATAACTTTCAAATTTCACCTAGTTTATTTTATAATTTATTTGAAAAATATTTAAGACAACTTTTTGTACTATTTATGACTTGCGTGTTGATTCGAATATTTTCAAAATAGGAAATGGGAGGAGAAATAAACTTTCGAAAGTTTTGTGATGCACCCTACCCCTCCACACATTGAAGGCAAGCATTCTGAACCTTGGTATAGTATTTGTTTTGTGATGTTTGATGTGACGAATAAAACTACAACACTAAGTTGACATGAAGTGCGCGTTATTTCATGAGAAGTTGTGATCATGCTTGCAAATGCATGATGAGGACTTCTTGCTAATGAACTTGAGATGCTTGTGGCAGTAGTCACCATCTCGTGCCACCCATGCCTACCAAAAGGAATCTGGGATAAGTCTCTGTCTCGGGTAGACATGAGCCTGGTGCTGACATCTCGTTGGAGTGAGAAGGGTCGGTGAGGCATGAAGGGGTGTGATGAGTGGTGATTCTGTCCGGAACTGCGAAAAATATATGTTGTGCTAATCATGAAGGAAACAAATAAACCTCCTGAGTCGACCATAGATCTAGTCTTGTTCCGATAACCCCCATGCTTGTTTCGTACTACGACTTGTCCCTGCCACAGGTAGGGTACGGTTCAGTAAGTTGCCAACCCCTTTCTTAGCACACACCGTACAGAGAGGCCACAGTGGAAGATACCGGAGGCATCTGGTAGGCATGCCACTTGGTCCGGGGGCATGGGTGTTCTGGTGGGTCCGAGGGGGTCGCTCCCCTGTTTTGCGCGCGGTATAAATTTTGTGATCCCATGCTAATCGAGGTTGTAGCCTCCCCACTTAGAGTTTTGCTTAACGAGTGTCGTGGGAGATTCCAGGCACCGGTAAGTTAAGCTGGTGTGTGCGGGTCAGGTGTGTTTTCAATTCAAAGACCGTAAGCGGAATTAGTCTCAGTGGACTAAAGGAATCTGTTACTCGTGGGTAAAGAGTACACCCTCTGCAGAGTTTACATCTATTCGAATAGCCGTGTCCGCGGTTAAGGACAACAGTCTGGGATGGGTCAAGTGTCGGTATTAGTGTCGGTCTTCGGAGGAATTCTTCTAAACCTGAATATTGATCATGAAGTGCGACGAGTGATATTTATGATTATTATTGTTGTGGACCAACCATTTCTATTATGTGAATTGTTGAGTATCCCTGGGATGGTTCTACCTCCTGGATACTCATTTTATTATTTTTCCATATAAGCCCTTTATGTGGCGTCACTGAGACGCCCGACTGCGGCACAAATATTATTTACTTTATATATAAGCCCTTCATGTGGCGTCGCTCAGACGCTCGACTGTGGCATGCATGTTGTTTACTTTATATATAAGCCATTTATGTGGCGTCGCACAGACGCCTGATTGCGGCATGCCTGTTATTTATTTCCTTCATAAGCCCTTTCTGTGGCATCGCCCAGACGCCTGACTGAGGCATGTTTCATATTCTTAACCTTTTGAGGCGTCGCTTCAGACACCCGATTGGATTATTTTTTAATTTCATTCCCTGATTGGATTATATTATTTTTATTCCCTGTTTGTTTACTCATTTTAACATGAATGACCTGCTTGCTTGCATCATGAATTTTATTTGGTGACTGACTAAGTGATCGTGGATTATTTCAGTGCATGATTATCACCTGCTATATTATACCTGTGTTCATGATGTTTGCGAGTAAATTCAAAGTACTCACTGGCTTGTCCCTGGCTATTGTCTTGGCCAGATTTCTTGCTTGGAGAGGAGCACAATGACGACAGTCCCGGAACCTAGGCAATGAAGATAGCAGCCATGCGAAGATAGGAGTTATCCAAGTCAGCTGTTCCTGTGGGAAATGGAGTCCCATAGACGCTGGAGATCAACGAACCACTTCCGCCAACAACCACTAGAGACTTTGTTGTACTCCATAGACCACCATGGTCTTGTACTTCAAATTTTGTTATTTGCTTCGAATTCTGTATCAAGAATGTGTCCACCAGCTAACAGTAATCCTGGGGCTGGTGAGCACAAGGACCAGTTACTGGGAAATTAATATCCTGGAAAGCCGGTCCTGACAAGAAGACTCAGGCGCAACCCGCCTAGAGGTAGGGCCTCGTGAGACCCACGTGGCTCATGAGTGCCCAACACCTCCCCCGGTTCTGCCGTGCCAGTCATGCATACGAATGAAGTTGGGCTGTACACGCCCGGAGACTCTAACACAGAGCTCCCTTCCCACGCCCATGTGGAAGCCCCATGCTCCGCGTTGGTGGATGACACGGTCCTCCAATGACTCCGCCCACGCCCAAGTGGAAGCCTCATGCTCCGCGCTGGCGGACGACACGGTCCTCAAATGACTATGCCCACGCCCAAATGGAAGCCCCATGCTCCGCGCTGGCAGATGACACGGTCCTCCAATGACTATGCCCACACAAGGTGCAAGCCCCATGCTCCGCGCTGGTGGATAAACAACTGAGGGAGCCCTTGTGGCTGCACCAACCTCAGGATGGCCCCTCGGCCCCATCACACAGTATTTCCCTGTGATGCGCGCGCGAGGGGGCTGGGCGGGGGCTACGCTCAGGCCATGCCTGGTGCGTGCCGCCTCACCAGGTCCCTGGCACTTGGTCTTCTCGCGCCCCTCCTAGACAAAAGCTGGCGAGGAAAGGTATGGGAGCTGCTCGTATGTCAAGGGGGACCCCTGGGCATCGCGACCCAGGGGCCTCACTAGTCACGTAGCCCCTCACCCCTTGGTCTCGTCCTTGTGATCCGGACGCCCCAACGACGGTTGAGGTATGCGCGGGATTGGGCCCTGCCGACGTAGAGCACTAAGGCGCTCCAAATCGACTCTGTTGTCACCATGTCTCCTTCAGGAGGGCTGCTCGCGCATCAAGGGGGAACCCTGGGCATCGCGACCCAGGGGCCTCACTAGTCACGTAGCCCCTCGCCCCTTGGTCTCGTCCTGGTGATCCAGATGCCCCAACGGCGGTCGAGGTATGCGCGGGATTGGGCCCCGCCGACGCAGAGCGCAAAAGCTAGCAGGAAGGAAACAAGGCGCAAAAGGAAATCACAGAATTCAAGAAAATTATTACAAGCACAGGTTGTTTTACGATTCAAACAAGTCTTACGCCTCCACGAGGAATGGTAAATGTCGCAGGTCGGAGTCTAGGAGGAGGGGCCGTCATCGCCAAGGCCGTCGCCGCCGATCGCCTTGCTCGCGTCGAGTTCGTCGTCAACATCGCCATCGATGCCTTCGTCGCTACTGCTCGCCTCCACCACAGGGGGCTCGGTATCGGGGACGCAGCCGAACTTCTTCATCAGAGCGTCCACGAAATCCTTCACGGCCGCCGCAGCGGAGGCGCGGAACTCAGGGGTAACCGAGGGCATCACCGCGTTGAAGTCAAAGCCTGGCTCGCGGAGGTAGAGGTGGCTGAAGACACGCGTCGCGGCCGCGGAGAAAAGGCCGCGACACTCATTCTCCAGGATGGCATCCACCTTGGTGACCGCACCTTCAAGCACCTCAGCAAGCTTGGAGGAGAGCCTGGCGTAAACGCCCTCAGGAGCTGCCAGCGGCTCCCCGAATCCTTCCCTGCAGATGAAGTGCAGATCCCGGCGAAGCCTGAGCTCGATGGAGGGGAAGGCATCGCGCTTCGCGGCTGCCTTTTCCTTAGCAGCGGCAAGGGCCTTCTCCCTAGCAACCAGCTAGGCCGTCGCGTTAGAGACACGTTAGGCATGGGACGTCTGGGCCTCTGCTACCTCATCCTTCAGCTTGGCCAGACGCTCCTTCTCAGCGGCTTGGTCGGCAACCGTCTGGGGCAGCATGGAGTCGCGATCGGCGAGCTTTGCCTCGTGAGTTGAGAGGTCCTCCTCCTGCTGGTGAAGGCGTTGCGCGTGCGCGGCTTGCTGCTCCTGAAGGGCCTTCAGTTGGGCCTCTGCCTCACCACAGTGCTCTGCGGCAGCCGCTGCGTTGGCCTATGCAGCATCGCGAGCTGCCACGGCTTCGACGGCCTCCTTCTTGCTCTCCGCGAAGGCTGCCTCGGCCCGACCCCAGGCCGTCTTGATGGCTGCGTCAGCCTGGAGCCACCCGGAGATAAGCTCCAGGCGTTCCACTGCGAAGGAGCACTGGTCGGCGCCTTGGAGGTCGGCCCGGATATGGTCGAGCGCGGTGTATGCCTCATCCATGGCGCCGGGCCGGGCAGAGAGCCGCTAACCGCGAGCACGAGGTTTTGGCCAGGAGGCAGCGCCGACACCTCGACAAGTGCTGTATCCAAGGGAGTGGTGGCGTGGCTGGCTTGGAGCGCTGGGAGCTCCAGTGTCCTCTCGAGCACGGCAAGAGCGGACGACTTCTCAACTCGATGGTCCACGGGGGCTGGCTCCTCCTGAGGCCGCGCCGCCGCGTCCTTAAGGATGGACTCCTTCGGAAGAGGGCAGGAGATCGCTCCCTCCACTGGCATTGGAGTCGCCACAGCTACGGCAAAGGGTGTGGCCTCGGGAGCCTCCACCCTCCCGGAGACCGGCCTCCCGAGCGGCGTCATCACGGCGCCAGGAGAAGGCGTTGCGCTCGTGGGCTCGGGCGTGGTGACGCCAGGGAACTCAAGGGCCGCGCTAAGCTGGCATGGCGCGCTTCCTCTCCTGCCGCGTCTCCGGCCAGAGGCCGATGGTGCCCCCCGGACAGGGGCTCCTTCGGCTCGGCACCCGCCTTCCTCCTCTTCGGCTCGACGACGACCCTGGACACCAAGGAGAAGAGGGGCCGTGAGCATGCGTACAACCTGTAATCAACCAAAGGCGAGGCAAGTTACTTACTCGTCGGCCGCAACCCACTTCCTCTTCCTTTCCATGTCGTCGAGGTCCGGGATGCTCCCGCCTTTCTTCGGTGTCGCGCGGTCGTCCGGAAGGGTGGCGGCATCGCCCCGAGGGGCCGCGGCCGGGGAGGCCATGTCTGCCCCAGCGGCATCCGCCCCGTCTCTCGGCTACTGCTCGGATGGGGATGAGGCCGGCGTCTCAACCGCCCTGCTAGAACGCGGGGTGTCCGTCGGAGAAGGCGCGACCGCGCGTTTCTTCGGGGTCGCCTGGCTAGGTGCCAGCGCGCCCTGGGAGGCAGACCTCGGCCTCCTGAGGGCCCAGACGAAGTGCAGGGAGTCCGCGACCGGGGGCTCGTCGGCATCGTCGTCATCTTGGAGATTGCGAAGGAGCACGCTCTTTGACAGGGGAGTTGCCTCTTCCAAGCCGTCATCTCCTCCGAGTCTTCCTCGCGGCTGGCATCATTGGAGGACACTGGCACCGGGGAGTTGGGGCGCTCGGGAGGCGTGAGCCCACGCTCGTCAAAGGCGGGCATAGCGGCAACCAGCTCCCCCCTATCGTCGCGGCGGTACAGCGAAGCGTAGGCCTCGGGAATGTCCCTGGGATCGCCATGGAGCAGGGTAACCACGGCCCTGCCCAGATCCTCACCGGTCAGGCTGGTGGACCAAACCCTGATGGTGTCCCTCGCACCATCGAACTCCCACATAGGCTTCGAGTCCGCCTGGAGCGGCGCCAGGCGTTGCGTCAGGAACTCCTTCACTATCATCGCCCCGGTCAGTTGCTTGGCTTCCATGTCTCGGGAGATCCGCTCCAAGACGGGCTACGCCCAGGGATCGGTGAGCTTCGTGGAACCCCACGCGAGGGCCTTCTCAAGCAGCTGCGTCGGGAGCTCCAGGCGCGAGTTAAGGCCCCGGGCATCCACGAAGACCCAGCAGTGCCTAAAGCACTCCACCTTCTTTCCGGCCTTCAGGAGAGAGTTCCCGCTCTGGACCGCGACAAAGGAGGTGCAAGCTGATCGCTGCGCGCCGTCATCAAGCCGTAGGCTGAAGAAGTGGCGGAAGAGGGCCACTGAGGGCCTCACGCCCACGAAGGCCTCGCAGTAGAAGGCAAAGATGGACAGGAGAAGGATGGAGTTGGGCTGAAGGTGGAGTGCATGGATCCAATAAAGATTAAGGATGGCGGTGAAGAACCCTGAGAAGGGCGGGACAAGCCTAGAGAAGACGCTGTGAAGGAAGAAGGGGTAGACTGTCTTGGCCAAGGTGCGCGGCTCCGTGGAGCCACACCAGACCAGGGTCTCCCCCCACTCGTTGGTGTCGCCCGCTCTATACGAGAGCACAGAGTTGAGGTCCCCCTCCTTGGCAATGGCAGAGGTCGAGAGCGCCGGCAAAAGGGAAGAAGAGGACGAGGCTTGAGCCTCGGGCTTCGGCTTCCCGGCGGGCGCCATCTACAAAGTCCTTGAGGAAAAAGAGCAATAGGAAGGTCGGCGTAGCGCTGAGATCTTGTCGGCATTCTGGGAACGGGGGTACCCAGACCTGCCTGCCTGCGGCCCAGGGCATGGCCCACTTCATCAGCCAAACACAGCCAGGCACGTCCCCACTCAAGACAAGGCCCTCACGAGGGCCCTAGGCTCGCGAGGAGGAGCGGCGTCAAGACCGGCAAAGGATGGGCCTCCCCAGGCCCCCTCCGGAGCGGCGGCGATCTCTATGCCAAGCCCGGCCTCAGGAGTCAAAGATGACGCAAGGAAGGATAGGCGGGCGCCAGCACGCCAGGCGACGCAGTTTCCCCTTTAGTGCAAAGGGAGCAAGGACTTACGCCGGTTCCCAAAGCATCCCCCAAAGGTTTCCATTCCGGTGCAACAAGACCACGACCACGAGCCCCGCAGGACGGATGTCATCGCTGAGCCCACCTCTGCATCATCGACAGCTACTTTGCAGGCGAAGACCGCCTTTGAGCAGGGCGGGCATGAACTCTTGTCCCCCTTCAAAATTGGCCGTTGTGGGATCCCTTCCCACCATGGCTATAAGGGAAGAGGACCCGGGCCGGAACCGGTGGACTCACTCATCCATCACCAAGCCAACAGAGGGCCAAGATCACCTCAGGAGCTCCCTCACGAGGCCCCAAAACACTGTACTAGTTCATCCACCACTCGTCCACGAGAGGCAATCCACCAAAGCAGGAGTAGGGTATTACGCTTCGCAGCGGCCCGAACCTGGCTGAACTACCGTGTTCATCTTCTTCCTCGTCATCGCACGAGTTCATCGTTTTAGACATCGTGTAGCGAGCCAGGTTGGGCGAAGCTGCAGGGGATCTTCGCACACGCCCCTATGTTCGAATCTTAATGGTTTTTCGGACCCCGAAATCTGACATTTGGCGCGCCAGGTAGGGGGCGTGTCGGAGTCCTCCTCAGGCCAAGATCTTCTCCCTCCTCGCCGTTCCAATGTCTGACGCTCGCCGAGCCCGTGCCGAGCGCCGAGCTGCCCGCGTCGCCCAGACGGCGCCTGTGGGCCACGCTGAAGCACGCCGGTCACCCTCGCCTGTGGCCAACGCCGCCACAGGCCCGGACGACCAAGCAACAAGACTCTTCCCAGCCGGTCACGGCGCGGCGCGATGTCCACACCGCCACTCCATCGATTGTCCCAGCTTCCGGGTCGTCCTCCCACTTTCGGCCCGGGCCGGCGCGCAGCTCGGGCACGCTCGCCATGGCTAACGAGTTGCTCCGCTACCGCCCTGCCCCTGACCGTTACGACGACTGGCTTCGGCGCATCGCGGAGCTCGTCAGTGCCGCCGGTGATGCTTCAGCGCTCTCCTACTCGCTTCGACCCCGACCGTCCCAGGCAGACGACGTGGACCGCGATGCGCCGCCACCCCCTCCGCAACGCGACACCGACCCCGAGCCCAGGCGAGAGGTGCGCCCGCGTGACCAGCCCCGCGAACCACGGGCAAGGGCAAGAGATGAAGTAAGCTGCCAGGTGGTTCCCCGGCCGCGCATCAACGCACGTGCGCTCCCCGCGCTGCCGAGCCAACATCGCGACTGGGCACCACCCGAGGTGGCCCCGCAGGAGCGTCAAGACCGGGTCCCTCCTGGGCACGTAGCACCCGTCGAACCGGTGGGGTGCCTTGCCATCACCCCAGAGCTCCACCCAACCGCGTGGCCCTGCAAGTTCAAGCCTGACCTGCCCCCGCGCTATGACGGCACCCCGGATCCAGCCGAGTTCCTACAGCTCTACTCCCTGAGCATCCGGGCGGCTGGAGGAGATGACAAGGTCATGGCGTGTTGGTTCCCCATGGCGCTCAAAGGCGGCACGCTCTCCTGGCTCCTCAACCTCCCGGAGGCGTCCATCACCTCCTGGGATGGCCTGCGCAAACGCTTCATCGCTAACTTCCAAGGTACCCGCGACCGCGCACTCACCATGAATGACCTGCGGCGTATCAAGCAGCAGGATGGAGAGACCCTGCACAAGTTCATACAGTGCTTCACGACTACGCGCCTCAAGATCCCGAAGGCGTCAGACGAGGCTATCATCTCAGCGCTCACCGACGGCGTCAAGGACCTCAAGATGAAGGAGGAACTCGCCATGAAAGACGAACTGTGCCCTGCCTTGGAGATGTGCAATCTGGCAAACAGATGCGCCATGGCAGAGGAGGGCCGCCTGTCGCTCCGCGGGCCTCCGGCGGGAGAGCCAGAAGAAAAGAAGACCAAGGCCAAGGAGGCGAAGCGCAAGGCCCCAGCGGTGCTTGCGGCCGAGCCTGAGGCGAAGCGCAGCCGGGGTGAGGAACACCCCCCAGGGGGAAGACCGACCTGCATCTTTCATGGCACCAACAACCACGACACCGCCGACTGCCAGGAACTTAGGCTGGTTCGTGCCGAGCACTTCGGCAGGCGCCCTGGACGCGCTGACCGAGGCTTCGGGCGCGGCGGAGGCCGCGGTGGAGGGCGCTCGGACAACCGGGAGCCGCATCAAGGGTGGCGCGATCAGCCTCAGGAGGACCGCTGGCGCGACCAGGCTCGGGACGACCGCTGGCGCGATCAGCCTCGTGAGGATCGATGGCGCGACGACCCTCCGGAGGGGTCACGCCGCGGCCAGCCTCGCAAGGCACGCCCTCGTGAGGCCGGCCTACCTCCTCTACCTCCGCCACCCAGAAGGAAGGAAGAGGACAGGCAGGATGATGGGGCTGGGGGCTTCCAGGAGGTCAGGGCGGTAGCCTGTATCCTGGGCGGCGCCCAGGCCCCAGCATCAAACCGTGCCTTCAAGCAGTTCACGCGGGAGGTGAACGCGGCTCTCCCAAAGCCCAAAGCAATGCGTCCCCTCAAGTGGTCCCTGACTGCCATCACCTTCGACTCGAGGGATCAGCTCAGGTGCTCGGCCATGGCCGGCAAGCTCTCCATGTTGTGCACTCCAACCATCAGCAACGTCCTCGTCACCAAGACCCTCATTGACAGTGGAGCTGGGCTCAATGTCCTCTCCATTGAGACCTTCGAGACGCTCCAGGTACCGTACGAACAGCTCATGCCAACCAAGCCCTTCTCGGGAGTCACAGACGGGTCCACCGTCCCCATCGGGCAAGTGCGCCTACCTGTCACCTTCGGCGGACGCGAGAACTACCACACCGAGATCATTGTCTTCGACGTCGCGCACATCCACCTCCCGTACAACGCGATCCTGGGGTACCCGACCCTCACCAAGTTTATGGAGGTGACTCACCACGGCTACAACGTCCTCAAGATGCCAGGGAGTGGCGGCGTCATCACTGTCGCTTGCGATGAGAAGGATGCTCTATGCTCCCTCGAGCGTGCTTACCGCGCCGCGGCGGCCGAGCGCTCGGACGAGGAGGAGGACGCCCTGCTTCGTGAGGACTCGGGCAAGAAGAAGAAGCAGCTCCTTCCCGTGGGGCGTCCTGGGACCTCGAGCTCTGCGCCCAAAGACGGGGCCCCACCTCCTATCACATAGGAAAGCGCGCTCGGCACCCCTCTTGGGTCGGGCCCAGGGGCTCCCATCCGGGGAGCTTCCGGCTCGGCCAGTGAGACAAGAGAGCGCTCGGGCACAACCAGAAGGCGCGTCCTGACGTGCGCCAGCTCGAGCTGGGAGGACGGCGCGTGACGCCGAGTTCGCAAGAGTCCGTCATCAGAGCGATCGAGGAGCTTTGAGAAGCGCAGGCCATGCAAGGCGGGGACTGCCTAGCACCACCAGTCGCAGCCACCGTCGTCGGCACGGTTGACCAGCCACGCATCTGCGTCAACGCGCTTGCGATCAACAGGGCCGCGTCCCAGGGCCCCTTCTGGCCGGCGCGTGCCGATCATGGATGGGTCTACCCAAACGCCTACGTCCGCATGCCCTTCGGATTGGCGAACGCAGGAGTCATGTTCCAGCGCCTTTACCGAGCCATGCTCATACCTTGCTTGGCGGGGCGCGGCGAGGAGTTGGAGGAGATGCTCGGACCGAGCGAAGGTCCCGAGCCCTGGGAGACGACGGACCCATGAGGGTTGCGCTCGTGGAGGTGTAAGATCAGGCTAAGACGGCAGCTTCGGCTCTTCAGTGGCATGGCCGCTAGGTGACTTTTTGTTGGCTATTGCCAGGTAATTTTTTGGTTCCCTCCGTTTGAGGGAGCCCATCGGGCCGCATTATCCTCACGCGATCAGGGCACACCCCTGAAGTCGCCTCGTTTATGCATATTTCAATAGTTTCACATGCATCTGATCTGTTTCCTAACGTTTTGCCTTGCTTGCATGGCTCCTTGCCGGCGTGAATGCCGCCGCACCACCCTTTCCGAGTCGGTGTTTTGCAAGGGGCCATGCGCTACGGGACTTCCCGGGGCACCTCGGAACTGGGATGCAAGGCCCTGTCGCCTCAGGGACTTGCATCTTTGGGCAGTCGATCCCCGCTCGGGGGCTCCGGCCGCAGCGCGGCGCCACAGCATGGAGTCTCAGGAGGCCCCACGGCCTCCTGAGGCAGCAGCCGGTGGGATGGAATTGGGGTCGCTCAAGCATCAAAGGGGGCTCCTGAGCATCGCGCCACAGGAGCCTTACCGGTCATATAGCCACTCGCCCCTTGATGTCGTCCTTGGTGATCCGGTCGGCATCAAGGGTGTCGGGGCCATGCCCCGTAGTTGCGTCCTTGGTGATCCGGTCGTACACTACGGTGGTAGGGAAATGTGCGGGACTGGGATCTGCCGACGTAGAGCCGCTTGAGTGTCAAAGGGGGCTCCTGAGCAATGCACCTCAGGGGCCTTACCGGTCGTAAAGCCACTTACCCCTTGATGTCGTCCTTGGTGATCCGGTCGGCGTCAAGGGTGTCAGGGCCTGACCTCGTAGTTGCGTCCTCGGTGATCCGGTCGTACACTATGGTGGTCGGGACATGTGCGGGACTGGGGCCTGCAGACGTAGAGTGCCAATAGGACTCCCAACCAGCCTCACTCGTGAAGAAGAACAAGTCTGCAGGGCCACAGACGGCCCCACCTACGAGAAGACTCAAGCGCAAACCGCCTTTGAGGTAGGGAGCTCGCGAGGCCAAAGCGCCCTTGCGAGCTCCCAGATACACCTCCCAGTTCTGCCGTGCCAGCCACGCGTACGAACTCTATGGGTTGTACATGCCCGGAGCCCCCCGAGGACGCGGAGAGGTTCCATCCCACGCAACGTGGCAGCCACAGCTCCGCGCTGGCGGAGAAGTCAACACGGTCCACCAATGACTATGCCCACGCAATGTGGAAGCCACAGCTCCGTGCTGGCGGTCAACATGGTCCGCCAATGACTATGCCCAGGCAATGTGGAAGCCCAACGCCCTTGTCGGGGGAATACATAACTGAGGGTGCCCCAGCGGCTGCATCCAACCTCAGGAAGGTCCCTAGTGGCCCCCTTCCCGCTACGTTCCCCAGGGATGTACGCGTGAGGGGGCTGCACGGGGGCTACTACCCGGCCAACCTGGTACATGCCACCTTCCCAGGTCTGCCAAACCTGGTCTTCACGCGCCCATCTCTGAAAAGCTGGTGAGGAAAGGTATGGGAGCCGCTCGTACGTCAAGGGGGACTCCTGAGCATCGCGACTCAGAAGACTCACTGGCCCCGTAGCCCCTCACCCCTTGGACCGTCCTTGGTGATCCGGTCGGCCCAATGGCAGTTGAGGTATGCGCGGGGCCAGGCCCTACCGACGCAGAGCTCGAAGCACTCAAAACCCCTTAAGGAGGACGCTGGAGCTCGTACATCAAGGGGGACTCCTGAGCATCGCGACTTAGGAGCCTCACTGGCCCCGTAGCCCCTCACCCCTTGGACCGTCCTTGGTGATCCGGTCGGCCCAACGGCGGCTGAGGTATGCGCGGGGCCGGGCCCTGCCGACGCAGAGCGCCAAAGGTGTTCGAAATTTTCAAGTTAACCTCTTCACCATGTTCCCTTCATGAGGGCTGCTCGCACGTCAAGGGGGACTCCTGAGCATCGCGACTCAGGAGCCTCACTGGCCTCGTAGCCCCTCACCCCTTGGACCATCCTTGGGGATCCGGTCGGCCCAACGGTGGCTGAGGTATGCGCGGGGCCGGGCCCTGCCGACGCAGAGCATCACAGCAAGCAAGAAGGAAACAAGGCGAAGAGATCAATCACACAGTTTAACAGTTATTACAAGCATTAAAAGTTTTCGCGAACACAAACAAGTTTAACGCCTCCATGAGGCACGATGGACATTGCAGGAAAGGAGAAGGGGAGAGGACTCAGGAGGAACCGCCGCCACCACTCGTCCCGCCCTCAGGGAACTCATCGTCGACATCGCTAGCGTCGTCTTCTTCACCGCCAACCCCAGCAGCATCAGGATGCGGAGGCTGAATCGTGACACGGGTGAACCTCTTCACCAGCGTCTCCATGGCACCCTTCACCGCCGCCGCAGCGCTGGCGCGGACCTCGGGGGCGACCGGGCAGATCAAGGAGTCGAAGTCGAACCCCGGCTCGCGAAGGTGAAGATGGCTGAAGACGCGCGTCACGGCCTCAGAAAAGAGGTCGCGGCACTCGCTCTCCAAGACCCCCTCCACCTTGACAAAGGCACCCTCCAGCGCCTCGACGAGCTTCCAAGCAAGCACCGCGAAGCCGCTCTCTGGAATCGCCAGGGGCTCCGCAAACCCATCCCGGCAGAGGGAGTGGAGCGCTCGGCGAAGTTTAAGCTCGACGGTGGGAAAGGCGCTCAGTTCCGCAGTCTTTTTCTCCGCAGCCGCGGCAAGAGTTTCCTCCCTGGTGTCGAGCAGGGCCTCCTTCAAAGCGACCTCCTTCTCCTGCGCGTCCAGGCGTACCCACTCCGCAGCCTAGCGGGTCGCCGCCTGGGACAGCTCAGAGTCCCGAGCTGCAAGTTTGGCCTCGCGGGCCTTGAGATCTTCCTCCTGCTGACGCAGCCGCTCCGCAAGCTCGGACTTCTCCTCATGGAGGGCCTTCAGGCGGGCCTCCACCTCTTCATAGCGCCAGGCGGCAAACGCCGCTTTAGCAAGTGCCTCCTCGCGGGCTGCCCTGGCGGACGCAGCTTCCTCCTCACTCTTCGCCGCGGCTGGCTCGGCCTGACCGCAAAACGCCACGGCAGAGGCGTCGGCCTGGAGCCACCCGGAGAGGAGCCCAAGGCGCCCGCTAGCGAGGCGATCGTCGGTGCTCCCGTGGGCGCCACGAACTTGACCCAGAACAGCGAAGGCCCCATCCAGGACGTCAAAGCCGCGCGACGAAAGCATGAAGGCCCCCTCTGGTGGAGTCCCATGTGCGATCGTAGGAGACGTCCCCGGGGAGGCGGCAGCACGAGGAGCAGGAGGCTCCAGAAGCCACGCGGCGACCACGGACACAGACAGATCGACGGGCCGCTGGCCTTTAGGGGCTGGCCCTCCAGACAGCGGCACCGCCACGCCCTCGAGGGCAGGAGCGACCACGCCAACGGGCATTGAGGGCTCAGGGGGCTCCGTGGCGATGACCAGGGAGGTTGCCTCGCGAGCCCCCTGCCCCTCGGCAGCAAGCGACGACAGGACGGCAGGAGCGGGCGGCGCGTCGGAAGGCGCCATCGGCTTGACGCCCACCTTCTTCTTCCTCATCTTCAGCACGGCGGCGTCCCAAGTCACCAAGCAAAGGAAGGTCATCAATACACAAGCCACCGGCGGGCGAGCAAAGCCGAGCCGGGTCACTTACTCCTCAACGTCGACCCACTTCCTCTTCCTCTCCGCTCCGGCAAGGACAGGGGCGCCCAAGCCTTCCTCGGTGAGGGCACCACCACGTGGGGGAGCAGAGGCTTTGCCCGCAAGTGCGGCCGCTGAAGGGATCGCCATGGCCCCGGCCTCGCCCACCTTGCCTGCGAGCTGCGATTCGGGCGGAGGCGAGGCCGGCGTTTCAACCGCCTTGCTGGCAGAGGCAGGGCGCACCGGGGGAGACTCCGCTCCGCGCTTCCTGGGAGTCGACACCCAGGCGGACCGCGTGGCACGAAGGGCCGGCCCTAGCCCCCTAGGGGCCTTGGCGGCGCGTGAGGATCCCGCAGCAGAAACTTCACCAACATCATCGTCATCCTCGAGCTCGCGCAGAAGGGTGCCCTGTGACGGGGGAGACGCCCCTGCCGGGCCATCGTCGGCGGTCTTCTCCGAATCCTCCCTGCCCGTGGTGTCACCGGAGGACACCATCACTGGGGAACCAAGGCCCTCGGCTGGGAAAAGCCCCAGTTCGTTGAAGACAGGCATTGCGGCAACCAGATCGGCCTCGTCGTCACGGCAGTACAGCGGGGCGTGGGTGTTAGGGAGATCACCAGTGTCGACGTTGAGCAGGGTCGCCACAGCCCTGTTCAGCTCCTCGGGGGTTATGCATGCGGAACGAAGCCTGAGGTTGTCGCCGCTGCCCTGATAATCCCACAAGGGCCTAGAATGGGACTGGAGGGGCGCCAGGTGCTGCGCCAAGAACTCCTTCACTATCATCCCCCCGGTCAGCTTCCTGGCGCTGATATCGCGGGAGAAATGCTCCAGGACGGGCCAGGCCCGGGAATCGGAAAGCTTCGCGGAGCTCCACGCGGAGGTCTTCTCCGGCAGCCCCCTCGGCAGATCCAACCGAGGGTTGGGGTCTTTGAGATCCATGAGGACCCAGCGGTGCATGAAGTTCTCCACCTTCTTCCCGGCCTTCAAGAGCATGTTGCCGCTCTGGACTGCGACGAAGGAGACGCACACCGACCGTTGAGCACCGTCGTGCAAGTGCAAGCCGAAGAAATGGCGGAAGAGGGCCACGGAAGGCCTCACGCCCACGAAAGCCTCACAGTAGAAGGCAAAGATAGACAAGAGTAGGATGGAGTTGGGTTGGAGGTGAAGGGCCTGGATCCCGTAGTGGTCGAGGATGGCGGTGAAGAACGCGGAGAAGGGCGGGACGAGCCCGGCGAAGATGCTATGGAGAAAGAAGGGGTAGACCGCCTTGGACGAGGGCCGCTTCTTCGAGGAGCCGCCCCATATCATGGTCCGCCCCCACTCGTTGGTCTCATCCACCGTCGACGGGAGCACCGGGACGAGGTCCTCGTCCTTGGCGATGGTGGACCCTGAGAGCGCCGGCGAGATAGGAGCGGAGGCTGAGCTCTGGGCCTCTGGCTTCTGCTTGCCGGCGGGAGCCATCAGGAAGCTCGCGGGGCCGAAGTGGCAAGGAGGAGGACAGAGCGGCACCGGATCTGGAGAGGCCTCTGCTAGAGCCGGAGACCTGGAAAGCAAGAGCAGGTGCGCAAGAGGGGAAAGCAATAATGGCCCAGCGCTAGAAGTCAGGCTCTTGTCGATTCAGGCGGTGGCCGAAGGGACGAAGGACGCCCGACATCAACTACACGACGCGTGCCAGTCCCGGCCCGCAGGCGGTTGCGGCCCGCGGCGCTTCGGGCCCTCCTCAAGGCTTCGCCCGGAAGCCAGCTCGAGCACGCCTTGGGCCCGGGGGCTACTGTCGGCATTCTGGGAACGGGGGTACCCAGACCTGCCTGCCTGCGGCCCAGGGCATGGCCCACTTCATCAGCCAAACACAGCCAGAGACGTCCCCACTCATGACAAGGCCCTCGCGAGGGCCCTAGGCTCGCGAGGACGAGCGGCATCACGACCGGCAAAGGATGGGCCTCCCCAGGCCCCCTCCGGAGTGGCGCAGATCTCTATGCCAAGCCCGGCCTTAGGAGTCAAAGATGACGCAAGGAAGGACAGGCGGGCGCCATCGCACCAGGCGGCGTAGTTTCCCCTTTGGTGCAAAGGGAGCATGGACGTACGCGGGTTCCCAAAGCATCTCCCAAAGGTTTCCATTTCGGTGCAACAAGACCATGACCACGAGCCCCGCAGGACGGATGTCATGGCTGAGCCCACCTCTGCATCATCGACAGCTACTTTGCAGGCGAAGACCGCCTTTGAGCAGGGCGTGCATGTACTACTGCCCCCCTTCAAAATTGGCTGTTGTGGGATCCCTTCCCGCCATGGCGATAAGGGAAGAGGACCCGGGCCACCGCTATATATAGAGGCTAGGCTCCACCGTAGAGGGGGCCGGAACCGATGGACTCACTCATCCATCACCAAGCTGACAGAGGGCCAAGATCACCTCAGGAGCGCCCTCACGAGGCCCCAAAACACTGTACTAGTTCATCCACCACTCCTCCACGAGAGGCAATCCACCAAAGCAGGAGTAGGGTATTACGCTTCGCAGCAGCCCGAACCTGGGTAAACTACCGTGTTCATCTTCTTCCTCATCATCGCACGAGTTCATCGTTTTAGCCATCGTGTAGCGAGCCAGGTTGGGCGAAGCTGCAGGGGATCTTCGGACACGCCCCTGTGTTTGAATCTTAAGGGTTTTGCGGAGCCCGAAATCCGACAAATCTGGAGGGGGTTCTTGCAAGGGAAAGGGGATCTGAGCAAGGAAGCAAGGGCACAAGGAAGGAGAGCAATAATGGCTCGGCAGCAGGTGCCAGTCTTTTGTCGGCATGGGCAGTTACCGAGGCCACGTGGGGGTGAAAGCGCCCGTGTCCTGCCACGCGCCAAGCGTCGAGATTGGCCTGCAGGCAGTTGTGGCCCACGGCGTTTCGGCCTCTCTTCCTCGGCTTCGCCCCGAAGCCAGCCCGAGCGCGCCTTGGGCCCGGGGGCTACTGTCGGCATTCTGGGATCAGGGGTGCCCAGACCTGCCTGCCTATGGCCCAACGCGTGGCCCACATCGATGGCCCAGTACGGCCTGGCGACAAACCCCTCAAGACAAGACCCTCGTGAGGGCCCCCAGCCTCGCGAGGGGAACGACACCAAGACCTCCAGGGGATCGGCCTCCCCAGGCTGCCTCCCGAGGAGCGGAGATTCCTATGCAAGTACCCAGCCTCAAGAGGCTGGGATGACGTGAGCCGTGACAACCAAGGCCAGGCGGGCGCCAGCGGGCGCAGAGGGGACTGTTTCCTCTTTTGTGCTAAGGAGGCAAGGACGTACGCGGGTTCCCGTGGGATCCCCAAAGGTTTCCGTTCTGGTGCAACAAGACCAAGACCACGAGCTCGACGGGATGGATGTCATCGTCGAGCCCACCTCTGCATCACACCAGGAGCTTTGCAGGCGAAGACCACCTTTAGTCAGGATAAGCTGTACCTCCTGTCCCCTTTCAAATTTGGTTGTTGTGGGATCACTTCCCGCCTGTGTGATAAGGGAAGAGGACCAAGGCCACTGTAAATTGCGACTAGCCTTCACCATAGAGGGGGACCGGATCGGATCCACCACACCAAAGAGCCCTCGCGAGGTCGCTCAACCACTATATTAGTTCATCCACAAACCTCCTTGTCGGATTTCGGGCTCCGCAAAACCCAAAGAGGTTCGAACTCAGGGGCGTGTGCAAAGATCCTCACTAGCTTCTGCCACAGGCTCACAGCACCACAGCCTAGCTAAATCAAACTTACGGAATCACGGGGAGGAAGACGAACACACGGATTTACCCAGGTTCGGGCCGCTGCGAAGCGTAAAATCCTACTCCTGCTTTTTGTGGATTGCCTCACGAGGAGGTTTGTGGATGAACTAGTACAGTGGTGAGTAACCTCGGGAGGGCTCTTGGGTGGTTTTCCCTCCTCTTTCTCTACAGTGCAGCCTAGCCTCTTTTTATAGCAACCCGGGTCCTCTTCCCTTATTGCATTGGCGGGAAGGGATCCCACAACGGCCAAATTCGAAGGGGGACAGAAGGTACATCTTATCCTGACGAAAGGTGGTCTTCGCCTGCAAAGTAGCAGGCAGTGACGCGGAGGTGGGCTCGGTGCTGACATCCGTCCTGCCGAGCCCGCTGGCCCGGTCTTGTTGCACCGGAATGGAAACCTTTGGTGGGACGCCTCGGGAACCCGCGTACGCCCTTGCCTCCTTTGCACTAAAGAGGAAATTGTCTCCTCTGCACGCACTGGTGCCCGCCTGGCCTGGCTTGCATCACCCCCGTCCTCCCGAGGCTGAGCATTGCATAGAGATCTCCGTCCCTCGGGAGGGGGCCTGGGGAGGCCTCCTCCCTCTGGGGGTCTTGGCGTTGTCCTCCTCGCGAGGGTGGGACTCTCGCGAGGGCCTCGTCTTGAGTGGAGCCGCGCCGGGCCGTACTGACCGTCGAAGCGGGCCACGCCCTGGGCCGTAGGCAGGCAAGTCTGGGTACCCCCGTTCCCAGGACACCGACAGTAGCCCCCGGGCCCAAGGCGCGCTCGAGTTGGCTTCGGGGTGAAGCCGAAGAAGATGGCCCGAAGCGCCGCGGTTCCCAATCACCTGTGGGCCAGGCCTGGCGCACAGTGTGCGGTAGCATGCGGACGTCTCCACTCCCGTGTCTTCTCGGCAACTGCCCAAACCGACAAAAGCCTAACGCCCGGTGACGAGCCATTATTGCTTTCCTTCCCTGTATTCTTGCTCCATCGCGCAGATCCCCATTCTTTGTGAGAACTCCTCCAGATCTCGGCGCTGCACCATCCTCCTCCTTGCTCTCTCGTTCTCAAGGACTTCTCGATGGCCCTGCTGGTGGCTTGTGTGCTGACAGTCCCTTCTTCGCTTGGTAACTAGGAGCGCCGCCGTGCTGAAGGTGAAGAAGAAGAAGGCGGGCATAAGGCCGAAGGTGCTCTCCGACACGACGCCCACTCCTGGCGCCCTGGCGACGCCTGTGAAGAGCCGGACGTCATAGGCGAGGAGGCTCACGGGGCGACTCTCCTTGTCGCGGCCGCAGAGCCCTCGATGCCCGTTGGAGAGGCTGCTTCTGCCCCTTTAATGGCGGCGCCCGCGGCTGCGCAGACGCCACCTCCGGGCCAGGCCCTGGCGCCTCTGAGTCGGGGCCCTCTGATTGGGTCAGGCACCCTGGAGGGGGCCTACGCTGCTCTCGATCCGGTCCGGGACGACCTCCGGAGCGCCGACGGTCATCTCGTGAAGGAGCGCTTGGGGCTCCTTTCTGGGTGGATCCAGGCCGACGCCACTGCCATGGTAGTCTGGAGCCAAGCCGAGGCTACCACTGCTGAGAGCAGGAAGGAAACCGCGTCAGCCCAGGCGGCTCGCCACTCGGCGCTGGCCGATGCAGTATCCGCTGTGAAGCGCTGCGGCACAGCGGAGGTCAGCCTGAAGGTTCTTCAGGAGGAGAAGACCGCGCTCGTGGAACAACTCTGCCAATGGGAGGGAGACCTCAAGGATTGCAAGGCCAGACTTGCCGACCGAGACTCCGCGCTGTCCAAGGTGGTGGCCGACCAAGCCATGGAGCGCGAGCATCTGGACAAGGTGAAGGAGGAGGTAGCTACGGAGAAGGCTGGGGTCGATGCCAGGGAGAAAGCCCTTGTTGCGGTTGAGGAGGGAAAGGCTGTGGAGCATGATGCCCTCCCCTCCGTCGAGCTCAGACTCCGTCAGGCGTTGCACTCCATCTGCCGGGGGGGATTCGTGGTACCCCTGGTAGCTCTTGAGAGCGGCTTCGCAGGGCTCTCCTCCAAGCTCGCCGATGTGCTCGAGGGCGCCGTCGCCAGGGTGGAGACCGTCTTGGAGAGTGAGTGTCGTGACCTCTTCTCCGCGGCCACGACGCGCGTCTTCAGCCACCTCTATCTTCGCGAACCAGGTTTTGACTTCAGCGCCGTGATTCGCCCGGTCGATCCTGGGGTTCGCGCCCCTACAGCGACAACCGTGGAGGGCGCCGCGGAGGCATTGATGAAGAAGTTCGCCTGCATTGCCGTTCCCTTGCCTCCTGCAGCTGCGAGGGTTAATGACGACGATGACAGGGGCAGCGATGTCGACAACAAGCTCCCTGCGGTCGAGGCGAGCAGCGGTGCCAGCTCCTCCTCCTAGGTCCTTTCCTGTAACATTCATCGTGCCTCGCGGAGGCATTAGACTTGTTTGCATTTCCGGAGACATTTAGTGTTTGTAATGACTGCTAAATTATGTGGTTTCCATCCTCGCCCTGTTTCCTTCCTGCTTGCTGTAGCGCTCTGCGTCGGCAGGGCCCGATCTCACAAATACCTCGACCGACCAGGACGATACCAAGGGGCGAGGGGCTACGTCACTAGTGAGGCTCCTGAGTCGCGATGCTCAGGAGTCCCCCTTGTTGTACGAGCAGCCCTCATGAAGGGAACATGGCGATGACGGGGTTGACTTGGAGATTTGGAGCGCCTTGAGCTCTGCATCGGCAGGGCCCGGTCCCGCGCATACCTCAACCGCCGTTGGGGCGTCCGGATCACCAGGACAGTGCCAAGGGGTGAGGGGCTACGTGACCAGTGAGGCACCTGAGTCGCGATGTTCAGGGGTCCTCCTTGACGTACGAGCGGCTCCCATACCTTTCCTCGCCAGCTTTCGCTTGAGAGGGACGCATGAAGACCAGGTATCAGGGACCTGGGGAGGTGGCGTGCGCTAGGCCCGGCCTGAGCGTAGCCCCCGTGTAGCCTACTTACGCGGGCATCCCAGGGGAATGCTGCGAGACGGGGCCATGAGGGGCCGTCCTGAGGTTGAATGCAGCCGCTAGGGCACCCTCAATTGTTTATCCACCAACACGGAGCATGGGGCTTCCACGTTGCATGGGCATAGCCGCTGAGCGAGAGTGTTGCCCGCCAGCACGGAGCATGGGGCTTCCACTTGGGCATGGGAAGGGGGGCCCGGCTCCTGAGCCCCCCAGGCGTGTACAGCCCATTAAGTTCGTACGCGTGGCTTGCACGGTAGAACTGGGAGGTGTATCTGGGCACTCGTGAGCCAGCACGGGTCTCACGAGGCCCTACCTCAAAGGCGGGTTGCGCCTGAGTCTTCCGATAGGAGGCGCCATTGCAAGTCCTGTATATTTTTGAGAAACCTGCGCCGAATGAATTTCCAAGGGCCATCGCATGAGAAGGCCGAACACCAATGACCCCAGGAGGTGACGTGAACGGGGCCGGTCCGCCAGACAGAGCTCAGCCATTGGGTTTATCGACGCTACAGGGACGGACCCGAGCACATGCGTCGTGCCCAATCTTCTCGTGCGATAAATCCGAGGAGAAAACACCCGGCGCGCGGCTCCCGCGGCGACGAAAAGCCGACTGTGGTTGCAGGAACCGTGTCATGCGCCCCGACTCACCCACTGCCGATTAGCTCATGCGAGGACGCAACACCAAGGGCCACGGGAGGTAACGTGCATGGGACTGGCCCGCGAGACAGAGCTCGACCACTTGGATTTGAAAACGCTGCAGGGACGGACCTGAGCACAGACGTCGTGCCAGCCCTTAATCACGAGGCGGTCGAAGGGAGGATCATTAGGGCGCGATGACATTCATGGTGGTGAAGCACCGAGCATGCAGGTTGGAATACTTAGGAAATTGATCAAATGCATAAAAGGTTCTGATACATGCGCAAACAACGCGTCTGCAGGGACGGGCCCTAACCGCCTGAGGATAATGCAGCCCGATGGGTGCCCTCGAACTGAGCAAACCAAAAAGTTACCTGGTACGAACCAAAAAGTCACCTGGCAGCAATACCGCTGAAGCATCGACGTAGTCGTCGGAGCCTGACCTTGCGTCTCCATGAGCCGGGCCTTCATGAGCCCGACGCCTCCCGAGGCTCGGGGTCCTTGCTTGGGCCTGGCACCTCCTCCAGCACCTCGCGGTGCCGGACCTCGTAGGGCGTGAGCATGGCCTGAGCAAGGCGTTGGTACGTGGCACCCGCGTTCACCAGACTAAAAGGCATGCGGATGTAGTTGCATGGATAGACCCTGCTGCGGCCGATGCGCGACGGCCAGAAGAGGACCTGGGATGCGGCTCTGTTGATGCTCGGTATGTCGACGCAGACGCGCGGCATGCCGCCCGAGCCGACGACGGCGACTGCACTTGGTGGTGCAGGGCGACGCCCGCCTCGCATGCCCCGTGCCTCCTGAAGCACCTCGATTGCGCTGGTGATGAACTCCCACAAACTTGGAGCCTCGCGCCGTGCTCCTTGGTTGATTGGCCGCGCGCCGAAACACGCCTCCATGTTGTGCCCGAACACCTCCCTTGTCTCACTGGTCAGGTCGGTAGCCTTCCAGATGGAAGCCCCCAAGCCCGACCCAAGGGAAGCGCCGAGCGCGCCTTCCTATGCGAGAGAGGAAGGGGCCTTGGCTCCAGGCGCGGAGCCTGAGGTACCGTCCTTGGAGGTCTCAG
This sequence comes from Elymus sibiricus, assembly GCA_039707655.1. NCBI lineage: Eukaryota > Viridiplantae > Streptophyta > Magnoliopsida > Poales > Poaceae > Elymus > Elymus sibiricus. The sequence continues at coordinate 158,154,588 of CM077673.1, forward strand.
CCCCCTGACGCCCCTTGGAAAGGAGCTTCTTCTTCTTCCTGGGGACATCTCACGAGGCAGGACGTCTCCTTCGTCGTCTGAGTGCTCTGCTGGTGCAGCACGGTAGGCGCGCTCGAGGGAGCAAACATCGTACTTCTCATCGCAGGCGATGGTGATGACGCCACCACTCCCCGGCATCTTGAGGACGTTGTAGCCATGGTGAGTCACCGCCATGAACTTGGCGAGGGCGGGGTACGGGAGGTGGATGTGGGCGACGTCGAAGACGATGAGCTCGGTGTGGTAGTTGTTACGCCCGCCGAAGGTGACCGGCAGGCGCACCTGTCCGATGGGACAGTGGAGCCGTCAGTGACCCCCGAGAAAGGCTTGGTTGGCATGAGCTGGTCGTAGGGCACTTGGAGCGTCTCGAACGTCTCGATGGAGAGGACATTGAACCCCGCGCCCCCGTCGAAAAGGGTCTTGGTGACGAGGACATTGCTGATGGTTGGCGTGCACAGCATGGGGAGCGCGCCCACCATGGCCGAGCACCTGAGTTGATCCTTGGCGCACTGGGACCACTTGAGGGGACGCGCAGCCTCAAGCTTCGAGAGAGCTGCGTTCACCTCCCGCGAGAATTGCTTGAAGATTCGGTTCGATGCAGGAGCCTGAGCGCCACCCAGGATGCAAGTGATTGCCCGGGCTTCCTGGAAGCCCCCAGCCCCGTCGTTCTGCATGTCTTCTTCCTTCCTCCCGGGTGGCGGCGGCAGCGGGGGGAGGCCAGCCTCACGAGGGCGAGCTTCACGAGGCTGATCGCGACGGTACCCCTCCCGGGGCTCATCGCGCCAGCGGTCCTCCCGAGCCTGATCGCGCCATCGGTCCTCCCGAGGCTGGTCACGCCACTCCTGGCGCGGGTCTTGACTGTCCTAGCACCCTCCACCGCGGCCTCCACTGTGACCATAGCCCAGGGCGATGACTGAAATGCTCGTCGCAGACCGACCTGAGCTCTTGGCAGTCAATGGTGTTGTGGCTATTGGTGCCATGGAAGATGCAGAACAGTGGCCCTCCTGCGGGGGGCTCCTTGTCTCGACTGCGCTTCGCCTCAGGTTCTGCCGCTAGCACCGCGGGGGCCTTGCGCTTCATTTCCTTGGTCTTGGTCTTCTTGTCTTCGGGGTCCGCCTCCGGAAGCTCGAGGAGGGAGAGGCGTCCCTCTTCGGCCTTTGCGCACTTGTTCGCCAGGTTGAACATTTCTAGAGCAGAGCATAGGTCGTCGTTGATGGCGAGCTCCTCCCTCATCTTGAGGTCCCTGACGCCGTCGATGAATGCCGAGATGATGGCCTCATCCGACGCCCTCAGGATCATGAGGCGGACAGTCGTGAAACGCTGTATGTACTTGTGCAAGGTCTCGCCCGGCTGTTGCTTCACGTGACGTAGGTCAATCACAGCAAGGGCGCGGTCGCGGGTGCCTTGGAAGTTGGCGACGAAGCGCTCGCGAAGCTCGTCCCAGGAGGTGATTGACCCCTCCGGGAGGTTGAGGAGCCAGGAGAGCAAACCACCCTTGAGGGCCATAGGGAACCAGTTCGCCATGACCTTGTCGTATCCTCCGGCCGCCTCGATGCTCAGAGAGTACAGCTGTAGGAACTCTGCGGGGTCAGGGGTGCCGTCGTAGCGGGGAGGCAGGTCCGTCTTGAACTTGCAGGGCCAGGCGACCCGACGTAGCTCCGGGGCGATGGCGCAACACCCCCCTGCACCCACGGGCGCCGCGCGCACAGGAGGGGCCCGGTCTTGGTGTTCCTACGCTGCGTCCTCTAGAGGCACACGGTCGTGACGCTGGCGCAGCGATGCGGGGAGCGCTCGTGCGTCAGCGCGCGGCCGTGGCACCACCTGGCAGCTTACTTCATGCCTCACCCTTGTCGGGGGCCCACGGCCGTGGCTGGCCGCGCGAGCGTGCTTCATGCCCGGGCTCGGGGTCGACGTCGCGCTCGGGAGGAGGGGGCGGCGCATCATGGGCCACGTCGCCTACCAGAGTGGGCGAGGGACGGAGCGAGTAGGAGAGCGCCAGGGCGTCTCCGGTGGCGCTGACGAGCTCTGCGATGCGTCCGAGACAGTCATCGTATCGGTTGCGGGTAGGGCGGTAACACAGCAGCTCGCCTGCCGACCCGCGCAGCCGACCCGCGCGCCTGCCCGGGGCGAGCGTGGGAGGATGACCCAGTGGCTGGAACGATGGATGGAGTAGTAGTGCGGCCGTCGTGCCGTGCGGTGACCGGCTGTGACGAGTCCTACTGCTCATGGGCATCTGGGCCCATGGCGGCGTCGGCCACAGGAGAGGTGGATCGACGCGTGGCGGTGCGGCCCACCAGCGCTGTCTGGGCGACACGAGCAGCCCGGCGCTCAGCGCGGGCTCGGCGAGCGTCATCCATTGGAGCGGTGGAGTGGAGAAGAAGCAAAGCTTGAGGAAGACTTCAACACGCCCCCTACCTGGCATGCCAAATGTCGGATTTCGGGCTCTGCAAAACCCAAAGAGGTTCGAACTCAGGGGCGTGTGCGAAGATCCTCACTAGCTTCTGCCTCAGGCTCACAGGACGATAACCTAGCTGAATCGAACTCACGGAATCACAGGGAGGAAGACGAACACACGGATTTACCTAGGTTCGGACCACTGCGAAGCGTAAAACCCTACTCCTGCTTTTGGTGGCTTGCCTCACGAGGAGGTTTGTGGATGAACTAATACAGTGGTGAGTAACCTCGCGAGGGCTCTTGGGTGGTTTTCCCTCCTCTTTCTCTACGGCCCAGCCTAGCCTTTATTTATAGCGACCCGGGTCCTCTTCCCTTATTGCATTGGCGGGAAGGGATCCCACAAAGGCCAAATTCGAAGGGGGATAGAAGGTACATGTTATCCTGACGAAAGGTGGTCTTCACCTGCAAAGTAGCAGGAAGTGACGCGGAGGTGGGCTCGGTGGTGACATCCGTCCTGCCGAGCCCGCTGGCCCGGTCTTGTTGCACCGGAATGGAAACCTTTGGTGGGACGCCTCGGGAACCCGCGTATGCCCTTGCCTCCTTTTCACTAAAGAGGAAACTGTCTCCTCTGCACGCACTGGTGCCCGCCTGGACTGGCTTGCGTCACCCCCGTCCTCCCGAGGCCGAGCGTTGCATAGAGATCTCCGCCCCTCGGGAGGGGGCCTGGGGAGGCCTCCTCCCTCCGGGGGTCTTGGCGTTGTCCTCCTCGCGAGGGTGGGACTCACGCGAGGGCCTCGTCTTCAGTGGAGCCGCGCCGGGCCGTACTGACCGTCGAAGCGGGCCATGCCCTAGGCCGCAGGCAGGCAAGTCTAGGTACCCCCGTTCCCAGGACGCCGACACTCCTCGTGAGGCCAATCCACCAAAGCAGGAGTAGGGTTTTACACCGCAAGGTGGCCCGAACCTGGCTAAATCTCTCGTGTCCATCTTCTTGCGCTCTCACTCATCTCCGGCAAGGTCTGGTTATGGAGCGGCAGGCTTGAGACTTGATCTGGTTGGGATCTTCGCACACGCCCCAGAGTTCGAACCTTCTTGGGTCTGCGGAGCCCTGAATCTAACGGTTTACTTGATGCGACTCCGACCAGGTGACCCCATGTGCTCTTGACAAGTCAATCCATCTGGACCCTGAACTTATCTAGGTTAAAACACGGCTTGAGTCACATGAGAGTCGGCATACAGAGAGCTAGGATAAACCATGGGTTATCACACCCGCTTCATCGAAGCAAGACTTGAGCCTCGAAAGCTAGTCTCTTTGCCGATTCTCACTAAGTCGGCTTATTAACAGTTCTTTATATTGTTGCAATTTCTTTTATTACCTCATAATTTTTCAGGTACAATATTGTTCCTATTATGTCGGGGCCAGATTTCGGGAACACACTATTCCCAGAAATTAACCCCTCGTGTCACTACCAGCCCCAGGATTTCTGTTACTGGTGGACACGTCCTTGTTATAGATGACCAAGCAATTACAAGAATTGGGTACAAGACCATAAAGGTCTAATGATACAATAATGATTTCTGGTGGTGGATGACGGAAGCGATTCTTGAATTGTACAACGTCGATGGGGCTCCATTTCCACAGGAACGGCTGACCTGGATAACTCCTATCCCGCGTGGCTACTATCCTAGGCTCCGTATGGTCGTCGTCATAATACCCTTCTGACCTGGCCAATGAAATAACAAGAGACAAGCCAGTGAGTACGTTTGAATGTACTCGCAAACATTATGGACAAATGATATACCGAATGCAGCAGATAACATATGATCATGGTGAACTAAACTATTTGCTTATGCTCATGCTGGACTATATTATATGCATGCTGACAGGAATTAAATCATGGCATGATGACATATTAGCATGTGCAGAAGTAACGTGTTAGCGACAAACAAAGAAGGTTGATGGAAAATCGGACGAGACAGAACCATCCGAGAATCCAAAGAAAATATAAAAGAAATGCCGGTTGGATGTCAAGTGACACCACGGTAGGTCTTGAAGAGAAATGCCAAACGGGTGTCTAAAAGAGTAATCGGACGAGACAGAACCATCCGAGAACTCAAGCGACGCCACGAGAGGTCTTGGAAAGAAATGCCAGACGGGTATCTACAAGAGTGTCGGGCGAGACAGAACCGCCCGAGAAACTCGAGAGACGCCTCGTAAGGTCTTGAAAATAAAACGGAATGCCCGGGGTAGTCTAGCCAGCCCCTGAGACACTCAGAAAATAAAATTAAGAGAAATGGGTTAGTCCACAATAATAATTATAGCATCAACAATATTCATGATAACATCAGTAGTAGTAGTAATTATTCTGCAAAATAAACCATGCACAACTTTTAATTATTTCCTCCGGAGACCGACTCTAAGACCGACACTTGACCAACCCAGATTGTAGTCCTTAACCATGGACACGGCTATTCGAATAGATATAACTCTGCAGAGGGTGTACTCTTTACCCACAAGTAAAGGATTTCTTTAGCCAGCACCGAGACGTTGGCTAATTCCCATTACGGTCTTTAGGTTGAAACACACCTAACCAGCACACACCAGCTTAACCGTCCGGATGCCAGGAATCACCCAGGGCATCTGTTCGGTAAAACTCTAAGACGGGGAGACCAACGTCCTGCATGGGATCACGATTCATACGCGCGGATTACAAGGGGTGCCCCCCTCTCGGTTACCAACCGGAAACACCCCTGACCCGATGACAGGATTTAGTCCATGTGTGGAAACCCTCATCGTGGCCCTCTATGTAGTGTGTACCTGGACAGGGGTTATCAACTTACTGAACCATACCTTCCTTGCGGAAGGACCCATGGCAGCACAGATCAAGTATGGGGGTTACCGAAACAAGACTCGATCTACGTTCGACTCAGGAGGCTTAATTTTTCCTGCAGTGGTTAGCACAACAAAGTATTCCTTCAACCGTAACACCAGGACAGGGCCACAACCCTTGCATGCTCCAACAAGGCATGATCCTGCTCCAACGTGATCACCCTTCTGCTAGTTATGGTATTTTACTTATGCCTGCTCCTGCAAGTTAGTGATGACAAGCATACGATGCACGGTACGAGGAAACATGCCAACACTATATGCATGCAAAATTTTATTTGAATTCAAGGAAAGCATGATTCAATTATTCCTGCAACCAAACAACTAAGCATTCACCATATCAAGTGTTCAAGATGCTTGCCTTCAATGTGTAGGTAGTTGAGGTGCACTCCAAAACTTTTCAAAGTCTTAATCTTCACTCCAAATCCCTATTTTTGAAAATATTCTAATTAACACACAATTTAAAAATAGTACAAAGAGTTGTCTTGGAAATTTTTAAAATAATTATGAAAATAAACTAGGTTAAATAGGAGAGAGGTGGGAAAAAGAGTCAATTCAGTTGGACTTTTATTTTAAAAGTTAGAGCCAGTCAAAGCTTTGGTCAAAATATGTTTTTAAATAAATATCAGTAAAAGAAAACGATTCGGATGGAATACGTTTTCGAGAAGGGGAAAACGTACTCCGCAGCTTTGCGCTTCCACTTAAGCGCCTCGGCGGGGCCATGGAGTCACTGACGGTGGACCTGGGGTCCACCAGTCAGGTTTGACTGGTCCTCCCCCATCTCCTTCCTCCTGTAGCCGAACAGAGGCGGCGCTCCGGCGACTGGCGCCGGCGATTGGAGGCGCCCCTCGGTGAGCTGAGCTCACCGTCGTGTTCAGGAGGCCCAGGCGGTCCCTCCGATGGGCGAGATGGTCGACGGGGAGCACGGAGCTGCCGGCGACGAGCTCACCCGACGGACGGCGGCGTCGATTGAAAGAGGGATTCCGGCTACGGTGTATCTCCGGTGGAATTGAAGATGGGGATGGGTTTGTGGATGCTCCAGGAGGCTCGTGGTGGTGAGATTTTGGAAAGGGAGGGTCGGACGGCGTCGGAACCATCCGAACGGTGGCGGCGGCAGTAACTGCCGGAATCGGAGAAGATGACCTCCTCTGGTCGTGCTGCTTCTTGGATAGACTTTTAGGAGGTAGAATAGAGGTAACCGTGTGGTACGGTGATCTCGGGGAGGCTTCTTATAGGCAGGCGAGGCCGGTGCCGTAGCTTCCCGAATGCGGACACGGTGGCGACGCCATTACTTCGGCAGGTGAGGTCGGTGGCCTGGTCGACGCTGCAAATAGGCTCAAGCGGTTGGGCGTTGGAGGAATGATGCGTTGGCGGCCTAGGACTGGTGTCAGGTGGCCTGGGCGGCAGCGTGTCCGAGCTGCCGACTACGGTGGCGGTGGTGGTCGTCGTGGACGGCGGTGGGCGGCTCTAGGGGCCAAGGGGAGATGTCGGTGAAGGTCCAGGTGGTCGGGGTGATCCAGAAAAGGATCAGTATGAGAGGGGGAGGCAACCGAGCGGCGGCAGGAGCTTGGTGCCGATGCGTGCAAAACGCACGCTCTGGCCGCGCCCAGTCCACGCACGATAGGTGCTTGACAAAATGCCAGGGGTAGCTAAGGGGCTTATATGGAATGAAACTTAACATGATCATTTATTGGGGTTAAATAAGTCTAATAGACATGCTGGTTTGGATAGGAATGCAACTTCCCAAAGTAATCTTTGGATCATGCCAAATCTGGCCATGCACTCTAGGTGTTTGACATAATGCCAAGGCCACCGAGGGGACTTCTCTAGCCACCAAAATCACCAGGTGGTGGTCTCCTTAGATGCACAACATGATGGCAAGGTTATCTTGGCAAAAGGAAAAACTTGCTAGTGCAAGTTTTGCAAATCTACAGTTCTAGACAGAAAATATAGGCCATTATTGCATGTGTTTCAATCACCCTAATGTGGCTGATCTCCTGGACTTAAGGGTTTGGTAGGGCTCACAAATAGTAGGAAAAATCCCAAGGGCATTAGGGCAAAATAAAGATGGGTTATAGTACAAACCTCCAAACTGGACCAGAATGAAGATGAGGATGGTTTGCTCAAATTTTCCAAAACACAAAGTTGGGTTTGTGCATAAAAGTGATCTGTAGGCCTCACATGACCTCCCATAATTTTTGTGGAATTTTGAAAGAATTATTTAAAGTGGTTGTAGTGCAACCGAAGCATTTCAAACATTGAAAATGCTATTAAAAGAATTGTTTTGGGGCAATTTTTATTATGAAAATAATTCCTACTGTTATTAAAATATAAATGAAATGGTTTAATTAAACTACCAAAGGCCATGATATTATTCCAAAAATTTCTATATGGAGGGAAGAATTTTGAAAGTCAGAACAGAAAAGGCTCTTAAAATTATTACGGGACTTATTATAAATCAAAAATTTTATTTCTGGCCAAATTTTACTTAATAAAAATGTGGTTAAATTTTTGGGGTGTTACAAACTCTACCCCCCTTAAGAAAATCTCGTCCTCGAGATTTGTTAAGGACGGAAGAATTAAATGCATATCATAACAAATTAAACACTCATATGCAAAATGCAATCATGATAATATATTCATGACATACACCCTAAGAACACTACAAAGATTACATCATGCAAACAAGCTCTACACATTACATAAATGAACTCATGATCGTCTATGGTTCGAAAGTGAGATCTACAGGGTCTTGCGGAAAAGTTTGGGGTGCTGGAACACCTTCTTCTTCCGGGGAGAGTGGTGGAAGCAGGCGTATAACGTGCCCTTCCAAGGTTGGCAAAGGTGGCCCGCCAATGGCTATCTGAGGGTTCAGAAAAGCAAGATAAGAGAGGTAATCCATTAGTTGCTGGGTCAGATGCTCTTGAGCCATCACATATTGAATGAGATTGGCTAGAGCTGGATCCCTTTCTATACGTTCATAGCAGAACGTTGCATTAGCCCCTGATGCTGCACGGCTCGGAAAATAGCAGTATCTCCTTTCGCTGGCAGTGGTTACCACGAATCGGAGACGGGTAACTGCTTCATAAGCAGCAGCTTCAATGGCCATGCATGGGGTTGGCATGGATCTCCCGATGTAGACAACATATGGAGGGCCTTGGTCTGGGTCTGCTGGTGGGATGTGCACAACTGCCCAGTATTTCGAGGAGTCAGAGGTGATCCTCAATTTGAACAACTCATACTGGGGTGGTTGGCTGGAACCAAAAGTGTTGTGGGTAAAATCCCACAAAACTTTAACAAAACTGCCAGGACTTGCATCTGGAGTCCTCAGGTGGAAACTGGGGTGAGACATGGAGTGCAGGTCGGGAAGGAGTGGTGTTCTAGTTTGACGGGGGCTAGTGCTAGATATGGCTTCTTATAGAGTGCCTGGGTTATGAGACATGATGCGGCGCCAATACGACTTGTGTATTGGTCCTGTCGTGGGATTAAAGTCTCGGTCCTCAATCCCCAAAAGGAATGCGACGTGTTACTGTGTGTGTCGGCCAGGGTGACTATAGTGGTTACGTCTAGAATTTACTGTGCGACCATACGTCAATTAAATTACGCTGGTTCACAAATGGTACCATCAAAACAGTGCTACACCAGTAAATCACAAACCTGCTACATCATACGGCTGCTTCTACAAAAATTACAGGGTGACGGAGCCACTAGGGCTTGACACGGATCCAGTGGACTCAGTCCACCTCGTTGACATCCAGCCGGGTGTGTCCCGCGGATGCCGGGGCTTCTCCGTGTGCCTAAGTGCTGGAGCCGGCTGGGGTAGGATGGGGAGCTGCAGGGATGGTATAGCGGTGGTGCCCTTCGCTGGGTGTCGAGGTCACAGTCCCGCTGGAGTAATCTTCCAGGAGACGGCGGAGCTGCCCTGGGGTGACAAACGCATTGCCCGGGTGGACAACAGGGGCAGGTTCCGAGGGCTCGATCGGTCTCCCGAACAGCACAGTCGGGGTGCGTGTGGCTTCTCTTCTTGCTGGGGTCAGGAGAGCAAGCGTCCTGCAGGTTGTGATCAGATCATTGGTGACCTGATCGAAAAGTGCCTCTTGCGCTCTCAGGTAGCGCACCAGATGCACCAGGGCAGGATCTGAATCTTGGTCTCCATTGGCGACTTGGGTCGGTCTACCATAGCCTTCACGACTAGGGTAGTAGTAGAAAGAGCGGCAGTTAACCCTCGGCAACAGATGCCGAAGGTGAACTAAAGCCTCTCGGGCTGCAAGTTGGATGGCTTGGGGTTCGTCGGAGGTCGTTCTCCCGATGAACCGGTAGGGGCGCTCCGAAGTGATGCTCCTCCCGTAGATGTGCACCGTGGCCCAGAAGTGATGGATGGAATCACTCGTGTGCTCCTGGTACACGACATACTCTGGCGGCTCTTCGTTGCCGAAAGCACGACGGGTGAGATTGGCAAGGACGGCTACAAAGCCTTCAAGCTCGACTGCGGTGGTCTCGTTGTGAACAATGGGGCCTGGCATCTTGGTGGTTGGATATCGAACTGGGAGTGAGGCTGTGATGTGTTGTGTTTGGGGCAAGGCTTCCTTCATAAGCCATCGGAGTCCTCCATCGCACGCTTGCGGATGGGACAACTCAGGTGTCGGCCACAGGCATACGACCGATGGACCGGCTGCTAGGTTGGGCACCGACTATCAAAAGATGCCGGCTGGCCACTGTGCAGGCTTATCGGGTGGAATGGGCTTGGCTACGGACAAGGTAGGAGTGGTATGGTGTGGAAACCTAAGGATAATGACTAGGCTAACATACGATTAGCCAATGGTCAGCCTGGCTCTTATACCAAGGCTGTCGGGGCCGGATTTCGGGAACACACTATTCCTAGAAATTAACACCTCGTGTCACTACCAGTCCCAAGATTTATGTTACTGGTGGACACGTCCTTGTTACAGATGACCAAGCAATTACAAGAATTGGGTACAAGACCATAAAGGTCTAATGATACAATAATGATTTCTGGTGGTGGATGACAGAAGCGATTCTTGAATTCTCCAATGTCGATGGGGCTCCATTTCCACAGGAATGTCTGACCTGGATAACTCCTATCCCGCGTGGCTACTATCCTAGGCTCCGTATGGTCGTCTTCATAATACTCTTCTGACCTGGCCAATGAAATAACTAGGGACAAGCTAGTGAGTACGTTTGAATGTACTCGCAAACATTATGAGCAAATGATATACCGAATGCAGCAGATAACATATGATCATGGTGAACTAAACTATTTGCTTATGCTCATGCTGGACTATATTATATGCATGCTGACAGGAATTAAATCATGGCATGATGACATATTAGCATGTGCAGAAGTAACATGTTAGCGACAAACAAAGAAGGTTGATGGAAAATTGGACGAGACAGAACCATCCGAGAATCCAAAGAAAATATAAAAGAAATTCGGGCTGGATGTCAAGTGACACCACGGTAGGTCTTGAAGAGAAATGCCAAACGGGTGTCTAAAAGAGTAATCGGACGAGACAGAACCATCCGAGAACTCAAGCGACGCCACGAGAGGTCTTGAAAAGAAATGCCAGACGGGTATCTACAAGAGTGTCGGGCGAGACAGAACCGCCCGAGAAACTCGAGAGATGCCTCGTAAGGTCTTGAAAATAAAACGGAATGCCCGGTGTAGTCTAGCCAGCCCCTGAGACACTCAGAAAATAAAATTAAGAGAAATGGGTTAGTCCACAATAATAATTATAGCATCAATAATATTCATGATAACATCAGTAGTAGTAGTAATTATTCTGCAAAATAAACCATGCACAACTTTTAATTATTTCCTCCGGAGACCGACTCAAAGACCCACACTTGACCAACCCAGACTGTAGTCCTTAACCGTGGACACGGCTATTCGAATAGATATAACTCTACAGAGGGTGTACTCTCTACCCACAAGTAAAGGATTTCTTTAGCCAGCACCCAGACGTTGGCTAATTCACATTACGGTCTTTAGGTTGAAACACACCTAACCAACACACACCAGCTTAACCGTCCGGATGCCAGGAATCACCCAGGGCATCTGTTCGGTAAAACTCTAAGACGGGGAGACCAACGTCCTGCATGGGATCACTATTCATACGCGCGGATTACAAGGGGTGCCCCCCTCTTGGTTACCAACCGGAAACACCCATACCCCCTGACCCGATGACAGGATTTAGTCCATGCGTGGAAACCCTCATCGTGGCCCTCTATGTAGTGTGTACCTGGACAGGGGTTATCAACTTACTGAACCATACCTTCCTTGTGGAAGGACCCGTGGTAGCACAGATCAAGTATGGGGGTTACCGGAACAAGACTCGATCTACGGTCGACTTAGGAGGCTTAATTTTTCCTGCAGTGGTTAGCACAACAAAGTATTCCTTCAACCGTAACACCAGGACAGGGCCACAACCCTTGCATGCTCCAACATGCATAACTAACACAGCATGATCCTGCTCCAACGTGATCACCTTTCTGCTAGTAATGGTATTTTACTGATGCCTACTCCTGCTAGTTAGTCATGACAAGCATACGATGCACGGTACGAGGAAACATGCCAACACTATATGCATGCAAAATTTTATTTGAATTCAACGAAAGCATGATTCAATTATTCCTGCAACCAAACAACTAAGCATTCACCATATCAAGTGTTCAAGATGCTTGCCTTCAATGTGTAGGTAGTTGAGGTGCACTCCAAAAGTTTTAAAAGTATTAATCTTCACTCCAAATCCCTATTTTTGAAAATATTCTAATTAACACACAATTTAAAAACAGTACAAAAAGTTGTCTTGGAAAATTTTAAAATAATTATGAAAATAAACTAGGTTAAATTTGAGAGAGGTGGGAAAAAGAATCAATTCAGTTGGACTTTAATTTTAAAAGTTAGAGCCAGTCAAAGCTTTGGTCAAAATCTGTTTTTAAATAAATATCAGTAAAAGAAAACGATTCGGATGGAATACGTTTTCGAGAAGGGGGAAACGTACTCCGCGGCTTTGCGCTTCCACTTAAGCGCCTCGGCAGGGCCATGGAGTCACTGACGGTGGACCTGCGGGTCCACCAGTCAGGTTTGACTGGTCCTCCCCCATCTCCTTCCTCCTGTAGCCAAACAGAGGCGGCGCTCCGGCGACCGGCACCGGCGATTGGAGGCGCCCCTCGCCGAGCTGAGCTCACCGTCGTGTTCAGGAGGCCCAGGCGGTCCCTCCGGTGGGTGAGATGGTTGACGGGGAGCATGGAGCTGCCGGCGACGAGCTCACCCGACGGACGACAGCGTCGATTGAAAGAAGGATTCTGGCTACGGTGTATCTCTGGTGGAATTGAAGCTGGGGATGGGTTCATGGATGCTCCAGGAGGCTCGTGGTGGTGAGATTTTGGAGAGGGAGGGTTGGACGGCGTCGGAACCATCCGAACGGTGGCGGCGGCAGTAACTGCCAGAATTGTAGAAGATGACCTCCTCTGGTCGTGCTGCTGCTTAGAGAGGCTTTTAGGAGGTGGAATAGAGGTGACCGTGTGGTACGGCGATCTCGGGGTGGCTTCTTATAGGCAGGAGAGGCTGGTGCCGCAGCTTCCCGAACGCGGACACGGTGGCAACGCCATTACTTCGGCAGGTGAGGTCGGTGGCCTAGTCGACGCTGTGGATAGGCTAAAGCGGTTGGGCGTTGGAGGAGTGATGCGTTGGCGGCCTAGGACTTATGTCAGGTGGCCTGGGCGGCGGCGTGTCCGAGCTGCCAACTACAGCGGCGGTGGTGGTCATCGTGGACGGCGGTGGGCGGCGCTAGGGGCCAAGGGGAGATGTCGGTGAAGGTCCAGGTGGTCGGGTTGATCCAGAAAAGGATCAGGATGAGAGGGGGAGGCAACCGAGTGGCGGCAGGAGCTTGGTGTCGACGCGTGCAAAACGCACGGTTTGGCCGCGCCCAGTGCACGCACGATAGGTGCTTGACAAAATGCCAGGGGTAGCTAAGGGGCTTATATGGGCATGAAACTTAACAGGATCATTTATTGGGGTTAAATAAGTCTAATAAACATGTTGGTTTGGACAGGAATGCAACTTCCCAAAGTAATCTTTGGATCATGCCAAATCTGGCCATGCACTCTAGGTGTTTGACATAATGCCAAGGCCACCGAGGGGACTTCTCTGGCCACCAAAATCACTAGGTGGTGGTCTCCTTAGATGCACAACATGATGGCAAGGTTATCTTGGCAAAAGCAAAAACTTTCTAGTGCAAGTTTTGCAAATCTACAATTCTGGATAGAAAATATAGGCCATTATTGCATGTGTTTCAATCACCCTAATGTGGCTGATCTCCTGGACTTAAGGGTTTGGTAGGGCTCACAAATAGTAGGAAAAATCCCAAGGGAAAAATAAAGATGGGTTACAGTACAAACTACCAAACTGGACCAGAATGAAGATCAGGATGGTTTGCTCAAATTTTCCAAAACACAAAGTTGGGTTTGTGCATAAAAGTGATCTGTAGGCCTCACATGACCTCCCATATTTTTTGTGGAATTTTGAAAGAATTATTTAAAGTGGTTGTAGTGCAACCGAAGCATTTCAAACATTGAAAATGCTATTAAAAGAATTGTTTTGGCGCAATTTTTATTATGAAAATAATTCCTACTGCTATTAAAATATAAATGAAATGGTTTAATTAAACTACCAAAGGCCATGATATTATTCCAAAAATTTCTATATGGAGGGAAGAATTTTGAAAGTCAGAACAGAAAAGGCTCTTAAAATTATTAAGGGACTTATTATAAATCAAAAAATTTATTTCTGGCCAAATTTTACTGAATAAAAATGTGGTTAAATTTTTGGGGTGTTACATATTACCGGCTCATAAATGGGCATACGGGTTATAAACTGCAGTCATACCATGACCAGTTGAAACACATATCTTCTGCAAACACATCGTGGAATGATTCTTTGGAACCGCCCCTTTTGATTCTTTGCAAAAGCCTCGAAAGCCAGTCTCTTTTCCGGCTTATTTGGAACCGCCCCTTCTGATTCACTCAATGGCTCATTGGGCAAAACAACAGAGATATTCAGAGACAAGTAAAGAGAAGCACAATCATATTTCGGCTAACAGATCGAAAGATCAAAGTTTTGTGGAAGCCTCACCACAACAAGATAAGTGCAAACGTGCACGATGGCACGACAGAGCATTTCAATGTTTTGAAACTACCCCTATTACAGGCTCACATCAGGAGCCACGAAATATTCATGTTTTTCGCCCAACACATGGGGGCTAGCGCCACCTGGCGACATCCTTGGGTGAGACCCGCCTTCAAGCTTCTTCTGCATCGGCCGCCTCAGGATCTGACTCCGCCGGCTCATCTTCATCATCAACCTGCTGGTCCTTCTATTGCCACCGGATTGATTTAAAAGATTCAAAGTTTGAAGTCCCCGCAACAAGAGCTGATGCATCAACATCAGGAGCAAAGGGTTTCTTATGTCAAGGCGGCACCAACTCCAAAGGCTCATATTTGGGTGCGTTGATACGCTCATTCTCGTTGGAATATGCAGCATGATACTGCAACAGGTCAACTTCTTCAGCTATAAGAGTTGCCAACGGCCGAGTCTCTTTGAAGCACTTGGCGAAATCGGCATGAGTAAACTCTGAGCCGTCTAGCTTGAATCCGGGAAAGCCGTCTTTTAAAACTTCAAGATCTAGGTCAGGTAAATATGCATTTGCACGGGCAAGAGCCATATTAGCTCCCCCCCCCCCCGAGCCACCGATTTCCAGGTCTCTTTGACCCATTGTGGCACAGTTGATAGCTGCTTCAACATGTCCTTGATGTTCCTGGGCGGGTATTTCAAATTCTTTACTACCATTATGGAGTAGACAGATCCTGTGAATAGCTGCTCTACATATGTGAATATTGCCTCCAATTTTACAATAGGCAAATTCACAAGGTTCTGTTCTTTTCGTCCTGCATACAAAAGCAAGTAAGATAAGGAGCTGCCATATCATCATAACCCGGCAATTCAAAGTAATAGAGCTATGAGTACATACCAAAGATGGCCATCAACATCTCGTTTATCTGCTTCACAAGAGTGGAATAATTTTCTTTCAAAGGACCAAGTTTCCCCTCAGCCTTTTCAGCACGCTTCAGTAGGGCGACCCTTTCTTCTTCAAAAAATTTCTTGGCCTGCTCAAGACGATCATTCGCTTGACGCACAGAGTCTTCAAAACGAGACACTGCAAGTTCAACCTCAGCCTTCAGTTTCATCTCCTCTTTGAGACATTTCTGCAGTTTTACAGTCACAAATTCATCATCTTCTACATATCCCTGACACACATGCAAGCATTATCAATAACTATTTCTACAAAAGCCTCAAGCCACCTTACAAAGGTGACTTGACTCTTGGGGGCTATGACTTCAAACTTATTTTCACACTATCAAAGTCCCGTGCAGTTGTAAACAATCCACACAGCACTTGGGGGCTAATGTGCCAAATTTTCAAGCCACAAACAATTACAAAGACCAGGCTATTTCACAGAAATAAGCCGGCCCATGGGGGCTACATGATTTCAAGCTTACAAGACAACTACTTAATTCTTCTAAGAAGAAGACCCGACTAACTCAATGAGATAAGCCGGCCCTTGGGGGCTACTTCAGTGTTTTGTTTTCTACTCAAAGTATAAGTACCGACTCGTTATGATCATAACGGCTCGGTCCTTGGGGGCTACAGCTACATCTAGCATAAATATTTTGAAGAACCAACTTACCATTTTTCAATACTAAGGTGGTCCTTGGGGGCTGAAGACAGTATATCAAGACAGAACAGTAAAGCAGGAATCTTACCTCATATTTCTCCTTGAGAGCGTTGATTAAGTTGATCTCAATTTCCCGGCTCTCAGACAGCCAGGCCAAGTACTACTGGTGAATATCCTCAACACCAAGCGCAGATAGATCTAGAAGTTCCAACTTGGCTTTCCCTTTATCCAAGTTCACCGGCTCATCCTTGGCTACAATTTTAGCTAAGGAGGTGGAAACAACAGGAGCTTGGAAGCTCTCCTTAACAATGATAACATCCGGAGTGCTCTGGTCAGCCGGCGGAATGGTGTCATCCACATGAGCCGCCGGACTGGAAGGACGAGCCGGGCTTGGCGAACGAACAGATGGATCGATTGACATGCCTTAGGCCTCCATTGGTGCATCCATGAAAACCGGCTCATCGGTCTGGACGCCTCAACGTTGGCTGCCGGCTCAACCCTATCTTCTCGATCATTTTCTCTAGAAGGATCAACTTTGATGGCGGTCTTTTCTGGCGGGGGGGTTCGGAACGTCCTGGCTTGCAGCACCCGAGGATGACCCGGCAACACGTTTCGACAAAACAGCTTTGGCCCTATAGTTGCCAGAAATCAAGTATTATACTAAGGAAAAAGCAGTTTAAAGGTTAAATACATCAAATCGATGCAAGTTCAGAAACATACCCGCAATTGACGTTAAAAAGCGAGAAGATGTGTTGTAGTCGAGTCGCCCGAAGACGGAGAAGATTCCTCATAAAGTGAGTTTGAGGGGCTAAGAGGTTGTTTAAAGAGACCAGCTCTAGGACGAGAATTGGTTGGACTATGTGGCACCTCGACGCGTGGTTTGCGAGCCGGTGGCGCGTGAGACAACCGGGGTCTAAATTGCCTGAATCACTTCGGGTCTTGCGTTTTGATTGACCGGCGAATTGTGCCTTCTTCAAAACAAAATCGGGAGCTATGTGAGCGTCTGGATATGACAATTTAACCTTACGGACGGTTTGTCTTGGTTTTCTTGGAACAAACGTTTCTGGGGAATTGGAGGAGATTGGAATTACCTCAACAGCGCCGGCTTGACTAGATTCCGAGTCATCCTGAGAAGAAGGTTGTAGGACCGAAAGTATGTCTAGAGGGGGGGTGATTAGACTACTTGACCAAATAAAAATCTAGCCTTTTCCCAATTTTTAGTGTTGGCAGATTTTAGCATTCATGGCAAGTCAAGTACACCCTACACATGCATGTCTAAGAGTATAGCAGCGGAAAGTAACAACAAGCATGAGTAGTAAAGGAAGGGTAGGAGGATCAAACGCAATTTGTAGACACGATGATTTTTTCCCGTGGTTCCGGTAGGTGGTGCTATCGTACGTCCACGTTTATGGAGTCTTCAACCCACGGAGGGTAACGATCGCAAGAGTCCATGGAGGGCTCCACCCACGAAGGGTCCACGAAGTAGCAACCTTGACTATTCCATAACGGCTTCCGTCCACGAAGGACTAGCCTCACTATGGGTAGATCTTCACGAAGTAGGCGATCTCCTTGCCCTTACAAACTTCTTGGTTCAACTCCACAACACGAAGTAGGAGGCTCTCAAGCGACACCTAACCAATCTAGGAGGCACCACCCTCCAAAAGGTAATAGGCTCAGTAATGATGATGAACTCCTTGCTCTTGTGCTTCAAGATGATAGACTCCTCAACACACAATCACTCTCTCACAGATTTGGCTTGGTGGAAGAGATGGGATTGGTGGAAAGCAACTTGGGGAGGCTAGAGATCAAGATTCATATGGTTGGAATGGAATGGCATGATCTCAACACATGAGTAGGTGGCTCTCTCTCAGAAAATATGATGGGGCAAGTATGGAATAGTTCTGAGTGCTTCACTTTCGAGTGGGTGGTGGTGAAGGGGTATATATAGGCATCTCCAAAAATCCAACCATTACACCTAAAGTGACCAACTCGGTGAAACCGATGTGTGAATCTCGGTCATACCGAGTTGCTCCAAAGGTAGCAACTTTTGAATCTCGGTGAGACCGATATATAAAACTCGGTTGCACCGATTAGGTGACCAATGGTCAGATGGCCAAACTCGGTGACGCCGATTCAACAAACTCGGTCGGACCGATTTTGTGAAATTGCGTAACAGAAAGTTGGCAAGCAAACTCGGTGGCACCGAAGCAGAATCGGTTGCACCGAAAGGTTAGGGTTTGGCTTAGGTCTGTCTGAGTATGGGAATTGGTGGCACCGAGTGGAAAGTGTTGGTTGCACCAATTTTGGATATTTGACTTAGGACAGACTTTTGTGGAAGAGCTTGTGGGTGTTTTTGGTGACTATCACTTGTGCACATATGAGCATTTTGTTCACCAACAATACCTTACCCCCTTTTAATAGTATTGGCTTTCCTATGGATTCAAAGTGATTTCTCACAAAGTAAAATGTAGAGTCCTCTTGCTTGAAGCTTTGCCAATCCATTTCCTTGCATTCTGGGGTATCTCCACAATCTCCACAATCCTTTTGCCAATCCTATCATTGAACTTTTCCTGAAATATGCTTAGTGGAAATATTAGTTCAATGACATATATGTTGTTATTAATTACCAAAACCACCAATGGAGCAAATGTGCTTTCAATCTCCCCCTTTTTGGTAATTGATGACAACATATAGATCAAAGCTTCGACAATGATATAATCAATGAATTTAATCGTCGCTTTGAGAAGTATGTGATAAGCAAGAGCTCCCCCTAAATTTGTGCATTATTTTAAATTTGCGTTTGAATGCAAATGCACAATCGATTAGGTACATGGGGCACTTCTTCCATGTCACATACATCCTGGTGGTGTGCGAGAATAATAAGAGTTAACATCATAACATCATAGCACAACACAATCAAGCAAAGGTAAATGATCATCTCATAAGCATTAAGATGATAGTAAATAGTAGTAGCACACATTAAGCGTATGATCAAACACCACATAGTTCAACACAAACAAACGAACCAAAAGATCAAATGTTTTGAAAAAGTGATAAAAACCAAACGCTCTCTCACTCGAAGCCTAAAGATCTATATACACTTCTCCCCCTTTGGCAACAAGTTACCAAAAAGTTCAAAGAGATATAGCTAAACGTTCTTGGGCTGATCTCCTCCGGTTGTTGATGAAGGAGTCGAGAGAACTGCGTCGGCGAAGATGTCGGCTGATGTCGTGGACGGAGTTGGTGTAGCAACGGGAGGCACTGGAGCTGATGGAGCTGAGGTGACAGTAGCAGGTGCTGATGAAGAAGACCTCAAATCTGGTGCTGGCACTGTGGCTGATCTGGCCTGGGTAGAAAAGTGTGTGCCTGGCCTGAGAGGAGAGTCATCCTCATCACCATCATCATCATCTGTAGACTGAGGAAGAGGCACAGAGTCAACTTCCTTCTTGAGCTCATTGACTGTCTTGGTCAGCCCATCTACCTTGTCATTAAGGGTCTTGATCATGTTCTCAAAGATCCTGACAAGACTGTTCTGGTTGTCCAGTATGTCCTTGATGTCCTTCTGCATGCCTTGAACAGATGAGATCAAGAGATCCATTTGCTCGTTTCTGGATCTAGGGACCTGAGCACTAGTGGCTCTAGCTGCCTCTGCCTCTGCCTGTGCTTGAGCTGCAGCTGATGTGGGATGTTCTGGGTCCATCACCACAACGTTGTCCTCTAAATCTGGCTGTAGGGGAAAATGGGGTCTGTCCAGAGCAAAGATGTGCTTCTCTAGCTTGGAGTTGATGAGCATCTGAATATAGGGTGCATAGCAGCATGAGCGCTTCTGATCAGCAGCAACCCTCTTCACTGTCTCTACAATCAGATCCATTACTCATATCCTGGTGTGTATATCAAGATGGATCAGCATGTTGATTGAATGGCCTCGAATCATCTTTTCATCTCCTGACTTGGGCATCAATGTATGCCTTAGTATGGTGTTCATGGTGCGGAGGCCAGCCTGGAGGAAGTAGATAGATCCTAACTTGTGTGATTTCAAGTTAGCAGCAGGGATAGCATTGTACATATCCTTCATAGCATCATGGCTCTCCTTGGATTCAGAGTAGACATCCAAGTCACCATCCTACACCTCTGGGACTTCTAAGATAGCAGCCCATTCATCAACAGTAGACTCGTATCTTGGTCCTTCTTTCATCCATACAATTCTACCATCTCCATAGAAGTGAGCAGTGGAGTAGAATTGCATGATCATCTCGTCGTTCCATGCAGTGAACTCTTTGCTAACAAACTCATCTAGGCCAATGCAATGAAAATTGTCTTGAACATTTGGAAAGAAATCTTCATTAGCCTTGATGTACTTCCAGTCAACGTATCTCATATCACTGACAGCTGGACTCTTGTCAAGCAGCACAGTCTCATAGAAATCCTGTTGCTCCTTGGTGTAGAACCTATAGTCCATAGCTGTTTTTCTCCTCTGGGCATATGGATCAATAGCTCTCCATGCCCTCAAACCAAAATCCTTCCTCTTCTTCATGTCTTCAGCAAGTGGATGGCTGGCATTGTGTTCAGGAAGGTGTGGTCTAAGCTTCATCAATGCAGACATGGCATCCTCATCCTCATCTCTGGAGGTAGTTCCCTTGTTCTTCTCAGAAGCTGGAATCTGTCAGGATGACCTCTTGGACTTTTCAGCAGCAGCCTTCTTGGGGGCAGACTTGGTGCTCTTGGAGGGACCTTGCTTTGGCATAGCATCTGCCAAAAGCTTCTTTTGTTTCTTCTTGGGAGGGGCCTTGACAACATGCTCTTCCTCCTCCTCCTCCTCAGCAGCAGCACCAGCAGTCTCATATGGATCTTCAAACATAGATGTTTGCCTGCCAACAACATGGATGATCCTTTTCCTGGACTTCTTCTTCTCCCCTGCCTTCTTAGGCATAGACTTACTTGGGGGCTCAATGGTCATGGTAGCCCTAGCACTCTCAGGTGCTCTCATAGCTTCAGAGCTAGCATAAACCTTGCTGACAGTTCTTCTGGAAGAGGTGGCTTCATTAGCAGACTTCTTGGCAGCTTTGTCTTGCTTCTTGGCAAGAACTTCCTCTGGCACAAAATCTGAATCCTCCTCATCTAAATTCAGCTTCTTCCTGGCCCTAGTAGCAGCCTTGGGCAACCCATGAGAACTGGGGGTGCCTGGATCTGAAGAGGAACTAGACTCTGGACTAGTGCCTGAATCCAACTCAACACTCTGCTCTCTGAAGTTGTTCTCACTGTCCTCAGCATCTGACATACCGACCCTGTGAATAGAGTATAGAAGAGTAGAAGCAGATAAGTCATCACAAAATGCAGCTATTTTTGAAAGTTTGAACTAAAAAATCTTAGATGTAGTTCACTGCAAAAAAGGATTTCGGTGTCACCGAGTCAAGATTTTCGGTGCTGCCGAGACTCACAATACTCTTAACAGAAACTTGGCAGCAGTTTCGGTGGGACCGAAAACTACCACTCAGTTTCACCGAGTACTGTCCTCAGTAGCACAAAAATAAATTGGTGGAACCGATTTTTCTGACTCGGTATCACCGAGATGCGATTTTGCGGGCAACTAAATCTAAAATTTTTTGATTCACTAATCTACTGGAACTTAAAGAGGATAGGGAGGTTTGCACATGGTGGATTATCGATGGAATAAGCTTCAGCGCGCAAGATTCGGACGGGGAGCGCAATGAAGGGTCGGATCCATACCCTAACTCGGTGATGGATCCGCTACGGCGAAGACCGCAGTGAAGATGCTAGTCGACGGCGAGGATCCCAGCGGCGGAGGAGCATGGGGAGACAAGGGCGACGACCAGGGGGTCCTGTTCGGCAGCTTAGGGTTTTGGGGCGCGACGGTTTGAAGATTGATTTTCAAAGCGTCGGGTCCACAGCATATATAGCCCTCGCTGTCGGTGACATCGATTCTAAATTTTCGCTGTCACCGAGTTCCTCAACTGTCAGCTGACAGGGAAACTCGGTGTAACCGAGAATATGTAGTCAGTAGTACCGAGACTGAAAGCCAGATCAACCCTAGGCATTCGGTGAGACCGAGAATATTGGGTTGGTTCCACCGAGATGCACCTGGGAGGTTTTAATGGTCAGTCCTTTGTCCATATGGAACTCCGAGTGCTCCACACACAGAGGGATCGAAAAGTACTTAGTTCAAATTTTGTGATGCAGCATGAATAGAGTATGAGGTGAGAAAGCATAGATAGCTAGAGAGTGGTCCTAGGCATTCTTGTCCATCCAATTGGCAAAAGAGAAAACAAAAGCCAAATAGAAACAATTGGATGTCCTCGAATGAGTAAATAAATGCAAACCAACATGCTCACACAATAAGATGTCAAATGAAATCATGGCAAACATGCACAAACTTAGTAGCATCTATCAAGCATTTTGGTGATGACGAAGTCATCTATATATGAGTATATTGACTTAGGAGCCAAGTAAGAATACTTGATCATAGGTCATACCCATCGTTTAAGCACAAGTGGGGTTACCACTTTTACATAAAGCATTTAATGTTGTCACATACTATGAGATGCTTTAACTCAAGTCTTAGAGTAAATCTCCCCCTTGATGTGACATCCCCCCATAGGAGGGATAAACTAACCTTGGGTTTTGTCGATGAAGACTTCATGTTGGTGAGGTAGTGGTGGATGCTCAAAGTTGATGAAGATCACCAAGAGTTGGGAGCATCCTTGTTGTTTCCTTACTCTTCTCATCTACATGGGTTAGTCCCAACACACAAGAGACAAATACAAGGATATCTATGGACATGGAGTGCAAAGCATATGTGATGATGTCCATGGATTTGTTGATTACCTTGTCCCTTGCTTACCTTTGAGGGAATGTGTGACTCCTTGAACTATTGCATAGAGTTGATGTTGATTGCAAATAGTTCTTGCCAATAATGAATGTGAGTAAATTTCATTGGCGGAGTCACCCCTCAAGAACTCTCTAGTTCTTCTTCTTGGGGACCCACATCAACTTGATGGGGATCCTTGGTGTTGAAGTAGCCTTTGTAGAAGTTAAGCTTGAAGTAGTCTTGGGAACCCACTCCACCAAAGCTAGGGATTCATCTTCATATGAGTCAATGTCCTCTTGAAGCTTGTTCTTGCCCTTGGGAAGAGTATTTTCATACTTCTCCTTTTGAGGAACAAACTTGGGCTTGGGGTATTAACCTTCTTCCCATTCAACTCCATTAGCGTTGAAGTAGCCAATTCCATGGTTCTTCCGGTATCCTCTGTGCTTGCGTACAATTTCCTCAAATTGCTTACACCCGGCAAGACTCTTGTAGATACCTTTCTCTATAATTCCTTTCAATAAAGCATTTTCTTGCTCAAGTGTAACTTGGCTAAGAGAATCATCATTAGTGCAATCAATAGAACTACTAGAAGCAACATCATTAGGTTTAGCATTTTTATTGTTCCTACTAGATGAAGAACTTTTCTTGCCTTTGTTACTAGCTTGTTTAGATTTAACTTGTGGCATGAATGTAGACAAGAGTAGTTGTTTGGCTAGATAAGATGAAGTCTTCTTTCGGAGATCGTCATTGATAGCTTTAAGAAACTCATGTTCTTGCTCCAAGTTGAGCTTCTGAAAGCGTAGCTTCTCATGAGTTCTTACAAGCTCTCTATGATCTTCGAGAGTAGATTCATGAGCTAACTTAAGAGTGTTTAGTTCTTTAGTTAGTTGTTCTATTTTCATCTTATCATCATCAAATGACTTATCTTGACTAGCATGAGAATTATCAAGTTCATTTTGACTAACATCACTAGTTTCATCAAAGAGCAAGTCATCATCACAAAGTAAATCATCTTCATCACTATTGAAATCAAGATACTCGGGGTGTGATACCTTGGGGCCTTTAGCCATGAAGCAACTTCCACTCCCTTCATTTGGTGAATCAAATAGATCATAGGAGTTGGTAGTCACTAGTGCAAGTCCGGCAACACCTTCATCTTGACTATAGTCGGAGTTGGAGTGATAGCTTCTCTCGGAGTTGTTGTCGGAGTCGGAGCCGGAAACCCATTCACCAACATGAGCTTGATGTTTTCTTCTTGTGTAGCTCTTGGTGTACTTGTCCTTGTTCTCCGAATCCCTACTTCTCCTTGAGGGTCTTCATTCTTAACGATCATCTCTACTCCTTCTCTCTCTTTGAGGTGATTCATTCCTTGAGCTTCGTCTTCTAGGTGACTCTTCTCTTCGTTTGTAGGGAGTTGTGCACTCATTGGAGTAGTGTCCGGGCTTCCCACAATTGTAGCAATTGTGGTCACGACTTGACGAATGCTTCTCTTCATATCTTGAGTTGGAGCTTTGTTCTTGACCATGAGGCTTATCTCTTCATTGGTGACAAGGTTGTCTCTTGAAGTTGCGGGAGCATCACTTGTGGCTTTGTAAGCACCGCTAAACTTGTTGTGAAGCTCTTCTTTGTCTTTGAGTGTCATCTCATGAGCAACAATCCTTCCAATGACTTCCGTAGGCTTGAGATATTTGTAGTTGGGCATCATTTGGATCAATGTGCACACGGTGTCGTATCTCTCATCCAAAGCTCGAAGTATCTTCTTGATGATGAATTTGTCGGTCATTTCTTCGCTTCCTAAGCCGGCAATCTCATTGGTGATGAGAGCTAGCCTAGAGTACATGTCCGCGAATCCTTCACCATCCTTCATCTTGAACTTGTCAAGCTGACTTTGAAGAACATCCAACTTGGATTCTCTCACGGACTCGGTTCCTTCGTGCATATCAACCAAAGTATCCCAAATCTCTTTTGCATTCTCCAGATGGCTGATTTTGTTGAATTCTTCAGGGCATAGACAGTTGAAGAGAATGTCGCATGCTTGAGCATTGTATTGCAACATCTTCAATTCATCCGCGGTCGCTTCACGATCCGGTTCCTTTCCATCACCAAAGAATTCACCTTGCAAGCCAACACGAACAACAGCCCATACAGCGGGGTTATGACCATGAATATGCATTTTCATTTTGTGCTTCCAACTAGCAAAATTAGTACCATCAAAGTACGGACCTCTACGGTGATAATTTCCCTCACTAGACGCCATACTCTCCTAGGTTGCGAAACCAATGCAATGGAGACCAAAGCTCTGATACCACTTGTAGGACCGAAAGTATGTCTAGAGGGGGGTGATTAGACTACTTGACCAAATAAAAATCTAGCATTTTCCCAATTTTTAGTGTTGGAAGATTTTAGCATTCATGGCAAGTCAAGTACACCCTACACATGTATGTCTAAGAGTATAGCAGCGGAAAGTAACAACAAGCATGAGTAGTAAAGGAAGGGTAGGAGGATCAAACGCAATTTGTAGACACGATGATTTTTTCCCGTGGTTCCAATAGGTGGTGCTATCGTACGTCCACGTTTATGGAGTCTTCAACCCATGGAGGGTAACGGTCGTGAGAGTCCACGGAGGGCTCCACCCGCGAAGGGTCCACGAAGCAGCAACCTTGACTATTCCATAACGGCTTCCATCCACGAAGGACTAGCCTCACTATGGGTAGATCTTCACGAAGTAGGCGATCTCCTTGCCCTTACAAACTTCTTGGTTCAACTCCACAACACGAAGTAGGAGGCTCCCAAGCGACACCTAACCAATCTAGGAGGCACCACCCTCCATAAGGTAATAGGCTTGGTAATGATGATGAACTCCTTGCTCTTGTGCTTCAAGATGATAGACTCCTCAACAAACGATCACTCTCTCACAGATTTGGCTTGGTGGAAGAGATGGGATTGGTGGAAAGCAACTTGGGGAGGCTAGAGATCAAGATTCATATGGTTCGAATGGAATGGCATGATCTCAACACATGAGTAGGTGGCTCTCTCTCAGGAAATATGATGGGGCAAGTATGGAATAGTTCTGAGTGCTTCAGTTTCGAGTGGGTGGTGGTGAAGGGGTATATATAGGCATCTCCAAAAATCCAACCGTTACACCTAAAGTGACCAACTCGGTGACACCGATGTGTGAATCTCGGTGATACCGAGTTGCTCCAAAGGTAGCAACTTTTGAATCTTGGTGAGACCGATATATAAAACTCGGTTGCACCGATTAGGTGACCAATGGTCAGATTGCCAAACTCGGTGACGCCGATTCAACAAACTTGGTCGGACCGATTTTGTGAAATTGCGTAACAGAGAGTTGGCAAGCAAACTCGGTGGCACCGAAGCAGAATCGGTTGCACCGAAAGGTTAGGGTTTGGCTTAGGTTTGTCTGAGTATGGGAATCGGTGGCACCGAGTGGAAAGTGTTGGTTGCACCGATTTTGGATATTTGACTTAGGACAGACTTTTGTGGAAGAGCTTGTGGGTGTTTTTGGGGACTATCACTTGTGCACGTATGAGCATTTTGTTCACCAACAATACCTTACCCCCTTTTAATAGTATTGGCTTTCCTATGGACTCAAAGTGATTTCTCACAAAGTAAAATGTAGAGTCCTCTTGCTTGAAGCTTTGCCAATCCATTTCCTTGCATTCTGGGGTATCTCCACAATCTCCACAATCCTTTTGCCAATCCTATCATTGAACTTTTCCTGAAATATGCTTAGTGGAAATATTAGTTCAATGACATATATGTTGTTATTAATTACCAAAACCACCAAGGGAGCAAATGTGCTTTCAAAGGCGCGTCAGCAAGTTCAATAAACAAATGGCCAAGAGAGTCAAGTTCTACCTCAGATGCTCCCCCGAGGACGATTCAAGAGTCGGGTCATCTTTTTGATCTGATGAAGGAACGGGGATCCGAGGCGTGACCTTCCAAAAGTTAGAGCCTTCCTGCAGCAATATAAAACATACAGTAAAAATGGCAGGTCAAAATAAAACTGATAAAGGAAAAGAATAAACGTGTCAAAGAAGGTCAATACCGGAGGAGGTGGATTTTGCAGAGAGAACGGACCCAGACCAGTAACGCTACATTTCTCCTTTGAGTCGGAGAAGAATCTCTTTGTAGCCTTGTTGAGGGCGTCATCAGACAAGTCCTTACTGGAAAAGCGTTGAGCGTTAGATGAGTCGCCTGAGTAATCGCACATTAAGCCGCCCCTTGCACTGACGGGTTGGATTCGCCACTTTATCCAACAACGGATCAGGTCAATCTCGATCAGGCCGTGCGCGGTTAGAGCTCTCAATTTTGTGCGAAGGGGCGCTATCACGTCCCTCTCTTCATCAGTCGGCCAACCCGGAAATTCTGCATTGCTACTAAGCCGTTCCAGTCGGAAACCCAACAAAGGATTTTTCTCCTGCAGGGGCAGTGTTTCTGCAGTAAAACCAAGTCTTATTCCATCCTTTTGGATGACTCACCAATTTTGATTCAGGAAAGGGGCTATTCTTCCTCTTTTGACTGGAAATTCCACCAAGTTCACAAGCGACGCCATTCTTGGTTTTAGTTTGGCGATTAAGATAGAAAAAATCACTAAAAAGGGTCATAGATGGCTCAATCTGGAGATATACTTCACATAATACTTGGAATTGACAGATATTGGTCACAGAATTAGGACCAATATCCTTAGGCCTGAGGTTGAAGAACTGCAGAAGGTCCCTGTGTCACACCCTGTGTTTGTACCACTTTTCTATGCTATGGTTTTATAAAAATTGGACCCATTTAAAACTTTTTGCTTGTTTGTGATGATTGCTTTAGTGCTATTAGCTTGAATGTTTGTGTGTGTTTTAATTCACAAAAATTCTCCTCTCCTCTATGCTCACCTACTTGATCCAAACTCCCTACCAAATGATCATGCCATGTGTATAGGACTAAAAACTATTTTTATAAAATATTATTTTGGCCAAAAAGCATTTATTCAAATTAGGTTTTCACAAACCCTTGAATTGAGTTTTGTACTACAAGTCCTCAAATTAGGGTGAATGCTTTACCCCAAAGACTCTATTTGGAACCTACAATATATAAGACCTCCAAAAACCACCAAATATTATTTTTAAAGATTATTTTCATATTTTATTTAAAGACCTTTTCTTAAGGCCAGAAATGGTCTTTCACAGGGGCAAATTATTTTTATGCTTTCAAAATATTTGAGAAAATTTATGGAAACTCACTAGACATATATTTTCCATATATATGAGTTTCAACACATGGTCATGTTCAAAATATTGGACAAAACCCTCCAAAACCCTTTCTACCTATTTCAAGCTTTTGAAATATTTCTATAAGAAATATTCTCAAATAATTCTAGGAAAATTCTAGCATATCACACATGATATATGTGATGACCATGCAAAGTTTCATCTCAATCCCAATTGTTTTGGTTCACAAAGGTTCCCCAAAACCCTTCCTGTCGAGAACCAAATTTGATCAACTCTACATTGCCAACTTTCCCCAATTGATCTGAGACCTCGTGGGCATGCTCTAATACCCAAATAATGCCACCACACCAAGTGGTGCATTTAGTAGAATAGATTAGCATGATTGGATCTAAGAAAATCTGTTTCTGCCCATTTCTAGGGTTTGCAAAGTTTGCATTGCAAACCTTCTTCAATCCTGCTCAAACATTGTGACCACCCTTGTTTTGTCCCACTATTTCATCCTATTAAGTTTCACCTCCAGTAGAGGAGCTTAGCTAGCCCAACCAGAGATCAAACACCTTCTGCTAGAATGCAAAGATCAATAATTGAGCCCCTTCCTCTGTTCTTCTTGAGCCCCAATTTTTACCACAACACCATACCACTCCTCCTTATTTCTAGTAAAATCCCTGGTGCCCAGATGCATGATTGCAGGGGTGAAAACCCACTTTTCCCTCTCTGGACAGCCCCTTACCCACCTCTCTCTCTTCTCTCTACTCCTGGCTAACTCCAGAGCATCCAAGGCTCTTTCCCACTTGTTTACTCCCCCTGCAGCTGGTGGACGCAAGTGGACATGCCAGAGCGCGTCAAAAGCTCTGGCATGCCGGCCAAAGTCGCACTCTAGAGCGCGCAGCCGCGCTCCAGAGGGTTGACCTTGCACGCTCGGCCACCTCAGGCATCCCCGCGCTCCAGTCGAGGCCCCTTGGCGTCCGCGACACGCCACCATGTCGGGGACCACCTCTCCCCTCCTCTCTCTCCCTACAATGGCTCTCCCCGACGCGTGCCCAAAGGCTCCGAGCCGGCCAATGCGTGAGCTCGCACGCGCGAGCGCCAGAGCCCATCCACGCCTCTTCTCTCTCCCTGGCCTCCGACATCACCCCCACGAGCAACCCAGGCTCACCCCCCTCATCCTCTAACGGTCGCTAGCGCCGGTGCTGTGGAACCTAAGCCCCTGTCCATGGTGTATTAGTGCCCCCGCCTATTTAAGGCCTCCCCCGAGCTCTCTCTCCCCTCTGCTGGATCTCTCTTCCTCCCAATCGACCCCCGGCTCCACCCATTCTTCTCCAGGAGCTCCCAAGCTCGAGATCGAGCTCGGAGTCCACCGCGTCGACTCACCGGAGATCTCTGGGTACAGCCCCTCTCCGGCCCCGTTCCCTCCCCCTTTGAGCCTCTCTCACCTCCCTGGCGCGTTCCCCTTCTTCTCTAGTGTGGATTGCTGCAGGAACCGTTGGCGGCAACCTCTCCCGAAGCTCCTCCGCCGCGGGCTCCTCGTCGCTGGCGACCCAGGCCACCCCGGTGACCATCTCCAGCTCCACAGGAACGGCGGCTTGACGCTGACTCCGTTCCTGCCCTCAGCTCCTCTCGCCATGGCCGGAAACCTCGCCGGTGAGCTTGCCGGCCTCCCTATCGCGAGGTTGGAGATGACAGGCGGGCCCCGCCTGTCATCGTCACGTCCCTCTCCCTTCTCTCTATGTAGCTGGCCTTGGGGCCCCAACCTTCTGGTTTGAACGCGGGCGCGCGCGTGCCGGTTCGCTTGGGCTGGCACGGCTACGGGCCGGCCCAGCTGCGGCTAGTTCGGGCCCGGGGCACAGAGCCCCCTTTTCTTTTTCTTTTCTGGTATTATTTCCAAAAATTCCACAGAGTTAAACAAATCTCCAAATCCAATAATTCCAACTCCACAAATCTTGTAATATTCCAACCTATTTGATTATGCCACTTGTGAGAATTTTAGAAAAGGTTTTATACACTATTTCTATTTAAAACACTGTTTTAGGTATTAATAGTCTCTGTTAAAATTGTTTTCACAACTTTTTACACTTCAAAACCAGAAACTAGTATTTTCTGTATTCTTAGTTTTCACTCTAGTATTTTACAAAAAGTTGTTTGACATTTTTTGAGTGATTTATTTTCCCTGTTTTGTGCTATTGCCTTATTATTCTAGTTAATTTGCGACAATAGATTACATTGTTGATGAGGGAGTTGGACCAGAAGACTTTGAAGACCCTGAGGACTTTGTTGAGCCAAGCAAGCAGCCCCTTGACCATGCCTAAGAAACTTTTTCATGCATGTCATATAGCACCTTATGTTTCGATGAATTGATCATGATGATGTGGTGACCACTTTGGTATATGCCTCGTTACTTTCTCGTTGATACTTGCATCGTGCATGGCCCTACCTCCTTATAAGGGTTATGTCGACGTTCTGGGAACGGGGGTACCCAGACCTGCCTGCCTGCGGCCCAGGGCATGGCCCACCTCGCCAGCCAAGCACAGCCAGACGCGGCCCAACTCAAGACAAGGCCCTCGCAAGGACCCTAGGCTCGCGAGAAGGAGCGGCATCAAGACCGGCAAGGGATGGGCCTCCCCAGGCCCCCTCAGGAGCAGCGGAGATCTCTATGGAGGACCCCGCCTCAGGAGTCAAGGGTGACGCAAGGAAGGACAGGCGGGTGCCAGCGCGCCAGGCGGGGAAGTTTCCCCTTTGGTGCAAAGGGGGCAAGGACGTACGTGGGTTCCCAAAGCACCCCCCAAATGTTTCCATTCCGGTGCAACAAGACCGCGACCACGAGCCCCGCAGGACGGATGTCATCGCCGAGCCCACCTCTGCATCATCGACAGCTACTTTGCAGGCGAAGACCGCCTTTGGACAGGGCGGGATGTACTCCTGTCCCCCTTCAAATTTCGCCGTTGTGGGATCCCTTCCCGCCATTGCGATAAGGGAAGAGAACCCGGGCCACCGCTATATATAGAGGCTAGGCTGCACCGTAGAAGGGGATCCGATCCAAAAAAGTAGTCGATCCATCCGGTCCACCACAAAGCTAGCAAAGAGCCAAGAACACCTCAGCGACGCCCTCGCGAGGCTCCTCAACCTTGTACTAGTTCATCCGCCATACCTCCATGAGAGGCAATCCACCAAAAGCAGGAGTAGGGTATTACGCTTCGCAGTGGCCCGAACCTGGGTAAACCATCGTATTCATCTTCTTCCTCGTCATCGTGCGAGTTCATCGTGTTAGCCATCGAGTAGTGAGCTAGGTAGGGCGAGGCTGTAGGGAAACCTTCGCACACGCCCCTGTGTTCGAACCTTGAGGGTTTTGCGGAGCCCGAAATCCGACATTTGGCACGCCAGGTAGGGGACGTGTCGGAGTCTTCCTCAAGCCAAGATCTTCTCCCACCTTGCCGTTCTGATGTGTGACGCTCGCCGAGCCTACGCCGAGCGCCGAGCTACCCGCGTCGCCCAGACGGCACCCATGGGCCGCGCCGACGTGCGCCGGTCACCCTCGCCTGTGGCCAATGCCGCCACAGGCCCGGACGCCCACGAGCAACAAGACTCGTGCCAGCCGGTCACCGCGCAGCGCGATGGCCACACCGCCACTTCGTCGATCGTCCCAGCTTCCGGGTCATCCTCCCACGCTCGGCCCGGACCGGCGCGCGGTTCAGGTGCACTCGCCATGGCGAACGAGCTGCTCCGCTACCGCCCTGCCCCCGACCGCTACGACGACTGGCATCAGCGCATCGCGGAGCTCGTCAGTGCTGCCGGCGAAGCTTCAGCGCTCTCCTACTCGCTTCAACCCCGACCTTCCCTGGCGGACGACGTGGCCCACGATGCGCCGCCACCTCCTCCACAACGCGACGTCGACCCCAAGCCCAGGCAAGAAGCGAGTCCCCGCGACCAGCCCCACGAACCGCGAGCAGGGGCAAGAGAGGAAGTAAGCTGCCATGTGGTTCCCCGGCCTCGCGTCGACGCGCGTGCGCTCCCCGCGCTGCCGACCCAGCGCCGCGACCGGGCACCACTCGAGGTGGCCCCTCAGGAGCGCCAAGACCGAGCCCCGCCCACACATGCAGCACCAGTCGAGCCGGTTGGGTGCCTCGCCATCGCCCCGGAGCTCCACCCAACCGCGTGGCCCTGCAAGTTCAAGCCTGACCTACCCCCTCGCTACGACGGCACCCCGGATCCCGCTGAGTTCCTACAACTCTACTCGTTGAGCATCACGGTGGCTGGTGGAGACAACAAAGTCATGGCGTGCTGGTTCCCCATGGCACTCAAAGCTGGCGCGCTTTCCTGGCTCCTCAACCTCCCGGAGGGATCCATCACCTCCTGGGACGAGCTGCACAAGCGTTTCGTTGCCAACTTCCAAGGCACCCGCGACCGTGCGCTCACCGTGAACGACTTGCAGCGGGTAAAGCAGCAGGATGAGAGACCCTACACAAGTTCATACAGCGCTTCATGACTACACGCCTCAAGATCCCGAAGGTGTCGGACGAGGCTATCCTCTCCGCGTTCATTGACGGCGTCACAGACCTCAAGATGAAGGAGGAGCTCGCCATGAACGACGAACTCTGCTCAGCCCTTGAGATGTTTAATCTGGCGAACAGGTGCGCCAAGGCTGAGGAGGGCCGCCTGTCGCTCCGCCGGCCTCTGGCGGCAGAGCCAGACAAAAAGAAGACCAAGGCCAAGGAGGCGAAGCGCAAGGCCCCAGCGGAGCATGCGGCCGAGCCTGAGGCGAAGCACAGCCGGGGTGAGGAACACCCCGCAGGAGGAAGGCCGACCTGCATCTTCCATGGCACCAACAACCATGACACCGCCGACTGCCAGGAGCTCAGGCTGGTCCGCGCCGAACACTTCGGCTGGCGCCTTGGACGTGCTGACCGTGGCTTCGGACGAGGCGGAGGCCGCAGTGGTGGCCGTTGGGACAACCGGGAACCACATCAAGGGTGGCGTGATCAGGCTTAGGAGGACCGCTGGCGTGATCAGCCTCGGGAGGACCACTGGCGCGATGACCCTCTGGTGGGGTCACGCCGTGGCCAGCCTCGTGAGGCCCGTCCTCGTGAGGCCAGCCTACCACCGCTACCACCACCACCCAGATGGAAAGAAGAGGACAGGCAGGACGATGGGGCTGGGGGCTTCCAGGAGGTTAGGGTGGTAGCCTGTATCCTGGGCGGCGCCCA
This sequence comes from Elymus sibiricus, assembly GCA_039707655.1. Lineage (NCBI taxonomy): Eukaryota > Viridiplantae > Streptophyta > Magnoliopsida > Poales > Poaceae > Elymus > Elymus sibiricus. Next base: position 158,187,920 of record CM077673.1, read on the forward strand.
AGCCCCAGCATCAAACCGCGTCTTCAAACAGTTCATGCGAGAGGTGAACGCGGCTCTCCCAAAGCCCGAGGCCATGCGTCCCCTCAAGTGGTCCCAGACTGCAATCACCATCGACTCGAGGGATCAGTGCAGGTGCTCGGCCATGGCAGGCAAGCTCCCCATGCTGTGCACTCCGACCATCAGCAACGTCCTCGTCACCAAGACCCTCATCGACAGTGGAGCGGGGCTCAACGTCCTCTCCATTGAGACCTTCGAGACACTCCAAGTTCCATATGAACAGCTCATGCCGACCAAGCCCTTCTCGGGAGTCACAGACGGGTCCACCGTCCCCATCGGACAAGTGCACCTGCCCGTCACCTTCGGCGGACGCCAGAACTACCACACCGAGGTCATCGTCTTCGACGTCGCGCATATCCACCTCCCGTACAATGCCATCCTCGGGTACCCGGCCCTCGCCAAGTTCATGGCGGCGACTCATCACGGCTACAACGTCCTCAAGATGCCAGGGAGTGGAGGCGTCATCACCGTCGCCTGCGATGAGAAGGATGTCGTCTGCTCCTCGAGCGGGCTTACCGCGCTGCAGCGGCCGAGCGCTCGTACGACGAGGAGGAAGCCCCCCTCGAGAGGACACACGCAAGAAGAAGAAGCCGCTCACCCCCGCGGAGCGCCAGGGGGCTGGGACCTCCAAGGGTGGATCCTCGAGCTCTGCACCCAGGGGCGGGGCACCACCTACCGTCGCATAGGAAAGCGCGCTCGGTGCCCCCCTCGGGTCGGGCTCGGGGGCTTCCATCCAGGAGGCCCCCGGCTTGACCGGTGAGACAGGGGAGGCGTTCGGGCACAACCTGAAGGCGCGTCCTGACGCGCGGCTACCAAAGCTAGGGGCACGGCGTGGGGCACCGAGCTCGCAAGAGTCCGTCATCAGAGCGATCGAGGAGCTTCAGGAAGCACAGGCCATGCAGGGCGGAGACTGCCCAGCACCACCAATCGCAGCCACCATCCTCGGCACGGTCGACGAGCCGCGCATCTGCGTCGGCACGCTCGCGATCAACAGGGCCGCGTCCTAGGGCCCCTTTTGGCCAACGCGTGCCGATCATGGATGGGTCTACCCGCACAACTACGTCCGCATGCCCTTCGGCCTGGCGAACGCAGGCGTCACGTTCCAGCGCCTTGCCCGGGCCACGCTCACACCTTGCCTGGCGGGGCGTGGAGAGGAGTTGGAGGAGATGCTCAGACCAAGCGAAGGTCCTGAGCCCCGGGAGACGACGGGCCCGTGAGGGTCGCGCTCATGGAGGTGTAAGATCAAGCTATGACGGCAACTTCGACTCTTCAGCGGCATGGCCGCCTGGTGACTTTTTGTTGGTCGTTGCTAGGTAACTTTTTGGTTTACTCCGTTTGAGGACGCCCACCGGGCCGCATCATCCTCAGGCAATCAGGGCACACCCCTGCAGCCGCCTCATTTACGCATATTTCAATAGTTCTCATGCATATGATTTGTTTCCTAACGCTTTTCCTTGCCCGCACGGCTCATTGTTGGCGTGGATGTCGCCGCACCGCTCTTTTTGAGTTGGTGCTTCGCAAAGGGCCGGGCGCTACGGCCCTCCCCGAGGCACCTCGGAACTGGATGGCAAGGCCCTGTCACCTTAGGGACTTGCATCTTTGGGCAGTCGGCCCCCGCTCGGGGGCTCCGATCGCAGCAAGGCACCGCAGCATGGAGTCTCGGGAGGCCCCATGGCTTCCTGAGGCAGTATCCGGCAGGACGGAATGGGGATCGCTCGAGCGTCAAAGGGGGCTCCTGAGCATCGCACCTCAGGAGCCTTACCGGTCATATACCCACTCGCCCCTTGGTGTCTGATACGTCTCCAACGTATCTACTTTTCCAAACTCTTTTGCCCTTGTTTTGGTCTCTAATTTGCATGATTTGAATGGAACTAACCCGGACTGACGCTGTTTTCAGCAGAATTGCCTTGGTGTTATTTTTGTGCAGAAATAAAAATTCTCGGATTGAACTGAAAATTTACGAAGAATATTTTTGGAATTAATAAAAAATATTTGCGAAAGAATCAACCGGAGAGGGGCCACCACCTGGTCACAAGCCAGGGGGGCGCCCCCCCCCCCCCCCAGGGCGCGCCCCCTGTCTTGTGGGGCCCCTGCTGCTCCGCCGACCTCAATTCCACTCCTATATATTCCTATTTGTGGAGAAAAAAATCAGAGAGAAGAGTTCATCGCGTTTCACGATACGGAGCCGCCGCCACCTCCTGTTCTTCCTGGGGAGGGCAGATCTGGAGTCTGATTTGGGCTCTGGAGAGGGGAAATCGACGCCGTCGTCATCACCAACCATCCTTCATCACCAATTTCATGATGCTCTCCGCCGTTCGTGAGTAATTCCATCGTAGGCTTGCTGGACGGTGATGGGTTGGATGAGATTTACCATGTAATCGAGTTAGTTTTGTTAGGGTTTGATCCCTAGTATCCACTATGTTCTGAGATTGATGTTGCTATGACTTTGCTATGCTTAATGCTTGTAACTAGGGCCCGAGTGCCATGATTTCAGATCTGAACCTATGATGTTTTCATGAATATATATGTGTTCTTGATCCTATCTTGCAAGTTGTAGACACCTATTACGAGTTATGATCCGCATCCCCCAGGGTGACAATAACTGGGATTCTTTCCGGTGATTACCGTAGTTTGAGGAGTTCATGTTTTCACTAAGTGCTAATGCGTTGGTCCGGTTCTCTATTAAAAGGAGGCCTTAATACCCCTTAGTTTCCATTAGGACCCCACTGCCACGGGAGGGTAGGACAAAAGATGTCATGCAAGTTCTTTTCCATAAGCACGTATGACTATATATGGAATACATGCCTACATTACATTGATGAATTGGAGCTAGTTCTGTGTCACCCTATGTTATAACTATTGCATGATGAATGCCATCCAACATAAGTATCCATCACTGATCCATTGCCTACGAGCTTGTCACATATTGATCTTTGCTAAGTTACTTTTCCGTTGCTACTGTTACAATCACTACAAAACTGCCACTGTCACTTTGCCATCGTTACCGTTACTTCCATGCTACTTTGCTACTGAATACTTTGCTGCAGATATTAAGTCTTTCAGGTGTGGTTGAATTGACAACTCAGCTGGTAATACTCGAGAATATTCTTTGGCCCCCTTGTGTCGAATCAATAAATTTGGGTTGAATACTCTACCCTCGAAAACTGTTGCGATCCCCTATACTTGTGGGTTATCAGTGTCGTCCTTGGTGATCTGGTCAGCGTCAAGGGTGTCGAGGCCTCGCCCCGTAGTTGCATCCTTGGTGATCCGGTCATACACTACGGTGGTTAGGAAATGTGCGGGACTGGGACCTGCCGACGTAGAGCCGCTTGAGCGTCAAAGGGGGCTCCTGAGCAACGCGCCTCAGGAGCCTTACCGGTCATAAAGCCACTCGCCCCTTGGTATCGTCCTTGGTGATCCGGTCGGCGTCAAGGGTGTCGAGGCCTCGCCCCGTAGTTGCATCCTTGGTGATCCGGTCGTACACTACGGAGGTAGGGAAATGTGCGGGACTGGGACCTGCAGACACAGAGCACCGAAAGGGGCCCCCAAACCGTCCCACAAACAAGGAGGAAAGGTCTCAGGCGGGATCGTGGGTTATCCGGACAACCCGGCCGCGCCTCGGAGATCTCAAGACGGGATCTGCAGGATCGCAAGACAAGAAGACTCAGGTGCAAACCGCCTTAGAGGTAGGGACCTCGCGAGGCCAAAGCGCCCTCACGAGCTCCCAGATACACCTCCCAGTTCTGCCGTGCCAGCCACACGTACGAACTCAATGGGCTGTACACGCCCGGAGCCCCCCGAGGACGCGGAGGGGTTCCTTCCCACGCAATGTGGAAGCCACAGCTCCGTGCTGGCGGTCAGCACGGCCCTCCAATGGCTATGCCCACACAAGGTGGAAGCCACAGCTCCGTGCTGGCGGTCAACACGGCCCTCCAATGGCTATGCCCACGCAAGGTGGAAGCCACAGCTCCGTGCTGGCAGTCAACACGGTCCACCAATGACTATGCCCACGCAATGTGGAAGCCCTTCGCTCCGTGCTGGGGATAAACAACTGAGGGCGCCCGAGCGGCTGCATCCAACCTGAGGAAGGCCCCTAGTGGCCCCCTTCTCATTGCGTTCCCCAGGGATGTACGCGTGAGGGGGCTGCACGGGGGCTACTACCGGGCCAAGCCTGGTACACGCCACCTTCCCAGGTCTGCCAAACATGGTCTTTATGCGCCCATCTCAGGAGAAGCCAACGAGGAAAGGTATGGGAGCCGCTCATACGTCAAGGGGGACTCCTGAGCATCGCAACTCAGGAGCCACACTGGCCCCGTAGCCCCTCACCCCTTGGACCGTCCTTGGTGATCCGGTCGGCCCAACGGCGACTGAGGTATGCGCGGGGCTGGGCCCTGCCGATGCAGAGCTCAAAAGCGCTCAAACCCCTAGGAGAACGCCGGAGCTCGTACGTCAAGGGGGACTCCTGAGCATCGCGACTCAGGAGCCTAACTGGCCTGATGACCCACAAGTATAGGGGATCTATCGTAGTCCTTTCGATAAGTAAGAGTGTCGAACCCAACGAGGAGCAGAAGGAAATGACAAGCGGTTTTCAGTAAGGTATTCTCTGCAAGCACTGAAATTGTCGGTAACAGATAGTTTTGTGATAAGATAACTCGTAACGGGTAGCAAGTAACAAGTGTAACAAAGGTGTAGCAAGGTGGACCAATCCTTTCTATAGCAAAGGACAAGCCAGGAGAAACTCTTATATAAAGCAAAGCGCTCCCGAGGACACATGGGAATTTCTGTCAAGCTAGTTTTCATCATGCTCATATGATTCGCGTTCGTTACTTTGATAATTTGATATGTGGGTGGACCGGTGCTTGGATGCTGCCCTTACTTGGATAAGCCTCCCACTTATGATTAACCCCTCTCGCAAGCATCCACAACTACGAAAGAAGAATTAAGATAAATCTAACCATAGCATGAAACATGTGGATCCAAATCAGCCCTTTACGAAGCAACGCATAAACTAGGGTTTAAGCTTTTGTCACTCTAGCAACCCATCATCTACTTATTACTTCCCAATGCCTTCCTGTAGGCCCAAACAATGGTGAAGTGTCATGTAGTCGACGTTCACATAACACCACTAGAGGAGAGACAGCATACATCTCATCAAAATATCGAACGAATACCAAATTCACATGATTACTTATAACAAGACTTATCCCATGTCCTCGGGAACAAACGTAACTACTCACAAAGCATATTAATGTTCATGATCAGAGGAGTATTAATTATCATTAAGGATCTGAACATATGATCTTCCACCAAGTAAACCAACTAGCATCAACTACAAGGAGTAATCAACACTACTAGCAACCCACAGGTACCAATCTGAGGTTTTGCGACAAAGATCAGATACAAGAGATGAACTAGGGTTCGGAGAGGAGATGGTGTTGATGAAGATATTGATGGACATTGACCCCCTCTCGATGAGAGGATCGTTGGTGATGACGATGGCTTCGATTTCCCCCTCCGGGAGGGAAGTTTCCCCGGCAGAACAGCTCCGCCGGAGCCCTAGATTGGTTCTGCCCACGTTCCGCCTCGAGACGGCGGCGCTTCGTCCCGAAAGCTCTCTTCTTATTTGTTCCAGGTCAAAACCCTCCATATAGCAGAAGATGGGCACCGGAGACCTGCTAGGGGGCCCACAAGCCACTAGGGCGCGCCCTGGGGGGTAGGGCGCGCCCTCCAGGCTTGTGGCTGCCTGGTGGGTCCCCTCTGGTATTTTCTTCGCCCAATATTTTTTATATATTCCAAAATAATTCTCCGTAGATTTTTAGGACTTTTGGAGTTGTGCAGAATAGGTATCTCAGATTTGCTCCTTTTCCAGTCCAGAATTCCAGCTGCCGGCATTCTCCCTCTTCATGTAAACCTTGTAAAATAAGAGAGAAAAGGCATAAGTATTGCACCATAATGTGTATTAACAGCCCATAATGCAATAAATATCGATATAAAAGCATGATGCAAAATGGACGTATCAACTCCCCCAAGCTTAGACCTCGCTTGTCCTCAAGCGAAAGCCGAAATTGATAAATATGCCCACATGTTTAGAGATAGAGGTGTCGATAAAATAAAATGCGGACATGAAGGCATCATGATTATCTTAAGAACAGCAACATAAATTTGTATATAATTTCTTATGCTAAAGTGACAATTCATTCACAAGGTAATGTATGAATCAAGAACTCTATTGAGAACCAACAAACTATGATCTCAGTCATTGAAGCAATTCCAATTTATCAGAACATCGGAAAGAGTCAATATAAGAGCTTGTAAAGCAAATCCACATACTCAATCATCTTTTAGTCTTTCATAATTGCTAACACTCACGCGGTGCCTATGAGGTCAAAGCTTCAATCGGACACGGAGAAAGATAGGGTCTTATAGTTTTTCCTCCCAACTATTTACCTCAAGGGTAATGTCAACAGAAATAACTCATGCTCACCCACATCCGAGTGGATATATGTGTCTAGATCGTTCCCCAACACTTGACGCTTGCCAAGAGATAAAGGTAAGTACTAGAAAATAAAGGCGAAATAAAGGAAGCAGTGATGATCACCACGACTCTTGCATAAAGGTAAGTACGAGAAAATAAAAGTAACAGATAGGCCCTTCGCAGAGGGAAGCAGAGGTTATCATGCGCTTTTATAGTTGGATAAGCAATCCCTTAATGCAACATAACGTCACTTTATATTGCCCCTTGTGATAAAGAACTTTATTATGCAGTCTGTCACTTTTATTTCTTCCGTATCACAAGTTCGTATAAAGTTTATTTTCCTCACACTAATAGATCACACATATTTAGAGAGAAATTTTTATTGCTTGCACCGATGACAACTTACTTGAAGGATCTTACTCAATCCATAGGTAGGTATGGTGGACTCTCATGGCAAAACTGGGTTAAGGGTGTTTGGATGCACAAGTAGTATCTCTACTTGGTGCGGAAGTTTTGGCTGATATGGGGTGGAAGCAAGCATCACATGTTGAAGGATCTATAACCATATAACTTCTATTCGGAAATAAGCAAACATAACCCATTATGTTGTCTTCCTTGTCCAACATCAACTTTTTAGCATATAATATTTTAATGAGTGCTCACAATCATAAAAGATGTCCAAGATAATATATTTACATGTGAACCTCTCTTTCTTTATTACTTCCTTTTAATTGCAACAATGACCAATAGCTATGTTTGTCAACTCACAACAAATTTCAATCGACATACTTATTATATGTGAAGTCATCACCCCCCATAAGATCATCATATATACTCTTTGCTTTTATTCTATACTTCTTTCTATTTCTTTTTCTCAAGATCATAGCAAGCAAGCAAAGCCCTCAACTCAAAACTACTCTTTATTATAACTCTCGGACTTGCTTACATAGGGGGAACATAAAGCAAGACTCAAAACTAGATCACACTAAAAACTTTATTCTACTAGATCAAGATATAGCCAAAAGGATCGAACTAAGAAAAAAAATGATAAAAATAAAAGATGTGATGGTGATACGATACCGGGGCACCTCCCCCAAGCTTGGCACAAGCCAAGGGGAGTGCCCATACCCATGTGATTATTTGTCTTCCTTCGGAGGTGGTGGTGTTGGAGTTGGATCTTTAAGCTTGTTCAGTTTCAACTTAAGCATAAAATTTTGTTCCCTCAGATTGTCCACTTTCTGCTCGAGCTTCAATATCCTTTGACATAATTCTTGCTTGCTCTCCTACAGAAAACGAGAAGGGATAAATAGAGCCTTGGGTTTTCTCCTTGTGTTTGGGAGGTTGGATTTCCTGAACTCCACGTGCATATCTCCTGGTTGAGGCAAGGGGATCTCCTCTTCATCCGTGCTTTCTTCCTCGTACTTGCCTTCTTGTTCCTCCTCCGAGAACAATCCATAAGGATCTAAGTCCCCATAGAGCTTGGGATTGGCAAGATAATGCGATATATAGATCTCCCCATCTGAATCTTGGGACGACATATTGCTCTAAATCTGCTGCAAAAATAGCTCAAAACGAAAACAGGAGGTAATGTCGTGATACAAAGGTCAAAACCTTCGGGAGATTATATAATGAATTTTTACCGACCCGAAGGAGTATACCACAAGAAAACGGAGTCCAGATGGTACACGGGGTAGCCACAAGCCACTAGGGCGCGCTCAGGGGGGTAGGGCGCGCCCTCCTGGCTTGTCGCCTCCTCGTGCACTTTTCGGACCTTTAAATTTTCCTAATTTTTTAAATATTCCAAAACGGAGAAAAATTGCTATTGGAAAAGTTTTGGAGTCGGTTTGCTTACCGTACCACATACCTATTCCTTTTTAGAGTCTGAAACGTTCTGGTAGGTCTCCCTAATGTACTCCTCTGGAGTTATGGTATTGATAATATTGGTTTCAACATTTATGGGAGTACCTGAGATATAATGTTTGATTCTTTGCCCGTTTACCACCTTCGGGTTAGTGCCTTCGGCGTTGTTGATCTTGATGGCACCGGAATGATATACTTCCTCGATAATGTAAGGCCCTTCCCATTTAGGGAGAAGCTTTCCTGCAAAAAATCTTAAACGAGAATTGTATAGCAAAACATGATCACCTACATTGAACTCACGCTTTTGTATCCTTCTATCATGCCATCTCTTAACCTTTTCTTTAAACAACTTGGCATTCTCATAGGCCTGGGTTCTCCATTCATCGAGTGAGCTAATGTCAAATAACCTCTTCTCACCAGCAAGTTTGAAATCATAGTTGAGCTCTTTAATTGCCCAATAAGTTTTATGTTCTAGTTCGAGAGGTAAGTGACATGCTTTACCATAAACCATTTTATACGGAGACATACCCATAGGGTTTTTGTAAGCAGTTCTATAAGCCCATAATGCATCATCAAGTTTCTTTGACCAATTCTTTCTGGCTCTATTAACAGTCTTCTGCAAGATCAATTTAATTTCTCTATTGCTCAATTCTACTTGACCACTAGACTAAGGATGATATGGAGATGCAATTCTATGATTAACATCATACTTAGCAAGCAATTTACGGAAAGCACCATGAATAAAGTGTGAACCACCATCAGTCATTAAATATCTAGGGACTCCAAATCTAGGGAAAATAACTTCCTTAAGCATTTTAATAGAAGTGTTATGATCAGCGCTACTAGTTGGAATAGCTTCTACCCACTTAGTAACATAATCAACAGCAACAAGAATATGAGTATACCCGTTGGACCTTGGAAAAGGTCCCATATAATCAAAACCCCAAACATCAAATGGTTCAATAACAAGAGAGTAATTCATAGGCATTTCCTGACATCTACTAATATTACCGATTCTTTGACATTCATCACAAGACAAGACAAACTTACGAGCATCCTTGAAGAGAGTAGGCCAATAAAAACCAGATTGTAATACCTTGTGTGCAGTTCTATCTCCAGCGTGGTGTCCCCCATAGGCCTCGGAGTGACACTTGCGTAGGATCTGTTCCTGTTCATGCTCAGGTACACAACGTCTAATAATACCATCTACTCCTTCTTTATAAAGGTGTGGATCATCCCAAAAGTAATGTCTTAAATCATAGAAGAATTTTTTCTTTTGTTGGTATGTGAAACTAGACGGTATAAATTTAGCAACAATGTAATTAGCATAATCAGCATACCATGGAGCATTACGCGAGGCATTTATGACAGCTAATTGTTCATCAGGAAAGCTATCATCAATAGGTAGTGGGTCATCAAGAACATTCTCCAACTTAGACAAGTTATCTGCTACGAGGTTATCAGCACCCTTTCTATCAATAATATGCAAGTTAAATTCTTGTAGCATAAGAACCCATCTAATAAGTCTAGGTTTAGCATCTTTCTTTTCCATAAGGTACTTAATAGCAGCATGATCGGTGTGAACAGTTACTTTAGAATCAACAATATAAGGTCTGAACTTATCACAAGCAAACACAACCGCTAAAAATTCCTTTTCAGTGGTAGCATAATTTCTTTGAGCACTGTCTAGAGTTTTACTAGCATAATGGATAACATTTAATTTCTTATCAACCCTTTGTCCTAGCACAGCACCAACAACATAATCACTAGCATCACACATAATTTCAAAGGGTAGGTTCCAATCAGGTGGTTGGACAACAGGTGCGGAAATCAAGGCATTCTTAAGAATTTCAAATGCTTCTACACAATCATCATAAAAAACGAATGGAACATCTTTTTGCAAAAGATTAGTGAGAGGCCTAGAAATCTTAGAGAAGTCTTTAATAAACCTTCTATAGAAACCAGCTTGACCAAGGAAACTTCTTATACCTCTGATATCCGTAGGACATGGCATTTTTTCAATAGCATCAACTTTAGGTTTATCAACTTCAATACCTCTTTCGGAGATTTTGTGCCCCAAGACAATGCCCTCATTAACCATAAAGTGGCACTTCTCCCAATTCAAGACAAGATTAGTTTCTTCACATCTCTGCAAAACTCGATCAAGGTTGCTCAAGCAATCATCAAAAGAAGTTCCGTAAACAGAGAAATCATCCATGAAAACCTCAACAATCTTTTCACAAAAGTCAGAGAATATAGCTAGCATACATCTTTGAAAGGTAGTAGGTGCATTGCATAAACCAAAAGGCATACGTCTATAGGCAAAGGTACCGAAAGGACAAGTAAAAGTGGTCTTTTCTTGATCCTCTTTTGACACAGGTATTTGAGAGAAACCAGAATAACCATCTAGAAAGCAAAAATGTGTGTGTTTGGATAATCTTTCTAGAATTTGATCAACAAAAGGTAGAGGGTAATGATCTTTTCTAGTAGCTTTATTTAATTTCTTAAAATCAATTACCATTCTATAACCTGTAACAATTCTTTGCGAGATCAATTCATTTTTATCATTAGGAACAAGGGTAATACCTCATTTCTTAGGAACACAATGAACGGGGCTAACCCATCTACTATCAGCAACAGGATAAATTATACCTGCCTCCAGAAGCTTTAGTATTTCATTTCTTACCACTTCTTTCATTTTAGGATTTAACCGTCGTTGGTGATCAACAACTGGTTTAGCATCAGGCTCCATATTAATTTTATGCTGACATAGAGTGGGACTAATGCCCTTAAGATCATCAAGAGTATATCCAATACCAGCACGGTGCTTCCTCCGAGTTTTCAATAATCTCTTTTCTTCATGCTCTGAAAGGTTAGCACTAATAATAACAGGATATATCTCCTTTTCATCAAGATAAGCATATTTCAGAGTATCAGGTAATTGTTTAAGATCAAACACGGGATCACCCTTGGGTGGAGGAGGATCCCCAAGTATTTCAACAGGCAAATTGTGTTTCAAAATAGGCTGTTGATCAAAGAAAATCCTATCTATTTCATTCCTTTCATTCAAATACATATCGTTTTCATGGTCTAGCAAAAAATGTTCTAAAGGATCAGTAGGAGGCACAGCAATAGAAGCAAGACCAGTAATTTCATCCTTACTAGGCAATTCCTTATCATGGGGTTGTCTACGAAATTTAGAGAAATTGAACTCATGAGACACATCCCCAAAACTTACAGTAACAGTTTCTTTCTCACAATCAATCACAGCATTAACAGTATTCAAGAAGGGTCTACCAAATATAATGGGACAAAAATCATCTTGTGGGGAACCAAGAACAAGAAAATCAGTAGGATACTTTATTTTCCCACACAAGACTTCAACATCTCTAACAATCCCAATTGGTGCAATAGTATCTCTATTAGCCAGCTTAATGGTAACATCAATTTCCTCTAATTCAACTGGTGCAATATCATTCATAATTTCTTGATATAAGGTGAAGGGAATTGCACTCACACTAGCACCCACATCACATAAGCCATGATAACAATGATCTCCTATTTTAACAGAAACAACAGGCATGCCAACAACAGGTCTATGTTTATCTTTAGCATCAGGTCTAGCAATTCTAGCAGCTTCATCACATAAATGAATAACATGCCCATCAATATTATCAACCAAGAGATCTTTAACCATAGCAATACTAGGTTCAACTTTAATTTATTCAGGGGGCATAGGTGTTCTAGTACAACTCTTACGAACCACAGTTGAAGCTTTAGCATGATCCTTTATCCTAACAGGGAAAGGTGGTTTCTCAATATAAGCGGTAGGAACAACAGGATCAACATTATAAGTAATGGTTTTTTCTTCAACTTTAATAGGTTCAACTACTTTCACTTCAATGGGAGGATGATATTTAAACCACTTCTCCTTAGGGAGATCGACATGAGCAGCAAAAGATTCACAGAAAGAAGCTACTATCTCAGAGTCAAGTCCATATTTAGTGCTAAATTCATGAAAAGCATCGGTGTCTATAAAGGATTTAACACAATCAAACGTAAGGTTTATACCTGACTCATTACCTTCGTCGAGTTCCCAATCTTCAAAGTTGCGTTTAATTCTTTCCAATAAGTCCCATTTGAATCCAATATCTTTCTTCATAAAGGAACCACCACAAGAAGTATCGAGCATGGATTGATTATTACGAGAAAGCCGAGCATAAAAATTCTGAATAATAATTTCTCTTGGGAGCTCACTATTGGGGCATGAATATAACATTGACTTAAGCCTCCCCCAAGCTTGAGCGATTCTTTCTCCTTCACGAGGCCAAAAATTGTAAATATAATTCCGATCACGATGAACCAGATGCATAGGATAAAACTTCTGATGAAATTCCAATTTCAATCGGTTGTAGTTCCATGATCCAATATCATCACATAGCCTATACCATGTCAATGCCTTCTCCTTCAAAGATAAAGGAAAGACCTTCTTCTTGACATCATCCTCGGGCAAACCTGCAAGCTTAAATAATCCACAAACTTCATCCACATAGATTAGATGCAAATCAGGATGTAGTGTTCCATCTCCTGCATAAGGATTAGCTAGCAGTTTCTCTATCATACCCGAAGGAATTTCATAATAAATATTTTCAGTAGGTGCAGCAGAATGAGGAGCAACTCTTTGTGTTTCCGGTCGAGGTGAAGACACCCCGAACAAGCCCCTCAAAGGATTATTTTCCATAGTAACAAGTGACAGTAAATTTCAGCACACTATATAAATTTTTCCTTACCAAGTTCCACTCACCAAAGGCGCTTCACTCCCCGGCAACGGCACCAGAAAAGAGTCTTGATGACCCACAAGTATAGGGGATCTATCGTAGTCCTTTCTATAAGTAAGAGTGTCGAACCCAACGAGGAGCAGAAGGAAATGACAAGCGGCTTTCAGTAAGGTACTCTCTGCAAGCACTGAAATTGTCGGTAACAGATAGTTTTGTGATAAGATAACTCGTAACGGGTAGCAAGTAACAAGTGTAACAAAGGTGCAGCAAGGTGGCCCAATCCTTTTTATAGCAAAGGACAAGCCTGGACAAACTCTTATATAAAGCAAAGCGCTCCCGAGGACACATGGGAATTTCTGTCAAGCTAGTTTTCATCATGCTCATATGATTCGCGTTCGGTACTTTGATAATTTGATATGTGGGTGGACCGGTGCTTGGATGCTGCCCTTACTTGGACAAGCCTCCGACTTATGATTAACCCCTCTCGCAGGCATCTGCAACTACGAAAGAAGAATTAAGATAAATCTAACCATAGCATGAAACATGTGGATCCAAATCAGCCCCTTATGAAGCAACGCATAAACTAGGGTTTAAGCTTCTGTCACTCTAGCAACCCATCATCTACTTATTACTTCCCAATGCCTTCCTCTAGGCCCAAACAATGGTGAAGTGTCATGTAGTCGACGTTCACATAACACCACTAGAGGGGAGACAACATACATCTCATCAAAATATCGAACGAATGCCAAATTCACATGATTACTTATAACAAGACTTATCCCATGTCCTCAGGAACAAACGTAACTACTCACAAAGCATATTAATGTTCATGATCAGAGGAGTATTAATTATCATTAAGGATCTGAACATATGATCTTCCACCAAGTAAACCAACTAGCATCAACTACAAGGAGTAATCAACACTACTAGCAACCCACAGGTACCAATCTGAGGTTTTGAGACAAAGATCGGATACAAGAGATGAACTCGGATTCGGAGAGGAGATGGTGCTGATGAAGATGTTGATGGAGATTGACCCCCTCTCGATGAGAGGATCGTTGGTGATGACGATGGCTTTGATTTCCCCCTCTAGGAGGGCAGTTTCCCCGGCAGAACAGCTCCGCCGGAGCCCTAGATTGGTTCTGCCCAAGTTCCGCCTCGAGACGGCGGCGCTTCATCCCAAAATATCTCTTCTTATTTTTTCCTGGTCAAAACCCTCCATATAGCAGAAGATGGGCACCGGAGACCTGCCAGGGGGCCCACAAGCCACTAGGGCGCGCCCTGGGGGGTAGGGCGCGCCCTCCAGGCTTGTGGCTGCCTGGTGGGTCCCCTCTGGTATTTTCTTCGCCCATTATTTTTTATATATTCCAAAATAATTCTCCGTAGATTTTCAGGACTTTTGGAGTTGTGCAGAATAGGTATCTCAGATTTGCTCCTTTTCCAGTCCAGAATTCCAGCTGCCGGCATTCTCCCTCTTCATGTAAACCTTGTAAAATAAGAGAGAAAAGGCATAAGTATTGCACCGTAATGTGTATTAACAGCCCATAATGCAATAAATATCGATATAAAAGCATGATGCAAAATGGACGTATCATGGCTACATAGCTGTAACAGCCCAGAACCGACGCTCCAGAAGATTCCCGATTTATTCCGTTCTCGTCATGTGATTTGTTTGTTTGTTGCATTCATCATTGCATCATCTGCATCATCTGCATAGCATCGTCACTCATTTTTGAAAACTTGCATCCGTTCATAGTTGTCGGTTCTCTGCGTTCGTGTCGTCGACAGTTTCGAGACCAACCACACATGCACGCGCCCGCGACATCGTTAAAAAAATGTTTTAAAAGGCGCACGAAAAATATTCTTGGATTGGGTCGAAACTTGGCGTGCGGTCTTGTTATATTGTAGGTAGACCGCTTGCCAAATTTCATTGCAATCGGAGGTCGTTTAATACCCGAACGGTCGACCATAGCGGCACTATAGTCGGTAAAATCGTAGATGTGTTTCGATTTTCAGAACCGATGACGGGCTGCCCGCTTTTCGTCTCTTCTATGCCTAGCCCTTCTACACAGTGCACGGACCCCTCGCGTGTGCCAGAAAACTCCTCCGGACCCAAAGTAGAGGGTCGTGACCGTTGGATCCAGATCAACCCCTTGACACCCCAAACATCTGCGTTTTCTTATTTGGACTCTCCTAGCCTTTTACCTCCTTCGTCCGATCAAATCGGAGGGGCCAAATAACCCCTAGCCTAATCCCACGTTGGTATAAAACAGTCCAACCCTAATTTCTAGGCTTCCTATCCCATCCATCCATTCGTCCCCGCCGCCGCCACACGCCTCGTTTTCCCCACCGGACCAACCAGAGCCCCAACGCCAGATCCAACATTGCAGCCGCCTCCTCCTACCTCACGTCATCCACGAGCGCACGAGCACGAGCTCAAGTGCCTCCTCTTGTGTTCCTGGACGCGTCTGTCTTTCGCAGGGACGTGCGTCCGTCGCACTTCTGCCCAGCGCTGGCTCGCGCCTGCGCCAAGGAACCCGACACCTCCTGCCGTGGGGCAAGCCACGACGGAGCTCCGCCGCACCACCCCGATGGAGATGCGTCGCCGTTCCCTTCCTGTCCCCCACTTTTTTTTCTCTTCTTCAACTCACCTCGAGCTCCTTCTCTCTGTTTGTTCAGGTAGGAGCACCATGGCACCCGAGGACCTTCCCAGCCGTCTCGCCGGTGACCAGCGCCGCCCTGCGCCGGCGAAGCATCATCATGCTCCTCCCCCCATTTCCCCATTGAGCGCTGGGACGACCAGCAGCAGCTCCAGCCCCGCATCGCGCATGCCTCCTCTGCGCATGTTCGAATGCAGCCGCAGCCCAGACGCCCCAAGGCCGAGCACCGCATGCCCAGACCGCAGCAGCACCGCATCGCCGGCCTCTCGTCGCTGGTGAGGTGAGCTAGCCCCTTTGACCTGCGCTCCTCTGCTTCCTCCCCTTCTTCTCCCTCTCTCTGACCTGTCTTTCTCTCTCGTTTGGGCACAGGTGACGCCATGGATGCCCGAAGGAGTTCTGCCGCCATGGAACCTCCACAACCTCGCAAAGCCCCGATCCGGTTGGCCACCGACCGGATTCGTCGGATCTCGTCGACCCCAACCCATTCCCGACCTCCCTCGCCCATTCCTAGCATCACCATCGCCATGGATGCCGGCCTCGTAGTTTCCCCGATGTGAGCAAGTCCCCCCGTAGCTGAAGCTTGGTTCTTTCTCTAGATCCATTCTGGCATCTAGGCGTTATATATAATCGCGACTACTACTTTGCCGAGCACAATAGTAGCTGAGTTGGCTAGCGCAGCAACTCTTGATCCAAGGGGTCCTGGGTTCGAGTCCATGGCCCCCCAATATTTTTGCCATGTTTTTTTCCCCTTTTGCACACACACACACGCTATTCTTGTTGGGCCACACCTCAGCAGCAGATTCAGCCCATAATCGTTTTTTTAATTCTGCTATGTGATTTTAACTTATTCATGGGCATGCATATTTCAGGAAAAACCCTTGTTTTTGCATTGCTCATAAATAATTAAGCGTGCATCATATGAAAAAAGTATAGATATGTAAAATGTGTAGAAATTTGTGTAGTTTAATAATATCCAACTTTCACATATGTTAAAATGTTTAAACCTGCTGTTTGTTTAAATTTGCGTTAATGCCATGCTAGAACGGTTTGTCTCATAACTACAAAACCGTAGCTCCGATACAAATGTTCCACATATGTAACTTGACTAGAATATCGTGTAGAATCTCATGGCACACTTTATTTTCCTGTTTAACAACAATAAAATATGCTTAGGACAGATCTGTACCAAATTTAAAATATGCATATGGGGTTGTTTCGGAAGTGCTATATGTTGCTTTCGGCCTCATTTAAAATGCCTCGATGATGTAGTTGTGTATGCTTCACCTCTTGCCATGATGAACAACATTTAAAATGAATGTTTAGTTAAACAACATCAACCATGTTTCTCATAATATGGAGAATTATTATTTTGTTATATGTATGCCCTCCCTTCTCCATTTAAAATTGTTTTAATTCCATCTTCACCTTAGGCCATGACCACTCATGTTAAACAACATTTAATATTGATGAGTACCTAAACGAGAGTGAACTAAATAATTCGAATGTGGAGTCTCGTCAATATGCAACTTGTTGCATATTCAACTTCACTTAATTTGTAGTGTTTGATTGTTGTGCTTGCCATGCCATGCAT
The DNA here is from genome assembly GCA_039707655.1 of Elymus sibiricus. Taxonomy (NCBI): domain Eukaryota; kingdom Viridiplantae; phylum Streptophyta; class Magnoliopsida; order Poales; family Poaceae; genus Elymus; species Elymus sibiricus. The sequence continues at coordinate 158,205,341 of CM077673.1, forward strand.
AATTAAACCGGACATGCATCATATTTGTTTGCACATCTTGTCATGCATGTCTTGTGGTGTTTATTACGTGTTGATTGTTGTTTCCGGATTGCTTCTTCTCGATAGAGTTCCAAAAGCATTCGGAGTGTGAGGATTCGTTCGACTACGTTGGCTCGTCTTCTTCATGGACTCGATCTTCTTCCAAGTGGGATCTCAGGCAAGATGATCATTTCCCTCGATACCATTACTATCATTGCCATGCTAGATGTCTCGTTTCTATCGCTGTCTCGCTACCTAACACTTGTTTGTCAAGCCTCCCAAATGCCATGAAAAGCCTCTAACCCTCCACATCCCAGCAAACATTGTTTGTCTATGTTACCGCTTGCTCAGCCTTTCTTATAGCGTTGCTAGTTGCAGGTGCAAATTGGTTCCGTGTGCCAACATGGATGTTTTTGATGTATCACAATATCATTGCTCTTTAATTTAATGCACATATATACTTGGTAAAGGGTGGAAGGCTTGGCCTTTTTCTCAGTGTTTTTTCCACTCTTGCCGCCCTAGTTACTTGTGAACCGGTGTTATGTTCCATATTGAGCGCTCCTAACATGCTCGGGGTAGTTATGGGGACCCCCTTGATTTTTGTTTTAGGATAAAACTTGTCTGGCAAGGCCCAACTTTGGTACTACATTTGCCCAACATAATAATTCTAATAATTAACTTGACGCATAGGGAGTTAGCGCTACCCGAGGTTCGTTATCCAACTTAATACAGGGCGGCCAGTGCTGCTGGTGCTGGTCCAAAACTAGAGCACTGTGCGGGGCCACCCCGGGGCAACTCGGGGGATTTCTATCAGGCCACTGTACGCGTCGCTTATCCGCCGTGTCCTGAGAACGAGATACGCGGCTCCTATCGGGATCGTCGACATGTCGGGAGGCCTTGCTGGATTTTTTTTACCTTTCTTGAACGTCTTGTGCGCGGGATTTCGATGACACTTCGGGCTATCTCGAGATTTGCCATCGAGATTCCGCAAATACTACGGGTGATTCTGCGGTTGAGGAATTCCAACGCGGCGTGTGGTTAGTTTGTGATGGATGAGTTGGAGCACCCCTGCAGGGTTAAATCTTTCGGAAAGCCGTGCCCGCGGTTAAGTGGCAACTTGGAAACTTTGTTTAACACCCGGTCATAGCAAACTTGAAGTAAACCCAAATAAAATACACCAACCGTGTGTGTAACCGTGACTGTCTCTTCTCGTGAGTCCTTATCCGAGAGAGAACACGGTGGGGTTATGTTTGACGTATGTAGGTGTTCAGGATCTCTTAGAGATCATTAATAGTTCACGTCCGTTTATTCGACCATCATCCCCCTTTATTCTTGTACTCGTAAGTTAGCCACTCAAATAAATGCTTAGTGCTTGTTGTAGCCTCACCACTTAACCATACCTCACCCATTAAGCTTTAATAGTCTTGATACCCTTGGAAATGAGATTGCTGAGTCCTTGTGGCTCACAGATTACTACAACAACAATTGCAGGTACAGGTAATGCGATGATTTGACTTGAGCGCGATGCTTGTTTGAATTGGAGTTCTTCTTCTTCTTCTTCTTCTTCTTCTTCTTCTTCATCGATCTAGGATGGGTTCCAGGCGGCAGCCTGGGATAGCAAGGATGGATGTCATTTTATCGTTTGTTTTCGTCTGTAGTCGGACCCTGCTCTTCTGTATGATGTTTGGATATGTTGTTGTATTGATGTGATATTGATTTAGCTTGTCGAGAGTGTAAGCCAATTCCATATACTCATCTCTTCTTTACATGTACTTGTAATGATATCCATTCTTGCGAAACGACGAGATGCGCTTCTATCCCTGTCGAGGCCCTCGTGCCAAAATAAGGATAGGATCGCATCTTGGGCGTGACAAGTTGGTATCAGAGCCTGTACCGACCTAGGAGCCCCCTTGATTGATTGAACTTGGCCGAGTCGAGTCTAGTAAAAAAACTATTTTGAGTCTAGTTATATCGGAGAGTAGGTTTCTTTTACTCCTCTTCTATGCTCTGGTGAGGTATTCGACTTAGGAATTTTGATTCTACTCCTCTTCTCGCTCAAATTTTTTTTAGGATCACGCGGGTATTTTGGAAACTATATAATGCCGATGTGAAGGAATTCTGTCTTGGTGCCTCCTGTTATCGAGGAGTAGAGCTCTGAGGGATTTTTGCACATCGTTATCATTCAGTTTCCTTAGTATCTCAGGACGGTGGATGTTCGAAATTGCTTCAATACTTTTCACGGTGAGATAAGTTTGGAGTCACCCAGTACTGGGGAGAGCGTCCAGGTTACTGCCATGTTTAGTATCATTGTGATTACGAGTGTCTGAGGTTGACGAGTTTGCGGAGTTTCTTGGATTATGGTGTGGAAGGTTGCGGGTGCAGTTGTAGCTGATTACCTTGGGTACGTTCCTGGGTCCGCAACCCGAATCGCATAAACAAGAAAGACTTCGGAAATTCTTAGGTGGGAATTCAAGTAGTTACCTAGGATTATCCTTCCAATGAATGCATGGTGGGTTATGTATTTGTTTCCGGCTTAATTCTCAAGCCTCATCCTTTTTTTGTTGGAGTATGGTAATTCGAGTTGCTTCGATGTCAAGTGGTGAATTCATATCTTTCCTAACCGGTGTGTTTCTCATCAAGTTAATTCAATCCTTTCCAATATTCGCAAGATCAATCCTCATATTTCTTTCCGGAGTTCGTCTCATCGGTATCAAGTTGTCTTTGTTTTTTCCCGCCCTCCCGCCCTTTTTCTTCAACAATTAAATTCTCATTCGAGTGCCTTTTCTATTCATTTGGTGCTTCCGCAATCTTCTCTTCTGTGATGTATCCGGTGATTCGTTGTGAAGATCCCAAGTGCTCAAGTTCATCATTTCTTAGTCTTCATCTTTGTTTTCTTGTCCGGTGGGTTCAATTCAAGATTTCAATGTTCATCATATCATTTTCATCCGTTAAATGCTTTTCCATGTGGAAATTATTTTCCATGTATCTCTTCTTTTCAACCTCTCTATTCTATCCGGAGTGCTGAATAGATCTCAGAAGTCTTGTGTTTTCATTCAAAATCCTTTCAATTGTTTCAATGTTCTCACCTCATCAAGTTTTCAATTGTACCGGTGCAATCTCTCTTCATAAGCAATCTTTTCAATGGTGATCTCTTTGAGTAGGCTCATAACCCACATGTTTTTCCCCAGGATCTTACCTGGCTCTTCTAATCTTTCCGGAGATGTCCTCAAGTTCTTTTCAAATATGACGTAAGAATGATTCTCATCAGTCGTATGTCTTTCCCAAGATCGCATCAAATTATTTCATCATTGGCTCAACCTTTCCTCGTTCATTGTTCCGGAGTGTCTCAATAATTCATGGTGCGGTTTCTCGTCATCATTCTCAGCGTTGAAGACCGAAGGAGAGTTTCTCTTAAATCTTCTCCGTTCTTCTGAAGACTTGTCTTGTCAGCTTGTTGTGATCCTCTTAAATTGTTTTTGATCGTCAAAAATTCCTTCCTTATCTATCTGGAGCATTTCAGAGTTGTTTTCATTTCTCGATCCTCCGAAGGCCATCATTTCAGAAGATTTCTTCATTCTTAGCTTTCAACTTCGTTCTCCAATTCTTCTCAATTGTTGTCTCTTCGTTTGTATCTCAGTTATTCCGGGGCTTCGTTCTAGTTTTCTATTAGGTGGATCGTGCTCTCTTCATACTCATGTATTATCATTCATTTGTATTATCCTCATTCGATTTCAATTATTACCGGTAGTTCGTTCAAGAATTCTTCAAGTTTGTGCTCATATCTCTCTTCAATCATTTCAAGAAGAATAAGTGGTATGCTAAATCCGTTGCTTGTCATCAATTTAACTTGATGAAGGATAGGCATAACATAATTCTTATTCTTGTTCATCCAAGTGATTTCAATCCTTCTTCGAGAGGTTGGTCATGATATCAATTCCTTATCCCAAGTGCTCATCGTTTCTTTTCCGGAGTCCCAAGTTTTCTCAAGTATCTCATCGTGAAGTCCCATCTAAATGATTGCAAGGCCTTAATCCTGTTCTTTTCCAACCTTCAATTCTTGTCTATCATCATTTCTTTTCCGGTGTTCTTCCAAGAGGTTCTTCATGGTAGCTCTTCAAGGATTTAATTCCTTCTCAAAGTGTTCTTCAAGATTCTTGTTGGAGAGGCTCAAGTATCATTCGTCTTCATTCCAAAGTGCAATTCATTCTGTCTTATCTTTTGAGATGGTGTTATAGCATTCTTGATTCATGAGGAGTCTCGAAGAGAATTTATCAAGAATAAGATATTTAAAACCATCATGTCTTCCTTGGAGTTATCTTGGATTGGATGTCACCTAAAGCGTTTTCCTAAGGATTGTGGCTATTATGGTGATTATCATGATCCAAGTTCTCTATGTATCCTTTTGGCGTAAGAAGTTTTGCATGTCTTGTTGCTCCCAAGCTATCAATTGTTTTCCATTTGTGGCCGGTTGCCACCTCTTAACGTTGGGATGTTTTCCATAAGCCCAGAACAAGCTTGTTCTTTTCCCTTGTTCTTTTTTCTAACAACTCCGTTCAATCCTTCCTTCTAAGGATGCTTTTCAAATTCAATTGTGGTAGAAGTTGTCATTTTCTTCTCCGTTCTCTTCTCTCCAGCGATCTAGCTCCTATTCTTTTGTTTCGGAGGCATTGTGATGTTGCCCCCTTCAATCTATCATCTCGTTTTGTCAAGATCATGTTCTTTCCTTGCTTATCAATCTAACCAGAGTGTTGTGTTCTCTTTTCAAGTTCTCCCATCTTATCAAGTTTTGCCTCTCTATCCTACCGAAGTGCTGCCGAAATTTCTTTTGAATTCTTGCTTGTTTCTCATGTCATTCTTCATCTCTTTGCTTCCTTCAAGATTTGTTGGTTTCGCTCATTTGTCAAAGAAGCAACTAAGTTACCTCTTCTCTTTCTCTTCCCCTTCTCATTCTAAGATCTCGGGTCGAGGTCTCTTGTAAGTGGAGAAGAGTTGTAACAGCCCGAAACCAACGCTCCAGAAGATTCCTGATTTATTCCGTTCTCGTCGTGTGATTCGTTTCTTTGTTGCATTCATCATTGCATCATCCGCATCATCTGCATATCATCGTCACTCGTTTTTGAAAACTTGCATCCGTTCATAGTTGTCGGTTCTCTCCGTTCGTGTCGTCAACCGTTTCGATACCAACCACACATGCACGCGCCAGCGACTTCGTTAAAAAAATGTTTTAAAAGGCGCACGAAAAATATTCTCAGATTTGGTCGAAACTTGGCGTGCGGTCTTGTTATATTGTAGGTAGACCGCCTGCCAAATTTCGTCGCAATCGGAGGTCGTTTGATACCCGAACGGTCGACTGTAGCGGCACTATAGTCGGTCAAATCGTAGACGTGTTTCGATTTTCACCGATGACGGGTTGCTCGCTTTTCGTCTCTTCTATGCCTAGCCCTTCTACACAGTGCACGGACCCCTCGCGTGTGCCCGAAAACTCCTCCGGACCCAAAGTAGACGGTCGTGACCGTTGGATCCAGATCAACCCCTTGACACCCCAAACATCTGCGTTTTCTTATTTGGACACTCCTAACCTTTTACCTCCATCGTCCGATCAAATCGGAGGGTCCAAATAACCCCTAGCCTAATCCCACGTTGCTATAAAACAGTCCAACCCTAATTTCTAGGCTTCCTGTCCCATCCATCCATTCGTCCCCGCCGCCGCCACACGCCTCGTTTTCCCCACCGGACCAACCAGAGCCCCAACCGCCAGATCCAACATTGCAGCCGCCTCCTTCTACCTCACGTCGTGCACGAGCGCACGAGCGCACGAGCACGAGCTCAAGTGCCTCCTCTTGTGTTCCTGGACGCGTCCGTCTTCCGCAGGGACTTGCGTCCGTAGCAGCTCTGCCCAGCGCCGGCTCGCGCCTGCGCCAAGGACCCCGACACCTCCTGCCGCGGGGCAAGCCACGCCGGAGCTCCGCTGCACCACCCCGCTGGAGATGCGTCGCCGTTCCCTTCCTGTCCCCCACTTTTTTCTCTCTTCTTCAACTCACCTCGAGCTCCTTCTCTCTGTTTGTTCGGGCAGGAGCACCATGGCGCCCGAGGACCTTCCCAGCCATCTCGTCGGTGACCAGCGCCGCCCTGCGCCGGCGAAGCATCATCATGCTCCTCCGCCCGTTTCCCCGTTGAGCGCGGGGACGACCAGCAGCAGCTCCAGCCCCGCATCGCGCATGCCTCCTCTGCCCATGTTCGAATGCAGCCGCAGCCCAGACGCCCCAAGGCCGAGCACCGCATGCCCAGACCGCAGCAGCACCGCATCGCCGGCCTCTCGTCGCTGGTGAGGTGAGCCAGCCCCTCTGACCTGCGCTCCTCTGCTTCCTCCCCTTCTTCTCCCTCTCTCTGACCTGTCTTTCTCTCTCGTTTGGGCACAGGTGACGCCATGGATGCCCGAAGGAGTTCTGCCACCATGGAACCTCCACGACCTCGCAAAGCCCCGATCCGGTTGGCCACCGACCGGATTCGTCCGATCCCGTCGACCCCAACCCATTCCCGACCTCCCTCGCCCGTTCCTAGCATCGCCATCGCCATGGATGCCGGCCTCGCAGTTTCCCCGATGTGAGCAAGTCCCCCCGTAGCTGAAGCTTGGTTCTTTCTCTTGATCCGTTCTGGCATTTAGGCGTTATATATAATCGCGACTACTACTTTGCCGAGCACACTAGTAGCTCAGTTGGCTAGCGCAGCAACTCTTGATCCAAGGGGTCCTGGGTTCGAGTCCATGGCTCCCCAATATTTTTGCCATGTTTTTTCCCCTTTTGCACACACACACACACACTATTCTTGTTGGGCCACACCTCAGCAGCAGATTCAGCCCATAATCGTTTTTTTAATTCTGCTATGTGATTTTAACTTATTCATGGACATGCATATTTCGGGAAAAACCCTTGTTTTTGCATTGCTCATAAATAATTAAGCGTGCATCATATGAAAAAAGTATAGATATGTAAAATGTGTAGAATTTTGTGTAGTTTAATAATATCCAACTTTCACACATGTTTAAATTGTTTAAACCTGCTGTTTGTTTAAATTTGCGTTAATGCCATGCTAGAACGGTTTGTCTCATAACTACAAAACCGTAGCTCCGATAAAAATGTTCCACATATGTAACTTGACTAGAATATCGTGTAGAATCTCATGGCACACCTTATTTTCCTGTTTAACAACAATAAAATATGCTTAGGACAGATCTGTACCAAATTTAAAATTTGCATATGGGGTTGTTTCCGAAGTGCTATATGTTGCATTCGGCCTAATTTAAAATGCCTCGATGATGTAGTTGTCTATGCTTCACCTCTTGCCATGATGAACAACATTTAAAATGAATGTTTACTTAAACAACATCAACCATGTTTCTCATAATATGGAGAATTATTATTTTGTTATATGTATGCCCTCCCTTCTCCATTTAAAATTGCTTTAATTCCATCTTCACGTTATGCCATGACCACTCATGTTAAAGAACAGTTAATATTGATGAGTACCTAAACGAGAGTGAACTAAATAATTCGAATGTGGAGTCTCGTCAATATGCAACGAGTTGCATATTGAACTTCACTTAATTTGTAGTGTTTGATTGTTGTGCTTGCCATGCCATGCATAATTAAACCGGACATGCATCATATTTTTTTGCGCATCTTGTCATGCATATCTTGTGGTGTTTATTATGTGTTGATTGTTGTTTTCGGATTGCTTCTTCTCGATAGAGTTCCGAAAGCGTTCGGAGTGTGAGGATTCGTTCGACTACGTTGGCTCGCCTTCTTCATGGACTCGATCTTCTTCCAAACGGGATCTTAGGCAAGATGATCATTTCCCTGGATACCATTACTATCATTGCCATGCTAGATGTCTCGTTTCTATCGCTGTCTCGCTACCTAACACTTCTTTGTCAAGCCTCCCAAATGCCATGAAAAGCCTCTAACCCTCCACATCCCAGCAAACGTTGTTTGGCTATGTTACCGCTTGCTCAGCCTTTCTTATAGCGTTGCTAGTTGCAGGTGCAAATTGGTTCGATGTGCCAACATGGTTGTTTTTAATATATCACAATATCATTGCTCTTTAATTTAATGCACATAAATACTTGGTAAAGGGTGGAAGGCTTGGCCTTTTGCTCGGTGTTTTATTCCACTTTTGCCGCCCTAGTTACTTGTGAACCGGTGTTATGTTCCATATTGAGCGCTCCTAACATGCTCGGGGTTGTTATGGGGACCCCCTTGATTTTCGTTTTAGGATAAAACTTGTTTGGTAAGGCCCAACTTTGGTACTATATTTGCCCAACATAATAATTCTAATAATTAACTTGACGCATAGGGAGTTAGCGCTACCCGAGGTTCGTTATCCAACTTAATACAGGGGGGCCAGTGCTACTGGGCTGGTCCAAAACTAGAGCACTGTGCGGGGCCACCCCGGGGCAACTCGTGGGATTTCTATCAGGCCACTGTACGCGTCGCTTATCCGCCGTGTCCTGAGAACGAGATACGCGGCTCCTATCGGGATCGTCGACACGTCGGGAGGCCTTGCTGGATTTGTTTTACCTTTCTCAAACGTCTTGTGCGCGGGATTTCGACGACACTTCGGGCTATCTCGAAGTTGAGATTTTCCATCGAGATTCCGCAAACACTACGGGTGATTCCGCGGTTGAGGAATTCCAACGCGGCGTGTGGTTAGTTTGTGATGGATGTGTTGGAGCACCCCTGCAGGGTTAAATCTTTCGGAAAGCCGTGCCCGCGGTTAAGTGGCAACTTGAAAACTTTGTTTAACACCCGGTCATATCAAACTTGAAGTAAACCCAAATAAATTACACCAACCGTGTGCGTAACCGTGACTGTCTCTTCATGTGAGTCCTTATCCGAGAGTGAACACGGTGTGGTTATGTTTGACGTATGTAGGTGTTCATGATCTCTTGACGTTCGTTTATTTGACAATCATCCCCCTTTATTCTCGTACTCGTAAGTTAGCCAGTCCAATAAATGCTTAGTGCTTGCTGCAGCCTCACCACTTAACCATACCTCACCCATTAAGCTTTAATAGTCTTGATACCCTTGGAAATGAGATTGTTGAGTCCCTGTGGCTCACAGATTACTACTACAATAGTTGCAGGTACAAGTAATGCGATGATTTGACATGAGCGCGATGCTTGTTTGAATTGGAGTTCTTCTTCTTCTTCTTCTTCTTCTTCTTCATCGATCTAGGATGGGTTCCAGGCGGCAGCCTGGGATAGCAAGGATGGATGTCATTTTATCGTTTGTTTTCGTCCGTAGTCGGACCCTGCTCTTCTGTATGATGTTTGGATATGTTGTTTTATTGATGTGATATTGATGTAGCTTGTGGCGAGTGTAAGCCAATTCCATATACTCATCTCTTCTTTACATGTACTTGTAATGATATCCATTCCTGCGAAATGACGAGATGCGTTTCTATCCCTGTCAAGGCTCTCGTGCCAAAATAAGGATAGGATCGCATCTTGGGCGTGACAGTAGCCCCTCACCCCTTGGAACCGTCCTTGGTGATCCGGTCGGCCCAACGGCGGCTGAGGTATGCGCGGGGCCGGGCCCTGCCGACGCAGAGCGCAAGGTGTTCAAAATTTTCAAGTTAACCCAATCTTCAACATGTTCCCTTCATGGGGGCTGCTCGTACGTCAAGGGGGACTCCTGAGCATCGCGACTCAGGAGCCTCACTGGCCCCGTAGCCCCTCACCCCTTGGACCGTCCTTGGTGATCCGGTCGGCCCAATGGCGGCTGAGGTATGCGCGGGGCCGGGCCATGCCGACGCAGAGCATCAAAACAAGCAAGAAGGAAACAAGGCGAAGAGAGCAATCACACAGTTCAACAATTATTACAAGCATTAAAAGTTTTCGTGAACACAAACGAGTTTAACGCCTCCACGAGGCACGATGGACATTGCAGGAAAGGAGCAGGGGAGAGGAATCAGGAGGAGCCGCCACCACCACTCGTCCCGTCCTCGGGGAACTCGTCGTCGACATCGCTGGCGTCATCTTCTTCGCCACCAACCCCTGCAGCGTCATAAGGCGGAGGAACGGTGACGCGGGTGAACCTCTTCACCAGCGCCTCCACGTCGCCCTTCACCGCCGCCGCAGCACCGGCGCGGCGCGTGCCTTGCCCACCGAGCCTGCGAGGTGCGATTCGGGCGGGGGCGAGGCCGGCGCTTCAACCGCCTTGCCGACAGGGGCAGGGCGCACCGGAGGAAGCCCCGCTCTGCGCTTCTTGGGGGTCGGCACGCAGGCGGACCGTGTGGCACGAGGAGCCGGTCCTAGCCCCCTGAGGACGTCGGCGGGACCCGAAGAGCCAACAACAGAAGCTTCACTAGCATCGTCGTCGTCCTCAAGGTCACGCAGGAGCGTGCTCTGCGACGGGGGAGACGCCCCTGCCAGGTCGTCGTCGGCTGTCTTCTCCGAATCCTCCCCGCCCGTGGTGTCGCCAGAGGACACCATCACCGGGGATCCAAGACCCTCAGCTGGGGGGGAGCCCCAGTTCATTGAAGACAGGCATCACGACAACCAGATCGGCCCCGTCGTCGCGGCAGTACAGCGGGACGTAGGTGTCGGGGAGATCGCTGGGGTCGCCGTTGAGCAGGGTCGCCATCGCCCTACTCAGTTCCTCCGGGGTTATGTGTGCGGACCGAAGCCTGAGGTTGTCGCCGTTGCCTTGTTAGTCCCACAAGGGCCTAGAGTGGGACTGGAGGGGCGCCAGGCGCTGCGTCAAGAACTCCTTCACTATCATCCCCTCAGTCAGCTTCCTGGCACTGATATCGCGGGAAATCCGCTCCAAGACGGGCCCGACCCGGGGGTCAGAATGCTTCGTGGAGCTCCACGCAGAGGTCTTCTCCGGCAGCCCCTTCGGCAGATCCAACCGGGGGTTGGTGTCTTTGAGGTCCATGAGGACCCAGCGGTGCCTGAAGTTCTCCACCTTCTTCCCAGCCTTTAAGAGCATGTTACCGCTCTGGACCGCGACGAAGGAGATGCACGCCGACCGTTGAGCGCCGTCATGCACGCGCAAGCTGAAGAAATGGCGGAAGAGGGCCACCGAAGGCTTCACGCCCACGAAAGCCTCGCAGTAGAAGGCAAAGACGGACAAGAGCAGGATGGAGTTAGGCTGGAGATGAAGGGCTTGAATCCCGTAGTGGTCGAGAATGGCGGTGAAGAACGCGGAGAAGGGCGGGACGAGCCCGGCGAAGACGCTATGGAGAAAGAAAGGGTAGACCGCCCTGGACAAGCGCTACTTCTCCGAGGAGCCGCCCCATATCAAGGTTCACCCCCGCTCGTTGGTCCCATCCGCAGTCCGTGGGAGCACCGGGACGAGGTCCTCGTCCTTGGCGATGGTGGACCCCGAGAGCGCCGGTGAGATGGGAGCGGAGGCTGAGCTCTGGGCCTCTGGCTTCTGTTTGCCGGCGGGAGCCATCGGGAAGTTCGCGGGGCCGGAGCGGCAAGGAGGAGGACGGAGCGACGCCGGATCTGGAGAGGCCTTTGTTAGGGCCGGGGATCTGGGAAGCAAGAGCAGGAGCGCAGAAGGGAAAAGCAATAATGGCTCGACGCTGGAAGTCAGGCTCTTGTCGACTCGGGCGGTGGCCGAAGGGACGAAAGACGCCCGACAATAACCGCACGACGCGCGCCAGTCCTGGCTCACAGGTATTTGGGGCCCACGGCGCTTCGGGCCGTCCTCAAGGCTTCGCCCCGACGCCAGCTCGAGCTCGCCTTGGACCCGGGGGCTACTGTCGGCGTTCTGGGAATGGGGGTACCCAGACCTGCCTGCCTGCGGCCCAGGGCATGGCCCACCTCGCCAGCCAAGCACAGCCAGATGCGGCCCCACTCAAGACAAGGCCCTCGCAAGGACCCTAGGCTCGTGAGAAGGAGCGGCATCAAGACCGGCAAGGGATGGGCCTCCCCAGGCCCCCTCAGGAGCGGTGGAGATCTCTATGCAGGACCCGGCCTCAGGAGTCAAGGGTGACGCAAGGAAGGACAGGCGGGTGCCAGTGCGCCAGGCGGGGCAGTTTCCCCTTTGGTGCAAAGGGGGCAAGGACGTACGCGGGTTCCCAAAGCACCCCCCAAAGGTTTCCATTCCGGTGCAACAAGACCGAGACCACGAGCCCGGATGTCATAACCGAGCCCACCTCTGCATCATCGACAGCTACTTTGCAGGCGAAGACCGCCTTTGGACAGGGCGGGATGTACTCCTGTCCCCCTTCAAATTTGGCCATTGTGGGATCCCTTCCCGCCATTGCGATAAGGGAAGAGGACCCGGGCCACCGCTATATATAGAGGCTAGGCTACACCGTAGAAGGGGATCCGATCCAAAAAAGTAGTCGATCCATCCGATCCACCACAAAGCTAGCAGAGAGCCAAGAACACATCAGCGACGCCCTCGCGAGGCTCCTCAACCTTGTACTAGTTCATTCGCCATACCTCCACGAGAGGCAATCCACCAAAAGCAGGAGTAGGGTATTACGCTTCGCAGCGGCCCGAATCTGGGTAAACCACCGTGTTCATCTTCTTCCTCGTCATCGTGCGAGTTCATCGTGTTAGCCATTGAGTAGTGAGCTAGGTAGGGCGAGGCTGCAGGGAAACCTTCGCACACGCCCCTGTGTTCGAACCTTGAGGGTTTTGCGGAGCCCGAAATCCGACATTTGGCGCGCCAGGTAGGGGGCGTGTCGGAGTCTTCCTCAAGCCAAGATCTTTTCCCACCTCGCCGTTCCGATGTCTGACGCTCGCCGAGCCCGCGCCGAGTGCCGAGCTACCGTGTCACCCAGACGGCACCCGTGGGCCGCGCCGACACGCGCCGGTCACCCTCGCCTATGGCCAACGCCGCCACAGGCCCGGACGCCCACGAGCAACAAGACTCCTCCCAGCCGGTCACCGCGCAGCGCGACGGCCACACCGCCACTCCGTCGATCGTCCCGGCTTCCGGGTCATCCTCCCACGCTCAGCCCGGGCTGGCACGCGGTTCGGGTGCACTCACCATGGCGAACGAGCTGCTCCGCTACCGCCCTGCCCCCGACCGCTACAACGACTAGCTTTGGCGCATCGCGGAGCTCGTCAGTGCTGCCGGCGAAGCTTCAACGCTCTCCTACTCGCTTCGACCCCGACCTTCCCTGGCGGACGACGTGGCCCACGATGCGCCGCCACCTCCTCCACAACGCGACGTCGACCCCGAGCCCAGGCGAGAAGCGCGTCCCCGCGACCAGCCCTGCGAACCGCGAGCAAGGGCAAGAGAGGAAGCAAGCTGCTAGGTGGTTCCCCGGCCGCGCGTCGACGCGCGTGCGCTCCCCGCGCTGCCGACCCAGCGCAGCGACCGGGCACCACTCGAGGTGGCCCCTCAGGGGCGCCAAGACCGAGCCCCGCCCGCACACGCAGCACCCGTCGAGCCGGTGGGGTGCCTCGAAGCTCCACCCAACCGTGTGGCCCTGCAAGTTCAAGCCTGACCTACCCCCTCGCTACGACGGCACCCTGGATCCCGCTGAGTTCCTACAGCTCTACTCGCTGAGCATCAGGGCGGCTGGTGGAGACGACAAAGTCATGGCGTGCTGGTTCCCCATGGCACTCAAAGGTGGTGCGCTTTCCTGGCTCCTCAACCTCCCGGAGGGGTCAATCACCTCCTGGGACGACCTGCGCAAGCGTTTCGTCGCCAACTTCCAAGGCACCCGCGACCGTGCGCTCACCGTGAACGACTTGCGGCGGGTAAAGCAGCAGGACGGGGAGACCCTGCACAAGTTCATACAGCGCTGCACGACTATGCGCCTCAAGATCCCGAAGGCGTCAGACGAGGCTATCATCTCCGCGTTCACTGACGGCGTCACAGACCTCAAGATAAAGGAGGAGCTCGCCATGAACGACGAACTCTGCTCAGCCCTTGAGATGTTTAATCTGGCGAACAGGTGCGCCAAGGCTGAGGAGGGCCGCCTGTCGCTCCGCCGGCCTCCGGCGGCAGAGCCAGACGAAAAGAAGACCAAGGCCAACGAGGCAAAGCGCAAGGCCCCAGCGGTGCTTGCAGCCGAGCCTGAGGCGAAGCACAGCCGGGGTGAGGAACACCCCGCAGGAGGAAGGCCGACCTGCATCTTCCATGGCACCAACAACCATGACACCGCCGACTGCCAGGAGCTCAGGCTGGTCCGCGCCGAACACTTCGGCCGGCGCCTTGGACGCGCTGACCGTGGCTTCGGATGAGGCGGAGGCCGCGGTGGAGGTCGTTGGGAAAACCGGGAACCGCATCAAGGGTGGCTCGATCAGCCTCAGGAGGACCGCAACCACCACCACCCAGAAGGAAGGAAGAGGACAGGCAGGACGATGGGGCTGTGGGCTTCCAGGAGGTCAGGGCGGTAGCCTGTATCCTGGGCGGCGCCCAAGCCCCAGCATCAAACCGCGTCTTCAAGCAGTTCACGCGGGAGGTGAACACGGCTCTCCCAAAGCCCGAGGCCATGCGTCCCCTCAAGTGGTCCCAGACTGCAATCACCTTCGACTCAAGGGATCAGTGCAGGTGCTCGGCCATGGCCGGCAAGCTCCCCATGCTGTGCACTCCGACCATCAGCAACGTCCTCGTCACCAAGACCCTCATCGACAGTGGAGCGGGGCTCAACGTCCTCTCCATTGAGACCTTCGAGACGCTCCAAGTACCATATGAACAGCTCATGCTGACCAAGCCCTTCTCGGGAGTCACAGACGGGTCCACCGTCCCCATCGGACAAGTGCGCCTGCCCGACACCTTCGGTGGACGCCAGAACTACCACACCGAGGTCATCGTCTTCGACGTCGCGCATATCCACCTCCCATACAACGCCATCCTCGGGTACCCGGCCCTCGCCAAGTTCATGGCGGCGACTCATCACGGCTACAATGTCCTCAAGATGCCAGGGAGTGGAGGCGTCATCACCGTCGCCTGCGATGAGAAGGATGTTGTCTGCTCCCTCGAGCGGGCTTACCGCGCTGCAGCGGCCGAGCGCTCGGACGACGAGGAGGAAGCCCCGCCTCGAGAGGACACACGCAAGAAGAAGAATCCACTCACCCCCGCGGAGTGCCGGGGGGCTGGGACCTCCAAGGGCGGAGCCTCGAGCTCTGCACCCAGGGGCGGGGCACCACCATCCGTCGCATAGGAAAGCGCGCTCGGCGCCCCCCTCGGGCCGGGCTCGGGGGCTTCCATCCAGGAGGCCCCCGGCTTGACCGGTGAGATAGGGGAGGCATTCGGGCACAACCTGAAGGCGCGTCCTGACGCGCGGCTACCAAAGCCAGGGGCACGGCGCGGGGCGCCGAGCTCGCAAGAGTCCGTCATCAGAGCGATCGAGGAGCTTCAGGAAGCACAGGCCATGCAGGGCGGAGACTGCCCAGCACCACCAATCGTAGCCGCCATCGTCGGCACGGTCGACCAGCCACGCATCTGCGTCAGCACGCTCGCGATCAACAGGGCCGCCTCCCAGGGCCCCTTTTGGCCAACGCGTGCCGATCATGGATGGGTCTACTCGCACAACTACGTCTGCATGCCCTTCGGCCTGGCGAACGCAGGCGTCACATTCCAGCGCCTTGCCCGGGCCATTCTCACACCTTGCCTGGCGGGGCGCGGAGAGGAGTTGGAGGAGATGCTCAGACCAAGCGAAGGTCCTGAGCCTGGGGAGACGACGGGCCCGTGAGGGTCGCGCTCATGGAGGTGTAAGATCAGGCTACGACGGCAGCTTCGACTCTTCAGCGGCATGGCCGCCTGGTGACTTTTTGTTAGCCGTTGCTAGGTAACTTTTTGGTTTACTCCGTTTGAGGGCGCCCACCAGGCCGCATCATCCTCAGGCAATCAGGGCACACCCCTGCAGCCGCCTCATTTATGCATATTTCAATAGTTCTCATGCATATAATTTGTTTCCTAACGCTTTACCTTGCCTGCACGGCCCATTGTCGGCGTGGATGTCGCCGCACCGCTCTTTTTGAGTTGGTGCTTCGCAAAGGGCCGGGCGCTACGGCCCTCCCCGAGGCACCTTGGAACTGGATGGCAAGGCCCTGTTGCCTCAGGGACTTGCATCTTTGGGCAGTCGGCCCTCGCTCGGGGGCTCCGACCGCAGGACGGCACTGCAGCATGGAGTCTCGGGAGGCCCCAGGGCTTCCTGAGGCAGTATCCGGCAGGACGGAATGGGGATCGCTCGAGCGTCAAAGGGGGCTCCTGAGCATCGCGCCTCAGGAGCCTTACCGGTCATATAGCCACTCGCCCCTTGGTGTCGTCCTTGGTGATCCGGTCGGCGTCAAGGATGTCGAGGCCTTGCTCCGTAGTTGTGTCCTTGGTGATCCGGTCGTACACTACGGTGGTAAGGAAATGTGCGGGACTGGGACCTGCCGATGTAGAGCCGCTTGAGCGTCAAAGGGAGCTCCTGAGCAACGCGCCTCAGGAGCCTTACCGGTCATAAAGCCACTTGCCCCTTGGTGTCGTCCTTGGTGATCCAGTCGGCATCAAGGGTGTCGAGGCCTCGCACCGTAGTTGCGTCCTTGGTGATCCGGTCGTACACTACGGAGGTAGGGAAATGTGCGGGACTGGGACCTGCAGACACAGAGCACCGGAAGGGGCCCCCAAACCGTCCCACAAACAAGGAGGAAAGGTCTCAGGCGGGATCGTGGGTTATCCAGACAACCCGGCCGCGCCTCGGAGATATCAAGACGGGATCTGCAGGATCGCAAGACAAGAAGACTCACGCGCAAACCGCCTTAGAGGTAGGGACCTCGCGAGGCTAAAGCGCCCTCACGAGCTCCCAGATACACCTCCCAGTTCTGCCGTGCCAGCCACGCGTACGAACTCAATGGGCTGTACACACCCGGAGCCCCCCGAGGATGCGGAGGGGTTCCTTCCCACGCAATGTGGAAGCCACAGCTCCGTATGGGAGCTGCTCGTACGTCAAGGGGGACTCCTGAGCATCGCGACTCAGGAGCCTCACTGGCCCCGTAGCCCCTCACCCCTTGGACCGTCCTTGGTGATCCGGTCGGCCCAACGGCGGCTGAGGTATGCGCGGGGCCGGGCCCTACCGACGCAGAGGTCAGAAGCGCTCAAACCCCTAGGAGAACGCCGGAGCTCGTACGTCAAGGGGGACTCCTGAGCATCGCGACTCAGGAGCCTAACTGGCCACGTAGCTATAATAGCCCGGAACTGACGCTCCATAAGATTCCCGAATTATTCCGTTCTCGTCGTGTGATTCGTTTGTTTGTTGCATTCATCATTGCATCATCCGCATCATCTGCATAGCATCGTCACTCGTTTTTGAAAACTTGCATCCGTTCATAGTTGTCGGTTCTCTCCGTTCGTGTCGTCGACTGTTTCGAGACCAACCACACATGAACGCGCCCGCGACATCGTTAAAAAAATGTTTTAAAATGCGCGCGAAAAATATTCTCGGATTGGGTCGAAACTTGGCGTGCGGTCTTGTTATATTGTAGGTAGACCGCTTGCCAAATTTCGTCACAATCGGAGGTCATTTGATACCCGAACGGTTGACCGTAGCGGCACTATAGTCGGTCAAATCGTAGACGTGTTTCGATTTTCAGAACCGATGACGGGCTGCCCGCTTTTCGTCTCTTCTATGCCTAGCCCTTCTACACAGTGCACGGACCCCTCGCGTGTGCCCGAAAACTCCTCCGGACCCAAAGTAGACGGTCGTGACCGTTGGATCCAGATGAACCCCTTGACACCCCAAACATCTTCATTTTCTTATATGGACTCTCCTAGCCTTTTACCTCCATCGTCCGATCAAATCGGAGGGTCCAAATAACCCCTAGCATAATCCCACGTTGGTATAAAACAGTCCAACCCTAATTTCTAGGCTTCCTGTCCCATCCATCCATTCGTCCCCGCCGCCGCCACACGCCTCGTTTTCCCCACCGGACCAACCAGAGCCCCAACGCGAGATCCAACATCACAGCCGCCTCCTCCTACCTCACGTCGTGCACGAGCGCATGAGCACGAGCTCAAGTGCCTCCTCTTGTGTTTCTGGACGCGTCCGTCTTCCACAGGGACGTGCGTCCGTAGCAGCTCTGCCCAGCGCCGGCTCGCGCTTGCGCCAAGGACCCCGACACCTCCTGCCGCGGGGCAAGCCACGCCGGAGCTCCGCTGCACCACCCCGCTGGAGATGCGTCGCCGTTCCCTTCCTGTCCCCCACTTTTTTTTCTCTTCTTCAACTCACCTCGAGCTCCTTCTCTCTGTTTGTTCGGGTAGGAGCACCATGACGCCCGAGGACCTTCCCAGCCGTCTCGCCGGTGACCAGCGCCGCTCTGCGCCGGCGAAGCATCATCATGCTCCTCCGCCCGTTTCCCCATTGAGCGCTGGGACGACCTGCAGCAGCTGCAGCCCCGCATTGCGCATGCCTCCTCTGCCCATGTTCGAATGCAGCCGCAGCCCAGACGCCCCAAGGCCGAGCACCGCATGCCCAGACCGCTGCAGCACCGCATCGCCGGCCTCTCATCGCTGGTGAGGTGAGCTAGCCCGTTTGACCTGCGCTCCTCTGCTTCCTCCCCTTCTTCTCCCTCTCTCTGACCTGTCTTTCTCTCTCGTTTGGGCACAGGTGACGCCATGGATGCCCGAAGGAGTTCTGCCGCCATGGAACCTCCACAACCTCGCAAAGCCCCGATCCGGTTGGCCACCGACCGGATTCATTAGATCTCGTCAACCCCAACCCATTCCCGACCTCCCTCACCCGTTCCTAGCATCGCCATCGCCATGGATGCCGGCCTCGCAGTTTCCCCGTTGTGAGCAAGTCCCCCGTAGCTAAAGCTTGGTTCTTTCTCTAGATCCGTTCTGGCATTTAGGCGTTATATATAATCGCGACTACTACTTTGGCCGAGCACACTAGGAGCTGAGTTGGCTAGCGCAGCAATTCTTGATCCAAGGGGTCCAAGGTTCGAGTCCATGGCTAACCAAAAATTTTGCCATGTTTTTTCCCCTTTTGCACACACACACACACACACACTACTCTTGTTGGGCCACACCTCAGCAGCAGATTCAGCCCATAATCGTTTTTTTTAATTCTGCTATGTGATTTTAACTTATTCATGGACATGCATATTTCAGGAAAAACCCTTGTTTTTTGCATTGCACATAAATAATTAAGCGTGCATCATATGAAAAAAGTATAGATATGTAAAATGTGTAGAATTTTGTGTAGTTTAATAATATCCAACTTTCACACATGTTTAAAATGTTTAAACCTGCTGTTTGTTTAAATTTCTGTTAATGCCATGCTAGAACGGTTTGTCTCATAACTACAAAACCGTAGCTCCGATAAAAATGTTCCACATATGTCACTTGACTAGAATATCGTGTAGAATCTCATGGCACACTTTATTTTCCAATTTAACAACAATAAAATATGCTTAGGACAGATCTGTACCCTTGTTTAGGACATATGTAACTTGACTAGAATATCGTGTAGAATCTCATGGCACACTTTATTTTCCAATTTAACAACAATAAAATATGCTTAGGACATATCTGTACCAAATTTAAAATATGCATATGGGGTTGTTTCGGAAGTGCTATATGTTGCTTTCGGCCTCATTTAAAATGCCTCGATGATGTAGTTGTGTATGCTTCACCTCTTGCCATGATGAACAACATTTAAAATGAATGTTTAGTTAGACAACATCAACCAAGTTTCTCATAATATGGAGAATTATTATTTTGTTATATGTATGCCCTCCCTTCTCCATTTAAAATTGCTTTAATTCCATCTTCACCTTATGCCATGACCACTCATGTTAAACAACATTTAACATTGATGAGTACCTAAACGAGAGTGAACTAAATAATTCGAATGTGGAGTCTCGTAAATATGCAACTCGTTGCATATTGAACTTCACTTAATTTGTAGTGTTTGATTGTTGTGCTTGCCATGCCATGCATAATTAAACCGCACATGCATCATATTTGTTTGCGCATCTTGTCATGCATATCTTGTGGTGTTTATTATGTGTTGATTGTTGTTTCCGGATTGCTTCTTCTCGATAGAGTTCCGAAAGCGTTCGGAGTGTGAGGATTCGTTCGACTACGTTGGCTCGTCTTCTTCATGGACTCGATCTTCTTCCAAGCGGGATCTCAGGCAAGATGATCATTTCCCTGGATACCATTATTATCATTGCCATGCTAGATGTCTCGTTTCTATCGCTGTCTCGCTACCTAACAGTTGTTTGTCAAGCCTCCCAAATGCCATGAAAAGCCTCTAACCCTCCACATCCCAGCAAACATTGTTTGGCTATGTTACCGCTTGCTCAGCCTTTCTTATAGCGTTGCTAGTTGCAGGTGCAAATTGGTTCCATGTGCCAACATGGATGTTTTTGATATATCACAATATCATTGCTCTTTAATTTAATGCACATATATACTTGGTAAAGGGTGGAAGGCTTGGCCTTTTGCTCGGTGTTTTGTTCCACTCTTGCCGCCCTAGTTACTTGTGAACCGATGTTATGTTCCATATTGAGCGCTCCTAACATGCTCGGGGTTGTTATGGGGACCCCCTTGATTTTCGTTTTAGGATAAAACTTGTCTGGCAAGGCCCAACTTTGGTACTACATTTGCCCAACATAATAATTCTAATAATTAAATTGACGCATAGGGAGTTAGCGCTACCCGAGGTTCGTTATGCAACTTAATACAGGGGGGCCAGTGCTGCTGGTGCTGGTCCAAAACTAGAGCACTGTGCGGGGCCACCCCGGGGCAACTCGGGGGATTTCTATCAGGCCACTGTACGCGTTGCTTATCCGCCGTGTCCTGAGAACGAGATACGCGGCTCCTATCGGGATCGTCGACACGTCGGGAGGCCTTGCTGGATTTGTTTTACCTTTCTCGAACGTCTTGTGCGCGGGATTTCGATGACACTTCGGGCTATCTCGAAGTTGAGATTTTCCATCGAGATTCCGCAAATACTACGGGTGATTCCGCGGTTGAGGAATTCCAACGCGGCGTGTGGTTAGTTTGTGATTGATGATTTGGTTCACCCCTGCAGGGTTAAATATTTCGGAAAGCCGTGCCCGCGGTTAAGTGGCAACTTGGAAACTTTGTTTAACACCCGGTCATAGCAAACTTGAAGTAAACCCAAATAAAATAAACCAACCGTGTGCGTAACCATGACTGTCTCTTCTCGTGAGTCCTTATCCGAGAGAGAACACGGTGGGGTTATGTTTGACGTATGTAGGTGTTTAGGATCTCTTAGAGATCATTACTAGTTCACATCCGTTTATTCGACAATCATCCCCCTTTATTCTTGTACTCGTAAGTTAGCCACTCAAATAAATGCTTAGTGCTTGCTGCAGCCTCACCACTTATCCATACCTCACCCATTAAGCTTTAATACTCTTGATACCCTTGGAAATGAGATTGCTGAGTCCCTGTGGCTCACAGATTACTACAACAATAGTTACAGGTATAGGTAATGCGATGATTTGACGTGAGCGCGATGCTTGTTTGAATTGGACTTCTTCTTCTTCTTCTTCTTCTTCTTCATCGATCTAGGATGGGTTCCAGGCGGCAGCCTGGGATAGCAAGGATGGATGTCATTTTATCGTTTGTTTTCGTCCGTAGTCGGACCCTGCTCTTCTGTATGATGTTTGCATATGTTGTTGTATTGATGTGATATTGATGTAGCTTGTGGCGAGTGTAAGCCAATTCCATATACTCATCTCTTCTTTACATGTACTTGTAATGATATCCATTCTTGCGAAACGACGAGATGCGCTTCTATCCCTATCGAGGCCCTCGTGCCAAAATAAGGATAGGATCGCATCTTGGGCGTGACAAGTTGGTATCAGAGCATGTACTGACCTAGGAGCCCCCTTGATTGATCGAACTTGGCCGAGTCGAGTCTAGTAAAAAAACTATTTTGAGTCTAGTTAAATCGGAGAGTAGGTTTCTTTTACTCCTCTTCTATGCTCTGGTGAGGTATTCGACTTAGGAATTTTGATTCTACTCCTCTTCTCGCTCAATTTTTTTTAGGATCACGCGGGTATTTTGGAAACTATATGATGCCGATGTGAAGGAATTCTGTCTTGGTGCCTCCTGTTATCGAGGACTAGAGCTCCGAGGGATTTTTGCACATTGTTATCATTCAGTTTCCTTAGTATCTCAGGACGGAGGATGTTCGTAATTGCTTCAATACTTTTCTTGGCGAGATAAGTTTGGAGTCACCCAGTACTGGGGAGAGTGTCCAGGGTACTGCCATGTTTAGTATCGTTGTGATTACGAGTGTCTGAGGTAGACCAGTTTGCGGAGTTTCTTGGATTATGGTGTGGAAGGTTGCGGGTGCAGTTGTAGCTGATTACCTTGGGTACGTTCCTAGGTCCGCAACCCGAATCGCATAAACAAGAAAGACTTCGGAAATTCTTAGGTGGGAATTCAAGTAGTTACGTAGGATTATCCTTCCAATGAATGCATGGTGGGTTATGTATTTGTTTCCGGCTTAATTCTCAAGCCTCATCCTTTGTTTTGTTGGAGTATGCTAATTCAAGTTGCTTCGATGTCAAGTGGTGAATTCATATCTTTCCTAACCGGTGTGTTTCTCATCAAGTTAATTCAATCCTTTCCAATATTCGCAAGATCAATCCTCATATTTCTTTCCGGAGTTCGTCTCATCGGTATCAAGTTGTCTTTGTTTTTCCCCGCCCTCCCGCCCTTTTTCTTCAACAATTAAATTCTCATTCAAGTGCCTTTTCTATTCATGTGATGCTTCCGCTATCTTCTCTTCCGTGATGTATCCGGTGATTCGTTGTGAAGATCCCAAGTGCTCAAGTTCATCATTTCTTAGTCTTCATCTTTGTTTTCTTGTCCGGTGGGTTCAATTCAAGATTTCAATGTTCATCATATCATTTTCATCCGTTAAATGCTTTTCCATGTGGAAATTATTTTCCAAGTATCTCTTCTTTTCAACCTCTCTATTCTATCTGGAGTGCTGAAGAGATCTCAGAAGTCTTCTGTTTTCATTCAAAATCCTTTCAATTGTTTCGAGGTTCTCACCTCATCAAGTTTTCAATTGTACCGGTGCAATCTCTCTTCATAAGCAATCTTTTCAATGGTGATCTCTTTGAGTAGGCTCATAACCCACATGTTTTTCCCCAGGATCATACCTGGCTCTTGTAATCTTCCCGGAGATGTCCTCAAGTTCTTTTCAAATATGACGTAAGAATGATTCTCATCAGTCATATTTGTTTCCCAAGACCGCATCAAATTATTTCATCATTGGCTCAACCTTTCCTCGTTCATTGTCCCGGAGTGTCTCAATAATTCATGGTGCGGTTTCTCGTCATCATTCTCAGCGTTGAAGACCGAAGGAGAGTTTCTCTTAAATCTTCTCTGTTCTTCTGAAGACTTGTCTTGTCAGCTTGTTGTGATCCTCTTAAATTGTTTTTGATCGTCAAAAATTCCTTCCTTATCTATCTGGAGCATTTCAGAGTTGTTTTCATTTCTCGATCCTCCGAAGGCCATCATTTCAGAAGATTTCTTCATTCTTAGCTTTTAACTTCGTTCTCCAATTCTTCTCAATTGTTGTCTCTTCGTTCGTATCTCAGTTATTCCGGGGCTTCGTTCTAGTTTTCTATTAGGTGGATCGTGCTCTTTTCATCCTCATGTATTATCATTCATTTGTATTATCCTCATTCGATTTCAATTATTATCGGTAGTTCGTTCAAGAATTCTTCATGTTTGTGCTAGTATCTCTCTTCAATCATTTCAAGAAGAATAAGTGGTATGCTAAATCCGTAGCTTGTCATCATTTTAACTTGATGAAGGATAGGCATAACATAATTCTTATTCTTGTTCATCCAAGTGATTTCAATCCATCTTCCAGAGGTTGGTCATGATATCAATTCCTTATCCAAAGTGCTCATCGTTTCTTTTCCGGAGTCCCAAGTTTTCTCAAGTATCTCATCATGAAGTCCCATCTAAATCATTGCAAGGCCTTAATCATGTTCTTTTCCAACCTTCAATTCTTGTCTATCATCCTTTATTTTCCGGTGTTCTTCCAAGAGGTTCTTCATGGTAGCTCTTCAAGGATTTAATTCCTTCTCAAAGTGTTCTTCAAGATTCTTGTTGGTGAGGCTCAAGTATAATTCATCTTCATTCCAAAGTGCAATTCATTCTCTCTTATCTTTTGAGATGGTGTTATAGCATTCCTGATTCATGAGGAGTCTCGAAGAGAATTTATCAAGAATAAGATATTTAAAACCATCATGTCTTCCTTGGAGTTATCTTGGATTGGATTTCACCTAAAGCGTTTTCCTAAGGATTGTGGCTATTATGGTGATTATCATGATCCAAGTTCTCTATGTATCCTTTTGGCGTAAGAAGTTTTGCATGTCTTGTTGCTCCCAAGCTATCAATTGTTTTCCATTTGTGGCCGGTTGTCACCTCTTAACGTTGGGATGTTTTCCATAAGCCCACAACAAGCTTGTTCTTTTCGTTGTTCATTTTTCTAACAACTCCGTTCAATCCTTCCTTCTAAGGATGCTTTTCAAATTCAATTGTGGTAGAAGTTGTCATTTTCTTCTCCGTTCTCTTCTCTCCAGCGATCTAGCTCCTATTCTTTTGTTTCGGAGCCATTGTGATGTTGCCCCCTTCAATCTATCATCTCGTTTTGTCAAGATCATGTTCTTTCCTTGCTTATCAATCTAACCAGAGTGTTGTGTTCTCTTTTCAAGTTCTCCCATCTTATCAAGTTTTGCCTCTCTATCCTACCGAAGTGCTGCCGAAATTTCTTTTGAATTCTTGCTTGTTTCTCATGTCATTCTTCATCTCTTTGCTTCCTTCAAGATTTGTTGGTTTCGGTCATTTGTCAAAGAAGCAACTAAGTTACCTCTTCTCTTTCTCTTCCCCTTCTCATTCTAAGATCTCGGATCGAGATCTCTTGTAAGTGGAGGAGAGTTGTAACAGCCCGGAACCGACACTCCAGAAGATTCCCAATTTATTTCGTTCTCGTCGTGTGATTCGTTTGTTTGTTGCATTCATCATTGCATCATCCGCATCATCTGCATAGCATCGTCACTCGTTTTTGAAAACTTGCATCCGTTCATACTTGTCGGTTCTCTCCGTTCATGTCGTCGACCATTTCGAGACCAACCACAGATGCATGCGCCCGCGCCATCGTTAAAAAAATGTTTTAAAAGGCGCCCAAAAAATATTCTCAGATTGGGTCAAAACTTAGCGTGCGGTCTTGTTATATTGTAGGTAGACCGCCTGCCAAGTTTCGTCGCAATCGGAGGTCGTTTGATACCCGAACAGTCGACCGTAGCGGCACTATAGTCGGTCAAATCGTAGACGTGTTTCGATTTTCAGAACCGATGACGGGCTGCCCGCTTTTCGTCTCTTCTATGCCTAGCCATTCTACACAGTGCACGGACCCCTCGCGTGTGCCCAAAAACTCCTTCGGACCCAAAGTAGACGGTCGTGACCGTTGTATCCAGATCAACCCCTTGACACCCCAAACATCTGCGTTTTCTTATTTGGACTCTCCTAGCCTTTTACCTCCATCGTCCGATCAAATCAGAGGGTCCAAATAACTCCTAGCCTAATCCCACGTTGGTATAAAACAGTCCAACCCTAATTTCTAGGTTTCTTGTCCCATACATCCATTCGTCCGCGCCGCTGCCACATGCCTCGTTTTCGCCACCGGACCAACCAGAGCCCCAACGCCAGATCCAACATTGCAGCCGCCTCCTCCTACCTCACGTCGTGCACGAGCGCACGAGCACGAGCTCAAGTGCCTCCTCTTGTGTTCCTGGACGCGTCCGTCTTCCGCGGGGACGTGCGTCCATAGCAGCTCTGCCCAGCGCCGGCTCGCGCCTGCGACAAGGACCCCGACACCTCCTGCCTTGGGGCTAGCCACGCCGGAGCTCCGTTGCACCACCCCGCTGGAGATGCGTCGCCGTTCCCTTCCTGTCCCCCACTTTTTTCTCTCTTCTTCAACTCACCTCGAGCTCCTTCTCTCTGTTTGTTCGGGCAGGAGCACCATGGCGCCCGAGGACCTTCCCAGCCATCTCGCCGGTGACCAGCGCCGCCCTACGCCGGCGAAGCTTCATCATGCTCCTCCGCTCGTTTCCCCGTTGAGCGCTGGGACGACCAACAGCAGCTCCAGCCCCGCATCGCGCATGCCTCCTCTGCCCATGTTCGAATGCAGCCATAGCCCAGACGCCCCAAGGACGAGCGCCGCATGCCTAGACCGCAGCAACACCGCATCGCCAGCCTCTCGTCGCTGGTGAGGTGAGCCAGCCCCTCTGACCTACGCTCCTCTGCTTCCTCCCCTTCTTCTCCCTCTCTCTGACCTATCTTTCTCTCTTGTTTGGGCACAGGTGACGCCATGGATGCCCGAAGGAGTTCTGCCGCCATGGAACCTCCACGACCTCGCAAAGGCCCGATCCGGTTGGCCACCGACCGGATTCGTCAGATCCCGCCGACCCCAACCCATTCCCGACCTCCCTCGCCCGTTCCTAGCATCGCCATCGCCATGGATGCCGGCCTCACAGTTTCCCCGATGTGAGCAAGTCCCCCCGTAGCTAAAGCTTGGTTCTTACTCTAGATCCGTTCTGGCATTTTGCCATGTTTTTTCCCATTTTGCACACACACACACACTATTCTTGTTGGGCCACACCTCAGTAGCAGATTCAGCCCATAATCGTTTTTTTAATTCTGCTATGTGATTTTAACTTATTCATGGACATGCATATTTCAGGAAAAACCCTTGTTTTAGCATTGCTCATAAATAATTAAGCGTGCATCATATGAAAAAAGTATAGATATGTAAAATGTGTAGAATTTTGTGTAGTTTAATAATATCCATCTTTCACACATGTTTAAAATGTTTAAACCTGTTGTTTGTTTAAATTTGCGTTAATGCCATGCTAGAACGGTTTGTCTCATAACTACAAAACCGTAGCTCCGATAAAAAGGTTCCACATATGTAACTTGACTAGAATATCATGTAGAATTTCATGGCACACTTTATTTTCCTGTTTAACAACAATAAAATATTTATAGGACAGATCTGTACCAAATTTAAAATATGCATATGGGGTTGTTTCGGAAGTGCTATAT
Source organism: Elymus sibiricus (assembly GCA_039707655.1). Taxonomy (NCBI): domain Eukaryota; kingdom Viridiplantae; phylum Streptophyta; class Magnoliopsida; order Poales; family Poaceae; genus Elymus; species Elymus sibiricus. The sequence goes on from CM077673.1 coordinate 158,232,436, forward strand.
GTTGCTTTCGCCCTCATTTAAAATGCCTCGATGATGTAGTTGCATATGCTTCACCTCTTGCCATGATGAACAACATTTAAAATGAATGTTTAGTTAAACAACATCAACCACGTTTCTCATAATATGGAGAATTATTATTTTGTTATATGTATGCCCTCCCTTCTCCATTTAAAATTGCTTTAATTCCATCTTCACCTTATGCCATGACCACTCATTTTAAACAACATTTAATATTGATGAGTACCTAAACGAGAGTGAACTAAATAATTCGAATGTGGAGTCTCGTCAATATGCAACTCGTTGCATATTGAACTTCACTTAATTTGTAGTGTTTGATTGTTGTGCTTGCCATGCCATGCATAATTAAACCGGACATGCATCATATTTGTTTGCGCATCTTGTCATGCATATCTTGTGGTGTTTATTATGTGTTGATTGTTGTTTCCGGATTGCTTCTTCTCGATAGAGTTCCGAAAGCGTTCGGAGTGTGAGGATTCGTTCGACTACGTTGGCTCGTCTTCTTCATGGACTCGATCTGCTTCCAAGCGGGATCTCAGGCTAGATGATCATTTCCCTGGATACCATTACTATCATTGCCATGCTAGATGTCTCGTTTCTATCGCTGTCTCGCTACGTAACACTTGTTTGTCAAGCCTCCCAAATGCCATGAAAAGCCTCTAACCCTCCACATCCCAGCAAACATTGTTTGGCTATCTTACCGCTTGCTCAGCCTTTCTTATAGCGTTGCTAGTTGCAGGTGTAAATTGGTTCCATGTGCCAACATGGATGTTTTTGATATATCACAATATCATTGCTCTTTACATTAATGCACATATATACTTGGTAAAGGGTGGAAGGCTTGGCCTTTTGCTCGGTGTTTTGTTCCACTCTTGCCGCCCTAGTTACTTGTGAACCGGTGTTATGTTCCATATTGAGCACTCCTAACATGCTCGGGGTTGTTCTGGGGACCCCCTTGATTTTTGTTTTAGGATAAAACTTGTCTGGCAAGGCCCAACTTTGGTATTACATTTGCCCAACATAATAATTCTAATAATTAACTTGATGCATAGGGAGTTAGCGCTACCCGAGGTTCGTTATCCAACTTAATACAGGGGGGCCAATGCTGCTGGTGCTGGTCCAAAACTAGAGCACTGTGCGGGGCCTCCCCGGGGCACCTCGGTGGATTTCTATCAGGCAACTGTATGCGTCGCTTATGCGCCGTGTCCTGAGAACGAGATACGCGGCTCCTATCGGGATCGTCGACACGTCGGGAGGCCTTGCTGGATTTGTTTTACCTTTCTCGAACGTCTCGTGCGCGGGATTTCGACGACACTTTGGGCTATCTCGAAGTTGAGATTTTCCATCGAGATTCCGCAAATACTACGGGTGATTCCGCGGTTGAGGAATTCCAATGCGGCGTGTGGTTAGTTTGTGATGGATGAGTTGGAGCACCCCTACAGGGTTAAATCCTTCGGAAAGCCGTGCCCGCGGTTAAGTGGCAACTTGGAAACTTTGTTTAACACCCGGTCATAGCAAACTTGAAGTAAACCCAAATAAAATACACCAACCGTGTCCGTAACTATGACTGTCTCTTCTCGTGAGTCCTTATCCGAGAGAGAACACAGTGGTGCTACGTTTGACGTAGGTAGGTGTTCAGGATCTCTTAGAGATCATTACTAGTTCACGTCCGTTTATTCGACAATCATCCACCTTTATTCTTGTACTCGTAAGTTAGCCACTCAAATAAATGCTTAGTGCTTGCTGCAGCCTCACCACTTAACCATACCTCACCCATTAAGCTTTAATAGTCTTGATACCCTTGGAAATGAGATTGCTGAGTCCCTGTGGCTCACAGATTACTACAACAACAGTTGCAGGTACAACTAATGCGATGATTTGACGTGAGCGCGATGCTTGTTTGAATTGGAGTTCTTCTTCTTCTTCTTCTTCTTCATCGATCTAGGATGGGTTCCAGGCGGCAGCCTGGGATAGCAAGGATGGATGTCATTTTATTGTTTGTTTTCGTCCGTAGTCGGACCCTGCTCTTCTATATGATGTTTGGATATGTTGTTGTATTGATGTGATATTGATGTAGCTTGTGGCGAGTGTAAGCCAATTCCATATACTCATCTCTTCTTTACATGTACTTGTAATGATATCCATTCTTGCGAAACGACGAGATGCGCTTCTATCCCTGTCGAGGCCCTCGTGCCAAAATAAGGATAGGATCGCATCTTGGGCGTGACAGTAGCCCCTCACCCCTTGGAACCGTCCTTGGTGATCCGGTCGGCCCAACGGCGGCTGAGGTATGCGCGGGGCCGGGCCCTGCCGACTCAGAGCACAAGGTGTTCAAAATTTCCAAGTTAACCCATTCTTCACCATGTTCCCTTCATGGGGGCTGCTCGTACGTCAAGGGGGACTCCTGAGCATCGCGACTCAGGAGCCTCACTGGCCCCGTAGCCCCTCACCCCTTGGACCGTCCTTGGTGATCCGGTCGGCCCAACGGAGGCTGAGGTATGCGCGGGGCCGGGCCCTGCCGACGCAGAGCATCACAGCAAGCAAGAAGGAAACAAGGCGAAGAGAGCAATCACACAGTTCAACAATTATTACAAGCATTAAAAGTTTTCGCGAACACAAACAAGTTTAACGCCTCCACGAGGCACGATGGACATTGCAGGAAAGGAGCAGGGGAGAGGAATCAGGAGGAGCCACCGCCACCACTCGTCCCGTCCTCGGGGAACTCGTCATCGACATCGCTGGCGTCGTCTTCTTCGCCACCAACCCCTGCAGCGTCAGAAGGCAGAGGAACGGTGACACTGGTGAACCTCTTCACCAGCGCCTTCACGGCGCCCTTCACCGCCGCCGCAGCACCGGCGCGGCGCGTGCCTTGCCCACCGAGCCTGCGAGCTGCGATTCGGGCGGGGGCGAGGCCGGCGCTTCAACCGCCTTGCCGACAGGGGCAGGGCGCACCAGAGGAAGCCCCGCTCCGCGCTTCTTCGGGATCGGCACGCAGGCATTCCGTGTGTGAAAGCACAACATGCTCCCTTGGTGGTTTTGATAATTCATGACAACATACATTGTCTCTTGGACTAATACTTTTACCTAGTGTATTTCAGATAAAGTCCACAGAGAGGGCTGTCAAAAGGATTGTGGAGATTGTGGAGATACCCCAAGATGCAAGAAAATGGATTGGCAAAGCTTCAAGCAAGAGGACTCTACATTTTACTTTGTGAGAAATCACTTTGAGTCCATAGGAAAGCCAATACTATTAAAAGGGAGTAAGGTACTGTTGGTGAACAAAATGCTCATACGTGCACAAGTGATAGTCACCAAAATCACCCACAAGCTCTTCCACAAAAGTCTGTCCAAAGACAAATATCCAAAATCGGTGCAACCAACACTTTCCACTCGGTGCCACCGATTCCCATACTCAGACAGACCTAAGCCAAACCCTAGCCTTTCGGTGCAACCGATTCTGCTTCGGTGCCACCGAGTTCAGCTTGCCAACTTTCTGTTACGCAAATTCACAAAATCGGTACCACCGAGATTGTTGGATCGGCGTCAGCGAGAATGGGCAATCTGACCGTTGGTCACCTTATCGGTGCAACCGAGTTTCATATATCGGTCTCACCAAGATTCAAAAGTTGCCACCTTTTGGTCACTTCGGTACCACCGAGATTCACACATCGGTGTCACCGAGTTGGTCATTTTGTGTGTAACGGTTGGATTTTTGGGGATGCCTATATATACCCCTTCACCACCACCCACTCGAAAGAGAAGCACTCAGAACTATTCCATACTTGCCCGCCATGTTGCTTTCCACCAATCCCATCTCTTCCACCAAGCCAAATCTGTGAGAGAGTGATTGTGTGTTGAGGAGTCTATCATCTTGAAGCACAAGAGCAAGGAGTTCATCGACATTGCCGAGCCTATTACCTTTTGGAGGGTGGTGCCTCCTAGATTGGTTAGGTGTCGCTAGGGAGCCTCCTACTTCGTGTTGTGGAGTTGAACCAAGAAGTTTGTAAGGGCAAGGAGATCGACTACTTCGTGAAGATCTACCCATAGTGAGGCTAGTCCTTCGTGGACGGAAGCTGTTATGGAATAGTCAAGGTTGCTACTTTGTGGACCCTTATGGGTGGAGCCCTTCGTGGACTCTCGCGACCGTTACCCTCCGTGGGTTGAAGACTCCATAAACATGGACGTACGATAGCACCACCTATCGGAACCACGGGAAAAATCTTTGCGTCTCCTATTGCGTTTGATCTACCTATCTCAACTCTTTACTTCATGTGCAATGTCTTTACTTTCCGCTGCCATATTTGTTGACATGCATGTGTAGGGTATATTAGACTTGCTAGACTTGCTAAAACTGTTAAAATCTGCCAACCAATTAACTTGGGAAAATGTTAGGTTTTAAATTCCTGCTAGTAGTCTATTCACCCCCCCCTCTAGACACTCTTCTAGTGATCCCTCAATTGGTATCAGAGCTTTGGTCTCCATTGCTTCGGTTTAATCACCGAGGAGGAAGATGGATGTGTCTAGTATAGGGAGTTTGAGTTGTAGAGTGCCTATTCTTGATGGAGAGTACTATAGTCAATGGAAAACTTTGATGCTTGAGCTGTTTAATGAATTTCAATTGAGCAAATATGTTAAGAGCCGCCATATACCTCCCATTGATCCTTTACATCCCACACACGAAGAGGAAATTGATATGCTATGCAATCTTAGAACTGATAACCTCATTGTTAGAGCATTGCCTAGAAATGTTCTCAATCAAATGAAGAATTTTGAATGTGCTTACACTTTGTGGAATGATTTGGAGAAACGATATCCAAATTATTCATTGAGTAATCTTGATGAAATTCTTCATAAAACTATTGCCTTCCACAAAATGACGCCTAGTGATCCCAAGCTTGATGATTGTCTATTTGAACTTAGAGACCTCATGCGTGCTAAAGGACATGTCATAACTATCAGCAACATCATTGTAGAAGCCATTCGAATTCATAATCTTGAACATTGTCATGATCACAATCCTAACGAATCTCTTGTTCTTTGTGACGAGGATTTCCCACTTGATGATGACAATGCGGAACATGGCTACTATGATGAAGATGAGCTATTCGACATCGAGTATGAGAAGATCATGAAGAATCTAAGTCTTATGGCAAACTTCAAGGATTACATGTCCGGAGGAAAAGAGTGGATTCTCGATAGCGGATGTACCGATCATATGACCGGAGATAGAGAAATGTTTGAAGAGATCACACCAAACCATGGACCACGAAGGTACGTAACATTTGGAGACAACTCCAAGGGTAAGGTACTTGGTCTTGGTAAGGTGGCCATATCCCATGATAGCTCTATTCAAAATGTTATGCTTGTTGAATCTCTTGGCTACAATCTTCTTTCCGTATCTAGACTTGCCGACTTTGGTTTTAATGTGCTATTCACGAAAGTAGATTGCCAAGTGTTTCGTCAAGATAATCTTAAAATGGTCTTTACTGGTTTCCGTAGAGGTGATCTATACATTGTCGATTTCACTAAGAGATCCAAACCTCGTACTTGTCTTATTGCAAAATCTTCTAAAGGTTGGCTTTGGCATAGAAGACTAGGACATGTTGGCATGCGTAATCTAGACAAGCTTATCAAAGGTGATCATATACTTGGTGTTAAAGATGTTATCTTGGACAAAGATAGACTTTGTAGTGCTTGTCAAGCTGGAAAGCAAGTAGGTGGAAGTCATCCCGTTAAGAATATCATGACTACTAGGAGACCACTCGAGTTACTTCACATGGATCTTTTTGGTCCCAATGCTTACAAGAGTCTCGATGGAAATTCCTATGGTCTAGTTATAGTTGATGATTTTTCCATATTTACGTGCGTATTCTTTATTGATGATAAGTCGCAGGTTCAAAAGATCTTCAAGAACTTCGTTCGCAAAGCGCAAAATCAGTTCGAAGTGAAGATCAAGAAGGTTCGGAGCGATAACGGATCGGAGTTCAAGAACACCCATGTGGATACCTTTCTTGACGAAGAAGGTGTCTCACATGAGTTCTCGGCTACGTACACACCTCAACAAAATGGAGTTGTTGAGAGGAAGAACCGGACGCTCATTGAGATGGCAAGAACGATGCTTGATGAATACAAGATGCCAAGACACTTTTGGGCAGAAGCCGTGGAAACAGCATGTCATGCCACAAACCGACTTTACTTGCACAAGCTTCTCGGTAAAACGGCATACGAGCTACTCACCGGTAACAAACCCCAAGTTGGATACTTTCGGGTATTCGGCTCAAAGTGCTACATTCTTGATAAGCATCGTCGTACTAAATTTGCACCTAAATCTCATGAAGGATTCCTACTCGGTTACGGATCGAACTCTCACACTTACCGTGTCTACAACAACTTCACTCGAAAAGTTGAAGAGACGGAAGATGTGAAGTTTGATGAATCTAATGGTTCGCAAGTCAAACAATTGCCAAATGATGTAGGTGATAAGGACCCTTCGGAAGCTATCCAAGACTTGTCCATCGGCAAGATTCGTCCCATGGATGTGAAGGAAAGTACTTCATCAACTCAAGTGGAAGCCCCTACTTCACGTCAAGGTGAACCACAACATGACATGGAGGCATCAACAAGCGGTACACGACAAGATGATGAAGAAGAGGAAATGCATCATGAAGATCCACCACAACCTCCTTCACCACCACCTCAAGGAAACGACACCTCGGGTACTTGTCAATTTTTGGGTAGATCTCTTGTGTCTTGGTCCTCCAAGAAATAAAACTCGGTGTCTCTATCTACTGCAGAAGCTGAGTATATTGCTGCCGGATCTTGTTGTGCACAATTACTATGGATGACACAAACGCTTAAGGATTATGGAATCCATGTTAGAAATGTTCCATTACTTTGTGACAATGAAAGTGCTATTAAAATTGGTCATAATCCTGTGCAACATTCTCGAACTAAACATATTCAAGTTAGACATCATTTCATTCGTCATCATGTTGCCAAAGGAGATATTGATCTTAAGCATTTTCGCACTAACAAGCAATTGGCCGATATCTTTACTAAGCCACTTGATGAGAAAACGTTTTTTCACTTGAGGAGTGAGTTGAACATCATTGATGCTTCAAACTTGAGCTAGACTCACTCGGATGCATGCACGGGCATGAGCTTTCTGGACATTTCCATGAATCTGTTAACATGTTATCTTATGCCATGGAATTCTATGCTCCCTTGCATTGCATCTAACCCTTTCTAGGTACTTGGAAGATTTTCATTCCACAAGATTGCCATCAACTCCAATCATAAGCAGTCTTGTCTTGACCAAGTATCCACAACCCCTCTTGATGTTGGAATGAGAAAGACAACTTAACCATATCCTTGACATACACTTGATGTGATCATATTTGCTAAATCTTAATTGGTATCATGTCAAATGGATATATCTATTGTACTTCCTTGCATGACTAACCTTTGTAGGTGACAAGTGTACTAAAACAAGAAGGATTGCTCCCAACTCAAGATGATCTTCATCAACCTCGAGCATCCTGCTACTTCTCGAGCATGCGTTGGTTTTCCCTTGAAGAGGAAAGGGTGATGCAGCAAAGTAGATAAGTATTTCCCTCAGTTGTTGAGAACCAAGGTATCAATCTAGTAGGAGATACAAGCAAGTCCCCAATAGATGTACCTACACAAAGAATCAAACACTTGCACCCAACGCTATAAAGGGGTTGTCAATCCCTTCACGGTTACTTGCAAGGATGAGATCTGATAGAGATAGATAGATAGGATTGCTAAAACGAAAAGTAAACTAAAAGTAAAAAGATTGCAGCAAGATATTTTTGGTATTTTTGGTTTATAGATCTGAAAATATAATATAGAAAATAGACCCGGGGGCCATAGGTTTCACTAGAGGCTTCTCTCATGAAGGCAAATAATATGGTGGGTGAACAAATTACTGTCGAGCAATTGATAGAAAAGCGAATAATTATGAAGATATCCAAGGCAATGATTATGCATATAGGCATCACGTCCGTGTCAAGTAGACCGAAACGATTCTGCATCTACTACTATTACTCCACACATCGACCGACTCCTGCCTGCATCTAGAGTATTAAGTTCATGAAGAACAGAGTAACACATTAGGTAAGATGACATGATGTAGAGGGATAAACTCAAGCAATATGATGAAAACCCCATCTTTTTTATCCTCGATGGCAACAATACAATACGTGCCTCGCTACCCCTACTTTGTCACTGGGTGAGGACACCGCAAGATTGAACCCAAAAGTAAGCACTTCTCCCATTGCAAGAATTACCAATCTAGTTGGCCAAACCAAACCAATAACTCGAAGAGACTTGCAAAGATATGAAATCATGCATATAAGAATTCAGAGAAGATTCAAATAAAATTCATAGATAATCTGAACATAAACCCACAATTCATCGGATCTCGACAAACACACCGCAAAAGAGTATTACATTGGATAGATCTCCATGAAGATCATGAAGAACATGGTATTGAAGAACAAAGAGAGAGAAGAAGCCATCTAGCTACTAGCTATGGACCCGACGGTCTGTGGTGAACTACTCACGCATCATCGGAGGGGCAATGGAGTTGATGTAGATGCCCTCCGTGATCGAATCCCCCTCCGGCAGATTACCGGAAAAGGCTCCAAGATTGGATCTCATGGGAACAGAGGCTTCCGGCAGCGGAAAAGTATTTTCGTGGCTCTTTTTGGTATCCAGGGAATATTTGTGAATTTATAGGACGAAGAATAGGGTTAGGAGGGCTGCCGTGGGGCCACAAGCTAGGAGGGCGCGCCCCCCCTAGGGCGCGCCCTGGTGGCTAGTGACGCCACGGCAGGTCTCCTGCCTTCATCTCCAAGTCTGACAGGTTTCTTCTGGTCCAAGAAAAATCATTCCGAAGATTTTATTCCGTTTGGACTCCGTTTAATATTCCTTATCTGCAATACTCAAAAACAAGGAAAAAACAGAAACTGGCACTAGGCTCTAGATTAATAGGTTAGTCCCAAAAATAATATAAAATATCATATTAATGCATATAAACCATCGAAAACAGATAATATAATAGCATGGAACAATCAAAAATTATAGATACGTTGGAGACGTATCACATCCTCAACAAGTTCACCTACAAGCCACGTCATCAACATCACTCAAAGGTATGTACTCATATCCTTGAAAAAGCTTTACTCCAAGTCATGAGCTAAAGCAACTCAAGTGATATGAAGACATTAATAATGCTTAATCGAAAAATGGTAACCCCATTTTGAGCTTAACGTTGAGTATGACCTATGATCAAGTATTCTTGCTTGGCTCCTAAGTCAATATACTCTAATATAGGTGACCTAGTCACCGCCCATCATCTAGTGAAGTATTTTGGATTGGTTCATTCTCTATTTTGCAAGATTTCTTGGAACCACTCAAACCTACACTAGCTGATATCTGTATATAAAATCTTTTGCTATTATTTGAAAATTTCTTTTGTCATTGTGATTTTGGCAAAGTTTGAGAAATCTCGATTTCAAAATCACATTGCCAAGTTTCTGTTTCTGCCTCGGAGCCGCCGATACAAATAACTCGGTTCTACCGAAATTGCAGATGAGCTGCACTACAAAATCTCGGAACCACCGATTTATTTTTCTCGAAGCCACCGATTTATATCTTCTCTTACTTATTGCAAAACTGTGTTTCGTCTGTAAACCTTCTATTGTGATTCTGTTACTTCGATGATCCCTTCTTTAAAAAAAAAACCTTAGGGGGAGAAATTCCTTATTCAAGGATCCCTAACTCAAAGGAGGAGAAGTCTTACAAAATCTCAGATCTGCCAAAGGGAGAGAAATTATTTTTCCATGATTCCCTCAGTTTTCATTTCTATGAACCCAACATTCAATGACCCTTGTTCTCAAGGATCCCTTCTTATCAATGATCCCTGTATCTATTCCCGTGTTTGACCTTTTTGTAAATTAATGCCAAAGGGGGAGAATAACAAAGCTTCATGCTAAAGGGAGATACATGCTTATGCAAAGGGGGAGATATGATCAAGGGGGAGAGCGAATATCAATGTTTATACTTTGTTAACAAGATGAGAATACCAAAGTAGGGGGAGAAAAATATGTTTTGGAGATTAATTTGCTTATTTTATTTGATTACTCATCTTAGATTTTTCTCACCCTATCCAATCCCAATATCTACATGCTAAGATTCAGGGGGAGAGGATGATCTATTTTTCCATATCTAAGGGGAGAAAATTCTAAATGATCTTGGAGACATATCAATCTTAAGAAATACTACCTTCTATATGTTCTCCATATCTTGGTACTTTTGAGTTCTATTGCTTTTTCCAAGTAGAATACTCTTGTGTTTCCTAACATTGTTTTCTCAAGTGTGTTTCTACTACAAGAATGCTCAAGAACTCAAGGTAAGTATATGCATCATACCCTTGGTCAGGATGATCTCTTGCTTCTTGCACATATTGTTTGCAAGAGTGAAGTCTTGAACAAGGATACATCTCATTCATATATGTTTGATGCATATAGCCAAGGTACACATGACTTCTTATATCCCTTCCACTATATGTGTGTCCATGCATTCCAAAGCAACTATCCCTTAAAGGAATCACACATTTAGGGGGAGCAAATCTAAGTCATGTGTCTCTCAAAGTCTTCATTATATCCATGCGTATCTTTATTTGAAGCTTTGATTGTATGTTGTCATCAATTACCAAAAAGGGGGAGATTGAAAGCACAACATGCTCCCTTGGTGGTTTTGATAATAAATGACAACATACATTGTCTCTTGGACTAATACTTTTACCTAGTGTATTTCAGATAAAGTCCACAGAGAGGGCTGTCAAAAGGATTGTGGAGATACCCCAAGATGCAAGAAAATGGATTGGCAAAGCTTCAAGCAAGAGGACTCTACATTTTACTTTGTGAGAAATCACTTTGAGTCCATAGGAAAGCCAATACTATTAAAAGGGGGTAAGGTACTATTGGTGAACAAAATGCTCATACGTGCACAAGTGATAGTCACCAAAAACATCCACAAGCTCTTCCACAAAAGTCTGTCCAAAGTCAAATATCCAAAATTGGTGCAACCAATACTTTCCACCCGGTGCCACCGATTCCCATACTCAGACAGACCTAAGCCAAACCCTAGCCTTTCAGTGCAACCAATTCTGCTTCGGTGCCACCGAGTTCAGCTTGCCAACTTTCTGTTACGCAAATTCACAAAATCGGTACCACCGAGATTCTTGGATCGGCGTCACCGAGAATGGGCAATCTGACCGTTGGTCACCTTATCGGTGCAACCGAGTTTCATATATCGGTCTCACCGAGATTCAAAAGTTGCCACCTTTTGGTCACTTCGGTACCACCAAGATTCACACATCGGTGTCACCGAGTTAGTCATTTTGTGTGTAACGGTTGGATTTTTGGGGATGCCTATATATACCCCTTCACCACCACCCACTCGAAAGAGAAGCACTCAGAACTATTCCATACTTGCCCCATCCAGTTTTCTGAGAGAGAGCCACCTACTCATTTGTTGAGATCATGCCATTCCATTCCAACCATATGAATCTTGATCTCTAGCCTCCCCATGTTGCTTTCCACCAATCCCATCTCTTCCACCAAGCCAAATCTGTGAGAGAGTGCTTGTGTGTTGAGGAGTCTATCATCTTAAAGCACAAGAGCAAGGAGTTCATCGACATTGCCGAGCCTATTACCTTTTGGAGGGTGGTGCCTCCTAGATTGGTTAAGTGTCGCTTGGGAGCCTCCTACTTCGTGTTGTGGAGTGAACCAAGAAGTTTGTAAGGGCAAGGAGATCGCCTACTTCATGATGATCTACCCATAGTGAGGCTAGTCCTTCGTGGACGGAAGCCGTTATGGAATAGTCAAGGTTGCTACTTCGTGGACCCTTATGGGTGGAGCCGTCCGTGGACTCTCACAACCGTTACCCTCCATGGGTTGAAGACTCCATAAACGTGGACGTACGATAGCACCACCTATCGGAACCACGGGAAAAATCTTTGCGTCTCCTATTGCGTTTGATCTACCTATCTCAACTCTTTACTTCATGTGCAATGTCTTTACTTTCCGCTGCCATATTTGTTGACATGCATGTGTAGGGTATATTAGACTTGCTAGAGTTGCTAAAACTGTTAAAATCTGCCAACCAATTAACTTGGGAAAAGGTTAGGTTTTAAATTCCTGCTAGTAGTCTATTCACCCCCCCTCTAGACACTCTTCTAGAGATCCGTCAGTGTGGCACGAGAAGCAGGTCCTAGCCCCCTGAGGACCTCGGCGGGACCCGGAGAGCTAGCAGCAGAAGCTTCACCAGCATCGTCGTCGTCCTTAAGGTCACGCAGGAGCGTGCTCTGCGACGGGGGAGACGCCCCTGCCAGGTCGTCGTCGGCTGTCTTCTCCGAATCCTCCCCGCCCGTGGTGTCACCGGAGGACACCATCCCCGGGGATCCAAGACCCTCAGCTGGGGGGAGCCCCAGTTCATTGAAGATAGGCATCGCGACAACCAGATCGGCCCCATCGTCGCAACAGTACAACAGGACGTAGGCGTTGGGGAGATCGCTGGGGTCGCCGTTGAGCAGGGTCGCCACCGCCCTGCTCAGTTCCTCCTGGGTTATGCGTGCGGACCGAAGCCTGAGGTTGTTGCCGTTGCCTTGATAGTCCATCAAGGGCCTAGAGTGGGACTGGAGGGGCGCCAGGCGCTGCGTCAAGAACTCCTTCACTATCATCCCCCCAGTCAGCTTCCTGGCACTGATATCGCGGGAAATCCGCTCCAAGACGGGCCCGGCCCGGGGGTCGGAAAACTTCGCGGAGCTCCAAGTGGAGGTCTTCTCCGGCAGCCCCTTCGGCAGATCCAATCGGGGGTTGGTGTCTTTGAGGTCCATGAGGACCCAGCGGTGCTTGAAGTTCTCCACCTTCTTCCCAGCCTTTAAGAGCATGTTACCGCTCTGGACCGCGACGAAGGAGACGCACGCCGACCGTTGAGCGCCGTCATGCACGCGCAAGCTGAAGAAATGGCGGAAGAGGGCCACCGAAGGCTTCACGCCCATGAAAGCCTCACAGTAGAAGGCAAAGACGGACAAGAGCAGGATGGAGGTGGGCTGGAGATGAAGGGCTTGAATCCCGTAGTGGTCGAGGATGGCGGTAAAGAACGCGGAGAAGGGCGGGACGAGCCCGGCAAAGACGCTATGGAGAAAGAAATGGTAGACCGCCCTGGACAAGGGCCGCTTCTCTGAGGAGCCGCCCCATATCAAGGTTCACCCCCGCTCGTTGGTCCCATCCGCAGTCCGTGGGAGCACCGGGATGAGGTCCTCGTCCTTGGCGATGGTGGACCCCGAGAGCGCCGGTGAGATGGGAGCGGAGGCTGAGCTCTGGGCCTCTGGCTTCTGTTTGCCGGCGGGAGCCATCGGGAAGTTCGCGGGGCTGGAGTGGCAAGGAGGAGGACGGAGCGACGCCGGATTTGGAGAGGCCTCTATTAGGGCCGGGGATCTGGGAAGCAAGAGCAGGAGCGCAGAAGGGGAAAGCAATAATCGCTCGGCGCTGGAAGTCAGGCTCTTGTCGACTCGGGCGGTGGCCGAAGGGACGAAAGACGCCCGACATCAACCGCACGACGCACGCCAGTCCTGGCCCGTAGGCATTTGGGGCCCACGGTGCTTCGGGCCGTCCTCAAGGCTTCGCCCCGAAGCCAGCTCGAGTGCGCCTTGGACCCGGGGGCTGCTGTCGGCGTTCTGGGAACAAGGGTACCCAGACCTGCCTGCCTGCGGCCCAGGGCATGGCCCACCTCGCCAGCCAAGCACAGCCAGACGTAGCCCCACTCAAGACAAGGCCCTCGCGAGGACACTAGGATCGCGAGAAGGAGCGGCATCAAGACCGGCAAGGGATGGGCCTCCCCAGGCCCCCTCAGGAGCGGTGGAGATCTCTATGCAGGACCCGGCCTCAGGAGTCAAGGGTGACGCAAGGAAGGACAGGCGGGTGCCAGCGCGCCAGGCGGGGCTGTTTCCCCTTTGGTGCAAAGGGGGCAAGGACGTACGCGGGTTCCCAAAGCACCCCCAAAGGTTTCCATTCCGGTGCAAGAAGACCGCGACCACGAGCCCCACAGGACGGATGTCATCGCCGAGCCCACCTCTGCATCACCGAAAGCTACTTTGCAGGCGAAGACCGCCTTTGGATAGGGCGGGATGTACTCCTGTCCCCCTTCAAATTTGGCCGTTGTGGGATCCCTTCCCGCCATTGCGATATGGAAAGAGGACCCGGGCCACCGCTATATATAGAGGCTAGGCTCCACCGTAGAAGGGGATCCGATCCAGAAAACCAGTCGATCCATCCGATCCACCACAAAGCTAGCAGAGAGCCAAGAACACGTCAACGACGCCCTCGCGAGGCTCCTCAACCTTGTACTAGTTCATCTGCCATACCTCCACGAGAGGCAATCCACCAAAAGCAGGAGTAGTGTATTACGCTTTGCAGCGGCCCGAACCTGGGTAAACCACCGTGTTCATCTTCTTCCTCGTCATTGTGCGAGTTCATCATGTTAGCCATCGAGTAGTGAGCTAGGTAGGGCGAGGCTGCAGGGAAACCTTCGCACACGCCCCTGTGTTCGAACCTTGAGGGTTTTGCGGAGCCCGAAATCCGACAGGTTATGCGGGTGGGAAGTAGATAGGTCGCTAAGTAGTGCTACGCAAATGGGACGGGAATATGCATGGTGATGGAAACAAAAGTACTTTCAAAGACTTTTCGAAAACCCCGTCGGGTGACACTAATGCCCAAGGGAGATGTTGAGCTAGGTGACCTCTTGATAAAGAAGTGGTGCACCGAGGCAAGTGTGTGTGCTGTTTTCGAAAACGGATTGGTTTAAGTTGTGACCGTTACTCCAACCTTACATGTACAACCACGATACCCCTTATGGGACAAGGCTTTGTTGATTACCTTGGTCGGTACTAGCAGAGAGCCCGCATTACTAGTGGCGGGAGTGACGTGGTCACTCCCGATACGGGGTCGTGCTGGAAAGGACGATCATGGGCTGTTTTTACAAACACCGGGCACACCGTTGTGTCCCCTCATGGGTGTTACGATCTTGAGCGAGGCTTGTGGGATGTACATCATGAGGGTTGGGTACCAACGAGTGGACTCTTTGTTTAGTGTCGTCAAGGGAAAGGCATTGTTCAGCGCTTACCTCCGGTATGTGATATACCGCGAGTCGTGGCTTGACACAGAAGTTCCCCGAGTCTTGTGGGTAAAGTGTGCAACTTCTGCAGAGTGTAAAACTACTCGAATAGCTGTGTCCACGGTTAAGGACAGTTGTACATTGTTTACAAAAACTTGGTGTGTCTGGGTGTGTGAGACAAAGATTGTACTTGAGATAAGTCGGGTGACTTGACTTGATGATTGAACATGATATGTTCAGACCCTGTTTATATTGATATCTCTAACCTATTCATATGGATACTTGTAACCTCATGATGTATGCTTATAAGTTGTTTGATCATGTCATTGCATTCAAAAATTAGCTTTCCACAACTTACCTACTTAGTGCTATATCATGCATTGTTATACCTTGTTCCAAAACATGGGTTGCTTGCGAGTACATTCAAAGTACTCATTGGCTTGCCACTGGTTATTTAATTGGTCAGGCATGGAAGAGCAGGAATATGGTGAAGAATTCGTTGGTGATGAACATGCGAACTAGGACACTTTCCAGTTAGAATGCCTGTAGGGTTAAGGCAGATGGCATGGGTTCACACTTTCGTTCAAGATTTCTGCTGCTAGTTATGTTTGGTGTTTGGCCTTCATGGCCCTATCTATGTAACACATGACCTCGATGGACTTTATTTGTGTAAGATGGTGTGTATGGATGTAAGATTCTTGTTATTCAGCTTATGTGTGTTCAGTGAGCGTTGATCCCTGGGATCACTGTACACGTGCATTCGGTGATCACGACTTATGAGTCGGGGTCCCCACTGAGCTGGTGTTAGAGCCGTCCTGACTATAGGAAGCCTTAGTTAGCATGGACGTTTGTTAGGATAAAAACCCTTTCAAAAACTACACTTAGCATCTATACTTAGGAATATCTACACTTCTTATCTCTCCTAGTCTCGATTCAAACTTTACGGACTCCGCTCCCCTTAAACCTTTGTAGATGGCCGTCCTACCCGAGGAACTCCTAGCAGCCGGCTTTCCCCTACTCCTTGAGGACAGCCTAGGGAAGTGCCAGATTCGCCGACCTCCCGTTTTCCTCTACCACAAGCACTGGGTCAATGCTGTCACGAAGGAGTACCACGTTGACATGGTCGTGAAGGCAAATGACTCCTCGACGAGTTGGTTCTTTGATGAACCACAGAGGAGACCTTGGCGTTTGCGGTCAAGAGAGCCGCACGCAAGGCACTTATCCACGTTCAAGACATCATCCCAGAGATGGCTGACGAGCCAGCTACTCGCTACCTACCTTTCAGGAAGGATGACTTTGACGAGAGTTGGAAGTTGGTTCCATCCAAGGAGGATGGGACACCTCTCAGATTCCAGACCTACTTCAGCCTCTCCACCGATAGTCTGGCTCACAACCTAATTAAGGAGTCCGTGAAGCTCCAAGAGGAACTTCACCACACCCGAGAGCTACTTCGTCACGACAAGACGAAGCCAGATAGGATCAAGAAGGATGGAGCCCCCGAGGGACGACTCACTATTGCTTACAGAGGAGTAGTACCCCCAGCTAGAGATGCACCCACACGTCGTCGTCGCATGAGTGCAAAGGAGTACTGTGAGCTCTCACCGCACCACCGGTGAAGCGCCGTCAGGATGGACCTCCTCGTTCTCCGACCCCCTCGACCGGAGACGACGCCCGTACGGATGATGATTAGTTGGAAGATCCTGAGGAGCGTGAGTACGAGACCGAGCACTCCACCACTTGAGTCCGAGAACCCCTAGGGTAGGATAAGTCATGTATCCCTCATGCGAAGTCGAGTCCGTGTAATGGTTCATATGAAACCATGTGTGCTTATTGTTTGTTTTGTGGTTTGTGTCCTGATGCAAGTCACGCTTTTGCCTTAGGCAACATGTAAGCGACTCCATCGTCTGTCTTAACTTAATATTTTGTGTTTGGTATTTCGACCTCTGCTTGATCACACTTGCACTATACCAACCCCCTTAGGCGCGCTTTCTCTATTATTGCTTCCCTGTCTCTTCTGTCCCAGTTGTTTGACATGGCTGCTCCAAACAGTTTGGTGACTGCAACCCGCAACAGCTCCTTCACCAACCTTGAAGTCGGCAACTCTAGCTAGCAATAGGGAGCTGGTGGGCCTGCTCATGCTGGAGATCACCAGGAGCAGCCACATGGCGACATTCCCCTCCACCACCTCCAACAGAGAACATGACCATAGCTCAGTTTCTTCAGGTTCTCCGGGAGGAGTGCCAAGCCAACTCAGCTTCTATCCAGCAGATGGCAGAGGCCCTTGTGAACAACCAACATCAAGGAAGGAACGACAATGGCCGCTCCACTTTGTCGAAGTTCATGATGAATTCACCCCCAACCTTCACCGAGACTGCTGAACCCCTGGATGCCTATGACTAGATCCGCAGGACCTCCTTGCATTGGTCAATTGCAAGGAGGATCATGAGAAGGTGCTATATGCCTCTCACTGCCTCGGCGGTACCGCCAGATCTTGGTGGGATGGATTCAAGGTCATGCAAGGCGACCGTGTGATCACTTGGGCTGATTTCAAGGAAGGATTCCGCATGGCCCACATTCCTTCTGGGATCATGGCTATCAAGAAGAGAAAATTCCGAGCACTGAAGCAAGGAAGTGGCTCTGTAAAGGAGTATATGTAGAAGTTCAACCTGCTGTCAAGGTATGCCCCTGAAGATTTCAGCACTGAGGACGCTAAGATGGAACGCTTCATGGAAGCACTCGAGCAAGCCCTACAGTATCAACTCATTGTCTGCGACTGCCAGACCTTCTTCGACCTTGTGAACAAGGCTCTCATGCTTGAAGACAAGCGTCATGCAATGGAAGACACTCGCAAGCACAAGATGATCTGCAAGGGTAGTTCTAGTAACCAGAAGCCTCGTTCATGGCAGCCAACCCCAGCCAAGCCAACCTATCAGCCTCAGCAGGCTAGACCTCCTGGACCTCGTCCGAGCTACCAGCCTCAGCAGTATAAAAATCCCAGGCCATCTTACAACAACCCCAATAACAACAATGGTGGCAACAATAACAGCGGCTCAGGCCAAGTCACTCGCTTTGGATGTGGTTAGCCAGGACACATCTCTAGGCAGTGCCCCAACAAGAAGCCAGATGCACCGCGCCCCAATGCGCCGAACCAAGGTCAAGTCTGTGGAGCACCACCAAGGAACCAAGCTCCCCGCAACCAGCCTAACAATGGCAAGGGTCGTGTGAATCACATCACCGCTGAGGAAGCCCAGGAAGACCCGGACGTCATACTAGGTATGTTCCTTGTCAACTCAATCCCGGCAACCGTATTGTTTGATTGTGGAGCTTCACATTCTTTTGTTACCCAAAAGTTTGCACTAGAGAGTGGTATGAAGCCTACACCCCTGGGTAGTCATATGTTGATACATACCCCGGGTTCCGTCATGAGGTCCAATATAGGATATAAAGGAGTCGGGATCAACATTAACGGGGTAGACTTCCTAGCAGACCTCATAGTTTTGGATTCGCCAAGCGTGGACGTCATCCTTGGTATGAATTGGTTGAACAAGCACCAAGGCTTGCTAGATTGTGCCAAGAGGACTGTTACCATGACCAATAGTCAGGAGTTGAGTTGGATCAAGTACCAGTGGTATGTGAATACCCTGATGTATTTCCTGATGAGCTGCCCGAAATGCCTCCTGACTGTGACATTGAGTTCATAATTGAGCTAATGCCCGGAGCAGGACCCATCTATAAGAAGCCCTATAGAATGGGATCCGAAGAGTTGGCTGAATTGAAGAAGCAACTGGATGAGCATCTTAGGAAATGATTTATCCTCCTTAGTGCCAATCCTTGGGGATCACCTGTTCTATTTGTGTCAAAGAGGGATGGAACTATCCGACTCTGTGTCGATTACCGATCTCTCAATGAGGTCAGAATAAAGAACAAGTACCCACTCCCCAAGATTGAAGACATGTTCGATCGGTTAAATGTTGCCAAGGTGTTTTCCAAGATCGATCTCAGGTCCGGGTACTACCAGCTGAAGATCGGACCCCAAGACATTCTAAAGACAGCAGTTGTAACCCGGTATGGCGTGTATGAATACACGGTCATGTCATTTGGGTTAACCAATGCCCCTGCTTACTTCATGTACCTCATGAACAAAGTTTTCATGGAGTACTTTGAAAAGTTTGTTGTCGTCTTCATTGATTACATACTCGTCTTCTCCAAGTCTGAAGATGAGCATGCGCAACACTTGAGATTGGTCCTGGATAAGCTTCGAGAGCACCAGCTTAATGCCAAGTTCAGCAAGTGCGAGTTCTGGCTGCATGAAGTTGGATTCTTGGGACATGTGTTGACGGCAGAAGGATTGTCAGTGGATCCTGCCAAGATCAAAGCCGTGACTGAATGGCAATCTCCAAGCAATGTGAAGGAAGCCAGGAGCTTCCTCAGACTCGCGGGATATTACCGCAAGTTCGTCGAAGGGGTCTCCAGCATTGCTAGACTCATGACTCAGCTCTTGAAGAAAGACAAGAAGTTTGAATGGATGCTGAAGTGTGAAGAAAGCTTCCAAGAACTCAATAAGAGATTGACGATAGCCCCAGTTTAGCCACCCCCGATATTCACAAGGAGTTTGTGATATATTGTGATGCATCAAGAACCGAGCTTGGTGGTGTTCTGATACAAGAAGGCAGAGTCATGGCATATCTATCCAGACAGCTACATCCTCATGAAGAGAACTATGCTACCCACGATCTTGAGTTGGCAGCTGTAGTTCATGCCTTGAAGACATGTCAACATTACCTTCTCGGAAAGCGATGTGAGATATACATGGACCCTAAGAGTTTAAAGTATATTTTCACTCAAAGGGAGTTCAACATGAGGCAACGAAGATGGTTGGATTTGATCAAGGATCACGACCTCAGTGTTCAATACCACCCTGGGAAGGCTAACGTGGTAGCAGATGCCTTAAGAAGAAAGGCATGTTCCTTGAATGCGATGATTAAGGAAAAGCTACCTGCCCTATACGAAGAGCTTGAAAGCTTTGGCTTGGAACTAGTAGCACCTGGATTCCTAGCCAACCTCGAAGCAAAGCCTACCTTGATGGATGATATTAAGAAAATTCAGAAAGGAGATGAGAGCATTGAAGGCATCAAAAGGAAGATCAAGGCAGGCAAGGCCCCAGGATTCTCAGTGGATGAACAAGGAGTCGTGTGGTTTGGAAATCGCATTTGTATACCCAACAAGGTTGAGCTCAAGAACTTGATCTTGCAAGAAGCTAATGACACTCCGTATTCTATCAATCCGGGAGGAACCAAGTTGTACCAAGACCTCAAAGAAAGATTCTAGTGGCATGGCATGACAAGAGAGATAGCCAATTTTGTCGGTAAGTGTGACATATGCCAGAGAGTCAAAGCTGAGCATCAACGAGCCGCTGGATTGTTACAACCTCTCAAAGTGCCTGAATGGAAGTGGGACAAGGTCGGAATGGACTTCATGACCGGTTTGCCTAGGTCAAGCAGAGGGCATGATTCCATTTGGGTCATCGTCGATCACCTGACCAAGGTAGCTCACTTCATTCCCGTCAAGACCACCTACAATGGGAACCAGCTAGCCAACCTCTACATCAACCGGATCGTGAGCCTCCATGGAGTTCCTAAGGAGATCTTGTTAGACCGAGGAACCCAGTTTACCTTGAGGTTCTGGAATAGATTCCAAGAAGCTATGGGAACCAAGTTATCCTTCGGCTCTGCTTTTCAATCCCAGACCGGAGGACAAACTGAGCGAGTAAACCAGATACTCGAGGATATGCTCCGTGCATGTGTTTTGGCATATGGAGCCAAGTGGGAAGATTGCCTACCATTCGCCGAGTTCTCCTACAGCAACAACTATCAGTCCAGCCTTCAGATGGCACCATTTGAAGTATTGTATGGATGCAAGTGCCGCACTCCCCTCAACTGGTCAGAAACCGGAGAAGGACTAGTCTTTGGACCAGATATCCTCCGCGAAGCGGAAGGGCAAGTTCAACTTGTCAGAGAGCGTCTAGAGACTGCCAAGTCAAGACAGAAGAGCTACACTGACTTACATCGTCGAGACATGAGTTTCCATGTTGGGGCCTGTGTCTATCGCGGAGTCACACCTCTCAAGGGAAACCAGCGCTTCCACGTCAAAGGAAAGCTCGCACCAAGATATATCGGCCCCTTCAAGATCACCGACAGACAAGGAAAAGTTGCATACCAACTAGAGCTACCTTCCAAGCTATCAGATATGCACAACGTTTTCCACGTGTTACAACTCCGGAAGTGTCTCCAAGTTCTCAACCGCCTCGACCTCTACAAGGACATCGATCATCAAGCCATCGACCTTCAGCCAGACCTCACTTATCGCTAGAGACCAATTCGCATATTGGATAAAGCCGAGCGTTGCACCCGAAGCCGCACCATCAAATACTTCAAGGTCCAATGGAGAAACCACACCGAAGCAGAAGCAACCTAGGAACGTGAAGACTATCTTAGATCCGAGCTCCCTTATCTTTTTAGTGCTTAGCCTAGGAATCTCGGGGACAGGATTCTTGTAAGGGGGGTAGGTCTGTCACACCCTGTGTTTGTAACACTTTGCTATGCTATGGTTTTATAAAATTTGGACCCATTTAAAACCTTTTGCTTGTTTGTGATGATTGATTTAGTGCTATTTGCTTGAATGTTTGTGTGTGTTTTAATTCACAAATAATCTCCTCTCCTCTATGCTCACCTACTTGATCCAAACTCCCTGCCCAATGATCATGCCATGTGTATATGACTAAAAACTATTTTTATAAAATATTATTTTGGCCAAAAAGCATTTATTCAAATTAGGTTTTCAAAAACCTATGAATTGAGGTTTGTACTACAAGTCCTGAAATTAGGGTGAATGCTTTACCCCAAAGACTTTATTTGGCATCTACAATATATAAGACCTACCAAAACCACTAAATATTATTTTTAAAGATTATTTTCATATTTTATTTAAATACCTTTTCTTAAGGCCAGAGTGGTCTTTCATAGGGAAGAATTATTTTTATGCTTTCAAAATATTTGAGAAAATTTAGGGAAACTCAGTGGACATATATTTTCCATACATATGAGTTTCAACACATGTTAATGTTCAAAATATTGGACAAAACTCTCCAAAACCCTTTCTGCCTATTTCAAGCTTTTGAAATATTTTTATAAGAAATATTCTAAAATAATTCCAGGAAAATTCTAGCATATCACACGTGATATATGTGATGATCATGCAAAGTTTCATCTCAATCCCAATTGTTTTGGTTCACAAAGGTGCCCCAAAACCCTTCCAGTCTAGAACTAGTTTGATCAACTCTACATGGCCAACATTCCCCAATTGATCTGAGACCTTGTGGGCATGCTCTAATACCCAAATAATGCCACCACACCAAGTGGTGCATTTAGGAGAATATATTAGCATGATTGGATCTATGAAAATCAGTTTCTGCCCATTTCTAGGGTTTGCAAAGTTTGCATTGCAAACCTTCTTCAATCATGCTCAAACCTTGTGAGCACCCTTGTTTTGACCCACCATTTCATCTTGTTAAGTTTCACCTCCAGTAGAGGAGTTTAGCTAGCCCAACCAGAGATCAAACACCTTCTGCTAGAATGCTAAGATCAATAATTGAGCCCCTTCCTCTATTCTCCCTGAGCCCCAATTTTTACCACAGCACCATACCACCCCTCCCCACCTCTGGTAAAATCCCTGGTGCCCAGATGCATGATTGCAGGGGTGAAAAACCACTTTTCCCTCTCTGGACAGCCCCTTTCCCACCTCTCTCTCTCTTCTCTCTATCACTCGTGGCTAACTCCAGAGCATCCAAGGCTCTTTCCCACTTGTTTACTTCCCCCTGCAGTTGGTGGATGCAAGTGGACACGCCAGAGCGCGTCAAAAGCTCCGACATGCTGGCCAAAGTCGCGCTCTAGAGCGCGCAGCCGCGCTCCAGAGGGTTGACCTCACGCGCCCGGCCACATCGCCCCCCCCCCCCCCCGCGTGCCAGTCGAGGCTCCTTGGCCTCCGTGACACGCCACCATGTCGGGGACCTCCTCTCCCCTTCTCTATCTCTCCCTGCAACGGCTCTCCCCGACGCGTGCCTGACGCCGCCCGGGCTAGCCAATGTGTGAGATCGCACGCGCGAACGCCAGAGCCCGTCCGTGCCTCGTCTCTCTCTCCTTGGCCTCCTACACCACCCCCCCGAGCACCCCAGGATCACCCCCTCCTCCTCTAATGGTCGCTAGCGCCGTTGCTGTGGAACCCGAGCCCCTGTCCATGGTGCACCGGTGCCCCCGCCTATTTAAGGCCTTCCCCGAGATCTCTCTCCCCTCTGCTGTCTCTCTCTTCCTCCCAAACGACCCTCGGCTCTACCCATTCTTCTCTAGGAGCTCCTGAGCTCGAGATCAAGCTCGGAGTCCGCCGCGTCGACTCACCGGAGATCTCTGGGTACAACCCCTCTCCGGTCCCGTTCCCTCCCCCTTTGAGCCTCTCTCACCTCCCTGACGCGTTCCCCTTCTTCTCCCGTGCGGATTGCTGCAGGAACCGTCGGTGGCAACCTCTCCCGAAGCTCCTCCGCCGCGGTCTCCTCGTCGCCGGTGACCATCTCCACCTCCATAGGAACGGTGGCTTGACGCTGACTCCGTTCCTGCCCTCAACTCCTCTCGCCGTGTCCGGAAACCTCGCCAACCTCCCCGTTGTGAGGTTGACGATGACAGGCGGGCCCTGCCTTTCATCGTCACCTCCCTATCCCTCCTCTCTGTGTTGCTGGCCTTCGGGCGCCAGCCGTCAGGTTTGAACGCGGGCGCATGCGCGCCAGTTCGCCTGGGCTGGCGCGGCTACGGGTCGGCCCAACTATGGCCAGTTCTGGCCCGGGGCACAGTTTCACACCCTGTGTTGTATCACTTTGCTATGCTTGGATTTACAAAATTTGGAACCAATTAAATTTTTTGAGTGCATATGCTTGTTTGAATTGTTGCTTGTTTGTCTGTTTGGTTGTTTGTGTATGGCACTCTTCGGTGCTACTCCTCTCCATATTTATCTTCCTTGATCCAAACTTCTTGCCCAATGATCATGCCATGTGAATAGTACCCAAAAATATTTTTATCAAATATTATTTTGGCCAAACAGGGTTTATTCAAATTAGGTTTTCAAAAACCCTGAATTGAGGTTTGTACTACAAGTCCTCAAATTGGGTGGATCCTTTTTCCATAAAGGCTTTATTTGAAACCCACTATATATATTACTTCCCAAAACCACCAAATATTAATTTTAAAAATTATTTTACTATTTTATTTAAAGGCTTTTTCTTGAGGCCAGAAATCGTTTTTCATAGGGAAGTATTATTTAAATGCTTTAAAATATTTGAGAAAATTTAGGGAAACTCAGTGGACATATATTTTCCATATATATATGAGTTTCAACACATGGTCATGTTCAAAATCATGGGCAAAACCCCTCAAAACCCTTTCTGCCCAAATCAAGCTTTTGAAATATTTCTATAAGAAATATTCTCAATAAATTCCAGGAAAATTCCAGCAAGACACACATGCTATATGTGATGATCTTGCAAAGTTTCATATCAATCCCAATTGATTTGCCTAACCAAAATATTCCAAAACATTTCCTGTGCAGAGTCAAGTTTGAACAACTTTACATTGTGAAGTTTGTCCTATTGACCCCAAACTTTGTGGGCAGGTGCTAAACCCCAAATGATGATACCACACCAAGTGGTGGATTTGGGGGAAATGAAATGCATGCCTAGATCTACAGAAAACTGATTCTGTTGATTCCTAGGGTTTTACAAAGTTACATTGTGAACTTTCCTCAAACCATCTCAAACTTGGTGGCCCCCTCTAATTTTACATACATTTTCACCCTGTTAACTCTCATGGCAAGTAAAGTCCATTTCCTAGTCCAAACACTGATCAAACACCTTCTGGTGGGAAGCAAATCTCAATGATTGAACCCCTTCCCTTGATCTCCTTGAGCCACAACTTTTACCACAACACCATACCACCCTTCCTCACCTCTGGTAAGGGTTCTGGCACCAGAGAGCATGATGGCAAGGGTGAAACCCCCATTTTCCCTCTCTGGACAGCCCCTTTTTCACCTTTCTCTCACTTCTCTCTCTAACTCACGGCTACTCCAGAGCATCCAAGGCTCTTTCCCACTTGTTTACTCCCTTCTGCATCCCCTGGACACAAGTGGACACGCCAGAGCGCATCAAAAGCTCTGGCATGCCAGCCAAAGTCGCGCTCTGGAGCGCGCAGCCGTGCTCCAGAGGGTTGACCTCCCTCTCCTGCCCATACCCGACCACCTCGAGCTCCCCCCTCGCGCCAGTCGAGGCCCCTCAACGTCCGCAACACGCCATGCCCCTGTCCCCCTCCTCTCTCACCCTGCAACGGCTCTCCACACGCGTGCCGCGGCCGCCCCGTTTGGCCAACCATGGTCCTCACACGCGCGCACGCTCCCGCCTCCCCTCTTGCTCCCTCTAGTCGTGGATGAGCCCCAGGTGGACCGCAGACCCACCAGCTCCTCCTCCCGTGGCCTCTGGCCTCGGCCCCGAGCTCGCCGGTGCACCCGAGCTCGGTGGACCGCGGGCCGCCTATAAAAGGGCACCCGAGACCCCTCTCTCCATCTGCTGCTCCTCTCTCACTCCCAATTGCATGCCCAAACTGAGGGAGTCCTGGACTAAGGGGTCCTCGGGCCGCTGGCCTATCTCCCAATAGGCCGGCTTGGTGGGCCGCTCTCTGTCTATCGCAGGAAGGGCCGGATATGCCACGACACCATGTTCTAGAAGGAAGTCTCGAAGGCGCGTCGTGCACTCCAAGTCAAGATGAGGAAATCTGCATCTCCATCCCTGGCAGGATACCTATCATGTGTAAACCCTAGGTACCCCCCGGTGTCTATATAAACTGGGGAGGTTTTAGATTGTAGGAGGGAGAAACTCATCTAGGGTTTTAGCTATCCGATCCCATGATAGATCAACTCTGTAACCTTCATACACATCAATATAATCGAGCAGGACGTAGGGTTTTACCTCCATAGGAGGGCCCGAACCTGGGTAAACGTCGTCTCCTTCGTCCCCTATTACCATCGATCCTAGACTCACAGCTCAGGACCCCATACCCGAGATCCGCCGGTTTTGACACCGACATTGGTGCTTTCATTGAGAGTTCCGCTGTGATCGCCAAAGGAATCAATGGCTCGCTTAGTCTTTAGCGAAGAAGTCCGCAACATGGACTCCTTTGTCCCTGGACAGATCTTTGCTTTCGGCAGCGTCGTGCTGCACGCTGATCCGACCGGCCGTCTTGGCCAGGTCGGGACTTTCGCCCCTGATCAAGAGGTCAGATTCGGGAACCTAGAGTTCTCCGTAGGCTCTCGGGGCGATCTTTTGCTCACCGGGCTTGCAAACTCATCTGATGCGCCCGAGGACTCCGAGGCCTTGACTTCGGATTTCGCTCTCAACCCCACCCACGGGACCAACCCCGACGATGATCTGGCTTCTAGTTCGGATCCGGTCATCGTACCGGATGGTCGGGGGTCAGCTTCTGCTGAATACACTGCTTGTTCGGACGCATCGGAGGTCGACTCCAAAAGCGCTGGGCAGATTGACCCGATCGAGCTCTCAACACTCAACGAGGCTCTAGATCGGATTCTATCGATGAAAATCACTGACGGCCCAATCCCGATCCACGCTCAGATCGGTCTGAAGGCGGGTCAAGAGGAATTTTTCATCCCACCCACCACCCACTTAGTAGCCACTGTCGAAGACTTAACCGATATGTTGGACTACGCCTCCGAGGAGGCAGAAGACATTGATGAAGAGGATTGCGCTCCCGCCCTAGTTAACACCGGGTGATGGACTGCCACCTCCACCTACGACGTCTACATGGTGGATACTCCAGCCGATAAGGGCGAGCACACACCCAAAAACAATGGCGATAAATCTAACGAGGAGCCGTCAAGGCGCCCGAAAATGCGCAAACGGTCAAAGGAAAAAAAGGGAAGGGAAGCCATTGCTGACACCGGGGAAAACGACACACCGGAAGACATCGGCAATCCCGATATCCCCGAGTATCCGCTAGAGGACCAGGAGAGGCCGGAAGATCAGTGCGACTTTGAGGATCTAAGCGATTCCGAGATGACAACTACCTCCCCCCTGTCGAGGAGGAGGACAGCATGGAAGCCGAAGACTTCACCGTCCCCGAAAACCTTGAGGATCAGGAACGGTTTAGGCAACAACTTATAGCCACTGCCCAAAGCTTGAAGGCAAAAGAACGGTAGCTTAAGGCTGAACAGGATACCCTCAATGATAGATGGACGAGGGTCCTATCAGCTGAGGAATGGTACGGTACTGGTCTATTGGACCAACCCAAGAGCTATCCACGCCGACGGCTGCTGCCGCAGTTCGACGACGAGGTCCTTAATACACCATCTCCCAAGCACACTCCATACGACCAGCCGGACCGCCCTCCCCGAGGACGAGATAGGACGGCTGGTGACGCCGGTTATAGGCCGGCGATACCCCACAGAAGGGGAAAAGAGCCAATAGAGCCCGAGGACAGGTACGACCTGCGACACGACCTGGATTATAGAATAGGCCGCACGAGATCCATCTACGGATCTAGAGGGTACTCCCCCGATAGACGGGATGGGTACCAGCCTTGGCTCGACCGCAACAACAGAGGTCGGGAACCAAACCGGGCCAGATCAGGCGCCGACTACCGGCGTGACATAGCCTGGGTCAGAGGCGCTGCCCACCCACTGTGCTTCACCGACAAGGTGATGCGGCATCAGTTCCCGGAAGGGTTTAAACCCGTGAACATAGAGCAATACGACGGGACAACTGACCCATCAGTATGGATCGAGGATTTCCGCCTCCACATTCATATGGCACGAGGAGATGATCTCCACGCCATCAAGTATCCGCCCCTAAAACTTAAGGGGCCAGCTCGGCACTGGTTAAACAGCCTCCCCTAAAATTCTATCGGGAGTTGGGAGGGTCTCGAGGACGCTTTCCGATCTAACTTCCAGGGCACCTATGTGCGGCCGCCGGACTCCTCCGACCTAAGCAATGTTGTCCAGAAGGTAGGCGAATCGGCTCGACAATTCTGGAATCGGTTCTTGACCAAGAAGAACCAGATTGTCGATTGCCCAGACGCCGAGGCAATAGCCTCCTTCCGGCACAATATTCGGGAAGAATGGCTGGCTCGCCAGCTCGGTCAGGACAAGCCTAGGACCATGTCCGCTCTTACATCACTCATGACCCGCTTTTGCGCGGGCGAGGATAACTGGCTAGCTAGACGAAGCCACAACCCCGAAGACCCCGGCACCTCCGAAGTTCGGGATGGAAACGGTAAACCACGACGCAACAAAAGTAAACGCCGGCACAACAACAGTGATGCTGACGACACGGCCGTTAACGCCGGTTTCCGCAACCCCCGATCCGGGCAGCGGAAGAAGCCTTCTAAAGGCAATCGTGACGGACCTACCCCACTGGACAAGATCATGGATAAGCCCTGTCAGATCCATGGCACTCAAGACAAGGCCGCCACCCACACCAACCATAACGGTTGGGTGTTCAAACAAGCCGGCAAACTCGCAGCCGAAGAGCAAGGCAAGGGCCCACGCAGCGAGGACAATGACGAGCCCCGCGGTCTGAGCAATGGAGGACAGAAGGAGTTTGAAAGCACATTTGCTCCCTTGGTGGTTTGGGTAATTAATAACAACATATAAGTCATTGAACTAATGTTTCCACTAAGTATATTTAAGGAAAAGTTCAATGATAGGATTGGCAAAAGGATTGTGGAGTTTGTGGAAATCCCCCAAGATGCAAGGAAATGGATTGGCAAAGCTTCAAGCAAGAGGACTCTACATTTTACTTTGTGAGAAATCACTTTGAGTCCATAGGAAAGCCAATACTATTAAAAGGGGGTAAGGTACTGTTGGTGAACAAAATGCTCATACGTACACAAGTGATAGTCACCAAAAACACCCACAAGCTCTTCCACAAAAGTCTGTCCAAAGTCAAATATCCAAAATCGGTGCAACCAACACATACACTCGGTGCCATCGATTCCCATACTCACACAGACCTAAGCCAAACCCTAACCTTTCGGTGCAACCGATTCTGCTTCGGTGCCACCGAGTTTTGGTTGCCAACTTTCTATTACGCAGTTTCACAATATCGGTACCACCGAGATTGTTGGATCGGCGTCACCGAGAATGGGCAATCTGACCGTTGGTCACCTTATCGGTGCAACCGAGTTTCATATATCGGTCTCACCGAGATTCAAAAGTTGCCACCTTTTGGTCACTTTGGTACCACCGAGATTAACACATCGGTGTCACCGAGTTGGTCATTTTGTGTGTAACGGTTGGATTTTTGGGGATGCCTATATATACCCCTTCACCACCACCCACTCGAAAGAGAAGCACTCAGAACTATTCCATACTTGCCCCATCCAGTTTTCTGAGAGAGAGCCACCTACTCATGTGTTGAGATCATGCCATTCCATTCCAACCATATGAATCTTGATCTCTAGCCTCCCCAAGTTGCTTTCCTCAAATCCCATCTCTTCCACCAAGCCAAATCTGTGAGAGAGTGATTGTGTGTTGAGGAGTCTATCATCTTGAAGCACAAGAGCAAGGAGTTCATCGTCATTGCCGAGCCTATTACCTTTTGGAGGGTGGTGCCTCCTAGATTGGTTAGGTGTCGCTTGGGAGCCTCCTACTTTGTGTTGTGGAGTTGAACCAAGAAGTTTGTAAGGGCAAGGAGATCGCCTACTTCGTGAAGATCTACCCATAGTGAGGCTAGTCCTTCGTGGACGGAAGCCGTTATGGATTAGTCAAGGTTGCTACTTCGTGGACCCTTCGTAGGTGGAGCCCTCCGTGGACTCTCGCGACCATTACCCTCCGTGGGTTGAAGACTCCATAAACGTGGACATACGATAGCACCACCTATCGGAACCACGGGAAAAATATTCGTGTCTACAAATTGCGTTTGATCCTCCTACCCTTCCCTTGCTACTCATGCTTGCTGTTACTTTCCGCTGCTATACTCTTAGATATGCATGTGTAGGGTGTACTTGACTTGCTATGAATGCTAAAATCTGCCAACACTAAAAATTGGGAAAAG
This sequence comes from Elymus sibiricus, assembly GCA_039707655.1. Taxonomy (NCBI): domain Eukaryota; kingdom Viridiplantae; phylum Streptophyta; class Magnoliopsida; order Poales; family Poaceae; genus Elymus; species Elymus sibiricus. The sequence continues at coordinate 158,262,815 of CM077673.1, forward strand.
GTAGAAATTTTATTTCGTCAAGTAGTCTAATCACCCCCCTCTAGACATACTTTCGGTCCTACAAGTGGCATCAGAGCTTTGGTCTCCATTGCATTGGTCTCACAACCTAGGAGAGTATGGCGTCTAGTGAGGGAAATTATCACCGTAGAGGTCCGTACTTTGATGGCACTAATTTTGCTAGTTGGAAGCACAAAATGAAAATGCATATTCTTGGTCATAACCCCGCCGTTTGGGCTGTTGTTCGTGTTGGCTTGCAAGGTGAATTCTTTGGTGATGGAAAGGAACCGGACCGTGAAGCGACCGCGGATGAATTGAAGATGTTGCAATACAACGCTCAAGCATGTGACATTCTCTTCAACTGCCTATGCCCCGAAGAATTCAACAAAATCAGCCGTCTTGAGAATGCAAAAGAGATTTGGGATACTTTGGTTGATATGCACGAAGGAGCCGAGTTCGTGAGAGAATCCAAGTTAGATGTTCTTCAAAGTCAGCTTGACAAGTTCAAGATGAAGGATGGTGAAGGAGTCGCAGAGATGTACTCTAGGCTAGCTCTCATCACCAATGAGATTGCCGGCTTAGGAAGCGAAGAAATGACCGACAAATTCATCATCAAGAAGATACTTAGAGCTTTGGATGAGAGATACGACACCGTGTGCACATTGGTCCAAATGATGCCCAACTACAAAGATCTCAAGCTTACGGAAGTCATTGGAAGGATTGTTGTTCATGAGATGACACTCAAAGACAAAGAAGAGCTTCACAACAAGTCTAGCGGTGCTTACAAAGGCACAAGTGATGCTCCCGCAACTTCAAGCAACAACCTTGTCACCAATGAAGATATAAGTCTCATGGTCAAGAAATTTAACAAGTTCTACAAGAATAGAGGCAAAGAACGAAGATCCAACTCAAGATATGATGAGAAGCGTTCGTCAAGTCGTGACCGCAATTGCTACAATTGTGGGAAGCCCGGACACTACTCCAATGAGTGCACGGCTCCCTACAAACGAAGAGAAGAGTCACCTAGAAGACGAAGCTCAAGGAATGAATCACCTCAAAGAGAGAGAAGGAGTAGAGATGATCGTTATGAACGAAGACCCTCAAGGAGAAGTAGAGATTCGGAGAAGAAGGACAAGTACACCAAGAGCTATACAAGAAGAAAACATCAAGCTCATGTTCGTGAATGGGTTTCCGTCTCCGACTCCGAGAGAAGCTATCACTCCGACTCCGACTATAGTCAAGATGATGGTGTTGCCGGAATTGCTCTAGTGACTACCAACTCCTATGATCTATTTGATTCACCAAACGAAGGGAGTGGAAGTTGCTTCATGGCTAAAGGCCCCAAGGTATCACACCCCGAGTATCTTGATTTCAATAGTGATGAAGACGATTTGCTTTGTGATGATGACTTGCTCTTTGATAAAACTAGTGATGTTAGTCAAAATGAACTTGATAATTCTCATGCTAGTCAAGAGAAGTCAATTGATGATGATAAGATGAAAATAGAACAACTAACTAAAGAACTAAACACTCTTAAGTTAGCTCATGAATCTACTCTAGAAGATCATAGAGAGCTTGTAAGAACTCATGAGAAGCTACGCTTCGAGAAGCTCAACTTGGAGCAAGAGCATGAGTTTCTTAAAGCTATCAATGACGATCTCCGAAAGAAGACTTCATCTTATCTAGCCAAATGACTACTCTTGTCTACATTCATGCCACAAGTTAAAACTAAACAAACTAGTAACAAAGGCAAGAAAGGTTCTTCATCTAGTAGCAACAATAAAAATGCTAAACCCAATGATGTTGCTTCTAGTAGTTCTATTGATTCCACTAATGATGATTCTCTTAGCCAAGTTACACTTGAGCAAGAAAATGCTTTATTGAAAGGAATTATAGAGAAAGGTATCTACAAGAGTCTTGCCGGGTGTAAGCAATTTGAGGAAATTTTACGCAAGCACGGAGTATACCGAAAGAACCATGGTGTTGGCTACTTCAACGCTAATGGAGTTGAATGGGAAGAAGGTCAATACCCCAAGCCCAAGTTTGTTCCTCAAAAGGAGAAGTATGAAAATACTCTTCCCAAGGGAACAAACACTCAAGATGACCTCCCACCACAAGACCACAAGCTCAAGGGCAAGAACAAGCTTCAAGAGGACATTGGCTCATATGAAGATGAATCCCTAGCTTTGGTGGAGTGGGTTCCCAAGGCTACTTCAAGCTCAACTTCTACAAAGGCTACTTCAACACCAAGGATCCCCATCAACTTGATGTGGGTCCCCAAGAAGAAGAACTAGAGAGTTCTTGAGGGGTGACTCCGCCAATGAAATTCACTCACATTCATTATTGGCAAGAACTATTGGCAAACAACATCAACTCTATGCAATACTTCAAGGAGTCACACATTCCCTCAAAGGTAAGCAAGGGACAAGGGAATCAACAAATCGATGGACATCATTACACATGCTGTGCACTCCATGTCCATAGATATCCTTGTATTTGTCTCTTGTGTGTTGGGACTAACCCATGTAGGTGAGAAGACTAAGGAAACAACAAGGATGCTCCCAACTCTTGGTGATCTTCATCAACCTTGAGCACCCACCACTACCTCACCAACATGAAGTCTTCATCGACAAAACCCAAGGTTAGTTTATCCCTCCTATGAGGGGATGTCACATCAAGGGGAGGCTTTACTCTAAGACTTGAGTCAAAGCATCTCTTAAAATGTGACAACATTAAATGCTTTATGTAAAAGTGGTAACCCAACTTGTGCTTAAACGATTTGTATGACCTATGATCAAGTATTCTTACTTGGCTCCTAAGTCAAAATACTCATATATAGATGACTTCGTCATCGCCAAAGTGCTTGTTAGATGCTAGTATGTATGTGCATGTTTGTCATGATTTCATTTGACATCTAATTGTGTGAGCATGTTGGTCTGCATTTATTTACCCATTCGAGGACATCCAATTGTTGCTATTTGGCTTTTGATTTATCTTTTGCCAATTGGATGGACAAGAATGCCTAGGACCACTCTCTAGCTGTCTATGCTTTCTCACCTCACATTCCATTCATGATGCATCACAAAATTTGAACAAGTACTTTTTGATCCCTCTGTGTGTGGAGCACTCAGAGTTCCGTATCGACAAAGGACTGACCATTAAAACCTCCCAAGTGTATCTCGGTGGAACCAACCCAAAATTCTCGGTCTCACTGAATGCCTAGGGTTGATCTGGTTTTCAATCTCGGTACTACCGATTCCATATTCTCGGTTACACTGAGTTTCCCTATCAGCTGACAGTTGAGGAACTCGGTGACACCGAAAATTTAGAATCGGTGTCACCGACAGTAAAGGGTATATATGCTATGGACCCGACGCTTTGAAATTCAATCTTCAAACCGTCGCGCTCCAAAACCCTAAGCTGCCGAATAGGCCCCCCTGGTCGTCGCCTTGCCTCCCCGTGCATCTCCGCCGCTGGGATCTTCGCCGTCGACGAGCATCCTCGCCGCCGTCTTCGCCGTAGCGGATCCGTCGCCAAGTTAGGGTACGGATTCGATTCTCCTTGCGCTCCCCGTCTGATTCTCGCGCACTGGAGTAGATTTTATCGATAAGCCACAGATTGCAAACCTCCCGATCCTCTAAAAGTTCCTGTAGATTAGCGAACGATTGATTTTTTAGGTTTTGCCGTCCGCCACATGAATCTCGGTAGAACCGATGCAAAAGAATCGGTAGCACCGATTCTGTTTTTCTGGCCAGCTGAGAACACCTCGGTGGAACCGAGCACTAATTCTCGGTGTGACCGAGAATAGTGCCAAGTTTCTGGAAAGCAGGTTGTTTGTCTCGGTGGGTACGAAAATTTTGTCTCGGCTGTACCGACATACATTTGGCAGAATGCAAAATTTTGAGAAATCTTAGTTCAAACTTTTAAAAACAGCTGCATTTTGTGATGACTCATCTTCTTCTACTCCTCTATATTCTATTCACAGGATCAGTATGTCTGATGCTGAGGACAGTGAGAACAACTTCCAAGAGCAGAATATTGTCATGAGTTCAGGCACTAGTCCAGAGTCTAGTTCATCTTCAGATCCAGGCACCCCCAGTTCTCATGGGTTGCCCAAGGCTGCTACTAGGGCCAGAAAGAAGCTGAATTCAGATGAGGAGGATTCAGATTTTGTGCCAGAGGAAGTTCTTGCCAAGAAGCAAGAGAAAGCTGGCAAGAAATCTGCAAATGAAGCCACCTCTTCAAGGAGGACTGTCAGCAAGGTATATGCTAGCTCTGAGGCTATGAGAGCACCTGAGAGTACTAGGGCTTCCATGACAATTGAGCCCCCAAGGAAGTCATTGCCTAAGAAGGCAGGAGAGAAGAAGTATGCGAGAAAGAGGATTGTCTATGTCACTGGTAGGCAAACTTCCATGTATGAGGACCCTGAGGAGGCTGCTGGTGCTGCTGGTGAGGAGAAGGAAGAGCAGGTTGTCAAGGCCCCTCCCAAGAAGAAGCAAAAGAAGCTTATGGCAGATGCTATGCAAAAGACTAGCACATCCAAGAGCACCAAGTCTGCCCCCAAGAAGGCTGCTGCTGAAAAGCCCAAGAGGACATCCAGACAGATTCCAGCTTCTGAAAAGAACAAGGGAACTACCTCTAGAGTTGAGTATGAGGATGCCATGTCTGCCTTGATGAAGCTTAGACCACACCTTCCTGAACATAATGCCAGCCATCCACTTGCTGAAGATATGAAGAAGAGGAAGGATTCTGGTTTGAGGACATGGAGAGCTGTTGATCCATATGCCCAAAGGAGAAAGACAACTGTGGACTACATATTCTACACCAAGGAGCAACAGGATTTCTATGAGACTGTGCTGCTTGACAAGAGTCCAGCTGTGAGTGACATGAGATATGTTGACTGGAAGTACATCAAGGAGAATGAAGATTTCTTTCCAAATGTTCAAGACAACTTTCACTGCATTGGCTTGGATGAGTTTGTTGGCAAAGAGTTTACAGCATGGAATGATGAGATGATCATGCAATTCTACTCCACTGCTCATTTCTATGGAGATGTTAGAATTGTATGGATGACTGAAGGAGCAAGATATGAGTCCACTGTTGATGAATGGGCTGCCATCTTAGGAGTCCCAGAGATGCAGGATGGTGACTTGGATGTTTACTCAGAATCCAAGGAGAGCCACAATGCTATGGCTAACATGTACAATGAGATCCCTGCTGCTCATGTGAAGTCTCACAAGTTAGGATCTATTTATTTTCTCCAGGCTGGCCTCCACACCATGAACACCATATTGAGGCATACCTTGATGCCCAAGTCAGGAGATGAGAAGATGATCCGAGGCTACTCCATCAACATGCTGATCCATCTTGACAGACACACCAGGATTAGAGTTATGGATTTGATTGTAGAGACAGTAAAGAGGGTTGCTGCTGATCAGAAGCGCTCATGCTGCTATGCACCCTATATCCAGATGCTCATCAACTCCAAGCTGGAGAAGCACATCTTTGCTCTGGACAGACCCCACTTGCCCCTACAGCCATATTTAGAGGACAACATTGTGGTGATGGACCCAGAACATCCCACATCAGCTGCAGCTAAAGCACAGGCAGAGGCAGAGGCAGCTAGAGCCACTAGTGCTCAAGTCCCTAGATCCAGGAATGAGCAAATGGATCTGTTGATCTCATTAGTTCAGGGCATGCAGAAGGACATTAAGGACATTCTGAACAACCAAAACAGTCTTGTCAGGATGTTCGATAATAGGATCAAGACCCTTAATGACAAGGTGGATGGGCTGACCAAGACAGTCAATGAGCTTAAGATGGAAGTTGACTCTGTGCCTCTTCCACACTCTTCAGATGATGATGATGATGATGATGAGGATGACTCACCTCTCAGGCCAGGCACACACTTCACCACTCAGGCCAGATCAGCCACTGTGCCAGCTCCAGATTTGAGGCCCTCTTCATCAACTCCTCCTACTGTCACCTCAGCTCCATCAGATCCATTTCCTCCAGTTGCCACTCCAACTCCATCCACGACATCAGCTGAGATCTTCGCCGACGCAGTTCTCTTGACTCCTTCATCAACAACCGGAGGAGATCAGCCCAAGAACGTTTAGCTATATCTCTTTGAACTTTTTGGTAACTTGTTGCCAAAGGGGGAGAAGTGTATATAGATCTTTAGGCTTCGAGTGAGAGAGCGTCTGGTTTTTATTGCTTTTCAAAACAATCGATCTTTTATTTTGTTTGTGTTGAACTATGTTGTGTTTTGATCATACGCTTAATTTGTGCTACTACTATTTCCTATCATTATGCTGCTTATAAGATGATCATTCACCTTTGCTTGATTTTGTTGTGCTATATTGTTCATTCTTATCATTCTCGCACACCACCAAGATGCATGTGACATGGAAGAAGTGCCCCATGTACCTAATCGATTGTGCATTTGCATTCCAATGCAATTTTAAAATAATGCACAAATTTAGGGGGAGCTCTTGCTTATCACATCCTTCTCAAAGCGACGATTATATTCATTGACTATATCATATGTCGAAGCTTTGATCTGTATGTTGTCATCAATTACCAAAAAGGGGGAGATTGAAATCACATTTGCTCCCTTGGTGGTTTTGGTATTTAATAACAACATATAAGTCATTGAACTAATGTTTCCACTAAGTATATTTCAGGAAAAGTTCAATGATAGGATTGGCAAAAGGATTGTGGAGTTTGTGGAAATACCCCAACATGCAAGGAAATGGATTGGCAAAGCTTCAAGCAAGAGGACTCTACATTTTACTTTGTGAGAAATCACTTTGAGTCCATAGGAAAGCCAATACTATTAAAAGGGGGTAAGGTACTGTTGGTGAACAAAATGATCATACGTGCACAAGTGATAGTCACGAAAAACACCCACAAGCTCTTCCACAAAAGTCTGTCCAAAGTCAAATATCCAAAATTGGTGCAACCAACACATACACTCGGTGCCACCAATTCCCATACTCAGACATACCTAAGCCAAACCCTAACCTTTCGGTGCAACCGATTCTGCTTCGGTGCCACCGAGTTTGGGTTGCCAACTTTCTGTTACGCAGTTTCACAATATCGGTACCACCGAGATTGTTGGATCGGCGTCACCGAGAATGGGCAATCTGACCGTTGGTCACCTTATCGGTGCAACCGAGTTTCATATATCGGTCTCACCGAGATTCAAAAGTTGCCACCTTTTGGTCACTTTGGTACCACCGAGATTGACACATCGGTGTCACCGAGTTGGTCATTTTGTGTGTAACGGTTGGATTTTTGGGGATGCCTATATATACCCCTTCACCACCACCCACTCGAAAGAGAAGCACTCAGAACTATTCCATACTTGCCCCATCCAGTTTTCTGAGAGAGAGCCACCTACTCTTGTGTTGAGATCATGCCATTCCATTCCAACCATATGAACCTGGATCTCTAGCCTCCCCAAGTTGCTTTCCACAAATCCCATCTCTTCCACCAAGCCAAATCTGTGAGAGAGTGATTGTGTGTTGAGGAGTCTATCATCTTGAAGCACAAGAGCAAGGAGTTCATCGTCATAGCCGAGCCTATTACCTTTTGGAGGGTGGTGCCTCCTAGATTGGTTAGGTGTCGCTTGGGAGCCTCCTACTTCGTGTTGTGGAGTTGAACCAAGAAGTTTGTAAGGGCAACGAGATCACCTACTTCGTGAAGATCTACCCATAGTGAGGCTAGTCCTTCGTGGACGGAAGCCGTAATGGAATAGTCAAGGTTGCTACTTCGTGGACCCTTCGTGGGTGGAGCCCTTCGTGGACTCTCGCGGCCGTTACCCTCCATGGGTTGAAGACTCCATAAACGTGGACGTACGATAGCACCACCTATCGGAACCACGGGAAAAATCTTCGTGTCTACAAATTGCGTTTGATCCTCCTACCCTTCCTTTGCTACTCATGCTTGTTGTTACTTTACGCTGCTATACTTTTAGACATGCATGTGTAGGGTGTACTTGACTTGCTATGAATGCTAAAATCTGCCAACACTAAAAATTGGGAAAATGTAGAAATTTTATTTCGTCAAGTAGTCTAATCACCCCCCCTCTAGACATACTTCGGTCCTACACAGTTCCCTCCAGAGGTAAAGACTGTGAACATGATATACGCCACTCATATACCTAAAAAGGAGAGGAAGCGCGCCCTTGGAGAGGTCTACGCCATAGAGCCTGTAGCCCCGAAGTTTAACCCATGGTTGACGTACCCGATCACCTTTGATCGACGAGACTATCCGACCAGTATCCGTCATGGGGGTTCGACGGCCCTTGTCCTAGACCCAATTATCGATGGGTATCACCTCACTAAAGTCCTAATGGATGGAGGAAGTAGCCTCAATCTAATTTACTCAGACACGGTGAAAAAGATGGGTATAGATCCATCAAGGATCAAGCCTAGTAACACTACCTTTAAAGGAGTGATCCCAGGCGTCGAAGCCCGGTGCACGGGCTCTGTGAGCCTGGAAGTAGTGTTCGGTTCGCCCGACAACTTCCGCAGCGAGGACTTGATCTTCGACATTGTCCCCTTCCGCAGCGGTTATCACGCCCTGCCGGGCCGCACAGCGTTCGCTCGCTTTAATGCCGTCCCAAACTACACATACCTCAAGCTCAAGTTGCCCGGGCCCAAGGGGGTCATTACTGTCAACGGCAACTCAGAGCGTTCCCTCAGAACCGAGGAACATGCATTGGCCCTGGCGGCCGAATTCCATTACGAGGACGATCGGCCAACACCGAAATCTACCATAAAGGCACGTAAGGCTGACAAACGAGCTCGGTCTCAGTTCGAACTCCCGGAATCTTATTCTCCCCAGAAATAGGGACACGCTCCTCACTGCACAGCCCTAGTGCCCGTCAAACATGTGCCAAGACGACACAACTTTGCACTCAAGATTCCATGGGCAGCAGTGGGGAACAACTATCAAAGGGAAAGTGTTCGGCTGGACCGAACTACTGCCAGTACATGTCCTCGGACAGACCACAGGTACCATCAAGGACCTGCTAAAGTGTAAAGCTCATCCATACTTCGGCGACTTCTCAAGATCTTCTTCCCAAGATCCGCTCGCCGACACTATCACCCTTAAAGGAATACAACTCCCTAGGAGGCGCAGGAGCGGACATGTGACTGGGCACATCGAGGTCATCAAGCCACCCATCGAAGACCCCTGGTACAACCTCTCCTCTGTAAACCTTATATTTCCTCGTCAAATACCTGTAAATAGTGGCTTCGGCAATTTGAGTTATAAGAATTAATGAGCAAATAATAGACCATTGTACTTGGCTTCTTCGCTTTATTTTATGCTACATACTTTGTTCTTCCCTCATCAACGCTTCTTGCGAAACTGTTCGGTTTACATTACGATGCAACCGGCTAATAGACCGGGGGATTGAATTTAAAATATCACCCTGAGCATCACCCCGACACAATTGATCGTGTGTTTGGCGTCTTGGATTTTGCTTTATATGCATTGGATCCGAACTATGTCTTGGGTCAATAGTTGGGTTGCCCGGCTCATGTGTTTGCCCTCTTACATTCCGCTCGTTCGGCTAAAAGGGCAAAGGGAGAACCACTGCGATTGTGCTTCCAGCTTGCCTGGTCAAGCACCTCAGGGGAGAAAGCCGACAACTGACTGTCATAGTAAGCGAGAACCGGTCTGCAAATCCGAGCATAAGTGTCATACTAAAAAATCGATAGAGGTTATTCCGTGTCATACGATGAGTTTCGTACTTGTACGAACCATGTGATGCCGGCTTTAGCCCCGGTACATCCGAACATCACAAAACACTGGAGGCTAGTCATCAGCCCCCGCATTTTTTTCCTACGGCTAAGTGAAAGCAATAAAGCATCATAGTCCAATTGCCTTGTTCCCCTCGCACTACCACCTTCGGGCACCGATACCTCGGCTAAGGGTCACAGTGCAGAGGCAGAAACACCTCGCGTAGTATCTACGTGGGGGCTGAAGCCGACGAGTCGCAACTTTCAGATAAAACGGCCACACAGGAGTCACAATAAATACAAAATTCAAAAGACATGATAAACCATGCAGCCTCATTATAAAGCGTTAAACAGTCTTAGGACATATTACAACGCGCTCATTCATAAAAAAACATCCTTAGAGCATTGGGCCTCTATCGCCCGAGCACCCTCCATCACTGCGGAGAAGTATAGCTCGGGGCGCCTATGCTGCTTTCCAGGGGGCGGAGGTGCGGTGGCCATCTCGGTCGGCTTGAGCTTCGGCTTGTGCACCATGGTCCTTGCAAAGGCCATCCGAGCTCCCTCGATGCATGTAGAACGCTTTAGCGCGTCAATCCGAGGGGTTGCATCGCACAGTTTCCGCACCAAGCCAAAGTAGCTGATCGGCAACGGCTCTTCAGGCCACAGCCGGATGCAGAGATCCTTCATGGCCGGCTCCGCCATCCTATGCAGCTCCATCAGTTGCTTCATCTGCTTGATCAGAAGAGGAGAGCGCTCGGGGGACTCAAACTATGCCCAGAATAGCCGAGCCTCATCATCCTCCTCCCGCGAAGCATAAAACTTGTTCGCGTCCGCTACACTCTTTTGAAGGTCCGTAAAGGCGCCTGAGGAACGCCACACCTGGGTGAGCAACGCAAACCTGCTACCACCAAAGGCACACTGTAGTAAATACGGCTTACCATCTGTGACAGCCTTGACTTGGCGGATTTCTTCTTCAAAGAACCGCCTGTCCACCCGCTCCTTTTGGAGCTCGGATTTCAGCGCGGATAGCTCAGTGGCTTGCTCTTTGCCTTTCTGCTCAAGGGCTGTGGCACCCCGATAGAGGGCCGACGCACGCTAGTCCCAGGATAAGACCTGGCGCACGTCAAAGACATGATACAGCAATTCCAGGCATAAAATGGCTTTATTAATATAATGGAGTATTACAATACTGTTGCTTACAACAATATTACATAACTCCAAGGATAACTAAATGGCACCAGGACTGGCTGGGTTCAGCGGCAACGACGTCTCTGGCTGAGCTCCATAACTCACAGGACTGGCTGGGTTACGATCTAGCACGACGAACCTTCTCCTGCAATTGGCCACGAGCAAGGCCAGGTGAGTACTTTGAATGTACTCGCAAGACAACCAAATACATAGCATCCAAACAAGTAGATGACAAAGCAAGCCCTATGCTATGCATGAATTACTCCTAAGCATGGCATGAAATTTAACAAGATAGCGTAGATCAAGCATGACATAGCATGGATCAGGCATATAATCTACATAGCATGTCAATGATCACATGAAGTGATGCGAGTACTTACTGTTACTGAATACAAACTTACTCACTTCTGGGTTGTCTCACAACCCTCGAAATACTCATGATCCAACCTGAACTGACTCAAATCCAATCCGAATCATGTGGTCATCCGACCACTCATCATATAGCCATCCCTTGGCTAACATATCATATTCCTGACATCATCTGATGTCTACCCAAGATGAGTTCTTCCATCATTCTCATCATTATTACAGTTGACCACCTAGTGAGGTCTGGACGGGCTGTCCAATACCGTGGACGTGGCTATTCGAATAGATTTTTACACTCTGCAGAGGTTGTGCACTTTACCCACACCATGAAGCACCCGGCCTCGTGATCCCACTTGGGTGGACCAGCGTTGCTTCAACGAAGCCTGCCTGACCTGTGACTCTCTCACCGTACCACCGGCATTCATCCTCCCCCAGAGGCCTGCCCTGGGTGGCCCCTGTGTCGTCATGACACCTGCCACCGTCGTGGCCAACCAAACTGCCCCAAACGGGTACTATTAAACTGTCCCAAACGGGGACTACTAAACTGTCCCAAACGGGGACTCCCGGGCTAAACAATCAACTGGGCTCATAGGGTTATCACCGCCTACCTGATCAGGGTAGCACGCGTGCATAACCCTCCCTCTTTGGAGGTACCGGTGAAAGAGCACGCGATCATACCAAGTCAAGGCCGTCCCATATCGGCAAATGTGGTTGCACGGGTAAGCCCGGACAGGTGACTCAAGATCAACCAACTACGTTGCATTAATTCAACTCCTCATATCCACAAACTGCCGGATGAAACCCGAAATAATCATAGACAGTAATCTCTTAATCCAACTCAACATATTCATCAACGTACCATTTCACCGACAGCTGTGAGTGCTAGCATAGCAAGATCATAGTACTGATAGTCATGGTATGAGATCAACCATAGTACTAACATGACTATGTCCTTAGCAATATTATCACTAGCATGGAAAAGTATGAGAACAAGTCATAACCTTAAATGAAAAGTAGTGCTAACTTGTACTACGGGTGGCACACAAGTGTATGCAAATGCGGACTAACGGGTGATACGGATGTAATATAATAAACACACAGGGTGCAAGCAAAGTCATCACGCAAGTCCGGAGCTCATGGTAAGAGGTTGGCTTGCCTGAGGGTCGATGAATACTCCGGAAGGAAGTGCGATCACCTCGCGGAAGAAATCGCCGGAAAGGGTTCCCTCACAGAGGGGACAGATATAGGGCAAGAGCAAAATGGTTATTTTCACAATGTGAACACATTATGAAAATAATGTCATTGGACCGGGCTCGATGAGACGAAAATGTGGGTGCTGGTTTTACATCGATCGGAGTTACGAGCTCGAAGATACAAGCGTTCATTCGTTAGGCAGGAAATAAATAAAAACTATTTATTTCTGCTCTTAACCAGTGAATGTTCATAATATAGCAGATTCGGACGGCTGGTTAAAAATGAAAGCGTATTTTTCAGATTACGCTTTCGACAAGGGAAAGCGTACTTTCAAAATACCGCCTCCACTTAACCGGCTGGGCCCAGCCGCTGTCTCACTTACGGGCGGGGCCCACCCTAACTCTCCCTCTCCTCCCGGTCGTTGATCCCCTTCCTCCCGACCGGAAACAGGGGCAAGGGCAGCCGGCCGCCGGCGTCGCGGTCGCCTCGCTGCACTAGGAGGCCGGCCGGCGAGCTCTCTGGCACCGGCGTGCCACGCCGCGCCCGAGGGTGGTCACGAGGCCACCGGAGGTGGGCTTCAGCGTCGTCGCCACTGGCCGGGGCGCGGTGGCCGACGGGCGCTCGTGGTGCCGCTGCAGCAGGGCTTCCCCAGAGAAGCTGAGGGCGGCGGCGGCCCTGCGAGCCATGGGGAAGGCGGCGGCCGCGGCTGAGAGGAGGGGAGGGCCGGGAGCTTGTTGCGGTGGCCGAGGGGATCTACGGGGAGGCCTCGGCCATTGGAGGGGGCTGGATCTCCTAGAGCTCAAGGGGACGGGCTGGGGACTTGTTGCTGCTCGGGGGGGGGGGGGGGGGGGGCTCGGGGCACGCTATTTATAGCAGATGGGAGGGGCTCTCTCGACGGTAGCCGGAGCTTCCAGAGACGGCGGCGCTCCGGCGGTTGACAGAGGCGGCTAGGAGCTTCGGGACGAGGGGGAGAGTGCTCTGGAGGGTTCACGCGCGCGATAGGGAGTTCTTCGACGCTCCTGGATAGACTGAGACTGGCCAGAGAGGGCTCTCGAGGTCTCTGGTGCACAGGGCACGCGTTTGGCACGTTCTGCCCGTGGTCACCACTGGCACCTCGTGGACTGAACTCCAAAACGCTCTCATATAATGTGAACCACGTGGGCACAGGGTCAAACAACTGATGTGAGCTCTCAGGTCAGGGGAAGGGTCCCTGGTGTGACTACTCCTAGGTCAAACACCAGCTGGCAGCCATGTGTTTGTGCTGTGGTGTGGCCACCACAGTGCACTTCTTGGCTTGATATCAGGCATGGGTCAATCATCTACTAAGGTGAGTAACTTGACCAAGTTTCAGCTCCCCTGGACCACTCTAGATAGTACCTCCTTTGCAAAGTGCCAGACTGGACAGAATTGAAGATGATGATGCTGGGGTCAAATGGCTACATGGACTTGGCTCAAATTTGGAGGAGACCAATTATTTAGGCATATGGATGCACTGTAAAAATTTCATACCATTTGCATAAGTAGAAATGGTACTTCCTTCACAGTGCTCCAATCTGGACAGAAACTGGAATAATTTACTGAGGGAGATTGGCTAGATGGAATGGGCTAATTTTTGGTGTCCAAGAGTAATATATCATAATGAATTACCCTGCCAAATTATAGCCCAAGGAGATCAAGCAATCAAGCACTTCCTTTGCAAACAGGAAATCTGGACAGAATTTGCAAAGGGGTGTGGTGCTCAAAATTTGAATTGGGGAACTTGATATTTTGATGGAAAGGGAGAAGATATGGATATGGGAAGCTCAACAATTTATTTGGGATTTTTCCTAGCTACCAAAATGGTAGTTCTTTGGAAAGGCCCCAAATTGAAATATTGGCTTTAAATAGGAAAATGCAATTTCCCTTATTTAATCATGGCCAATATTTTTATGAGAGCTCAATATGATCACAAAGAATATCTCCATAAGTTTTCATGACCTCTAGAGATGGATAGATATTTTCCTGGATTCAATTCCTCGGAATGGCAGAAGAAGGAATTAATTCTAGATGAGAAATATTGCATATGACTTGGCAATATTTTTGCACATCTAGGGTTTATGGATGAAGGGGGATCTCTGGAAATTATTGGAGGATTAACAGAGCAAGGAAAATGATAGCTCCTTTGTAAACACAAAGGCAGGATTTCCAGTTCCAATATTTTGGAACTAGGGTTTGAATGAGATTCGGGGTTTACGGACAAGAGCTTGGCTGGCACATGAGCATGGGAAAGGCACTGAGAGGTTGAGGATTGACTGGATTCACTTGGTCATTCACCAAATTCCAGAGGAAAAAATTCGGGAGAGAAAAGCTAGGAAGGAATAAAAGCACAAAAATCGATAACCCGATTTTTGGGGTGTTACAAACCTTCACCCCTTAGAAGAATCTCGTCCTCGAGCTTCCTAGGGTTAGCTTAGAACAAATACTATGCCTCCTAGAAAACCTCTGGGCTAGGTCTTAACCCTGCGGTTGAAAACAGCCGAGTTAAGAGTATCGAAAACTGGTGCACCCAGATCGAGATACAGATATCACGGGATCTACTCCACAGGTAGGGGCCGCTGGGTTACCCTGACATTTTTAGAAAAAGCGGAATTTCCTTTTTCCAAAAATGGTCGGGGTACCATAATGAACAGTGGCCTCTCTCACTGATAGGTGGGCCCAGGGCCCACTGGCAGCCTCCTTCTTCTATCTCCGGCCAACGGTTCTCTCTCTCGCTCTCGCGCTGTCCTGAGTGCGGCTAGGCACTGCGCATGCCTAGCTCCAGGGGCATAAAGCACCCTACAACGATAGCGCGCGGCGTGCACGGGGCCGACGCAGAGAGCACTCCCATCGTGGGCCAATGCCGGTCGGCACTGCTCGCGGATTCGCCTCCTGGACGCCGGTGATCGAGCGATGCGCGGTCTCCTGGACCTTGCTCACCGTACACCGGACTGGGGCTATAAAAACAACCACAGTTTCTCTTCTCTCTTCCACCTCGCACCCTACCTCACTTCTTCTTCCTCTTTTCCTTCTCCTTCTGGTTGCAGGAGCGCGAGGCAAGGCGCTAATGGCGGGCGTGGGTTCGAAGCTGATCACTATCCTACTGGCTAGTCTACTAGCGGCATTGATTGGCGGCTCGCTGCTGCTGTGCGCGATGATCCTCGATGATTGTCGCGATGCCGCTGCTAGAGGGGTGGCTAGGGGTCAACTACGTCGTCTCAGGTCGGCGGAATAAGCGCGGCTGCGGCGGCGAGGGGGCGGCCTGTCAACATCACACAAGACGGTGACAGAGGCGCCGCTGGGTCTAGGGTTAGTGTTGTGCTGTCAGCGGAGCTCTACCAGTGTGGAGGCCACACTGCTGGTTGCTCCTCGCTGAACGGCATCCACAATGGGTGGGTGTTGGGGTTGAATCAGGGTTTAGGTCTTGGGCTAGAAGGGTTGAACCGGTCTATGCTGCAATAATATTTCCTAAAATTTCCCTGTGATTGCAACCAGGTTCTGGGAAAGGATTTTGGGACCGGGGAATAATTGGACAAGGCTGGTTTTCCAGAACGCTGGGTTCGGGGAAACTAGCAAATATGGCAAGCACGGATAGGCATGGATAGATGACTTGCATTCTGCCCGAGTACTGCTACGACTGTACTCAGGATAAGAACTTGGCGTGCAGACACTGCTCACACTATACACATGCAATCTAGACTAATATGCAGGCAGATGCAGAATGCACATGATAGCAAAATGCAAGCAGATGCAGAATGCATATGATAGCAAAATGCAGGTAGAAGAAGGAAACATACCGAGCAAATTACACTAAGGTGTTTTAATGCTAGTGGGTGTATGTGCTCCTGGTATACATACACCTACACCAGCTCGCATTTTATTAGAGACTCTGGGCGAGTCCAATGTTGTTAGGTGTAAGTGCTCTACTGACTAAAATCTTGTTAAGAATCCACCGCCAGCTCTGTTAAACATTTCTGCTTAACAGAGTGACAGATGAACCAAGCACACAGAGCAAACAGGTGTACATAATACTACAACAGCACACAAGCACAAGCAGTACAATCATGCAACAACACACAGCTTTACTAGGCAATTAATAGCGACAACTCACTCTGAACTACAGAATCCTAATCCTAGACGCAGGCGGAGAAACAGTCTTCGCAACACGCATACTCGCGGCATCCCCTGGCTTCGGTCACTGCCGGAGCCACAAATGGGCCTACTCTTGCTGGGGCTCTCCTGGGGGACGAAGGCTGAGCCAACTTCTGTCTTCATCGTCGGACACCTCTCTGGGTTGGGGCTCAATTGCTGGAGCTGCACTAGAAACTTGGCGGAACACATCCCGACGATGAAGTCGCCGAATAGCTCCTTGAATGGAATTTGGGTGGATGTTGACTGGGCGATATAGGTCTACAGATTGCGAGGGTGGTACTAGCTGCGAAGGTGGCACTGGGTTGGGCAACAGAGAACGGGTGGTCTGGGATGCAGCTTCACGGGCCATACGGTATGCTCCCGTAACAACCCGTATGGTGTCTTGGTCAATGGCTTGGAACTCTCTAAGAATGCCGGAGAGCAGAAGTCCCTGGGCATCAATATACTGGACTAGGCGAGCTATTGCTGGGTCAGCTTCTCCAACTATGCTGGCAAACTTGCCACCGGTGTCGGACAGAGAGGGAAAATAGCGGAACTCTTGCATCTCCGCTACTTGCGGAAACTGGATACGAAGACGGGTGATGGCTCCTGCGGCAGCCATCTGGACAGCCAACGCGGGGGTGGGCATGGGTTTTCCCTGAAAACTCATGGGCTTCCCATCCGCTGTTGGACATGGGTTGATATACACCCTTGCATAAAATCGGCAAAGGTGGGGAACGGGTTACGATTGGAACACCAGATACACTGGAGGGGTACTACAGCCAAGGGCTTGAGTGAGCATACTCGAAAGGAGGAGCGGGAAGCCGGAACAACCATCAGCCATGGTTCGGCTATGGAAAGTGGGTGTGCTGGGGGTTTTGGAAGAACTGGCCATGGCTGCTGGTTTGGGGATACTTGCCTGGGTCTCTTGCAAGGCTCTGGCTTACTGAATGGGGAGAGCTGCGACTCGCAGGTGGGAGGGGTTAAATAGGCAGTCGGGCTAGGACACACCAGCATGGCGTGGATCCTTCTCGTGCCGGGTAGAAGATACGCCGGTACGGCCGACAGCTAAGTGGGGTCACGGTCCAATCTAGAGTGGCTGGGTGGGCGGACAGCTGGGTAGGGTCATGTCCATTCCGACTGCGCCGCCTGTTGATCCACAGTGGCCATGTCGGATGCCAGAGACGGGTTAAATCTATTGGGCTCACTACCGGTTAAACCTAGGGGTGGTTTGGTGCTAGGGTAACCTATATCCAGCCTGGCTCTGATACCAAGTCTTGTGGCACCCCGATAGAGGGCCGACGCACGCCAGTCCCTGGATAAGACCTGGCGCACGTCAAAGACATGATACAGCAATTCCAGGCATAAAATGGCTTTATTAATATAATGGAGTATTACAATACTGTTGCTTACAACAATATTACATAACTCCAAGGCTAACTAAATGGCAGCAGAGGTCTTGGGTCAGCGGCAACGACGTCTCTGGCTGAGCTCCATAACTCACAGGACTGGCTGGGTTATGATCTAGCACGACAAACCTTCTCCTGCAACTGGCCACGTGCAAGGCCAGGTGAGTACTTTGAATGTACTAGCAAGACAACCAAATACATAGCATCTAAACAAGCAGATGACAAAGCAAGCCCTATGCTATGCATGAATTACTCCTAAGCATGGCATGAAATTTAACAAGATAGCATAGATCAAGCATGACATAGCATGGATCAGGCATATAATCTACATAGCATGGCAATGATCACATTAAGTGATGTGAGTACTTACTGTTACTGAATACCAACTTACTCTCTTCTGGGTTGTCTCACAACCCTCGAAATACTCATGATCCAACCTGAACTGACTCAAATCCAATCCAAATCATGTGGTCATCCGACCACTCATCATATAGCCATCCCTTGGCTAACATATCATATTCCTGACATCATCTGATGTCTACCCAAGATGATTTCTTCCATCATTATCATCATTATTACAGTTGACCACCTAGTGAGGTCTGGATGGGCTGTCCAATACCGTGGACGCGGCTATTCGAATAGATTTTTACACTCTGCAGAGATTGTGCACTTTACCCACACCATGAAGCACCTGGCCTCGTGATCCCACTTGGGTGGACCAGCGTTGCTTCAACGAAACCTGCCTGACCCGTGACTCTCTCACCGTACCACCGGCATTCATCCTCCCCTGGAGGCCTGCCCTGGGTGGCCCCTGTGTCCTCATGACACCTGCCACCGTCGTGGGCAACCAAACTATCCCAAACGGGGACTATTAAACTGTCCCAAACGGGGACTACTAAACTGTCCCAAACGGGGACTCCCGGGCTAAACAATCAACTAGGCTCACAGGGTTATCACCGCCTACCTGATCAGGGTAGCACGCGTGCATAACCCTCCCTCTTTGGAGGTACCGGTAGAAGAGCACGCGATCAGACCAAGTCAAGGCCGTCCCATACCGACAAATGTGGTTGCACGGGTAAGCCCGGACAGGTGACTCAAGATCAACCAACTACGTTGAATTAATTCAACTCCTCATATCCACAAACTGCCGGATGAAACCCGAAATAATCATAGACAGTAATCTCTTCATCCAACTCAACATATTCATCAACGTACCATTTCACCGACAACTGTGAGTGCTAGCATAGCAAGATCATAGTACTGATAGTCATGGTATGAGATCAACCATAGTACTAACACGACTATGTCCTTAGCAATATTATCACTAGCATGGCAAAGTATGAGAACAAGTCATAACCTTAAATGAAAAGTAGTGCTAACATCTACTACGGGTGGCACACAAGTGTATGCAAATGCGGACTAACGGGTGATATGGATGTAATATAATAAACACACAGGGTGCAAGCAAAGTCATCAAGCAAGTCCGGAGCTCATGGTAAGAGGTTGGCTTGCCTGAGGGTCGATGAATACGCCGGAAGGAAGTGCGATCACCTCGCTAAAGAAATCGCCGGAAAGGGTTCCCTCACAGAGGGGACAGATATAGGGCAAGAGCAAAATGGTTATTTTCACAATGTGAACACATTATGAAAATAATGTCATCGGAACGGGCTCGACGAGACGAAAACGTGGGCGCTGGTTTTACCTCGATTGGAGTTACGAGCGCGAAGATACGAGCGTTCATTCGTTAGGCAGGAAATAAATAAAAACTATTTATTTCTGCTCTTAACCAGTGAACGTTCATAATATAGCAGATTCGGCCGGCTGGTTAAAAATGAAAGCGTATTTTTCAGATTATGCTTTCGACAAGGGAAAGCGTACTTTCAAAATACCGCCTCCACTTAACCGGCTAGGCCCAGCCACTGTCTCACTTACGGGCGGGGCCCACCCTAACTCTCTCTCTCCTCCCGGTCGTTCATCCCCTTCCTCCCGACCGGAGACAGGGGCAAGGGCAGCTGGCCGCCGGCATCGCGGTCGCCTCGCCGCACTAGGAGGCCGGCCGGCGAGCTCTCTGGCACCGGCGTGCCACGCCGCGCCCGAGGGTGGTCACGAGGCCACCGGAGGCAGGCTACAACGTCGTCGCCACTGGCCGGGGCACGGTGGCCGACGGGCGCTCGTGGTGCCGCTGCAGCAGGGCTTCCCCGGAGAAGCTGAGGGCGGCGGCGGCCCTGCGAGCCATGGGGAAGGCGGCGGCCGCGGCTGAGAGGAGGGGAGGGCCGGGCGCTTGCTCCGGTGGCCGAGGGGATCTACGGCGAGGCCTCGGCCATTGGAGGGGGCTGGAGCTCCTAGAGCTCAAGGGGAGGGGCTGGGGACTTGCTGCTGCTCGGGGGGGGCTCGTGGCACGCTATTTATAGAAGAGGGGAGGGGCTCTCTCGACGGTAGCCGGAGCTTCCAGAGACGGCGGCGCTCCGGCGGTTGACAGAGGCGGCTAGGAGCTTCGGGACGAGGGGAGAGGGCTCTGGAGGGTTCACGCGCACGATAGGGAGTTCTTCGACGCTCCTGGACAGACCGGGACTGGCTAGAGAGGGCTCTCGAGGTCTCTGGTGCACAGGGCACGCGTTTGGCGCGTTCTGGCCGTGGTCACCACTGGCACCACGTGGACTGAGCTCCAAAACGCTCTCAAATAATGTCTACTGCGTGGGCACAGGGTCAAACAACTGATGTGAGCTCTCAGGTCAGGGGAAGGGTCCCTGGTGTGACTACTCCTAGGTCAAACACCAGCTGGCAGCCATGTGTTTGTGCTGTGGTGTG
The DNA here is from genome assembly GCA_039707655.1 of Elymus sibiricus. NCBI lineage: Eukaryota > Viridiplantae > Streptophyta > Magnoliopsida > Poales > Poaceae > Elymus > Elymus sibiricus. Next base: position 158,283,678 of record CM077673.1, read on the forward strand.
GCCACCACAGTGCACCTCTTGGCTTGATATCAGGCATGGGTCAATCATCTACTAAGATGACTAACTTGACCAAGTTTCAGCGCCCCTGGACCACTCTAGATAGTACCTCCTTTGCAAAGTGCCAAACTGGACAGAATTGAAGATGATGATGCTGGAGTCAAATGGCTACATGGACTTGGCTCAAATTTGGAGGAGACCAATTATTTAGGCATATGGATGCACTGTAAAAATTTCATACCATTTGCATAAGTAGAAATGGTACTTCCTTCACAGTGCTCCAATCTGGACAGAAACTTGAATAATTTACTGAGGGAGATTGGCTAGATGGAATGGGCTAATTTTTGGTGTCCAAGGGTAATATATCATAATGAATCACCCTGCCAAATTATAGCCCATGGAGATCAAGGAATCAAGCACTTCCTTTGCAAACAGGAAATCTGGACAGAATTTGCAAAGGGGTGTGGTGCTCAAAATTTGAATTGGGAAACTTGATATTTTGATGGAAAGGGAGAAGATATGGATATGAGAAGCTCCACAATTTATTTGGGATTTTTCCTAGCTACCAAAATGATAGTTCCTTTGGAAAGGCCCCAAATTGAAATATTGGCTTTAAATAGGAAAATGCAATTTCCCTTATTTAATCATGGCCAATATTTTTATGAGAGCTCAATATGATCACAAAGAATATCTCCATAAGTTTTCATGACCTCTGGAGATGGATAGATATTTTCCTGGATTTAATTCCTCGGAAAAGCAGAAAAAGGAATTAATTCTAGATGAGAAATATTGCATATGACTTGGCAATATTTTTGCACATCTAGGGTTTATGGATGAAGGGGGATCTCTGGAAATTTTTGGAGGATTAACAGAGGAAGGAAAATGATAGCTCCTTTGCAAACACAAAGGCAGGATTTCCAGTTCTAATATTTTGGAACTAGGGTTTGAATGAGATTCGGGGTTTACGGACAAGAGCTTGGCTGGCACATGAGCATGGGAAAGGCACTGAGAGGTTGAGGATTGACTAGATTCACTTGGTCATTCACCAAATTCCAGAGGAAAAAATTCGGGAGAGAAAAGCTAGGAAGGAATAAAATCACAAAAATCGATAACCCGATTTTTGGGGTGTTACAAGGGCCTCGCACTTCGTGCTGGCATCCTTGAGCTCCTGCTGCACCTCCTTCACCCGGGCCTCATGCTTATCGCTCGCAGTTTTTAATGCGGATAGTGCGACTACTGCTTGTTCGGCTGTCGCCTTCTCATTCGTGGCCTCCTGCTTCATCTTTTTTAGCTCGGCCTTGAGGTTCTCGACCTCCGTAGCCGAAGCTGTGGAAGCAATAAATAAATACATACACTGGGTTACCAGTGTGGATCACTAATGATAGACAGCCCGGATATTACAATTCGGCTTACCTTGCGCCTCATTGAACCTCATGTTCAGGAAATCAAGCTCCTCTTCGGAGCTCTATAGCTTCCGATTTAGGTCGGCAAGCTCCGCGGCATTGACGGCCGCCGCCGATGACGAGGCCTACAAAAAAAATATATATATCAGGTTATGTGCATTCAAACCCCCGAACTGTCAAGAATATGACCCTATGCTCGGTCCTCTTAAGGGCTTTTAGAACAGTACGGGACGAATGGTGCCTTGCGTGGGTATTTGACCCCCGGGTGAATTTTTCAAACCCACCCAGGGCTCGGGGGCTACTACATATATAAAGATAGCACAAACTTAGTAAAATTAATTTTTTTGGAAAAGGGTATTACGTGGCTCACCTTGAAGCCCGTCAAGAGACCATGTAAGGCCTCTTTGAGTCCGCTATCAACAGACTGAATGCCCTGCAAAACTGCACCCATAAGAGTGCGGTGATCCTCGGAGATGGAGGCGCTTGATAAAGCCTCCTCCATCATGACCGGCCACCCAGTCATGGGTGGCACCGGTGGTGACCGGTCAACCCGATCTCTGACGGGGGATTGAGCCGGTAGCTCCGAAGGCATAGTGCGCTCCGGAGATGTCCTCAGAGGGGACTGGACATTCCTCCATCCTCCCTCCTCAGCGGCCAGGAGAGCTTCCTCCCCCTGGTCTTCGGTGGTCGAGGCATTGACCTCGGCCATAACATCATCGCCCCCACCGCCTGTGTTCGGCTCCGAAGGAGCCTGGCGCGATGACACCTCCGCGGCCTCTTTCGAAGCCCCTGGAGGTGTGGGTTGCGATGCAGTCCTACTCTCTGCCAGCTCGGCGGGTGGAGACTCCCCGTCCGATGTTTGGTCGGTGGGGAGAACACGTGGTGGGCTACAGATTAAAAGGCATTTGTCTATTTAAAACATTAAAAACTTCACATGAATGACCCAGGGGGTCTCCGGATTCGTACCTTTGGGCTGGGGGCTTGACCCTGAGGTTCCTTCGAGGAACCCTCTCAAAGTCCTCGGACTCAGCGTTGGAGTCCGAGCTGTCGTCGTCCAGGATTAACCTCGGCCGACACACCCTCTTCGGGACCGGAGGAGGTAGATCCTCCGCAGCGTCCGGTGACGCCGCCCTCTTTCTTGTGAGGGGGGAATCGCCTTTCCCCCGTCCTCAAGCTCTTCCTCATGAGTAGAGGAGGCATGGGTTTCCTCGGACATAGTATCCGGTAGGTCCCTTATTCGATGGCCTTCTTGGCTTTTCTTCTTTTCCTTCTTCTCCGGCGCTGTGTACGGAACAACGACACGCATCAACGTCAGCAGATCCGACCCGGGGCCTTCGGGCTGTGGGGCCGGACAGTCCATTTTGACGGCCTTGCTTAGCCACTTCTGTAAATATAAGAGGGAGGTTGTTCAGCTCTTTGTCAGACAACAGGGCCGAAGTGTCAAAATAATATCGTACCTGGGTAGGAGGGTTATCGGCGCTTAGGCCCGAGTCCTCCTCCTCGGCTGGCCAGCTCTTTTGGGGCTTGAATAATGCCTTCCACAACTTTTGGTGGGTAGTGTGGAAGAATCCCTGCACTGTAGGCTGGTCCTCGAGCTGATAGGCCCACATTGGGGAGGCCTGGCGCTGGCAGGGAAGAAGACGGCGGTGGAGCATGACCTGGACCACATTGACCAGCTCGACCTTGGCCGCGATTATCGAGGAAATACGCTTCTGCAGTAATTTGACCTCTGCGTCCGACCCCCAGTCGAGGCCCTTCTTGAGCCACAAGGCTAACCTCGCAGTCGGTCCAGATCTGAACTCGGCAGGTGCCACCCAGCCCTCGTCCCTTGGTTTGGTGATGTAGAACCATTCCTTCTGCCAGATCTTGATTGTATCGATGAAGGTACCGGCCGGCCACTCGATGCGGGGGAGCTTACTGGTTACCGCCCCTCCGAAGTCTGCGTGCTCACCCACGACTATCTTCTGCTTGACATTGAAAACCTTGAGCCGAGTGCGGCTCGACCCGCAGGAAGGCTTCGCAGATAATGATGAATGCCGAAATATGCATGAAGGAGTTCGGGGGAAGATCGTTGAAATCCAGCCCGTAGAAGAACATGAGACCCCTGACAAAGGGGTGGAGTGGAAAGCCTAGTCCCCGGAGGAAGTGGGGGACGAACACCACCCTCTCGCCTGGCTTAGGGGTGGGGACCACATGGTTCGACTCTGGAGCGTGGTGGAAGACGTTGGCGGGGAGGTAGCCGGCAAGCTTTAACTCCCGGATGTCCTTGTCGGTGACCGTGGAGGCCTCCCACTTGCCCATGGAGCCTGAACCCGCCATGGCTAAGCTCGGAGGAGAGATTGAGGGAGGACTGGATCTGGGCTCTTGGAGCTTGGGAAGATTTAGGAAGCGAGGGATGCGAATGGGAAGCGTGAATAGGCCTCGGTTTTTTTCTCCTTTTATGAGGCGTGACGCCGATGAGCCTCCCTCTACTGCGCCGCAAGTCTCTCTGCTTCCCGAGATATTCGTGCCATTACTCACGCGTGAGAAAACCAAGGGCATTAATCATATCCCGTGTGAAACGGAGTACGATCTATACATTGATGAGTCATGCTAATGTAAAAACGGCCTCAAACCGCGAATTAAGTTTTTATAACTGGTTCAGCGGTCGTGATAGGCGACGACCCTTCGTCAAAAGGGCTGTCAGAAAACACTATTTATGCTTCAACGTTTGGACTTTGGCGCTTAGCAACTCATGGCGTCAAGACGATCGTATGATCGGAAAAATTATGCGTCATCGGAAGCCGGACTAGTCTCAGCCGATCATTAATGGGAAGAAGAACTCACCCTGCAAGCCGAAGACTCCGATCACGTGGAACTGCCGGTACTGTGACCCTTGGCATTGGGGGCTAGTTCGGCGGCTACTGAGGGAGTCCTGGACTAAGGGGTCCTCGGGCCGCTGGCCTATCTCCCAATAGGCCGGCTTGGTGGGCCGCTCTCTGACTATCGCAGGAAGGGCCGGATATGCCACGACCCCATGTTCTAGAAGGAAGTCTCGAAGGCGCGTCGTGCACTCCAAGTCAAGATGAGGAAATCGGCATCTCCATCCCTGGTAGGAGACCTATCATGTGTAAACCCTAGGTACCCCTCGGTGTCTATATAAACCGGGGAGGTTTTAGATTGTAGGAGGGAGAAACTCATCTAGGGTTTTAGCTATTCGATCTCGTGGTAGATCAACTCTGTAACCTTCATACACATCAATATAATCGAGCAGGACGTAGGGTTTTACCTCCATAGGAGGGCCCGAACCTGGGTAAACGTCGTCTCCTTCGTCCCCTGTTACCATCGATCCTAGACTCACAGCTCGGGACCCCCTACCCGAGAACTGCCGGTTTTGACACCGACACAAACCACCCCAGCGAGCTCCCGAAGCCCCTGTGCTCGGGATCGAGCCGAACGCCGCCGCCTCGGGCCACCGGCATTTGCACGGTGAGGGCCTCCTCCGCCTCTCCCTTCACCTGATCCATGACCGCAAGGAGTTTCTGATGCGACCCCCCTCCTCCTCCATTTGTTTTGCAGCCGGAGACGACCGGAGCAAGCTCCTCCCGAAGCACCTCCTCCGTGGGTTCCTCGTCGCCGGTGACTCCTTGCTCTCCGGTGATAACCCACAAGTATAGGGGAACACAACAGTTTTCGAGGGTAGAGTATTCAACCCAAATTTATTGATTCGACACAAGGGGAGCCAAAGAATATTCTCGAGTATTAGCAGCTGAGTTGTCAATTCAACCACACCTGAAAGACTTAATATCTACAGCAAAGTATTTAGTAGCAAAGTAGTATGGAAGTAACGGTAACGATGGCAAACGTGACAGTAGCAGTTTTGTAGTGATTGTAATAGTAGCAACGGAAAAGTTACTTAGCAAAGATCAATATGTGAAAAGCTCGTAGGCAATGGATCAATGATGGATAATTATGTCGGATGGCATTCATCATGCAACGGTTATAACATAGGGTGACACAGAACTAGCTCCAATTCATCAATATAATGTAGGCATGTATTCCATATATAGTCATACGTGATTATGGAAAAGAAGTTGCATGACATCTTTTGTCCTACCCTCCCGTGGCAGCGGGGTCCTAATGGAAACGAAGGGATATGAAGGCCTCCTTTTAATAGAGAACCGGACCAAAACCTTAGCACTTAGTGAATACATGAACTCCTCAAACTACGGTAATCACCGGAAAGAATCCCAGTTATTGTCGCCCTGGGGGATGCGGATCATAACTCGTAATAGGTGTCTACAAGTTGCAAGATAGGATCAAGAACACATATATATTCATGAAAACATAATAGGTTCAGATCTGAAATCATGGCACTCGGGCCCTAGTGACAAGCATTAAGCATAGCAAAGTCATAGCAACATCAATCTCAGAACATAGTGGATACTAGGGATCAAACCCTAACAAAACTAACTCGATTACATGGTAAATCTCATCCAACCCATCACCGTCCAGCAAGCCTACGATGGAATTACTCACGAACGGTGGAGAGCATCATGAAATTTGTGATGGAGGATGGTTGGTGATGATGACGGCATCGATTTCCCCTCTCCGGAGCCCAAAACGGACTCCAGATCTACCCTCCCGAGGAACAACAGGAGGTGGCAGCGGCTCCGTATCGTAAAACGCGATGAACTCTTCTCCTTTATTTTTTTCTCCCCGAATAGGAATATATAGAGTTGGAATTGAGGTCGGAGGAGCTCCAGGGGGCCCACAAGCCTGCAGGGCGCGTCCTAGGGGGGTGGGCGCGCCCCCCTGGCTTCTGGGCAATGGGTGGGCCCCCTGCGGTTGATTCTTTCACCAGTATATTTTATTAATTCCAAAAATATTCTCCGTAAATTTTCAGGTCAATCCGAGAACTTTTATTTCTGCACAAAAATAACACCAAGGCAATTCTGCTGAAAACAGCGTCAGTCCGAGTTAGTTCCATTCAAATCATGCAAATTAGAGTCCAAAACAAGGGCAAAAGAGTTTGGAAAAGTAGATACGATGGAGACGTATCAACTCCCCCAAGCTTAACCCATTGCTTGTCCTCAAGCAATTCAGTTGACAAACTAAAAGTGACAAAGAAAAACTTTTACAAACTCTGTTTGATCTTGTTGTTGTAAATATGTCTAACTGATGTTCAGATTTTCAGCAAAGATTATAGACTAACCACATTCACAATAACATTTAGGTCTCATATTTACTCATATCAATGGCATAATCAACTAGCGAGCAATAATAATATGTCTCGGATGACAACAATTTTATCAAAACAATCATGATACAATATGATATAATGGTATCTCGCTAGCCCTTTCTGAGACCGCAAAACATAAATGAAGAGCACCTTTGAAGAACAAGGACTGACTAGACATTGTAATTCATGGTAAAAGAGATCCAGTCACAATCATATTCAATATCAATTAATAACAAAGTATATAACTGACGGTGGTGCTCTCTAACTGGTGCTTTTTATAAGAAGATGATGACTCAACAGTAAAGTAAAATAGATAGGCCCTTCGCAGAGGGAAACATTGATTTGCAGAGGTGCCAGAGCTCGAGCTTTTAAAACAGGGATGAATAATAATAATTTTGAGTGGTATGCCTTCATTGTCAACATAACATCTCGGTATCTTCCATGCTAGATACATTATAGGTGGTTCCCAAACAAAATGGTAAAGTTTTTACTCCCCCTCCACCAATCAATCACACTCCACGGCGAGCCGAATCCACGGGTACCATCCATACAAACAACAATCTTGGGGGAGTTTTGTTTCATTATATTTTGATTTGAATTTTTTGAGCATGGAACTGGGCATCCTGAATACCAGCCACTTTCTTGTGAATGATAGTGAATCAACACATATCGTGAGAATAACACACCTAGCATGGAAGATACTAACAGCCCCTAGTCACTACATGAGCGCTTCGGGCATACAAAACAGAATATTATTTGAAGGTTTAGAGTTTGGCACATGCAAATTTACTTGGAACGGCAGGTAAATACCGCATATAGGTAGGTATGGTGGACTCATATGGAACAACTTTGGGTTTATGGAAATGGATGCACAAGCAGTATTCCCGCTTAGTACAGGTGAAGGCTAGCAAGAGACTGGGAAGCGACCAACTAGAGAGCGACAATAGTCATAAACATGCATTGAGATTAACCAACATTGAATGCAAGCATGAGTAGGATATAAGTCACCATGAACATAAATATCGTGGAGGCTATGTTGATTTTGTTTCAACTACATGCGTGAACATGTGCCAAGTCAAGCCACTTGAATCATTCAGAGGAGGATACCATCCTATCATACTACATCATAACCATTTTAAAATGCATGTTGGCACTCAAGACAAACCATTATACACTATTTGCTAATTAAGCATGGCATGAGTAACTATAATCTCTAATTTTCATTGCAAACATGTTTCAGACATAATGAGCTGAATTCAGAACGATGAGCTAATCATATTTACAAAAACAAAATAGGTCAAGTTCATACCATCTTTTCTCCATCTCAATCACTTCATCATATATCGTCATTATTTCCTTTCACTTGCACGACCGAACGGTGTGAATAATAATAAGAGTGCACGTGCATTGGACTAAGCTGGAATCTGCAAACAGTAACTCAAAGGAGAAGGCAAGGTAATATGGGCTCTCTGAAAGATAAACAATAATGCATATGAGATCCACTCAACATTTTCATTGTGGTCTTCTCCTTATGACCCTAAGAAAAGAAATTTCAAAACAAAAACGAGGAAAACTATTTACACGGCAAAGCTCCCAACAAGCAAAAGAACAACGAGAAATCTTTTTGGGTTTTCTTTTAATGATACAACTAAACCAACTAAAAGGTAAAGCTAGAACTAATTTTTTTTGGGATTTTTCTCAAGGTTAATTAAACACACAAGAAGAAAGCGGAAAGAAGAAATAAAATACCATGGATAATACAACAGAAAAGTATGAACACCGACAACTGGAATGAGTGTGTGAACATGAATGTAATGTCGGTGAGAAATACTTACTCCCCCAAGCTTAGGCTTTTGGCCTAAGTTGGTCTATGGCCATGGCTGGCCCAGATAATATCCAAAGTCATAGTTGGGGTTGTACTGGGCTGCGGCAGCTACCGCCTGAACGGCTGCAGCGCGGAGGCGAGCGGCTTCCGCCTCTCTCTCGTACTCATTTGCCTCCTCTTTGGTTATAAAGTGTCTCCGTTTTTCCTGAAAGTTAAAGAAGGCAGGAGCAGGAAAGGTAATATGGACAGCACGCTGTCTATCAAAAATTAGTCGGTACAGGAAGGAATGTTCGTTCCTCTCAAGAAACTGGTAGCGCACCATAGCTTCATAATCAAGAAAAGCAGGTGGTAACTCAATATCATTCCCCCTTATGGGTACCCCAAGATAATTAGCTACACGGGTGGCATAAATCCCGCCAAAGAAATCTCCATCCTTAGCATTTTTATGTAGTCTCCTAGCAATAATAGCCCCCAAGTTATAGCGTCTATCACCCATGACCGCACTCTTAAGAATACTGAGATCAGGTACGCAAAGGTGGCTATGATCATGTTTACCGTTAATACATCTACCTATGAAGAGAGCAAAATAATGTAAAGCAGGAAAGTGAATGCTTCCCAAGGTAGCCTGTGTAATGTTTCTAGTTTCTCCCACAGTGATGCTAGCAAGAAAATCATCATATTCAGTTTTGTGAGGATCACTATACACTACTGGAATCAGGACATTTGCCGTCTGCCAGGTCTTTGCCGTCTGCTGGCAGACGGCAAAGAAGGCCTTTGCCATCAGCTTCCCAAAAACAGACGGTAATGGCATGGCAGACGACAAAGGGCCTTTTTGCCATCAGCCAGGTCTTTACCGTCGGCTAGCAGACGGCAAAGATGGGGCAGGCAGACGGCAACGGTCACTGGCGGGCCCCACCGCACCGTGGGTTCGGAGGACAGCCTCATTGCCGTCGGGTACATCTTTGCCGTCTGCCTCCCCTCTCTTTGCCGTCCGCTAGCGGACGGCAAAGAGGATGCCCCCCTAACGGTCACGGCGGGGCCCCACCCCGCGCACCCCCCCTCTTTGCCGTCTGCTAGCAGATGGCAAAGAGGACGCCCCTAACGGCCGGATCCCTCCTCCACCCCCTCACTCTCCCGAATCTCAATCTTTCCCACCCCGCGCGCCCCTCCCTCTGCGCCACCAGCCCCCACCACCGGCCCCCTCCCTGTGCGCCGCCCCCCACCACCGCGCCACCACCCTCCCTGCGTCGCCCTCCACCACCGCGCCGCCCCCACCACCGCGCCGCCACCGTCCTTGCGCCGCCCCCCACCACCACGCCGCCACCCACCCCACGCCGCCCCCATCACCTCGGCGGCTCGCCCGCTCCGCCCCCCTCCCCGAGCTGCCCCTCCCCTTGTCGGCCCCCTCCCTGCGCCGCCCCCACCACCACAACGAGCCCCTCCCTGCGCCGCCCCAATCCCCTCGGCGTCGCCCCAACGCCGCCCCCCTCCCTGCGCCGCCCCAATCCCCTCGGCGGCGCCCCCACGCCGCCCCTCTCCCCGAGCCGCCCGTCCCCTCGCCGGCTCCCGAAGCCGCCCCCTCCCGGCGGCCCCCCTCCCCGCGGCTCCCCCCTCCCCCCGCCGCCCCGGCCGCCCCACCCAACTCCGGTGAGTGCCCGGCCGCCGCCCCCCTCACATTTTTTTGTTTTTCCCTGTTTTTTAGTTAGTTAGTTAGTTAGTTAGTTAAATTAGATAGTTCGTTTATTTTCTGTTTTATTTTCTGTTAAATTAGATAGTTAGTTTATTAGGTAGGAAAAACTTAGATAAAAAAGGAAAAACTTAGAAGAAAAAAAACTAGAAGAAAAAAAAAGAAGAAGAAGAAGAAAGAGGAGAGGAGGAGAAGGAGAATAGGAAAAAGGAAAAGAAGAAGAAAAAGAAGAGAAGAAGAAGAAGAAGAAAGAGGAGAGGAGGGGAAGGAGAAGAGGAAAAAGGAAAAGAAGAAGAAAAGGAAGAGAAGAAGAGAAGAAGAAGAAAACGACACCCGACACGACGCCCCGCCAAGAACCGCGACACCCCGACACGTCACCCCGACACCCAGACACGACGCCCATACACGACGCCCCGACACCCCGACTCCCAGACACGACACGACACCCCGACACCCAGACACGACACCCCGGAACGACACTCCGAGCAATTGTTAATACGCCGCCCCCGACGTCACTGACCCCCCGACACCTCTTCGGCCTCCTGTTGATCAAAGAGGTGCTCTTCGGCCTTCCAGAGGCCGACGGGGTCATAGTTTTGTAAATTATGAGTTAGGTCATATATATATTCTAATTTTGTTATGAAAAACATCATATTTGTGTTGATCGGGTGGATTTCAATGTGCAGTTGTTTCTTCGCTGCCAGGGTCTGCTGTTCGACGACCTCCCCGTGCGTTTGACGAGCTTCCCGATGCATTCGTGGGTGAGCACAAATGACATCTCCTCCCCCCCTTAATTTGCTCTGATCCGGTCTTTGTGCCGATGAAACTTGCTAGCTATAGGTGTCTTCAATCATCAGTATGCGTGAGAAGTATGCGTCTGCCGTTCGAAAGGGCGGCATCTATAAATATGCATGTCTTTGCATATTTATAACCGCCATCCTTTCAAATTGTCGAACGTTACCCATGGACAGCCCGAGTATGTGTAGATTGTGTTCGTTTTCCCTTATGCTCTGCTCCGGATCCGATGCGGAATTTCGTCAGTGCCTCCCTGTTGTTCTCCGGGTACACATCCTCTCTGCTTATTGCCGAGACGTGTATCAGGAGAACAGCGGGGAGGTGCTGCCAAAATTCTGCGTCGGAACCAGAGCAGAGCATGGGAAAACGAACCCAATGTACACATACTCGGGTGGGATTAGGACCTATCTTTACCTATTAGCATGTAGGTTGCATGGACGTAATAAAACTGACAAACTTGATTAACTGATGAATATAGATGATGAATTATATATATATTTGTTGTGTGTTTAGTAGGTAGGCAAGATGAGTGATCGTGCGTGGATGTACACCGGTCACCCTAGTCAGAAAGACATGACCATTGAATGGTTTACAAAAACCAAGGGGTTTCTGAGCGCCGCATTTGCAAATGGCCAGGAAATAACCTGGTGCCCCTGTGTCCGGTGCGACAACCATAAAAAGTGGACACGGGATGAAATGGGTAAACACTTGCAGAAGTTGGGTTTTACGCCTGATTATACGGTGTGGAGATTTCATGGTGAGTCTGCCCAACGTGTTAGAGCTGAGGTGGTTCGTCGTCGCACCGACGAGCATGGTACCGGGATCGAAGACATGGTACAAGACTTTGAAGATGCTCGGGATTCGGACGATGAGATGGAGGAATCTGCAAAGGCCTTCTATGAAATGTTGGAGTCTTCAAAACGTCCTCTCCACGAGCACACTGAGCTTTGTCAGCTGGATGCCATCGCGCAAGTAATGGCTCTGAAGGCTCAGTTCAACCTAGGCAGAGAATGCTACGACGCGATGATGACGATATTTGGACGCTTTCTACCCAAAGGCCATGTATTGCCTGCAAACCTTTACCAGTCGGACAAAATCCTATGTGCGCTTAAGATGCCCTATGAGAAGATAGATGCCTGTGAGAATGGATGTGCCTTATTTAGGCTTGAGTATGCGGGCTTGAACTATTGTCCCATTTGCAAGTCTTCCAGGTATGTTGTGGTAGACAACGGTATGGGTGAGAAGAGTCAGACCAAAATCCCAGTTAGTGTTCTTCGGTATATGCCAATCATACCAAGACTTCAACGTCTTTTCATGGTCGAAGAGACGGCCAGACAGATGACGTGGCACAAATTGGGCAAAAGAACCGAACTAGATGCAGATGGGAATCCGATGTTGGGACACACTTCAGACGCTTTTGCGTGGAAGCACTTTGATGCATTACATATGGATAAAGCGGCAGATCCAAGGCATCCTCGAGTCGCCATCAACATGGATGGGTTCAATGTGTTTGGTATGATTGCAACCCAATACAGTTGTTGGCCTGTATTTGTCATTCCACTAAATCTCCCACCCAGAGAGATTTTGAAAAGAAAGAAAATTTTCTTAATGTTGATAATTCCAGGGCCCAACTATCCGGGGAAGAATATGAATGTGTACATGCAGCCACTTAAGGATGAATTGCAAGAAGCTTGGGATAATGGGATCAAGACATATGACGCCGCTACAAAACATAACTTCAAAATGCATGTGTGGTACATGTACTCGATGCATGACTTGCCGGCGTATGCGCTATTCATTGGCTGGTGTGTGCATGGAAGATTCCCGTGCCCCACATGCAAGGCAGCTCTTGAGTTCCGTTGGCTGCAGGCTGGTCGCAAGTATTCTTGCTTCGACTTGCATAGACAGTTCCTGGATCCTTGCCATAAGTTCAGAAAAGACAAGAAGAATTTCATCAAAGGTAGAATTGTCAAAAACTCTGCACCACCCGCATTGACAGGCCAACAGACCCTGGATTAGTTAAACGCTCTTGAGCCTGATCCAGAACGTCCAGGATATTTCAAAGGGTATAATTCGGAACACGCCTGGACTCACAAGATATGCTTGTGGGATCTGCCTTACTTTAAAGACCTCCTTTGCCCACACAACATCGACGTGATGCACACTGAAAAGAATATCGGCGAGGCCCTTTTTGGTACATTGTTCGGTATAGAGGGGAAGTCAAAGGATAATCCTAAGGCTAGAGTCGATCAGGAGGCTCTATGTGATAGACCGTTACAAAACATGCGACAACCGAAAGGAAAGAAGAACTGGAGGAAGCCAAAGGCATGGTTCAATCTTGGAAGGCCAGCTATGAGGGAAATGATCTTGTGGGTGAAAATGCAGTTGATGTTGCCCGATGGGTATGCAGCGAATCTAAAGAGGGGAGCGAGTCTTGACAAATTGAAAATATTTGGTCTCAAGAGTCATGATTGGCACATATGGCTTGAGCGGGTAATGCCGGTGATGTTGCGTGGCATTATCCCTGAGGATGAATGGCTAGTACTGGCAGAGCTGAGCTATTTCTTCCGTGCTCTTTGTGCGAAAGAACTATCGCCTGACGTGCTAGACGAACTGGAAGAGTTGGCGCCGGAGTTGATCTGCAAGTTAGAAAAGATCTTTCCACCGGGATTCTTTAATCCAATGCAGCATTTGATTTTGCATCTCCCGACCGAGGCAAGATTGGGGGGCCCGTGCAAAATCGTTGGTGCTTTGCAACTGAGAGGATGCAGAAGACGCTTCGAGCAAAATGTAAAAATAAACGTAGAATTGAAGCATTGATGGCCGAGGCATTCATTACTGAGGAGGCGGCAAACTTCGTGACAGCACACTACGAAGCCAAGAATCGTCATTTGCATAATCCGAAGCCTCGGTACAATGATGGCGACCGTGAAAAAGGTCGATCCAACCTCAGCCTATTCAAAGGGAAGCTCACACCAGCCGGTGCTTCGAAAGCAATAGCGTTGGATGTCGAAGAATGGTGGACCATTTCGTTGTATTTCTTCAACAACCTAACAGAAGTGTGGCTGTACATCGAGTAAGTTCTCGGTACATTGTTTCGCAACTTCTAATTCCTTTGAAATGCTCTTATTCCCGGATATGTGATACAGTCGATACGTCACCAAATTCTCGGATGGAGCGGTGATCCAAAAGGATTCCATCGAAGAGTATGAGCTTCTGGGAAAGCATGGAGGCGGATATCTCGGTTTCATCTCTTGGTTCAAACAAACGGTAATTTCCATTAGACCATTTCATTTCTTCGTCTAGTTTGCGGCTAATGCAACAATCCTTTCGTATTAAACTTGTAGGCTAATGCAGAGTCTATGGACTCCGAATTGAGACAAGTCGCGAATGGTTTTGACTATTAGGTCCGTTCATTTGACAAATACGACATCAACGGGTATCGCTTTCGTACTTTTGGCCAAGAGCTATCTATGAACGACCGAAAGTCTACAAATTGTTGTGTCTCTGCTATCGGCGAAGGAGGTGTCGAGTATTATGGAAGAGTTGAAGCAATTTATGAACTTATATTCTTTGGTGAAAACCCACCAAACGTCGTAGTCTTCAAATGTTATTGGTTCCAGCCGAAGGAGACTAGAAGGACTCATGAACATATAGGGCTATTCGAAAACAAACAAAGCACCCATTTAGATGTTCCTGATGTCTATATTACGGCTCAACAGGCGACCCAAGTTGTTTATCTACCGTGGGCCTGCCAAACTGATCCAAATCTGAATGGTTGGGATGTCGTTTATGATGTGCCACCACGTTTTAGACCACCTCCCCTCAATGAAGATGATTATGAACCTCACATTAACCCAGACACATATGAAGGAGAATTCTTCCAAGAAACACGTCTTTCCAAAAAACGTTTCAAGAACCGCTCTACTTCACCCCAGAACATTTAAGTAGACAGCGACAGTGAATCCGACTCCACCCCTGAGCCGGAACAAGAAGAGACGGAAGAAGAAGAGGTTACTGCTGCGGATGACCTCTCAATGCTTGACCGATTACATAAAGGAGGCCTTCCACATGTTGTTCCCGATAGTGATTCTGATGATGCATTTATTGATGATAGTGATGATGATGATGCATTTATTGATCCCGGAGCATATATAGACGATGAAGATTATTATTAGTTCATGTCAAGTATTATTCAATTTTTATTATATACATGATGATGATACACTCAAATTATATATATACTAATTTCGTTTACTCTTTGTCATGGCAGGTGTTGAAAGATGGTGGGCGCGGGTCGAGAGCGATCCGAGGCTCCTTCGTCGGCGCTTGGTGGGAGGGGTACTTCCATTCCACCCCAAACTCTCCGGAGAGCGTTGTATGACAGTATTGGGACACCCGAGGGCGCTTCTTCGTCGGCGAAGTTGCCGACCGGGAGAGGAGGACGGGGGAGAGGTAGGAAGGCTCCTAAAGGTACACGTGGTGGCCGTGGGAGAGGTAGGAAGGCTGCTACGCCTTCCTCGCCGCCACCCCTAGCTGATTCACCCGGGGACAGGACTGCTACGGTGGACCCGTCTGAGGTGGAGGCTACAAGGACTCCTATCCACGAGCCTCGGGTCGACGATCCTTCTGTCTCAGACGCGTCCACCCGCGACACTCCTTTGCCAGACGCTTCGTCCCGCGAGACTCCTGTGCCAGACGCTTCGTCCTACGAGACTCCACACGCTTCGACCGGATGGGATACCTGGCCGGATCTGCATCAGCCGGAGCCGAGTGGCCATGTTGATGGTGGCGGGGATCAGCTTTCTGATAGCGGGGAGGAGGTGGCTGAGGGGGCCACCGTCTACCAGCGTGGGTGTACACGGCTCCCGCCCGTGCCGACGACCCGCGAGCAGAGGTGGCCGATTAGGCCTGAGTCGCTAAAGTAAGTGCATTTACTCTTTTTAAACCTTTTGCCTACATGTTTCTTCACATATCTAATGCGTTGGCTTTGTCATACTGCAGGGGTTGGATTCACGCCAAGGATGTCCGCAGGCCCAACTCCATCCTTGGTGTGCTTTTACGGCATAACTTCCCAGGGTTTGTCATGTTGCCCGGCGAGGGTCAGCTTCGAGAGTTAGGATCGAAATGGGAGCACTACTTGGCTGCCCCGGCCCCGCCGGAGGAGATGATCGACGATGTGTTGTGCCACACGAGGGCCGACATGGTGATCAGAAAGTTCTGGGTAATTTCTCCTTTACACAATTAAAAATCAATAATAGCTATTTATTGTACTAATCAGTGTTGTCTCGTTTGATTGCAGACCTTCTACAGGTGTGAGGTGGGATACGAGGAGGCCGCGGCAAATCTTATCGATTACGAGTGCAGGCGCCTACTACAGAACTTACGGCATGAGGCTCGGGTACAGGCTGTTCGAGACTACTACGCCTCGCGGCGTATTAAGAAGGACAAGTCGTCGTCCCGCCGAAAGTTTCGGGACAAGGAGCAGTACATGAAGGTAATTATCTATTCTTAAGGCCTTCTACTTAGTTTCCTTGCTTTGATTCGTAGGCGTAGCTCTCAAATTTCTCTTTACTAACTTAGGTGCACCCGAGATGGTGTGCGGATAAGATGGATTGTTGGGAGGCGTTGGTGAATGAGTGGTGCTCTGACGAATGGCGAGCCGTCCACGACGATGCCAAGGAACGGCGTGCCCAAATGGAAGGTGTGCCACACCATTAAGGCAGCGCCAACTTATTTCAGTTCAGGCAGAACTGGGTACGTGGTTTGCTTCATGATTCCTGCAATTCATTTTTTGATGCTAGCTTGACCCCTTTATTAATACTTTGTTCCTCTCTTGTAGGCGCATCACAATAAGACGGAGGTGCCACAGGTGTACGACCTCTATGCCATGGCCCATACTGCCTCCTACAAGAAGGCCAAGGCATTCTCTGAGTCTGACCTCGATAATCCCCAGAACTTCACCAACATCTCCTCCCACAACAAGCTCGTGAGGTACAGAGATGTGGGGAAGGCGGTGAATGGGGAGGACTTCAACCCGAGCCAGCATCCTATTGATCCAGACCTGGTGATGATAGCTGGCGACAGGAGGCCCCATGGCCATATAGCCATTGGAGATGGACTTATACGGTCTTCGCGCACTCTCCGGCAGATCAAGGCACGCCAAACGAGCTCCTGCCCTGAGATGACGCCTCGTCCATGGCCAATCCAGCTCGCCATCGAGGTTAGTCATACGGACTCAGATAGCTTCCCTCCATTACATTGTGTGTGCGAACAAAGATGATTACAATGCTAACGAGGAGTTGTGTTGCAGGCTGCTCTCCAGAAAGAGAGAGAGACAATCCAAGCCCTTCTGGCGGAAAAGGCCCGGCAGGTGGCAGAGGAGAAGAGGGATTTGGAGGAGAGGACGGCTAGGTTGTTGGAGGAGGAGAGGGCACGGAACGATGCGTCTAACTGGGCCATGTACGAGCTCCTCGTGGTAAGTTTCTTCTTCATATTAGCCAAATCATGCACTACATGTTCTTTGCATTAATAACCAATATGATTGACTTGTCAAAACCAAATGTGCAGACTTTGTGCGAGAAGACCGGCCAGACCCCTCCGCCGATGCCAGTCATTACCACGGCTGGAACGGTGAGTTTCATTTCAATGTTCATTAGTTACTAGTCTTAACGTTTCAGCGTCATCATTCTAACGCAAATGATCTTTGGTACAGCATAACTCCCGAGCCGCATCGCACGATCCTTCACCAGGGCCAAGTAGTGCTCAAGCTGACACCGGCCCGAGCAACCCCGGTGCTTCACCTCCGTGATGACGAGGACGGTAAGCCATAATATGCCACTTACTTGGCTCATTTTCTCAAACAAAGACAAATTTGCCCTTAGACAAACTTAGCATTTAGACAAATGTCATATTTTACCTAAGTTAGCTTTGTTTCCTATAAAAAGACATAGTAAGCTTACTTACCTCCAAAATGACATATTGTACCTAAGTTAGCTCTAAAATGACCTATACTTAGCATTGTTTCCTCCACAATGACATAATAAGCTTAGTTAACTCAAAAATGGTATAATAGACTTGGTAACCTCATAGATGCCATAGAGTTAGCTTATTTTCTTGCAAAATGACACAATAAGCTTAGTTAGGTCAAAAATGTGATAATTACCTAGGTTAGCTCTAAAATGACACAAATAAGCAATAAGAAGAAAAACAAGAGGAGAAAGAGAAAGAAGAAAAATGCTTCTTCATCATCTTCTACTTCTTCTAGTATTCTTATTCTAACTTTATTATTTCCAATTTTGCAGATTTGATTGAGTTCACGGCAGCTTGCTTTGATGTAGTGCTAGTGTTTACTTTCTGTTTTCATTTTGTATCGATGAACTTACATGAAACTTTCTTCCTATGTATGAGACTATGTATGTATGGATGAAACTAATGTAATATGATGAACAATGTGACATTTGATACTTTTAATTTGGTATAATTGTTGGTTGATCATATCCATATGACAGGGATAATGTTGCTGTGAAATATATATATATTGTTGCTGTAAAATTGTTGAATATAACAAAAACAAACAAAAAAGAGGCAATATAGCCTCTTTGCCGTCTGCCCCGGACGGCCAAGACCTCTTTGCCGACGGCCGCCGTCGGCATAGATGCCACGTGCAGCCAACTGTTAATCCTGGGAGCGGCAGGCCGCAGGCCATTTCGCTTCTTTGCCGCGGCCACCGTCTGCATAGCCAGGGCAGACGGCAAAGGGTGATTTCTATGCCGACGGTGGCCGTCGCCATAGAAGGAGGCGGACGGCAAAGGGTTAGTGTGGGGCCTTCCCCGGCAGACGGCAATGGGTGGCCTCTATGCCGACGGTGTCCGTCGGCATAGAGGGGGCGGACGGCAAAGGGTTATTGTGGGGCCGTGCACGGCAGACGGCAAAGAGTTTGTGTGTTTGCCGTCCTGGGGCTGACGGCAAAGACTTTGGTGAGGGCCCGTTAGCCACCTAACGGTGCTAACGTCAAACTTCGCCGTCTGGGCTCTTTGTCGTCTGCAGACCGACGACAACAAATCTTTGCCGTCCGCTGTGCGATGACAGACGGCAAAGGACCTCTTTGCCGGACTTTATTCGTCCCAAAATTTTGCCGTCTGCTGGCGGACGGCAAAGTTCTTTGCCGTCTGTGGTTGCTCCATTGCCGTCTGCCATGGCGGACGGCAAAGAACCTAATTCCTGTAGTGATAGCTGCCCCATTGTGAAATTTTGCATGCACGGTTAAAATCTTCTAGGTCCATAGTATAAGATTCATCATAAAGATTAAATAGAACGGAATGCGTATTACGCCTGGATGAAAATTCAAACCTCCGCATGAAGGAATCAGTGAGTTGATAATATTGCTTGCATTGGTGTGAAATGAAATCTTCAAGGCCAGCATTTCGTACGTACGCGTAAAATTCTTCCTTGAAACCGACATGAACCATGAACTAATCCGACGGCCATTCACAAGGCCGCACTTGACCTTCCCTCGGTGGTTCAAAGTAGGGCTCACGTATCGCGAGTCTCGGGGTCTTCTTGCTCAAGGAACCACCTTGGTATATTCTCCTCAACATCTTTCTTTCTCTGAAAAATTTCTGAAATTTTTAGTGACTCATAATAAAGGTGAACAAAACTCAACAAAACTCATAGCAACTACTCCCACAAGTGCCTAGAGGCTATATTATGCATCAAAACTACTTGGGACCATACAAATTTGACATGCAAGCTCAAGAACAAGGTCACCACAGCAGCAAAAATTTGCAATATATAAGGCACTAAAACAAAAACTAATTGGACCATTGGAGGAGTCACATACCGAAGATCAATCCCCCAAAACAGTTTTGGAAATGGAGCTTTGCACAAGGAGATCGAAAATGGCAGCAAAATGAGCTAGGACACGGGTTTGATCAATGGTGGGATTTTTTCTGGAGGAAGACGAAGTGGATGGGTGCTGGAATAAGTGAGGGGGGCCAACGTGGTCCACACAAGCCAGGGGGGCGCGCCCAGGGGGGAGGGCGCGCCCTGTAGGCTTGTGGCCCACTGGTGCAGCCCCCTGATGTGTTCCCAGTGCCAGAAATTCTTAAATATTCCAGAAAAAATCATACTACATTTTCAGGGCATTTGGAGAACTTTTATTTTCAGGTCATTTTTTATTGCACGGATAAATCAGAAAACAGAAAAAATAATAGCATTTTTACTTTATTTAATCTAAACAATAGAAAGTAAAAGTTGGGTACAGAAGGTTGTGCCTCCTAAATTCATCCATCTCATGCTCATCAAAAAGAATCCATGAATAAGGTTGATCAAGTCTTATTGACAAACTTTTTTCGAATGACATGGAACCGGAGAATTTTCGAATAACACTAGGTTACCTCAATGGGGATATGCATGTCCCCAACAATAAGTATATCATATTTCTTTCTGGCAGTAGGGAAAGGGAATTCAAAATCTCCAATAATAATCATTGAAAGTTTTCCAATGGAGTTGATACTATGAACTTGAGGTTGTTTCTTCGGAAAGTGTACCGTATGCTCATTACCATTAACATGAAAAGTGACATTACCCTTGTTGCAATCAATAACAGCCCCTGCAGTATTCAAAAAAGGTCTACCAAGGATGATCGACATACTGTCGTCCTCGGGAATATCAAGAATAACAAAGTCCGTTAGGATAGTAACGTTTGCAACTACGACGGGCACATCCTCACAAATACCGATGGGTAAAGCAGTTGATTTATCAGCCATTTGCAAAGAGATTTCAGTAGGTGTCAACTTATTCAAATCAAGTCTACGATACAAAGAGAAAGGCATAACACTAACACCAGCTCCAAGGTCACATAAAGCAGTTTTAACATAGTTTCTTTTAATAGAGTATGGTATAGTTGGTATTCCTGGATCTCCTAATTTCTTCGGTACTCCACCCATAAAAGTATAATTAGCAAGCATGGTGGAAATTTTAGCTTCCGGAATCTTTCTTTTATTTGTCACAATATCTTTCATATACTTAGCACAAGGAGACATTTTCAGAATATCAGTCAAGCGCATACGCAAAAAGACAGGTCTAAGCATTTCAACAAAGCGCTCAAAATCCTCATCATCCTTTTTCTTGGATGGTTTAGGAGGAAAGGGCATGGGTTTTTGAACCCAAGGTTCCCTTTCTTTACCATGCTTTCTAGCAACAAAGTCTCTCTTGACATATCTTTTATTCTTAGGTTGTGGGTTATCAAGATCAACAGCAGGTTCAATCTCCACATCACTTTCATAACTAGGTTGAGCATCAACAAGAACATCATCATTAATATTATCACTAGGCTCATGTTCATTACCAGATTGTGTCTCAGCATCAGAAATAGAAATATCATTTGGATTCTCATGTGTATCTATAACAGGTTCACTAGCAGCATGCAAAGTCCTATCGTCATTCTTTTTTCCTTTTATTACTGGGACGACTAGGTGCATCAGTATTAATTCTCTGAGAATCTTGCTCAATTCTCTTAGGATGGCCCTCAGGATACAAAGGTTCCTGAGTCATTTTACCACCTCTAGTCACAACTCTAATAGAATGATCATTGTTCTTACCATTCATCTCATTAAGCAAATCATTTTGTGCCTTAAGTACTTGTTCTACTTGAGTAGTTACCATGGAAGCATGTTTACTAATAAGCTTCATCAAATCTACGGAGAGAATTTACCTCATATAATCACCTAAGCGATCAAGCATGTAAGCATTATGTTTCAATTGTCTACTAACATAAGCATTAAAATTTTCTTGCTTAACAATGAAGTTATCAAACTCATCCAAGCATTGGCTAGCAGACTTATTATAAGGAATATCACCTTCATCAAATCTACGGAGAGAATTTACCTCTACTACCTGTGTCGGGTTAT
Organism: Elymus sibiricus; assembly: GCA_039707655.1. NCBI lineage: Eukaryota > Viridiplantae > Streptophyta > Magnoliopsida > Poales > Poaceae > Elymus > Elymus sibiricus. Next base: position 158,305,519 of record CM077673.1, read on the forward strand.
CAAGACCATGTATCTCTTCAATAGGTGGTAGATTCTTAACATCTTCAGCTTTAATACCTTTTTCTTTCATTGATTTCTTTGCCTCTTGCATATCTTCAGGACAAAGAAATAGAATACCTCTTTTCTTCGGAGTGGGCTTTGGAGGTGGTTCGGGAATAGTCCAATCATTATCATTGCTCAATATATTATTCAATAGTAGTTCAGCTTGTTCAACAGTTCGTTCCCGGAAAACACAACCAGCACAACTATCTAGGTGGTCCCTAGATGCATCGGTTAGTCCATTATAAAAGATATCAAGTATTTTGTTTTTCTTGAGAGGATGATCAGGCAAAGCATTAAGTAATTGGAGAAGCCTCCCCCAAGCTTCTGGGAGACTCCCTTCTTCAATTTGCATGAAGTTAAATATTTCCTGCAAGGCAGCTTGTTTCTTATGGGATGGAAAATATTTTTCAGAGAAGTAATATATCATATCCTGGGGACTACGCACACAACCAGGAGCAAGATGATTAAACCATGTCTTAGCATCACCCTTTAATGAGAAAGGAAACAACTTAAGAATATAGTAATAACGAATTTTTTCCTCATGAGTAAATAGGGTGGCTATATCATTCAATTTAGTAAGATGTGCCACAACAGTTTCAGATTCATAACCATGAAAAGGATCAGATTCAACCAAAGTAATCAACTCAGGATCGACAGAGAATTCATAATCCTTATCAGTAACAAAGATAGGAGAACTAGCAAACTTAGGATCGTATTGCATTCTAGCATTCAAAGATATTTCCTTCCACTTGCATAGCAATTTCTTAAGGTCATCTCTATCCTTACAAGCAAGAAAGTCCCTGGCTACCTCTCCATCCATAACATAACCCTCAGGTATATCAGGCAATTCATATCTAGGAGAGCTAGGTCTAGCAGGTGTCTCATAGTGTTCAGTTTCAATAATTTCATCAGTTTCAGAAATATCATCAGTTTCAGCATTGACTCTAGCAATTTGTTCATCAAGAAATTCACCCAGTGGCACAGTATTATCAAGCAAAGTATCATCATAAGCATCATGCATAGCAGAAGTGGCATCATCAATTACTTGCGACATATCAGATTCAATAGCAGGTGGTGGTGTCGCAAATTTACTCATAACAGAAGGTGAATCAAGTGCAGAGCTAGATGGCAGTTCCTTACCTCCCCTCGTAATAGAGGGATAGATCTTGGTTTTCGGGTCTTTCAGATTCTTCATAGTGATCAACAGATATAAATCCCAAGTGACTCAGAGAATAGAGCTATGCTCCCCGGCAATGGCGCCAGAAAAAGGTCTTGATAACCCACAAGTATAGGGGCTCGCAATAGTTTTCGAGGGTAGAGTATTCAACCCAAATTTATTGATTCGACACAAGGGGAGCCAAAGAATATTCTCGAGTATAAGCAGCTGAGTTGTCAATTCAACCACACCTGAAAGACATAATATCTGCAGCAAAGTATTTAGTAGCAAAGTAGTATGGAAGTAACGGTAACGATGGCAAACGTGACAGTAGCAGTTTTGTAGTGATTGTAACAGTAGCAACGGAAAAGTGACTTAGCAAAGATCAATATGTGAAAAGCTCGTAGGCAAAGGATCAGTGATGGATAATTATGTCGGATGGCATTCATCATGCAACGGTTATAACATAGGGTGACACAGAACTAGCTTTAATTCATCAATATAATGTAGGCATGTATTCCATATATAGTCATACGTGCTTATGGAAAAGAACTTGCATGACATCTTTTGTCCTACCCTCCCATGGCAGCGGGGTCCTAATGGAAACTAAGGGATATTAAGGCCTCCTTTTAATAGAGAACCGGACCAAAGCCTTAGCATTTAGTGAATACATGAACTCCTCAAACTACGGTAATCATCGAAAAGAATCCCAGTTATTGTCAACCTGGGGGATGCGGATCATAACTCGTAATAGGTGTCTACAACTTGCAAGATAGGATCAAGAAGACATATATATTCATGAAAACATAATAGGTTTAGATCTGAAATCATGGCACTCGGGCCCTAGTGACAAGCATTAAGCATAGCAAAGTCATAGCAACATCAATCTGAGAACATAGTGGATACTAGGGATCAAACCCTAACAAAACTAACTCGATTACATGGTAAATCTCATCCAACCCATCACCGTCCAGCAAGCCTACGATGGAATTACTCACGAACGGCGGAGAGCATCATGAAATTGGTGATGGAGGATGGTTGGTGATGACGACGGCATCGATTTCCCCTCTCCGAAGCCCAAAACGGACTCCAGATCTGCCCTCCCGAGGAAGAACAGGAGGTGGCGGCGGCTCCGTATCGTAAAACGCGATGAACTCTTCTCCTTTATTTTTTTCTCCCCGAATTGGAATATATAGAGTTGGAATTGAGGTCAGAGGATCTCCAGGGGGCCCACAAGCCTGCAGGGCGAGCCCTAGGGGGGGCGCCCCCCTGGCTTGTGGCCAATGGGTGGGCCCCCTTCGGTTGATTCTTTCGCCAGTATTTTTTACTAATTCCAAAAATATTCTCTGTAAATTTTCAGGTCAATCTGAGAACTTTTATTTCTGCACAAAAATAACACCAAGGCAATTCTGCTGAAAACAGCGTCAGTCCGGGTTAGTTCCATTCAAATCATGCAAATTAGAGTCCAAAACAAGGGCAAAAGAGTTTGGAAAAGTAGATACGATGGAGACTTATCATCCGGCACTCCCCTCCACCTCCATCAGATCAGCGGCTCGGCGCTGGTCCCATTCCCGTGCTCGCCTCCCCTCGCCGTGCCCTCCTTCGCCGCCGGTGAGCACCGCCGCCCCCTGGACAGAGGAGGACAACGACCTGCCAGTGGGGCCAGGTCATCAGCCTCCCACCTCTCTCCCGCGCCTCCCCTCTCTCTGGTCAATGAGCCCCGCTCGTCAGGTTTGAAACCTGACGCGCGCGGGGGCGCTCAGCCACCTGGGATGCCTGCTGGCTGGTTGGCTGGGCCGGCCCAGCTGTTGGCCGCCGCTGGCCCAGGGCACTGGAGCCCTTTTCTTTTTCTTTTTCTAGTATTATTGCAAAAATCCCACACAAATGAATACTTGTCCAATTCCAAATATTTTCCCACCACAAATCTTGTAATATTCTGTAGAATTTTATAGTGCCAGTTGTGTAAATTTTTGAATACATTTTATGTACTGGTTTTATTTAGAGGCTAGTTTTGATTAATTTTAGCCTCTGTTTAAATAGTTTTCAAAATCTTTTTCGCAACAAAACCTTAGGCAAATATTTTTAGTATAGTTTGTAGTATTTATCAGAGTAGGGCAACATTTTAGAAGTGAGTTTTGTGCTCTATTTTTATGATGATTCTTATTTTTACCGTTATTTATCGCGACGATAGATTGCAAGGTTGACGAGGGAGTTGGACCCGAAGACTTTGTTGAGCCAGGCAAGCAGCCCTTTGACCATGACTATGAACCCCTTTATTTGCATGTCATATAGCACTTGTTTTCGTGATGATGATCATGTTGATGTGGTGACCACTTTGGTGGGATGCCTCCGATACTTTACCGTTGATACTTGCATCGTGCATGACCCTACCATCCTTATGAGGGTTGTGCGGGTGGGAGTCGATAGGACGCTTAGATGATGCTACGCAAATGGGATGGGAATATGCATGGTGATGGAGACAAAATGATTTCAAAGATTTTTTTTTGAAAATCCCGTCTGGTGCCACTAATGCCCGAGGGAGATGTTGATGAGCTAGGTAACCACTTGAGAAAGAAGTGGTGTACCGGAGCAAGTGAGTGTGTGTGTTTTCGAAAACGGATTAGATTTAAGATTTGTCAACCATCCCAACCTTACATGTACAACCATGATACCCCTTATGGGCGGGGCTTTGTTGAATACCTTGGTGGGTACTAGCATAGAGTCCGCATTACTAGTGGCGGGAGTGATGTGGTCACTCTCGATACGGGGTCGTGCCGGTAAGGACGATCATGCGCTGTCTTGACAGGCACCGAGCACACCGTTGGTCCCTGCATGGATGTTACTTGTGATGTACATCATGTGGGCTGGGTACCAATCGAGTGGACTCTTTTTTTAGTATCATCAGGGGAAAGACAATGTTTGGGTACTTACCTCGGGTATGGACAATACCGCGAGTCGTGGCTTGACACGGAAGTTTCCCGAGTCTTGTGGGTAAAGTGTGCAACCTCTGCAGAGTGTAAAACTATTCGAATAGCCGTATCCACGGTCAAGGACAGTTGGGTGGTGCTGCTTAAAATATGTCGTGGGTTTTCATAAACTTGGTGTGAGTGTGTGGTTAACAAAGATGGAATACTCGAGACAAGTCGCATGACTTGACATGATGATTGAACATGAGATGTTCAGACCTTGATTATATTGATATCAGTAACCTGTTCATGTGGATACTTGTGTCCTCATGATGCATGCTATTCCTAGTTATCTTGATCATGTCATTGCACTCAAATTTAGCTTTCCGCAAAAACTTACCTACTTAGTGCTATATCATGCATTGTTATTGCCTTGTTCCAAAACTTGGGTTGCTTGCGAGTACATTCAAAGTACTCATTGGCTTGCCACTAGTTATTTAATTGGCCAGGCATGGAAGAGCAGGAATATGGCGAAGAGTTCGATGGTGATGAACATGCGATCTAGGACGCTTCCCAGTCAGAATGCCTGTAGGTTAAGGCAGATGGCATGGGTCTACGCTTTCGATCAAGATTTCCGCTGCTTGTTATGTTTAAATGTTTGGCCCTTGCGGCCCTATCTATTTAAGACTTGGCCTTCATGGTCTTTATTTGTGTAAGACGCTAAATGTGGATGTAAGACTCTTGTTATTCAGCTTCTGTGTGTTCAGTGAGCATTGATCTCTGGGATCACTGTACATGTGCATTCGGTGATCACGACTTATGAGTCGGGGTCCCCATGGAGCTGGTATCAGAGCCATCCTGACTATAGGAAGCCCTTAGTTAGCATGGATGTTAGTTAGGATAAAATCGTTTTCAAAACTACGCCTAGCACCTATGCTTAGGAGTTTCTGCACTTCTTACCTCTTCTAGTCTTCTCATAGCACTATACTGACTCTCCTCCCTTTAAACCCTTGTAGATGGCCGTCGTACCCAAAGCCCCCCTAGCATCCGGCTTTCCCCTACTCCTTGAGGATAGCCTGGAGAAGTGCCAGTATCGCCGATCACCCATTTTCCTCTACCATGAGCACTGGGTTGATGCCATCACGAAGGAGTACCACGTTGATGTGGTCGTGAAGGCAAACGACTCCCCGACTAGTTGGATCTTTGAAGGACCACAGATGGAGACCCTGGCACTCGCAGTCGAGACGGCTGCACGCAAGGAACTTATCCACCTTCGAGACAACATTCCAGAGTTGGCTGACGAGCCAGCTACTCGCTATCTACCTTTCAAGAAGGATGGGAATGGAGAGAGTTGGATGTTGATTCCGTCCAAGGAGGATGTGATGCCACTCAAGTTCCAGACCTACTTCAGCCTCTCCGCGGACAGTCTGGTTCACAACCTGATTAAGGAGTCCGTGAAGTTCCGCGAGGAACTTCACCACACCCGAGAGCTACTTCGTCAAGCCAAGACAAAGCCAGATAGGATCAAGAAGGATGGATCCCCTGAGGGACCACCGGCTGTCGCTTACCGAGGAGGAATACCCCCAGCTAGAGATGCACCCACACGTCGTCGTCACATGAGTGCGAAGGAGTACCGTGAGCTCTTCACTAACCCACCGACGAAGCGTCGTCGGGATGGACCTCCTCGTTCTCCGAGCCCTTCGACCGGAGACGATTCCCGTACGGATGAGGATTAGGAGGAAGACCCAGAGGAGCGTGACTACGAGACCGAGCACTCCACCACCTGAGTCCGAGAACCCCTAGGGTAGGATCAGTCATGTACCCCTCATGCAAAGTCGAGTCCGTGTAATGGTTCATATGAAACCATGTGTACTTGTTGTTTGCTTTTGTTGTTGGTGTTCCGATGCAAGTCGCGCTTTTGCCTTAGGCAACGTGTAAGCGACTCCATCGTCTAACTTATCTTAATATATGTATGGGTCTTTCGACCTTTGTTTCACCACCCTTGCACTATACCAACCCCCTTAGGCACGTTTTCTCCGTTATTGCTTTTCCTCTCGTCTATCCCAGTTATTTGACCTTGCTGCTCCAAACAGGATGGTGACTGCAACCCACAACAGCTTCTTCACCAACCCTGAAGCCGGCAACTCCAGCCAACAACAGGGAGCGGGTGGGGCTGCTCACGCTGGAGGTCACCCGGAGCGGCCACAAGGCGACATTCCCCCGCCACCACCTCCACCGGAGAACATGACCATGCCTCAGTTTCTCCAAGTTCTCCAGGAGGAACGCCAAGGCAACACTGCTGCTATCCAGCAGATGGCCCAAGTCCTTGTGAACAACCAGCAGCAAGACAGGAACAACAATGGCCGCTCCACTCTATCTGAGTTCATGAGGAATTCGCCCCCAACCTTCACCGAGACTGCTGAACCACTGGATGCTGATGATTAGATCCGCACCATCGAGGACCTCCTTGCACTAATCAATTGCAATGAGGATCATGAGAAGGTGTTGTCTGCCTCTCACTGCCTCGGAGGTACCGCCAGAGCTTGGTGGGATGGATTCAAGGTCATGTAAGGCGATCGTGTGATCACCTAGGATAACTTCAAGGAAGGATTCCGCACCGCCCACATTCCTTCTGGGATCATGGCTATCAAGAAGAGAGAATTCCAAGCGCTGAAGCAAGGAAGTGGCTCTGTCAAGGAGTACATGCAGAAGTTCAACCTGCTGTCAAGGTATGCACCTGAAGATGTCAACATGGAGGCTGCTAAGATGGAACGCTTCACGGAAGGACTTCAGCAGACCCTGCAGTATCATCTCATAGTTTGCGACTGTCGGACCTTCTTCGACCTGGTGAACAAGGCCCTGATGCTTGAAGACAAGCGTCGTGCCATAGACGACACTCGCAAGCGCAAGATGATCAGCAAGGGTAGTTCCAGCAACCAGAAGCCTTGCCCCTGGCAGCCAGCCCCAGCCAAGCCAACCTATCAGCCGCAGCAGGCTAGACCCCCTGCACCTCGTCCGAGCTACCAGCCTCAGCAGTATGCCAATCCTAGGCCAGCTTACCACAACCCCAATAACAACAACGACGGCAGGAACAACAACTTTTTACACTTCAAAACCAAAAACTAGTATTTTTAGTATTCTTAGTTTTCACTCTAGTATTTAACAAAAGTTGTTTGACATTTTTTGCGTGATTTATTTTCCCTGTTTTGTGCTATTGCCTTATTATTCCCGTTAATTTGTGACAATAGATTACATTGTTGATGAGGGGGTTGGACCAGAAGAATTTGAAGACCCCGAGGACTTTGTTGAGCCAGGCAAGCAACCCCTTGACCATGCCTAAGAAACTTTTTCATGCATGTCATATATCACCTTATGTTTTGATGAATTGATCATGATTATGTGGTGACACTTTGGTGGATGCCTCGTTACTTTCTCGTTGATACTTGGATCGTGCATGGCCCTACCTCCTTATGCGGGTTTTGCGGGTAGGAAGTAGATAGGTCGCTAAGTAGTGCTACGCAAATGGGACGGGAATATGCATGGTGATGGAAACAAAAGTACTTTCAAAGACTTTTCAAAAACCCCGTCGGGTGACACTAATGCCCGAGGGAGATGTTGATCTAGGTGACCTCTTGATAAAGAAGTGGTGCACCGAGGCAAGTGTGTGTGTGTGCTGTTTTCGAAAACGGATTGGTTTAAGTTGCGACCGTTACTCCAACCTTACATGTACAACCACACTACCCCTTATGGGATGGGGCTTTGTTGATTACCTTGGTCGGTACTAGCAGAGAGCCCGCATTACTAGTGGCGGGAGTGACGTGGTCACTCCCAATATGGTCACCGGAAAGGATGATCATGGGCTGTTTTTACAGACACCGGGCACACCGTTGTGTCCCCTCATGGGTGTTACGGTCTTGAGCGAGGCTCGTGGGATGTACATCATCAGGGCGGGGTACCAACGAGTGGACTCTTTGTTTAGTGTCGTCAAGGGAAAAGCATTGTTCGGGTGCTTACCTCGGGTATGTGATATATCGTGAGTCGTGGCTTGACATGGAAGTTCGCCGAGTCTCCTGGGTAAAGTGTGCAACCTCTTCAGAGTGTAAAACTATTCGAATAGCCGTGTCCACGGTCAAGGACAGTTGGATGACCGCTCTTGGGCTACGACCATTGTTTACAAAAACTTGGTGTGTGTGGGTGTGTGAGACAAAGAGGGTACTTGAGATAAGTCGGGTGACTTGACTTGATGATTGAACATGAGATGTTCAGACCCTGTTTATATTGATATAGGTAACCTATTCGTACGGATACTTGTAACCTCATGATTCATGCTTACAAGTTGTTTGATCATGTCATTGCATTCAAAACTTAGCTTTCCGCAACTTACCTACTTAGTGCTATATAATGCATTGTTATACCTTGTTCCAAAACATGGGTTGCTTGCGAGTACATTCAGAGTACTCATTGGCTTGCCACTAGTTATTTAATTGGCTAGACATGGAAGAGCCGGAATATGGTGACGAATTGTTTGGTGATGAACATGCGACCTAGGACGCTTCCGAGTCAGAATGCCTGTAGGGTTAAGGCAGATGGCATGGGTTCACGCTTTCGTTCAAGATTTCCGCTGCTACTTATGTTTGGTGTTTGGCCTTCATGGCCCTATCTGATGAGGATATCCCTACTATGGTTCCCTCTCTACCTCATGAAGATAAACAACCTGTTGCTGCAAAGAAGATGTCCAATGATGAAATCAGGATTGGCCCAATTACAAGAGCTCGTGCTAAGTTACTAGAACAACAGGTGAATTCTCTCTTAGTTGATAATGCTATTTATTTTAATGAGAGCTTTATACTGCCTAAATCGTTGTGTGTATGTGTCATTAGGTACATTAGAGAGGAAGGCATGGCACAAGGGAGCAAGGAGGGGAGCAAGGAGGCATTGCAGCTGGAAAGGGAGGAAGACCCTGCAGTTTCCAGGGCGGTAGTACCGCCCGACACAAGCGGTAGTACCGCTTGTGCGGTAGTACCGCTCCAGTACTACCGTCCTAGTACCGCTTAGGAAATTCTTCTGGAATCCAAGCAACCCAAGTGGTACTAGAGCGGCACTTGATATTTGTACGAGCGGTAGTACCGCTTATCACGGTAGTACCGCATGCCATAAGCGGTAGTACCGCTCTGCCTGCGCGCAAGTTTTGGGCTGTCCAGCCCGTGTACCCCTTCGATCTCGTTTTAGACTATAAATACCCGTCCCCTAGAGTTAGTTAAGGTTAGACCACGTTTAAGATAAACCCTAGTTCATGAGATTGCTTGTAAGCATTCATCTTGAATCCTCATCACCAATTCGTATCGATCTGGTGATTATATACTGCAAGTCAAGTGTGATCTGCTGTTCCATTGGGAATTAGTATATTGCAATTATACCATTCGTGGTCGACGGCTGCGTGCGCAAGTGTGTGACGTTGTGAATATCCAAAGGGTTGAGACCTTTTGCATTGGCATCAGGGATCAAGCGAGGGAGAGTTCATCGGCGACATACAAGTTATCCTACACCATCATCATCACCACCGCCGCTTACTGAGAAGATCGGGACACCCCATATCATCTTGGTATCAGATATCCAGCGTTGCCTCGGTAAGCATCCACCAAATCATCCGTAGATTAGTTGTGTTTTTCATCCTATCCAGAAAAAGCCTCACAAAAAGATTTGGGTTAGGGTTTTTGCCATAGCTTAGATTGCATCGTAGATTGGTTTTAGTTGCTGGTCGTTGTGTCTTTCTTTTTGCGTCGCTGTTCCTTCGAATCCATTAGTTTTTAGTTTCCATCGTAGATTGCATCGTAGATTGGATTGTTGTTCGATCAGCTATCCTGTTTTGCAAATTCCAATCCATAGCCACAGCCTGTCTACACAAAAGGTGTTAGGAACTTACCCACGAGACTAGTTTCCGCTCTACAGGCTGCTCATATAGGTTTTGGTGCTTTGCAATTTCTGGACGTGATCCAAGAACAGTTGCCGCTGCTTGCGATCTATTGTGGCCTCAAAAAAAAAACAGAGCGAAAGAAAGAAAAGAGAGAAACAGTGGCTGGACGTGGTTGCTATCTATTGCACTGTTGGATTCTTGCGATTGTGCACTAGTAGAATTGAGCAATCTTGTGCCTGTTTACATTGAGCATTGCTAGTGTCTCTCGAGTGCATTGCAACACATCCTGTTTTGATAGTTGCTCTGCCACATTTTTCTCCACCGTGTGTGTTTTCCTTGGTTGTTGGCTCACACGATCAGCACTAGGACTTGTCTTCGGTGTAGATAGGATATCATACCTAGCTCCACCATATAATCCTGCTCTGTCGTGTGATTGTTCTCATACCCGGGTATTCACTTCATCACATCCGTGCATTAGTCATCCATCTGAACGGGTAAGCATTACTATTCACTTTGGAACGGTAAGATTTCCTTTTCTTGTCAGTTTTGAGTGAGTTGTGAGTGTGCCACCACACAGAGTTTGATTTTTGCACTAACCTACTAATCATGTCTTCTAGTGATGTTGATGTGCTGCAGAAAAAGGCTGATGATGAGTGTGTTTCATGGAAGGACCATGAAGCTCTCCGCGTTCATTTGACAGGGGTTATTGATCGATCCGCTGAAAAAATTGAGGCTGATATTCAAGTTATACAAATGAAAGTGGACGCAACTGACACTACCGTCAATGCTATGCAAACACAAGTCAATGCTCTCCAAACAAGTATACATCAGTTGACAACTTCAGTCAATGGGTTACGTGTCGCGATTGAGCAACGCCAACATGACGACCATGACGATGCTGATAGTGTCCATGACGACAATGACAACATGGTGGGCAATCATGGCCGTGGGCGTGGCTTTCAAGGGCATGGTCGCCTACCACCACCACTTGGTGCTCGGCGTGTACCGTTTCAGGAGGATGATGTTTTGGGCAAGCCCAAGTTCACGATTCCTAGATTTGAAGGCTCCACTGATGTCGAAGAGTATCTCACTTGGGAGCTTAAGATGGAGAAATTATGGCGTTTGCATGATTATACTGAAGATAGGAAGGTCAAGCTTGCTTCTTCTGAATTTGATGGCTATGCATTGCGTTGGTGGGATAGCGTTGTGAGTACCCGTCGTGATGACAATGAGCTTCTTGTTCATACATGGCGTGAGATGAAGGCGGTTATGAAAGCTCGTTTTGTTCCCACTAATTACTTGCGCACAGTTTATGATAAATTGACACAATTGAAGCAAGGTTCCCTGACGGTTGATGCATATTACATGGAGATGGAGATGTTGATGCAGCGTGCTCAAGTGCGAGAATCTGTTGAGATGACTATGCAACGTTTTCTCCATGGGCTGAAATATAACATTAAGGGTATTGTTCGGCATCACCAATACAATACCATGAATGAGCTACTCCATCATGCAAGAGAAGCTGAGTCCCAGTTGGCCGAAGAAGCTCAAATTAAAGGACGTTATACTACAGCTGGGCGGTTCTCTAACAGAACACCGCCGCCCCCTATTGAGGGCACTGCCAGCCGCCCCTCTTCTTCTGCAACCAAACCAGCCTTCCCAGTTCCACAATCAAAGCAACCTGCTGCTCCTGCTGCTAGCTCAGGTTCCAATATGTCTATAGCCCGTAATAGAGATATGTTATGTCATACATGTGGAGGCAAGGGACACTTCAAGAGAGAGTGCCCCAATCGAAAAGTGATGATGGTAAACGATGACAATGAGTATGAGACTGGAGATGATGCTGATCCATATGCTTCAGATGACGATGGGTACACACGTGACGACGGCATAGATGCTTTCGCCTCTCCAGCACCTACTATTGTTGTCTCGCAGCGTGCTCTTAGTGTGTAGCCACATGTTGATTCACAGCGCTGCAATTTGTTCCAAACAAAAGCACTAGTTGGCCCCAACAAAGCTTGTAGAGTGATCATTGATGGAGGTAGCTGCCGCAATCTTGCAAGCAAGGAGTTATGTGCCAAGCTGAATCTGAAATATTTACCTCACCCCAATCCATATTACGTACAATGGTTGAGTGACAATGGTGAGATGAAGGTGAATCATATGGTGCGCGTAAATTTTGAGATAGGACCATACAAGGATTCCATTGAATTTGATGTGGTACCTATGACAGTTTGCCATCTTTTATTGGGTCGGCCATGGCTCTATGACCGCCATGTGCAACACAATGGCCGTGCCAATACTTATCACTTGGAGTTCAAGGGCAGGAAAATAAATCTACAGCCTATGTCACCACAGCAAATTGTCAATGAGTCTCGTCAGAAAACTGAAGTGAATATCGAACAGCCACCTGCACGAGAGAACAATGTAAAAGCCGTGAGTGATAATATAACGAAAAGTGCGAGAGAGCCTAGTTTGCTTATATTAGCCACCAAAGAAGACATGAGAGAATTTCGTGAGGATCCTACAGCCCTGACTCTTGTGCTTATGTACAAAGGCGAGGTTTTGGTTTGTAATGATACGCAATCTGTTTCTGTTGGTGTGTCTACTGTTTTGCAGGAATATGGCGATGTGTTTCCGGAGGAGGTACCATCGGGGCTGCCACCATTGCGTGGAATTGAGCACCAAATTGATCTCATACCCGGCGCCACCCTCCCCAACCGAGCGCCATACAGGACCAATCCCGAAGAAACAAAGGAAATACAGAAGCAAGTGCAAGCGCTACTAGACAAAGGGTATATTCGTGTTTCTCTTAGTCCTTGTGTTGTTCCTGTTATTTTGGTGCCTAAGAAAGATGGTACATGGCGCATGTGCGTAGATTGTAGAGCTATTAACAACATCACTATTTGATATCGTCATCCTATTCCACGCTTAGAGGATATGCTAGATGAATTGAGTGGTGCTGCTGTTTTCTCTAAGATTGATTTGCGTAGTGGTTACCATCAAATTCGGATGAAGGAAGGGGATGAGTGGAAAACTGCTTTCAAAACTAAATTTGGTTTATATGAGTGGTTAGTTATGCCTTTTGGTCTTACTAATGCACCTAGTACCTTCATGCGATTAATGAATCATGTTTTGAGAAAGTTTATTGGTCGTTTTGTGGTTGTATATTTTGATGATATACTTATTTACAGCCGCAATGAATCTGAACATTGTGATCATATTAGACAGGTTTTGCAAGTGTTGCGTGATAATAAATTGTATGCTAATCTTGAGAAGTGCACATTTGCAAAAGATAAAGTGATATTTCTGGGATACGTTGTATCTAAGCAGGGGGTAGAAGTAGATTCATCTAAGATTGAAGCAATTCAAGATTGGCCTACTCCCATGAATGTTAGTCAAGTACGAAGTTTTCACGGTCATGCTGGTTTCTATCGCCGTTTTGTGAAAGACTTTAGTACTATTGCTGCACCATTGAATGAATTAACGAAGAAAGGTGTGCCTTTTGTGTGGGGCGCAGCCCAAGATCATGCTTTTGACGAGCTGAAACGTTTGCTTACTTCTGCACCATTACTTGCACTACCAGATTTTTCCAAACAATTTGAGGTTGAATGTGATGCTAGTGGTTTAGGTATTGGTGGTGTGTTGATGCAAGAAGGTAGACCTATTGCTTATTTCAGCGAGAAACTTTCTGGTGCTAGACTGAATTATCCTGTTTATGATAAAGAATTGTATGCGCTTGTTAGAGTTCTTGAGATTTGGCAACATTATCTATGGCCAAAAGAATTTATCATACATTCTGATCATGAAGCATTGAAGTATTTGAAAGCTCAATCAAATCTGCATCGCCGCTTAGCTAAATGGGTTGAGTTTATTGAGTCTTTTCCGTATATCATTAAGCATAAGAAGGGAAAAGATAACATTGTTGCTGATGCTCTATCTAGGAAGAACATGCTCTTGACACATCTCGATGTTCAAATTCCTGGTTTAGAGAGTTTGTGTGATTTCTATGCAACTGATCATGATTTTGCTGAACCATATCGTTTATGTTTGCTTCGAAATGCATGGGAGAAATACCACATCCATGATAGATACTTGTTTCGAGCTAACAAACTTTGTGTTCCAGAATCGTCCGTCCGTTTGCTATTGTTGCAGGAATCACATGCAGGAGGATTGATGGGTCACTTTGGGCGTGAGAAGACGTTGCTCATGCTGGCTGATCACTTTTATTGGCCCAAGATGAGGCGCGACATGGACAGGTTTGTTCGGCGCTGCATTACATGTCACAAGTCCAAGTCAAAACTGAAGCCTCACGGTTTGTATACGCCACTACCTACACCTACCACACCATGGGAAGATATAAGTATGGATTTTGTGTTAGGTTTGCCACGCACTAAACGAGGTCATGATTCTATATTTGTGGTAGTGGATAGATTTTCTAAGATGGCACATTTTATTGCATGCCACAAAAGCGACGATGCGTCGCATATTGCTAACCTGTTTTTCAGGGACATCGTACGCTTGCATGGAGTGCCAAAGACAATTGTTTCTGACAGGGACGTGAAGTTTATGAGCTACTTCTGGAAGACATTGTGGGGAAAGCTAGGAACAAAGTTGTTGTTCAGCACTACATGTCACCCACAAACTGATGGTCAAACGGAGGTGGTGAATCGCACATTGTCCCAATTGCTGAGAGTTATGATCAAGAAAAATCTGCGTGAGTGGGAGGAGTGTTTGCCACTTGTTGAGTTCGCTTATAACAGGGTTGTGCATTCTACCACCCAGCTTTGTCTTTTTGAGGTGGTGTATGGTTTCAAACCAATTACACCACTAGATTTGCTGCCTCTTCCATTGCATGAGAGGATTGATATGGAGGCATCAAACAGAGCAGATTATGTGCAGAAGATTCATGAGAAGACACGGGAGGCTATTGAGAAGCAAGGCAAGAACATTGCTGCTGCACGAAACCAATCAAGAAAGAAAGTTTTGTTCCAGCCTGGCGATATGGTGTGGGTGCATCTTCGCAAGGACATGTTTCCACAGTTGAGACGTTCTAAACTTCGGCCA
Source organism: Elymus sibiricus (assembly GCA_039707655.1). Taxonomy (NCBI): domain Eukaryota; kingdom Viridiplantae; phylum Streptophyta; class Magnoliopsida; order Poales; family Poaceae; genus Elymus; species Elymus sibiricus. The sequence continues at coordinate 158,320,604 of CM077673.1, forward strand.
CGTGGTGCTGGTCCTTACAAGGTGTTAGCCAAGATAAATGACAATGCCTACTCGATTGATATTCCTATTGCTGACTTTGGTGGCATTAGCAACAGTTTCAACGTTGCTGATTTGTCCCCATGTGATGTCGATGACCTTGGAGCGTCGGGGTCGACGCCTTTTGAAGGGGGGAGGATGATGAGGATATCCCTACTATGGTTCCCTCTCTACCTCATGAAGATAAACAACCTGTTGCTGCAAAGAAGATGTCCAATGATGAAATCAGGATTGGCCGAATTACAAGAGCTCGTGCTAAGTTACTAGAACAACAGGTGAATTCTCTCTTAGTTGATAATGCTATTTATTTTAATGAGAGCTTTATACTGCCTAAATCCTTGTGTGTATGTGTCATTAGGTACATTAGAGAGGAAGGCATGGCACAAGGGAGCAAGGAGGGGAGCAAGGAGGCATTGCAGCTGGAAAGGGAGGAAGACCCTGCAGTTTCCAGGGCGGTAGTACCGCCCGACACAAGCGGTAGTACCGCTTGTGCGGTAGTACCGCTCCAGTACTACCGTCCTAGTACCGCTTAGGAAATTCTTCTGGAATCCAAGCGACCCAAGCGGTACTAGAGCGGCACTTGATATTTGTACGAGCGGTAGTACCGCTTATCACGGTAGTACCGCTTGCCATAAGCGGTAGTACCGCTCTGCCTGCGCGCAGGTTTTGGGCTGTCCAGCCCGTGTACCCCTTCGATCTCGTTTTAGACTATAAATACCCGTCCCCTAGAGTTAGTTAAGGTTAGACCACGTTTAAGATAAACCCTAGTTCATGAGATTGCTTGTAAGCATTCATCTTGAATCCTCATCACCAATTCGTATCGATCTGGTGATTATATACTGCAAGTCAAGTGTGATCTGCTGTTCCATTGGGAATTAGTATATTGCAATTATACCGTTCGTTGTCGACGGCTGCGTGCGCAAGTGTGTGACGTTGTGAATATCCAAAGGGTTGAGACCTTTTGCATTGGCATCAGGGATCAAGCGAGGGAGAGTTCATCGGCGACATACAAGTTATCCTACACCATCATCATCACCACCGCCGCTTACTGAGAAGATCGGGACACCCCATATCACTATCTATGTAAGACATGACCTCGATGGTATTTATTTGTGTAAGACGGTATGTATGGATGTCAGACTCCTGTTATTCAGCTTATGTGTGTTTAGTGAGCATTGATCTCTGGGATCACTATACACTTGCATTCGGTGATCACGACTTATGAGTCGGGGTCCCCACACCCTAAAGAATTTTGAGCCGGGGGGGGGGGGGTCGAAAGCCTCTACGTAAATGATCAGAAAAATTAGCAACTTCTCCTTGTTGAAGCTGTGGATAAGGCTCTTCTTTGGGAGCTCGCCATCCCACCGCCTTCCGAGTCGGCAGGAAACCTTGTCTCACAAGGTTATCCAAAGTAAGCTTGGACTCTTGGGACCTGATCCAGTTACTGACTTTGGTGTTCTTTGGAGCCATGGCGTATTATGGAGCAGCTATAAGGGTTATAGTCGCCAGTTACGATTACTACTCACAAGGGCGGGGCAAGTTAAAAGCAATTCGGACAGTCAAGCTGCAACTAATTCCTATTTGATAAGCCGGTAAAATGAGCAGGTAAAATCTTTGAGCCGGCAATCAAGCAAAGATGTTCGGAGGCAAAACATCTCTGCAAAGGCTTAGCACAATTTATTCACAAATAAGTTTCTGCAGAGACGTTCTTTGGGATGGATCTAAATAAACGCAAAAAAGAGAGGAAAATGTGCTCTAGCTAGCGGAGGAACCGAACTGAAGCATTCATAAGTTTCCATCGATGGCTCGTTTCAGATCTATTTTGCATGAAATACAAGGCGGAGAACGCAATAAAGCTATGAATGCTAAAGGAATGTAGAGCTTATGGATCTACAATGGCCGTCCGAATGACCGCGACGAACACGGTATGAACACCGGAAGGATCAAACCCTAATGGGGGGAAAGGCGTACCAGATCTTGTTGAAGAAAATATGGGGACGGCCGCGTCTCCGCCGACGACTGCGAGAAAGGTCCGGTGGGGTAGCCGGCGCGGTTTGGTGGTTCGGTCGTCATCCTCGAAACTCCGGCAAGCTTCGGTTGTGAAGAGGAGCGCGAGAAAGAAGAAGAGTGGAAAGTGAACAAAGGGGTCCGGTTGGCCTATTTATAAGGCGGCACGAGATGTGAAACGGCGCCGCGAGAAACGGAACGGGCATGGCGAATTTGTGGCTGAGATTGCGCCTAAATTCTCGCAATAGGCCGGATTTGGCGGTGTTTTCAAAAAAAGATTCGCTATGATGACTCCGGAGGGCAACAGTCAGCAAGATGACGTCATGAAAGTACTGTTTGGAAAATACTAAGTCTAAACAAGGGGAAGGTGACCCGACATAATATTGACCCGGATTGAATCTTCTATAGATAAAGGACAAAGAATTGCCGGCTCATAAGTTGATCTTAGGTTCAAATTTCCAACGTGTTCAAGATAGAGTTTAGCATGGATGAATCCAAACTAAACTAGGGGCTAATGTTGGGTATATACCCCATGGGTATAACTTGCCAAGGTTATAACCCGGGTTCTACTAAGACGGCCCATACGGAAGATGTTCATAAGAAGTACAAGGCCCAGGCGGGCCGCTCACTAGGTGTTCCGGCTCATCGACATCGTTTAGATGGCAGGCTTAAACCTGAAGATGTAGGAAATTCTCTTTCCCTTGAGGAGGAAGGAAAGGAAGAGTTAGATTAGGTCACGGGATCTTTACGACCCAGACTCTGTTGTAAACTCAAGGCATCCACCTATATATATAAAGGGGAGCCCTTGAGTTAAAAAGATCAAGTAAGAAACAAGCAAACCCTTGAGACCTGGGTTAGCGATTCCACACCCTTGTAATCGAGATCATCATCAATATACACAAGGTAGGACATGGGCTATTACCTCCATCGAAAGGGCTGAACCTGGGTAAACTCGTCTCTCGTTCCCGATCAACCCCTTTGAGTCGCCACCTAGCGGTGATGGCCCGACACTCAAGTTCTCCTAAGAGAACATCTGCCGTGACAAAACCACGACAAGTAGTTCCAATGTATCACTTTTACGTCATTTTTATTATCCACGCATAGAGGGAGATGCTCGCTCTGGCAGCATCACGTGGATCCCTAGGGCCTCCCACAAACAAGTGTAACCCACCGGCAACCTTCACCAGAAGTGGGACGAGTGGCGGGCTGAGTGGTGCTACAACAAGGAAAAGGATATCCCAGCGTTCTGCAAGACCCAGAAGTCAAAACCAATACACAACAAGGAGTGGAGTGCACTTGCCATCGATGATGCGAAGTCGGAGATCGCCATCACATGCATGCTCCGGCTGAGGGCAGCCGGGCTCACCATTGAAATGGTGGGGGTAGACTTCCTCTGCCAGTGCATTGCTCCCCTACTGGATCAGAAACGCTTCGCTTGGGAGTATGTCAACGCCACCGACATGATGTGGCTGATACCGTCGCTCGGCGCCAACTTGATGATGATGCATCTCACCAGTTTGTCCAACCAGCTCATCCGCCCTGACGGGAAGTTCAAACTCCCGACAGGCATAATCCCTCTCTGCAACACCTCCACCAAGGACATGATCCTGGCGATAATGCCGGCATGCAACGCGCATAGGTTTGACCCCACATGGGAGCCGCCGACAAAGAAGGTGGTGTAGGAGTGATTTGACAACCTGATGGAGGTGGCCGTCATGGACGAAGGGATGCTCATCCACGACACCACAGAAGATGAGATCGAGTGAATCAGGAAGAGGGTTGTGGAGGCTGGATTTGAAGTGGGCGGCAACAATTCAGGTGCTGCAGCGTCTGAGGATGAGGTGGAGGAGGCTGTTGGCGAAGAGGAGGCGGAGAATGAAGAAGCAATGGCAACCGGCTTGCCGGAGGATCCTGGTGGAGGCGAGGAGCCTGAGGCTGACGGGGAGCCTGAATTCGAGGGATTTCATGCCCCTCTCATCCTAAAGAATAAATCTCGCGTTCTCCGTAAGACCGTCACCTGGGAGGTAGTCCGCCCCTCTCTGCCCCTTGATAAATAGGAGGAGGAGGACCCCCCTGCCGATGTCTCCCGTCCGCGTCGTACGGGCCAGACCATCTCCAAGCGCCCGACAAGAACCTCTGCTAAGGGAGTAGGGTCTTCTAGCTCAGCCGGGCTAACGACATGTGCCAGGACGCCTACTCCGCCACCTGCTCCTGTCGGTCACCAGAAGGAGATCTAGGACTTGTCGACCCTCAGCTTGGAGCAGGAGGAGTAAGCACCTGTGCCTGTCCTTCCGTTTGTCTTGAATTTTTGACTTGAATTTATCTGATCATGTTGTTGGTATTTTACAGGGATGAAGAAACGTTGGCTCAGCGCATGGCCAAGAAGGTGAACCTTGTGCCTGTCGCGGAGGGGACGACAAGCCTCGTGCCGGATATGGAGGTTGTTGCCATCAACCCCTAGCACAGTCCGGCACGTAGCCCCCAGCAAGAGGTTTTTGTTCAGTACCCGACGACGATTACTAGCATGAAGACCACCGCTACTTCCATTCCTCTGCAGGAGGGGGCGGAGCGCCACGGGGTGGAACACCCAGAAGTGAGGCTTCCTGAGGCCACTCAATCGCACTCCCCTCCAGAAAGGAGCTCTCTGGCGATGACACCTGTTGACGAGCTCGTCCGCGTTGAGGACATGCCAACAAGCGATACTTCAGGTAGCCATGCGGCGGCAACCAATGTTGCCGAAGAAGGAACTGTCCCTTCTCAAGAGATGCCCACATGTGAGTTTCCTGTCATTGACGCTTTGCTTTTTCTCTCTTTTTTGTCTTGTTGAACTTCTTCTGAATTCAATCTTTCTGTTTCTTCTATTGATTTTTCAGATATGCCCCCGCCCAAAGATATGGACGTAGATGCTGCTACTGGGGATATCACGAAGGAGGTGGCTGAGGAGGCCAACCAGACTATAGCAGAAGATGGAGCCACAAGCAGGGCCGACAAGAAAGCTGTCGAGGAACCGTTTTCGGAGGTGGCAGCAGATACTGAAGGCACTTCTGCGTCAGGAGCGCCCAGGACAGGCATGCTCATCGTGATGGGAGCAACCAGTGGGGCTGCTACTGGCTCGTCAACATCAGAAGCGCCCCCTCCTAGCTAGTATCTCAAGGTCAACAATCTGCAGTTCGTCAGCTTTCCTGGCGACGCGATCCTCAAGGACTTCTCTGAAGAAGGAGCTCTTGACGGCACAGTTGCTACTATAGGAGGGTTGGTAACTATCGATCCCTTTGGCGGCAACGATGAAGCTAAGGAGCACGCTATCCTATCTTCAATCAACAAAAACATCAAGCAGTTGCGGACACACTATGTTAAATGCTCAGAGAAGTTGGACCGTCGGGAGGCTCTTCTTACCGAGACAGAGGTTAGGTTCCGAGAGCGTCTTCCCAATACGCAGACATGGTTCACAGACAGCCGCAAAGACCTCACCAACCGGCAATCTGATCACACCAAGGCCGTGGCAGAATTTGTTAATCAGAAGGCCGAGGCGGAGATGGCATGGGAAGAGGCTGATAGGAGCATTGCTGCCGCCGACGCAGAACTCATCAAGCGCAAGGCTCAGCTCAATTCCCAAGAAGAGGATCTCGCCGCCCGGGAAGCTGCCCTCGCCACCAAGCTCAGGACCCAGCTAGAGAAGTAGATTCAGGACCTGGAGCAGATGCATAAGGACACCTTCGAGAAGCAAGGAACAGAGTTTGCCAACAAGCTTCAAGAAGCAACCATCAACGCTGCTGAAGCTGCACAGTCCGCCAAGGTTGAACTTAACGACAGTCGCCAAGACCAGGGAGCAAGATTTGGTTGAAGAGATCCATAAGGAGAAGGAATTAGTTGGCTTTACATCTCACTCCTCAACGAATTGCAGAAGAACTTGGAGCTATGGACTGAGCAACTCGTCAATACCGCCGGCAAGCTCTCCTCCTAGCTCGCAGCCATGGGCTTGGCGGAGTGCGCCTTCCCCCATGATGGAAGGGAAGCGACAAGCGTCAGGCTGTCCATCTTATTCGAGAATCTTGTTGGGGCATTGGTGAAGTACGAGGAAGTGTGAGTTGGTAAATTCATCAAGGGGTCCCGCGAGCTCAGCCGCGGCGCTCTCTAGAAGATCTTTGTGAAAGTTGCCTGCCACAACCCCGTCATCGACCTGACCAAGGTCTTCTCCAAGCTTCCCAAAGACTTTGACACTAGTGCTCTTGATGCCCTTGTCGCTGCCATCTCCGAGAGGGTTGGATCTATGACTTTGAAGAAGTAAACTCCTTGTCATCATCGTGGCACGTGTATTAAAGACATTTATCTGGAGTCAGTGCTACAACTTTACATTTCGATGTCATATACTTTGTTTATTGAATTAAATGGCTTATTCCCCTTATGTTTAATCCCACACTTGTATGTTTTCAATCCCTACGCTTACTGGAAATGCTTACCGGTACGGGCATTCTTGCCGCGAGCGCTTTAGGAACGGTTCCTTAGCAGTCTACCGGAAATGCCGCTACCGCCAAGAGCACCTTCCCATTCTTGCGGCAACTACTTTGGTTGCTGAGCAGACCTGAAACAACCTAAGAGGACAAACAATTCCAACAAGGGTCCTTCGCGTGCTGGTTTTCTCATACAAATGTAGAAATCGTTCAAGGGAAAATAGCTACAACAAAGAACTTTAAAGCTTCTACAACTTAGCTTTTCTTTGTTGTCCTTCTTGTCGCGAAATGATCAACCTTGAACGCTTTCGGGGTAGGTATCCATACCATCACTCCCCCGGGAAAACTTGCATGCTAGGGCCCTTCCGTCCTTTGAGAAAAAGAAAGAAGAGAAAAGAGGAGGCTAGGAGCCTTGCCAGTTCAACAACCATTTCACACAAGTTGTTATGATCACAACACCTCATGCAATACACAAAAAATAAATATGTATTTTGAAAAAAGTTGTGAAATACTTAGCTTTATTGATTATGCACAGGATCTTCCCCTGGCTTTGTAGAAGGTTTACATGACTGCCAACAGACTCGTACAAAAGGGGTTGCCGGAGGAGATCCCGGCAACTGCACCTCACGGGTAGAACTTGCGAAGGTGCTCGATATTCCACGAGTTTTGCACCGGGGTTCCATCTTCCGTCTCCAAGCGGACTGTGCTAGGCCTGGTGACTCATACTACCTTATAAGGCTTTCCCACGTCGGTGTCAACAAGTTTGATCCCTTCGCGGATTGGATCCGGTGAAGAAGAAGGTCACCTTCCTCGATGCTTCTGGCATACTACCCTATAAGGGCCTTCCCACTTCGGTGTCAACAAGTTTGTTCCCTTCGCAGACTGGATCCAGCGAAGAACAAGGTCACCTTCCTTGACGCTTCTGGCGTGCACCTTGTGGCTGTGATAGCGGCGTAAGGCTTGCTAGTACCGAGCAGCACGCAGGGCATCCCGAAGACGATCTTCCTCAAGGAGCGTGGCATCATCTTGCCGTAGTTGCTCTTGCTCATCTTCATCGAAGGCTTGCACTCGAGGTGACCCATATGTTACTGCCGTGGAGAGCACCGCTTCCACATCGTAGACAAGGGAGAAGGATGTCTCCCCAGTGGCTCGATTTGGTGTCGTTCTGAGTGACCAAAGAACCCCAATAGCTCATCCATCCAGTGCGTTCTGCACTTATGCAGCTTGTCAAAAGTCCTCGTCTTGAGACCCCGCAACACTTCAGCATTTGCCCTCTCCACCTGGCCATAGCTCCTGGGGTAAGCAACGAACCCAAAGCAAATCTTAGCACCAAGATCTTGGCAGTCCTGCATGAAAGTATTGCTGGTGAACTACGCCGTTGTCGGTGATGATTATGCTGGGCACCCCGAACCGGCAAACTATTCCTGTGAAGAACTTGACGGCTTCCTATGTTGTCACCTTCCTCACCGTTTCTACCTTTGTCCACTTAGTAAACTTGTCGATTGCAACGAACAAGAATTCGAAGCCCCGGTAGCACGGGGGAAAGGGGTGACGAGGTCAAGCCCCCATACTGCGAAGGTCCATGAGAGTGGTATCGTAGAAGGGCTTGTGTCGGCTTGTGTATCTGCTTGACATGGAACTGGCATGCTTCACATGTGGTTACCACTACCAAGGCGTCTTGAAGGGCTGCCTGCTAGTATAATCCTTGCCGGAACGCCATGCTGACAAGCGCGCAGGACCCAATATGAGAGCCACAAACTAGTTTGTGTATCTCCGCCAACAACTTTTGTCCATCTTCCTGGGAAATATAGTTCAATTTCACCCCATGCGGCCTTCTCTTATACAGGATGCTATCCACAAACTGGTACATGCTCGACTTCCGGGAAACTCTTTCAGCTTCTTCCTGCTCTTCGGGAAGTTCTCTAGCTTGAAGGTATTGAACAATTTGTTGCGCCCATGTGTGGGATCGAGAAGGGACGTCTAGGGGGGGGGGGGGTGAATAGACTACTTGGCAAATTGAAAACCTAACCTTCTCCCAATTCTAATGGTTGGCAAGTTTTAGGAATTCTATCAAGTCTAGCACACCCTACACATGCAAGTCAACGAGTATAGCAGCGGAAAGTAAATACAAGCACATGTAAGTAAGATTAGAGAAAGTAAGATCAAACACAATAGGGACTCGAAGATTTTTCCCATGGTTCCGATAGGTGGTGCTATTGTACGTCCACATTGATGGAGGCTTCAATCCACGGAGGGTAGCGGTTGCGAGAGTCCACGGAGGGCTCCACCCATGAAGGGTCCATGAAGTATTTATACGTCCATTTTGCATCATGATTTGTTATTCATATTTACGTTATTCTTGTCCATTTTCCCTATTATCATACAATTCTAATGCCCTTTCTCTCTGAATATGCAAGGTACATCACAACGAGGGAATTATATGGAAACTGGAATTCTGGACCGGAAAACCGGGAAAAAGGCAGAAAAATCACCAGACTCCAAATGACCTGAAACTTCCCGAGGAATTTTTATTGAATATATGTGAATTTCTAGGCCAAAAATATACCAGAGGGGGGCCACCAGCCAGGCACAAGCCAACAGGGCACCCCCCAGGCTGCGCCTTGATGGCTTGTGGGGCCTTGGCTGGCCTCCCGACACCCCCCTTCTCCTATATGGGGTGTTTACCCTAGAAAAAAAATCATAAGCAACCTTTTGGGATGAAGCGCTGCCGTGTCGAGGCGGAAACCTGGGTAGAGGCCCTTTTGCACTCCGGCAGTCAGATTCTGCCTAGGAAATTCCTCTCCGGGAGGGGGAGATCGAAGCCATCGTCATCACCAACGCTTTCTCCTTCGTGGGAGGACCAATCCTCATCAACATCTTCACCGGCACCATCTCATCTCTTGTATTCAATCTTTGTCTCAAAACCTCAGATTGGTACCTGTGGATTACTAGTTGTGTTGATTACATCTTGTAGTTGATGCTTGTTGGATTACTTGGTGGAAGAAATTATGTTCAGATCCTTAATTATTATTATTACACCTCTGATCTTGAATATGTTGATGAGGTGTGAGTAGTTACTATTATTCCTGAGGACATGGGAAGTCTTGTTATAAGTAATCATGTGAAGTTGGTATTCGTTCGATATTTTGATGATATGTATGTTGTTACTTCTCTTAGTGGTGTCATGTGAACATCGACTACATGACACTTCACCATGTTATGGGCCTAAGGGAAGTCATTGTGGAGTAACAAGTAGATGATGGGTTGCTAGAGTGACAGAAGCTTAAACCACAGTTTATGCGTTGCTTCATAAGGGGCTGATTTGGATCCACATGTTTCATCCTATGGTTAGATTCATCTTAATTCTTATTTTGTAGTTGCGGATGCTTGCGAGAGGGGGTAATCATAAGTAGGTTGTTAGTTCAAGTAAGAAGATCACTTTAGCACCGGTCCACCCACATATCAAATTATCAAAGTAGCGAACGCGAATCAACTCAACATGATGAACATGACTAGACAGAAATTCCCATGTGTCCTCGGGAGCTAAAAGCACATATGCTCCCTTGGTGGTTTTGATAATTCATGACAACATACATTGTCTCTTTGACTAATAGTTCTATCTAGTTTATTTCAGGTTTAGTCCACATAGAGGATTGGCTAAGGATTGTGTGGAGAACCTCACCAAGGAAAGGAAGGAATAAGATTGGCCATGCTTCAAGAAATAAGGACTCTACATTTTACATTTTGTGAGAAATCACTTTGAGTCCATAGGAAAGCCAATACTATTAAAAGGGGATGAGGTAAATATGATGACCTGGTTGCTCAAGTTGCCACATTTTGCACTGGTCGGTGCAACCGAGTTTTCACTTCGGTTTCACCGAGTTGGGCAGTAATGTTGTAACTGTTGGATTTTTGGAGATCCCTATATATACCCCTCCACCACCACTCACTCGCAAGAAAAGCACTCAGAACATACACCCACTTGCCATATCCAATTTTCTGAGAGAGAACCACCTACCCTTGTGTTGAGGTCAAGATCATCCACTCCAACCATATGGATCTTGATTTCTAGCCTCCCCAAGTTGCTTTCCATCCAATCAATCTCTTCTACCGGTGCCAAACCTATGAGAGAGTGATCGAGTGTTGAGGAGACTATCTTTTGAAGCACAAGAGCAAGGAGTTCATCATACTACGACATCTATTACCTTTTGGTGGGTGGTGCCTCCTAGATTGGTTAGGTGTCGCTTGGGTGCCTACTTCTTCGTGATTGTGGAGTTGAACCAAGAGTTTGTCAGGACAAGGAAATCGCCTACTTCGTGAAGATCTACCCCGAGTAAGGCTAGTCCTCCGTGGACGTAGGCCATCATGGAATAGACGAGGTTGCTACTTCGTGGACCCTTCGTGGGTGGAGCCCTCCGTAGACTCTCGCGACCGTTACTCTCCATGGGTTGAATTCTCCATAAACGTGGATGTATGATAGCACCACCTATTGGAACCACGGGAAAAATCTTCGTGTCTCCAAATTGCATTTGATCTTCCTATCTCTAGTCTCTTACATATGCTTGTCTTACTTTCCGCTGCCATACTTGTTGACTAGCATGTGTAGGGTGCATTAGACTTGTTAGAATTGCTAAAATCTGCCAACCAATTAACTTGGGAAAATGTTAGGTTTCCAATTTTTCATGTAGTCTATTCACCCCCCCTCTAGACACCTCTTCTAGTGATCCCACAATTGGTATCAGATCTTTGGTCTACATAGCTTCGGTGTCATCACCGTTGGAGGAAGATGGATGTGTCTAGTTTGGGGAGTCTTAGTTGTAGAGTGCCCGTTCTCGATGGGGAGTGATATAGTCAATGGAAATATGAGATGCTTGAGTTATTCAATGAATTCCATTTGAGCAAGTATGTTAAGAACCCCTATGTACCACCCATTGATCCTTTACATGCCACACACGAAGAGAAAATTGATATGCTTCATAATCTTAGAACTGTTAATCTTATCATTAGAGGATTGCCTAGAATTGTGTTTGATCAAATGAATAATTTTGAATGAGCTTATACTTTGTGGAATGATTTGGAGAAATGATATCCAAAATATTCATTGAGTAATCTTGATGAAATTCTTCATAAATCTATTGCTTTTCATAAAATGATGCCTAGTGATCCTAAGTTTGATGACTATCTATTTGAGCTTAGAGACCTCATGTGTGCTAAAGGAGATGTCATAACTATCAACAACATCATTGTTGAAGACATTCACATTCATAATCTTGAACATTGTCATGATCACAACTCTAACGAATCTCTTGTTTCTGATGACGAGGATTTCCCACTTGATGATGACAATGTGGAACATGGCTACTATGATGAAGATGAGTTGTTCGACATTGAGTATGAGAAGACTATGAAGAATCTAAATCTCATGGCAAACTTCAAGGATTACATGTTCGGAGGAAAAGAGTGGATTCTCGACAGTGGATGCACCGATCATATGACCAGAGATAGAGACATGTTTGAAGAGATCACACCAAACCATGGACCGCGAAGGTATGTGACTTTTGGAGACAACTCCAAGGGTAAGGTACTTGGTCTTGGTATGGTGGCCATATCTCATGATTGCTCTATTCAAAATGTCATGCTTGTTGAATCCCTTGGCTATAATCTTCTTTCCGTATCTAGACTTGTCGACTTCGGTTTTAATGTGCTATTTACCAAAGTAGATTGCCAAGTGTTTCGTCAAGACAATCATAGCATCGTGTTTACCGGTTTCCGTAGAGGTGACCTATATATTGGTTATTTCACTAAGAGATCCAAACCTCGCACTTGTCTTATTGCAAAATCTTCTAAAGGTTGGCTTTGGCATAGAAGACTAGGACATGTTGGTATGCGTAATCTAGATAACCTCATCAAAGGTGATCATATACTTGGTGTTAAAGATGTTATCTTTGACAAAGATAGACTTCATAGTGCTTGTCAAGCTGGAAAGCAAGTAGGTGGAAGTCATCCCGTAAAGAATATCATGACTACTAGGAGACCACTCGAGTTGCTTAATACGGATCTTTTTGGTCCCAATGCTTACAAGAGCCTCGGTGGAAATTCCTTTGGTCTAGTTATAGTTGATGATTTTTCCAGATTTACGTGTGTATTCGTTCCTGATGATAATTCGCAAGTGCAAAAGATCTTTGAGAACTTCCCTCACAAAGCGGAAAATCAATTTGAAGTGAAGATCAAGAAAGTTCGGAGCGACAACGGATCGGAGTTCAAGAACACGAGTGTGGATTCCTTTCTTGACGAAGAAGGGATTTCACATGAGTTCTTGGCTACGTACACGCCTCAACAAAAAGGAGTTGTTGAGAGAAAGAACCGGACTCTTATAGAGATGGCTAGAATGATGCTCGACGAATACAAGACGCCAAGACACTTTTGGGCGGAAGTCATGGAAACAGCTTCATGCTACGAACCGACTCTACCTTCACAAGCTTCTCGGTAAAATGGCATACGAGCTACTCACTGGTAACAAGCCCCAAGTTGGATACTTTCGGGTATTCGGCTCAAAGTGTTACATTCTTGATAAGCATTTTCGTTCTAAATTTGCCCCTAAATCTCATGAGGGTTTCCTACTCGGTTACGGATCAAACTCTCACACTTACCGTGTCTACAACAACTTCACTCGAAAAGTTGAAGAGACTGTAGATTTGAAGTTTGATGAATCTAATGGTTCACAAGTCTAACAATTAACAAATGATGTAGGAGATAATGAATCTAATGGTTCGCAAGTTTGATGAATCCAAGACTTGTCCATCGACAAGGTTCGTCCCATGAAGGTGAAGGAAAGTACTTCATCGACCCAAGTGGAAGCCCCTACTTCGCGTCAAGGCGAACCTCAACACGACATGGAAGCATCCAGAAGCGGTACACGACAAGATGAAGAGGAGGGAGAAGTTCATCATGATGATCCAACACAACCACCTTCACCACCACCTCAACGCAATGACACCTTCAACAACAATGAAGAAAAAGATGATGATGAAGAAGCTCCACCATCCAACAAGCAAAAGCTACCCCGAGTTCGAGCAAGAGTGAACAAAAATCACACTCTAGATAAAATCTTCGGTGACATACAAACTGAGAGGATAACTCACTCTAAAACTCGATTGGCTAAATTTTGTGAGAATTATTCATTCATCTCTAGCATTGAGCGTTTGAAGGTAGAAAAAGCTTTTCAGGACCCAGATTGGGTGAATTTTATGCATGAGGAGCTACACAACTTCGAGAGGAACGAAGTGTGGACACTAGTGGAGAAGCCCAAGGACGAGCAAAACATCATCGAAACCAAATGGGTGTTTCGGAACAAACAAGACGAAGACGGTCAAGTCGTACGCAACAAGGCACATCTCCTGGCTCAAGGCTACACCCAAGTCAAAGGTATGGACTACAGTGAGACCTATGCCCCCGTTGCTAGACTTGAAGCTATCTGCATTCTTCTTGCTTATTCTAATCACAATGATATCACACTTTACCAAATGGATATTAAAAGTGCATTTTTAAATGGTGAGATTGAAGAAGAGGTCTATGTTAAACAACCCCTGGTTTTGTGAACCCTAAGAAACCTAACCACATTTACAAGCTTTGTAAATCTCTCTATGGACTTAAGCAAGCTCCATGAGCATGGTACAAATGCTTAACGAAGTTTCTTATCAAAAAAGGTTTTGAAATTGGTAAAATTGACACAACCTTGTTCACTAATAGAGTTAATGGTGAATTATTTGTGTGCCAAATTTATGTGGATGATATTATCTTTGGATCTACTAACCCACAATTTAGTGAGAAATTTGGAAGGTTGATGTCCGAGAAGTATGAGATGTCCATGATGTGTGAGCTGAAATTCTTCCTTGGTTTTCAAATCAAGCAAACGAGAGAAGAAACTTTCATCTCTCAAACCAAGTATACCAAGGACTTGATCAAGAAGTTCAACATGGAAGAGTGTAAAGGTATGAAAACTCCTATGCCTATTAGTGGACATGTTGACCTCACCAAGGACGACAAACCGGTTGATCAAAAGGTTTATCGTTCAATGATTGGTTCTTTGCTATATCTATGTGCCTCCCGTCCCGACATTATTCTTAGTGTGTGCATGTGCGCTAGATATCAAGCCGCTCCTAAAGAGTGTCATCTTAATGCCGTGAAAAGAATTTTGAGATTCTTGATACAAACACCAAACTTTGGCACATGGTATCCCAAGGGATCTTCTTTTAACCTTGTTGGCTATTCCGACTCGGACTATGCCGGAGATAAGGCTGATAGAAAATCCACCTCGGGTACATGTCAATTTCTTGGTAGATCTCTTGTGTCTTGGTCATCCAAGAAACAAAACTCAGTATCTCTATCTACCGCCAAAGCGGAATACATTGCCGCCGGATCATGTTGTGCCCAACTGCTATGGATGACTCAAACTCTTAAGGATTATGGAATCCGTGTGAGACATGTTCCATTGTCGTGTGACAATGAGAGTGCTATCAAGATTGCTCATAATCCCGTGCAACATTCTCGAACTAAACATATTCAAGTTCGTCATCATTTCGTTCGTGATATTGGTGCCAAAGGGGACATTAATCTCAAACATGTTCGCACTAACAAGAAATTGGCCGATATCTTTGCTAAGCCACTTGATGAGAAAGTGTTTTTTCACTTGAGGAGTGCGTTGAACATCATTGATGCTTCAAACTTGAGCTAGACTCACTCGGATGCATGCAATGGCATGAGCTTACATGACTATTCCATGTTACACTTGATATGACACTATCTTATACCTCGGAAATATATGCTCCCTTGTATTGCATCTAACCTTTTGTAGGTACTTGGAAGAACTACATTCCACAAGATTGCCAACAACTCACATCGAAAGCAATCTTGTCATGGACAAGTATCTACAACTCTTCTTTGATGATGGAAAGAAGAAGACAATCCAAACTATATCCTTCACAACCACTTGATAATTTTTTTTAAATATTTTCATTTGGATATATTATGTTCTTCCGTGCATGACTAACTCGTGTAGGAGGACCTAGCTTAAAAGAAAAGATGGATTGCTCCCAACTCAAGATGATCTTCATCATCTTAGATCATCCACAAGAAGTTCTCCTATGTGACACGTCATCAACATCACTCAAAGGTATGTGATCATATCTTTGAAATAGCTATACTCCAAGTCATGAGATGAAGCAACTCAAGTGATATGAAAACATTAAGATGCTTAATCGAAAAATGGTAACCCCATTTTGAGCTTAATGTAGAGTATGACCTACGATCAAGTGTTCTTGCTTGGCTCCTTAAGTCAATATACTCTAATATAGGTGACCTAGTCACCGCCCATCATCTAGATGAAGTATCTTGTTTGGTTCATCTTATAGTTGCATGCTTTCTTAGAACCACTCAGTTTCCATCTAGTTGAAAATTCCTTGCAAATCACTTTGAAAATTCCCTACAAATCATTTTTATTCTATTAAGACTTTCTAAAAAATTGCTTTTGACAAACTTTGCCAAGTTTCTGTTTAGCATCTCGGAGCCTCCGATCCAAGTAACTCGGTGTCACCGATATTGCAGATAAGTTGCACATACACACTTTGGTTCCCTGACCCACTTTGCCTCGGAGCCACCAATTTTGCTATCCTCTGTGTTTTTTTCAAAATTAGCAAAATCTAAATTATTCAAGGATCCCTTTGTAATAATAAGGGGGAGAAACTTTCTCAAGGATCCCTATGTCAAAGAGGGAGAAATTTTAAAGAGCCTTTTCACATAATAAAAGGGGGAGAAAAATTCTTCAAGGATCCCGTAATCTCAAATACTCTCAAGGATTCCTACTTTCTATGACCCTTTTCTCAAGGATCCCTTCCCTCTCAATGATCCGTTTCCTCTGACCCTTTGTGTCACCCTTTTTGGAAATTAATGCCAAAGGGGGAGAAATATGAAAGCTTATACTTATTGACAAAGGGGGAGAAATCTCAAAAGGGGGAGAATATCAAAGCTTATGCTTGTATATAAGGGGAGAATATATCAAGGGGGGGAATATCTAAGAACATTTAAGCTTATGCTTACCCAAAGGGGGAGAAATATATGAATATATGTTCAAGGGAGAGAGAACAGACCAAAACACATTTAGAACTTGTTTTGGAGACATATCAATCTTAAGAAACTCTAGTTTTTATATGTCTTCCCTATCTTGGTATTCTTGAATCTTTTTGTATTTGGATATGTATAATACTCTTGTGTTTCCTAACACTGTTTTCTCAAGTGTGTTCCTACTGTTCAAATGCTCAAGGACTTCAAGGTAAGTATATGCAACATACCCTTGGTCAAGATGATCTCTTGCTTCTTGCAAATATTGTTTGCAAGGGTGAAGTCTTGAACATGGAAACACCTCATTCACATATATTTGATGCATATATCCAAGATATACATGACTTCTCATGTCCTGTATACTATGTGTGTGTTCTTGCATTCCAAAGCAACTATCCTTTGAAATGGATTGCACACATTTAGGGGGAGCTTGTATTGGTCATGTATTCTTCAAAGCTATCACATATTCCTGCATATCTTAATTTCAAGCTTTGATTGTATGTTGTCATCAATTACCAAAAAGGGGGAGACTGAAAGCACATATGCTCCCTTGGTGGTTTTGATAATTCGTGACAACATACATTGTCTCTTGGACTAATAGTTCTATCTAGTTTATTTCAGGTTTAGTCCATAGAGAGGATTCGCTAAGGATTGTGTGGAGAAACTCACCAAGGAAAGGAAGGAATAAGATTTCCTTGCTTCAAGAAATGAGGACTCTACATTTTACATTTTGTGAAAAATCACTTTGAGTCCATAGGAAAGCCAATACTATTAAAAGGGGATGAGGTAAATATGATGATCTGGTTGCTCAAGTGCTTAGTGATTAGCCACAAAATACTCACCCACTTTCCCACACAAATCTTTATTCCAAAGCCAAATGTCAAAATTCAGTGACACCAACTTCCCATTCGGATCCACCGAGTTTACCCAAGACAGAAGCTAGACTAAACCCTAGCATCTCGAAACTACCAACATTCCTTTCGGTGCCACCGAAACCAGTGACCAACTCTCTGTTAACCTAATTTTATTAAATCGGTCCCACTGACTTTGAGGAATCTGTCTCACCGAGTTTTGGAAACTTCCTAGGTCACCCATATCGGTACCACCAAGATTCATATATCGGTCTCACCGAAAACGCCGAAGTTGCCACATTTTGCACTAGTCGGTGCAACCGAGTTTTCACTTCGGTTTCACCCAGTTGGTCAAAAATGTTGTAACAGTTGGATTTTTGGAGATGCCTATATATACCCCTCCACCACCACTCACTCGCAAGAGAAGCACTCAGAACATACAACCACTTTCCATATCCAATTTTCTGAGAGAGAACCACATACCCTTGTGTTGAGGTCAAGATTATCCACTCCAACCATATGGATATTGATTTCTAGCCTCCCCAAGTTGCTTTCCATCCAATCAGTCTCTACTACCCATGCCAAACCTGTGAGAGAGTGATTGAGTGTTGAGGAGACTATCTTTTGAAGCACAAGAGCAAGGAGTTCATCATACTACCACATATATTACCTTTTGGAGGGTGGTGCCTCCTAGATTGGTTAGGTGTCACTTGGGAGCCTCCTTCTTCATCATTGTGGAGTTGAACAGGGAGTTTGTATGGGCAAGGAGATCGCCTACTTCGTGAAGATCTTTCCCGAGTAAGGCTTGTCCTTCGTGGACGTAGGCCATCATGGAATATACGAGGTTGCTACTTCGTGGACCCTTCGTGGGTGGAGCCCACCATGGACTCATGCGAACGTTACCCTCCGTGGGTTGAAATCTCCATAAACATGGATGTACGATAGCACCACCTATCGGAACCACGGGAAAAATCTTCGTGTCTCCAAATTGCGTTTGATCTTCCTATCTCTACTCTCTTACATATGCTTGTTTTACTTTCCGCTGCCATACTTGTTGACTAGCATGTGTTGGGTGCATTAGACTTGTTAGAATTGCTAAAATCTGCCAACCAATTCACTTGGGAAAAGGGTAGGTTTTTAATTTGTCAAGCATTCTATTCAACCCCTCTCTAGACGTCTCTTCTAGTGATCGCACAGGAGCGCTTGCTTAATATAAGAGTACTTTTAGGCCTTTCCTTTTCTACAAAAAAGATTGGTCTACCTTGCTGCACCTTTGCTACTATTGTTACTTGTCACTTGTTATGAATTGTCTTGCAACAAAACTATCTACTATCGTTACTTACAGCACTTGCAGAGAATACCTTACTGAAAACCGCTTATCATTTCCTTCTGCTCCTCGTTGGCTTCGACACTCTTACTTATTGAAAGTGTCGGATTTCGGGCTCCGCAAAACCCTTAAGATTCGAACACAGGGGCGTGTGCGGAGATCCCCTGCAGCCTCGCCCAACCTAGCTCGCTACTCGATGAACACAGCAACGAACTCGCACGATGACGAGGAAGAAGATGAACACAACAGTTTACCCAGGTTCGGGCCGCTATGAAGCGTAGTACCCTACTCCTGCTTTGGTGGATTGCCTCTCGAGGAGGTGGGGTGGATGAACAAGTACAGTGTTTCAGGGCCTCCTGAGGGCTCCCTAGAGGTGTCCGGGGCCCTCTGTGGCTCGGTGGTGGATGAGTGCTGGAATGGATTCGGATACCCCTCTATGATGCAGCCTACCCTCTATATATAGCGGTGGCTCGGGTCCTCTTCTCTTATCGCATTGGCAGGAAGGGATCCCACAACGGCCAATTTCGAAGGGAGACAAGGGTACGTGCTTGCCCTGCCCAAAGGCGGTCTTCGCCTGCAGAGTAGCTGTCGATGGCGCAGGGACGGGCTCAATGATGACGTCCGTCCTGCGGAGCTGGTGGTTGCGGTCTTGTTGCACCGGAATAGAAACCTTTGGGGGGTGCTTTGGGAATCCACGTACGTCTCTGCTCCCTTTGCACCAAAGGGGAAACTGTGCCGCCTGGCGTGCTGGCGCTCGGCTGTCCTTCCTTGCGTCATCTTTGACTCCTGAGGCCGGGCCTTGCATAGAGATCTCCGCCGCTCCGGAGGGGGCCTGAGGAGGCCCATCCCTTGCCGGTCTCGATGCTGTTCCTCCTCGCGAGCCTAGGGCCCTCGTGAGGGCCTTGTCCTGAGTGGGGCCACGCCTGACAGCGTTTGGTTGATGAAGTAGGCCATGCCCTGGGCCGCAGGCAGGCAGGTCTGGGTACCCCCGTTCCCAGAACGCCGACAGTAGCCCCCGGGCCCAAGGCGCGCTCGAGCCATCCTCTAGGTGGAGCCTTGAGGGCGGCCCAAAGCGCCGCGGGCCCCATATGCCTGCGGGCCAGGACTGGCGCGCGTTGTGCGGCTGATGTCGGGCGCCCTTCGTCCTTTCAGCCACCGCTCGAATTGCCAAGAGCCTGACTTCTAGCATTGGGCCATTATTGCTTTCCCTTCTAGCGCACCCGCTCTTGCTTTCCAGGTCTCCCACTCTAGCAGGCGCCTCTCCAGATCCGGCGCCGCTCTGTCCTCCTCCTTGCTGCTTCGTCCCCGCGAGCTCCGTGATGGCTCCCGCCGGCAAGCAGAAGCCAGAGGCGCAGAGCTCTGCCTCTGCTCCCATCTCGCCGGACCAATTGTGGTCTACCATCGCCAAGGACGAGGACCTCCTCCCGGTGCTCCCATGGACGGCGGATGGGTCCAACGAGCAGGGGCGGACCTTGATATGGGGCGGCTCCTCGGCGAAGCGGACCTCGTCCAAGGCGGTCTACCCGTTCTTCCTCCATAGCATCTTCGCCGAGCTCGTCCCGCCCTTCTCTGCGTTCTTCACCACCATCCTCGACCACTACGGGATCCAGGCCCTTCACCTCCAACCCAACTCCATCTTGCTCTTGTCCGTCTTTGCCTTCTATTGCGAGGCCTTCGTGGGCGTGCGGCCTTCGGTGGCCCTCTTCCTCCATTTCTTCAGCTTGCGCTTGCACGACGACGCTCAACGGTCGGCGTGTGTCTCCTTCGTCGCGGTCCAGAGTAGCAACATGCTCCTGAAGGCCGGGAAGAAGGTGGAGAACTTCAGGCACCGCTGGGTCCTCATGGATCTCAAGGACACCAACCCTCGGTTGGATCTGCTGAAAGGGCTGCCGGAGAAGACATCTGCTAGGAGCTCCGCGAAGTTTCCGACCCCCGGGCCGGGCCCGTCCTGGAGCGCTTCACTCGCGCTATCAGCGCCAGGAAGCTGACTGGGGGGATGATAGTGAAGGAGTTCCTGGCGCACCGCCTGGCGCCCCTCCAGGCCCATTCCAGGCCCTTGTGGGACTATCAGGGCAACGGCGACAACCTCAGGCTTCGGTCCGCGCACATAACCCCCGGGGAATTGAGCAGGGCTGTGGCGACGCTGCTCAACGGCGACCCTTGTGACCTCCCCGAGGCTTACAATCCGCTGTACTGCCATGACGACGGGGCCGATCTGGTTGCCGCGATGCCTGTCTTCAACGAACTGGGGCTTTTCCCAGCTGAGGGCCCTGGTCTGATGATGGTGTCCTCCGGCGACACAACATGCGGGGAGGACTCGGAGAAGACCGCCGACGACGGCCCGGCGGCGGCATCCCCCCCGTCGCAGGGCACCCTTCTGCGCGAGTTTGAGGATGACAACGACGTTGGTGAAGTTTGTGCCGCGGGCTCCTCACGCGTCGCCAAGGCCTCTAGGGGGCTAGGGCCAGCCCCTCGTGCCACGCGGTCCACGTGCGTGTCGACTCCCAGGAAGCGCGGAGTGGAGTCTTCCCCGGTGCTGCCTGCCTCTACAGGGAAGGCGGCTGAAGTGCCGGCCTCGCCCTCGCCCGGACCGGAACTCGCGGGCGAGGAGGGCGAGGCCAGGGCCATGGCGATCCCTTCGGCGGCCGCCCTAACGAACAGCGCCTCTGCTCCTCCGCGAGGTGGTCTCCTCTCCGTGGGAAGCTTGGGTGCCCCCGTCGTTGCCGGAACGGAAAGGAAGAGGAAATGGGTCGACATTGAGGAGTAAGCGACCCGACTTGGCTTGACTCGCATGCCTATGGCTTGTGCATTGATGACCTTCCTTTGCTTGGTGACCAGGGATGCCGCTATGCTGAAGATGAGGAAGAAGAAGGCAGGCGTTAAGCCGAAGGCGACTCCTGATGCGCCGCCTACCCATGCCGACACGCCGCCGCCTGCTGCTGAAGAACAGAGGGCTCGCGAGGCGACCCCTCAGGCCATCATCGTCGATCCCCCTGAGCCCCCACTGCTTGTTGACATGATCGCTCCTGCCCTCGAGGGCGTGGTGAACACCGATGTCAGGAGGGCCATCCCCTAAGGGCCAGCCGCCTGCCGATTCGTTCATGTCCGCGGTCGCCGAGCGGCCTCCGGAGCCTCCTGTTCTTCGTGCTACTGCCTCCCCGAGGACGCCTCCCGCGACTGAGCAGGGGACTCCTCAGGAGGAGACCCTGATGCCTCCGGTGCGCGGCCATGATGTCCTGGACGGGGCCCTCGCTGCTCTGGGTCAGGTTCGTGGCGGCCTTGGGGGTGCCGATGATCGCCTCGCGAGTGGGCGCCTGGAGCTCCTCTCAGGGTGGCTCCACGCCGACACCTCCGCCGTGGCGATTTGGGGTCTGACCGAGGCCGCCGCGGTGAAGAGCGAGAAGGAAGCCGCGGCCGCCCGGGCAGCGCGCGAAGAGGCACTGATTGAAGCCGCGTCTGCTGCCAAGCGTTGCGAAGAGGCGGAAGCCCGTCTGGAGGCCTTCCATGAGGAGCAGGCCAAGCTTGTGGGGCAGCTTCATCAGCGGGAGAAAGACCTCGAGGCCCGTGAGGCCAAGCTTGCCGCTCGGGACTCTGAGCTGTCCCAGGTAGCAACCCACCAGGATGCGGAGCGGGTGCGCCTGGATGCGCAGGGGAAGGAAATTGCTTCGAAAAAGACCCTTCTTGACACCAAGGAGGAAACTATTGCCGTAGCCGAGGAGAAAAATGCCGCGGAGCTGAGCGCCTTCCCTGCCGTCGAGTTCAAGCTTCGCCAGGCACTCCATGCCCTTTCCTGAGATGGATTCGCGGAGCCCCTGGCTGCACCGGAGAGCGGCTTCGCGGTGCTCGCTTCGAAGCTCGTAGAGACGCTGGAGGGCGCCATCGTCAAGGTGGAGACGGTCTTGGATAGTGAGTGCCGCGACCTCTTTTCTGAGGCCGCGACGCGCGTCTTCAGCCATCTTCATCTTCGTGAGCCGGGGTTCGACTTTGACTCCATGATCCGCCCGGTCGCCCCGAAGGTCCGCGTCAGCGCTGCGGCGGCGGTGAAGGGCACCGTGGAGACGCTGGTGAAGAGGTTCACCCGCGTCACGGTTTCTCCGCCTCCGAATGCTGCTGGCGAAGAAGACGACGCCAGCGATGTCGATCACGAGTCCCCCGAGGGCGGGATGAATGGTGGCAGCGGTTCCTCCTGATTCCTTTCTCCGGTTCCTTTCCTGCAATGCACATCATGCCTCATGGAGGCGTTAAACTCGTTTGTGTTTGAGAAAACTTTTAATGCCTGTAATAACTGTTGGACTGCGCGATTGCTTTCTTCCCCTTGTTTCCTTCTTGCTTGCTGTGATGCTCTGCGTCGACAGGGCCCGGCCCACGCATACCTCAGCCGCCGTTGGGCCGACCGGATCACCAAGGACGGTCCAAGGGGTGAGGGGCTACAGGTCCAGTTAGGCTCCTGAGTCGCGATGCTCAGGAGTCCCCCTTGACCTGCGAGCAGCCATCATGAAGGGAGCACGGTGGAGATTGGTTTAACTTGAAATTTTCGAACACCTTTACCACTCTGCGTCGGCAGGGCCCGGCCCGCGCATACCTCAACCGCCGTTGGGCCGACCGGATCACCAAGGACGGTCCAAGGGGTGAGGGGCTATGGGTCCAGTTAGGCTCCTGAGTCGTGATGCTTAGGAGTCCCCCTTGACGTACGAGCCCCAATGTCCTCCTTAAGGTTTTTTGAGCAGTTTTTGAGCGCTTCGAGCTCTGCGTCGGCAGGGCCCGGCCCGCGCATACCTCAACCGCCGTTGGGCCGACCGGATCATCAAGGACGGTTCAAGGGGTGAGGGGCTACGGGTCCAGTTAGGCTCCTGAGTCGCGATGCTCAGGAGTCCCCATTGACGTACGAGCGGCTCCCGTACCTTTCCTCCCCAGCTTTTCCGGAGATGGGCGCGTGAAGACCAGGTTTGGTAGACCTGGAAAGGTGGCGTGTACAAGGCTTGGCTGGGTAGTAGCCCCGTGCAGCCCCCTCACGCGTGCATCCGTGGGGAACGCAGCGAGAAAGGGGCCACCAGGGACCCTCCTAAAGGTTGGATGCAGCCGCTGGTGCGCCCTCAGTTGTTTATCCCCCTGCACCGGGCATGGGGCTTCCACCTTGCGTGGGCATAGTCATTGGTGGACCGTGTTGACCGCCAGCACAGAGCTGTGGCTTCCACATTGCGTGGGCATAGTCATTGGTGGACCGTGTTGACTTCTCCGCCAGCGCTGTGCTGTGGCTGCCACATTGCGTGGGAAGGGACCCCTCCGCGTCCTCGGGGGGGCCCGGGCGTGTACAACTCACAGAGTTCGTACGCGTGGCTGGCACGGTAGAACTGGGAGGTGTATCTGGGAGGTCGCGAGGGCGCTTTGGCCTCGCGATGTCCCTACCTCAAAGGCGGTTTGCGCCTGAGTCTTCTTGTAGATGGGGCCGTTTGAAGCCCTGCTGACTTCTTCTTCTTCATGAGTGAGGCAGGTTGGGGGTCCTTTTGGCACCCTACGTCTGCAGGTCCCGGTCCCGCACATTTCCCCACCACCATTAGGTACGACCGGAAACCAAGGACGCACTTCACGGGGCGAGGCCCCGCCACTCCCGATGCCGACCGGAAACCAAGGACGACATCCGGGTGGCAAGTGGCTTTATGACCAGTAAGGCTCCTGAGGAGCCCCCTTTGACACTCAAGTGGCTCTACGTTAGCAGGTCCCGGTCCAGCACATTTGCCCACCACCGTTAGGTACGACCGGAAACCAAGGACGCACTTCACGGGGCGAGGCCCCGCCACTCCCGATGCCGACCGGAAACCAAGGACGACATCAGGGGGGCGAGTGGCCTTATGACCGGTAAGGCTCCTAAGGCTCGATGCTCAGGAGCCCCCTTTGACGCTCGAGCGACCCCCACTCCACCCTGCCGGCTGCTGCCTCAGGAGGCCATGGGGCCTCCCGAGACTCCATGCTGAGGCGACGCACTGCGGCCGGAGCCCCCGAGCGGGGGTCGACCGCCCAAAGATGCAAGTCCCTGAGGCGACAGGGCCTTGCATCCCAGTTCTGTGGTGCCCCGAGAAGGGCCACGGCGCACAGCCCCTTGCGAAACACCAACTCAGAGAGGGTGGTGAGGCGGTATTCACGCCGGCAAGGAGCCATGCAAGCAAGGTAGAACGTTAGGAAACAGACTAGATGCATGGGAAATTATTGAAATATGCATAACGAGGCGACAGCAGGGGTGTGCCCTAATCACCTGAGGATCATGCGGCCCAGTGGGCGCCCTATAACAGAGTAAACCAAAAAATTACCTGGCAACAGCCAACAAAAGTCACCTGGCGGCCATGTCGCTGAAGAGCCGAGGCTACCGTCATAGCCTCATCTCCCGCCTCCACGAGCGCGACCTTCAAGGGTCCGTCGTCTCCCGAGGCTCGGAACCTTCGCTTGGTCGGAGCATCTCCTCCAACTCCTCGCCGCGCCTCGCCAGGCAAGGCACGAGCATGGCTCGGTAAAGGCGCTGGAACGTGACGCCTGCGTTCGCCAGTCCGAAGGGCATGCAGACGTAGGCGTTCGGGTAGACCCATCCATGATCGGCACGCGCTGGCCAGAAGGGGACCTGGGCCACGGCACGGTTGATCGCAAGCGCGTTGACGCAGATGCGAGGCTGGTCGACCATGCCGATGACGGCGGCTGTGATTGGTGGCGCTGGGCAGCCCCCGCCTTGCACGGCCTGTGCTTCTCGAAGCTCCTCGATCGCTTTGATGAAGGATTTTTGCGAGCTCGGCGTCTCGCGCCGCGTTCCCGGCTCGGGCCGACGCGCGTCAGACCGCACCTTCAGGTTGTGCTCGAGCGCCCACCTTGTCTCACTGGCCAAGCCCGAAGCTCCCCGGGTGGGAGCCCCCGGGCCCGGCCCAAGAGGGGCGCCGAGCGTGCTTTCCTATGCGATAGGAGGTGGGGCCCCATCCCTGAGCGCGGAGCCTGAGGTTCCAGGTCGCCCTGCGGGAAGGAGTTGCTTCTTCTTCTTGCGTGGGTCCTCACGAGGCAGAGCGTCTTCCTCGTCGTCCGAGCGCTCGGCCGCCGCAGCGCGGTAAGCACGCTCGAGGGTACAGACGGCATCCTTCTCATCGCAAGCAATGGTGATAACGCCACCACTCCCTGGCATCTTGAGGACGTTGTACCCATGGTGGGTCACCGCCATGAACTTGGCGAGAGCCGGGTACCCGAGAATCGCGTTTTATGGAAGGTGGATGTGCGCGACGTCGAAGACAATGATCTCGGTGTGGTAGTTTTTGCGCCCGCCGAAGGTGACAGGCAGACGCACCTACCCGATGGGTACGGTGGACCCGTCTGTGACCCCAGAGAAAGGCTTGGTCGGCATGAGCTGTGTGTACGGCACATGGAGCATCTCGAAGGTCTCAATGGAGAGGACGTTGAGCCCCGCTCCACTGTCGATGAGGGTCTTGGTGACGAGCACGTTGCTGATGGTTGGAGTACACATCATGGGGAGCTTGCCGGCCATAAATGAGAACCTGAGCTGATCGCTTGAGTCGAAGGTGATGGCGGTCTGGGACCAATTGAGGGGGCGCATTGCTTCAGGCTTCGGGAGAGCCGCATTCACCTCCCGTGCGAATTGCTTGAAGGCACGGTTTGATGCTGGGGCCTGGGCGCCGCCCAAGATACAGGCCACCACCCTGACTTCCTGGAAGCCCCCAGCCCCATCATCCTGCCTGTCTTCCTCTTTCCTTCTGGGTGTCGGAGGCAGTGGAGGTAGACCAGCCTCACGTGGGCGAGCCTCGCGAGGCTGACCGCGTCGTGACCCCTCTAGAGGGTCGTCGGGCCAGCGGTCCTCATGAGGCGGGTCGCGCCAGCGGTCATCTCGAGTCTGATCGCACCAGCGGTCCTCCTGAGGCTGATCGTGCCATCCTTGACGCGGTTCCCGTTTGTCCCAGCGGCCTCCTCCGCGGCCGCCGCCGCGTCCGAAGCCTCGGTCAGCCCGTCCGGGGCGCCTGCCGAAGTGCTCGGCACGGATCAGCCTGAGTTCCTGGCAGTCGGCGGTGTCGTGGTTGTTGGTGCCATGGAAGATGCAAGTGGGCCTTCCCCCTGGGGGGTGTTCTTCGCCCCGGCTGTGCTTCGCCTCAGGTTCAGCCGCAAGCACCGCTGGGGCATTGCGCTTCTCCTCCTTGGCCTTGGTCTTCTTTTCTTCTGGCTCCGCCGCCGGAGGCCCGCGGAGCGACAGGCGGCCCTCCTCTGCCTTGGCGCACTTGTTCGCCAGATTGAACATCTCCAGGGCAGAGCACAGTTCATCATTCATGGCGAGCTCCTCCTTCATCTTGAGGTCGGTGACTCCGTCGGTGAATGCAGAGATGATGGCCTCATCTGAAGCCCTCGGGATCTTGAGGCGCGTGGTCGTGAAGCGTTGTATGAACTTGTGCAGGGTCTCCCCATCCTACTGCTTGATACGCCGCAGGTCATTCACGGTGGGTGCGCGGTCGCGGGTGCCTTGGAAGTTGGCGATGAAGCGTTTGCGCAGGCCATCCCAGGAGGTGACGCATGCCTCCGGGAGGTTGAAGAGCTAGGAGAGTATGCCGCTTTTGAGCGCCATGGGGAACCAGCATGCCATGACCTTGTCGTCTCCTCCTGCCGCCCGGATGCTTAGGGAGTAGAGCTGTAGGAACTCGGCTGGATCTGGGGTGCCGTCATAACGCGGGGGCAGGTCAGGCTTGAACATGTAGGGCCACGCGGTTGGGTAGAGCTCCGGGGCGATGGCGAGGCACCCCACCGGCTCGACGGGTGCTGCGTGCGCGGGAGGGACCTGGTCTTGATGTCCTTGCGGGGCCACCTCGAGTGGTGCCCGGTCGCGAGGTTTAGTCGGCAGCGCAGGGAATACGCGCCAGTCGACGCGCGGCCGGGGAACCACTTGGCAGCTTACTTCATCTCCTGGACTCGCTCGCGGTTCGCGAGGCCGGTCGCGGGGGCGCGCTTCCCGCCTGGGCACGGGGTCGACTTCGCGTTGCAGAGGTGGAGGCCGCGCGTCTTGCGCCGCGTCGTTCGCCAGGGACGGTTGGGGTCGAAGCGAGTAGGAGAGTGCCGAAGCGTCGCCGGCAGCGCTGACGAGCTCTGCGATGCGCCGAAGCCAGTCGTCGTAGCGGTCAAGGGCGGGGCGGTAGCGAAGCAGCTCATTTGCCATGGCGAGCGCGCCCTGGCCGCGCACCAGCCTGGGCCGAACATGGGAGGATGACCCGGAAGCTGGGACGATCGACGGGGTGGCGGTGTGGCCGTCGCGCTGCGCGGTGACCAGCTGGGAGGAGTCTTGTTGCTCGTGGGTGTCGGGGCCCGTGGCGGCGTTCGCCACAGGCGAAGGTGACCTGCGTGCGCCGGCGCGGCCCATGGGCGCCGTCTGTGCGACACGGGTGGCTCGGCGCTCAGCGCGGGCTCGGCGAGCGTCTGACATCGGAACGAAGAGGTGGGAGAGGATCTTAGCTTGAGGAAGACTCCGACACGCCCCCTACCTGGCGCGCCAAATATCGGATTTCGGGCTCCGCAAAACCCTTAAGATTCGAACACAGGGGCGTGTGCGAAGATCCCCTGCAGCCTCGCCCAACCTAGCTCGCTACTCGATGAACGCAGCAACGAACTCGCACGATGACGAGGAAGAAGATGAACACAACAGTTTACCCAGGTTCGGGCCGCTGCGAAGCGTAATACCCTACTCCTGCTTTGGTGGATTGCCTCTCGAGGAGGTGGGGTGGATGAACAAGTACAGTGTTTCAGGGCCTCCTGAGGGCTCCCTAGAGGTGTCCGGGGCCCTCTGTGGCTCGGTGGTGGATGAGTGGTGGAATGGATTCGGATCCCCCCTCTACGATGCAGCCTACCCTCTATATATAGCGGTGGCTCGGGTCCTCTTCCCTTATCGCATTGGCAGGAAGGGATCCCGCAACAGCCAATTTCGAAGGAAGACAAGGGTACGTGCTTGCCCTGCCCAACGGCGGTCTTCGCCTGCAAAGTATCTGTCGACGGCGCAGGGACGGGCTCAGCGATGACGTCCGTCCTGCGGAGCTGGTGGTTGCGGTCTTGTTGCACCGGAATAGAAACCTTTGGGGGTGCTTTGGGAATCCGCGTACGTCTCTGCTCCCTTTGAACCAAAGGGGAAACTGCGTCGCCTGGTGTGCTTGCGCTTGCCTGTCCTTCCTTGCGTCATCTTTGACTCCTGAGGCCGGGCCTTGCATACAGATCTCCGCCGCTCCGGAGGGGGCCTGAGCAGGCCCATCCCTTGCCGGTCTCGATGTTGTTCCTCCTCGCGAACCTAGGGCCCTCGCGAGGGCCTTGTCCTGAGTGGGGCCACGCCTGACAGCGTTTGGTTGATGAAGTGGGCCATGCCTTGGGCCGCAGGGAGGCAGGTCTAGGTACCCCCGTTCCCAGAACACCGACAGAAAGGACTACGATTGAACCCCTATACTTGTGGGTCATCAACACTCTTTTCTGGCAACATTGCCGTGGAGTGAAGCGCCTTTGGTAAGTGGAATTAGTAAGGAAACATTTTTCTATACGTGTTGAAATTTACTATTGCTTGTCGCTATGAACGGTCACCCTTTGAGTGGCTTGTTCAGGGCTTCTTTGCCTCGAACTGAAGATGAGGAAATTGTTCCTCAACCTACTGAACCTACTGAAAATATTTATTATGAGATTCCTTCGGGTATGCTTGAGAAACTCTTATCGCATCTGTTGGGGATATAACCCCGTGGTAAGACCCGCCCAGGAGTGGCCGGGTCATGAGGTTGGCAGCTTAGCAGAGAGACCTGAGCAGGCTGAAAGGACAAGGGCCTGGAAGTAACTCGCCAGTAGGCCTGTAAGAGGCCCAGAGCCCGAAGGCTATGTGTGACCCGGAGGCGTGAGCCGCCGGGGGATGGCTTGCCAGACAAGGCAAGGGTAGTTAGAGATTAGGTCGGTTACTAGGTGTAACCCGGCCCGGACTCTTGTAAGCCTAGGGCCTCCACCTATGTATATAAAGGCGGGTTACCTGGGCGGCTTAGGCCACGAAACCTTTGATCGAGTACTAGGTCAAGCGAATCCGCTCCCTTGTAATTGATATCCAATCAATACAACTCAAAGCAGGACGTAGGCTATTACCTCCTTCGGGAGGGGCCAAACCTGGGTAAACCTGTGTCTTTCGTCCCGACCAACCCCTTCGAGTTATCCGCCGTAGCGATGGCTTCACCCTAAGTCCTTGCACTAGGACATGTGCCGTGATAAAACCACGACAGTTGGCGCCCACCGTGGGGCCAATGCTCGGTGGTTTGGAGTTCTCCAAGGGCTCTCTCCCAGGGATTGAGGGATACGTCGTTGGCAAGATGACTAAGAGTCGCCGTGGCAAGCTCTACATCGACAACGCTGGTTGGGGCCCCGAGGCCGACTCAGTTGAGTATGGGTACCGGGTCCCCTTCGGCGGAATTCACGTCTTCATTGGCAAGATTGGCGGATCTCAGACCGGGCCAGACATCTGCACCGACCTTGTCGAGCCGGCCCGGCGCGCGCAACCTACCCGGATCAACCCGGGCCGGAAGCATGTCTTCGTCGGCTTTACCCAAGGCGCGGGGTTTGAGGAAGGCTCTATGTCGCGGGAGGAAACCCTCATCTGCTCAGAGGATGGATCCTCTAGCGGAGAGGCGGAATCAATCTACTAGCTTCATAACGGCAGGCTTGGGGGCTATTTCGATGGCAATGACTTTCCGGAGCCCTATGAGCCGCCGAGTCAAGCTGCCGTTTTCATGGCCGGATCGGTGCCGGCTTCTGGCAGCACGGTTGCTGGGACGGTGGCGGCCGGGGCAGCAGGGGCCGGATCAGTCAGGCCCCCGGCTCAAGTTTTACTGGATCTGATGAATGAGTTAACAACTCTGATGGGAACCGAGGTCATGGCGGAAAACCACACAACCCGTAACGCGCAGATTGCGAGGTTGAAGGACCAGATGACCAGGGCCCAGGAGGAAATCAATGCGCTGAAAGCTCAGATGGATGCTGAATCGGAGCGCCACAGGGCAGAAGCTTTTTGTCTCGACCTGGATCAGCAAACCGCAGATGCAGTCCGTCGGATGAGGCACCAGACCCGCCTGCCTGATCAGTATGAGCCCAGAAATCTTTTCAACACGCCAGGGTCAGGACGGAACGCGCCTCTGACCATGACCCGAACGGCGGAAGTACCTGGGAGTAGGGCGGCGATTCAGCATCTGCAACCAGACCCACCCCACAGGAACCAGACCCCGTCGCAGCATTTTCCAACACCACCCGGTCATTATTCTAACCCGGTGGAAAACATGCTAGCAGCGGCAGTCGGGATCAACGCGCTCCCCCTAGCTGAGGGTACACCCTTCGCTGAGGAAGCCCGGAACCCCATTGGGTACTTGCAGACAGCGGTGGCGCAACAGGAGAAGTATACTTATAGCCAGAGTCGTGTGCACTCGACCCCTATCCCGAGCCACAGTTACAGCCGGCGTATAGAGTCACCGGCGATCTCTAGCAGTGAGCGATGTCGGAACCCACCCCGTGATGACCCGCCCGTTGTCGACGCTCAGGCAATTGTGGATCGAGCAAGAGCACAGCATG
Organism: Elymus sibiricus; assembly: GCA_039707655.1. Classification (NCBI taxonomy): domain Eukaryota; kingdom Viridiplantae; phylum Streptophyta; class Magnoliopsida; order Poales; family Poaceae; genus Elymus; species Elymus sibiricus. The sequence continues at coordinate 158,351,983 of CM077673.1, forward strand.
AGGCGGCAGCGGCCGCGGCGGCTTACCAAGAATCGCACATAGTAGCACCTTCCGTTTCAGTAGGAGCCGGAGTAACCTCCAGAGCCGTGGGAGTGCTGTGCTTAGTGCCAGTTCTGCGAAACGAGTACCTGCCGAAAGACGTTAAGGGTCCGCGTAAGGTGCCTAATTATACTACCGATCTGCCTCCAGAAGCCTGGATCAAGAGTTATGAGCTAGCCATGGAGATGTTGGATGTTAGTGATGCAGCCTGTGCCAAGTATTTCATCATGACTTGTACATGGTTGAAGGGTTTGCCACCCAACACCATTAATTCCTGGGCCGAATTGAAGGCGAAGTTCATCAAGAATTTCCAAGGAACGTGAAAGAAGCCTATGACGATTGTGGATTCGGATCATTGCGTGCAGCGTGAAGATGAGTCGGCCCACCATTGGGTCCGGCGGGTCTCATCCATTATCCACTCATCTGATAACATCACGAGAGCTCAGGCGATTCTGATCCTGGAGAAGAATTGTCACTTTTTGCCCCTCAAGCAGAAGCTCGGATGGCTCAAGCGTTCTTGCCAGGACATGGGGGAGCTCATGGCGGCTCTCACCAAATATGCAGATTCTGACAGCACAAAGGATCCTGGGTCTGATGATGAGAAATCAGCTAAGAGTAAGAAGAATGGCAACGGCAAGGGTCAGTAGTAGAACGGGGCAGGAAATAACAATCCAGGTAATGGCGGTTAGTGGAAGCATCCGGACGGCGGGTCAGATCTGGTAGCGAATACTAATACTGGGAACAACCGTGGCAAGGGGAACGGTAAACCGCCTTTCAGCAAAAATAAGTCTTTCAACATGGAAGCAATACTTAATGACCCCTGCCCGAAGCATAGCCTGCCCAATAAACCGTCCACTCATGCTTGGAAAGATTGTTGGGTTATGCGGGAATTCCGGAATTACAGCCTTAGCCAGCATCAAGGCAACGGCAACGGACTGCCCGGCGGGTCAGGATCCGGCTCTCATGGGTCTGGCTTCGGTGCAGGCGGCTCAGGCTCTGGTTATCAAGGTCAAGGAAACCATGGAGGTCATAATCAGCAGTCTGGCAATGGTTGTCAACAACAAAACAACCAGTCAGGGTATCAGAGTAACCCAAAGCAGCTTAATGGAGGCCAGTATCGCGTTTTTACAACAAGCCTTGATAAACGGGATCAGAAAGTGCGCAAGCGGGCGGTTAACGCAGCCATGCCGGCTCTCCCGCAGTACTTAAAATGGTCTTAATAGGAAATAACTTGGAGCAGGGAGGATTACCCGCCGCGTGTAAATAACCTGGGGCATTTAGCCCTTGTGGTGCCACCCCAAGTTGGAGGCTACGTGTTCATCAAGGTGCTTATGGATGATGGCAGCAGCATCAACATCCTGTACTATGACACGTTTTGCCGGATGAACCTGGTTGACAAGGATCTAAAGCCATCATCCACAGTTTTTCACGGTGTGGTACCCGGCAAATCGGCTTATCCAGTTGGAAAAATTGCCCTGGAGGTAGCTTTTGGCGATGAGTTCAACTACAGGGTAGAGACCTTATGGTTTGAGGTGGTTAAAATCAAGAGCCCGTATCAGGCCCTGTTTGGACGGCCGGCTTATGCCAAGTTCATGGCTAGGCCTTGTTATGTTTACTTGCGGCTCAAGATGCCTGGTCTGAAGGGAACAATTACAGTACATGGTGATCAGAAGATTGCTCTTGAGTGTGAGGAAGGCGATGCTGCGTATGCAGAGTCAAGTTGTCCTGAGGCGGAGTTCAAATTTTATAAAGATAATGTTGACCTGACGGATATGACCCCGTTGAAGAATCCCAGCACTAAATCTGAGCCGCCCCTGAAGTTTGTGGTGGAAGATACCAATTTGGTGGATTTTGCTCCTGGCGACTCATCACAGCAGTTCACTATTGGGGCTAATATGGATCCCGAATAGGAAAGCGCGCTCATCGAATTCATCCATGAGAATCGGGACATCTTTGCATGGAAACCTTCTGACATGCCGGGTGTACCGAGAGAATTCGCTGAGCACCATCTTAATGTGGATCCTAAGTTTAAGCCAGTCAAACAGTTCCTCCGTCGTTTCAATGAAGAGAGGCATAAAGCTATCGGAGAAGAGGTAGCCCGGCTCTTGGCAGCAGGGTTTATCGTAGAAGTTTTTCACCCAGAGTGGTTGGCTAACCCCATGCTTGTGCTTAAGAAGAACGGCACGTGGCGCATGTGTGTAGATTACACAGATCACAACAAGGCATGTCCGGTTGATCCATTTGCTCTCCCCCGTATCGACCAGATCATTGATGCTTGCGAGAGTTTATGTTTCCTGGATGCTTACTCGGGTTATCATCAGATCAAGCTGGTAGTCAAAGACCAAGAGAAGACGTCCTTCATCACGCCTTTTGGAGCTTTCTGCTATGTGTCTATGCCTTTTGGACTCAAGAGCGCTCAGGCGACTTATCAGCGCTGTGTGCAGAATTGCCTTCATGGTCAAATTGGGCGCAATGTTGTCACAGCCCTAGTTTCATTATGACTGCCAATGCAATCCTGCATGCATTTTATTTTCAAATGAAAATGAAATGAGGGATGATCAAGCCTCACAATTCAAAAATTTGTCAAATAAGCATTATAAAAGTTGCTTCAAAATGAACCAAGAAAATGTTCCTGGTTTTCTGATAAAATATTGGCATAAGGTAAAAATGCCAACCAATATTATGGAATCACAGAAACATTTTATATTGGGCATTTGAATTAATCCAAATATTAATTGCATTGGATTTTATTTCCTTTGGATAAAATAAAAGTCCAATAATTCTGAAACTTTTTATGTGGCACTAGTTAACTATACCCAGCTCACATAACAATCTTCAGGATTTCTATAAATGGTTTGATATTTAACAAACCAAAACAAATGTCAGAAAAAAATTGAAAAGAATAAAAGAAAAAGGCAGAGCCACTTACCTGGCTCCCTGGCCCAGCTGGGAAGAGGCCCAACTGGCCCAATGGCCAGTCATCCTCTTCCTCCCGCCAGGAGGACAGAGGCACGCTCCCGGAGATCGCGGGCACATGCCTCGCCACCTCCTGCCTCTCTGCCTGCCTCCCCCCTCACCTGGAGTCGCCACGTGGCCCCCCTGGACCCCCTCGTGCTCACCTCCCTCTCCCTGCTGCTCTCTCCTCTCGCAGCCGCACACATCCGCCGCCGCTGCTCGCTGTCGTCGCGGCCACCGGCCTACCCTCGCCTCCCCGAGCTACCCACGAGTTGCGCCGCCCCCACCTGCTCCTTCTAGCCAAAGGAATCGAACCAGGAGCCCCTCATCATCGCCATCGTTGCCGATTCCACCGCCTCGGCCGCCGGAGCATCGCCGTCGAATTCGCTGGCCACAGGACCTCCCCAAGCCTGCCGTTGCTTCTGTTGGAATCGTGGTGAGCTACCGCGTCGATCCCCTCCTCCCGTTGCTCCTCTCGCATGCCGTAGCTAGCAGGGCCACTAGAGCCGAGAGCTCCTTGACGCCGGCCATGTCGCCGCCGTCGCTGTGGTCCTCCACCCGCGCGTCCAAGCTCGTGAATGAACTCCCGGAGCTCCGTAGAGGCCGTAGAGCCCTTGAACCAGGCCGCTAGTGCCCCGCAGCCGCGCATCCGCATGCAGCCGATCGTCGGTCGCCGCCGAGCTCGTCGTGGCCGTCGTCTCCGGCGACCTCAAGCCCTCTGGCCAGCCCCACTAGATGCGGTCGAGCACGGGATCCCTCCCAATGCTCTCGGCGCGCGAAACCGTGCCCTGTGGCACGTTTTCGACCAACTCCGGCGAGCCTCCACTGCGGGTTTGGTCGCTGCCGGCCCAACTCCGGTGGGCGCCGACGTGGCCGACCGTTTAGCACTAATCCCCTGCTTAATTAGGCCCCCCAGCCGCTGACAGCGGGCCCCAGCTACGGGTCAAACCCCGGTCAGCACGGGATTAGCCCTGGGTCACTGACCAATGGACCCCACTGGTCAGGTTTGACCTGGGAGTGGCCCGGTTGACTCGCTGACGCCAGCATGATGCAGTGATGACGCAATAAATATATTTTTATAATAAAAATAATTCCAAAAAATAGTAAAATCTTTGAAAAATCATAGATAATAATCTGTAGCTCAGATTGAAATAATTTATATATGAAAAATTATCAGAAAAATCCAAAGAATCTGATGGTTTGTTCAAATGACACTATGTTAGAGCAAGCTAAATAGGCAAACATGGACAATTTGTTCAAATGACACTATGCCATATCACTTATGGAGTTGAATTTGAACCTAGGGTTCAAACCATCTTCATTTAACATGTTGATAGGTGCATTAGCTCAAACCAGCATCATTTTGCCATGTCATACTCATGCATCATTGTGAAGCATTTGCCATGCTTAATTTATACCTTGTTTGTCCTTGTCGATAGACTTGCGAGACGTAGTTATCGACGACATCGAAGAACAGCTGAGTTCTTCCGATAAACAGGCAAGCAACCCCCCTTGAGCATATTCGATACAATCCCACTCTCTCGCTCTTGCTCTCATTTCAATGGATTAGGACAATGTGATTCAACTGCTACTTGTGTTGCGGTAGATGAACCCACTCCTTTGCATGACCTGTCATTGTCACAGTAAATAGCTTAGCCATGCAACCTAGCATACCTGGTAGATGCTTGAGCCATGTTGTGATATCACCCTGTTATGCTTTGCTATGCTTAGAGTTGTGTCAGGTCTGATTCATCGGGGTGATGAACCGGAGTGAAATGATTGTGTCCTGATGATGAGGGTTAAGTGTTGAACCTGTTTTGGTAAAGGTAGCGATGAGAGGCCATGTAGGAGTACATGGTGGGTTGTCTCATTGAAGCCGCTCATAGGAGCTGAGTTCCGTGTTTGTGATCCAAGACTAGCTACTACCGCACATTGGGTTCCGGTAACACGACCCCTCTCGGCCTATTAACATACTCTATTCTCAGTCCAGGCGTCATAGTAGTTCGAAACGTTGATAGGTGGGCACGGCTTGACAAGTGGATGAACGGCCCAGTCGGGACTGGCTTGGGGCCCTGCTCACAACGTTTGAGGCCATGTTGGAAACCTCGGTCGGACTTCCATTATGGGTTCCAACTTAGATAGGCGACTGCCTTGGGCGTGATTCGTTGTAAGTTAACGTCCGTGTCCGACTCCCTCATCTGGATTCCGCTTGAAGGTTGCCGAGGTGCCTTTTACGTGCACATGGCGATAAGTGGCAGGAGCATGTGTGACGAAGTACACCCCTGGAGGGTAAAAAATCTATTCGAATAGCCGCGTCCGCAGATATGGACTACTTGGAGACTTGCATTGCCCATAGACAATTTAAATGTATACTCTAAAATACTCCAGATAAGTGTGAGTGCTATGGATGGCTTCTCGTAGGAAGACGAGAGAGGATCCATAGTGGTGTATTGATATAGTGAAAATGTGGACTCATGTGTGCTCTCTCATAGGGAGACGAGAGAGTAGTGATACAATGGATACATTGTCATAGTCTAGTTTAGCCAAAGGTCAAAGCTGGCATTCTGCAGTAAACCCCACAATCCCGTTCATTGATACATGATGCATATGTAGTTAGTTCTGATGTAAGACTTGCTGAGTACCTTCGTACTCACTGTTGCTTATTTACATTTTTGCAGAGATAGACGTTGTTCAGTTATGTTTCTTCTGACGTTGACATCGACGGAATAGCTTAGTAACCCAGACAGGAGTCTGGCTCCTTTGGTAGGGTCGTTGTAGCTTTTCAGGCTCTTCCAGCCACTTTTCTTAGATGTCTGTACTCAGACATGTAACTTCCGCTTGTTGTATGTATGCTCTGGATGTTGGGTCTTGTGGCCCCCCCTGCTTGTAACATTATACTATGTTGGCTCTTCGGAGCCTTCTAAATAAATGTTATGTTGTAGAGTTTTGTCGTGATGCCATGTTGTATCTACACATATCGTGCATATTGCGTGTATGTTTGAAATGCATTGGTATGTGTGGGATTCGACACCTAGCTGCATACCTTTAGTAGCCTGCTTTACGGGGAAATGCCTCTTTGTGCTTCCATGAGCCTTGGTAGCTTGCTACTGCTCCGGACACATAGATTGACCGGCGTGTATCCTTCTTTGCTGCTGTGTCTGTCCCTACGAGGAAATGTCACGCGGTGTAATGGAGTCCCTGTAGCCTGCTATGACTCGTCTATGTACCGTTGATGACAGATATGTCTCACGACATAATGGAGTCCATGTAGCTTGCTACGACTCGTCTACACACGCTGATGACCGACACCTGCATTGCTGGGTTACGTATGCCTGTCCCTGTACGGTTGTGCCACTTGGGTCTATAACTAGTCATGTCGACCCGGGTTCTTTGATGTGTGAATGCTAGCGACATGTTCATATCCGTGAGCCAAAAGGCGCAAATGGTCCCGGCCAAGGTAAGGTGGGAGCCGTGGGTTACCGTGCGTTAGGCCGCAAAGTGGTGTCACATGTTACAGGCTGGATTCATATGGCTTAGGATCGGGGTTCCGATAGCGTTGGTATCAGAGCTGAACTGTCTGTAGGTTTACGAAGCCAAACTGGTCGATGTTGAGTCTAGTAATGCTTTAGTTATATAAGGGAATTGATTGTGGAAGGGAACGTAAGGCTTCTTTTTACTCCTTTCCTCAAGATACTCTATTCTGGGTCACCCTCTCCTTTTCTACGGGGATTAAGGACTAGGCTTCTTACCTATCTGCTAGGATGACGAGTTACTAGACCGCAGACATATAGAATGGTTGTTTGTGTCAAGTATTGTTCCATCAGAGTTGTGAGAAGTGATGCCCATGTTCTCCCTGCGCCTTGGACCATGGTGTTGAGCTGTTATGCTGCCCAAGTTTTGTGCAGGTTGCCTCATATTTCATGCCCGTACAGCCGTTATGCTGTCCGAGTTCTTCTAGGTTTAGATATGTTCCGGTGTTCTTCCTTGTGCTGAACCCTGGTTGTTTCCTTCAGGATGTCACCATTAACCCGGAGATTTGCTAGTCGTGGTCAGAATCATGGAGATGGTAGGGATGAAGAAGATCCTCCCAACCCGCCTCTGTTGGCGGAGGTTATGCTAGAAGTTGAGAGGAACAAGCATGCCACCAACCATCTGTTGGAGCACATCGAGCAGAATACAGCCCATCGTCACAATGAGCTCGTATCCATCAGAGACTTCATCAAGTTGTAGCCACCCACCTTCCATCATTCCATTGAGCCACTGGATGCAGATGATTCACTTCGAAGTATCAACAACAAGCTGCGTTATGCAAACGTGGCTGAAGGAGACAAGGTCACCTATGCTGCATATCACCTTGAAGGTTCCGCCAGCCTATGGTGGGAGAACTTTGAGGCCATGCGACCTGCAGGCCAAGCTACTTCATGGAAGGAATTCTGTGAGGCTTTCCGTGAGCATCATATTCCCCAGGCCCTGATAGATTGTAAGCAAGAGGAGTTCTGCAATCTGACCCAAGGCAAGATGGATGTGGATGCCTATAGTCGAGAGTTTGAACCCCTCGCGCGTTATGCCCCAGAGAAAGTATCCACAGATGCCATGAAGCAAGCATGGTTCAGGAAAGGTCTCGACCCAGAGCTACGTCGTGACCTCAATTTGCATGAGTTTGCTGCCTTCCAGGTTCTTGTGAACAAAGCCATTCAAGCAGAAACTGGTAGGATGACCTATGAGGAATCTCGCAAGCGCAACTGTGATTTTGGGTCATCCTCAGTCTCTATATCTCAGAGGCGTAGGTTATGGATCCCGAACACCGCTCCCCCTCCAGGATATGCACCGAGGCCATCCTATGTGGCGCCTCGTCTACCGATGCCATGTGTTCCCTAGAAGAACCTCATCAACCGGATGATCAACCCAGATCCCCGGCCCATTCATGGAGCATGCTTCAAGTGCAGTCAGCCTGGACACTATTCCATGAATTGCCCTTTGCGAGCAAATGTTCCATCCTCTTCAAGCAATGTTGCCAGTCGTGGCAGGCCCCCAATCAAGAAGTTTAATGCCAGGTCAGTTGTGTATACTTGTGGATGTGTGCACCATGTAACTGCAGAAGAAGCTGAAGATGATGCTAATGTCATGCTTAAGACGCTCCTTGTCAATTCTCATCCAGTTTCAGTTCTGTTTGACTCAGGAGCATCCCACTCCTTCATCTCTGAACGTTATGCCTCCTTGCATAACATTGCTTTCGAAGTTATGCTCTCTCCATTAGTAAGTCAAAGTCCAGGTTCCAAATGGCAAACTAATGCAGTAAGCCATGGGAACCAAATCCTTGTCGATGGTTTAGTATTCCTTGCTTCTCTGATAGCTCTTAAGTCTTCGGACATCAATATCATTTTGGGGATGGACTGGATGACAGCCCATCATGCCAAAATTGATTGCTTCTCTAGGTCTGTTCAGCTTACCCATATTTCTGGCCAGATAGTCAAAGTACAAACTCGTATTCCAGAAGGGCGGATATATTCTCTCAATGCCAATCCTCTGCCAGACCTTGAAAACATCCCGGTAGTCCGTGACTTTCTGGATGTCTTTGTAGAAGAACTGCCAGGTGTTCCACCTGACAGAGAAATAGAGTTTGTCATAGACCTGATCCCAGGAACCGCTCCAATTGCTAGGAGACCATATAAGATGTCACCCCAAGAGTTAGCTGAGCTCAAAATCCAACTCGATGAATCTTTGAAGAAAGGTTTCATCCTTCCTAGTTCTTCTCCATGGGCTTACCATGTCCTCTTCGTCAAGAAGAAGGATGGTACGGACCGGATGGTTGTCGATTATCGACCGGTTAATCTGGTCACGATAAAGAACAAATATCCGCTCCCCAGGATCAACGATCTGTATGATCAGCTCGCTGGATCCTCAGTCTTCTCCAAGATGGATTTGAGATTAGGTTATCATCAAATCAAAATCAGGAACGGGGACATTCCAAAGATGGCTTTTGTCACTCGTTATGGCCAATACGAGTACACCGTCATGTCCTTCGGTCTCACCAATGCCCCAGCCACCTTCTCCTGCTTAATGAATTCGATCTTCATGGAGTATCTAGACAAATTTGTCATGGTTTACCTCGATGATATCCTCATATACTCGAAGAACGAAGAAGAACATGCTGAGCATCTTAGGCTGGTATTGATGAAACTTCGAGAGCACCGCCTTTACGCCAAATTCTCCAAGTGCGAATTCTGGTTGCCAGAAGTGACCTATCTAGGTCACGTAATCTCTGCGAAAGGTATTGCTGTCAATCCCGAGAGAGTTCAAGCTGTCCTTGATTGGACTCAACCTTAATCGGTGAAGCAAGTTAGGAGTTTCCTTGGCTTAGCGAGCTACTGTCGCCGCTTCGTTGAGAACTTCTCCAAAGTTGCCAAACATCTAACTGAACTCCTCAAGAAAGATAAGAAGTTCGAGTGGACTCCAAAATGTGAGGAAAGTTTTCAGGGGTTGAAGAGACGACTGACTACTGCCCCGGTACTTGTACCCCCGGATTTCACAAAGGACTTTGTTATCTACTGTGATGCATCGCGACAAGGTCTAGGTTGCATTCTTATGCAAGATCGTCATGTGATTGCCTACGCATCTCGACAGTTGCGTCCACATGAGGAGAATTATCCAACACACGATCTGGAACTTGCCGCTGTAGTTCATGCAATTGTCACTTGGCAACATTACCTTTTGGGTAACCGTTGCGAAATATACACTGATCACCAAAGTCTCAAATATATATTCACCCAACAGGATTTGAATCTCAGGCAAAGACGGTGGATTGAGTTGATTACGGACTACGACTTAGGAATATCTTACACCCCAGGCAAAGCCAATGTCATGGCTGATGCACTAAGTCGTAAATCATATTGTAACAACCTCATGTTGCTACAAAGTCAACCACTTCTCCACGAGGAATTTCGTAAGTTAAATCTTCACATTGTTCCTCGAGGATCCCTTTCTACCTTGGTGGCGAAAGCGGCTCTTCGGGATCAGATCATAGAAGCCCAGAAGCATGATACGGGAATTTCCCGAATCAAGAGCAACCTCGCTAGAGGAGTTGCTGGACGCTTCTCGGTAGATGATCAAGGTGTTGTATTCTTTGATGACCGCTTGGTGGTTCCCAAGAAGCAACAACTTCAAGAGATGATCCTTAAGGAAGCTCATGAATCTCCTCTCACGATTCATCCTCGTAGTACCAAAATGTTTCAGCTACTACGCCAGAGGTTCTGGTGGACCCGGATGAAGAGAGAAATCGCTCAGTTCATTGCCAACTGTGACATTTGTTGTCGCATGAAGGCAGAGCATCAAAGGCCTGCTGGCACTCTTCAGCCCTTGGCTATTCCCGAGTGGAAATGGGACAAGGTTGGTATGGATTTCATCACCGGTTTTCCAAAGACTAAGAAAGGGATTGATGCCATCTTTGTGGTCATCGATCGCCTTTCGAAAGTTGCTCATTTCCTTCCAGTTCGCGAGAGTATAACTGCTAGTCAGTTAGCAGACCTATATATCTCTCGAATAGTTTCTCTTCATGGTGTTCCTCTAGAGATCAATTCAGATCGTGGAAGTCTTTTCACTTCTCGATTTTGGGAAAGTTTCCAGAATGCTATGGGAACCCATCTCTCCTTTAGCACCGCTTATCATCCTCAGTCAAGTGGTCAAGTCAAAAGAGTCAATCAAATTCTCGAAGATATGCTCAGCGGCTGTGTTATCTCATTTGGAATGAACTGGGAGAAATGTCTTCCATTCGCCGAGTTTGCCTATAACAACAACTTCCAGTCTAGTCTGGGCAAAGCTCCTTTCGAAGTGTTGTATGGACGAAGATGTCGAACGCCATTAAACTGGTCAGAAACCGGTGAAAGATAATTCTTTGGACCGGATATGATCCAGGATGCAGAAGAGCAAGTTCGCATCATTCGTGAGAATCTGAAAACTGCCCAATCTCGTCAAAAGAGTCAATATGACCATCGTCATAAGGACGTAAGTTATGAAGTTGACGAGAAGGCTTACCTTCGGGTTACACCTCTCAAGGGTACCCATCGTTTCGGTATCAAAGGCAAATTGGCTCCTCGTTACATTGGTCCTTTTTGCATTCTCGCCAAACGAGGAGAAGTTGCCTACCAACTGGAACTACCCCCACAACTTTCCAAAGTTCATGATGTGTTCCACGTTTCTCAACTCAGGCGTTGCTTTAAGGATCCTGTCCGCGAAGTAGACCACGAAACGCTTGATCTTCAAGATGACCTCTCATACCGAGAATATCCTGTTCGTATTCTCGATGAAGCTGAGCGCAGCACTCGACATCGCAGCATCAAGTTTCTCAAGGTTCAGTGGTCGCGCCATTCCGAGGATGAAGCAACCTGGGAGCGTGAAGATCGTCTTCAACTTGAGTACCCTCCACTCTTCCCGACTACTCCTGTATCTCGGGACGAGATTCTTGTTTAGTGGGGGTGAGTTGTCACAACCCTAGTTTCATTATGATTGCCAATGCATTCATGCATGCATTTTATTTTCAAATGAAAATGAAATGAGGGATGATCAAGCCTCACAATTCAAAATTTTATCAAATAAGCATTATAAAAGTTGCTTCAAAATGAACCAAGAAAATGTTCCTGGTTTTCTGATAAAATATTGGCATAAGGTAAAAATGCCAACCAATATTATGGAATCATAGAAACATTTTATATTGGGCATTTGAATTAATCCAAATATTAATTGCATTGGATTTTATTTGCTTTGGATAAAATAAAAGTCCAATAATTCTAAAACTTTTTATGTGGCACTAGTTAACTATACCCAGCTCACATAACAATCTTCAGGATTTCTATTAATAGTTTGATATTTAACAAACCAAAACAAATGTCAGAAAAAAATTGAAATGAATAAAAGAAAAAGGCAGAGCCACTTACCTGGCTCCCTGGCCCAGCTGGGAAGAGGCCCAACTGGCCCAATGGCCAGTCATCCTCTTCCTCCCGCCAGGAGGACAGAAGCACGCGCCCGGAGCGCGTGGGCACACGCCTCGCCACCTCCTGCCTGTCTGCCTGCCTCCCCCCTCGCCTAGAGTCGCCGCGCGGCCCCCCTGGACCCCCTCGTGCTCACCTCCCTCTCCCTGCTGCTCTCTCCTCTCGTAGCCGCACACATCCGCCGCCGCTGCTCGCTGCCGTCGCGGCCACCGGCCTACCCTCGCCTCCCCGAGCTACCCACGAGTTGCGCCGCCCCCACCTGCTCCTCCTAGCCGAAGGAGTCGAACCGGGAGCCCCTCATCATCGCCATCGAAGCTGATTCCACCGCCTCGGCCGCCGGAGCATCGTCGTCGAATTCGCCGGCCACAAGACCTCCCCGAGCCTGCCGTTGCTTCTGTTGGAATCGTGGTGAGCTGCCGCGTCGATCCCCTCCTCCCGTTGCTCCTCTCACGTGCCGTTGCTAGCAGGGCCACTGAAGCCGAGAGCTCCTCGATGCCGGCCATGTCGCCGCCGTCGCTGTGGTCCTCCACCCGCCCGTCCAAGCTCGTGAATGAACTCCCGGAGCTCCGTAGAGGTCGTAGAGCCCTTGAACCAGGCCGCTAGTGCCCCGCAGCCCCACATCCGCACGCAGCCGATCGCCGGTCGCCGCCGAGCTCGTCGTGGCCGTCGTCTCCGGCGACCCCAAGCCCTCTGGCCAGCCCCACTAGATGCGGTCGAGCACGGGCTCCCTCCCAGTGCTCTCGGCGCGTGAAACCGTGCCCCGTGGCATGTTTTCGACCAACTCCGGCGAGCCTCCGCCGCGGGTTTGGTCACCGCCGGCCCAACTCCGGTGGGCGCCGACGTGGCCGACCGTTTAGCACTAATCCCCCGCTTAATTAGGCCCCCCAGCCGCTTACAGCAGGCCCCAGCTGCGGGTCAAACCCCGGTCAGCGCGGGATTAGCCCTGGGTCACTGACCAGTGGACCCACTGGTCAGGTTTGACCTGGGACTGGCCCGGTTGACTCGCTGACGCCAGCATGATGCAGTGATGACGCAATAAATATATTTCTGTAATAAAAATAATTCCAGAGAATAGTAAAATCTTTGAAAAATCATAGATAATAATCTGTAGCTCAGATTGAAATAATTTATATATGAAAAATTATCAGAAAAATCCAGAGAATCTGATGGTGGTATTTTCATGCATGTTAGAGCAAGCTAAATAGGCAAACATGGATAATTTGTTCAAATCACACTATGCCATATCACTTATGGAGTTGAATTTGAACCTAGGGTTCAAACCATCTTCATTTAACATGTTGATAGGTGCATTAGCTCAAACCAGCATCATTTTGCCATGTCATACTCATGCATCATTGTGAAGCATTTGCCGTGCTTAATTTATACCTTGTTTGTCCTTGTCGATAGACTTGCGAGACGTAGTTATCGACGACATCGAAGAACAGTTGAGTTCTTCCGATAAACAGGCAAGCAACCCGCCCTTGAGCATATTCGATACAATCCCACTCTCTCGCTCTTGCTCTCATTTCAATGAATTAGGACAATGCGATTCAGCTACTACTTGTGTTGCGGTAGATGAACCCACTTCTTTGCATGACCTGTCATTGTCATAGTAAATAGCTAAACCATGCAACCTAGCATACCTGGTAGATGCTTGAGCCATGTTGTGATATCACCCTGTTATGCTTTGCTATGCTTAGAGTTGTGTCAGGTCTGATTCATCTGGGTGATGAACCGGAGTGAAATGATTGTGTCCTGATGATGAGGGTTAAGTGTTGAACCTGTTTTGGTAAAGGTTGTGATGAGAGGCCATGTAGGAGTACATGGTGGGTTGTCTCATTGAAGCCGCTCATAGGAGCCGAGTTCCGTGTTTGTGATCCAAGACTAGCTACTACCGCACATTGGGTTCCGGTAACTCGACCCCTCTCCGCCTATTAACATGCTCTGTTCTCAGTCCAGGAGTGGCAGTAGTTCGAAACGTTGATAGGTGTGGCACGGTTTGTGAAGTGGATGAACGGCCCAGTCGGGACCGGCTTGGGGCCCTGCTCACAACATTTGAGGCCATGTTAGAAACCTCGGCCGAACTTCCATTATGGTTTCCAACTCAGATAAGCGACTGCCTTGGGCGTGAGTCATTGTAAGTTAACGTCCGTGGCCGACTCCCTCGCCTGGCTTCCGCTTGAAGGTTGCCGAGGTGCCTTTTACGTGCACATGGCGATAAGTGGCGGGAGCATGTGTGACGAAGTACACCCCTGTAGGGTAAACAATCTATTCGAATAGCCGCGTCCGTGGATATGGACTACTTGGAGACTTGCATTGTTCATAGACAATTTAAATGGATACTCTAAAATACTCCAGATAAGTGTGAGTGCTATGGATGGCTTCTCGTAGGAAGACGAGAGAGGATCCATAGTGGTGTATTGATATGGTGAAAATGTGGACTAGTGTGTGCTCTCTCGTAGGGAGACGAGAGAGTAGTGATACAATGGATACATTGTCGTAGTCTAGTTTAGCCAAAGGTCAAAGCTGGCATTCTCCAGTAAACCCCACAATCCCGTTCATTGATACATGATGCATATGTAGTTAGTTCTCATGTAAGACTTGCTGATTACCTTCGTACTCACTGTTGCTTATTTACATTTTTGCAGAGATAGATGTTGTTCAGTTATGTTTCTTCTGACGTTGACATCGACGGAATAGCTTAGTAATCCAGACAGGAGTCTGGCTCCTTTGGTAGGGTCGTTGTAGCTTTTCAGGCTCTTCCAGCCACTTTTCTTAGATGTCTGTACTCAGACATGTAACTTCCACTTTTTGTTTGTATGCTCTGGATGTTGGGTCTTGTGACCCACCCTGCTTGTAACATTATACTATGTTGGCTCTTCGGAGCCTTCGAAATAAAGGTTATGTTGTGGAGTTTTGTTGTGATGCCATGTTGTATCTACACATATCGTGCATATTGCATGTATGTTTGAAATGCATTGGTATGTGTGGGATTCGACACCTAGCTATATACCTTTACTAACTAGCTTTACGGGGAAATGCCTCTTTGTGCGTCCATGAGCCTTGGTAGCTTGCTACTGCTCCGGACACATAGATTGACCGGCGTGTATCCTTCTTTGCTGCTGTGTCTGTCCCAACAGGGAAATGTCACGCGATGTAATGGAGTCCCTGTAGCCTGCTATGATTCGTCTACGTACCGTTGATGACAGATATGTCTCACGACGTAATGGAGTCCATGTAGCTTGCTACGACTCGTCTACACACGCTGATGACCGACACCTGCATTGCTGGGTTACATATGCCTGTCCCTGTACGGTTGTGCCATTTGGGTCTATAACTAGTCATGTCGACCCGGGTTCTTTGACGTGTGAATGCTAGCGACATGTTCATATCCGTGAGCTAAAAGGCCAAACGGTCCCGGCCAAGGTAAGGTGGCAGCCGTGGGTTACCGTGCATGAGGCCACAAAGTGGTGTGACATGTTACAGGCTGGATTCATATGGCTTAGGATCGGGGTCTCGACAAATGTTCATGCTTATGTGGATGATATTGTGGTCAAGTCAAGGAAGAAGGAGACTCTGCTAGATGATTTGATGGAAACTTTTGATAATCTGTGGGATTACAAAATGATGCTTAACCCGTCCAAGTGTGTGTTTGGTGTGCCTGCAGGCAAGCTCTTGGGATTCTTGGTCTCCAAGCGGGGCATTGAGGCTAACCCAGATAAGATAAGGGCCATCACTTCTTTATCTAAGACGGCGTGCATTAATGATGTCCATCGCTTGGCGGGTCGTATTGCCCCTCTAAGCTGGTTCATAAGACACCTGGGTGAGAAAGCTATTCCTTTGTATCAGATGATGAAGAAGACAGACAACTTTGTCTGGAGCGATGCTGCCAATGATGCGTTTGAGGCGCTCAAAAAGCAGTTGGTTGAGCCGCCTGTCTTGGCTGCTCCTGTGGAGAAAGAGCCTTTGCTCCTGTACGTGGCGGCTAATAATAAGGCCGTCAGTGCTGCAGTTGTTGTGGAGCGCAAGGAGGCGGGTAAGGAGTACCCAGTCCAGCGGCCGGTTTACTATGTCAGTGAGGTTTTGGCAGCATCCAAGCAAAGATACCCACACTGGCAAAAACTGGTGTTTGGGGTGTTCATGGCAAATTGCAAGCTGAAGCATTATTTCCTTGGGCATCCAATCACGGTGGTCAGCTCTGCTCCTTTGGGAGATATCATTCAAAATAGAGAAGCCACCGGCAGGATTGCTAAGTGGGCAATTGAGCTTGGGTCCCTTAATCTAAAGTATGTGCCCCAAACGGCTGTGAAATATCAAGCCCTGGTGGATTTTATCAATGACTGGACAGAGTGTCAAGCACCCAAGGAGAAGCCGGACAATACGTATTGGACAATTCATTTTGATGGCTCCAGGCAGTTGGAAGGCTCGGGGGCTGGAGTTGTTTTAACTTCCCCGCGAGGTGACAAGTTTTGTTATGTATTAAGGTTAATGTTTCCTTGTACTAACAATGCAGCTGAATATGAGGCCTTGCTTCATGGGCTCCGTGTGGCAAAGGAGATGAATTTGAGCCGGGTCAGATGTCTCGGCGACTCAGACTTGGTGGCTCAGCAAGTTTCTGGCACGTGGGATTCTAAGGACCCTCGCCTGGCGGCTTATCGCCAGGCGGTTGATGTCATTGCTGGTCACTTTAAGGGTTATCAGGTGGATCATATTGATCGTCCGAAGAATGAGGCGGCTGACGTGTTATCAAGACTCGGATCTCAGCATAACCCGGTGCCACCTAATGTGTCTCTGGATGTACTGCATCACCCGTCGGTTAAATTACCATCGGAAGAGGATCTTGCTATACCTGACCCGGAAGGACAATTGGTGGCGGCTCTCCGCGCAATCCCTGATTGGACGCTTCCTTATTTGGCGTATCTGACTTGCGGCGAGTTACCCCGAGACGAGACCCTAGGGCGGCAGATTATGAGGCGGTCTAAGTCTATGACTATCGTCAATGGCGAGTTGCACAAGTGCAGCGTGACGGGCGTTTTTCAGCGATGTGTCTCTCCTGACGAGGTCCCTGAAATCTTGCAAGACATACATGCCGGCGATTGTGGTCATCACGCCGGGTCAAAATCTTTGGTGGCTAAGGCTTTTCGGCACGGCTTTTACTGGTTAACAGCTCACAAAGATGCAGAGGACTTGGTCAGTAAATGTGATGGGTGCCAAAATTCGGATGACGTGCCCATGTGCCGGCTCAAGAGTTACGGATGATTCCAATCACCTGGCCGTTTGCGATCTGGGGGCTTGATATGGTTGGACCTTTTAAGAGGTCTAAAGACAAGAAGACCCACCTCTTGGTGGCGGTTGATAAGTTTATTAAGTGGGTTGAGGCAGAGCCGGTCAGTAGGTGTGACGCAGCAACGGCAGTTCAGTTCATCAAGAAGCTGATTTTTCAGTTTGGTTATCCTCATAGTATCATTACTGACAATGGTACAAATCTGTCCAAGGGGGCTATGAAGGAGTTTTGTGATGGTGAACACATCCGCCTCGATGTATCTTCCGTGGCTCACCCACAGTCAAACGGCCAAGCAGAGCATGCTAACTAGGAAATTTTGAGAGGGATAAAACCCCGGCTTATGGTTCCATTGGAATGCACACCGGGTTGTTGGGTGGAGGAATTATCTTCAGTACTTTGGAGCATCAGAACCACCCCCAACGGGTCAACAGGCTATACACCCTTCTTCATGGTTTATGGCGCAGAAGCTGTTCTCCCAAGTGATATCCATCATGACTCACCCAGGGTGGTGGCTTATGTTGAAATTGATAATGAGACGGTGCGTCAGGATGCTTTGGATGCCTTAGATGAAGAACGGGATCTTACGGCAGCATGGTCGGCGATTTACCAGCAAGATCTGCGTCGCTATCATAGCCGCAGAGTCAAGACCCAGACGTTCCAAGAAGGCGACTTTGTGCTCCGGCTGATTCAAGACCAGTCAGATATGCATAAGTTGTCACCTCCCTGGGAAGGACCTTTTGTGGTCAGCAGAAATCTCAACAATGGTTCCTATTATCTCATTGATATATGGGAGAGCGACAAATCACGCGCTTCTGGAAAGGAGACTGCCAGGCCATGGAACATTGCTCATCTTCGGCCATACTATACTTGAGCCGCCGGCTCTCATCAATGTACATACTTCTGTCATTGTATATACCACCTTTTTTGATATAATAAAGCCGTTTTTCCTGCACCAAGTTTTGTGCAAAGGTGTTGGTTCTTCATAAGGTCACTTGGGGGCTTCCAACCCACTGGGCTTAACTTTCATTCCCTCTTGACCGACTTTATATGCCATATTCGAGTTAAACCTGCCTGTTTGCAACTTGCTACTCCACCATGTGACCCGCCGAACTCTTGACAGTCAATCTTGCTCAGAGACCCTGAACTTGATAGTCAATCTCGCAATAAGACCCTGAACTTGTCAAGGTTAAAACGACAGTTTTCATCACGAGATAGTGATATGTCTCCAACGTATCTATAATTTATGAAGTATTCATGCCATGTTTACAATAATTTTATATGATTTTGGTATGATTTTATTAGAACTAACCCGGACTGACGCGGTTTTCAGCATAACTACCATGGTCTCGTTTTTTGTGCAGAAATAAAAGTTCTCGGAATGGGCTGAAAATTTACGGAGAATAATTTTGGAAAATATAAAAAATACTGGAGCAAAAAGATACCGGAGAGGAGTCCTGAGGCAGCCACAAGCCTAGGTGGCGCCCCCACCCCTAGGGCGCGCCCCCTGGCTTGTGGGCCCCTCGGGAGTCCCCTTGACGTGAGACCAACGCCAAAAATTCCTATAAATACCAAAACCCCCAGAAAGAAACCTAGATCGGGAGTTCCGCCACCGCAAGCCTCTGTAGCCATGAAAAAACAATCGAGAGCCCGTTCCGGCACCCTACTGGAGGGGGAAACCATCACCGGAGGCCATCTTCATCATCCCGGCAGTCTCCATGACGAGGAGGGAGTAGTTCACCCTCGGGGCTGAGGGTATGTACCAGTAGCTATGTGTTTGATCTCTCTCTCTCGTGTTCTTGAGATGACACGATCTTGATGTACCGCGAGCTTTATTAATATAGATGAATCATATGGAGTTTTCCCCTCTCTATCTTCTTGTGATGAATTGAGTTTTCCCTTTGAAGTTTTCTTATCGGATTGAGTCTTTAAGGATTTGAGAACACTTGATGTATGTCTTGCGATGGGATATCCGTGGTGACAATGGGATGTTCTATTGATCCACTTGATGTATGTTTTGGTGATCAACTTGCGGGTTCCGTGACCTTGGGAATCTATGCATAGGGGTTGGCACACGTTTTCGTCTTGACTCTCCGGTAGAAACTTTGGGACACTCTTTGAAGTTCTTTGTATTGGATTGAACATGATGAATCTGAAATTATGTGATGCATATGGTATAATCAAGCTCATGGGTACTCGTGGTGACATTGGAGTATCTAGGTGACATTAGGGTTTTGGTTGATGTGTATCTTAAGGTGTTATTTTAGTACGAACTCTAGGGTTGTTCGTGACACTTATAGGGATAGCTCATACGATTGATCGGAAAAGATAACTTTGAGGTGGTTTCGTACCCTACAATAATTTCTTCGATTGTTCTCCGCTATTTGTGACTTTGGAGTGAACTCTTTGTCGCACGAGAGGGATTGACATATGATTCAACTATATCAGTATTGTTGAGAGAACTTGCACTAGTGAAAGTTTGAACCCTAGGCCTTGTTTATAAGCATTGCAATACCGTTTGTGCTCACTTTTATCATTAGTTACCTTGCTGTTTTTATATTTTCAGATTACAAAAACCTATATCTACCATCCATATTACACTTGTATCACCATCTCTTCGCCGAACTAGTGCACCTATACAATTTACCATTGTATTGGGTGTGTTGGGAACACAAGAGACTCTTTGTTATTTGATTGCAGGGTTGCTTGAGAGAGACCATCTTCATCCTACGCCTCCCACGGATTGATAAACCTTAGGTCATCCACTAGAGGGAAATTTGCTACTGTCCTACAAAACTCTGTGCTTGGAGGCCCAACACGAGTCTACAAGAAGAAGGTTGCGTAGTAGACATCAAGCTCATTTATGGCGCCGTTGTCGGGGATGTGAGTGCTTGAAGGTATATCTTTAGATCTTGCAATTAAATCTTTTAGTTTATTGTTTTTCACTAGTTTGGTTTTATAAAAGAAAACTACAAAAAATGGAGTTTTGGTTGCATCAATTGGTTCGTCTTTTTAATGTCTTTCGTGAAAATGATGGTTCGGAAAATTGTGCTTAATTGGTAGAGGAAGAATTTATGAAAATACTTAATGAGAATTCCTTAAATGATGAGCATGATTGCAATATTGCTAGTATGAATTCCATAAATATTCATGATGCTAATGATATGCAAAGCTACAAGCTTGGGGATGCTATGTTTGATGAAGATGATATGTTTAGTCCCCCAAGTTTTGATGAGCAAATTTATTATGATGAAAGCATGCCTCCTATTTATGATGATTATTGTGATGACATGTATGCTATAAAGAATAATGATAACCATGAAACTTGTCATCATGATTTTAATTTTCAATTGGATTATGCTTCTCGTGATAGTTATTTTGTTGAGTTTGCTCCCACTACTATTGATGAGAATAAACTTGCTTATGTGGTGAGTAGTAAAATTTCTATGCTTGTAGATCATGAAAAGAATGCTTTATGTGCTGGTTATGTTGTGAAATTCCTTCATGATGCTACTGAAAATTATTATGAGGGAGGAACATATGCTTGTAGGAATTGCAATAATATCAAGTTTCCTCTCTATGTGTTCAAAATTTTGAAGTTATGCTTGTTTTGCCTTCCTATGCTAGTTGATTCTAGCTCCCATAAATTGTTTGCTCACAAAATCCCTATGCATAGGAAGTGGGTTAGACTTAAATGTGCTTGTCATGAGATTCATGATGCTCTTTTGCATGTTTCAATTATTATTCCTATGTGAGCATCATTTAAATCATCATGCCTAGCTAAAAGGCTTTAAAGAAAAGCGCTTGTTGGGAGACAACCCAACACTTTTCCTTTCTGTTTTTGTGTGTTCACATGATTAAGATACTGTACTAATCATGTTTTACGTATTTTATTTCAATAAAGTGCCAAGTAAAACCTTTGGGATGACTCACAAGATGAGTAGAATTGATGCTGAACCAAAACAGAAACTTTTGACTCCAGTACAGGAATTTTAATTTTTTACTGGAGCATGATAATTATCTGAAATTTTTACACAGTCTTTATATACAAATTCTTCAGGTTGTGCTAAGTTTTTAGAATTTTTAGAGACAGGGAAGTTTGGTTATACTACAGATCTTCACAGACTATTCTGTTTTTGACAGATTCTGTTTTGCATGCATAGTTTGCTTGTTTTTGTGTTCCCCTAGCTTATATTCAGTGATATAAATTATGGGAATGATAGAATAATGTAGGTATGATGTGGGAACAATTATGAATCTTGTCTTGACAGTACCTAAGTGAATGATTTATGTTTACTACACTAACCCTTCTCACGAAGTTCCGTTAAGTTTTGTGTGATTGAAGTTTTCAAGTTTTGGGTGAGACACCGATATGACGAGAATAAGGAGTGAAAAGAAGCTAAGCTTGGGGATGCCCAAGGCACCCCCAAGGTAATATCCAAGTAATACTCAAGCGTTTATGCTTGGGGATGCCCCGGAAGGCATCCCCTCTTTCGTCTTCAACACTATCGGTATATCTTACTTAGAGCTATATTTTTATTCATCACATAATATAAGTTTTGCTTGGAGCGTCATTTATTTTGTTATTTTATGTTAGGTGTTATTTATAATCTTGTTTTTCAATAAAAGGTTCCAAGAATTGTCTTAGGATGCTTGCATGGCATGTTTTGATGTGTGCTGTGTAGAAACAGAAACTTTTGCTGTAGTGTTTGAATTTTCATATTTTACTGGAACGTGGAAAGTTTCTGAAAATTTTACACAGTATTGTCATATAAATTATTTAGCATGTCCTAAATTTTCATAAGTTTTTGAGTTACAGAAGTACATTGTTTTCATAAATTGCTACAGACTGTTCTGTTTGGACAGATTGCTGTCATAGTTTTGTTATCTACTTATCCTATAGTTTCCATAGCCTATATTGGTAGATATAAATTGTGGAGACGATAGTAAACAGTAGATGATGTTTGGAAATTATTGTGCAACATGTCTTGGCAGTACATAAAGTGTTGATTTATTCTTATGTGTACTAACCTATCTCATGAGTTCTTGTTGAGTTTTGTGTGGATGAAGTTTATAAGAATTAGGGAAACCATGATATGAGAGGAATTAAGGAGACACAAGAGCTCAAGCTTGGGGATGCCCAAGGAGTCCCTAATTAATATTTCAAGAATTCTCAAGCATCTAAGCTTGGGGATGCCCCGGTAGGCATCCCACCTTTCTTCTTCAACAATTCTCGGTTAGTATCGGTTGAACGTAAGTTTTTGCTTCTTCACATGATATGTGCTATCCTTGGAATATCATTTTATTTTTCTGTTTGAATAAAAGCATTGGATCTGAAATTTTGAATAAGAGAGAGAGTCCTCACATGGCTATTTAACTAATTGACTACGCATTGATCTTCACTTATATCTTTTTGGAGTAGTTTGTCATTCACTCTCGTGCTTCACTTATATCCTATGAGTAAATGGTTGAATGAATTGAATATCATAAATCTGAAATTAAATATGCTTCATATACTTATCCCATGGGGAGTAATGACTTCACACATAATAAGTATAGGTGGTAAAATTTATGGAAAGTTAGCAAACACCGCATTGGTCACTTGAACAATTCATGAAAGAATATTGAAGGACGAGAGATTCCACATATAAATATACTATCTTGGACATCTTCTATGATTGTGAGCTCATTAATTATTTTCAAACTCGAGCAAATTAGTTAAAATTGGACAAGGAAGACAACTTAATGAGTTATGTTTGGGTATATTTGTATAGAAGTTATATTGTTATGGATCCTCCAACATGTGGTGCTTGCTTCCACCTCATACTAGCCAAAACTTCCGCACCAAGTAGAAATACTACTTGTGCATCCAAACACCCTTAAACCCAATGTTGTTCCATATGAGTCCACCATACCTACCTATATGCGGTATTTACCTGCCGTTCCAAGTAAATTTGCATGTGCGAAATTCTAAACGTTCAAATAATATTCTGTTTTGTATGCCTGAATCGCTCATATAGTGACTAGGGGCTGTCAGTATCTTCCATGCTAGGTGGGTTATTCTCACGATATGTGTTGATTCACTATCATTCACGAGAAAGTGGCTGGTATTCAGGACTCCCAGTTCCATGCTCAAAAATCAAAACAGAACATAATGAAACAAAAATCCCCCAGGATTGTTGTTTGTATGGACGGTACCTGTGGATTCGGCTCGCCGTGGAGTGTGATTGATTGGTGGAGGGGGAGTAAAAACTTTACCATTCTGTTTGGGAACCGCCTATAATGTATCTAGCATGGAAGATACCGAGATCTCTCGGTTGTTATGTTGACAATGAAAGCATACCGCTCAAAATTATTATTCATCTCTGTTTTAAAAGCTCAAGCTCTGGCACCTTTGCAAATCAATGCTTCCCTCTGCGAAGGGCCTATCTTTTACTTTCTAGTACTTACCTTTATGCAAGAGTCATGGTGATCTTCACCACTTCCTATATTTCGCCTTTTTCTCTTGGCAAGCGTCATGTGTTGGGGAATGATCTAGACATATATATCCAAACAAATATATTTGATCATGAATTATTATTGTTGACAATTATCTATATGATAAATAAGTTGGGAGGCGAAACATTAAGCCCCTATCTTTCTCTGTGTTTGATGAATGCTATTTGTTCTAAAAATATGCTTTGAGTGTCTATAATCATGGAAGACTATATGATAGTTGAGTATCTGGAATTTGCTAAATCAAAGCTCTTACATAGACCCTTCCTGAAAATAAGATGAATTGCAATTGTTCGATGACTAGGAATATGGTTTGTTAGTTTTCAAGAAACTTTCTGGTCTAGACTTTAACATGTGAATAGCTTGTTACTTGATCATGAGAAGTTTTATGAGATGAGCTACTATTTGCGGTTTATATTGATGCTAGAAAAACTGATTGGAATTATCATTGATCAAACTTGTGCACTTGCTAGCATTCACACTTCATAAATTATTTCTTTTATCATTTACCTACTCGAGGACGAGCAGGAATTAATCTTGGGGATGCTAATACGTCTCCAACGTATCTATAATTTATGAAGTATTCATGCCATGTTTACAATAATTTTATATGATTTTGGTATGATTTTATTAGAACTAACCCGGACTGACGCTGTTTTCAACAGAACTACCATGGTGTCATTTTTTGTGCAGAAATAAAAGTTCTCGGAATGGGCTGAAAATTTACGAAGAATATTTTTGGAAAATATAAAAAATACTGGAGCAAAAAGATACCAGAGAGGAGTCCCGAGGCAGCCACAAGCCTAGGGGGCGCCCCCCTAGGGCGCGCGCCCCTTGGCTTGTGGGCCCCTCGGGAGTCCCCTTGACGTGAGACCGACGCCAAAAATTCCTATAAATACCAAAACCCCCAGAAAGAAACCTAGATCGGGAGTTTCGCCGCCGCAAGCCTCTGTAGCCACGAAAAACCAATCGGGAGCCCGTTCAGTCACCCTGTCGGAGGGGGAAACCATCACCGGAGGCCATCTTCATCATCCCGGCAGTCTCCATGACGAGGAGGGAGTAGTTCACCCTCGGGGCTGAGGGTATGTACCAGTAGCTATTTGTTTGATTTCTCTCTCTCGTGTTCTTGAGATGACACGATCTTGATGTACCGCGATCTTTATTAATATAGATGAATCATATGGAGTTTTCCCTCTCTATCTTCCTGTGATGAATTGAGTTTTCCCTTTGAAGTTTTCTTATCCGATTGAGTCTTTAAGGATTTGAGAACACTTGATGTATGTCTTGCGATGGGATATCCGTGGTGACAATGGGATGTTCTATTGATCCACTTGATGCATCTTTTGGTGATCAACTTGCGGGTTCCGTGACCTTGGGAATCTATGCATAGGGGTTGGCACACGTTTTCGTCTTGACTCTCCGGTAGAAACTTTGGGACACTCTTTGAAGTTCTTTGTGTTGGATTGAACATGTTGAATCTGAAATTGTGTGATGCATATCGTATAATCAGGCCCATGGGTACTCGTGGTGACATTGGAGTATCTAGGTGACATTAGGGTTTTGGTTGATGTGTATCTTAAGGTGTTATTTTAGTACGAACTCTAGGGCTGTTCGTGACACTTATAGGGATAGCTCATACGATTGATCGGAAAAGATAACTTTGAGGTGGTTTCGTACCCTACAATAATTTCTTCGTTTGTTCTCCGCTATTTGTGACTTTGGAGTGAACTCTTTGTCGCACGAGAGGGATTTACATATGATTCAACTATGTCAGTATTGTTGAGAGAACTTGCACTAGTGAAAGTATGAACCCTAGGCCTTGTTTCTAAGCATTGCAATACCGTTTGTGCTCACTTTTATCATTACATACCTTGCTGTTTTTATATTTTCAGATTACAAAAACCTATATCTACCATCCATATTACACTTGTATCACCATCTCTTCACCGAACTAGTGAACCTATACAATTTACCATTGTATTGGGTGTGTTGGGGACACAAGAGACTCTTTGTTATTTGATTGCAGGGTTGCTTGAGAGAGACCATCTTCATCCTACGGCTCCCACGGATTGATAAACCTTAGGTCATCCACTTGAGGGAAATTTGCTACTGTCCTACAAAACTCTGCGCTTGGAGGCCCAACACGAGTCTACAAGAAGAAGGTTGTGTAGTAGACATCAGAGAGCCGGCTTACAGTGAGCTAGGATAAACTCGCCTTGTCTGTTGTAGTCTCTCCGCTATGTGGCCCATTCGTACTCTTAGCAACGTCAATCTTTTTTAAAGACCCTGAACTTGCTAAGGTTTAAACGACGGATTTATGTCACGTGAGAGCCGGCTTACGAGGTTTCAGGCTCTTATGCCTAGCTTCTTTTGAGGCAATACAATTTTTGTCTTACAAAACATATATAAGGGCTATCTCTGCTGTGCCTTTAAAAGCCGGCTTACAACGCAGGAGATATGCAAGTATATGTTTTGTTGTTTGTTCTGAAGGCGATTTTCATGATAAGATTCTAAGTTTTTGGATAATCCCGGCTTAGCATTGCTCATGGAATATAACCCACCAGTGCGAATCGATGAAGTCAGATGATTATATCAAGACATTCATGCTGGAAAGTTTATAAGTTGCCGGCATATGGGTTGAAGAAGTTTAAAAAGTGCACGAAGGCACCAGAACAGGCAATCAAGTTTTTTCTACTACTATTACAAGGCTTCAGAGGACCCAAAATGTGGGGCTAAAGTTTTTTCACAAGTTATAACCCGGCGGCTCAGCTTCGCCCGGGCTAGCATCCTTGAAGACCAACTCTTCACCTAGCTCGTCGACTGGTCATCCCGCGCCGGGTCTTCGCTTTCTTGGATCTGAAGGTTGTCCACATCCCAGTTGTAGTTGAGTAACGCTTCAAATTCAGCTTCATCATCCAAGATGGGTGATGGATCAACATCAGGAGCAAAGATATGCTTACGCCGTTGGGGAGTCAGATCTTTTGGCTCAAAGGTGGGCGCGCGGACTCGTGTGTTGTTGGCGTCGTAAGCCGCCTGATACGTCTTCAGATCAGCTTCTGCAGCTAGCTGGCTGCCCAACACTCGAGATGCTCTGAAGCAACAGGCGTAATCATCTTGGGTGAATTCTGACCTGTCGTCCTTTAGCTGTGGGAAACCCCCCGTCATCTCTTCCGCGTTAAGCTCCGGCGCATACGCCAAAGCCCGGCTTAGAGCAGATATTGCGCCCTTGCGGGCGGCTGATTTCTTCATCTCTTCAAAATGTTGGGGGACAGTGGAGAGGTACTTTAGCACATCCTTGATCAGCTTGGGAACCCCTTTGTCGCCAAAGACAGCTTTGATGGTGAAGAGGCTTTCGGCGTATAGTTGTTCAGTGAAAGCATATAAAGCTTTCAGCTTCAGCAAGCTATCGTCCGGAAGTTGGCGTGTTCATTTGCCTGAAAACAAAAAAAAGGTGTAATCCGCTAGGCGAGTCTCTACAAGAATTTTTGGAGAATATTCACAACAGCCAGCAAAGCTTACCAAAGACGGCTTCGGTCATCCGAGCTATATGGCGTTTCAAGCTGGTCAGTTCTTCAGTGATGGGCTTAAGGCGGCCTTCGGCATCTTCTACGCGATTAGTCAAGGCGGTTTTGTTAGCTTTGCAGTTTGCCTGTATGCTTCAAATTCTACCTTGATCTTCTCCAGTTCTGCAGAGGAGAGCCGCCATTTGGTGTCAGCTTCAGCCCGGGCATCTTGGTGCAAGGCAAGGCTCTTCCTCAGGTCGGTCAAGTTAGACTCGGCCGCATTCAAAGATTCCTACACAAGGCAATTATAAAAAGCAAGATCATCAGTTTAAAGCCGCCAATCTGGCTTATAATAGTGCTTGGAGGTACTACAGAGGGTTGTTACAAGTCTCAAGCAGATTGCAAGCAATATACTTGACACTTGGGGCTAATGTGCATAGTTTTTTCAAGTTTATCCAAATACAAATAAGACCCGGATCATCTCCATAAAGATAACCCGGCCCTTGGGGGCTACACTTTGCTCTACAAGTCTTAAATCAGATCTACAAAAGTTCCGGCTCATTATTGGCATAATAAGCCGGCCCTTGGGGGCTACACTTGGCATTTTTTGCATCTATCAAAGACAATAAGTACCGGCTCATTATTGGCATAATAAGCCGGCCCTTGGGGTCTACACGTTGGTCTATCACAATCTAAATATTACTGAAGA
Source organism: Elymus sibiricus (assembly GCA_039707655.1). NCBI lineage: Eukaryota > Viridiplantae > Streptophyta > Magnoliopsida > Poales > Poaceae > Elymus > Elymus sibiricus. The sequence continues at coordinate 158,379,949 of CM077673.1, forward strand.
CCCGGCTTATCTTCAAGAATATAAGCCGGCCCTTGGGGGCTACGTAAGGGTATACAGAGAATAGAAAGGCCTCCTCATATTTTCTCTTCATCATATCAACTAATCTGGCCTCCATGTCCCGGCTGGCAGCAAGACGGCTTAGATAACCTGAATGTAGCTCATCAGCAGTCAACTTTTCCAAGTTGGGCAGATCAAGTTTGGTTTATCCTTCTCTGGCGAAGGCGCCTCATTCTTGCTGATGTGCTTGGTTAACACGTTGGAAGGGGCTGGAGCGGTGTAAGCTGAGCCGGTGATGGTGACTTCTTCCTCTTGAGCAGGCATGTCTTGGTTTGTCGGCAGGGGGTTGGACGGTTTAGTATAACATCGGCATCCGTCGGCTCAGTAGGCTGAGGAGTTTCTTCATAGGTGCTTTGGTCAGCCCCGGGGGCGTCCGCTGGAATCTCAGAGGTTCCAAGTTTCGGGTCCACCGGCTCTGAGACATCTGGATGGGGAGATGACCCGCTCAGTTTCCTCTTCTTATCCTGGGCCCTGCAAACAAAATTTCCATTATCAGATTATATGCAAGAATAGAATAGCAATAAGCAGAAAGAAGATGCAAAAAGCTTACCCCGGGTTAATAACAAGGGGAGGCAGTTTGGAGGCTGTTGAGTCGCCACATGAATGAGGTGATTCCTGACAGTTAAATTAAGAAGTATGACTAAGTGACAGCGCAAGACTAATATGCAGAAGCACAATTACAAGGTATGAAATACCTCGTTGCGACGTTTCCGACCAGCTGGAGTATCAGGTAAGCCGGCCACCAGATCTTCAGAGCCACCGCTCCGGGTCTGACGCCAAGCGTCATGTTGCTACTTCTTCAAAAGAAAGTCGGGTTCCAAGTGAGCAAGAGGATGTGAAAACTTAACTTTCCGGATGACCTGCCGGATTCTCTCTATTGGCAGAGGTTCTGAGTCGGAGGAGATGATAATTACCTCTGCAGCTCCGGCCTCGCTTGCCTCCGCTTCATCCTGAGAGGAGTCAGCATCAATAAGTTGCATAAAAAGAAGACCAAGAGAATCAAGTTCTACCTCTGAGTCATCCAGCCCAAACAGCTCCTCAGTTGTTTGCTTCTTCTTATGAGCCGGAGCTCGGGGCTTGGTTGCCTTGCTTTTCTTCTTCTTGGAGATAGTGGTTAATTTCTTGTTCCAGAAGGAAGAGCCGGCCTGCATATAGTACATGCATTGGCAGAAAGATTAAAAAGGGCATATGAAGTGCAGCATTTAAAGAAAGAGTGAAGATTAGGATGAAAAAGTTCACCTCCAGAGCTGGGTTACGAGCGTAGAAAGGGCTTAACCCCGTTTTGTTGCAAACTTCTTGCGGCTCGCCCAGCAAGGACTTGACGATTGCATTAAGGACCTGATCCGTCAAGGGGGTTTGCTTGAAGCGCTAAGGGTCATTCACCTCCCCGGTATATTGGCACATCAAGGCGTTGCGGTGGCTCAGTGGCATAATTCTCCAAGAGACCCAACAGCGGGTCAGATCGACGCCAGTTAACCAGTTGGCTAACAGGGCCTGTATCTTTGAAAAAGTTGGAACGTACTGGGCGCGTTCTGCAGCAGACATCCGGTCTGGGAGCTCGTTGTCGGTGCTAAGCTGGTAAGGACGATAACCCGGCAGTGGATTCTCTCCTTCTCCGGAGGTATCTTTGCAGTAGAACCAAGTTTTATTCCAGTCCTTGGGGTGGCTGGGAAGAATCACCGACGGAAAGGTTACGTCCCTCCGCCTCTGAATGGAGACACCTCCAAGTTCAAGACTCAGTCCATCCGCCAACTCTGTTTGGCGGTTGATATAGAAATAATCTCTAAAGAGGTTAACAGACGGCTCTTCTTGCAGATAGGCCTCACAGAGAATTTGGAACTGGCATAAGTTGGTTACATAGTTGGGGCCGATATCTTCAGGGTACAGAACTGGCATAAGAGCAGGGCGTCCCGGAATTTTTTTGACCCAGGCAGAGAGAAGCAACGGAGAAGATGATCCGTGAAAACAACAACTTCCCCATCATGGGGCTTGGGGGTGACTTCGTTGCCACGGACCCTCCAATGGATAACATCTTTAGCCGGCAAAGCTCCCATGACGACAAAGTTGTTGAGCATTTCCTCGGTAACCCTGGATCCTACCCAGTCACAGGAGGTAGGGGCTTTAGTGTAGGACCGAAAGTATGTCTAGTAGGGGGTGATTAGACTACTTGACTAAATAAAAATCTACTTTTTCCCAATTTTAAGTGTTGGCAGATTTTTGCATTCATAGCAAGTCAAGCACACCCTACACATGCATCTCTACGAGTATAGCAGCGGAAAGTAAAGACATGCACGAGTAGTAAAGGAAGGGTAGGAAGATCAAATGCAATTTGGGGACACGATGATTTTTCCTGTGGTTCCGATAGGTGGTGCTATCGTACGTCCACGTTTATGGAGTCTTCAACCCACGGAGGGTAACGGTCGCGAGAGTCCAAGGAGGGATCCACCCATAAGGGTCCACGAAGTAGCAACCTTGACTATTGCATAACGGCTTCCATCCACGAAGGACTAGCCTTACTATGGGTAGATCTTCACGAAGTAGGCGATCTCCTTGCCCATACAAACTTCTTGGTTCACTCCACAACACGAAGTAGGAGGCTCCCAAGCAACACCTAACCAATCTAGGAGGCACCACCCTCCAAAAGGTAATAGGCTCGGCAATGTCGATGAAATCCTTGCTCTTGTGCTTCAAGATGCTAGACTCCTCAACACACAATCACTCTCTCACAGATTTGGCTATGGTGGAAGAGATTGATTTGGTGGAAAGCAACTTGGGGAGGCTAGAGATCAAGATTCATATGGATGGAGTGGAATGGCTTGATCTCAACACATGAGTAGGTGGCTCTCTCTCACAAAATATGATGGGGCAATTATGGAATACTTCTGAGTGCTTCTCTTTTGAGTGGGTGGTGGTGAAGGGGTATATATAGGCATCCCCAAAAATCCAACCGTTACACCTAAAGTGACCAACTCGGTGACACCGATGTGTTAATCTCGGTGGTACCAAAGTGACCAAAAGGTGACAACTTTTGAATCTCGGTGAGACCGATATATAAATCTTGGTGGTACCGATTAGGTGACCAATAGTCTGATTGCACAACTCGATGACGCCAATTCTCACATCTCGGTGGTACCGATTCTTGACCATGGCTTACCAGAGAATTGGTCCAGAAACTCGGTGGCGCCGATCCACAATTCTCGGTGGTACCGATTCTTGTGAATGGCTATCCAGAGAGCTGGTCCAGAAACTCGGTGAGACCGACTGGCAAATCTCGGTGGTACCGAAGACTAAAAATAGCTAAACAGAGAGTTGGCAACCAAAACTCGGTGGCACCGATGCAGAATCGGTTGCACCGACTAGCTAGGGTTTGGCATGGGTCTGTCTGAGTTTGGGAATCAGTGGCACCGACTAGCTTGGTGACGGTTCGCTACGGCTAAGACGGCGGCGAAGATGCCCATCGACGGCGAGGATCCCAACGGGGAGGCAAGGGCAACGACCGGGGGTCCTTTTTGGCACCTTAGGGTTTTGGAGCGCGACGGTTTGAGGAGTGAATTTCAAAGCGTTGGGTCCACAACATATATATACCCCTTGCTGTCGGTGATACCGATTCTATGTTTTCGGTGTCACAGAGTTTCTCAACTGTCAGTAGACAGGGAAACTCGGTGTAACCGAGAAAATGGAATCGACATTACCTAGGTGGAAAACCAGATCAACCCTCGGCAAATCGGTGAAACCGAGAAATGTTTATTGGTCACACCGAGTTGCACTTGGGAGGTTTTGGAGTGCAGCCCTTTTCGACACGGAACTCCGAGTGCATCTCACACAGAGGGATCGAGATGTGCTTGTTCAAGATTTGTGATGCAGCAAGAAAAGAATATCAGGTGAGAAAGCATAGATAGCTAGAGGAGGGTCCTAGGCATTCTTGTACATCCAATTGGCAAAAGATAAATTAAGAACCAAATAGCAACAATTGGATGTCCTCGAATGGATAAAGAAGTGCAGACCAACATGCTCACACAATAAGATGTCAAATGAAATCGTGGCAACCATGCACATACATACTAGCATCTATCAAGCATTTTGGCGATGACGGAGTCATCTATATATGAGTATATTGACTTAGGAGCCAAGTAAGAATACTTGATCATAGGTCATACTCATCGTTTAAGCACAAGTGGGGTTACCACTTTTACATAAAGCATTTAATGTTGTCACATACTATGAGATGCTTTAACTCAAGTCTTAGAGTAAAGCTCCCCCTTGATGTGACATCCCCCCATAGGAGGGATAAACTAACCTTGGGTTTTGTCGATGAAGACTTCATGTAGGTGAAGTAGTGGTGGATGCTCAAAGTTGATGAAGATCACCATGAGTTGGGAGCATCCTTGTTGTTTCCTTACTCTTCTCACCTACATGGGTTAGTCCCAACACACAAGAGGCAAATACAAGGATATCTATGGACATGGAGTGCAAAGCATATGTGATGATGTCCATGGATTTGTGGATTACCTTTTACCTTGCTTACCTTTGAGGGAATGTGTGACTCCTTGAACTATTGCATAGAGTTGAAGTTGATTGCAAATAGTTCTTGCCAATAATGAATGTGAGTGAATTTCATCGGCGGAGTCACCCCTTAAGAACTTTCTAGTTCTTCTTCTTGGGGACCCACATCAACTTGATGGGGATCCTCGATGTTGAAGTAGCCCTTGTAGAAGTTGAGCTTGAAGTAGCCTTGGGAACCCACTCCACCAAAGCTTGGGATTCATCTTCATATGAGTCAATGTCCTCTTAAAGCTTGTTCTTGCCCTTGAGATCGGGGTCTTGTGGTGGAAGGTCATCTTGAGCTTTTGTTCCCTTGGGGAGAGTACTTTCATACTTCTCCTTTTGAGGAACAAACTTGGGCTTGGGGTATTGACCTTCTTCCCATTCAACTCCATTAGCGTTGAAGTAGCCAATGCCATGGTTTTTCCGGTATCCTCCGTGTTTGCGTACAATTTCCTCAAATTGCTTACACCCGGCAAGACTCTTGTAGATACCTTTCACTATAATTCCTTTCAATAAAGCATTTTCTTGCTCAAGTGTAACTTGGCTAAGAGAATCATCATTAGTGGAATCAATAGAACTACTAGAAGCAACATCATTAGGTTTGGCATTTTTATTGTTGCTACTAGATGAAGAACCTTTCTTGCCTTTGTTACTAGTTTGTCTAGATTTAACTTGTGGCATGAATGTAGACAAGAGTAATCATTTGGATAGATAAGATGAAGTCTTCTTTCGGAGATCGTCATTGATAGCTTTAAGAAACTCATGCTCTTGCTCCAAGGTGAGCTTCTCGAAGCGTAGCTTCTCATGAGTCCTTACAAGCTCTCTATGATCTTCGAGAGTAGATTCATGGGCTAACTTAAGAGTGTTTAATTCTTTAGTTAGTTGTTCTATTTTCATCTTATCATCATCAAATGACTTATCTTGTCTAGCATGAGAATTATCAAGTTCATTTTGACTAACATCACTAGTTTCATCAAAGTGCAAGTCATCATCACAAAGCAAATCATCTTCATCACTATTGAAATCAAGATACTCGGGGTGCGATACCTTGGGGCCTTTAGCCATGAAGCAACTTCCACTCCCTTCATTTGGTGAATCAAATAGATCATAGGAGTTGGTAGTCACAAGTGCAAGTCCGGCAACACCTTCATCTTGACTATAGTCGGAGTTGGAGTGATAGCTTCTCTCGGAGTTGTTGTCGGAGTCAGAGCCAGAAACCCATTCACCAACATGAGCTTGATGTCTTCTTCTTGTGTAGCTCTTGGTGTACTTGTCCTTCTTCTCCGAATCCCTACTTCTCCTTGAGGGTCTTCGTTCATAACGTTCATCTCTACTCCTTCTCTCTCCTTGAGGTGATTCATTCCTTGCGCTTCGTCTTCTAGGTGATTCTTCTCTTCGTTTGTAGGGAGCCGTGCACTCATTGGAGTATTTCCCGGGCTTCCCACAATTGTAGCAATTGCGGTCACGACTTGACGAATGCTTCTCTTCATATCTTGAGTTGGAGCTTCATTCTTTGCCTCTATTCTTGTAGTACTTGTTGAATTTCTTGACCATGAGGCTTATCTCTTCATTGGTGACAAGGTTGTCACTTGAAGTTGCGGGAACATCACTTATGGCTTTGTCAGCACCGCTAGATTTGTTGTGAATCTCTTGTTTGTCTTTCAGTGTCATCTCATGAGCAACAATCCTTCCAATGACTTCCGTAGGCTTGAGATCTTTGTAGTTGGGCATTATTTGGATCAATGTGCACACGGTGTCGTATCTCTCATCCAAAGCTCGAATTATCTTCTTGATGATGAATTTGTCGGTCATTTCTTCGCTTCCCGATCCGGCAATCTCATTGGTGATGAGACCTAGCCAAGAGTACATCTCCGCGACTCCTTCACCATCCTTCATCTTGAACTTGTCAAGTTGACTTTGAAGAACGTCCAACTTGGATTCTCTCACGGACTTGGTACCTTCATGCATATCAACCAAAGTATCCCAAGTTTCTTTTGCATTCTCAAGACGGCTGATTTTGTTGAATTCTTCGGGGCATAGGCAGTTGAAGAGAATGTCGCATGCTTGAGCGTTGTATTGCAACATCTTCAATTCATCTGCTGTCACTTCACGATCCGGTTCCTTTTCATCACCAAAGAATTCACCTTGCAAGCCAACACGAACAACAGCCCATACGACGGGGTTATGACCAAGAATATGCATTTTCATTTTGTGCATCCAACTAGCAAAATTAGTGCCATCAAAGTACGGACCTCTACGGTGATAATTTCCCTCACTAGACGCCATACTCTCCTAGGTTGTGGGACCAATGAAATAGAGACCAAAGCTCTGATACCACTTGTAGGACCGAAAGTATGTCTAGAGGGGAGGGGGTGATTAGCCTACTTGACTAAATAAAAATCTACTTTTTCCCAATTTTAAGTGTTGGTAGATTTTAGCATTCATAGCAAGTCAAGCACACCCTACACATGCATGTCTACGAGTATAGCAGCGGAAAGTAAAGACAAGCATGAGTAGTAAAGGAAGGGTAGGAAGATAAAACACAATTTGGGGACACGATGATTTTTCCCGTGGTTCCAATAGGTGGTGTTATCGTACGTCCACGTTTATGGAGTCTTCAACCCACGGAGGGTAATGGCCACGAGAGTCCACGGAGGGCTCTACCCATAAGGGTCCACGAAGTAGCAACCTTGACTATTCCATAACGGCTTCCGTCCATGAAGGACTAGCCTCACTATGGGTAGATCTTCACGAAGTAGGCGATCTCTTTGCCCTTACAAACTTCTTGGTTCACTCCACAACACGAAGTAGGAGGCTCCCAAGCGACACCTAACCAATCTAGGAGGCACCACCCTACAAAAGGTAATAGGCTCAGCAATGTCGATGAACTCCTTGCTCTTGTGCTTCAAGATTATAGACTCCTCAACACACAATCACTCTCTCACAGATTTGGCTATGGTGGAAGAGATTGATTTGGTGGAAAGCAACTTGGGGAGGCTAGAGATCAAGATTCATATGGATGGAGTGGAATGGCTTGATCTCAACACATGAGTAGGTGGCTCTCTCTTAGAAAATATGATGGGGCAAGTATGGAACAGTTCTGAGTGCTTCTCTTTAGAGTGGGTGGTGGTGAAGGGGTATATATATGCACCCCCAAAAATCCAACCGTTACACCTAAAGTGACCAACTCGGTGACACTGATTTGTTAATCTCGGTGGTACCGAAGTGACCAAAAGGTGACAACTTTTGAATTTCGGTGAGACTGATATATAAATCTCGGTGGTACCGATCAGGTGACCAACGGTCAGATTGCGCAACTCGGTGATGCCGATTCTCACATCTTGGTGGTACCGATTCTTGACCATGGCTTACCAGAGAGTTGGTCCAGAAACTTGGTGGCGCCAATCCACAATTCTCGGTGGTAACGATTCTTGTGAATGGCTATCCAGAGAGTTGGTCCAGAAACTCGGTGAGAACGACTGGCAAATCTCGGTGGTACCGAAGACTGAAAATAGCTAAACAGAGAGTTGGCAACCTAAAATCGGTGGCACCGATGCAGAATCGGTTGCACCGACTGGCTAGGGTTTGGCATGGGTCTGTCTGAGTTTGAGAATCGGTGGCACCGAGTGGAAAGTGTTGGTTGCACCAATTTTGGATATTTCACTTTGGACAGACTTTTGTGGAAGAGCTTGTGGGTGTTTTTGGTGACTATCACTTGTGTACGTGGAGCATCTTGTTCACCAACAGTACCTTACCCCCTTTTAATAGTATTGGCTTTCCTATGGACTCAAAGTGATTTCTCACAAAGTAAAATGTAGAGTCCTCTTGCTTGAAGCTTTGCCAATCCATTTCATTGCATCTTGGGGTATCTCCACAATCCTTTTGCCATCCCTATCATTGAACTTTTCCTGAAATATGCTTAGTGGAAACATTAGTTCAATGACATATATGTTGTTATTAATTACCAAATCCACCAAGGGAGCAAATGTGCTTTCATTTAGCCATGGCGGCGGCTTAAAGGACTCTGGAAAAGCATGATTATGTGGCGGGTTAAAAACGTGGCATGACCAAAGCAGCTATGATTCTAAAAGGGTGATGGTACTTGGCGGGTCATTATTAAGTTGTGAGTCGTCGAGCATTACAATAACGAGGCGGATTGCGACATTATGAGGAGAGCCGGCGGCATGATGGCGGGTCAAGTTTGCTAGCAAATGTTGAAAAAGTTACTAAGTGTGGACAAACAGGTTCCAACAACTACGGCTGCAGTTATAAGATATACGGGCGAAGATAAAAGGAAAATATTTCCTATACCTAAAAAGGCAGCGAAAAAATAGACAGTTCATACATGAGCTCCTGTGAAGGGAAGATTTGCGATAAGCATGGAAAACGCATCAGCGGAGCGCCGCGGGTTCTTGATAGCGGATGGAAACCTAAAGGTATTTATTTCCCTCATCTACGGCAAGAACACCGATGAACGGCGGCGGACCTGAAGAACACCCGATGAACTAATGCAGATTCGGAGGAGGAAGAAGATGGAACCTGAGATGCATAGGAGATGCGGGCGAGCGACGGTGCACTCTGGACAGATTCAGGGTGATGCAGCGGCCTTGGTGATGATGACGGCGATGTCCGAGCGGCGCGACGGAGCTTCGGCTGCGCGAGGGTCTGGAGGAAGAAGAAGAAGAGAGGCGGCGACGGGGGAAAGTGAAAAGGATAAGGACCCCACGTGCCTATTTATGAGGAGGATGGAACAGCAACAGTCTCGCGCGGGAATCGAGGAGACAAAATGATGATTGACCAAGAAAATGCCTCGATTCTCGGGTTGACTAGTTAAAACAAAGATCCGTTGTGATGTCATCCAGATTCATTTTAATTTATCACAGATGACGTCACCCATCTTTCCATGGCGGGTCATGAAGATTTATTGCAGGTCAGATGCTTATGGAGAATGCAAGACACGCCAACTACAAGACTTGAAGATTGACATGAACCAGTTCAAATCAATCTGGGGCCTAATGTTGGGGATATAACCCCATGGTAAGACCTGCCCAGGAGTGGCCGGGTCATGAGGTTGGTGTGACACCCTGGTTGTTGACAACTTTTTCTTTCCAAAATTATTTGGATTTTATTTGCAAACTTGGGTAATTTTCAAACTTGTTCCAGTTGATTTGGACCTATGAATCTTTGAACCTTTTCTCGAGTAACCCAAAACCTTCCTCATTTTGCCAAAACCTTTCTATATCTCTCCTGGATTAATTTCCCATATTTAATCCTTTTCAATAAACCCTTTTATTTATTTGGGAAATTATGTCACCACTATGGGTTGTGAAGCAACCTATAGTTTGGATGATCAATAAATTCCCAAACTTTTTCCACATCTTCTTATCATCATATGATTCCATAATCTCCAAAAATATTCTATTGCCCAATGTAAAATTTTGGCTAGAATAATTATTTTATTTCTGACCAGAATTTGTCCATTGTGAAGCAACCCTATCTTTCCTATCCCAGAAAATTCCCAATAAATTCCTCAAGCTACTAGGGATCCTATCCAGCCCCAATATCCAAAAACATCATTTGGTCCAGTACAAGTTTTGAGCAGCAAGACCCTGTCAAGTTTCTGCTTATTTTGAACCTTTGTGAAGGAAGTACAAGCCAGGAGTGCACAATTGATTTGCAATTTTTATGGCATGTGTGCACCACCAAATGACTTCTTTCCACCAAGTTTCATTAGTAGCAGAGCTTCCATGTGAGGGCCACAAGCTCATTTAACTTCTGGACCAGAATGATGGTTTTCAAAGCAACCCTATTCATTTCTTCCTCAAACTCTCTCAAATTTTGCCAGTCTGTAGTCCTTCCAAGCTAGATGACCCTAGACATCTCCATTGGCCCTATCCCTATCCCATTTTCCCTCCAGAACCCTCTCAAGATGGCTGGCAGAAGCTGTTGCTGAGGTTACCCATCACACCAGAGTGTATCTGTTCGAGCCAGTGGTATAGAGAGGCTAGGGGTCGAAGGTCGACACCCTGGACAAGGAGCGCCAGAACTGCGTGGCCTCCTGATGGCCGCACCCGTGGTGAGCACGGTGCTGGCATGACACAGAGCGCGCTCTGCGTAGCGCCAGAGACGGATGCGCTCGCCTGAGCCATCTTTCGCTGCCCCCCTTATCCTTGGTGCCGACAGTGCCCCTGGCGAACGCGTGGCGTCTCCCGAACCCTCCTGACCGCCGGCGAAGGCCGCCGCCGCTCCCAGCCAAGCTCCGCCACGGGCAGAACAGTGTGCTCCGGCCACTGTGGTCGTCCGCAAGCCCTTAATGGCTCTGGACTTGTCCCGTCGCTCCCCTGCCCTCCTCCATCACCTCAATCCGCGCCGCGACGGCCAGCTCACCGTCCTAGCTCCAGTGGCAGGCCCGAGCCTCGCCGCTTCGGGAGAGCTCGGCAGAGCTCGCCACTGGCCTATAAAAGGCCCTGCCCAGCCCCTCCTAGCTCCTCAACCCACCTCCCCACCTCTGAATCGCCCATAGAGTCCCCAGCAAGAGCCGGGAGCTCGTCTCCCTCGACTCCGGCGAAGGCTCCGCCGCCTGAATCTTCCCTGTCGCCAGCCACCACCAGCCCCTTCCTAGCCCTACCGAGCCCGCCATCGAGATCAGTAGATCTTCCTGGTCCTCCTCGACCCTTTGCCCAGCCCAATCCTCGTCGGAATCGGCATCGCCGGCAACCACCACGAGCTCCACCAGCCGGAGAGGAAGGGGGCAACGCTGTCTGTCCATCTCCAGAGGAGCTGCGGGTACGTGCGTGATCGGCGTTGAACGCCCGATCCATTCCGACCCTTTCCCAGCCTCGCCGTCGTCTCTAACGCCGGTGAGCGTCGCCGGTGAGCCGCCGCTCCCCTCTGTCTCCTCTCTCCCTCTGTTTTAAACCAAGCAGGTCCCACCTGTCGGCGACCTAGGCCCGCGCCGAAGCGGTGTAAGTGCAGGCGCCCCTCCACTTTATGCCTTCGACGTGGCCCCCTATTAGATTTTCTGGTTTTTATTTAAATTCCAGATTTTTGACCAGACTTTCACCATGAATAACTTTTTATCTATAGCTCCAATTCAGTTGATTCTTTTTGCATTGTGTTTGTTTTGAACCCCTTTAATTGCTGACAAATTTTGGTATTTTTCCTATACACGCAGAATATCTAGTGAATAAAAATGCTTTATGTGACATTTTCAATTGCATTTTGAAATTATTTTCAGAGGAAGATTATGGTGTATTTGAAGACCCAGAGCTTTTGAACAACCCAACAGAGCAAGGCAAGCGATGATACCCATTTCATGCATGCATTTCTATAGCATTGCATCTTTATATGCATTATGTTAATTTATTTGTCATAGATAAATCATAGTAATATTAAATACCTAAATATGGTGATGAATCACTATGACCTTAGTCAATTGATCCCGAGTCACCTGTCCGGGCATATACTCGTGCAACCACATTTGCCGGTATGGGACGACCTTGACTTGGCCTGACTGCGTGATCTTTCACCGGTACCTCCAAAGAGGGAGGGTTATTCACGCGTGCTACCCTGATCAGGTAGGCGGTGATAACCCTGTGAGCCCAGTTGATTGTTTGTTTGTGCCGGCGTCCCCGTTTGGGACAGATAGCCCCCGTTTGGGACTATTTAGTTTGGCCACGACGGTGGCAGGTGTCATGAGGACACAGGGGCCACCCAAGGCAGACCTCCGGAGGAGGATGAGTGCCGGTGGTACGATGAAAGAGTCATGGGTCAGGCAGGTTTTGTTGAAGCAACGCTGGTCCACCCGAGTGGGATCACGAGGCCAGGTGCTTCATGGTGTGGGTAAAGTGCGCAACCTCTGCAGAGTGAAAAATCTATTCGAATAGCCGAGTCCACGGTATTGGACAGCCCGTCCAGACCTCACTAGGTGGTCAATCATAACAATGATAGTAATGATGGAAGAACTCGTCTCGTGTTCGGAAGTACTCGATGGTTATGAGTATTCCAAGGGTTGTGGAACAACCCGGAAGAGAGTAAGTTGATAATCGGTTACCGTAAGTGAATTATTTCGGTGTTATCATGTTGATTGCCATGCTATTGTTTGCTGCATTACTTGGTTGTCATGAGCTTGCGGGTACATTCCAAGTACTCACCTGGCATATCATGCCAGATGCAGGAGAAGCCAAGGATGGAGGTCCTGATGGTTCGTGCTGCGATAACTAGGATGTGTCCACAGCAGTGTCCCTGTGGATGGAGTTGCGCTATGTTCCGCTACGCCGTAGAAGTACTTAGTATTCCGAGGCCCTGCTATGTGCCATAAATAATGTAGATACTGTCATAGCACCGAGGGTGCCTTTGGCCTCGTCATCATTGTAAAATATGCACTTGTACTCGACTCCTGTCAATAAAAATCAGTTCTGTTCTGTACCAAGTTGTTGTGTGTTTCTAGATGACATGATCTCTGGGTTGGAAACACTGGTAATCCGGTTCCCTGAGCCGGGGTGCCACAGTTGGCGGCTTAGCAGAGATACATGAGCAGGATGAAAGGACAAGGGCCTGAAAGTAACTCGCTAGTAGGCCTGTAAGAGGCCCAGATCCCGAAGGCTATGTGTGACCCGGAGGTGTGAGCCGCCGGGGGACGGGTTGCCACACAAGGCAAGGGTAGTTAGAGATTAGGTCGGTTACTAGGTGTAACCCGGCCCGGACTCTTGTAAGCCTAGGGCCTCGACCTATGTATATAAAGGCGGGTTCCCTGGGTGGCTTAGGGCACGAAACCTTTGATCGAGTACTAGGTCAAGCGAATCCGCTCCCTTGTAATCGATATTCAATCAATACAACTGAATGCAGGACGTAGGCTATTACCTCCTTTCAGAGGGGCCAAACTTGGGTAAACCTGTGTCTTTCATCCCGACCAACCTCTTCGAGTTCACCGCCGTAGCGATGTCTTCACCCCTAAGTCCTTGCACTAGGACATCTGCTGTGGTAAAACCACGACACCATCCATATGATGGAATGACTCACCCTGATTATCATTTGATATTTGTCGATGATGTTTGTGGATTATTTTAGCTAGCAGGGTTGTCTGGAGACAAAGTTAAGAAGAAAGTTTTCACTTTATCTTTGTAGGGAAAGGCATTAATGTGGTACCAGCTATTGGGCGATATTGGATCATGGGACTGGAATCGCTTGAAGTTAGAATTTCATCAGAAGTTTTATCCTATGCATCTAGTTCATCGTGATCGTAACTTTATTTATTATTCCTGGCCTCGTGAAGGAGAAAGTACCGCTCAAGCTTGGGGGAGGCTTAAATCTATGATGCACACCAGCCCCAACCATGAGATTTCAAGAAACACTATTATGAAAAAAAAATATGCTCGGCTTTCTCATGATGATCAAGTACTACCCGATTCTTGTTCTACCAGTTAAGTCATGAATATGACTATTGAATTCAAATGGGATCTTCTGGAAAGAATTAAACGCAACTGTCGGTGTACTAAGAACTGGGGGTCCCTAGTACCCGAACTTATGCACGGGCAGCTACCTCAGCCCGACAACTTCTTGCCGGGCTCGCACCAGCCTCCGAGGAAAACCAAAGCCAAGACCAGAGCAAGGTGACCAGGCCCTTCACCAGGCGGAATAACTCGCCCACGGGCGTCCCCAAAAAGGATTCCAGCCCGCCAGGCTACCGCTCCACCTCACCAGGGACGATTGTCTACATCGGCTATGGTGTCTAGCGGGCAGGCGGGCATGCAGAGCTGGCCAGGGCACGTGGCTATAGCGACGGGCTTGTTGCAGCTTTAATGCCACCCGTCCCGCGGCGTGGCCGAAGAATAGGAAGTAGTTGGGAGGACGTCATAGAGGGAGAGGCAATCCTTGCCGGGAAACGTCGCCAGCGCGCCACCTCACTGCGCAGTCAATGCGCCTGTCCTAGTCCGTCAGAGCTAGGTGTTCCCACTACCACTCTCACGACAACCCCTGTAGCTGTAAGAGCGCACTGTATGCCTAGTAAATGACCATTGTACCCTTTGTGGAAACCCCTTGAACTATAGAAGGTGGCCCATCGCTAACTTGACAAATGTCAACACCCTGTCCATTTGCACGTGTAGCAGCACCTCTCGAGCATCCTTGCTGGGTGGCTGCTCCCCTGTATTTGGACCCGGATAAACAAACACACAGACATGATGTAGGGTTTTATGCTCCCGTGCGGCCCGAACCTATATAAACCCTACTCGTAGTCATGTCTGACTGATCCTCTTCGTGCACTCGACGCCCCTGCCGAACCGTAAAGGGACCCCGCTGGTCCCATAGATCGTCGTGAATCACACCCCCGATAGGAACTCTGAAGATTGGGAACTCGACAAAGGTAAAGAGTCAGGTATAAAGCTTAAGTTTGATTGTGTTAAATCTTTTATGGAAACTGATGCTTGCTATAAGTTGAGTAATAAATATGGACTTGACTCTGAGATAGTGGCTTCTTTTTGTGAATCATTTGCTACTCATGTTGATATCCCTAAGGAGAAGTGGTTTAAATACCATCCAGCCATTGAAAAGCAATTAGAGAAACCTATTACAATTGAGAAGGAAGAAATAATTATTAGCCATGTTGATCCAATTGTTCCTACTGCTTACATTGAGAAGCCACATTTCCCTGTTAGAATTAAGGAACATGCGAAAGCTACAACTGTGGTTAATAAACGTCATGTTAGGAGACCTACACCTCCTGAACAAATAAATGTTGAACCTAAAGTTGCTATGGTTAAAGATCTGCTAGTTGATAACCTTGATGGTCAAGTTATTTACTTCGGTGGTGAAGGTGCTAGAATTGCAAAACCTGCTAAAAATGCGCAGGATAAACTAGGTAAAAATAAACCAGTTGTTGGCATGCCTGTGGTTTCAGTTAAAATTGGAGATCATTGGTATCACGGCTTGTGTGATATTGGTGCTAGTGTTAGCGCTATACCTTTTACCTTATATCAAGAAATTATGAATGACATAGCACCATCTGAGCTTGAGGACATTGATGTTACTATTAAACTTGCAAATAGAGACACTATTACACCACTTGGGATTGTTAGAGATGTTGAGGTCTTGTGTGGAAAGGTCAAGTACCCCACTAATTTTCTAGTACTTGGTTCAGAACAAGATAACTTTTGTCCCATTATATTTGGTAGGCCTTTCTTGAATACTGTTAATGCTGAAATTAATTGCATTACTGAGAAGGTTAAAGTAAGCTTTGCCGATGTGTCTCATGAATTTAATTTCTCCAAGTTCAGTAAACAACCACATGAGAAAGAATTACCAAGCAAAGATGAGATTATTGGTCTTGCTTCTATTGTCGTACCTCCTATCGATCCGTTAGAACAATATTTACTAGACCAAGAAAATGATATGCATACGAATGAGAGAAATGAAATAGATGACATATTTATGAAACAAACACCTATTCTTAAACACAACTTATCGGTTGATATTTTAGGGGATCCCCCTCCACCCAAAGGTGATCACGTGTTTGAGTTAAAGACTTTACACTATAACTTTGAAATATGCTTACCTTGATGAAAAGAAGATATATCCTATTATTATCAGTGCTAACCTTTCAGAGCATGAAGAAAAGAGATTACTTAAAACTCTAAAGAAGCACCGGGCTGCTATTGGAAAGACTCTCGATGATCTTAAGGGCATTAGTCCTACTCTATGTCAGCACAAGATTAATATGGAACCGGATGCTAAACCTATCGTAGATCATCAACGCCGCTTAAATCCTAAGATGAAGGAAGTGGTAAGAACTGAAATACTAAAGCTTCTAGAAGCAGGTATAATTTATACTATTTCTGATAGTAGATGGGTAAGTCATGTTCATTGTGTTCCTAAGAAAGGAGGTATAACTGTTGTTCCTAAGTATAAAAAAGAACTTATCCCACAAAGAATAGTAACTAGTTATAGGATGGTGATTGATTTCAGGAAATTAAATAAAGCTAGTAGGAAAGATCATTACCCTTTACCTTTTATTTATCAAATGCCAGAAAGATTATCTAAGCATACACACTTTTGCTTTCTTGTTGGATATTCTGGTTTTTCTCAAATACCTGTGTCAAAAGAGGATCAAGAGAAAACTACTTTTACTTGCCCTTTTGGAACGTATGCTTAGAGACGTATGCCTTTTGATTTATGCAATGCACCTGCTACTTTTCAAATATGTATTACTGCTATATTCTCTGATTTTTGTGAAAAGATTGTTCAGGTTTTCATGGATGATTTTTCCGTTTATAAAACTTATTTTGATATTTTCTTGAGCAACCTTGATCGAGTTTTGTAGAGATGTGAAGAAACTAATCTGGTCTTGAATTGGGAGAAGTGCCATTTTATGGTGAATGAAGGCATAGTGCTTGAGCATTAAATTTCTGAACGAGGTATTGAAGTGGACAAAGCTAAGGTTGACGCAATTGAGAAAATGTCGTGCCCAAAAGATATCAAAGGTATAAGGAGTTTCCTTGGTCATGCTGGTTTTTATAAGCGTTTCATCAAAGATTTCTCAAAGATTTCTAGGCCATTAACTAATCTTCTTCAAAAATATATTCCTTTTGTTTTTGATGATAATTGTCTAGAAGCTTTTGAAATACTTAAGAAAGCTTTGATTTCTGCACCCATTGTTCAACCACCTGATTGGAACTTGCCATTTGAAATTATGTGTGATGCTAGTGATTATGTTGTTGGTGCTGTTCTAGGGCAAAGAGTAGACAGGAAATTGAATGTTATCCATTATGCTAGTAAAACCCTAGATGCTGCTCAAAGAAATTATGCCACCACTAAAGAGGATTTTTTTAGCAGTTGTCTTTGCATGTGATAAGTTTAGACCTTATATTGTTGATTCCAAAGTAACTATTCACATGGATCATGCTGCTATTAAATAACTTATGGAAAAGAAAGTTGCTTAGCCTAGACTTATTAGGCGGGTGTTTTTGCTTCAAGAATTTTATTTGCATATCGTTGATAGAAAGGTAGCTGAAAACCCCATAGCAGATAACTTGTCTTGAATGGAAAATGTTCTTGATGACCCACTACCTATTGATGGTAATTTTCCTGATGAACAACTTGCTACTATAAATACTTCACGTAGTACTCCCTAGTATGCTGATTATGCTAATTATATTGTCGCTAAATATATTCCACCTAGTTTGACCTATCAACAAAAGAAAAATTCTTCTATGATTTACGACATTACTTTTGGTATGACCCACATCTTTATAAAGAAGGAGTAGATGGCGTTATTAGACATTATATACCTGAGCATGAACATGAACAGATCTTAAGGAAGTGTCATTCTGAGCCTTACGAAGGACACCATGCTGGTGACAGAACTGCACACAAGGTATTACAATCTGGTTTTTATTGGCCTACTCTTTTCAAAGATACTCGTAAGTATGTCCTTTCATGTAATGAATGTCAAAGAGTTGGTAACATTGGTTTACGCCAGGAAATATCTATGAATTATTCACTTGCCATTGAACCATTCGATGTTTGCGATTTTGACTTTATGGGACCTTTTCCTTCCTCAAATGGGTATACTCATATTTTAGTTGCTGTTGATTACTTTAGTAAGTGGGTAGATGTTATTCCAACTAGTAGTGCTGATCATAACACCTCTATTAAAATGCTTAAAGAAATTATTTTTTGAGGTTTGGAGTCCCTACATACTTAAGGACTGATGGTGGTTCACATTTTATTCATGGTGCTTTCTGTAAACTTCTAGCTAAATATGATGTTAACCATAGAATTGCATCACCTTATCATCCTCAGTCTAGTGGCCAAGTTGAATTGAGCAATCGAGAACTAAAATTAATCTTGCAAAGGACTGTAAATAGATCTAGGAAGAATTGGTCTAAGAAATTAGATGATGCTTTGTGGGCTTATAGAACTGCTTATAAGAACCCCATGGGGATATCCCCATATAATATGGTGTATGGATAAGCTTGTCATTTGCCTCTTGAACTAGAACATAAGGCTTATTGGGCAATTAAGGAACTGAATTATGAAACTTGCCGTTGAAAAGAGGTTATTTGACATTAGCTCATTAGATGAATGGAGGACACAAGCCTATGAAAATGCTAAATTGTTTAAAGAAAAAGTTAAAGATGGCATGACAAAAGGATTCAAAAACGGGAATTCAATGTAGGAGACCTTGTGCTTTTGTACAATTCTCGTTTCAGATTTTTTGCAGGAAAACTCTTATCCAAATGGGAAGGTCCATATGTTGTCGAAGAGGTCTACCGCTCCGGTGCTATAAAAATTAATAACTTCGAAGGCAAAAACCCGAGAGTGGTGAATGGGCAAACAATCAAGTGTTATATTTCAGGTACACCCATTAATGAAGAGACTAATGTCATCCAAGTAATAACACCGGAAGAACACATACGGGAGGCCTTCCGGAACACTCCAGAAACCTAAAAAAGAGGTAGGTATGTGGTACGGTAAGTAAAACGATTGCAAAAATTCCAAAATAATATTTTCTGTTGGTTTTTGCATTTTAGAAAAATTCCAAAAATAAAACGGAGTCAGGGGGACCCACAAGGGAGGCACAAGCCAACAGGGCGCGCCCCCCTCTGGGGCGCGCCCTAATGGCTTGTGCGGCCCTAGTTTGCCTCCCCAACTCTGATTTCTTCCTGAACACGTATTCTGACCTAGAAAAAATAATTATATATACTCCCGTATGTTCTAACCACCACATCATGAGTTTCTCCTCTGTTCTTGTTTCGAGCTGTTGTCTGACAGATCTAGACCGCCATGACTTCCCCAAGTTCATCTAAAGAGAAGTTCTTCGAGAAGGTCATCAACCCCTACTTGCCGGAGGTGATGAAGCACCCTCAAGCCATTGAGATGCGTGAGGGGGTGCTCCACATCCGGGATGTCCAAGGTCCCAAGAAGGAGGGAAGTGACAAGGCCAGGCTTGCAGAAGTGGAGCAGGAGATCTTCAAGTGCGAAGTGATAGTTGAACGTGGTCTGAGTGTTAATCACTCTATGATCACAGATTTCATCCGCAAAAACAAGATTGACACAAGGAGGGTGGGAGAAGCTCTCTTCAAGCTTCAAGAGCAGACCGAGCTCCTTCAAGATCAAATTTATGAACTCCAAACCCAGAAATGTGACTATGAAAATAGGTTTAAAAGGATGAGCCTCGCTGCTGATTTTAGGATTCCATAGACAAGGGTTTCTTTCCATGATGGGGAACCTATGCCTTGGAAGATGGAGGATTTCCTCATGCCACCACCATCACCGAAGAACACTTGAGTACATGGGTATGGTCACAACCCCCAGCTTGTTCCAAGCTTGTGGGAGGCGCCCCGGTATCGTATCACCATCACCTTTCACCATCATCTTTTATTTTAGTTTGATCCTTAGTTATTTCGTGGATTAGAGAAATAAAGTTTCAGATTTGCTTTGCTTAGGATTTTACTTTGAGATCTACCTATCCTTGTAATCGAGTGTGAGAGTTATATAATAAAGTTAGTTGAGTCTATGTGCTTTACCTTCTTGCATCAACCATCATAGCATGACAATAAAAAGAATAGTAAAGATCATATGCTTATCCCATGGGAAGTAATGACTTCACATAAAAAGAACGTATGAGCTATCAAAATTGTTGGGAATAGAACAAACATATCCTTAGTCATTGTTATAATCTATGCAAGATTATGATAGAGAAGAGAAGATCCACATACAAATACACTATCTTGGACATCATCTATGATTGCGAACCCTCACCAAATATCAAATAATGATCAAGTGTTGAAGTTGGGCATGGAAGACAACCTAATGGTCATGATTGCTTACATTTGCATAGAAGTTATATAGTCATGGATCCTTTAACATGTGATACTTCCTTTAGATCTTTTGCTAGCCAAAATTTCGGCACCAAGTAGAGATACTACTTGTGCATCCATAAGCCCTTAAACCCAGTTTCTTTCTGTAAGAGTCCACCTTACCTACCTATGGATTGAATATAAGATACTTCAAGTAAGTTGTCATCGGTGCATAAGCAATAAAAATTGCCTTTAATCATGTATGATATTTTATTGAAAAGGAAAATAAGCTTTGTACGATCTTGTGATGGTGAAGAAATAAAAGCGACAAAGTGCATAATAAAGTTCTCTACCACAAGGGGCAATACAAAGTGAAGTTCCTTTGCATTAAGAGATTGCACATTAAATCAAATAAAAGAGCATGACAACCTGTGCTTGCCTCTACGAAGGGCCTATCTTTTACTTTCATAAAGTTCTTACTTTTACACAAGAGCCATTAATATCTTCCCTTCTTTTAATTTATAAACTCTCTTAGTGGCAAGCATCACATGTTGAGGGAAGATCTAGGTATATATATCCAGTTGAATGTAAGAAATCAGGATTCATTATTGTTGACATTATCTTTGAGGTAAATGAGTTGGGTGGAAAATGAAGCCCTATCTTCCTATGTGTCTGGCAAAAACATTAGCTCCAAAAAATATGCAATCAGTGTCAACAATCATAGATGACTAAATGATAGTTGAGTATGTGGGTTTTGCTACAATGAAAGCTCTTATATAGACTCTTCTCTTGAATATGATGAATTGTGATTATCACCATGACTAAAGGCACCGTTTGTTGGTTGTCAATAAGGTTTATGCTTCATACTTCAATAATTGTGAATAGATCTTTACTTGCTTATGAGAAGTTGTATGATGAAATGCTTGCTGCTATAATGATATTCATCAGGATACGTAACGTACATACGCCTATTTTCTTCATCGTACTCCCACTGGAGCTGAGTCACATCGTCTGGCACGTACTCGTCAACACCTGCACCTGTATTGTTGTAATATGTGAGCCACAGGGACTCAGCAATCTCATAACCCGGGTACCAAAACTATGTAATCCTTTGGGTGAGGAAAAGGTTAAGTGGTGAGGCTGCAGCAAGCACTAAGCATGTATTTGGTGGCTAGCTTACGAGAACATGAATGTAAATATGGTGGCCTACGCATGACGGTCGTGAACTAGGATGACCACTAAGTGATCCTGAACACCTAATTACATCAAACATAACCCCATCGTGTTCTCTCTTGGTTCATGTTCATGAGCAGAGGCAGTCACAGTTACGCACACAGTTGGTGTATTTTATTGAGTTTACTTCAAGTTAACTATTACTGGGTGTTAAACAAATTTCCAAGTTGCCACGTAACCGGGGGCACGGCTTTCAGAAAGATTTAACCCTACAGGGGTGCTCCAACTCATCCATCACAAACTAACCACATGCCGCGGGAACAACCTCGACCACGAATCCCGTGATCTTCCTAGGCAATTCCACTCGAAAACCGCAACCTCGAGATAGCCCGAAGAAAAATCAGAATTCCTCGCGCAAGACATTCGAGAAAGGTAAAACAAGTCTAGCAAGACCGCCCGACGTGTCGACGAACCCGATAGGAGCCGCGTATCTCGTTCTCAGGATAGGACCGGATGAGCACAGCGTACATTGGCCTGATAGACATCTCCCGAGTTGCCCCGGGTTGGCCCCGCACACGACTCTAGTTTGGACCAACACTCATGAGGAGCACTGGCCCGGGTTGCTGATTAATTATCCACGTGGTAGCTATGCCCTATGCAATTTTATTAAGTTGTTTAGCAAATGTAGTACAGAATTTGGGTCTTGCCAGACAAGTTTTAATCTATAACGAATGGTCAAGGGGGTCCCCATAATAACCCCGAGCATGTTAGGAGCGCAAAATTGGAATATAACACCGGTACTCGGAACTAGTGCGGCAAAAGCGGAACAAAACACTAAGCAAAAGGCCAAGCCTTCCACCGTTGCCAAATATATATGTGCATTAATTTAAATAACATTAAATAGAGTGATATAACCAAAATATCCATGTTGACACATGGAAAGCTTGCACATGCAACTAGCAACGCTATAAGATAAGGGCTGAGCAGCGGTAACATAGCCAATCAATGTTTGCTAGGTAGTGGAGGGGTTAGAGGCTTTCATGGCAATTTAGGAGGCTGAC
This sequence comes from Elymus sibiricus, assembly GCA_039707655.1. Lineage (NCBI taxonomy): Eukaryota > Viridiplantae > Streptophyta > Magnoliopsida > Poales > Poaceae > Elymus > Elymus sibiricus. The sequence continues at coordinate 158,402,582 of CM077673.1, forward strand.
AGTTTAAGTGGTACGTAATGAATCATAACGGTAAAAGCAAGACATCTAGCAAGGCAAAAATAGTGTCGGGATCCGGGTATGATCATCTTGCATGTTGGTTCTTCAGAGCGACAAAGAGCTAGGTCCTCGTAGTTGTACTCTCCGGGATCCTCGTACTCATGCTCAACACTCGCGTCTACCCAAAGAGAAACAACACCAAATTAACATACAAACAAGGTGCAATGCACACACAAGATGATGCATGACCAATTTGAATTATTTAGCATGCAACCCTATGCTAGTCATGTTTCTCATGCAATTATTAAGTTATTTAGTATTCTGGACAGAACCTCATGTTTAGTTGTATGAACATGCATGTACATGGTAAATATGGATGCATCATGCAAAATCGATGCAAATTCATATGTAGAACGTTGCAAACGGAGTAACGTAGCTCACGGTGCACTCCCGGCAAGGTACAGACGTAAACGGAGACAAAACAAAAGATGAGGGAGGTCATTGGCTATTCCTTGGTATTCCAAGGATGCCACGGGATAGGAAAAGAAAATATATCAAGAATAGAGCTAAATATCATGCAAAACAATGGAGTATAGCTCCCACAAGACACAAAACAATCCTACACACAATCTGTCCACAAGCAGCAACATGTCAACTTGCCACACACATATCCAGAGCTACGGAAAGTTTTAAATCACAACCAAGGCATGGGCATGAAGCACACAGCAAGCTTAAAATATCATCTATCTACAGCAAGATGAAAGGAAGCATGGAGCAATGGCACTGAAGCTCACAAGATGGCATGTTGAATCAGTTTTTAGTGAAAATTCCAGTTTTATAGAATCTGAGTTAACATGACAACAACTTGACAACAACTTTTTTATATGCTACAGGTACTTTCATGGCATGAAAACTAACAGGGTGTTAGAGAACAACAACTAATACAAAACACTAGCACTGAGCATGAGTTAAAACATCACAGATCACTTGGTAGCATCCCCTAAACATGGCATGAAAATAACTACAGATTCTCAGATTTAGTCAAATTTCACTAAGAGAATAGCAGCAGTTTATAACACCATAGCATCTTTGACAGCAAATAACTCTAAGATGCAAAAACTCTTTGGCAAGGTGAAGGCACCAAATGACAGAGGTTGACAAGCACAACAATTCATGGAATTGAACCAACCCCAAAGAAACACTATATCCATGGGAATCATCAACACAACATGGGAAGAAAATAACAGTTCTAACACTTAGAAATATTTGAGCAATGAAAACAGTAATATTTTCTTAGCATGTTTACAGCAAGAAACCCACTAAACCACAAGATTATCATGGCAAGGAAAAATACCAGGGCCTAGTGCCCACAAAACACTACCACTTCCTTGTAGGCAAGTTCATCATAGCATGCATGAATTAATTCATACAAAAATACCAAAATGCCACCTCATCACAAAATAACATATTTACCAAGTTTCTCAAATGACAGAAACAATGCCACCACTGGATTCCTGGGATTTTTCTACCCCAAATCCATATGTCACATGCCTATATTTCTGTTCATAAAACTCACAACATTGCATTTGGAAAATGACAATGCCACTTATAGTCACTTATATGCCAAAATTGGCATGTCCTAGGATATGGCCAGATCAGGAAAAAGACAAAACAAGGATATTTCGTTAAAAGCAAATACTCACAGTATCACAGAAATCAATTAAAACAAAAATGCAAAAAAGGGGCCTACCTGGCAGTGAGCCAGGGACCCTGTGTGCATGGCATGTGGGACCGGACTCACTCATGAGGCTCGGGGGAAATAATAGAAAAAAGGGGGCCGGTGGGTTTCGAACCGAAGACCTGCTGGTTGGGGCGCGGCGCGGCAACCACTGGGCTAGGAGGGGGATTTTCGGTTAGATGGGGGCACAGTACTACTTAGCCTATCCCCAGCAGGAGACTGGGTCTTCTTCTACCTCGCACGAGCAGAAGGCTACGCGGTAGCGGCGGCCACCACCGGCGACCAAAGGAGGTGGTGATCACCGGCGGGCGTGCGGGATCCCTAGGGGGTCCCATTCCCGGGGGTAGAGGGGATCTACGCGCTGGGGGGATGAGGTGCTCGAGCTCGAGCTCGAGGTCCTGCTTGGGCATGGCACTGCGGCACGCAATAGAGGCGAGGCATAGGCGCTGCTAGGCCAACGGCGAGCGCGGCTAGCAGAGAAGCAGGGGAAACGCAAGGCGAGGTGAAGCATAGGCGGCCTAGCGCGACGCGGAGGGCCTGCTACTGAAGAAAAAAATGCACCCTTTCCAGAGCACGGGGAACACGCCGCTGACACAGAAACGACGACATCTATGGGAAGCTAGCGACGCAAGGGGGGGGGCATGGATCGGGAGCGGGGAGTACCTCCTTACCCTACGGCGTATCGTAGACGAACTAGGGGCACCGAAGCGACGATGACGATGCGACGAACTCCATCGAGCTCCTGCTACGGTTCTGCAGGAGGAAGACGGCCAGAGGGATGGCGCTCCGGGGGCTACAGGCGTCGAGCTCGTTGTCGGGGATGACGGGCCTGCCTCCGTAGTTCGAACCACGGCCATAGGAGGGGCGGACGCAACGGCGTCGAGGTACACCGGGAGCAAGCAGAAGCTCGGCCGGTTCATAGCGAGCAGGGTGACGTCGATGCTTGGGGGAGACCTACCTGCGCCGGCGAGGCGAGGAGGAGGGAGGAATGGATCGCGGGGAGAGCCTAGGGCACTAGGGACACCCTAAATAGGCGGCTGGGACGAGCTGAGGCCGTCAAATCAAGCCATGGCCGACGTGGCACCTCTGAATGGTGTGCCGTACAAAGGAGGACAACAACGTTCGCGCGAGGGGCTTGGTTGGGCTACTGCTGGGCTTCTACGGGAGGTTAAGGCCCAGGTGGGCTCTGCTCCTCTCTCTCTCTTTCAGAAAACATTTCCTTTTTCTTTTAAACCAAGAGAAAATAAATCACAGAGAAAAAGAGAGATGTTTAGATAAACAAAGAAAAAATACTTTTGAACTCACCCAAATGTACCCTATTTAATAAAAATAGATTGGCTATTTTTTAGGACAGTTAAATAATTCACTTATAATATGTAATTGGAGCCTGTTTTGCAAAGATTTGAAAATGACAAAGCATAAAACATGGTTGAGAGTAGACTAACAAATCTTAACAGAATAATTATAAAGGGAGCTGCATTTTATTTGAGACAAAAACAAACATACGAAAACACCACATGTTAGAACTTGAATAAGGAGAGATGGAGGCATAGTTTCTTTAGGAAATAGTAGAGAGGGTTTTGCACAAGGAGCACCACTTGGTTGGTAAGCACACATACCCACAACACCCACTCACACAATAACATCACATAAGCAAAGCATGATGCAAATGATGAATGGTGGTATGATGCCATGATGCAATAAATGACATGAGCAAAATATTAATATTCAAACCACATATGGCAAAAACATGGATGGTTCACATGAGATATATATTACAAGATGGCAAGGATGCACTTGGGCTGTTACAACTCTCCCCCACTACATGAGGAACTCGTCCTGAGATCTAGGAACGGAAGAATTCGGGAAATTCGGAACGGAGATGGTCCTCTCGTTCCCAAGTGACTTCTTTGTCGGACTGATGTGACCACTTCACCTTTAGAAACTTGATTGATTTGTTGCGAGTCTTGCGCTCAGTCTCTTCAAGGATAGCAACTGGATGCTCATGATAGGATAGGTTTGCTTGGAGATCAATGTCTTGGAGATCGACGGTGCGCTCGGGAGTCTTGAAACACTTCCGGAGCTGAGAGACGTGAAACACGTCATGAACATTTGAGAAATTGGGAGGAAGCTCGAGTTGGTAGGCAAGGTCTCCCCTCTTGCCCACAATCTTGAAAGGACCCACAAAGCGAGGAGCAAGCTTCCCTTTGATGCCAAAGCGTTGATTGCCCTTCATGGGAGACACTTTGAGATAGACAAAATCATCGATCTGAAAGGTCATGTCACGATGCTTGCTATCATAATAACTCTTCTGACGGGATTGAGCTTCTTTGAGATTTTCACGAATGACACGGCACATTTCTTCTGCTTCAGTGATCATGTCATTACCAAGGATTTGACGCTCACCGGTTTCAGACCAATTGAGCGGGGTGCGGCACTTCCTGCCATAGAGAATCTCGAGCTTTGCCGAAACTTGCTTGGAAGGTATTTTTGTATGAGAACTCAGCAAATGGGAGACAATCTTCCTACTTCATGCCAAAAGAAATCACACAAGCTCTGAGCATATCTTCGAGGATTTGATTGAGTCTCTCAACTTGACCGCTAGTCTGAGGATGGAAAGTTGTACTGAAACGGAGATTGGTCCCCATTGCAGTCTGGAAGGAATCCCAAAACTTGGAAGTGAAGATGCTTCCACGATCTGAGGATATGAGCTTAGGAACACCATGCAAAGAAAATATCCTTATCGTGTACAGCTCTGCTAGCTGAGCTGCCGAGATAGATTCTTTGACCGGAAGGAAGTGGGCAACTTTGGTGAGCTTGTCGATGACCACGAAGATGGCATCATTTCCTCTCTTGGACTTAGGAAACCCAGTGACGAAATCCATTTCAACATGATCAAATTTCCACTCTAGGATGGGTAAAGGCTGAAGGAGGCCTGCTGGATGTTGATGTTCCGCCTTCACTCTGCGACAAACATCATACTCGTTCACAAACTGAGCAATCTCACATTTCATACGAGTCCACCAGAAGGTTTGCTTGAGGTCTTGATACATTTTGGAACTTCCTGGATGAATTGAGAGGAGGGAATTATGTGCTTCATCCATGATAACCTTCCAGAGATCATCTTTTGGAACCACCAGACGGTCCTCGAAGAACAAGGTATCTTTGTCATCAACACGGAAGCACTTATACTTTGGAATGCTCTTGGCCACACCTTTCTTCACTTTCTTCACCATAGCATCAAGAAGCTGAACTTGGTGAATCTGATCCTTGAGAGTCGGAGAGACTTGGAGATTGGCAAGAAATCCTTGAGGAACAACTTGGAGATTGAGCTTGCGGAATGCTTCACAAAGCTCCGGTTGAAGAGGCTTGAGAATAAGACTGTTGCAGTATGCCTTCCTGCTAAGCGTGTCTGCAATGACATTTGCTTTTCCAGGAGTATATTCAATGCTTGGATTGTACTCCTAGATCATTTCCACCCAACGTGTTTGCCAAAATTGAGATTGGGTTGAGTGAAAATGTACTTGAAGCTCTTGTGGTCGGTGAACACCTCAACTGGTCTACCCAACAATAGATGTCTCCAAGTCATCAGAGCATGAACAACTGCCGCCAACTCAAGATCATGATTAGGGTAGTTCTTGTCGCTAGGCTTCAGCTGACGCGAGGTATAAGCAACAACCTTCTTATCTTGCATCAGAACACCACCGAGACCTTGGAGAGAAGCATCACAGAATACTTGGAAAGGCTTGGATTGCTCGGGAGGAACAAGAACTGGAGCTGAAGTCAGCTTCTCCTTGAGTGTATTGAACGCCACATCACACTCAGGAGTCCACACATACTTGACACTCTTCTGAAGGAGGTTAGACAGAGGCTTAGCAATTTGAGAGAAGTTCTCGATGAATCTTCTGCAATAACTTGCAAGCCCGAGGAAGCTACGAAGCTGCTTGACATTCTAAGGAGGCTCCCACTTCACAATTGCCTCATCTTTCTCAGGGTGCACTTTAATGCCCTCGGCAGAGATGACATGCCGAAGGTACACCACTTCATTGAGCCAAAACTCACACATGGAGAACTTAGCATAGAACCTATGCTCTCTTAACTTGTCAAGCACAAGCCGGAGATGGTCTGCATGCTCTTCTTTGGTCTCAGAGAAAACAAGAATGTCATCCAAATACACCAAGACGAACTCATTCTTGAAAGGAAAGAATATGAAGTTCATCATTCTGGAGAAGGTCGGAGGCGCATTTGCTAGACCAAAGGACATGACGGTGTACTCATAAGAGCCAAAACTCATCCTGAAAGCAGTCTTTGGAATATCTTCTTCACGAATACGGATCTGATGATAGCCCATACGGTGATCTTACTTCGAGAAAACCTTGGCACCTTTCAATTGCTCAAACAACTCATTGATGTTGGGAAGCGGATACTTGTTCCTGATTGTCTTCTTACTCAATGGATGGTAATCGACGCATAGTCGGTCCGTGCCATCCTTCTTCTTGACAAACTGAACACCACAACCCCAAGGTGAAGAACTTGGTCTGATCAGACCCAGACGCTCTTGTTCATCTAGCTGTTTCTTCAATTCTTTCAGCTCTTCGGGTCCAAGCTTATAAGGACGCTTGCACACTGTTTCAGTTCTAGGCTCGAGTTCAATCATAAACTCCACTGGCCTGTGAGGAGGCATTCCTGGCAACTCTTCTGGAAAGACATCTTCATACTCCGAGACAACGGGAATTTGAGAAATGGCAGAAATTTCACCCTTCTCATTGAGAGAAAATAGACGAATCGTGTCATCGCGAGCAGCGAAAATGATCACATCTTCAGAAGGATGAGTCATTTGGACTTCTTTAGCTTTGCAATCAACATAAGCCTTGTTCATCGCCACAAAATCCATGCCAAGAATAAGATCAATATCGGAATTGCCGAGAACAATTGGAGAGGCCAGAAAATAATAATTGCCCATCTTGATAGAGACATCCGGAACAATGCGGTTGGAGTTCAACATTTTACCAGGAGAAACAACAGACAAGGACCAAGGCAAATCTTGATAATTGAACTCATGCTTGACGAAAAATGGCTTTGACATGAAACAATGCGATGTACCAGTGTCAAACAAAACTTTTGCAGGAATAGAATTAAACAAGAGATTACCCATTATCACTTGAGAAGAATCCTCTGCTTCAGGTGCATTGACCATCTTTACTCTTGTTGACTTGGAATTATGCTTCACCATAGCACCGCCTGGGGGCCTGATAGGAGGAGGAGGCGGAAGACGCCGCTGGTTGTTGCACTTGTTGGAGTAATGGCCCTTCTGACCACATTTGTGACAAGTAACCTATGAGAGCGGACGAAAGTTGCCTGGAGGAGGAGCATTTGCTGACTTGGGTGCCTCAGGCCTCTGCTGAAAACCTGGGTTGGGTGGGTGGGAAGGTCCACGACCACCGTGCTGCTTCTGCTGCTGAGGAGGACGAAACGGAGGAGGAGGAGGAACCCAATACTTCTGCTGCTTAGGAACAATCTGAGAGCTGGCCGAAGAATGGTTGGAGTCTCTGAACCGCTTCTTGGAATTCTCAAGCCTGAGCTGAACTACCTCGAACTTTAGGGCCATGTTGTAGAACTTATGAAACTCATGAGGCTCGTGCAGACCAGACCCGACTGAAGTTCATCCTTAAGACCACCTCTGAACTGATAAATCTTGGACTTTTCATCGGGAACATCTTCCTTAGCATAGCGGGCCAGATTCTGGAACTCGATGTTATACTGATAGACAGACTTGCTCCCCTGCTTCAAATTTCTGAACTTCTCATGAAATGATTGAGAACTAGGACGGGGTCGAAATGCATTTTATTCTTAGTATTAAAAAAGTATTGCATGACCGAATAATTCAAGGAGGGGCGCACAGCAGGGAGGGTCCTTTTTAGTAGATGACTCGTCGGGCCGTCAGAGCGGGACTTCTTTGGTAAAAATAACTTGATTCTATTCCTTTTTAGTAAGGATCCCATCTTTAACTGCACAGAGCAGCAGCCTTTTTTTTAATCCTACCATTCCATTACGAAATTTAGTTCTTTTTGAAGATTAAGAAAGATCCAAAATAGCTTGAAATAAATAATAATTGTTCCAATAATAAGTTGGCACTGCTTTCCCTTTCCATATGAAAAATGGAGAGGAAAAGCATGGGTGGACCAAGCGTTTTAACCGGAATCTAGTGACGGAGAAAGAAGAAAGATTTTTAAGTGCTAAATAGGGTCACAATTCAATAAAGATACTTGGCTGGATGGCGAAGCTGTATTTGGGAACCATCTCCTCGACAAAGCTCGTCGGGATATGATGAGCTCTGGAGTCACGGCAGAAATCATCCCAGCTAATCGCACGATCACCTCTGGAATCCTTGTACTGCTGCCACCAATCTGCTGCCTGACCCTTAAGATGGAAAGTTGCAAACTTGACATAGTCATCTGGCCTGACATTGCTGCACTCAAAATGCTTGTTCATGTCACGGATCCAATCATCTGCATCGAGAGGCTTCTCACAACAGGTGAAGGACTTGGGCTGATTTGCGAGGAACTGGTTCAGAGTGGCAAACTGTGGCTGATTATGGAAATTCCCTTGATGACCTTGCTGTTCCTGTCGGATTTCGGGCTCCGCAAAACCCTTAAGATTCGAACACAGGGGCGTGTGCGAAGATCCCCTGCAGCCTCGCCCTTCCTAGCTCGCTACTCGATGGTTAGGTCGATGAACTCGCACGATGATGAGGAACAGATGAACACGACGATTTACCCAGGTTCAGGCCGCTGCAAAGTGTAATACCCTACTCCTGCTTTGGTGGATTGCCCCTCGAGGAGGTGTGGTGGATGGAATAGTACAGTGGTGAGGAGCCTCGCGAGGGCGCTCAAGTGGTGTTCTTGGCTCTCTGCTAGTCTTGTGGTGGAGTGTTCTTCGCCCAGTTCGTCCCCTTGCTACAGTGCAACCTAGCCTCTATATATAGCGGTGGCCCAGGTCCTCTTCCCTTATCACAATGGCGGGAAGGGATCCCACAACGAACAAATTTGAAGAGGGACAGGAGTACATCCCCGCCCTGTCCAAAGGCGGTCTTCGCCTGCAAAGTAGCTGTCGATCATGCAGAGGTGGGCTCGGCAATGTCATCCGTCCTGCGGGGCTCGTGGTCATGGTCTCGTTGCACCAGAATGGAAACCTTTGGGGGATGCTTTGGGAACCCGCGTACGTCCTTGCTCCCTTTGCACTAAAGGGGAAACTGCACCGCCTGGCGCGCTGGCGCCCGCCTGTCTTTCCTTGCGTCATCCTTGACTCCTGAGGCCGGGTTCTGCATAGAGATCTCCTCCGCTCCGGAGGGGGCCTGAGGAGGCCCACTCCTTGCTGATCTTGGTGCCGCCTCCCTCGCAAGCTCGGGTCTTCGCGAGGGCCTTGTCTTGAGAGAAGCCGCACCGGGCTGTGCTTAGCTGATGAGGTGGGCCATGCCCTGGGCCGCAGGCAGGCAGGTCTGGGTACCCCCGTTCCCATAACGCCGACAGTAGCCCCCGGGCCCAAGGCGCGCCCGAGCTGGCTTCCGGAGGAAGCCTTGAGGACGGCCCGAAGTGCCGCGGGCCCCAAACGCCCGCGCGCTAGGTCTAGCGTGCGTCGTGCGGTTATTGTTGGGCGTCCAACGTCCCTTCGGCCACCACTCGAATTGACAAAAGCCTGACTTCCTGCGCCGAGCCATTACTGCTTTCTTCTTCTGCGCGCTTGCTCTTACTTCCTGATCCCGACCTTAGCTGAGGCCTCTCCAGATCCGGCGCTGTCCGTCCTCCTCCTTGCCGTGTCGGCCCCGCGAACCTCCCGATGGCTCCCGCCGGCAAGCCGAAGCCAGAGGCCCAGAGCTCAGCTTCCGCTCCCATCTCACCGGTGCTTGCGGAGTCCACCATTGCCAGGGACACATACCTCGTCCCGATGCTCCCGACGACGGCGGATGAGACCAACGAGTGTGGGCGGACCTTGATATGGGGTGGCTCCTCGGAGAAGTGGCCCTCGTCCAGGTCGGCCTACCCCTTCTTCCTCAATAGTGTCTTCGCCGGGCTCGTCCCGCCTTTCTCCGCATTTTTCACCGCCATCCTTGACCACTACGAGATTCAAGCCCTCCATCTTCAGCCCAACTCCATCCTGCTCTTGTCCGTCTTTGCCTTTTACTGTGAGGCCTTCGTGGGCCCTCTTCCACCATTTCTTCAGCTTGCGCGTGCACGACGGTGCTCAGCGGTCGGCGTGCGTCTCCTTTGTCGCGATCCAGAGCGGTAACATGCTCTTAAAGGCCGGGAAGAAGGTGGAGAACTTCAGGCACCGCTGGGTCTTCATGGATCTTGGCAGCACCAACCCCCACTTGGATCTGCCGAAAGGGCTGCCGGAGAAGACCCCCGCGTGGAGCTCCACGAAGCTTTCCGACCCCCGGGCCAGGCCCGTCCTGGAGCGCATTTCTCATGATATCAGCGCCAGGAAGCTGACTAGGGGGATGATAGTGAAGGAGTTCTTGACGCAGCGCTTGGCGCCCCTCCAGTCTCATTCAAGGCCCTTGTGGGACTACCAAGGCAGCAGCGACAACCTCAAGCTCCAGTCCGCACGCTTAACCCCTAAGGAACTGAATAGGGCTATGTCGACCCTGCTCAACGGCGACCCTGGAGATCTCCCCGACGCCTACGCTCCGCTGTACCGCCGCGACGACGGAGCTGACCTGGTTGTCGCGATGCCTGTCTTCAATGAGCTGAGGGCCTTGGCTACCCGGTGATGGTGTCCTCCGGCGACACCACGGGCGGGGAGGATTCAGAGAAGATAGGTGATGAAGACCTGACGGGGGTGTCCCCCCCGTCGCAGAGCATGCTCTTGCGCGATCTTGAGGACGACAACGATGTTGGTGACGCTTCCGCTGTTGGCTCTCCGCGTCCCGCCAAGGTCCTCAAAGGGGCAAGACCGGCCCCTCGTGCCACTCGGTCTGCTTGCCTGGCGACTCCCAGGAAGCGCGGGGCGGAGTCTCCTCCGGTGCGCCCTGCCTCTACCCCCGCCCGAATAGCAGCCCGCGGGCAAGGTGGACGAGGCCGGGGTCATGGTGACCCCTCCGGCTGCCACCCTTTTGGATAGCGCTCCGGCTCCACCGCGTGGTGGTGCCCTCCTGGGAAAAGACGAGGGTGCCGCCGTCGTCGTCGGAGCAGAGGGGAAGAGGAAGTGGGTCGATGTTGAAGAGTAAGTAATCCGGCTCGGCCTTGGTCGCCTGCCGGTAGCTTGTGCGCTGATGATTTTTCCTTTGCTTGGTGACCAGGGATGCCGCCGTGCCGAAGATGAGGAAGAAGAAAGCGGGCATCAAGCCGAACACGCCTTCCGATGCACTGCCCCCTCCCGTCGTCCCGCCGTTGCCTGACGAGGCGCCTGGCGCTGCGGGTGTAGGGGCTCCCGAGGCGACCCTCCTGGCCGCTGCCACGGAGCCTCCTGAGCCCCCAATGCATATTGATATGGCCGCTCTTGCCCTCGATGGCGCGTTGGTGCCACTGCCCCGGGAGGTAGCCCCCGAGGGCCAGCTGCCCTTGGGCTTGTCTACACCCACCTTACCCGTGGGCACGGCGGAGCCTCCGGTGCCTCTTGCTCTTCGTGCTTCTGTCGCCCAAGGGGCGTCTCCTGTGAAGGCGCAGGCAACTCCCCCTGACGAGGCCTTGGTGTCCGCGCTGTGCGGCCCCGGTGTCCTGGACGGGGCCTACACCGCTCTGGTCAGGTTCAGGACACCCTTGGGGACGCTGACGATCGCCTCACGAGTGGGCGCCTAGGGCTCCTTTCTGGGTGGCTTCAGGCCGACGCCTCTGTCATGGCGGCTTGGAGCCAGGCCAAGGCCACCGCTGTGGAGAGCGAGAAGGCGGCCGCATCAGCCAAGGCAGCCTGCGTGGCAGCGCTGGCCGACGCGACGTCTGCTGCAAGACGTTGCGGTGAAGCGGAGGCCCGGTTGAAGGATCTTCAGGAGGAGAAGTCCACGCTTGCGGAGCAGCTGCGCCTGCGGGAGGAGAACCTCAAGACCCGTGAGGCCAAGCTTGCCGCTTGGGGCTCCGAGCTGTCCCAGGCGGCGGCCAACCAAGCCGCGGAGCGAGAGCGCCTGGACGCGCAGGAAAGGGAAGTCGCTTCAGAGAAGTCCCGGCTCGTCACCAGGGAGAAGGCTCTTGCCGCGGCTGAGGGGAGAAAGGCCGCGGAGCTCAGCACCTTTTCCTCCGTCGAGCTCAAGCTTCGCCAAGCGCTCCACTCCATCTGCCGGGATGGGTTTCCAGAGCCCCTGATGGCTCCAGAGAGCGGTTTCGCGGGGCTCGCTGCGAAGCTCGCCTTGGTGCTAGAGGGCGCCATTGCCGTGGTGGATGGGGTCTTGGAGAGTGAGTGTCGCGACCTTCTTTCCGAGGCCGCGACGTGTGTTTTCAGCCATCTTCATCTTCGTGAGCCGGGATTTGACTTTGACTCCGTGATCCGCCAGGTCGCCCCCGGGGTCCGCACCAGCACTGCGGCAGCAGTGAAGGGCGCCGTGGAGGCGCTGGTGAAGAGGTTCACCCGCATCACCGTTCCTCCGCCTCCCGAAGCTGCTGGAGTTGGCGGTGAGGAAGGCGATGCAAGCGACATCGATGATGAGTTCCCCGCAGCCGGGACGAGTGGTGATGGTGGCTCCTCTTGATTCCTCTTCCTTGCTTTTCCCTGCAACGTCGATCGTGCCTCGCGGAGGCGTTAAATTTGTTTGTATTTGCGAAAAATTCTAATGCTTATAATAACTCTTGAACTGTGCGATCCCTTTCTTCGCCTTGTTTCCTTCTTGCTTGCTGTGATGCTCTGCGTCGGCAGGGCCCGGCCTCGCGCATACCTCAGCCGCCGTTGGGCCGTCCGGATTACCAGGACGGTTCCAAGGGGTGAGGGGCTACAGGACCAATGAGGCTCGTGAGTCGCGATGCTCAGGAGTCCCCCTTGACGTACGAGCAACCCTCATGAAGGGAACATGGTGAAGATTGGGTTAACTTGAAAATTTCGAACACCTTGCGCTCTGCGTCGGCAGGGTCTGGCTCCGCGCATACCTCAGCCGCTGTTGGGCCGTCCGAATCACCGAGGACGGTTCCAAGGGGTGAGGGGCTACGTGGCCAGTGAGGCTCCTGAGTCGCGATGCTCAGGAGTCCCCCTTGACGTGCGAGCTCCAGTGTCCTCCTTAAAGGTTTTGAGTGCTTTGAGATTTTGAACACCTTGTGCTCTGCGTCGGCAGGGCCCGGCCCCGCACATACCTCAGCCGCCGTTGGGCCGTCCGGATCACCAAGGACGGTTCCAAGGGGTGAGGGGCTACGTGGCCAGTGAGGCAACTGAGTCGCGATGCTCAGGAGTCCCCCTTGACGTACGAGCTCCGGCGTTCTCCTTAGGGGTTTGAGCACTTCTGAGCTCTGCATCGGCAGGGCCCGGCCCCGCGCATACCTCAGCCGCCGTTGGGCCATCCGGATCACCAAGGACGGTTCCAAGGGTTGAGGGGCTACGTGGCCAGTGAGGCTACTGAGTCGCGATGATCAGGAGTCCCCCTTGACGTACGAGCAGCTCCCATACCTTTCCTCGCTGGCTTCTCCTGAGAGGGGCACGTGAAGACTAGGTTTGGTAGACCTGGGGAGGTGGCGTCTACCAGGGGTGGCCCGGTAGTAGCCCCCATGCAGTCCCCTCACGCGTACATCCCAGGGGAACACAGCGAGACGGGGCCGCGAGGGGCCTTCCTGAGGTTGGATGCAGCCGCTGGGGCGCCCTCAGTTGTTTATCCCCAGCACGGAGCGAAGGGCTTCCACATTGCGTGGGCATAGTCATTGGTGGACCGTGTTGACCACCAGCACGGGGCTGTGGCTTCCACATTGTGTGGGCATAGTCATTGGTGGACCGTGTTGATCGCCAGCACGGAGCTGTGGCTTCCACATTGCATGGGCATAGCCATTGGAGGGCCGTGTTAACCGCCAGCATGGAGTTGTGGCTTCCACATTGCGTGGGCATAGCCATTGGAAGGCCGTGTTGACCGCCAGCACGGAGCTATGGCTTCCACATTACATGGGAAGGAACCCCTCTGCGTCCTCGGGGGGCTCCGGGCATGTACAGCCCATTGAGTTCGTACGCGTGGCTGGCACGGTAGAACTGGGAGGTGTATCTGGGAGCTCGCGAGGGCGCTTTGGCCTCACGAGGTCCCTACCTCAAAGGAGGTTTGCGCCTGAGTCTTCTCGTAGGTAGCGCCGTCCAAGGTACTGCAAATTTTGGAGAAGCCTGCGCCGAATGTGCTCCCGAGGACCATCGCATGAAGGGGCCAAGCACCAGTGACCCCAGGAGGTGACGTGAGCGGGGCTGGCCCGCTAGACAGAGCTCAGCCACTGGATTTAACGAAGCTGGAGGGACGGACCAGAGCACAGACGCCGTGCCCAGCCCTCTCATGAGGTGGTCGAAGGTAGGACCATTCGGTTACGGCGACATTCATGCCGGCAAAGAGCCGAGCGGGCAAGGTGAGACGTTAGCAAATAGATCACATGCATGAAAGGTTGCTGAAACACGCGTAAATGAGGCGGCTGCAGGGGTGTGCCCTGGTCGCCTGAGGATGTTGCGGCCCGGTGGGCGCCCTCAAACGGAGTAAACCAAAAAGTTACCTGCCACAAACCAAAAAATCACCTGGCGGCCATGCCGCTGAAGAGCTGAAGCTGCCACCGTGGCCTGACCTTGTACCTCCGCGAGCGCGACCTTCACGAGCCTGTCGTCTCCCGGGGCCCGGGACCCGTGCTCGGTCTGGGCATCTCCTCCAACCCCTCGTCACCCCTCGCCCGGCACGGTATGAGCATGGCCCGGGCCAGGCGCTGGAACGTGGTGCCTGCGTTCGCCAGGCCAAGGGCATGCGGACATAGTTGTGCGGGTAGACCCATCCGTGATCGGCGTGCGTTGGCCAGAAGAGGCCCTGGGACGCGGTCCTGTTGATCTCGAGCGCGTTGACGCAGACGCATGGCTTGCTAGCCGGGCCGACGATGGCGGCTGCGTTTGGTGGTGCAGGGCAGCTCCCGCCTCGCGTGGCCTATGCCTCCTGAAGCTCCTCGATCGCTCTGATGACGGACTCTTGCGAGCTCGGCGCCTCGCGCCGTGCCCCTGGCTCAAGTTTATGCACATCGGGACGCGCCTTCAGGTTGTGCCCGAGCGCCTCCATTGTCTCACTGGCCAGGCTGGAAGCTCCCCGGGTGGAAGCCCCCGAGCCCGGCCCAAGGGGGGCGCAGTGCGCGCTTTCCTATGCGATGGAAGGTGGGACCCCGTCCCTGGGCGCAGAGCTAGAGGCTCAGCCCTTGGAGGTTCCAGCCCCCTGGTGCCCCGCAGGAAGGAGCTGCTTCTTCTTCTTGCGTGCATCCTCACGAGGCAGGGCATCCTCCTCGTCGTCCGAGCGCTCGGCCGCCGCGGCGCGGTAAGCACGCTCGAGGGAGCAGACGGCATCCTTCTCATAGCAGGCGACGGTGATGACGCCGCCACTCCCTGGCATCTTGAGGACGTTGTAGCCGTGATGAGTCGCCGCCATAAACTTGGCGAGGGCCGGGTACCCAAGGATTGCGTTGTACGGGAGGTGGATGTGAGCGACGTCGAAGACGATGATCTCAGTGTGGTAGTTCTTGCACCCGCCGAAGGTGAAGGGCAGCCGTACTTGCCCGATGGGGGCGGTGGACCCGTAAGTGACTCCCGAGAAGGGCTTGGTCGGCATGAGCTGGTCGTACGTTACTTGAATCGTCTCAAAGGCCTCAATGGAGAGGACATTGAGCCCTGCTCCACTGTCGATGAGGGTCTTGGTGACGAGGACGTTGCTGATGGCCGGAGTGCACAGCATGGGAAGCATGCCGGCCATGGCTGAGCACCTGAGTTGATCCTTCAAGTCGAAGGTGATTGCGGTCTGGGACCACTTGAGGGGGCGCATGGCTTCAGGCTTCGGGAGAGCCGCATTCACCTCCCGCGTGAACTGCTTTAAGACACGGTTCGACACTGGGGCTTGGGCGCCACCCAGGATACAGGCCACTGCCCTGACCTCCTGGAAGCCCCCAGCCCCATCGTCTTGCCTGTCCTCTTCTTTCCTTCTTGGTGGTGGCGGTAGTGGTGGCAGGCCAGCCTCACGAGGTCGGGCCTCGCGAGGCTGACCGCGTCGTGACCCCTCCGGAGGGTCATCGCGCCAGCGGTCCTCCCAAGCCTGATCACACCAGCGGTCCTCCCGAGCCTGATCGCGCCAGCGGTCCTCCTGAGGCTGATCTTGCCACCCCTGACAGGTTCCCGGTTGTCCCAACGGCCTCCACCGCGGCCTCTGCCGCGTCCGAAGCCACGGTCAGTGCGTCCAAGGCGCCGGCTGAAGTGTTCGGCGTGGACCAGCCTGAGTTCCTGGCAGTTGGCGGTGTCGTGGTTGTTGGTGCCAAGGAAGATGCAGGTCGGTCTCCCCCCTGGGGGTGTTCCTCGCCTCGGCTATGCTTCGCCTCAGGCTCGGCCGCAAGTACCGCTGGGGCCTTGCGCTTCGCCTCCTTGGCTTTGGTCTTATTTTCCTCTGGCTCTGCCGCTGGAGGCTCACGGAGTGATAGGCGGCCCTCTTCGGCCTTGGCGCACCTATTCGCCAGGTTGAACATCTCCAGGGCTGAGCATAGTTCGTCGTTCATGGCGAGCTCCTCTTTCATCTTGAGATCCGTGACGCCGTCGGTGAACGCGGAGATGATAGCCTCATCTGACGCCTTCGGGACCTTGAGGCGCGTGGTCGTGAAGCGCTATATGAACTTGTGCAGGGTCTCTCCCTCCTGCTGCTTTACACGTCACAGGTCGTTCACGGTGAGTGCGCGGTCGCGGGTACCTTGGAAGTTGGAGACGAAGCGCTTGCGCAGGTCATCCCAGGAGGTGATGGACCCCTGCGGGAGGTTGAGGAGCCAGGAGAGCACGCCGCCCTTGAGCGCCATGGGGAACCAGCACGCCATGACCTTGTCCTCTCCACCGGGCGCCCGGATGCTCAGTGAGTAGAGCTGTAGGAACTCGGCTGGATCCGGGGTGTTATCGTAGCGAGGGGGTAGGTCCAGCTTGAACTTGCAGGGCCACGTAGTTGGATGGAGCTCTGGGACGATGGCGAGGCACCCCACCGGCTGGATGGGTGCTGCGTGCGCGGGAGGGGCCCGGTCTTGACGCTCCTGAGGGGCCGCCTCGAGTGGTGCCCGGTCGCGGCGCTGGTTCGGCAGTGTGGGGAGCGCACACGCGTCGACGCGCGGCCAGGGCACCAACTGACAGCTTACTTCATCTCTCGCCCTCGCCTGCGGTTCGCGGGGCTGGTCGCGCGGGCGTGCTTCACGCCTGGGCTCGAGGTCGACGTCGCGTTGCGGAGGAGGCGGCGGCGCATCGTGGGCCGTGTCGTCTGCCAGGGAAGGCCGGGGTCGAAATGAGTAGGAGAGCACTGAAGCGTTGCCAGCAGCACTGACGAGCTCCGCGATGCGCCAAAGCTAGTCATCGTAGCGGTCGGGGGCGGGGCGATAGCGGAGCAGCTCGTTCGCCATGGCGAGTGCGCCCGGACCGCGCGCTGGCCCGGGCCGGACGTGGGAGGACGACCCGGTAGCTGGAACGATCGACGGGGTGGTGGTGTGGCCGTCGCGCCGCGCGGTGACCGGCTGGGAGGAGTCTTGTTGTTCGTGGGCCTCCGGGCCCATGGCGGCGTTGGCCACAGGTGAGGGGGACCGGCACGCGCCGACGCGGCCCACGGGTGCCGTCTGGGCAACGCGGGCCACTCGGCGCTCGGCGCGGGCTCGGCGGGCGTCAGACATCGGAGCGGCGAGGTGGGAGAAGAGCATGGCTTGAGGAAGACTCCGACATGCCCCTTACCTGGCGTGCCAAATGTCGGATTTCGGGCTTCGCAAAACCCTTAAGATTCGAACATAGGGGCGTGTGTGAAGATCCCCTGGAGCCTCGCCCTTCCTAGCTCGCTACTTGATGGTTAGGTCGATGAACTCACACGATGACGAGGAAACAGATGAACACGACGATTTACCCAGGTTCGGGCCGCTGCGAATCGTAATACCCTACTCCTGCTTTGGTTTATTGCCCCTCGAGGAGGTGTGGTGGATGGAATAGTACAGTGGTGAGGAGCCTCGCGAGGGCGCTCAAGTGGTGTTCTTGGCTCTCTGCTAGTCTTGTGGTGGAGTGTTCTTGGCCTAGTTTGTCCCCTTGCTATGGTGCAACCTAGCCTCTATATATAGCGGTGGCCCGGGTCCTCTTCCCTTATCACAATGGCGGGAAGGGATCCCACAACGGCCAAATTTGAAGGGGGACAGGAGTACATCCCCGCCCTGTCCAAAGGCGGTATTCGCCTGCAAAGTAGTTGTCGATGATGCAGAGGTGGGCTCGGCGATGACATGCATCCTGCGGGGCTCGTGGTCGTGGTCTCTATGCACCAGAATGGAAACTTTTGCGGGATGATTTGGGAACCCGTGTACGTCCTTGCTCCCTTTGCACTAAAGGGGAAACTGCACCGCCTGGCGCGCTGGCGCCCGCCTGTCTTTCCTTGCATCTTCCTTGACTCCTGAGGCCGGGTTCCGCATAGAGATCTCCGCCGCTCCGGAGGGGGCCCGAGGAGGCCCACTTCTTGCTGATCTTGGTGCCGCCTCCCTCGTGAGCCCGGGTCTTCGCGAGGGCCTTGTCTTGAGAGAAGCCGCGCTGGGCTGTGCTTAGCTGACGAGGTGGGCCATGCCCTGGGCCGCAGGCAGGCAGGTCTTGGTACCCCCATTCCCAGAACGCCGACAGTCCCTGCTCTCTTTCCTGCACCTGAGCAACATCTGAGTGTTGGCATTGGTTGCGGCCATCACGACTTGCCAAGCTTCTGGAGGTGGAGGTGGGGGTGGTGGAGGATCAGACTGCTCTCCATCCCGACACTGATTCCCACGAGTTGCTGGTGCCATCCTGAAGATGGACAAGATTATCAGCATACCATTGACAAAGATGATTGAAATAAGTTGAATCAAATGGCTTGAAAGAATTTGCAATGGAATACCATCAATTGCATTGAAACTGCAAATAGTAAGAATGCTTTTTGCAGGATCTTGATAACATCATTTGAACATGAAGCCACTCGAAATAACACAACAAGTATTGAGCTAAAGTTGCTCGGAACAAATGTATAAACCATACATCTGTCGGAAGATGATCCTAGGTAACTACTGGAAATCCCACCTAGGAACTCCCAAAATCTTGGTTATGCAATCGGGTACACGGATACACGGAGTTTTTATCCATCACTCAACTCCTAGCAGTAATACTACTCTCCAGTGTATCACATCCCTCAATACACACCCAAAGATCTCGGAAACTCATCTACCTCAGACCCTCGTAATCACAACGATACTAAAGATGGTAGTACATGTGATCCCGCTCCCCAGTACTGGGTGCCGCCACACTCTTTGCACCACGAATAGTATTGAAGCAATTTCGAACATCCACGTTCTTAAGTACTAAGTAAACTGAACGATAACGATGTGTCAAGAATCCCCTGGACATCTCCTCCCCGGGTCCAATCCATACGTACGGGAGGCACCAAGAACATAATTCCCGTCACATCGGTATCATAGAGGCTCCAAAATACTCGCGTGATCCTAAAAATATTTTGAGCGAGAAGAGGAGTAGAATTAAAATTCCTAAGTCGAATTCCTCACTAGAGTATAGAAGAGGAGTAAAAGAATCCTACTCTCTGATATAACTAGACTCAAAATAGTTTATCACTAGACTCAACTCAGCCAAGTTCGATCAAGCAAGGGGCTCCTATGGTCGGTATGGCTCTGAATACCAACTTGTCACACCCAAGATGTGGTCCTATCCCTATTAAGGCTTGCAGCCTCGACGGGGATAGAAACGCATTTCGTCGTTCGCAAGTATAGTAAAACATTGCATACATGTAGGAAGAGATGAGTATATGAGTTGGCTTACACTCGCCAAAAGCTATCTTACAAGTCCACACAAATTATTCATACATCATTCAAAAGGCAGGGTCCGACTACGGACGAAAACAAACGATAAAAGAAGCAATGATAAACTGTCTTGCTATCCCAGGATCACCACCATGGAGCTCCCTACTCATCAGGATACGTAACGTACATACGCCTACTTTCTTCATTGTACTCCCACTGGAGCTGAGTCACATCGTCTGGCACGTACTCGTCAACACCTACACCTGTATTGTTGTAATCTGTGACCCACAGGGACTCAGCAATATCATAACCCGGGTACCGAAACTATGTAAGCCTTTGGGTGAGGAAAAGGTTAAGTGGTGAGGCTGCAGCAAGCACTAAGCATGTATTTGGTGGCTAGCTTACGAGAACATGAATGTAAATATGGTGGCCTACACATGACGGTCGTGAACTAGCATGATCACTAAGTGATCCTGAACACCTACTTACGTCAAAGATAACCCCACCGTGTTCTCTCTCGGTTCATGTTCACGAGCAGAGACAGTCACGGTTACGCACACAGTTGGTGTATTTTATTGAGTTTACTTCAAGTTAACTATTACCGGTTGTTAAACAAATTTCCAAGTTGCCACGTAACCGCGGGCACGGCTTTCCGAAAGATTTAACCCTGCAGGGGTGCTCCAACTCATCCACCACAAACTAACCACACGCCGCGGGAGCAACCTCGACCACGAATCCCGTGATCTTCCTAGGCAATTCCACAGGAAAATCGCAACCTCAAGATAGCCCGAAGAAAAATCGGAATTCCTCACTCTAGACATTCGAGAAAGGTAAAACAAGTCCAGCAAGACCGCCCGACGTGTCGACGAACCCGATAGGAGCCGCGTATCTCATTCTCAGGACACGATCGGATGAGCGCAGCGTACGGTGGCCTGATAGACATCTCCCGAGTTGCCCCAGGTTGGCCCCGCACACGACTCTAGTTTGGACCAACACTCATGAGGAGCACTGGCCCGAGTTGTTGATTAATTATCCACGGGGTAGCTATGCCCTATGCAATTTTATTAAGTTGTTTAGCAAATGTAGTACCAAAGTTGGGTCTTGCCAGACAAGTTTTAATCTAAAACGAATGGTTAAGGGGGTCCCCATAACATCCCCGAGCATGTTAGGAGCGCAAAATATAGAATATAACACCGGTAATGGAAACTAGTGCGGCAAAAGCCTTCCACCGTTGCCAGATATATATGTGCATTAATTTAAATAACACTAAATAGAGTGATATAACCAAAATATCCATGCTGACACATGGAAAGCTTCCAACTGCAACTAGCAACGCTATAAGATAAGGGCTGAGCACCGGTAACATAGCCAATCAATGTTTGCTAGGTAGTGGAGGGGTTAGAGGCTTTCATGCCAATTTAGGAGGCTGACAGTTTATGTGGTAGGTAACGAATCATAACGGTAAAAGCGAGACATCTAACAAGGCAAAAATAGTGTCGGGATCCGGGTATGATCATCTTGCCTGTTGATTCTTCAGAGGGACAAAGAGCTGGGTCCTCATAGTTGTACTCTCCGGGATCCTCGTACTCAGGCTCAGCACTCGTGTCTACCCACAGAGAAACAACACCAAATAAACAAACAAACAAGGTGCAATGCACAAACAAGATGATGCATGACCAATTTGAAGTATTTAGGACGCAACCCTATGCTAGTCATGTTTCTCATGCAATTATTTAGTTATTTAGTATTCTGGACAGAACCTCTTGTTTAGTTGTATGAACATGCATGGACATGGCAAATATGGATGCATGATGCAAAATCGATGCAAATGCATATGTAGAACATTGCAAACGGAGTAACGTAGCTCACGGTGCACTCTCGGCAAGGTACGGACGTAAACGGAGACAAAACACAAGATGAGGAAGGCCATGGGCTATTCATTGGTATTCCAAGGATGCCACTGGATAGTAAAAGAAAATCTAGCAAGAATAGAGCTAAATTACATGCAAAACAATGGAGTATAGCTCCCACAAGACACAAAACAATCCTACACACAATCATTCCACAAGCAGCAACATGCCAACTTGCCACACACATATCCAGAGCTACAGAAAGTTTTAAATCACAACCAAGGCATGGGCATGAAGCACACAGCAAGCTTAACAAATCATCTATCTACAGCAACATGAAAGGAAGCATGGATCAATGGCACTGAAGCTCACAAGATGGCATGTTGAATCAGTTTTTAGGGACTTAGTGAAAATTCCAGTTTTATAGAATCTGAGTTAACATGACAGCAACTGGACAACAACTTTTTTATATGCTACAGGTACTTTCAGGGCATGAAAACTAACAGGGTGTTAGAGGGAAACAACTACTACAAAACACTAGCATTGAGCATGAGCTAAAACATTACAGATCACTTGGTAGCATCCCCTAAACATGGCATGAAAATAACTACAGATTCTCAGACTTAGTCAAATTTCACTAAGAGAATAGCAGCAGTTTATAACACCATAGCATCTTTGGCAGCAAATAACTCTAAGATGCAAAAACTCTTTGGCAATGTGAAGGAACCAAATGACAGAGGTTGACAAGCACAACAATTCATGGAATTGAACCAACCCCAAAGAAACACTATATCCATGGGAATCATCAACCCCAAAGAAACACTATATCCATGGGAATCATCAACATCAACACAACGTGCGAGGAGAAGCATAGGCGGCCTAGCGCGACGCGGAGGGCCTGCTACAGAAGAAAAAAAGCACCCTTTCCAGAGCACGGGGAACACGCCGTTGACATAGAAACAACGACATCTACGGGATGCTAGCGACGCAAGGGGGGGGGGGCACGGATCGGGAGCGGGGAGTACCTCCTTACCCTATGGCGTATCGGAGACGAACTGGGGGCACCGAAGTGACGACGACGAGGCGACGAACTCTGGCGAGCTCCTGCTCCGGTTCAGCATGAGGAAGACGTCCAGAGGGACGGCGCTCCGGGGGCTGCAGGTGTCGAGCTCATTGTCGGGGACGACGGGCCTGCCTCCGCGGTTCGAACCATGGCCACAGGAGGGGCGGACGCGACGGCGTCGAGCTACACTGGGTGCGAGCAGAAGCTCGACTGGTTCATGGCGAGCAGGGCGACGACGATGCTTGGGGGAGACCTACCTGCGGCGGCGAGGCGAGGAGGATGGAATGTATCGCGGGGAGAACCTAGGGCACCAGTGAGGGAGTCCTGGACTAAGGGGTCCTTGGGCTGCCGGCCTATCTCTCATAGGCCGGCTTGGTGGGCCGCTCTCTGGTTATCGCGGGAATGGCCGGTGTGTGTTGTGGCCCCGTATTATAGAAGGAAACCTCCGAAGACACGACGTGCGCTCCAAGTCAAGATGAGAAGATTCACACCTTACGTCCGGCTGGAGGCTTATCATATGTAAACCCTAGGTATCCCCGGTGTCTATATGAGCTAGAGGGTTTAGATTGTAGAGGGCAGACAAGCTCATCTAGGGTTTTAGCTACTTGTTCTCGAGGTAGATCAACTCTGTCATCCTCATACACATCAATATAATCAAGCAAGATGTAGGGTATTACCTCCATAGGAGGGCCCGAACCTGGGTAAACATCGTCTCCTTCGTCTCCTGTTACCTATCGATCCTAGTCTCACAGCTCGGGACCCCCTACTCGAGATCCACCGGTTTTGACACCGACATTGGTGCTTTCATTGAGAGTTCCGCTGTGAGATCGCAAAAGGAATCGATGGCACGCCTTATCATCAGCGATGAGGTCCGTAGCAAGGACGTTTTCGTCCCTGGTCAAATCTTCACGTTCGGCAGCATTGAATCGCATGCCGATCCGGCCGGCCATCTTGGCCAGGTCGAGAATTTCATCCCCGATCAGGAAGTCAGGTTCGGGAACCTCGAGTTCGTCGCCGACTCCTGAGGAGATCTCGTTTTAACAAAGCTCCCAGGGGGGAGCCCGTAGGCTCTGACGCCTTAACGCCGGAGGCAGCAGGCCTCATCGCTGAAGTGGCCTCTGTCCCTGGGTCGGCCATAACGCCCAACCTACCCGATATGCCCGGATCTGCCACGGCCGAATACAACACAGGTGCGTCGCCAAGCGACCATGAGACAGCGGCACGGCGGATCGACCCCATGCCCTCCAGCAACATGGACCCCGTCGACATCTCGTCGTTAAACGAGTTGCTTGGTCGGATTCAAACCATGGGTGTGACCGACGGCCAAACCTCAATCTACGATCGGATTGGGTTTAAACCCGATGATAGGGATATTCATGCCCTATCGATTACTCACTTAGTCGCCACCATTGAGTGTCCGAAGGAAGGCTCATCCTCTCAATTACCGGAATTAAAAACCGTTTACATCCCGATTTCCGACAATCAGGACCTCTCCTACAATCCGAAACCCGGAAAGCACGTCGGAAATAGCTGGGGATCAGCCGCTGAATTAGCGCGAGGCCTAGAACCCATGCAGAGGGGTCCTGTTTATAATAGGGACGCCGAACTCGCCACGCCGGATCCCGCGATGACACGGGAGGCGAGTGCTGTGAGCCCGAACTCACATCCTGGCGAGAAATCAAAATCTTCCCCGCCCACCACCCAAGTCGAGCACTCCTCAAGCGCAGGAGAGCCCATGTTACCGTGCTTACGGGAAATTAAACAACAGCTAGGGGAGTCAGTACAACATTTTTGGGCTAGGCTCCTCCTTATTAAAGATAGAGTACCAGAGTCTAATGTCCAGGAGCTAATAGCAACCTTCAGGCAGAATTGCCATAATGAAGGAATCCTCAATGCCCTAGCCCGTCGTCACATTCATGACTTCGACGAGCTATCGGACCTGGTACAAAAATATTGCGCCATGGAAAGCACCTGGCAAGCGGAAAGCCTATTTTCGGATCCGGTCCCTACTGAACACCCTAAAGAAGCTCGGAAAAAGCGGATACCTCCGAAACTGCCGGCCGAACACGAACCCGCTGAGAAAAAGAATAGACCCCCTACGGGAGTCAGATCTGTCCTTAACGGGGTATTAGACAAACCATGCCCTATACACTCTGTATTACTGAACACAAGCCCGACTCACAGCCTTAGAGCTTGCTGGGTCGTTAGGCAGGTAGCAAAAAGCAGAGAGGCCATCCTCGAGGCCCCACCTCCAGGCAGAGGTTCAACAGCTGAAAGCACATTTGCTCCCTTGGTGGTTTTGGTAATTAATAACAACATATATGTCATTGAACTAATGTTTGTACTAAGCATATTTCAGGAAAAGTTCAATGATAGGGATGGCAAAAGGATTGTGGAAATACCCCAAGATGCAAGGAAATGGATTGGCAAAGCTTCAAGCAAGAGGACCCTACATTTTACTTTGTGAGAAATCACTTTGAGTCCAGAGGAAAGCCAATACTATTAAAAGGGGGTAAGGTACTGTTGCTGAAAAAAATGCTCATATGTGCACAAGTGATAGTCACCAAAAACACCCACAAGCTCTTCCACAAAAGTCTGTCCAAAGTCAAATATCCAAAATCGGTGCAACCAACACTTCCCACTCGGTCCCACCGATTCCCTAACTCAGACAGACCCATGGCAAACCCTAGCCAGTCGGTGCAACCAATTCTGCATCGGTGCCACCGAGTTCAGTTACCAACTCCCTGTTTAGCTATTCCCTGTCTTCGGTACCACCGAGTTTTGCTAGACGGTCTCACCGAGTTTCTGGACCAACTCTCTGGATAGCCATTCACAAGAATCGGTACCACCGAGAATTGTGGATCGGCGCCACCGAGTTTCTGGACCAACTCTCTGGTAAGCCATGGTCAAGAATCGGTACCACTGAGATGTAAGAATCGGCGTCACCGAGTTTGCACAATCTGACCATTGGTAACCTGATCGGTACCACCAAGATTTATATATCGGTCTCACAGAGATTCAAAAGTTGTCACCTTTTGGTGACTTCGGTACCACCGAGATTAACACATCGGTGTCACCGAGTTGGTCACTTAAGGTGTAATGGTTGGATTTTTGGGGATGCCTATATATACCCCTTCACCACCATCCACTCGAAAGAGAAGCACTCAGAACTATTCCATACTTGCCCCATCAAATTTTCTGAGAGAGAGCCACCTACCCTTGTGTTGTGATCAAGCCATTCCACTCCATCCATATGAATCTTGATCTCTAGCCTCCCCAAGTTGCTTTCCACCAAATCAATCTCTTCCACCATAGCTAAATCTGTGAGAGAGTGATTGTGTGTTGAGGAGTCTAACATCTTGAAGCACAAGAGCAAGGAGTTCATCGACATTGCCGAACCTATTACCTTTTGGAGGGTGGTGCCTCCTAGATTGGTTAGGTGTCGCTTGGGAGCCTCCTACTTCGTGTTGTGGAGTTGAACCAAGAAGTTTGTATGGGCAAGGAGATCGCCTACTTCGTGAATATCTACCCATAGTGAGGCTAGTCCTTCGTGGACGGAAGCCGTTATGGAATAGTCAAAGTTGCTACTTCGTGGACCCTTATGGGTGGAGCCCTCCGTGGACTCTTGCGACCGTTACCCTCCGTGGGTTGAAGACTCCATAAACGTGGACGTACGATAGCACCACCTATCGGAACCACGGGAATAATCATCGTGTCTCCATAATTGCGTTTGATCTTCCTACCCTTCCTTTACTACTCATGCGTGTCTTTACTTTCCGCTGCTATACTCGTAGACATGCATGTGTAGGGTGTACTTGACTTGCTATGTATGCTAAAATCTGCCAACACTTAAAATTGGGAAAAAGTAGATTTTTATTTGGTCAAGTAGTCTAATCACCCCCCTATCGACATACTTTCGGTCCTACAAGTGGTATCAGAGCTTTGGTCTCCATTGCATTGGTCTCACAACCTAGGAGAGTATGGTCTAGTGAGGGAAATTATCACCGTAGAGGTCCGTACTTTCATGGCACTAATTTTGCTAGTTGGAAGCACAAAATGAAAATGCATATTCTTGGTCATAACCCCGCCGTATGGGCTGTTGTTCGTGTTGGCTTGCAAGTTGAATTCTTTGGTGATGGAGAGGAACCGGATCGTGAAGCGACCGCGGATGAATTGAAGATGTTGCAATACAACGCTCAAGCATCCGACATTCTCTTCAACTGCCTATGCTCCGAAGAATTCAACAAAATCAGCCGTCTCGAGAATGCAAAAGAGATTTGGGATACTTTGATTGATATGCACGAAGGAACCGGGTCCGTGAGAGAATCCAAGTTGATGTTCTTCAAAGTTAGCTTGACAAGTTCAAGATGAAGGATGGTGAAGGAGTCGCGGAGATGTACTCTTGGCTCGCTCTCATCACCAATGAGATTGCCGGCTTAGGAAGCGAAGAAATGAACGAAAAATTCATCATCAAGAAGATACTTCGAGCTTTGGATGAGAGATACGACACCGTGTGCACATTGATCCAAATGATGCCCAACTACAAAGATTTCAAGCCTACGGAAGTCATTGGAAGGATTGTTGCTCATGAGATGACACTCAAAGACAAAGAAGAGCTTCACAACAAATCTAGCGGTGCTTACAAAGCCACAAGTGATGCTCCGGCAACTTCAAGCAACAACCTTGTCACCAATGAAGAGATAAGCCTCATGGTCAAAAAATTCAACAAGTTCTACAAGAATAGAGGCAAAGATCGAAGCTCCAACTCAAGATATGAAGAGAAGCGTTCGTTAAGTCGTGACCGCAACTGCTACAAATGTGGGAAGCCCGGACACTACTCCAACGAGTGCATGGCTCCCTACAAACGAAGAGAAGAGTCACCTAAAAGACGAAGCTCAAGGAATGAATCACCTCAACGAGAGAGAAGGAGTAGAGATGATCGTTATGAACGAAGACCCTCAAGGAGAAGTAGGGATTTGGAGAAGAAGGACAAGTACACCAAGAGCTAGACAAGAAGAAGATATCAAGCTCATGTTGGTGAATGGGTTTCCGGCTCCGACTCCGACAACAACTCCGAGAGAAGCTATCACTCCAACTCCGACTATAGTCAAGATGAAGGTGTTGCCGGACTTGCACTAGTGACTACCAACTCCTATGATCTATTTGATTCACCAAATGAAGGGAGTGGAAGTTGCTTCATGTCTAAAGGCCCCAAGGTATCACACCCCGAGTATCTTGATTTCAATAGTGATGAAGATGACTTACTTTGTGATGATGACTTGCACTTTGATAATACTAGTAATGTTAGTCAAAATGAACTTGATAATTTTCATGCTAGTCAAGAAAAGTCATCTGATGATGATAAGATGAAAATAGAACAACTAACTAAATAATTAAACACTCTTAAGTTAGCCCATGAATCTACTCTCGAAGATCATTGAGAGCTTGTAAGGACTCATGAGAAGCTACGCTTTGAGAAGCTCACTTTGGAGCAAGAGCATGAGTTTCTTAAAGCTATCAATGACGATCTCCGAAAGAAGACTTCATCTCATCTAGCCAAACGATTACTCTTGTCTACATTCATGCCACAAGTTAAATCTGTCAGATTTCGGGCTACGCAAAACCCTCAAGGTTTGAACACAGGGGCGTGTGCGAAGATTCCCTGCAGCCTCACCCTACCTAGCTCGCTACTCGATGGCTAAGACGATGAACTCGTGCGATGACGAGGAAAAAGATGAATATGGTGGTTTACCTAGGTTCGGGCCGCTGCGAAGCGTAATACCCTACTCCTGCTTTGGTGGATTGCCTCTCGTGGAGGTACGGTGGATGAACTAGTACAATGTTCAGGGGCCTCGTGAGGGCGCTCCTGAGGTGTTCTTGACCCTCTGTTGGCTTTGTGATGGGTCGGATGGATCGAATGGTTTTTGGGGGTCCCTCTCTACGGTGTAGCCTAGCCTCTATATATAGCGGTGGCCCGCGTACTCTTCCCTTATCGCAATGGCGGGAAGGGATCCCACAACGGCCAAATTTGAAGGGTGACAGGAGTACATCCCCGCCCTGCCCAAAGGCGGTCTTCGCCTGCAAAGTAGCTGTCGATGATGCAGAGGTGGGCTCGGCGATGACAACCGTCCTGCGAGGCTCGTCGCTGTGGTCTTGTTGCACCAGAATGGAAACCTTTGGGGGTGGTTTGGGAACCCGCGCACATCCTTGCTCCCTTTGCACCAAAGGGGAAACTGCTCCGTCTGGCGCGCTGGCGCCCGCCTGTCCTTCCTTGCGTCATCTTTGACTCCTGAGGCCGGGTCCTGCATAGAGATCTCCGCCGCTCCGGAGGGGGCCTGGGGAGACCCTCCGCCTGCAGATCTTGGTGTTGCTCTCCCTCGCGAGCCTGGGGTCCTCGTGAGGGCCTTGTCTTGAGTGGGGCTGCATCTGGTTGTGATTGGTTGGCGAGGTGGGCCATGCCCTGGGCCGCAGGCAGGCAGGTCTGGGTACCCCCGTTCCCAGAACGCCGACAGGAGCCCCCGGGCCCAAGGCGCGCTCGAGCTGGCTTCCGGGCGAAGCCTTGAGGGTGGCCCGAAGCGCCGTGGGCCCCAAACGCCTGCGGGCCAGGCTTTACACGCGTCGAGTGCCTGGTCGGCGACGCCCCCGCTCCCCGAAGGCTTCAGGAACAGCTTCAAGTCAAATTGACGCGACGCCCGTGTGCAGCGCCGGCCACCATTGCCCTTCCTTGAATGCTGCTGCTGCTTCGGGCCTCTACTCCTTGGGCCACGTGGATGTGACCCGTCAATCGGCAGGAGAGGCGACGCGGATGGTACTGCACCGATCGAACTGCTCCGTGGCGCCCGAGAGGCGCCCGACGCCTGCTCTCCCATGACGCCTCGCGGCTGCAGTTATGCCTATAAATCCGCCCCGCCCCTGGCCGGGGAGGGGCATTGCAATCTCGAGGTATCTTCCTGCTTCCATCGCTCGGCAGAGATAGCCCTCTCCTCTTCCCAGCTTCTCCTCTTCCATGGCGTCTGGAGGAAGTGCTGCGGGCGCGGGGAAACGCGCGGCGCCGCTGGCTCCCTCGCCATCCTCCGGAGGCAGCGGTGGGGGGCTCTCGGGGTCGGTCCAAGTTCGCCGGCGCTGGGCCATGGTCGATGAGTGAGTACTCCGCCGCCTCCCTCCTCCTTAGTCGTTTTGTCCAGCGTTCTGAGCATGATCCTCTTCCTCTCCCAGGGCGCCTACGGCCAAGAAGCGCAGGCTCGGCGAGCTCCAGGAGGAGGTGGACGCGCTGCGGGCCCAGCTGGCGACCGCCGAGGCCGGCTTCCAATCCGCCCTTAGGGGCGAGGCGGAGGCCAGGGCGGAGTTGGCGTTCCTCCAGGCCCAGGTGAAGGAGGCAGCCGATGCCGTGCAAGCCGCCCAGGACGAGGCGGTGCTCGCCAAGATGCTGGAGTCCCAGTGAGCCAAGCAGTACCTTGGCATTGCCAGCCGCGCGGCCGGCGCGGTGAGCCGGTTCGTTGGGGAAGCCCCCGTGCTGCCATGCGTGCGCGGCGACGGGGGCTACCTTGACTTCTTCCAGGAGGTGGTGGAGGCGCTGGAGACCGGCGTCTCCCACGTGAACGCGGCAACGAGTTTGACGCGTGCGACCTCCTGGACCTCGCCTTGACGCTTGTCTTCTCCAACCTGCACCGCCTCGCCCCACACCTCGACCTCCGGCGTGTCGGGGAGCGGGTGCCTGACGAGCTCCAGCGCCCTCTTCGAGACGAGGTGCGCCCACACGTGGAGTCCTTGGTGGAGCGGTTCATCCAGGTGCCCGCCTCCGGCGGGGAGGACAACTCCGACGCCGAGGCGGCCGGTGGCGCAGGTGGCGACGGCGGCTTCTCCCCCTAGGCGTCCCCTGCTTCCCTTTCATGGTCCCTGTAATACCTCAAGAAGAACTCAGCCTCGGAGGGCGTTAGTCTTTTTCATGTTACCTTCACCCTCTTGTTTTTCTTCTCTCGAATCGCCGATCGCTTGCTTGCCGCGACTTGACTTCGTTTCTCCTCATGGGGCCCGACGCCGCTACCGACCCGGCTTGGTGATGGCAGGCGGTAGGGCCCTCGCGGGGCTCTCTCTCCTGAGGGGCAGCTCGCGGCCGCCATCCCCTGGGTTCATGGCCTTGCAGCTAGTCGTGGTGGGGCCCCTCCCCTCCTGCCATTTTTCCTGGCGTCTCGGGCCTCAGGGGTCTCGGTAGCA
Organism: Elymus sibiricus; assembly: GCA_039707655.1. Lineage (NCBI taxonomy): Eukaryota > Viridiplantae > Streptophyta > Magnoliopsida > Poales > Poaceae > Elymus > Elymus sibiricus. The sequence goes on from CM077673.1 coordinate 158,433,380, forward strand.
TCGCGTGGTGGCCCGTAGTACCTTCATCCTTACATTAGTGCGCATAACCCTTATCCCGTCCTCGGGTCGTTATTAGGTCAGGAGGCTCTTGCTTGGTTCGGTGGTGTACTTAGCTTGTAGGGCGGTGACGATCTCGTGCGTCGCTAGGTGCGGCTGGGTTACCCAGATAGTCCGCGATTCCTCCTGGGATGCTTCCTCCCACTTCGTGGGACGGTTTGGGGCCCCTTTCGGTACTCTATGTCTGCAGCCCCAGTCCCGCACATTTCCCTACCACCGTAATATACGACTGGATCACCAAGGACGCAATTACGAGGCGAGGCCTCGACACCCTTTACGCCGATCGGATCACCAAGGACGACATCAAGGGGCGAGTGGCTATATGACCGGTAAGGCTCCTAAGGCACGTTGCTCAGGAGCCCCCCTTGACGCTCAAGCGGCTCTACGTTGGCAGGTCCCAGTCCCGCACATTTCCCTACCACCGTAATATACGACCGGATCACCAAGGACGCAGTTATGAGGCGAGGCCTCGACACCCTTGACGCCGACCGGATCACCAAGGACGACATCAAGGGGCGAGTGGCTATATGACGGGTAAGGCTCCTGAGGCGCGATGCTCAGGAGCCCCCTTTGACACTCGAGCGATCCCCATTCTGTCCTGCCAGATGCTGCCTCAGGAAGCCCTGGGGCCTCCCGAGATTCCATGTTACGGTGACGCGCTGCGGTCGGAGCCCCCGAGCGGGGGCCGACGGCTAAAAGATGCGAGCCCTTGAAGCAACAGGGCCTCGCTTTCCAGCCCTGAGGTGCCTCGGGGAGGGCCGAAGCGCACGGCTCCTTGCGAAACACCAATCCAGAAAGAGAGAATTCAAGTCCGGTAAAATGACAGAACAATGAGCGAAAAGTTCCCGCCCCTTTTTCTTTTAAATATAGAGTTTCGAAATCCACAAATTTCATTGCAAAAAACGGCAATTCGAACACCAAAAAGAAGCAAGCAATTGCCGCGTCCGGCCTCTAGGCTAGTCTTCGTCTTCGTCTTCCCCCAGCGCTGAGCATAGGGCATCCACGTTGCATGGGCATAGCCATTGGAGGGCAGTGTTGTCCGCCAGTGCGGAGCTGTGGTTTCCACATTGCGTGGGAAGGAACCCCTCTGCGTCCTCTGGGGGCTCCGGGCATATACAGCCCGCTCATTATTACGTGAGAGTGTCACGGCTGTAGATTGCTGGGCAAGCCCCCAGGCGCACGGCCTGGTGGCTCCCAACTCCATCAAGAACCATCCCATGCATTTCTGCTCGGTTGCGCGCCCTTATGACCCAAACCCGAATGCATTGTTCCCCGCGTAACCGCAGGATTGCGCTCCCGCGGCCCAAACATGAGCACAATGCATCCGGCGCAGCCATAAGGGTGTTTGTCGATGAAGCCACCTCGTGAAGCATCCGGACGTTGGCCGGACAATGTCCTGATGGCCTCGTGAGGCCGCGCTGGCCCGTCAGATGCCGCGAGTGGCCCGCGCTGTTTGTGTCTTGCTGCTCCCCCCAGGCCATTGCTTGTGAGGCCTCGGGGCTCGGTTCGGCGTTGCTTGCTCGCGAGGGCGTCGGCTTGCGCCTCGCCCCGCGGGCCCGGGGGCGCCCTCCCTCTTTCTCCCGCTTGCGCCATCCAGGCCCGGTGCTCAGTCGGCGGACACCCCTAGGCCCAGCTCGGGGAGGACGCCCAGGGTGCTCCCTACTCTTGGGAGGTGCTGGCGCCCGCGGCAGGCGCCTGACCCACCCCACTGTCAGGAGGTACGACGTAGCACGGTACATAGGGCTCCACATAAGGGCTCGGTTCTCCTCCTGAGCCGTCCGGCGAGGCGCCGGGGACGGCCCCTCCTGGCGGCGGTGGGGCGCCGCCCCGTGCGCGCCGCTCGCAAACCCTCCTGCGACAGGCCTCAGAGCGAAGTTGCTTACCTCTACCACCGCCGTTGGGTGGGCCGTGCGTCTCCTGGTGTGGATTGCCTCCGCGGCGATCTAATGCACCTTCGCCGTTGTTGCTTGTTTGTCCGTATGCCTGCGCCGCCTGCTCCCTGCGCAGGATGGCACGCTCCCGCCGGGTCAATCCAGGCTGTTGAAGGTCCACCGGGTCATGGAGGTGCGTGTTTGCACGTGTGTGGCGCCCCTTTGTTTCCTCCATGTGCTCGGTCGTCGTGTCCGGGATGCGCCCCAAAACCGGTCACCGGGATTTGAAGGAGAAGGAGCACGGCATGCGGCGGGCCCCGCTCGGGCTCGCCCAGTGCTGGGGGGGGCACGCCGCCGGCGGGCTGGGGGACAGGCACGGCGGACGAGCCCCCGGCGCCTGATGCCTGCGGCCTTGAAGAAGAGTGAGGAGCCACGGCCCTCAGCGCGACAGTGACCAGCTCTACAACGTGGTCGGCCCATGCGTCGAAGCCCCCGTGCGTCGAGCGGTGGCGGAGCATCTTGCTTGCCAGCTGTAGCGCATCGTGCGCATCGAGGTCCCCTACATAGGTGCGGCGCATCGCCGGCGCTGAAGGTGCCACCCGCCCACCGTGTGCTTGGGCGGTGCGAGAGGCGGCGACGGTGGAGGCGAAGCTGGTGGCTTGATACTGACCGCCCAGCACTATGCTGCTGGGGCGTGGGTCTCCGGCGGCGGCGGTGGGATCGATGGAAGCAGACCCGCTGCAGCCGGGGGAAGCTTGTTGGGCGCCGGCCATCGGAGCGGTGAAGCGTGGGAAGAGCGAAGCTTGGAGAAGACTTCGACACGCCCCCTACCAGGCGCGCCAAATGTCGGATTTCGGGCTCCGGAAAACCCTCAAGGTTCGAACACAGGGGCGTGTGCGAAGATTCCCTGGAGCCTCACCCTACTTAGCTCGCTACTCGATGGCTAAGATGATGAACTCGCGCGATGATGAGGAAGAAGATGAACACGGTGGTTTACCCAGGTTCGGGAGGCTGCGAAGTGTAATACCCTACTCCTGCTTTGGTGGATTGCCTCTCGTGGAGGTATGGTGGATGAACTAGTACAATGTTCAGGGGCCTCGCGAGGGCACTCCTGAGGTGTTCTTGGCCCTCTGCTGGCTTTGTGATGGGTCTGATGGATCGACTGGTTTCCGGGGGTCCCTCTCTATGGTGCAGCCTAGCCTCTATATAAAGCGGTGGCTCGGGTCCTCTTCCCTTATCGCAATGGCGGGAATGGATCCCACAACGGCCAAATTTGAAGGGGGACAGGAGTACATCCCCGCCCTGCCCAAAGGCAGTCTTCGCCTGCAAAGTAGCTGTCGATGATGCAGAGGTGGGCTCGGCGATGACATCCGTCCTGCGGGGCTCGTGGCTGTGGTCTTGTTGCACCGGAATGGAAACCTTTGGGGGTGCTTTGGGAACCCGCGCACGTCCTTTCTCCCTTTGCACCAAAGGGGAAACTGCTCCGTCTGGCATGCTGGCGCCCGCCTGTCCTTCCTTGCGTCATCTTTGACTCCTGAGGCCGGGTCCTGCATAGAGATCTACGCCCTCCGGAGGGGGCCTGGGGAGACCCTCCGCCTGCCGATCTTGGTGTTGCTCTCCCTCGCGAGCCTGGGGTCCTCGCGAGGGCCTTGTCTTGAGGGGGGCTGCGTCTGGTTGTGATTGGTTGGCGAGGTGGGCCATGCCCTGGGCCGCAGGCAGGCAGGTCTGGGTACCCCCGTTCCCAGAACGCCGACAAAATCTAGACAAACTAGTAACAAAGGCAAGAAAGGTTCTTCGTCTAGTAGCAACTATAAAAATGCTAAACCTAATAATGTTGCTTATAGTAGTTCTATTGATTCCAGTAATGATGGTTCTCTTAGCCAAGTTACACTTGAGCAAGAAAATGCTTTATTGAAAGGAATTATAGAGAAAGATATCTACAAGAGTCTTGCCGGGTGTAAGAAATTTGAGGAAACTGTATGCAAGCATGGAGGATACCGGAAGAACCATGGCATTGGCTACTTCAACGCAAATGGAGTTGAATGGGAAGAAGGTCAATACCCCAAGCCCAAGTTTGTTCCTCAAAAGGAGAAGTATGAGAATACTCCACCCAAGGGAACAAACACTCAAGATGACCTTCCACCACAAGACCACAAGCTCAAGGGCAAGAACAAGCTTCAAGAGGACATTGACTCATATGAAGATGAATCCCAAGCTTTGGTGGAGTGGGTTCCCAAGGCTACTTCAAGCTCAACTTCTACAAGGGCTACTTCAACACCAAGGATTCCCATCAAGTTGATGTGGGTCCCCAAGAAGAAGAACTAGAGAGTTCTTGAGGGGTGACTCCGCCAATGAAATTCACTCACATTTATTATTGGCAAGAACTATTTGCAATCAACATCAACTCTATGCAATAGTTCAAGGAGTCACACATTCCCTCAAAGGTAAGCAAGGGACAAGGTAATCAACAAATCCATGGACATCATCACACATGCTTTGCACTCCATGTCCATAGATATCCTTGTATTTGTCTCTTGTGTGTTGGAACTAACCCATGTAGGTGAGAAGAGTAAGGAAACAACAAGGATGCTCCCAACTCATGGTGATCTTCATCAACTTTGAGCATCCACCACTACTTCACCTACATGAAGTCTTCATCGACAAAACCCAAGGTTAGTTTATCCCTCCTATGGGGGGATGTCACATCAAGGGGGACCTTTACTCTAAGACTTGAGTTAAAGCATCTCATAGTATGTGACAACATTAAATGCTTTATGTAAAAGTGGTAACCCCACTTGTGCTTAAACGATGAGTATGACCTATGATCAAGTATTCTTTCTTGGCTCCTAAGTCAATATACTCATATATAGATGACTCCGTCATCGCCAAAATGCTTGATAGATGCTAGTATGTATGTGCATGTGTGCCATGATTTCATTTGACATCTTATTGTGTAAGCATGTTGATCTGCACTACTTTATCCATTCGAGGACATCCAATTGTTGCTATTTGGTTCTTATTTATCTTTTGCCAATTGGATGTACAAGAATGCCTAGGACACTCCTCTAGCTATCTATGCTTTATCACCTCATATTCTTTTCTTGCTGCATCACAAAACTTGAACAAGCACTTCTCGATCCCTCTGTGTGAGATGCACTCAGAGTTCCGTGTCGAAAAGGGCTGCACTACAAAACCTCCCAAGTGCAACTCGGTGTGACCAACAAACATTTCTCGGTTTGACCGATTGCCGAGGGTTGATTTGGTTTTCCATCTCGGTAACACCGATTCCTTATTCTCGGTTACACCGAGTTTCCCTGTTAGCTGACAGTTGAGAAACTCGGTGACACCGAAAATTTCGAACCGGTGTCACCGACAGCAAGGGGTATATATGTTGTGGACCCGACGCTTTGAAATTCACTCCTCAAACCGTCGCGCTCCAAAACCCTAAGCTGCCAAAAGGGACCCCCCGGTCGTCGCCCTTGCCTCCCCGTGCTCCTCCGCCGTTGGGATCCTCGCCGTCGACGGGCATTTCGCCGCCGTCTTCGCCGTAGCGGACCGTAACCAAGCTAGGGTACGGATCCGATCCTCTCTTGCGCTCCATCGTCTAAATCTTGCGCATTGAGATGTTCTTATCTATAAGCCACTGTGTGCAACCCTCCCTATCCACCAGATTTCTCGTAGATTAGCGAACAATGAAAATTTTAGGGTTAGCTGTCCGCAAATTGCATCCCGGTACCACCGATTTGAAAAAATCGGTTCCACCGATTGTGTTTTAGGGCTACCGAGAACCATATCGGTGAGACCGAAGCAATCTTTTTGGTTCCACCGAAAAGGCTGCCAGGTCTCTGTTGATGCATATTGTCAGTCTCGGTGACTCCGAAAAATACCACTCGGTGACACCGAAATACCTTCTGCAAAAAGCTAAAACTAATGTCTTCCTTGTTCAAACTTTTGAAAATCTCTGTGTTGTGTGATGCTCAACCCCTCTGCTCCTCTATATTCTTTTCACAGGGTCAGATATGTCAGATGCTGAAGATAGCCAGAATGATCTCAGAGAGCAGAGTGTGGATATGGACTCAGGCACTAGCCCTGATAAGAGTTTTGATGATGTGCCCAGTTCTCCTGATTTGCCCAAGGCTGCTACAAGGACTAGAAGGAAGCTCAATTCTGATGAGGAGGATGAGGACTTCATCCCTGATGAGCTGACTAAGAAAGATGATGCTGCCACTTCTTCCAAGAAGAAGAAAGCTATCAGAAAGGAGTATTCTAGCTCAGAGATATTGAGAGCACCTGAGAGCTCCAGAGCAACCATGACTATTGAGACTCCCAGGAAGTCTATCCCAAGAAGGCTGGTGAGAAGAAGAGATCCAGGAAGAGGATTGTTTATGTTGTTGGCAGGCCTACCTCTATGTATGAGGATCCAGAGGAGGCAGCTCATGAAGAAGAGGTGGTAGAGCCAGCTGCAAATGCCCCTCCCAAGAAGAAGAAGAAGCTTATGGCAGATGTTATGCCTAAGGCTACCACTTCTAAGAGCACCAAATCTGCTCCAAAGAAGGCTAGTGCTGCTGATAAACCCAAGAGGTTCTCCAGAGATATACCAGCTTCTTCCAAGAACAAGACCTCCACTTTGAGGGAAGCTGAGGATGATGATGACTTTTCTGCTTTGATGAAGCTCAGACCACACCTTCCAGAGCATAATGCCAGCCACCTGCTTGCTGAAGATATGAAGAAGAGGAAGGATTCTGGTTTAAGGGCATGGAGAGCTATTGATCCATATGCCCAGAGAAGGAAAACAGATGTGGACTATAGGTTTTATACCAAGGAGCAACATGATTTCTATGAGACAATCTTGCTTGATAAGAGTCCAGCTGTCAGTGATATGAGATATGTTGATTGGAAGTACATCAAGGCCAATGAAGACTACTTCCCAAATGTTCAAGACAAATTCCATTGCATTGGCCTAGACAAGTTTGTTGGCACAGAATTCACTGCATGGAACGACGAGATGATCATGCAATTCTACTCCACTGCTCATTTCTATGGAGATGGTAGGATTGTGTGGATGACTGAAGGAGCAAGATATGAGTCTACTGTTGAGGAATGGGCTGCCATCTTAGGAGCCCCAGAGGTGGAAGATGGTGACTTGGATGTCTATTCTGAATCCAAGGAGAGCCATGATTCTATGAAGAATATGTACAATGAGATCCTTGCTGCTCATGTGAAGTCTCACAAGCTAGGATCCATCTACTTCCTCCAGGCTGGCCTCTGTACCATGAACACCATCTTGAGGCACACATTGATGCCTAAGTCTGGAGATGACAAGATGATTCGAGGCTATTCCATCAACATGCTGATCCATCTTGATAGACACACCAGGAAAAGGGTGATGAACTTGATAGTAGAGACTGTAAAGAGGGTTGCTGCTGATCAGAAGCGCTCATGCTGCTATGCACCTTACATTCAGATGCTCATCAATTCCAAGCTGGGGAAGCACATTTTTTCTCTTGACAAGCCACACTTGCCCCTATAGCCAGATCTTGAGGACAACGTCGTGGAGATGAACCCAGATCATCCCACCTCAGCTGCAGCACAGGCAGAGGCAGTGGCAGCTAGAGCCACTAGTGCTCCAGTCCCTAGATCCAGGAACGAGCAAATGGATATTTTGATCAACACCGTTTAGGGCATGCAGAAGGATATCAAGGATATCTTGGAGAATCAGAATAGTCTTGTGAGGATCATGGAGAATAGGATCAAGACACTCAATGACAAAGTGGATGGGCTGACAAAGACCGTGAATGAGCTGAAGAAGGAAGTTGACAACGTGCCCAGTCCCGACACTTCACATGATGAGGATGATTCTCCTCTCAGGCCAGACACTCACTTCACTACCCAGGCCAGATCAGCCATAGTGCCCGCTCCAGATTTGAGGCCTTCTTTATCAGCACCTGCTACAGCCTCCTCAGCTCCATCAGCTCCAGTTCCTCCCGTTGCTACTCCAACTCCATCCACGACATCAGCCGAGGTCTTCGCCGACGCAGTTCTCTCAACTCCTTCATCAACAATCGGAGGAGATCAGCCCCAGAAGAGCGCTCAGATATATATACCTTTGAACTTTTTGGCAACTTGTTGCCAAAGGGGGAGAAGTGTATATAGATCTTTAGGCTTCGAGTGACAGAGCGTTTGGTTTTTATCGCTTTTTCAAAAACATTTAATCTTTTGGTTGCTAGTGTTAAACTTTTGTTGGTGTTTGATCATATGCTTAATGTGTGTTGCTACTATTTCCTATCATTATGATGCTTATGAGATGATCATTCACCTTTGCTTGATTGTGTTGTGCTATGATGTTCATTCTTATTATTCTCGCACACCACCAAGTTGTATGTGATATGGAAGAAGTTCCCCATGTACCTAATCAATTGTGCATTTGCATTCAAACGCAAATTTATAATATTGCACAAATTTAGGGGGAGCTCTTGCTTATCACATACTTCTCAAAGCGATGATTATATTCATTGATTATATCATATGTCGAAGCTTTGATCTATATGTTGTCATCAATTACCAAAAAGGGGGAGATTGAAAGCACATTTGCTCCCTTGGTGGTTTTGGTAATTAATAACAACATATATGTCATTGAACTAATGTTTCCACTAAGCATATTTCAGGAAAAGTTCAATGATAGGGATGGCAAAAGGATTGTGGAAATACCCCAAGATGCAAGGAAATGGATTGGCAAAGCTTCAAGCAAGAGGACTCTACATTTTACTTTGTGATAAATCACTTTGAGTCCATAGGAAAGGCAATACTATTAAAAGGGGGTAAGGTACTGTTGGTGAACAAAATGCTCATAAGTGCACAAGTGATAGTCACCAAAAACACCCACAAGCTCTTCCACAAAAGTCTGTCCAAAGTCAAATATCCAAAATCGGTGCAACCAACACTTCCCACTCAGTCCCACCGATTCCCAAACTCAGACAGACCCATGCCAAACCCTAGCCAGTCGGTGCAACCGATTCTGCATCGGTGCCACCGAGTTCAGTTGCCAACTCTCTGTTTAGCTCTTCTCTGTCTTCGGTACCACCGAGTTTTGCCAGTTGGTCTCATCGAGTTTCTGGACCAACTCTCTGGATAGCCATTCACAAGAATCGGTACCACCGAGAATTGTGGATCGGCGCCACCGAGTTTCTAGACCAACTCTCAGGTAAGCCATGGTCAAGAATCGGTACCACTGAGATGTAAGAATCGGCGTCACCGAGTTTGCGTAATCTGACCGTTGGTGACCTGATCGGTACCACCGAGATTTATATATCGGTCTCACCGAGATTCAAAAGTTGTCACCTTTTGGTCACTTCGGTACCACCGAGGTTAACACATCGGTGTCAGTGAGTTGATCACTTAAGGTGTAACGGTTGGATTTTGGGGATGCCTATATATATACCCCTTCACCACCACCCACTCGAAAGAGAAGCACTCAGAACTATTCCATATTTGCCCCATCAAATTTTCTGAGAGAGAGCCACCTACCCTTGTGTTGAGATCAAGCCATTCCACTCCATCCATATGAATCTTGATCTCTAGCCTCCCCAAGTTGCTTTTCACCAAATCAATCTCTTCCACCATAGCTAAATCTGTGAGAGAGTGATTGTGTGTTGAGGAGTCTATCATCTTGAAGCACAAGAGCAAGGAGATCATCGACATTGCCGAGCCTATTACCTTTTGGAGGGTGGTGCCTCCTAGATTGGTTAGGTGTCGCTTGGGAGCCTCCTACTTCGTGTTGTGGAGTTGAACCAAGAAGTTTGTACGGGCAAGGAGATCGCCTACTTCGTGAAGATCTACCCATAGTGAGGCTAGTCCTTCGTGGACGGAAGCCGTTATGGAATAGTCAAGGTTGCTACTTCGTGGACCCTTATGGTTGGAGCCCTCCGTGGACTCTCGCGACCGTTACCCTCCGTGGGTTGAAGACTCCATAAATGTGGACGTATGATAGCACCAACTATCGGAACCACGGGAAAAATCATCGTGTCTCCATAATTGCGTTTGATCTTCCTACCCTTCCTTTACTACTCATGCTTGTCTTTACTTTCCGCTGCTATACTCATAGACATGCATGTGTAGGGTGTACTTGACTTGCTATGTGTGCTAAAATCTGCCAACACTTAAAATTGGGAAAAAGTAGATTTTTATTTGGTCAAGTAGTCTAATCACCCCCCTCTCTAGACATACTTTTGGTCCTACAACAGCGCCACAAGAAGGCAATGCCGAGATCGTGACGATCTATGAAACGTTTTCCTCAAGGAATAAGATGAAGAGAGCTCTTCGAGAACTCGAACAAATCTATCAGGTGGTAGCAACGAACTCATGGGCAGACACACCAATCACCTTCGGAGAACCTGATCAATCAATCACCCGCCCCGGCCGAACACCTGCCGCTCTGGTCCTCAACCCCATTGTTGATGGTTTCAGGTTAAAAAAGGTGCTAATGGGCTATGGCAGTGATTTAAACCTCATCTACGAGGACACCCTAGATAAAATGCAGTTCGACCGATCTCGCATCGAACATAGCATCACAACCTTTCGTGGGATTATCCCTGGGAAAGAGGCACGTTGCTCCGGACACGTTACCCTCGATGTAGTATTCGGCACGCCCAAGAACTGCAGATCTGAAGAACTCCTCTTTCATATTGTGCCCTTTCACAGTGGTTGCCACGCTCTGTTGGGGCGTGACGCCTTCACAAAATTTCAAGCTATACCACATTACGGGTATATGAAGCTCAAAATGCCGGGCCCAAACGGGGTGATCAGAATCACGAGTGACCCGCATATATCCCTTCGAGCCGAAAACAGAATAGCAGCGCTTGCCCTCGAGGCACTAGCCGAGACCTTTGTAGCAGAGGAGTGGACCGCACTCCGGTCAACTGTGGACAAGGATGATGTGGTCCTCAGCAAGAGACCCAAATCCACGTCCTTTAAACCTGCGGACAACATCGTCAAATTTCAGGTACACCCAACGGACCCCAACAAAACAACGTCCATTGGTGCTCAGCTGGACCCCCTTGTCGATGAACCAGTGCGAACATTCTTGCGAGAAAACTGGGATATCTTTGCCTGGCATCCTTCAGATATGCCAGGAATCCCACGATGTCTGGCAGAGCACAGCCTGAACATAATTGCAGGCTTTAAGCCCGTCAAACAGGTGCTGCGCCGATTTTCCGAACCCAAGCGACAAGCCATGGGCGAAGAGCTAGCAAAATTGCTAGATGCCGGATTCATAAGGGAAATCAAACACCCGGAGTGGCTGGCAAACCTGGTGATGGTACCAAAGAAAGATAAATCCTGGCGGCTGTGCGTCGATTTCAAAGACCTTAATAAAGCTTGCCCAAAGGACCCTTTCCCCATAGCACGCATAGACCAGATTATTGACGCCACAGCCGGACACGACTCATTAAGCTTCCGCGACGCTTATTCCAGATACCATGAGATCAAGATGAAGGAATCCGATCAAGCTGCAACTGCATTCATCACCCCCTACGGGCCATTCTGCTTTAACATGATGCCTTTCGGGCTAAAAAACGCAGGTGCCACATACCAGCATATGATTCAGACTTGTCTCGAAAAACAAGTTGGGAAAACAGTCAAGGCATACGTGGACGACGTGGTCATTAAGACCAAACATGTCAACCAGCTCATAGACCACCTCAGGCAAACTTTTGCTTGTCTACGGGAGTATGATATACGGCTCAATCCGGACAAATGTGTCTTCGGACCCGCTGGTAAACTACTCGGATTCATTGTTTCCCATAGAGGAATAGAAGCGGATCCTGCTAAGGTCTGCGCCCTATCTCAACTTGCGATTCCTATGGAGCTAAAGCACGTCCAAAAACTGGCGGGCTGCGTGGCGGCTTTGAGCCGCTTTATCTCTCGCCTTGGCGAAAAGGCTTTACCGCTCTATAGGCTGCTGAAACGGACAAAAAACTTCGAATGGACCGATGAAGCAGCGGCCGCACTAGAGGAAATTAAAACACTACTGGCCAGCAACCCCATACTCACGGCACCAGGCGCCGGTGAACCAATGTTACTGTACATCTCAGCCACCAATCAAGTGGTTAGTGCGGTGCTCGTCGTCGAACGAGAGGATGAGGGTCACAAATTCCGGGTACAAAAGCTAGTATACTACGTGTCAGAAGTGCTACCGCCATGCAAGTCCAGATATCCGCACTATCAGAAGATAGCCTATACAGTGTTCATGGCATCACGAAAACTCAGACACTACTTCCAGGAATGTTCGGTCATGGTGGCATCCAAGGTACCCCTGAACGATATAATCAACAACAGGGACGCCACCGGCCGCATAGCCAAATGGGCCATCGAAGTCCTTCCTTTCGAAATTGCCTATAAGCCACGCCGAGCTATTAAATATCAGGTGTTGGCCGATTTCCTTGCCGAATGGACAGAGGCCGAGCTCCCCAGAGAATATAGTACATACTCCCATTGGACGATGTACTTCGACGGATCCAAGACACTGGCCGGACTGGGGGCTAGAGTTATCCTCACATCTCCCACGGGAGACAACGTCCGGTACGTGTTGCAGATCATGTACGCCGATTCCAAAAATGCGGCCGAATACGAAGCACTATTGCACGGGCTTCGGATGGCAGCATCGATGGGCATAAAACGGCTTGAAGTCTGTGGAGATTCTAACCTCGCGATCTCTCAAATCAATGGCGAATTCGATGCTAAAAACCCAAAGATGGCAGCATATAGAAATGCTGTTCTTAAAATATCCGCACGGTTCGAGGGACTAGAATTCCACCACGTCACTAGAGACAGCAATCAGGCTGCAGACATACTCGCCAGTATGGGGGCCAAGGGCGACCCCGTCCCGAAAAACACCTTCCTTGAACAGCTTTTTAAGCCATCGGTGGTATGGCAGGACGAGAATAATGGCGCTAGAGCCATAAGTACGGAAGAGACTGTCCCCCCTATCAACGAACCAGATGAGCAAATCATCAGCGGTTCCACAATTGAAGAAACGCCTTCGGCTCATGAGGTCATGGCAGAAATCGCACCATGGACCGAGCCCTTCCTTGCTTACCTTCTTAGCCAAGAACTCCCTGATGACCAGACGGAGGCAAGACGCATAATTCGGCGATCCAAGTCCTATAAGGTCCATGAGGGTAAGTTATATAAGAAAAGCACTACCGGGATACTCCAACGGTGTATATCTGAGGAACAAGGAAGACAACTCTTGGCCGAAGTCCACGCAGGCATGGGCGGCCACCACGCGGCAGCCCGAGCCTTAGTAAGCAAAGCTTTTCGAGCCGGATTCATTTGGCCCACCGCTCAAGCAGACGCCCAAGAACTCGTCCAACGTTGTGTTGGATGTCAACTATTCGCAAATCAAAGCCACATGCCCCCGACAGCTTTTCGGACTATTCCGATCACCTGGCCTTTCGCGGTCTGGGGGCTGGATACGGTCGGACCACTTAAAGGAGGGACCAAGAAAAATAAATATCTACTTGTCATGGTAGACAAGTTCACCAAATGGATCGAAGCTAAACCAGTAAGATCAGCTAAGTCCGGACCGGTAGTCGACTTTATATCTGGCGTGGTACACCGTTATGGTGTCCCGCACAGCATAATAATGGACAATGGATCCAATTTCACCGCCGAGGAGGTGAAGGATTGGTGCACAAACATGGGCATTAAGCTCGATTACGCCTCGGTGTATCACCCGCAGACCAATGGACAAGTCGAACGGGCCAATAGCCTCATCATGAGTGGCATCAAACCACGATTGGTCCAATCTCTTCATGAATCCAACTGCAATTGGGTAGAGGAGCTTGACTCCGTTATATGGGGTCTACGCACCACCCCGAATCGATCAACAAGATACACACCGTTTTCTATGGTCTATGGGGCAGAAGCTGTCCTTCCCTGCGATATCATTCACGACGCACCTAGAGTGTGAATGTACGAAGAAAAGGAGGCCGAGCTAGATCGGCAGGATGACTTAGATGCCTTGGAAGGAGAGCGCGATATAGCTCGGGCCCGCTCTACGTTCTATCAACAGCAGGATCGGCGCTACCAAAGCAGGGAGGTTAGAGCGAAGGCATATAATGTGGGCGAACTCGTCTTATGACTCCCAGAGAAGCAGAAGCATAAACTCAATCCCAAGTGGGAGGGCCCTTTCATAATTGATGAAGTACTTACAGGAGGGGCTTTTCGCCTCTGCAACCCGCCGGACAATCGCCTCGAACCAAACCCATGGAACGCAACTCGTCTTCGGCGCTTTTACGGCTAGATTGGTGTCGTCGTGTTTTTTGCATTTCTTTTTACTTCTTTTTCTTTCGTATTCTCTCCTTTCCCTCTTGGCTTTACAGGATCGGATATCATCTCCCAGCCATGTGTTTGGCTAAACCGAACTTGTGTTAAAATTTTCGGTATACATCTTCAAATGTCCTATCCAAAGAGACACCTGGGGGCTTCTTCTAGAAGCCGACTATTATATATTCTGCGCATTGACTCACATGTATTGTGCATACACACTTCCCTTATCGTTTTTAAGCCAATATATGCATCAATTGGACCTAAGATTTTGGCCAAGCTGGGTTGCCTCGCTCCTATGCTTACCCTCTACATTCCCGATTGTTCGGCTAGAGGGTAAAGGGAGCACCTCTGCGATTGTTACAGCCGGATAACCCGGATATGTAGCTCAGACGGGTGAAGCCGAAAGCTAGCTATCTTAAGAAGAAAATTGGTCGGCCATGATGGAAGTAAAAAAAACTTCGGTGGTTCTCACCATCGCCTGGGATTATTTTTTCCAAGGAAGCCATTATCCGCATACTAGTAGTATACGACCATGATACCTACGATCTACGTAGTAGCCTGAAAGAAGGTACCGATAGAGGAACTATTTTCTTCAGAAGATGTTTCTTACGTTAAGCAATAATATAACATATCTTCCTGGGCACGTTCTGTTTGTTCGCACCGCATGGCCGGATTGCCTAGTTCCCAGAAATACGTTCCTTCTATCAAAGGATATTTGACACGGAACACTCCCAAGATATCTCCCAGGGCGCAATCTTCTTGCGAAAGACGAGCGGCGGGCATCACTTGGTCATAAACCAAGTGAAGCGGCACTTCTTGCCCATCGAGCCCTACCGGCCCATCCCGAGCCATATGCTCTGGGTTAAGTTTGGCAAAGCGGGTCTTGACCATCGTCCACACCTCCCGCGCTCCCTCTCGACAAGCCAATGTCTTCCATAACACAAAATTACATCGGGCTCCTTTAAACCGACCAGCTAGTTCAGACATCCCTTCTGGAGGCGTCTCGGCAGGCCAGAGTGCTTTGGCCATGCTCTTCATGGCTCTCCGAGCCCGCTCATGTACGACGGACAATTTCTTCAGCAAGTTCCCTCTGAACGATCCGATTTCTTCCTCTGGCCGCCCGGTTAGGAGACCTAGACACGAGAGGAAGCATGTCCCTTACACGTGATATAATAAAGGTGCTTTTTGGAATAACAAAGATATAAGTGCACTTACAGAACATGCCCCTCTGCAATCAATGGTTCTCTTCCTGGGCTTGAGCCAATTGAGTTTTCAAACTCTTAAGCTCTTCGGCTTGCCGCTGGTTTTCCGCCTTAAGCTGGTTCTTTTCCTCAAGACTTCGGGTCAACGCACGGTGGCCAGCTTCTTACTGAGATTTGAAGTACCTCTGAGATTGTCGGGCAGCATCCAAATCTTTCTACAACTGCCCTATGGATTCAGCTGCTATAAAGTACCCTCTCATCAGTTCGGGAATGTTGAATAAATTCGGCAAATTGACATACTCACCGTGCGCCTCTGGGGTGAAATTCTTCACTTGCTCAAGCTCGGCCTTCACGATTTGTACCTGTGTTCGGCTCACCTCGAGTTCCTCAGCCAGCTTCTCATTTTTCTGTGTCGAGGCCTACATTGTCAATAAAACAATAATCAGATCCTTAACTCAGCCGTTCCGGCCAATTCAAGGCTCGGGGGCTACTGGATTAATATTTGTGTTCGGTCGTTAAAACCGATTACTCACCTCTAGGCGGGACGAGATCAGCTTAGCAGCTCCCTCAAGCCCGGTTCGGGCAGCTCCAATGTATGCATCCACTGAACTTAGGGCATTAAACTCTTGATCGGAAAACGCTTGGTGGCGCAGGGCTTCCTTTCGCCACCGGTGATTTATCGCACTCTCTACCTCGGAGTTGGTGACCGATATGTCCCCGGAATCTTCAGGGGGCTGACCCGGGGCCTCCGCGTCGAGTTCAGCCGGAGCAGTAGACCTTGATTCATGATGGTTGCCTTGCGCCTCGGTGGCGTTGCCGGAAGAAGGTGGCTGTACTCGTCTCCTGAGGGTTTCAACGCGAGATTTTGTGAGAACTCATTGCAATCATGACAGTGGCCGAACTAAGCAGTTAAATAAAGTACCTCTTGGTCGAGTGCACGGTCGAGGTGGCCTCCGAGGTCGGCTCACAAGGAGGATTCCCGCTGTTGCTCAGTACGGGCCCTGCTGCCATAGACGACGTTCAACGTGTGGACCGGCGACCCTTGGGAATAGGGGTCAGCGCACTCGGTTTAGTAGTAGTCGCTCGCCCTTTACGGGAAGAGGCCTTCTTTTTTCCAGTGGTTGAAGAAGGAAGTGCTTCAGGGTGATCGGCTAGAAGAGCCACCTTGGATCCGTCAAGGCTCTCCTGGTAAAAGACCCCGTCCTCGTATTCAATTGACAGCTCCAGATCGTCATTGAATCCGGGATCATCGTCGTGAGAATAACTCTCTGGTTGGGGCGCCGGATAGCTGACTGTCTCGACCCAGCGCCTCCAGCTCTGTTCGGACGGATTGAAAGTTTCGATCAGAATAATTATACATAAATATCCAGACTCGGAAAACAAAGCTAAAAGCTTACCCATTTGATGGGGTTATGACTCGAATAGCCTTCCTTGGCTGACAGTTGAGTGAAATCTTCTTTTTCTCCTATGAAAAGATCGGCCAGTGTGGCCGCCATTGTCGCTTGGTTGGCAGGACCCTACCGTTGGGAACGAGTGGTGTCGCTTGTCCCGTTGTAACGCCACAGGGGGTGAATCCTTTGCTGAAGGTGTTGAACGCATCGAGCAATGACGGCTGCCATCACGTCGATGATGGTTAGCTTGCTGTGGACTAGTAGCCTCACTTGGGCGGATAGGCGTTTTACTTCGGCACTTTCCTCTAGGGAGGGACTCTTCGGTCGCCAGTTGAACCTTTTCTTCAAAGTAGCGTCACAGTATTCGGGCAGACCCCTCCGAGCTGGGTTGAACAGGGGAACATCCTCAATGTAGAACCATTCCGAAGTCCATTCTTCGGACTCTTTCTTCGGAGTCCCCACGGGATATCCCTTCCCAGCTATATGCCATACTTCGACTCCGCCCACTTCCCGAATTGTCCCACCCCGAGTACGAGGGAGAAGGCAGAAGTACCTCCTCTGTCGGCGTTCTGGGAACGGGGGTACACAGACCTGCCTGCCTGCGACCCAGGGCATGGCCAACTTCATCATCTAAACACAGCCAGGCGTGGCCCCACTCAAGACATGGCCCTCGCGAGGGCCCTCGGCTCGCGAGGAGGAGTAGCGTCAAGACCGGAAAGGGATGGGCCTCCCGAGGCCCCCTCCGGAGCGGCGGAGATCTCTATGCAAGGCCCGGCCTCAGGAGTCAAAGATGACGCAAGGAAGGATAGGCGGGCGGCAGCGCGCCAGACGGCGCAGTTTCCCCATTGGTGCAAAGGGAGCAGGGACGTACACGGGTTCCCAAAGCACCACCCAAAGGTTTCTATTCCGGTGCAACAAGACCGCAACCACCAGACCCGCAGGGCGGATGTCATCGCTGAACCCATCCCTGCGCCGTCGACAGCTACTTTGCAAGCGAAGACCGCCTTTGGGCAGGGCGGGCACGTACCCCTGTCCCCTTCAAAATTGGCCGTTGTGGGATCCCTTCCCGCCATTGCGATAAGGGAAGAGGACCCGAGCCACCGCTATATATAGAGGGTAGGCTGCACTGTAGAAGGGGCCCCCGAATCCATTCCACCACTCATTCGCCACCAAGCCAACAGAGGGCCACGAACACCTCAGGAGCGCCCTCATGAGGCCCTGAAACACTGTACTAGTTCATCCACCCCACCTCCTAGAGAGGCAATCCACCAAAGCAGGAGTAGGGTATTACGCTTCGCAGCGGCCCGAACCTGGGTAAACTGTCGTGTTCATCTTCTTCCTCGTCATCGTGCGAGCCCTTTGCTGTGTTCATCGAGTAGCGAGCTAGGTTGGGCGAAGGTGCAGAGGATCTTCGCACACGCCCCTATGTTCGAATCTTAAGGGTTTTGCGGAGCCCGAAATCCGACATTTGGCGCGCCAGGTAGGGGGCGTATCGAGGTCTTCTCCAAGCTTCGTTGTTCCCAATCTTCACTGTTCCAATGGCCGGCGCTCAACAAGCTTCCCCCGGCCGCGGTGGGTCAGCTTCTGTCAACCCCGTCGCGGCAGTCGGGAGCCCTCGCCCAGGCAGCACGATACCGAGAGGTCAGTATCACGTCGCCAGCATCGCCTCCTCCGTCACCGCCTCTCCCACCGCTCAAACACACGGCGGGCGGGCGGCGCCCCCGGCACCAACGACGCGCCGTACCTACGTGGGGGACCTCAACGCGCACGATGCGCTACTGCTGTCAAGCGAGACGCTCCGCCACTGACCAACGCACGGGGGCTTCGACGCATGGGCTGATCACATCGCGGAGCTAGTCACCATCGAGCAGAGGGCCATCCCCCCTCACTCTTCTTCAAGGCCGCAGGCGCCAGGCTCCGGGAACTCGCATGCCACGCCCGCTCCCCAGCCAGCCGGCGGAGGGACCATTCCAGCGCAGGACGGGTCCGAGCGGGGCGCGCCACACGCTACGCTCCTCCTCCTCCGAATCCCGGTGACCGGTTTCGGGGCGCAGCCCGGCCACGACGGCCAGGCACACGGAGCAAACGATGGGGCGCCCCGCGCGCACACCGACACGCATCTCCGTGACCCGGTGGGCCCTCAGCAGCCTGGGTTGACCAGGCGGGAGCGCGCCATCCGGCGCAGTGAGCAGGCGGCGCAGGCGTCCGGACAAACAAGCAACAGCGGCGAAGGCGCATCGGGTCGCCAAGGGAGCAGTCCACACCAGGGGACGCGCGGCCCACCCAACAGCGGTGGCAGAGGTAAGCAACTCCGCTATGAGGCCCGGCGCAGGAGGGTCTGCGTGCGACGCGCGCGGGGTGGCTTTCCGCCACCGCGAGGAGGGACCGCCTCCGGTGCACCAACGGGCGGCTCAAGAGGAGGACCGAGCACTTACGTGGAACCCTACGTACCATGCCACGTCGTACCGCCCGACAGAGGGATGGGTCAGGCGCCGGCACCCCCCAAAAGTAAGGAGCACCCTGGGCGTCCTCCCCGAGCCGGGCCTGGGGGCTTCCATCGGCGGAGCACCGGGCCTCGGCGGAGCGAGCTGGGGGGCGCCCCCGGGCCTGCGGTGCACGGCGCAAGCCGGCGCCCCGCGGGCGAGCGACGCCGGACCAAGCCCCCAGGCCTCAGGAGTAATGGCCTGGGGGGAGCAGCAAGACACAAGCAGCGCGGGCCACCCGCGGCAACTACAGCGCCGGCACGGCCTCGGGAGGTTGGGCCTCACGAGGCCCTCAGGACCTTGTCCGGCCGGCGCACGGATGCCTCATGAGGCATGCTTCATCGACAAAAAACCCTTATGGCCGCGCCGATGCATCGTGCTCATGTTTGGGCCTCAGGAGCGCAATCATGCGGTCGCGCGGGGAACGATGCATTCGGGTTAGGGTCATAAGGGCGCGCAACCGGGCAGAAATGCACGGGATGGTTGTTGACGGAGTTGGGAGCCACCAAGCCGTGCGCCTGGGAGCTTGCCCAGCTATCTACGGCCGTGACACTCTCACGTAATAATGAGCGGGCTGTATACGCCCGGAGCCCCCTGAGGACGCGGAGGGGTTCCTCCCACGCAATGTGGCAGCCACAGCCCAGAGCTGGCGGAGAAGTCAACACTGCCCATCCATGGCTATGCCCATGCAACGTGGATGACCTACGCTCAGCGCTGGGGGAAGACGAAGACTAGCCTAGGGGCCGGACGCGGCATTTGCTTGCTTCTTCTTGGTGTTCTAGCTGCCATTTTTTGGAATGAAGTGTGAGAATTTCGAAACTCTATATTTAAAAAAAAGGGGGCGGGAACTTTTCACTCTGCGTTTTCTCATTTTGCCAGACTTGAATTCTTTCATTCTGAATGGTGTTTCGCAAGGAGCCAGATGCTCCGCGCCGCCCCGAGGCGCCACAGAGCTGGATAGCGAGGTCTTGCCGCCTCAGGGGCACACATTTTTTAGCTGTCGACCCCCGCTAGGGGGCTCCGACCGCAGCATGGCATCACGACGCGGAACCTCGGGGGGCCCCAGGGCCTCCCGAGGCAACGCCCGAAGGGACGGAATGGGGGATCGCTCGAGCGTCAAGAGGGGCTCCTGAGAAACACGCCTCAGGAGCCTTACCGGTCATATAGCCACTCGCCCCCCTTGGTGTCGTCCTTGGTGATCCGGTCGGCATCAAGGGTGTCAGGGATTGACCCCGTGGCTGCGTCACCCCAGGTCGTACGCCGCGGCGGTCGGGAAATGTGCGGGACTCGGATCTGTAGACGCAGACTGCCGAAAGGGCCCCCAAACCGTCCAGCAGACAAGGGATGAGTACCCCAGACGGAGCCGCGGGCTGTCTGGACAGCCCAGTCATGCCTCGCGACACACGGGATCGCCAGCGTCGTACAAGCTAAGTACACTGCCGAACCAAGCAAGAGCCTTTGAGCCCAATAACGACCCGAGGATGGGATAAGGATTACGCACACTAATGTAAGGATGGAGGTACTACGGTCACCACGCGCGGTTGTCGAGGCCCCTGAGGACCGAAGCAGCAGGGAAGGCGACACATAGGGATGGACTTGGCCACGACGAACCGCGAGACCCAGAGCCCGATGGGGGCGCCAGCTGCGGGTCATCCCTCAAGAGAGAGAGCCTCGCGAGGGCCCTACCAGTCGTAGCGCCAGGCTCCGCGCAGAAAAGCCAAATCACGTCACGGCAAGCGAGCAACCGGCGATTGAAGGAAGAAAGACAAGAAGGCGAAGGTAACATGCAAAAGATTAACGCCCATCAGGGCAGAGTTCTTCTTCAAACATTACAGGAACCAGGAAGGGGAAGCAGAGGATGCCTAGGAGGAGAAGCCACCGTCGCCGCCCGCGCCGCCAGCTGGCTTGGCGTCGGAGTCGTCCTCCTCGCTGGAGGCGGGCACCTGGATGAACCGCTCCACCATGGCCTCCTCGTGCGGGCGCACCTCGTCCCGAAGGGGGCGCTGGAGCCCGTCAGGCACCGGCTCCCCGACGTGCCAGAGGTCAAGCTGCGGGGCGAGGCGGCGCAGGTTGGAGAAGACGAGCGTCAAGGCGAGGTCCAGAAGATCACGCTTGTCGGACGCACTGTCCGCGTCCACGTGGGAAACGCCGGTCTCCAGCGCCTCCACCACCTTCTGGAAGAATTCAAGGTAGCCCCCGTCGCTGCGCATGTTCGGTAGTGCGGGGGCATCCCCGATGAACCGGCTCACCGCGCCGGCCGCGCGGCTGGCGACACCCAGGAACTTCTTGGCGCGCTGGGATTCCAGCAGCCTGGGGTGCGCCGCCTCGTCCTGGGCGGCCTGCACGCCGTTGGCCGCCTTCTGGACCTGGGTCTGAAGGGACTCCAGCTCCCCCCTGGCCTCCGCTTCGCCCCGGAGGGTGGCTTGGAAGGCGGCCTCGGCGGTCGTCAGCCGGGCCCGCAGCGTCTCCACTTCCTCTTGAAGTTCGCCGAGCTTGCGCTTCTTGGCCACTGGCGCCCTGGGAGAAGAAGAGGGTCATGCTCGGAGCGCTGGGTGGGACAACTAAAGAAAGGGGAGGCGGCGGAATACTCACTCGTCGGCCAAGGCCCAACGCCGGCGAGCCTGCGCCAGCCCTGACGGCCCCCCACCACTGCCTCCGGAGGAGGACGAGGGAGCCGGCGGAGCCCCGCGCTTCCCTGCGCCCGTGCCGCTTCCTCCGGATGCCATGAAGACCGAGAAAATGAGGAGGAGAGGGGGTTTTCTCGATGGAGCGAAGGAAGCAAGAGGATGACTCAGGATTGCAATGCTCCTCCCCTGTCAAGGGCGGGGCGGATTTATAGGCGAAACTGCAGTCGCGAGGCGTCGTGGGAGAGCAGGCGTCATGCGCCTCTCGGGCGCCGCGAGGCGGTTCAATCGGCGCGGTACCATCCACGTCGCCTCACCTGCCCACTGAAGAGTCACATCCGCGTGGCCCGAGGAGTAGAGGTCTGAAGCAGCGGCAGCATTCAAGGAAGGGCAATGATGGCCGGCGCCGCGTGCGGGCGACGTGTCAATTTGACTCCGGACGGTTCCTGACGCCCTCGGGAAGCGGGGGCGTCACCGCCCGGGCGTTCCACGCTTGTAAAGCCTGGCCCGTAGGCATTTGGGGCCCGCGGTGCTTCGGGCCGGCCTCAAGGCTTTGCCCGGAAGCCGACTCGAGCGCGCCTTGGGCCCGGGGGCTACTGTCGGCGTTCTGGGAACGGGGGTACCCAGACCTGCCTGCCTGCGACCCAGGGCATGGCCCACTTCATCAACCAAACACAGCCAGGCGTGGCCCCACTCAAGACAAGGCCCTCGCGAGGGCCCTAGGCTCGCGAGGAGGAGCAGCGTCAAGACCGGCAAGGGATGGGCCTCCCTAGGCCCCCTCCGGAGCGGCGGAGATCTCTATGCAAGGCCCGGCCTCAGGAGTCAAAGATGACGCAAGGAAGGACAGGAGGGCGCCAGCGCGCCAGACGGCGCAGTTTCCCCGTTGGTGCAAAGGGAGCAGGGACGTACGCGGGTTCCCAAAGCACCCCCCCAAAGGTTTCCATTCAGGTGCAAAAAGAGCGCAACCACCAGACCCGCAGGGCGGATGTCATCGCTGAGCCCATCCCTGCACCGTCGACAGCTACTTTGCAGGCGAAGACCGCCTTTGGGCAGGGCGGGCACGTACCCCTGTCCCCCTTCAAAATTGGCCGTTGTGGGATCGCTTCCCGCCATTGCGATAAGGGAAGAGGACCCGAGCCACCGCTATATATAGAGGGTAGGCTGCACCGTAGAAGGGGCCCCCGAATCCATTCCACCACTCATCCGCCACCAAGCCAACAGAGGGCCACGAACACCTCAGGAGCGCCCTCATGAGGCCCTGAAAAACTGTACTAGTTCATCCATCCCACCTCCTAGAGAGGCAATCCACCAAACCAAGAGTAGGGTATCAGGCTTCGCAGCGGCCCGAACCTGGGTAAAATGTCGTGTTCATCTTCTTCCTCGTCATCGTGTGAGCCCTTTGCTGTGTTCATCGAGTAGCGAGCTAGCTTGGGCGAAGCTGCAGAGGATCTTCGCACACGCCCCTATGTTCGAATCTTAAGGGTTTTGCGGAGCCCGAAATCCGACATCCTCCATAACCAAAATGGGCCTCGCAGCCCAAGAACATCTCGCAGAGGGCAACAAAGCCCGAAATGTGTAGGATGGACCCAGAGGTAAGATGATGGAGTTGGATCCCGTAAAATTCCAATAATCCCCTCAAGAAGGGATGGATGGGAAATCCTAGGCCCCGTAAGAGGAAGGATACGAAACATACCCGCTCTCCTTGGCGTGGGGCAGGGAAATTCTCTGCAAAGGCTTCGCCATTAAAGGAAGTCAATCCGGCGCGGGTAAACGCCAGATCCGAGGTGGGAAGGTAGCCCTGGGTCTCAAGGTTGCGCAGCTGGAGAAGAGATACTGTACAACTTGCCCAATCTCCGGGGAGGGGGCCAAGAGGACGCGAGGAAGAGCCAGGGACGCTCGCCATATTTTCAAGTTTTTTTTCGCTTGGGACTTTTTGAGGGTGAGGGAGAGGAAGCGGTAGCCTAAACCACGATTCAGCCTACTTAAATGGGCGGTTCCTCTCCTCTGCTTGCGGAAAAGGCAGTCCTGTCAAAGGCTGCTGGGCCGCCCGTCTCCCATTGGCGCACCCGAGTCGAGGGGCGGCGGAGTTAATACTGTGGGCCCCGTGACGTTTCAAAGATCAAAGACCAGATTACTGTTTACCAAGCATAGAGGGGGAGTAGAACTCGCCTCGCAAGCCGAAGACTTTGGAGCACAGGACCATCCGGACTACATACCTCGGCATTGGAGGCTAGTTCGGGGGCTACTGAGGGAGTCCTGGACTAAGGGGTCCTAGGGCTGCCGGCCTATCTCTCATAGGCCGGCTTGGTGGGCCGCTCTCTGGTTATCGCGGGAATGGCCGGTGTGTGTGGTGGTCCCGTATTATAGAATGAAACCTTCGAAGACACGGCGTGCGCTCTAAGTCAAGATGAGAAGATCCGCACCTTACATCCGGCTGGAGGCTTATCATATGTAAACCCTAGGTATCCCCGGTGTCTATATAAGCCAGGGGGTTTAGATTGTAGAGGGCACACAAGCTCATCTAGGGTTTTAGCTACTTGATCTCGAGGTAGATCAACTCTGTAATCCTCATACACATCAATATAATCAAGCAGGACATAGGGTATTACCTCCATAGGAGGGCCCGAACCTGGGTAAACATCGTCTCATTCGTCTCCTGTTACCTATCGATCCTAGTCTCACAGCTCTGGGATCAAGCCATGGCAAATCAAGCCATGGCCGACAAATCAAGCCATGGCCGACGTGGCACCTCTGGATGGTGTGTCGTACAAAGGAGGATGACAACGTTCGCGCGAGGGGCTTGGTTGGGCTACTGCTAGGCTTCTGCGGGAGGTTAAGGCCCAGGTGGGCTCTGCTCCTCTCTCTCTCTCTCTCTCAGAAAACATTTCCTTTTTCTTTTAAACTGAGAGAAAATAAATCACAGAGAAAGAGAGAGATGTTTAGATAAACAAATAAAAAATACTTTTGAACTCACCAAAATGTACCCTATTTAATAAAAATAGATTGGCTATTTTTTAGGACAGTTAAATAATTCACTTATAATATGTAATTGGAGCCTGTTTTGCAAAGATTTGAAAATGACAAAGCATAAAACATGGTTGAGAGTAGACTAACAAATCTTAACAGAATATTTATAAAGAGAACGGCATTTTATTTGAGACAAAAACAAACATACGAAAACATCACATGTTAGAATTTGAATAAGGAGAGATGGAGGCATAGTTTTTTAGGAATAGTAGAGAAGGTTTTGCACAAGGAGCACCACTTAGTTGGCAAGCACACATACCCACAACTCCCACTCACACAACAACATCACATAAGCAAGGCATGATGCAAATGATGAATGGTGGTATGATGCCATGATGCAATAAATGACATGAGCAAAATATTAATATTCAAACCACATATGGCAGAAACATGGATGGTTCACATGAGATATATATTGCAAGATGGCAAGGATGCACTTGGGCTGTTACAACTCGCCACCTCCATTCCATTCTCCCAGTCATGATTGATCCTTGCATCTCCTGGACAGGTTCAAAACAACAACAAAAAAAGGATAAACACTTGATACGATTGTATCATTTGATGGAATTCTCTTGCATTCACTAGCACTTCTATACAGAAGTAAATCCATAGGGATAAAAAAACTAGATACATCTCAATACTAGAAGATAACTAATCGCCAAGCCATGCATAACAGAAAATGTTCATAAGAAACATAAATGGCCAACAGGAGGATATGCCTTATCACATGAAGAATTCAACATGCCACTCAAGCATGATAGAAGGTGAATATAAATAAGACTCCTTTATTGTGAGGATAGTAACATATAGATAATAGATTGAACCAATGTTGAGGATATCGCTTATTGTTAGCGTCTCGGTCAGCTGGGGATTAGAGATTAATTGGAAATCGGTCGATTAATCAATTTTATCGGTCCACTATAAATCGGCCATTTTTTGCAAATCCTAGGTTCCCAAAAGTAAAACATGCTATATTCAACACCAAAACAATATTGGACAGAAGTGTTACCTTGATTCGTAGCCTTTGAACCCATGTATAGTGATAAACAAAATAGGACAATAGTACATATTGTGTAACAAGGTCCACAAAATGCAAATAAACATAGTTTTTGTAAATAGTGCTATGAATAGGCCCGATTTATCGGTAGATTCCCAATAAATCATCCTTCATAGCGACAAATCGGCCAAAATGATAAACGGCGAAGATAACACATAATCTAATCGGTCACCCCAAGAGTAGCGATAAATCGCTGCATCGGAAGATTTTTAGAATAATGGATTGAACTATAGGCAACAATTACTCCAAAATATTATGGGGCAATAGAAATTTATGGCGCACATGACTAAATAGAATGCACAGTGTACATTAGAGAAGCCATGTATGCTTTCTCAATGTACTCACTAAATGTCTTACAAAGTATGAATCAAGTCAGATAGCTCGAGATTTATTCAAAGTCAACATGGTTGATCTAGATGACATGTTTCCATATTCAAGAATTACTTGCCATCATCCTATTCATCCACAGCAAAGTGTAATTGCTCTCCTCATGGTCCTTCCTCCAGTCCAGCTTCTCTAGGTACAGCGGCTGCGCCAGTTTCCTATGAAACCAGGAAAAATTAGTGAACAATCCACGAACTGTCGAGCAGGTAGGGAAACCTAACCTGTTGGTGTAGGGACAATGTTCTCCTTGTCGGGCCTCCCCTTATTGGCATTGACAACAAGCAGCGTGGTGAGCTCGGTCTACTCGGTCATGACACCTCCGGCGTCCATGTGGGCCCTGACCTCGCCGGCCCCATCAACGTCTGTATTAGAATACTTGTGTTTGACTTGCTCCAAAGGGTTCTCCATGAATTCTTTCGTATAAGCCTATAAGATTGTACAATAGGAGTAGAAAACATCAAAATATATACAGAGATCTAAGTTTACTTTATGTTCACTACCAGTTCTACATAAGACATGATGCACATGACAAACTGTTGATTCTACAAATAAGCATGATGTTGTTTCAGGTATAAGAAGTTCAGAGCATACACATTATATTGAACATATAAATTAATACAAACCGAAATACTCTTGTTATAATAGGCATCATAACAAAATAAAATTCAACAAGGTTTCCATACAAAACTAACAAGGTCTAGAAGGCATATACCTAGCCCAAAAGTAACTCTCGGGCGTCGTTGCAGTACTAGGGGGCAAGAGCATCCTCTTAATGCACAAAATGGAGAGATTTACATATTAGAGACAGCAGGTGCATTTTTAATAGAGCAAGGCCTATTTCATGTAATAAAATACTTACAAAACTACAAGAACTAACTACTTCTCTGTTCAAGAACAAAACCTCTAAAACAAAAATCATTTCATGTACAATTTGAAAAGTCAAATACCATATACATAAGTGAGTTGCATTTAAGGATGACAATTTTACCCATGGGCATGGGTGGCCGACCCGAATGGGCAGGGACTAGGCATGCTTTTCATGTGTTCACTATTGTGTTTGCACGCTTGGGTAACTAGTTAATCTCTACAATCTTCCAGTTGATTAATTATCCTCCATCGCATGTTTTTAGTGGAAAGAATGTTAATTAGTTGCTGCTGACTTTGATTGTAAAGATTGCTATTTAGTGATCATAATAATTCAATTTTTATGCATTTTTAGACATTGTAGACTTTGGTTCAGTTTTGCTGAAATTGAACACTTCTTTACATACAGTTAAGAAACTTGGCTGATGTGTATTATGTACAGTTTTCAGGCTTCTCAAGATGAGGCAAAATGCTTAGTTGTGGCGTTGTTGTGTATTATGTACAGTTTGCAGGTCAACAAATAATTAATCACATATCTACAAAAAAGCTAAATTAGTTGGAAATTTTTTAAGTCTAATGCACTTATACTATATGGTAGCGAATTACGGTATGAGATTGATGTCGCTGATCTGATTCAGAAATTCCAAACTGGCATCATCCCTTTAATCACGGCTACCATCTCAGTATTCTATAGTGGCTAACAAAAACAAAAAACATTACATCCATGCACAACGTCGTTTCAGCCTGGACAACAGTCAATGTAAAAGGAAGAAGTAATCGATGATTCAACGAGATTTGAGTCGCCTAATGGAGAGAGAGGAGTAGGGAGAGGGCACATGGAACTTATCGGCTTGTTGATGTAGCACCATGGGGAAGACGGAGCACTCGGGGTGGGGATAATAGGCCTGGCACTACCAGCATGCCTGAACGGATCTTGGCTTGGCCAGCAATGGAGACGGGCGGGAGAAATCGCGGGGATATAGAGTGCCAGATCTGGCGGTCCCGGGCCCCGACGACACTTCCAGATCTTGGAGGTGTTAAAGGCGGCGGCGACATCAGTGACATGCTGCATCGACCGGGAGCTCTTGTAAGAAACGTCGGTGAGGAAGTGAGGTTGCAGATGTCGGGGGCGAGACTAGCCATATCTGCCGTAGTCCCAACGGCACAAGCACCGATGCCATCTTTTGGAGGCACAGGCGGCGGCGGCCTTAACGACACGAGAACCAGCAGAACCGCAGGCGGCGACTTCTCCAGATAGCGCGATAAGCGAGTGGACTTCCATGAGATGGTGTGTGTTGGATGCGGTGCTTGGGAGGAAAGGCCTAGGGTTTGGGGGTGATATGGGGCTGAATCAGAAGAATTTGCGGCGCTACGCGAAAGGATAGCATTACAAGCTATCTCCGAGGGTGTCTGTTGGGTTGGCATGGACCAAGACTAGAATTTATCACTCCGTATGATGGAGAGGTATCTCTGGGCCCTCTCGGTAATACAACATCACAAGAAGCTTGCAAGCAATGTGACTAAGGTGTTAGTCATGAGATCTTCTATTACGGAACGAGTAAAGAGACTTGCCAGTAACGAGATTTAACTAGGTATGTGATACCGACGGTCGAATCTTGGGCAAGTAACATGTCGCTAGACAAAGGGAATTGCAAACGGGATTAACTGAATCCTTGACATCGTGGTTTAACATATGAAGATCTTCGTGGAATATGTAGGAACCAATATGGGCATCCAGGTCCATCTATTGGTTATTGACCAGAGAGGTGTCTCAGTCATGTCTACATGATTCTCGAACCCATAGGGTCGCACGCTTAACATTCGATAGCGCTAGGGTAATGTTGAGATATTAATAGTGGAAATTACGAAAGTTGTATATGGGATCCGGGACATCACGAGGAGTTCCGGAATGGTCCGTAGGTAAATATTTATATATGGGAAGTCAT
The DNA here is from genome assembly GCA_039707655.1 of Elymus sibiricus. NCBI lineage: Eukaryota > Viridiplantae > Streptophyta > Magnoliopsida > Poales > Poaceae > Elymus > Elymus sibiricus. The sequence goes on from CM077673.1 coordinate 158,462,613, forward strand.
ATTCAGGGTTCCGGAAAAGTTCGGGAATTGTTCGGTAGAGTATCGAGAAGGTTCTAGAAGGTTCCGGGGGTTCCACCCTGGGGCCTGATAACCCACAAGTATAGGGGATCGCGATAGTCTTCACGGGTAGTATTTCACCCTAATTTATTGATTCGACACAAGGGGATCCAAGGAATATTTATCGGTCCTGAACTTGAGTTGTCAATTCAACCGCACCTGGGATATCTCTGTGCAGCAAAGGTTTAGTAGCACGGCAAATAATAGTAGTAACAGTAACAGGGATAGCAGCAATTTTGTAATAGCAGTGACAGTGATAGTAGCAATAGTAACTTAGCAAAATTCAATATATGTAAAGCGTAGGCCATGGTGTAGTGATGGAAAGATATGGATGGCATCAATCATGTAACTGTTACACACTAGAGCGACATAGAACTAGCTCCAATTCATCCATATAACGTAGGCATGTATTCCGTATATAGTCATACGTGCTTCGATAAGAACTTGCATGACATATTTTGTCCTACCCTCCCGTGGCAGCGCGGTCCTATTGGAAACTAAAGGATATTAATGCCTCATTTTAATAGAGAACCGGAACAAAGCATTAACACATGGTGAATACATGAACTCCTCAAACTAAGGCAATCACCAGAAAGAATGCCAATTATTGTCACCTTGCGGTATGCGGATCAAGACACGTAATAGGTGCATACAACTTGCAAGATAGGATCCAAATCACTCTTATATTCATGAAAACATAATAGGTTCAGATCTGAAATCATGGCACTCGGGTCCTAGTGACAAGCATTAAGCATAGCAAAGTCATAGCAACATTAATCTCAGAACATAGTGGATACTAGGGATCAAGCCCTATCAAACTTAACTCGATTACATGATCAATTCCATCCACACCCATCACCGACCAGCCAGCCTACAAAGGAATTACTCACTCCTGGTGGTGAGCATCATGGAATAGTTGATGGAGAAGGGTTGGTGATGACGATGGTGACCAATCCCCCTCTCAAGAGCTCCAAACGGACTCCAGATCAGCCCTCCCGAGGAAGAACATGAGGTGGTGGCGTCTCCATCTCGTAGATCGCGATGAAAACTTCTCTCCAATTTTTTTCTCCGGATATGTGAATTTATAGGACTAGAATTAGGGTCGGGGGAGCCTCGTGGGCACCACCACACAACTGGGCGCGACCAGTGGGGTGGTCGTGCCATGTTGCCTCATGGTCCACAGGCACACCCCCTCTGGTGTATATTTGCATCATAATTCCTTATAATTCCCAGAAAATATTCACAACAAGTTTCATCCAATTCCGAGAACTTTTCTTTCTGCACAAAAATAACACCAAGGTAGTTTTGCTGAAAACATCATCAGTCCTGGTTAGTTCCATTCAAATCATGCAAATTAAAGTCCAAAACAAGAGCAAAAGTGGTTGGAAAAGTATATACGTTGGAGACGTGTCAACTCCCCCAAGATGAACTCATTGCTTGTCCTCAAGCTATTCAGTTGATAAACTGAAAGTGATAAAGAAAACTTTACAAACTCTTTTGTTCTCGTTGCCATATATATGCTTAGCTAGTGTTTAGGTTTCCAGCATAAATCATAAGTAATCATATCAATGATAACAATTAGACATCATATTCACTCATGGCAATCCACAACCAACTAGTGAGCAATAATAAAATATCTCACTTGCTAACAATTTGTCAAAACAATCATGATATAATATGATGGCATGGTATTTCATTAGCCCTTTCTGAGACCGCTAAACATAAATGCAGAGCACCTCTTATTTTCAAACAGCAACTAAACATTATATTTCAGGGTAGAAGAGATCATGGCATGCTCATATCCAACATTAACTAGACTGAATGCATAAGAATGACAATAGTGCTCTCCGATGTGGTGCTTTTAGTAAGAAGATCATGACCCAGAAACAACATAAAAGTAAATGGAAAGGTCCTTCGCAGATGGAAGCAATGATTTGCAGAGGTGCCACAGCTCAGGTTTTAAAACAGAATTGAAATTATAATTGTGGGTGCTGCACTTTTTCGGTCAACGTTACGACAAAGGTTTTTAGTATCTTCCATGCTAAACTCATTATTGGCGGTTCCCAAGCGTAAATATAAAGTTTACTCCTATACACCATCCATACACGAACCATGGCTGACTGAATCTACGGGTGCCTGCCAACATATCAACTGTCCCAAGGAGTTTTGTTTAATTAATTTTGATTTCACGGGACTAGGCATCTTTTTTACCAGCCTCTCTCGTGCAATGACGGCGAATAAACGACCGTCTTGAGAATAAATCACTTAGCATGGAAGATACCGACTGCCTCGTCGCTACATGAGCGGTTCGAGTGCACAAAATAGGTGTTTGTTTGAATATTAGAGGTGGCACATGCAAATTTACTTGGAACAGCAGGGTAATACCGCATATAGGTAGGTATGGTGGACTCATGTGGAACAACTTTGGGTTTAAGGATATTGGATGCACAAGCAGCATTCCCGCTTAGTACAGGTGAAGGCTAGCAATAGATTGGGAAGTGACCAACTAGAGAGCGAAAACGGTCATAGGCATGCATTGTGAATAATTAACATTGGACAATAGCATGAGTAGGATATAAACACTCTGAATTTAAACATCGTGAAGGTTGCATTGGTTTTGAATCAACTACATGTTTGCACATGGGCCAAGTCAAGCCGCTTGAATTACTTAGAGGGAAATAACATACTACCATATCACAACATAACCATTTAATGCATGTTGACACATAAGATAAATCATTATCAACTCCTAGCTATTTAAGCAAGGCATGAGAAACTATAATCTATAATTGTCATCCTAAACATGTTTACTCATGATATACTGAATCAACATTGAACGAGCTAAACATATTTACAAAAACGGAAAACAAGAAGAGTTCATACCAGCTTCCTTTGCCACGATCACTTCATCAAATATTGTCATTATTGCCTTTCACTTGCACGACCAAATGATGTGACAATAATGATAATAGTGCAAGTGTGTCATGGACTAAGCTGGAATCTGCAAGGAATTTTAGACAAAGGAAAAGACAAGGTAACGGTGGCTCTTTTTATTAGATCAACATTTTATGCATATGAGATCCACTCAATATTTTCATCGTTCCTGTCGGCGTCCTGGGAACGGGGGTACCCAGACTTGCCTGCCTGCGGCCCAGGGTGAAGCCCACTTGACGGCCCGTACGGCCCGGCGTGGCTTCACTCAAGAAAAGGCCCTTGCGAGACTCTCACCCTCGCGAGGAGGACAACGCCAAGGTTCCCGGAAGGAGAGGGACTCCCCAGGCCCTCTCCTGAGCGGCGGAGATCTCTATGCAACGACAAGCCTCGGGAGGCCAGGAGTGACGCAAGCCAGGCCAGGCGGGCACTAGCACGCGCAGAAGGGACAATTTCCTCTTTGGTGCAAAGGAGCCAAAGACGAGCACAGGCTCCCAAGGCACCCCCCGCAAAGGTTTTCATTCCTATGCAACGAGACCAAGACCACGAGCTCCGCAGGATGGACGTCATCACCGAGCCCACCTTTGCATCACCACCGTCCAGTTTGCAGGCGAAGACCACCTTTCGTTAGGATAAGGGTGTACTCCCTGTCCCCCTTCGAATTTGGCCGTTGTGGGATCCCTTCCCTCCGTTGCGATAAGGGAAGAGGACCCGGGCCGCTATAAGTAGAGGCTAGGCTGCTCTATAGAAGGAGAGATCCGACACCACCCGAACGCCCTCGCGATGCAACTCACCACTGTACTAGTTCATCCACAAATCTCCTCGTGAGGCAATCCACAAAAAGCAGGAGTAGGGTTTTACGCTTCGCAGCGGCCCGAACCTCGGTAAATCCACGTGTGTTAATCTCTTCTTCCTCGCCGTCGAGCAAGGCTATCGAGCTGTGAGCTTGGGGGCGAAGCTGTTGGAGATCTTCGCACACGCCCCTGTGTTCAAACTTCTTCGGGGCGAAGCTGCGGATCCTTATTCAAGCTTCGCCTTGCCTCCGCTCACCGTTTCCATGGCCAAGGGACGCCGAGCCCGCGCCGAACAACGGGCTGCTCACGTTGCTCGGGCGATGCCTGCAGACCTCGGCATCCCGCGTCGCCTTGCCCCCCCGTCGGCGGACGCCATCACCAGCCCGGCCTTGGACAGGCGCCGGGGACTGTCGCCCTCATCGACCGCACAGCGCTCCTCGTGGCCCACGAACTGCAGCATTTCCATGCTTCTCGCGGATGCTACGACGACTGGATATGTCGCGCGGCCAGGCGCGCCACCACGTCAGGCGAGGTCCAGGCGCTTCCTTATGGGACGGGCCTGGGGGCTCGCGTCTTTGGGATCACTCAACCGGCCGGCGTGGCGCTGAGGACACGTGGACGCCCGGGGGAAACGCGTCGCGACCCGCACCCGCCGGGGGCGCGGCCCGGTTCATTGGGCACGCAGGAGTTGGTCCCTGGCACAGACAGGGGCCGACGAGAGATGCTGGCCGCGCGGGGTGGGTGCCGCCTCGCGCTTCCTAGCACGCCCGGCGCGTCAGGGGTGGACGCCCAGCGACCCGTCTACACCAGCACCTGGGGGCTCGCGCAACTCCACAACAACCCTGTTGACAAGTGCCCGGGCCACGATGGGAGCAGCACCGGCCACCACGACAACAGGAGGAGCATATGTAACCTCACGAGCGGCTTTCGTCGGGGCTGGTATGAACAGCCTCGCGAGGGCGGCTGGCGGGGCCGGTCTCATGAGGGTGCCTGGCACTGGCAGCCTCGTGAGGTGCGCCCGCTGGTGGGGAGCTAACCTTGGCAAGCGCCTGGGTCCGCGGACCCGGGGTCACCTGCCTGGAGACGGAGGGTGGAACACACGCCCATGTCCCCAGGCCGGGCGACCTGACCCTGGAGACGGATGGTGGAACACATGCCCATGTCCTCAGGCCGGGTGCTTCCAACCTGGAGACAGAGGGTGGAACACACGCCCATGTCCCCTGGCCAGGTGCTTCCAACCGGGGGACGGAGGGTAAACACATGCCCATGTCTCCAGGATGGGCGTCGCCTACCCTGAGACGGAGGGTGGAACACACGCCCATGTCTCCGGGCCAGGCCTCGCTCGACCAGCGGCAGGGGATCACGTACTCACCCATGTCTCCGGGTCTGGCTCGGTCCACCTAGGGACGGGCGGTTGGGTACCCATGCGGGGCTTCCAGGCACCCTAGAGAGGTGCGCTGGGGTACCGCCTTGGGCGTCGGACTCGCGCGCGATGGAGGGCCCCTGCGCCGAGCCCTGCTCGCGGCGCAAGGGGCTGCTGCGCTACTACACCGACGAGATCCGCCCCTGGGCTTTAGAGTGCCCGAGGCCATGTTCCGAGGCAGGCCCTCCCCGCGGAGAGCGCGGGGGGCTCCCTCCGCGTTCGAGGGCTCGTCCAGGGCCGACCCCGCTTCACCGCATCATGCTTGGGAGCTGGGAGAGGGCTCCATGTCCAGCAAGCATGGAGCTCCCAGCGCACCCCCAAGCTCAACCCGTGACACTCTCACGTAATAATGAGTGGGCTGTATATGCCCGGAGCCCCCCGAGGACGCAGAGGGGTTCCATCCCATGCCCAAGTGGAAGCCCCATGCTCCGTGCTGGCGGACAACACTGCCCTCCAATGGCTATGTCCACGCAAGGTGGAAGCCCTACGCTCCACGCTGGGGAGAAGACAAAGACGAAGAATAGCCTAGGTGTCGGATGCGGCTGTCATTTGCCCGTTTTGTATTCGAATTTGCCATCTTTTGGGAATAAAACTTGGAATTCTTGCGGGTTTCTTCTAGAAATAGGGGAGGGCATTCTTTTTCTGTAACGATTTCTGTTTGAAAACTCGCATGGCTTCTGGAAATAGGGGAAGCCCTCATCATCACCACCACCGCCGGGCTTGTGCTCCCCGGCACCGGCATGGTCATTCGGTTCGTCAGAAGAAAACCCCGCAATCAAATCCTCCACATGGTCCTCCACCCACTCGGCAAGGGCGCCTTGGATCACTTCGGGCACGGGGGCGAGTACCGCCCCGAAGTCAAAGTGTGGATCAAGGCAAAGAAGATGGCTGAAGACGTACGAGGCCGCCCGCGCGAGGAGATCGCGGCGCTTCTCCTCCACGAGCTCGCGGATCTTCTCCGCACCCCCCTCAAGGTGCTCCACGACCCTGGAAAAGAAGCCCAGGTACCCGGCATCGTCAGGGACGAGAGGGCTCGGGACGCTCTCGCCGCAGATGTTGCTCAAGGTCCGGTGGGCCCTCTTCTCGAGGGATTGGAACATCTTGGAGCGCATGTACTGGAGGCCGCGGGCGCGATCCGCCTCGTCCAAAGCCTTTTCCGCAAGGGAAGTGACGCCCTCCACCTGCTTATAGAGAAAAGATAGCTCGGCCTCGGCGGCAGCCTGGGAATCCATCGCAGTTTGCTGGCGTCGCTCCGCCTGAGCTAACCTTCTCCTGAGGTCATCGGCCTCGCTTTTCAGGTGGTCGTGTCGCCTGCAGAAACAGGAATCCTGGAGCTTCAACTTCGCACGGTCGTCCTGGAGGAGGGAGCGCCGAACCTCCGCCACCTTGTCGCTGATCTCCTCCTGAATCTTTGCCTCGCGGGTGGCGAGCGAGTCCTCGGCGAGGGATACCTGGTGCTCCCTCACCTCCAGCCTCTCGTGCTCCAGGCTCTGCTCCAGTGCTTCCATCGTCAGCGCATCTTCGGGTATGCGGGGCCCCGCACCGCCGGTGGGCAGCTCGATCGTCATGTCGTCAAGTGTGGCCCTGTGTACCTGGATTCGCCTCTCAAGGGCGGCGTTGGAGGCTTCAAGCTCCTCCAAGCGTTCCTCCGAGGCCTTGCGTCGGTTGTCGGCATCTTAGGCCTCCGCAAGGGTGCGGCCGCGGGCCTCCCTCGCCACGGCAAGGGACCCCTCAGCGTCTGCGTGGGCGCGCTCGCGCTGCGGATGGCCGAGGTTAATGGCAACCTCAAGACGGGGCCACCCTCGCGCAAGGCGCTGGCGCTCTGCCTCGAGACGGGTGTCGTCGGTGGCGAGCTCCGCCCCCAGACGCCCCAGCGCGCACTACTAGGAAAACGGCTATAGCTAATATGTACATTAATGGCGCACCATGTATGTGGTGCGCCACTGCTATATAGCAGTGGCGCACCAGATATGGGTGCGCCATTAATGTCCATATTACTAATGGCGCACCTGGTGTGTGGTGCGCCACTGCTAAGTTTGTCCTGTGCACACCCCCGTCCCCAGACTTACCAGTGGCGCACCGTGGTGTGGTGCGCCATTACTAGTTTTAACTAGTAATGGCGCACCACACCCCGGTGCGCCACTACTAAATTTTTTTTTTCAATTTTTTTTTTCAAAACTAGTAATGGCGCACCGGGGTGTGGTGCGCCATTACTAGTTTTAACTAGTAATGGCACACCACTCCCCGGTGCGCCACTACTAACAATTTTTTTTTTCAAATTTTTTTTCAAAACTAGTAATGGCGCACCCACACTAGGTGCGCCATTAGTAACCCTGGTTACTAATGGCGCATTCTTAGGAGGTGCGCCATTACTAGCCTGAGAGCATCTAGATATTTTTGACAGCCACCTACCACACTCACTTTCCCCACTTCATTCTCTACACCTCTACCAAGCTTGGTCTTGGCTGCCTCCTCCTCCTCACCTCATTTGCACCATAGATTCACCCAAATTAAGTGGTTAAATTTCCTTTTTTTGATAGGTAAGTAAGGGGAAAGCTTTCTTTATGTTCTAGATCTACTTTTTTCTCCCTCCAACGTACACACTTTTTGTGGCCTAGATCTACACTTTTCTCATTGAGCTAGATCTACGTATGTATGTGGTGTTGCATATGTTTGTGTTTGCAGGTACCGGTATTTGAAATGCGATAGTTGCCAATATTTTGCCGGAATGTTGATTCATTTCCGTTTCGGCGAGAATTTGGCACTATGCATTTTTTTTGGTCCTATTTTTAGGCAAAGTCATGCCAAATTTTTTTTTGGTTCTAAAATATCGTTTTGCTCTACCCCGCAGGCGACCATGGTCCGCACGATGACCGAAGGCATCGTGAATAGGTTTTTGAGCTCTGTGAAGGCCGAGATGCTTCAAAAGAACGAGACGGAGATAAGATGTCCGTGTCGAAGATGCAAGCTGAAGAGCCTTATGGACCCGGAATCCAGACAGGTGCGGGACCACCTGCTCGTGCGTGGTTTCATGGATGGCTATCGGTGGCAAGGTGATGAAGATGATTATGAAGTCGTCCATGGGGGCCAGGCAAGAAATAAGGAAGGGTAGCAAGACAATAGCGGCGAGGGCGGGCGAGAAGACGAAGAATCTCCAGGACATGATCACGAAGTAGATGCAGGACACAGTCATCATGTGGAAGATGCCGGACATGATGATGAGGAAGATCAAGACGAAGGGCATGATCATGAAGATGAAGATGCCGGAGCAGACGACGATGGACCATCGATGGGCTGGGTGCAGGACCCTCATATTCAAGAGCTGCTTCTCAAGCAGACGGGTAATGCAAGAGCTGCCGCCCGAGAGAAAGCCAAGCTGGATCAACTGGAGATAGACGTGGTTACTCCATTGTATGAAGGATGCAGGCCCGAGGATACCCGCCTGAAAGTAACGCTCATGGCTCTGGAGATGAAGGTAAAACACAAAATGACCGACGCATGCTTCGATGAGAACATGTCATTCTCGCACGAACGTCTTCCCAAGGGGAACAAGTGCCCGACCAGTTTCGAGGAGGCGAAGAAAATCGTGTGTCCTCTGGATTTACCGCACATGAAATACCATGTGTGCATGAACGATTGCATCATTTATCGGGACGAGCACGCGGAGTCTACCATATGTCCGGTGTGCGGCGTCACTCGATACAAGAAGAGGAAGAAAGCTCCTCGAAAAGTGGTGTGGTACTTTCCGATCACTCCTCGTCTGCAGCGGTATTTCGCGGACCCTAAGCTAGCAGAGCTCCTGCGTTGGCATGCGGATAGGAAGGAGAAGAAGCGAGAAGATGACGGAAATGATCCGGAGATAAATAAAAAAGACAAGATGCTGAGGCACCCTAAGGATGCGAGCCAGTGGCAAGCGTTGAACTTCGAACACCCAGAATTTGGGGACGATCCAAGGAACATCATGCTGGGCACGAGCACCGATGGAGTCAATCCGTTTGGCAGCCAGAGAAGCACACATAGCACCTGGCCTGTGTTTGTGTGGATGTACAACCTTCCCCCCTGGATGTGCATGAAGAGGAAGTACATTCACATGAGTATGCTAATTGAAGGGCCGAAACAACCAGGGAACGACATCAATTTGTATCTGGGGCTGCTGAAAGAGGAGCTAGACACGCTGTGGAAAACGCCAGCCAATACGTGGGACGCCGCAGCGAAAGAATATTTCCCTATGAGAGCCGCACTGCTCACGACGGTGAACGAATATCTCGGTTACGGATATGTCACGGGGCAGGTGGTCCACGGATTTTGTGCATGCGTCAGGTGCATGGATGACACAACGTATCGCCAGCTAGATAGAGATCCCGGGTCTTCGAAAACCGTGTTCATGGGACATCGAAGGTGGCTTCGCGACGATGACGCATGGAGAAAACGCAAGGATCTGTTCGATGGTGAAACCGAACCCCGAAGACCCCCACGTACGAGGAGCGGCGAGGAAATAGACGAGCTGTTGAAAAATTGGAAAGAGTGCCCACCGCCTGGAAAGAAGCGAAAGGCGCCAGAGCCGCTGCTGAAGGTATGGAAAACGAGGTCTGTTTTCTGGGACTTGCCGTACTGGAAGATCCTCCGTGTGCCTCACAGCCTTGATGTCATGCATATCATGAAGAACGTGTGCGAGAGTCTGCTTGGTACCCTGCTCAACATGCCAGAGAGGACCAAAGATGAGCCGAAAGCAAGGGCAGACTTGCAATCAATGGGCATCAGGGAGGAGCTTCACGCAAAACGCCCTAATGATGATGATGATGATGATGATGATGATGAGGCGAATGACACGGAAAGTTGTCGCAAAGGCAAAAAGGCCAAGAAGATCGAATATGACTGCCCTCCCGCGTGCTTCACTCTAAGTCCGAAGGAGATCGAGCAGTTTTTCACCTGCCTCGTAGGAGTAAAACTTCCTTACGGTTACGCGGGTTAGATAAGCAGATACCTAGACTCAGCGAAGCAGAAGTTCAGCGGGATGAAGTCTCACGACTGTCACGTGCTGATGACGCAGATACTTCCAGTTGCAATCCGTGGGATCATGGACGTGCACGTCCGTGAAACGCTATTTGGCCTATGCAACTTTTTTGACGTCATCTCTCGGAAGTCGGTTGGCATGAGGCAACTCAGAAGGCTACAGGAAGAGATCGTGGTGATACTATGCGAGCTTGAGATGTACTTCCCGCCCGCATTCTTCGACGTTATGGTGCATCTGCTGGTCCATATCGTGGAGGATATCATCCAACTCGGGCCGACGTTCCTGTACAGCATGATGCCGTTCGAAAGGATGAATGGTGTCATCAAAGGATATGTTCGCAACAGGGCACGTCCAGATGGAAGCATAGCCAAGGGCTTTCTGACCGAAGAGTGCATCTCCTTCTGCACGAATTATCTAGGCATCGAGAACCCCGTTGGTCTGCCCGTCAACAGGTACCTCGGCAGGCTCGCTGGATGGGGTCACCGCGAGGGTCGCCACGAAATGCATGTCAACTTCGAGGGTCGACTCGCCGACTTTGAAAGAGCAAACCTAGTCGCGCTACAACACATAGACGTGGTCAATCCTTGGGTGGTAGAGCACAAAACCTTTATTGAGAAGACATACAATGACCGAGGCCAACAGAGGACGGACGGAGATATAATCAAAGAGCACAACTCATGTTTCACGCGTTGGGTCAAGGACAAGCTTCGGTCGTACCCTTTACATGAGGATTCTTCCGCGGAAGAAAAACTCATATTCGCCTTGTCACAGGGCGCCAAGCACAACCTGATGACCTATCAGGCGTACGATATCAACGGCTACACATTCTACACCGAGGAAAAGGACATGAAGACCGATTATCAGAACTCCGGGGTAACGATGGAATCCTACACCGGTAACGACAAGGACAGATACTACGGAAGGATCGAGGAGATCTGGGAGCTGAGCTACGCTGGAGAGAAGGTCCCGATGTTCCGTGTCAGATGGCCCAAGAGCGTCTTAAAAGAAGACCAGTATTTCACCACCATGGTTATACCCGAAGCCAAATCCAAGAGCGCGGGCGCAAACGTCACCGCGAAAAATGAGCCATGGGTACTGGCTTGCCAAGTGGACCAATGCTTCTTCATTACCGACCCGTCAAAGCCCAGTCGTGTTGTCGTGAGGAGAGGCAAAAGGAACATCATCGGAATGGATGGAGTCGCCAATGAGCAAGACTTCGACAAGTACGGCGACCTGAAGATGGAAGATGACGACGACGATGAAGTACCACACACCACAAGAAGAAGCAGGACCACCCTACCTAAAGGACGTCCTTTCAAGAGAAGAAATCAAGGGGTTCCGGGGCTAAATTATTCAACCACGAGAAAGAAGGGCAAGAAGATTGTGAAAAGATAGCTAAGATCGAATCACGACGTGTCGGCCGCGTGTGTATGTAGGCATATTATATTATGTATCATTTTTCTAGGGAGATGGATATGGCATATTGTTAGTCTACTCATTTTAACGACCTTAATAGTCATATACTATATATTTTCTTTAGAGTATTTGGATATGGCGCATCTTATGTGTGCTTATTTATTTTAGAGTATTTGGATATTCAAAATAAAAAGAAAAAAAATCAGAGTAGAAGAAAATTAGCAATTCTTAAAATTGAATATGAAGCTGCATCGCTTTATGTACTTGGGTGTAACGAAAAGCAGAGTCAGCCTTTCCTCAAAAAAAAAATAGTCAGCCAATTTGCACATTGTGAGATTCAGAGTTGTAGAGAAATGTAGGTTGCAAATTAATGAAAGTAAGATCTATATTTTTTTTTCTAACTAAAGTTCTATGTGGTTTTGATGTGTGTAACTAGCCAGTTTCAGTTGGATAAGAAAACAAAGTTTGAGATCGTCCCTTTTTCGCCAATGTGAGAAAAAAATATACTCACAACAAAAATACAAATTCATATATATGTCGATTGTAAAATGGCTTGGAACTTATTCAGGTAGAGCTGGTAATAAAAATAAATCAAAAATTGACACTGTATCACTAATGAAAATACATCAAAAAGAAAATACATCAAAAAGAAAATACATCAAAAAAAATAACAATGGTGCACCTCTGTTTGGTGCGCCATAAATACCCATATAGCAATGGCGCACCTCTGCCTGGTGCGCCATTGCTATATGGGTATTTATGGCGCACCAGACAGAGGTGCGCCATTGCTATACGGGTGTGTATCGATAGGCCTGGCTCACTCTCCCAACCGCCCGTTACCCTCACTCACTCTCATCTCCTCCCCGGCCCTGACCCTCCCTCGACCGCCGCCCTCCCCTCCGCCGTCGCCCTCTGCGCCTGTGCCGTCGCCCTCCCCTCCACCGCCCTCCCCCGACCGCCACCCTCCCTCCCCTTCCCGAGCGCGACAGCTAGGGTTCCTCGCCGCCGCCCTTCCTCCGCGGCGCGCCCAGCCGGCCGAGGCCCCCGCTGCCCCTCCGTCGGTGCAGGAGCCCAACAGCGCCTCCACCGGCTCGCCCCCGACCGCCCCTGCTCGTCCCCGACCGAGCTGTTGACCACGACGCCGCCTCCCGATCTCGCCCTCTGCTACGTCCACCACGGCGCCGCCTCCAGCTCGGGAGAGCTACCTCAACGCTGCCGCCATCGTCGACGCCGCCTTCCGCATCGGTGCTAAGGTGAACTGAGCCAACATGGTACTCTGTAATCTGTACTGCTTGCACTGGAGTACTCTGTAATTTGGCAATATTGCTTGCAGTCAGTATTGATTTTAATCTGTGAAAATTGGAGTAGCAATACAGTCTGTTAATGTGAAATTTCAGTTCACTTTGTTAATGTCATGCTGCTGCTGTAGTACAGAAATTCAGTTTGGAGTATGTAAATTCAGTTTGGAGTAGGAGTAGTGTTGCACTAAAACAGGGAGTACACTGTAAAGAATTTTTGTACTGAATGGTGCATGATGTATATTTGGTGGTGTTGCTTGTACTCCAGCAGTAGTACTTGTATCTCTCCATGTTTAAGCAGTCGAGGAGTACTTAAAAATGGAGTAGTTTAATTCACTGAATTTGGTTGCAGTAGTTGATTCACTGAAAAAATTCAGTAAGTTTTGCAGTACTCCTGCCAAATTTTGTGTAGTTGAACTACTCCATTTTTCTGTCATCGTCTTCGTGTTTGTGGATTTTGTTCACGTAGGTAGGTTTATAAAGAGCTTAAAATAAGCGATGTCGCCACCGTGTACTTCCTATGTTAGTCTTACTATAATGGTGCACATACACTCCAGTCCAGCAACTCTGATGTGTTAAGTGAGAGGTATTTCAACTTACTGCTGTGGCGTTTGCATACTGGGATGATGTTCATTTTCCAGGAGATTCATGCTGAGAAGGTCATCATCGAAATTGATTGCCTTGAGCTGGTAAACCTTTGGAAAACTAGGACTTCGAACAATGCTGCAATCTTTCCTGTTCTTATGCAAATTTAGCAGCTTAGTAGGGTGTGCCTGCTTGAATTTTGTCCTCTCTCTGACTGGAGTGCCCTGATGCCTTCATGCTTTTAAGTTTGCAGCAATGGTGGTTTATTCTGCGGGGATTGTCGCTGTTTCACTTGTGCAGCCATTGTCTCACTTGTGCAAAGGCCGAGTTCAGTCAATGACTGTTAATCTATGTCATGATGATCAGTTGATGAAGTAATAGTAAATGTTTGATCTGTAGTACTTCAAAAACTGGGAATGATGCCTCTCACGTGCATGTGTGTTGCGTGGCGCGTGGCTGCTGCTATGAACTGTTTCTATGAGCTGTTATGGCATACTGCATTCTTTATTTGTGCAGGGATTTGTGCCCGTTATCGCCGAAATGTTGATTCATTTCCGTTTCGGCGAAAAACGGGCACTTCTAGGTCAAGAAAATAGTAAAGGTCATGCCGAATTTTTCCTAGAATTTATGTTTAGCTAAGTTATCCATTCGGCGAAAAATGGGCACTTCTAGATCACCATGGCACTAATTATTAGCCATTTTTTCCTATTTAGAGCGAACATGGCCAACAACGATGAGGCCGGCGGTTCGGGCAAGCCATTCTGGGAGCTGTCCCAGGAGATGGAGGAAGAACCTCACCGCTATGAGGACGCCGCGGAAGACACCGATCCTGACTACACAACCCCTAGTGGCGTCGGGGATGACACCACTGATGGTGCCGCCCGGGATGCCACCACTGATGATGGCAGCGAACGCACAGATGGCAGCCAACCAAAGAGGCAACGGAAGGACCGGTGCCCGAACGTGCTCGGCACCGTCAAGGAGGAATTTACTGAAGTGTCCTCCACTGGGCATCCAACGGCGCCCAAAGAATTAGTCGGTGGGTACGCGGGACAACTCGGGTGCATTCTCTGGAGCACCATCTCGATCAACACCGAGAACCTAAGGCATCGTGACCGAGGGAATTTGCGCAACCTCCTCTTCACGAAGCTGCACGAACGATACAAGTTCCCCGGTGACTTCGCAAACACACGCCTCTCAGGGAATAAAGTGAACAGTGCCGCCCTCACGAAGATGGGCACGGCCCTGGCTACTTGGAGAGCCGCGGTGAAGAGAATGATTCTAAGAGGTGATAGTTATGAGAAGATCAAGGAGAAAAATCCTTCGATCAGCGAAGCTGACCACCTGGAGTTCAAGATCAAGTGCGAGAGCACCGCATCCGCGGAATCAAGTCAGTGGGGGAAAGATATGCGGGACTTGAACTTAGGGGTCCACAAACTCGGTCCCGGCGGTTATAGAGTGGCGGAACCTAAATGGGACAAGGAGGACGCGGAGCGTGCCGCGCAAGGCCTACCGCCCCTCTTCGATAAATACCGTGCTCAGGACGGGCCACCAATGTACGATCCGTGCCCCTCTTCGATAAAATAACAAGGGTGCGAGCCAGCCGGCACCGAGTACGATCCGTGCTCAGGACGGGCCACCAATATCCAAGGATGTCTCAAGGAGGGTGCATGTGGCGGGTAGGCCGATGCTACCGACTAATCTGCTCAATGCTGCAACCGCTGCTATGCGGAGTTTGCATGACGGTGTTCTTACTATGGAGAAGCGGCGTCTCTCCGAGAATGATGTGGCATACCCGGTTTTCGTGGTCAAGGTGCCAGAGGGCAAGGGCTTTGTCGATACCACCATGGGGCGTATGATCGTCCTGCGGTTTGATGACATCTTCGCTATGTTTAACCTTTATCCGATGCACTACACCTTCATTCGGCTATTTTCGCTCAGTATGGAGATGCGGATCATTAGAGACAAGACCCCGTACATCGTGATAGTCGACCCCTTCTACATGCGTGCCAAGATCTTGAGCAGCGCTGGGGACCGGCAAGTCGCGAGTTCATACCTCGAAGGCATCATCCTGGCGAACCAGGATAAGGATAACTTCCTCGTGCCTTACTTTTCCGAGTAAGTCATCCCCTCACCGCCCCGTAACATATGATTTCTTAGATTTCGATCGTTCTTTTTTTTTTCTAACATTCCGTGTTTTGTGCAGTGACACACATTGCACACTCATACTCTTAAGCCCGAAATATTCCACGGCCACGTATTTTGACTCGGACCGTCAGTCGAAGAAAGACTACACAAATATCAAGAAAGTTCTTGATGATGTTCTCCCCGGCTACGCCAAATCTGGAGGCACCTTCAGGAGGCCAATTTGTAGGTACGGCAAGCACGTGTTCACCCACACAACGACGTTCCCCTGCGTCAAACAGCTGCCTGGCAGTCAGAAGGATGCCTACTACGCCCTCTATCACATGCGGGCGATCGTACGGAACCATCATCAGCGTATGCTACCAAATGAGCTGAAAGAATGGGCCGCACACTTGTCGGCAATCCAGGACGAGGACATCAGACAAGAATTCTTTCGCATCCAGTCGGAGTTAGCGGAAATCATCTATGAAGATGTCCTTCGTACCTCGGGGCAGTTCTACCTCAACTATCAACCGTCCAACAGTGAAATAGAAACAACGCTACAAATGCAGGCTGACAACGACCGCACATTCATGACCATCACGAAAGACGGCGGCTTCATCCACGCTCCGGTCCCTGAGTCGAGTCGAAAGTATTGATGCTATGTAGTTCTGAAATAGCGATTATCTCATGTTGTAATTAAACTTTAATGAACTTGTATGTCTCTTCAGTTTGGACAGTCGTTCAACTTATATGTAATCGATACTATTTATTAGTAGGACCATGAACCGTGCTATTAATGTGTTGCTTTTCTCTTCCGATCCTTTTGTTGCATACTCATATATTGCTTATATATTATCTGTGAATTGCTACTAACGTTTTGTTTGTCTAGTGCATAGAGATGCTGTCGTATGTCGTGTACAAGGGTAAGGTTCCCGGAGTCTACGACGACTGGGAGGAGTGTCAGAAACAGGTTCACCGTTTCAGCGGGAACAGTTACAAAGGATACACCACTAGGACGGAGGCGGAAGCTACATACGCGCGCTATCTAGCGGGAGAGAGGAGGGAGCGGAGGAGGAACCGGATGAAGAACAGTTTCATCGCGATGATGCTCATCGTGACCGCAGCTCTCTTCTATGTGATGGTAGTTTAGATGATTGACTTTGTAATGTAACGACAAACTCGCTACTCGGTCTCAAGACCTAAACTTGTCTAATATTTGAACTTTGTTCGCTATTTCGAATTCGGAGACTAATGTGATGAATTGTATTATGTCCTGTTTATACTTCACTAATGGTAGTTTATACTGTATTGCAAACTGTATATTACGTGCTGTATTCTATTTTACAAACTGTGCAAATACCAGAAAAGCAAAAAATAATAATTCCTTGAATTAATAGTTGTGGCACACCATCTTGCACATTAGTGGCGCACCCAGCTACATTACCAGTGGCGCACCCATATGGTTAGCAGTGGCGCACCAGTAGGGCACCCCTAATACAGTACCAGTGGCGCACTCGGGGGGATATCAATGGCGCACCAGGTGGTGCGCCACTGTTATTTGGATTAGTAATGGCGCACCAGAGGTGCGCCATTACTAACCATTACTAGTGGCGTGGTAAGAGTGGCGCACCTATGGTGCGCCATTAATACCCATATGTGGTGCACCACTAATGTGCTTTTTTCTAGTAGTGGCGTTCGCTGCAGTCTGGAGCAGACCGCGCCGCACGGCACTTCGGTCACATGCGATCTCGAGGGCCCAACCAGGATCTCCGCCTTCCTGTGGATCGGTAAGGAGGGCATGCGGGGAGCCGCCTGACCCCGGTGCGCGCCATTGGGCTAGAGGCTCCTCCTTTCTCTCCCCGGGTGGGGGCCGCACCCCGCGGAGATCCGCGTCTTTGCTCAAGGAGGGCCCTAGGGCACAACGCGGCTGGCTCCCGGGGAAGACTGTCAGCGGAGGATGTAGCCCCTCCCCTACAAGTTGGGGGCCACGCAAGAAGAAGATTGCAGGAAACTCGCGCTTAGGACCCCCCGAGGGCCGCACGAGCTCGGGTACAGGCGCCCTCCTGCACAGAGCCCCGAGGGCCGCGGGAGACAAGGCCACGATGGGTCCGGTGGCCTCAGGAGGCGGCGGTGGCACTGCGCCTCTCTCTTCATCGGAGGGGAACCTGCGGAACAGAGATTCAGAAGGGGCACACCGGGGGAAGACTGAGGGGACTCAGACGCTTACTCATCCAAGGTGACCCACTTCCTCTTCATCAGCACCCACGGCGGCGGGCAGCAGCTGCTCCCAGGCCCCTTCCTCTTCCGGTGAGCGCGGGGGCCCGGGGATGACATGTCGGAGTCTAACACCAGGCATCCAGCAGCGGAGACGGCAGCCACCTCCACCGGCAGTGCGTCATCTTCACTCCCGGCCTAGGTCGCAGCAAGAGCCCAGGGAATGGGCGACGCAAGACACCTCACCACGACCAAAGGGGGAGCCACGGCCTCAGGACCCCCAGGCCTCGAAGCCCTCGCGGGGGGATCGTCCCGGGGACCCGCTCCTATCGAAGGAAGAAACCCCCACTCGTCGAAGCACAGCATCTTCCCGGCAAGGGTCTCCCCGTCCTTGCGGCTGTACAAGGGGAGGCCGGTCCAGGGAAGCTCATCCGGTTCCCCGCCGGTCAGGCGACGGAGCAGCTCGCGCAGCGCGGTGGAAAGAAGAGAAGGAACCTGGAGCCTCATGGAGTCGCAAGGGCTGATAATCCCCAAGTGCAAGGAATCATCGTAGCAATTTCCAAAGGTGGAAGTGATAAGTATGGACTGTCGAACCCACAAGGAGCTAAAGGTAAGATCAATATTCTCTCAAGTCCTATCTGCCACTGATACGACTCTACGTACGCCGAACGTTTGCTTCCAACTAGAAACGAGAAATGAAACTACGTTGTGAGTATGAAGAGAATAGCGTTGCATGATATCGGAGAACTAAGATATAAAAATAAGTGTTGTTATCATAAAGTTAGAATATATTACAATATATTACAAATAGCAAGTCATTATTGTTAACAAGATCGGTAATCATTATTGCAATTTTATATGAGGGAGAGGCATAAGCTAACATACTTTCTCTACTTGGATCATATGCACTTATGATTGGAACTCTAGCAAGCATCCGCAACTACTAAAGATCATTAAGGTAAAACCCAACCATAGCATTAAAGCATCAAGTCCCCTTTATCCCATACGCAACAACCCACCTACTCGGGTTTATGCTTCTGTCACTCAAGCAACCCACTATAAGCGAATCATGAACGTATTGCAACACCCTACAGCGGGAATCCTTCACATGTGCGCGGCATGGAAGGCACCATAGGACAGCACCAAAATAAACATACAACTCAAACCAATCTAGATCATCAATCAACCCATAAGACAAAAGGAATCTACTCAAAACATCATAGGATGGCAACACATCATTGGATCATAATATGTGCCATAAAGCACCATGTTCAAGTTGGGGATTACAGCGGGGTGCGGGAGAGTGGACCGCTGAAAGGAGATGAGGATGGTGATGAAGAAGGTGATGTTGATGAAGACGATCACCGCGGCGATGGTTCCCCCGATGGCACTCCGGCGCCACCGAGAGAGAGGGGGAGAGGGTCTCCCCCTTGTGCTTCCTCCTCCATGGCCTCCCCCTGAGTGGGGAGAGGTTCTCGCTCTGGTCCTTGGCCTCCATGGCGATGATGGCCCCTCCGTCTTGCTCCTCCATGGTCTCCGGTGAAGGTGACCCCCTCCGGCAGGGTGCCAGAGAGGGCCAAGATTGATCTTTCATGGCTATAGAGACTTGCGGCGGTGGAACTTCCGATCTAGGTTTCTTTCTGGAGGTTTCTCTTTTTATAAGAGTTTTTCGTGTTGGTCCCACGTCCAGAAGGTTCCCCAGGAGGTGACAAGCCAGGGGGGCGCACCCTAGGGGGGGCGCCTCCCCACCCTTCTGGCTTCCTCGGCGTCAGTCCGGGTTAGTTCTAATCAAATCATACCAAAATCATATAAAATTATTGTAAACATGGCATGAATACTTCATAAATTATAGATACGTTGGAGACGTATCAGCATCCCCAAGCTTAATTCCTGCTCGTCCTCGAGTAGGTAAATGATAAAAGAAATAATTTATGAAGTGTGAATGCTAGCAAGTGCACAAGTTTGATCAATGATAATTCCAATCACCTTTTCTAGCATCAACATAAACCATAAACAGTAGGTCATTTCATAAAACTTCTCATGATCAAGTAACAATCTGTTCACATGTTAAAGTATAGACCAAAAAGTTTCTTGAAAACTAAGAAACCATATTCCTAGTCATCGAACAATCACAATTCATCTTATTTTCAGGAAGGGTCTATGTAAGAGCTTTCATTTAGCAAATTCCACATACTCAACTATCATATAGTCTTCCATGATTATTGACACTCAAAGCATATTTTTAGAACAAATAGCATCCATCGAACACAGAGAAAGATAGGGGCTTAGTGTTTCGCCTCCCAACTTATTTATCATATAGATAATTGTCAACAATAATAATTCATGATCAAATATATTTGTGTGGATATATATGTCTAGATCATTCCCCAACACATGACGCTTGCCAAGAGAAAAAGGCGAAATATAGGAAGTGGTGAAGATTACCATGACTCTTGCATAAAGGTAAGTAGTAAAAAGTAAAATATAGGCCCTTCGCAGTGGGAAGCAGAGGTTGTCATGCGCTTTTTGTTTTTGGAAGTGCAAACCCTTAATGCAAAGGAACGTCACGTTGTATTGCCCTTTGTGAAAGCAACCTTTATTATGCAGTCCGTCGCTTTTATTTCTTTACCATCACAAGTTCGTGCAACGCTTATTTTCCCTCACAATAAAAGATCATACATATTTAGGAGCAATTTTTATTGCTTTTTGCACCGATGACAACTTACTTGAAGGATCTTACTCAATCCATAGGTAGGTATAGTGGACTCTCATGGCAAAACTAGTTTAAGGGTGTTTGGATGCACAAGTAGTATTTCTACTTGGTGCGGAAGTTTTGGCTAGTATGAGGTGGAAGCAAGGACCACATGTTGAAGGATCCATAACAATATAACTTCTATACAAATATACCCAAACATAACTCATTAAGTTGTCTTCCTTGTCCAACTTCAACTAATTTGCTCAAGTTTGAAAATAGTTAATGGGTATTCACAATCATAGAAGATGTCCAAGGTAGTATATTTATATGTGGAATCTCTCTTCCTTCAATATTCTTTCATGAATTGTTCAAGTGACCAATGCGGTGTTTGCTAACTTTCAATAAATTTCACCACCTATACTTATTATGTGTGAAGTCATTACTCCCCATGGGATAAGTATATGAAGCATATTTAATTTCAGATTTATGATATTCAATTCATTCAACCATTTACTCATAGGATATAAGTGAAGCACGAGAGTGAAAGACAAACTACTCCAAAAAGATATAAGTGAAGATCAATGAGTAGCCAATTAGTTAAATAGCCATGTGAGGACTCTCTCTCTTATTCAGAATTTCAGATCCAATGCTTTTATTCAAACAGAAAAACAAAATAAAAATGGCACTCCAAGAATAGCACGCATCATGTGAATGAATAAAAATTTAGGCTCAACATAGGCTAACCGATAGTTGTTGATGAAGAGAGATGGGATGCGTAGCATCCCCAAGCTTGGATGCTTGAGACTTCTTGAAATATTTACTTGGGGTGCCTTGGGCATCCCCAAGCTTGAGCTTTTGTATCTCGTTCAATCCTCTTATACCACGGTTACACCTATTCTCAAAAACTTCGTCCACACAAAACTCGAAAAGAACTCGTGAGATAGGTTAGTACACATAAGAATAAATCAACACTTCATGTACTGCCAAGACAAGTTGCACAATAATTTTCAAACATCATCTATTGTTTACTATCGTTTCCACAATTGATATCTACCAATATAGGCTATGGCGACTAGAGGATAAGTAGATAACAAAACTATGACAGCAATCTGTCCAAACAGAACAGTCTGTAGCAATTTATAACAACAGTGTACTTCCATAACTCAAAAAATTATGAAAATTTAGGACATGCTACGTAATTTATATGACAATACTGTGTAAAATTTTCAGAAACTTTCCACATACCAGTAAAATATGAAAATTAAAACACTACAGAAGAAGTTTCTGTTTTTTACACAGCACACGTCAAACATGCAATGCAAGCATCCTAAGGCAATTCTTGGAACTTTTTATTGAAAAACAAGATTATAAATAACACCTAACAGATAACAACAAAATAATATGACACTCCAAGCAAAACTCATATTATGTGATGAATAAAAATATAGCTCTAAGTAAGATATACCGATAGTGTTGAAGACGAAAGAGGGGATGCCTTCCGGGGCATCCCCAAGCTTAGTTGCTTGGATCTTCCTTGAATGTTACCTTGGGGGTGCCTTGGGAATCCTCAAGCTTATGTTCTTGTCACTCCTTATTCTTCTCATATCGGTGTCTCACCCAAAACTTGAAAACTTCAATCACACAAAACTTAACGGAACTTCGTGAGAAGGGTTAGTGTAATAAAGATAAATCATTCACTTAGGTATTGTCAAGACCAGATTAATAGTTGTTCCCACATGATTCCCACTGTATTCTAACATTTCCATAATTTATACCACTAAATATAAGCTATGGAAGCACTAAAACAAGCAAACTATGCATGCAGAACAGAATCTGTCAAAAATAGAACAGCCTGTGAAGATCTATAGTACAGACATACTTACCTGTCTCTAAAAATTCTTAAAAATTAGGAAAATCTAGGCAATTTGTATATAAATCATGTGTAAAAAATTCAGATCAAAAGCACGTTCCAGTGAATTTACAAAATTCCTGGACTGAGAGAAAAAGTTTCTGTTTTTGCACAGAATCAAGTCAACTATCATCCACACTATCCCAAAGGCTTTACTTGGCACTTTATTGAAAAAAAAGCTATAAAACATGATTATACAGTAGCTAAATCATGTGGACACACAAAAACAGTAGGGGTAAATATTGGGTTGTCTCCCAACAAGCGCTTTTCTTTAATGCCTTTCTAGCTAGGCATGACGTTTTAATGATACACTTCCAAGCCCAATTCCGATTGTAATTTTATTCATACTCTAAAAGATATAAGTGAAGTTCATAGAGAATTCTACAATTAATAAAGATTAACCAATACCCAAGCTCAAAATATATAAGTGAAGCACACAAAGCATTCTATAAAGCCATACTCAAAAGATTTAAGTGAAGCGCAAAGAGCATTCTACAAAGCCATACTCAAAAGATCTAAGTGAAGCGCATGAAGCATTCTATAAATCAATGAAGGACTAACTCATACTAGAAGGGTGCATAAAAGGAAAAGAAGAACACTAAAGACGCATATCATGTGAACAAAACAAAAACCGAGGTATACCGATAATTGTTGAAGAATAAAGATAGGATGCCTTCCGGGGCATCCCCAAGCTTAGATGCTTGAGTCTCCTAGAAAAATTTACTTGGGGTGCCTTGGGCATTCCCAAGCCTGAACTCTTGTCTCTCCGTATTCTTCTTATATTGATACCTCCTCGATCTTCGAACACTTCATTCACACAAAACTTAACAAAACCCTCGTGAGATCCGTTAGTATAATAAAGCAAAATACTACTTTAAGTACTGTTGTGAACTCATTCCAAATTCATATTAGCATTATATATACTGTAGTCGAACTTCACCATGGTTCATACCCCCCGATACTACCCATAGATTCATCAAAATAAGAGAACAGTGCATAGAAAACAGAATCTGTCAAAAACAGGACAATCTGTAGCAATCTGGAAACTTCTTATACTTCTGTAACTCAAAAAATTCTGAAAATTTAGGAAAAATTAAACAATTTGTATAGCAGTGCTGTGTAAAAATTTCAGAAACTTTTGACGTTCCAGTAAGAAATGTAAATTCATGCACTACAGTCAAAGTTTCTGTTTTTGCACCGCACAAAGCAAACAAGCAATCTAATCATCCTAAAACCAAATCTTGGCACATTATTTTTATAATACAAAGGATATATACAAGGGGATAATTAATTTTTGAGAAACTTCCATGAAAAATTCTACATTGTTTCCATGATCATGAACACAAGTGTTCAAGGTCGACCCTCACTTCTCCAATGCACAACATTCCAATCACTTCTCTTTTCGAAAAACTTCTTAGGAAAGAGGCAAGTAATTCTTTTTGTATTTTTCGTTATTTAATTTTTTTTGTTTGTTTCACCCACAACTAAAGAAAGCAAAAATAGAAAAAAAAACTACTTAGTGAAGAAAGCAAACAAGCAAACACGAGAATATCAACCCCACGCTATTGCTCCCCGACAACGGCGCCAGAAAAGAGGTAGATAATCCCCAAGTGCAAGGAATCATCATAGCAATTTCAAAAGGTGGAAGTGATAAGTATGGAGTGTCGAACCCACAACGAGCTAAAGGTAAGATTAATATTCTCTCAAGTCCTATCTGCCACTGATACGATTCTACGTACGCCGAATGTTTGCTTCCAACTAGAAACGAGAAATGAAACTACGTTGTGAGTATGAAGAGAATAGCTTTGCATGATATCGGAGAACTAAGATATAAAAATAGGTGCTGTTATCATAAAATTAAAATATATTACAATATATTACAAATAGCGAGTGTGGAATAATGATGGGTCGGTGTGCGGAATTGTCCTAGGCAATTGTTAACAAGATCGGTAATCCTTATTGCAATTTTATATGAGGGAGAGGCATAAGCTAACATACTTTCTCTACTTGGATCATATGCACTTATGATTGGAACTCTAGCAAGCATCCGCAACTACTAAAGATCATTAAGGTAAAACCCAACCATTGCATTAAAGCATCAAGTCCCCTTTATCCCATACGTAACAACCCACCTACTCGGGTTTATGCTTCTGTCACTCAAGCAACCCACTATAAGCGAATCATGAACGTATTGCAACACCCTACAGCGGGAATCCTTCACGTGTGCGCAGCACAGAAGGCACCATAGGACATCACCAAAATAAACATACAACTCAAACCAATCTAGATCATCAATCAACCCATAAGACAAAAGGAATCTACTCAAAACATCATAGGATGGCAACACATCATTGGATCATAATATGTGGCATAAAGCACCATGTTCAAGTAGGGGATTACAGCGGGGTGCGGGAGAGTGAACCGCTAAAAGGAGATGAGGATGGGATGAAGAAGGTGATGTTGATGAAGACGATCACTGCGGCGATGGTTCCCCCGATGGCACTCCGGCGCCACCGAGAGAGAGGGGGAGAGGGTATCCCCCTTGTGCTTCCTCCTCCATGGCCTCCCCCCTGAGTGGGGAGAGGTTCTCCCTCTGGTCCTTGGCCTCCATGGCGATGATGGCCCCTCCGTCTTCCTCCTCCATGGTCTTCGGTGAAGGTGACCCCCTCCGGCAGGGTGCCGGCGAGGGCCAAGATTGATCTTTCATGGCTACAGAGACTTGCGGCGGCGGAACTTCCGATCTAGGTTTCTTTCTGGTGGTTTCTCTATTTATAAGAGTTTTTGGCATTGGTCCCACGTCCAGAAGGTTCCCGAGGAGGTGACAAGCCAGGGGGGCGCGCCCCCCACCCTTGTGGCTTCCTCGGCCTTCCTCTCCGTTGACTTTTCGCTCCAGTATTTTTTATATTTTCCAAAAATATTCTCCGTAAATTTTCAGCCCGTTCCGAGAACTTTTATTTCTGCACAAAAACAACACCACGGTAGTTCTGCTGAAAACAGCGTCAGTCCGGGTTAGTTCTAATCAAATCATACCAAAATCATATATAATTATTGTAAACATGGCATGAATACTTCATAAATTATAGATACGTTGGAGACGTATCAAGGGCCCGCGAAGGTCCACATCAGGCGGGAATGGCGCTGGAGGGGAGCAATTCGCTAGCGGGAGAACTCCCGCACCACTATCGCCATTGTCACGCCAGACTCCTTCTGTTCCGCCAGCCTGACCAAAACTGGCGCGAGCCGCGGGTCGACAAGCTCCTCGTGCTCCGACCTGGGTTTCGGCTCTGCGGGAACCGACGGGAGTTGGAGCAGGGGGCCGGCCTCAGCGGCATCAACATACACCCACTGTCTCCGGAAACCCTCTGCGTTCGGTGAAAGCCGGGCGTCGAGGGCCTCGCTGGCCGTCGCGTCGACAGCCCTCAGGGACACACATCCTGAACAGTGCCCCCCAGGGTTCAACTGAAGGGAGAAGAAGTGGCGAAGCAAGGCCACAGAAGGGGAGACGCCGATGAAGGCCTCGCACAGGAATGCGAAAGCAGAAAGGAGGATGATGGAGCCAGGGTCAAGATGAAGCACGTGAACCTGATAATGCGTGAGCACGGCAGAAAAGAAGTCTGAGAACGGCGGCAGCAAGACGGAGAGGAGGGTGTGGAGATGAAGGGGAATGCAGGTGGCCTCCAGCTCGGCCTGAGGCCGCGAGCCCAGCCAGATCTTGGTCGCCCCCCACTCGTTGGAGCCGGCGGCGACCGCCAGTCGGACTTCTCCAACCCCTCAAGATTGACCACCAAGGATCGACCTAACGCGGGATCCAGTGTCGGCGAAGGCTCCGGCGCCTTCGAGGCCTCAGCCCCTCTCTTCTTTGGGGCCATGGCGGACGGCTAGGCCGGATGGGCGCAAGATTTGGCGGAGAAGGCGCGAGCCACGGAAGAAGGAAGAACGGATGACCAGATTGATGGGGAATAGTGATGACTCGGAGGCGTGCGCTAGGCAGTTTGTCAGCCGGGGCAGTCACCGAGGCAGCACGAAGAAATGGAGGTGTCAGCGTATCGGAGGGCGCCGCATGTCAAGCTTGGACCGCAGGTGGTTGGGGCCCTTGGCGCTTCAGGCCATCTTCTATGGCTTCGCTCAAGACAAGGCCCTTGCGAGAGTCTCACCCTCGCGAGGAGGACAACACCAAGGTTCCCGGAAGGAGAGGGCCTCCCCAGGCCCCCTCCTGAGCGGCGAAGATCTCTATGCAACGACAAGCCTCGGGATGCCAGGGGTGACGCAAGCCAGGCCAGGCGGGTGCCAGCGCGCGCAGAAGGGACAGTTTCCTCTTTGGTGCAAAGGAGGCAAAGAAGAGCGCAGGCTCCCAAGGCACCCCCAAAGGTTTCCATTCCGGTGCAACGAGACCAAGACCACGAGCTCCGTAGGACGGACATCATCACCGAGCCCACCTCTACATCACCACCGGCCACTTTGCAGGCGAAGACCACCTTTCGTCAGGATATGGGTGTACTCCCCTTCGAATTTGGCCATCGTGGGATCCCTTCCCGCCATTGCGATAAGGGAAGAGGAATCGGGCCGCTATAAGTAGAGGCTAGGCTGCTCTGTTGAAGGAGAGATCCGACACCACCCGAACGCCCTCGCGAGGCAAGTCACCACTGTACTAGTTCATCCACAAACCTCCTTGTGAGACAATCCACCAAAAGCAGGAGTAGGGTTTCACGCTTCGCAGCGGCCCGAACCTGGGTAAATCCTCGTGTGTTAATCTCTTCTTCCTCGCCGTCGAGCAAGGCTGTCGAGCTGTGAGCTTGGGGGCGAAATTGTTGGAGATCTTCGCACACGCCCCTGTGTTCGAACTTCTTAGGGTTTTGCGGAGCCCGA
Organism: Elymus sibiricus; assembly: GCA_039707655.1. NCBI lineage: Eukaryota > Viridiplantae > Streptophyta > Magnoliopsida > Poales > Poaceae > Elymus > Elymus sibiricus. The sequence goes on from CM077673.1 coordinate 158,489,942, forward strand.
AATCCGACAGTTCCTCTCGATGACTCAAAGAAAAGAACAGAAATTCAGAGAAACACAGTGAAATATTTTTGGAGTTTTTGTTTTTTCTCGAGGAAAGCAAAATAAGCAAAGGAAAAACAAAAACTAGAAAAACTATTTGGGTTTTCTTTTAATACGTCAACTATTTGAACGGGAAAGAAAAACCGAAAAGAAGCAAAATATTTTTGGGTTTTCTAAAGTTTTTCAAACACACAAGAACAAAGAAGGAAAATAATACTAACATGGATATACAATGAAAGAGGATGAGCACAGACAGTTTATATGAAGTGTGTGAACATGAATGTAATGTCGGTGAGAAATACGTACTCCCCCAAGCTTAGGCGTTTGCCTAGCTTGAAAATCAGCATTGATAATAGCCGTCAGGTCCAGGAAAGTACTGCTGCTAAGGCACCGGAACATCCCATGCCTGGGCCTCGGCCACCGCCGCAGCCAACTCATTTTGGTAAGAAATTATGTCCTCCAGCATGATTGTATATCCATGCCTAACATGAAAATTAAACAAAGACAGTGCAGGCAACACGAAAATATCTAGAGTCTTCTTGCTGTATACTAAGTTATAACGGATGTGCTGCGGTGGTTCAGGTTCATCAATGAACTGGTGATCTAACATAGAATGATGATCGAGATAAACCTTAGGCAATAAGTAATCAGTTGGTTGTATGGCAACATTAAAACACATTGCTAGGCGGGTGGCATAAATACCACCATGGATTTTGCCCCTAATCCGGTTAAGATGCAAGCGGCGTGCAATGATAGCTCCTATGTTGTAAGTAATGTCACCATAAAGTGCACGACGTAAGATAGCGAGGGTTGGAGCACTGAGACCACCACCCTGAGTCATAGCAATCAAATATTTCACTATAAATATAGCGACGTAGTGCATAGAAGGAAAATGTAAGCTAGTGGCCCTTGCCTTCGACACACCCCTAGTTTCTCCCATAGTTAAGGTGAGGAAGAAATCCTCGAACTCCTCTGTTCTAGGCTCACAAATTCCCCTGTCAGAAGGAATCATGCATATTTCACAGAATTCAGAGAGTGGTATTTCATGATGTTCAGTATATAAATCAAAACGAACCATGGGAGCATCGGGCGTACTGTTGAAGTAACTATTTTGCACAAAGGAATTTGTAAGGAGATAGTATTGGTCACACTCATCTGCGAGGAAGTTGGTCAACCTCGCATTTGCAATGAATTGCATGAACTCTTGATGAAAACTTGCCTCACTCATGAAAGGTGTATGTGGCCATTCACACAGCCTAACCTCCGTGTTGCGAGGAATGTTGATATCTTGATCTGGGGTCCTTGCAACAACTCCTTTGGAGATCCGGCTTGAAGAACCTTTCCTAAAGAAGTTCATCTTCCTATGAATAAATTTCTAAGATTTTTGGACCATAAAATTGTGTCAATAAAACTTTGCAAGATTGGTAGCTACTACTCATATGGATGCCTAGAGGACATATCAAGCGTTCCCACTACTTGGAACTCAAAGAATTAGACATGCAAGCTCATTTTCAATAGCACCAAGTGCAGCAAAATATGCAAAATATAAACCACTAAAACGAAAACTAATTAGAGGAATGGGAGAGTTACATACCAAGGAGCAATTCCTCAAACCAGTTTCAGAAATGGAGTTCCGAGCAAAGAGACCGAAAATTTCAGTTTCAAGAGGAAGAACATTAGAGAGAGAGAGAGAGAGAGCTAGGGATTTTTTGCTGGAGGTAAGGGATGACATGGGATGAAGAGATAAGGTAGGGGGGCCCTATGGGCCCAAGCACACAACATGGCGCGGCCAGAGGGTGGTCGCGCCCAGTTGCCTCATGGTCCACAGGTGCCCCTCCCTGATGTGTTTTCGGCACCAAAAATTCTTAAATATTCCAGCAAAAAATCATGTTAAAATTTTGTGGCATTCTAAGACTTTTATTTTTGGGCCATTTTTTTATTGCATGGAAAACTCAGAAAACAGAGTAAACATGGCATTTTATTTTCTTCAACTAGAAATAACAAAGAGCAAACTAAAAATATAGAGAGTTGTGCCTACTAAATTCATCAACGACATGTCTTTCAAAAAGGATCCATTAATAAGGTTGATCAAGTCTTATTAATAGTCGTTTCCAATTGACATGAAGCCGGAGAATTTTCATATGAGACTAAGTTACCTCAATAGGGATTTGCATATACCCAACAATAAGATTATAGTATTTCTTCTTGGCAGTAGGTAGAGGAATTTTGAATTCTCCAACGATGACCATGGCACTGGGCTCAATGACATTAATATTATTAACCAAAGTTTGCTTCTTCGGAAAATGAACGGTATGTGTTTGCCATTGACATGAAAATTGACCTTGCTTTTGTTGCAATCAATAAAAGCCCCTGCAGTATTTAAAAAGGGTCTACCAAGGATGATCGACATGTTGTCGTCCTTGATCATATCAAGAATAACAAAGTCTGTTAAGATAGTAACATTTGCAACCACAATATGATGTAGGATCCAAAGTATGTCTAGAGGGGGTGATTAGACTACTTCACCAACTTAAAAATCTAGACTTTTCCTAATTTTAGTTGTTGGCCAATTATAACAATTGTAGCAAGTCAAGCACACCCTACACATGCATGTCTAAGAGTATAGCAGCGGAAAGTAAAGACAAGCACATGAAAGTAGATGGTAGGGATAGGTAGATCAAACGCAATTGGAGACACGAAGATTTTTCCCGTGGTTCCGATAGGTGGTGCTATCGTACGTCCACACTGATGGAGACTTCAACCCACGGAGGGTAGCGGTCATGAGAGTCAACGGAGGGCTCCACACATTAGGGTCCACGAAGTAGCAACCTCATCTATTCCATCACGGCTTCCGTCCACAAAGGACTAGCCTGCGTCGGCGTTCTGGGAATGGGGGTACCCAGACCTGCCTGCCTACGGCCCAGGGCATGGCCCACCTCGCCAGGCAAGGACATCCAGGCGCAGCCCCACTCAAGACAAGGCCCTCATGAGGACCCGAGCTAGCGAGGGAAGCAACACCAAGACCAGCAAGGATGGGCCTCCTCAGGCCCCCTCCAGAGCGTCGGAGATCTCTATGCAGACCCGGCCTCAGGAGTCAAGGCTGGCGCAAGGAAGGACAGGCGGGCGCCAGCGCGCCAGGCGGTGCAGTTTCCCCTTTGGTGCAAAGGGGGCAGGGACGAACGTGGGTTCCCAAAGCGCCTCCCAAAGGTTTGCATTCCGGTGCAACAAGACCACGACGACGAGCCCCGCAGAGCGGATGTCATCGCCGAGCCCACCTCTGCTTCATCGACAACTACTTTGCAGGCGAAGACCACCTTTGGACAGGCGGGGATGTACTCCTGTCCCCCTTCAAATTTGGCCGTTGTGGGATCCCTTCCCGCCATTGTGATAATGGAAGAGGACCCGGGTCACTGCTATACATAGAGGCTAGGCTACACCGTAGAAACGGACGATGAACCACCAGACAAGGCAAAGAGCCAAGAACACCACTCGAGCGCCCTCGCGAGGCTCGAAACCACTGTACTAGTTCATCCACCACACCTCCCCAAGAGGCAATCCACCAAAGCAGGAGTAGGGTATTACGCTTTGCAGCGGCCCGAACCTGGGTAAACCACCATGTTCATCTTCTTCCTCGTCATCGTGCGAGTTCGCTGCAGTAACCATCGAGTAGTGAGCTAGGTAGGGCGAGGCCACAGGGAAGCTTCGTACACGCCCCTGTGTTCGAACCTTGAGGGTTTTGCGGAGCCTGAAATCCGACATTTGGCGCGCCAGGTAGGGGGCGTGTCGGAGTCTTCCTCAAGCCATGCTCTTCTCCCACCTCGCCGCTCCGATGTCTGACGCCCGCCGAGCCTGCGCCGAGCGCCGAGCTGCCCGCGTTGCCCAGACAGCTCCCGTGGGCCGTACCAGCGCGCGCCGGTCCCCCTCGCCTGTGGCCAACGCCGCCACGGGCCCGGACGCCCACGAACAACAAGACTCCTCCCAGCCGGTCACCGTGCGGCGCGACGGCCACACCGCCACTCCGTCGATCGTTCCAGCTACCGGGTCGTCCTCCCAAGTCCGGCCCGGGCCGGCGCGCGGTTTGGGCGCGCTCGCCATGGCGAACGAGCTGCTCCACTACCGCCCCGCCCCCGACCGCTACGACGACTGGCTTCGGCGCATCGCGGAGCTCGTCAGTGCCGCTGGCGACACTTCAGCGCTCTCCTACTCATTTCAACCCCGGCCTTCCCTGGCAGATGACGTGGCGCACGAAGTGCCGCCACCCCCTCTGCAACGCGACGTCGACCCCGAGCCCAGGCATGAAGCGCGCCCGCGCGACCAGCCCCGCGAGCCGCGAGCAAGGGCAAGAGATGAAGTAAGCTGCCAGGTGGTGCCCCGGCCGCGCGTCGACGTGCGTGCGCTCCCCGCGCTGCCGAACCAGCGTCGCGACCGGGTACCACTCCAGGCGGCCCGTCAGGAGCGTCAAGACAGGGCCCCGCCCGCACACGCGGCGCCCGTCGAGCCGGTGGGGTGCCTCGCCATCGCCCCGGAGCTCCACCGAACCACATGGCCCCGCAAGTTCAAGCCAGACCTACCCCCTCGCTACGACAGCACCCCGGATCCCGCCGAGTTCCTACAGCTCTGCTCGCTGAGCATCCGGGCGGCCGGTGGAGACGGCAAGGTCAAGGCGTGCTGGTTCCCCATGGCGCTCAAGGGCAGCGCGCTCTCCTGGCTCCTCAACCTCCCAGAGGGGACCATCACATCCTGGGATGACCTGCACAAGCGCTTCGTCGCCAATTTCCAAGGCACCCGTGACCGCGTGCTCACCGTGAACGACCTGCGGCGTGTAAAGCAGCAGGATGGAGGGACCCTGCACAAGTTCATACACCGCTTCACGACTACACGCCTCAAGGTCCCGAAGGCGTCGGATGAGGCGATCATCTCCGCATTCACGGACGACGTCATGGACCTCAAGATGAAGGAAGAGCTCGCCATGAACGACGAACCGTGCTCCGCCCTGGATATGTTCAATCTGGCGAACAGGTGCGCCAAGGCCGAAGAGGGCCTCCTATCGTTCCATGAGCCTCCGGTAGCAGAGCCAGAGGAAAAGAAGACCAAAGCCAAAGAGGCGAAGCGCAAGGCCCCAGCGGTGCTTGCGGCCGAGCCTGAGGCAAAGCGTAGCCGAGGCGAGGAACACCCCACAGGGGGGAGACCGACCTGCATCTTCCATGGCACCAACAACCACGACACCGCCGACTGCCAGGAACTCAGGCTGGTCCGCGCCAAACACTTCGGCCGGCGCACTGGACGCACTGACCGTGGCTTCGGACGCGGTGGAGGCCGTTGGGACAACCGGGAATAGCGTCAGGGATGGCGAGACCAGCCTCAGGAGGACCGCTGGCGCGATCAGGCTCGGGAGGACCGCTGGCGTGATCAGGCTCGGGAGGACCGCTGGCGCGATGACCCTCCAGAGGGGTCACGCCGTGGCCAGCCCCGTGAGGTTTGTCCTCGTGAGGCCGGCCTACCACCACTACCACCACCACCCGGAAGGAAGGAAGAGGACAGGCAGGACGATGGGGCTAGGGGCTTCCAGGAGGTCAGGGCGGTAGCCTGTATCCTGGGCGGCGCCCAGGCCCCAGCATTGAACCGCGTCTTCAAGCAGTTCGCGCGGGAGGTGAACGCGGCTCTCCCAAAGCCCGAGGCCATTCGTCCCCTCAAGTTGTCCCAGACTGCAATCACCTTTGACTCGAGGGATCAGCTCAGGTGCTCGGTCATGGCCGGCAGGCTCCCCTTATTGTGCACTCCGACCATCAGCAACATCCTCGTCACCAAGACCCTCATCGACAGTGGAGCAAGGCTCAATGTCTTCTCCATTGAGACCTTCGAGATGCTCCAAGTACCGTACGACCAGCTCATGCCGACCAAGCCCTTCTCGGGAGTCACTGATGGGTCCACCGTCCCCATTGGGCAAGTGCGCCTGCCCGTCACCTTCGGAGGACGCAAGAACTACCGCACCGAGATCATCGTCTTCGATGTCGCCCACATCCACCTCCCGTACAACGCAATCCTTGGGTACCCGGCCCTCGCCAAGTTTATGGCAGTGACTCATCACGGCTACAACGTCCTCAAGATGCCAGGGAGTGGTGGCATCATCACCGTCACCTGCGATGAGAAGGATGCCGTCTGCTCCCTCGAGCGTGCTTACCACGCGGCTGCGGCCGAGCGCTCGGACGACGAGGAGGAGGCCCTGCCTCGTGAGGACGCACGCAAGAAGAAGAAGCAGCTCATCCCCGCGGAGCGCCAGGGGGCTGGGACCTCCAAGGGCGGAGCCTCAGGCTCTGTGCCCAGGGATGGTGCCCCACCTTCCATCGCATAGGAAAGTGCGCTCGGCGCCCCCCTTGGGTCGGGCCCGGGGGCTACCATCCGGAAGCCCTCGGCTCGGCCGGTGAGACGAGGGAGGCGTTCGGGCACAACCTAAAGGCGCGTCCTGCCGCACGACTACCAGAGCCAGGGGCACGGCGCGAGGCGCCGAGCTCCCAAGAGTCTGTCATCAAAGCGATCGAGGAGCTTCAGGAGGCACAGGCCGAGCGAGGCGGGGACTGCCCTGCACCACCAATCGCAGCCGCCCTCGTCGGCCCAGTCGACCAGCCGCGCGTCTGCATCAACACACTCGCAATCAACAGGGTCGCATCCCAGGGCCACTTTTGGCCAACACGAGCCGACCACAGGTGGGTCTACCCACACAACTACGTCTGCATGCCCTTTGGCCTGGCGAACGCCGGTGTCACTTTCCAGCGCCTTGCCCGGGCCATGCCTGCACCTTGCCTGGCGAGGCGCGGCGAAGAGTTGGAGGAGATGCCCGGTCCGAGCATGGGTCCCGAGCCCCGGGAGATGACGGGCCCGTGAGGGCCGCGCTCGTGAAGGTACAAGATTAGGCGACGATGGCAGCTTCGACTCTTCAGTGGCATGGCCGCCAGGTGACTTTTGTTGGTCTGTGCTAGGTAACTTTTTGGTTCATTCCATTTGAGGGCGCCCACCAGGCCACACTATCCTCAGGCGATCAGGGCGTACCCCTGCAGCCACCGCATTTACGCATATTTCAGCAGTTTCTCATGCATTTGATCTGTTTCCTTGTGAAATTAAAATTATTTCCGTTTTCACTAAGAGACAAAGCTAAAGCTTGGTTTTCATCTTTACCTCGTAATAGTATTGGAACGTGGGATAAGTGTAAAGATGTTTTTATTGCCAAGTATTTTCCTCCTGCTAAGATTATCTCACTTAGAAATCAAATAATGAATTTTAAATAGAAAGATCAAGAACATGTTGATCAAGATTGGGAGAGAATGAAATTGATGATAAGAAATTGTCCAACTCTTGAATTAAACTTGTGCATGATTATCCAAAATTTCTATGTTGGACTAAACATTGTGTCTAGAAATCTTCTAGATTCTGCCGCAGGTGGTACCTTCATGGATGTGACCTTAGGAGAGGCCACAAAACTTCTGGACAACATTATGACAAATTATTCTCAATGGCATACCGAAAGAGCTCCAACTGGTAAGATGGTAAATTCTGTTGAAGAAATCGCTACTTTGAGTGAAAAGGTGGATGCTCTTATGAATATGGTTGCTAATAAAAATGCTAATGTTGATCCCAATGATATGCCTTTGTCTACTTTGATTGAGTAAAATAATGATGCTATTGATGTGAACTTCATGTCGCGAAATAATTTCGACAACAATGCTTATAGAGGAAATTTCAATGCTAGACCGTATCCCGGTAATTCCTCTAACAACTATGTAAATACTTATGGTAATTCATATGGCAATGCTTATACAAATTATAATAGGATACCTTCTGATGTTCAGAATTCACAAAAAGAATTTATTAATTCTCAAAAGGTTTTCAACACTACGGTAGAAGAAAAGTTGCATATGATTGATACTTTGGCTAAAAACATGGATAGAATTGCTCTTGATGTTGAAACTCTTAAAAATAAGTCTTTGCCACCCAAGCATGATTTTAATGAGACTATTAAATCTATCCAATTATCTATTAATGAAAGTAAGGAGAGGACCGCTAAGTTGAGAGCTAAGCGAGAATTCTTAGAAAAAGCTCTGCCACCGAGTTTTTACCGGAATCATGATGAAGATCTTAAAATGATTGGTGTTTCTCCTATTGAATCTTTGTTTACATCTCTGACTATAAATGATAAAGGGACTGGAGATGATTCAACTTTAGTTAAGGAGCGTCCCGTTTGCTTGGAGGGTGATGATTCTAATGCTAAAACTAAAAAACGTGGGTTTGGAGAGGTCAAACTATAACTAGTGATGTGCCCACTATCTTGGATTACAAGGACTTTAATAAATGTTCTTTAGTAGAATGTATTTCCTTGCTACAATCCACTATTAGCTCACCCAATGCTTATGAACAAAACAAAGCTTTTACCGAACATATAGTAGAAGCCATGATAAAATCTTATGATGAGAAACTTGAGCTTGAAATTTATATTCCTAGAAAATTGCATGATGAGTGGGAACCTACTATCAAAATAAAGATAAATAAATATGAATGCAATGCTTTGTGTGACCTTGGTGCTAGTGTTTCACCTATACCAAACACTTTATGTGATGTGCTTGGTCTCACTAATATTGAAGAGTGTTGACTAAACTTGCATCTTGGGGATTCTACCATCAAGAAACCTTTAGGTAGAATTAATGATGTGCTTATTATTGCAAACAAAAATTATTTGCTTGTAGATTTCATTGTCCTTGATATTGATTGCAATCCTTCTTGTCACATAATACTTGGAAGGCCATTTTTACGAACTATAGGTGCAATTATTGATATGAAAGAAGGAAACATAAGATTCCAATTCCCATTAAAGAAGGGTGTCAGTGTCAAAACCGGCGGATCTCGGGTAGGGGGTCACAAACTGTGGATCTTCGATCGATGGGTAACAGGAGACAAGGGAGACGGTATTTACCCAGGTTCGGGCCCTCTTGGTGGAGGTAAAACCCTACGTCCTGCTTTGTTTTGTACTGATGATGGGGTATCGACTACAGAGTTGATCTACCTCGAGATCGTATAATGTGGCCTAAACCCTAGGAGTAATGATCTTAATCTATGATGATATGATATGTCTAATGTCTAGCCTGGCCTCGGCTTATATAATACACTGGAGGCCTAGGATAACAAGAGTCCTAGTCGGCTACGTCGGTGGAGAGGAGTCCTTGTCTTGATCACCAAGTCTTGTGGAATCTTCCTTGCATATGTCATCGGCTGCCCGAAGTGGCCCATGAGTCCGGCCCGTAGAGATAGGCCGGCAGCCCGAGGACCCCTTAGTCCCGAACTCCCTCGGTAGCCCCCTGAACCGGTATTCAAGTTAGGGACGCTCATTGGTTCTTCTGAACAGTTCTTCCTCTTCGGTCGTCGGTCTTGAAAACTGGTTCAATAAATCTTCCCATCATTGATCTGGAGGATCGCGGAGGTGAATCCGAAGAGTTCACACATCGGGCATCCGAGGAGCCCCTTTAAGTTATCGGCCTTTATTAATGCCTCATTATTTTTACACCACAACTCAAATTTTAAGTGTTTCCCATGTGGCGATGTCCTCTTGCGTCCGAGCTCCAACGCCGAACTACATCCGAGGTGTCTTTATGACGGACTGCTTCCGAGGTGCTTTTATGAAGCCAAGCTCCAACGCTGGTCGGCATCCAAGCTGTCATAGATTAACTCGTTCCTTAAACAATTGAAGGAATTCAGCCGAGCTTAATGCCGTAAATGTGCTCAATGATCTAGCCACCTGCGCCCGAGCTTTATGCCGAACTGCTTCTGAGGTGGTGCGCCACCTCAGTCGTGGGCTAATTTTTTGTGGATATTTTTTATTGGTGCAATTTATTCTCTGTCGAGATTTGTAGCCAGTAGCCCTCAAGGTGCGTGTCGGTCTAAAACCCGGGATGCGCCTGAAGGATGAGATAAAACCACTAATCCCAGTAGCCCCTAAGACTCAGATCGATTCGCGAAATCGGGCTGAGGATCAATTCCGTGCTCCGCAGCATACTTTAGGGATTAAAATGCGGTGTACAGTAGCCTCCAAGACTCAGGTTGGGTGCGGTCGACCAACCTGAGGATCGTAATCTCCTCGGAAATTGTATTGCACTTTGAAATTTACTGCATTAAATCAATCAATACAGCAGCCCCCGAGACTAGGATCGTATCTCCTCGGGATCTAGTTCATCTGGTGAGTTTGTTTTGACAACGCCGAGGTGTAGCTTGGCAGGGAAGATGCCGAACTGTCAGTCAAAAAAGATTTTCCGAGCAGAACCATCACGCAGAACACCTCGAACAAGAGGATGTCCTACCTCTGGTTAATGTGCTTGGTGTTGATTACCTAGGTGGAGGTTGTAGTGGGCCGAGCTAGCAGTGGGTCGAGGTCCCAGCCCCCAAGCTGGTCCTGAGGTGACCAAGCGAAGAGCTCGGCTTGATGAAGTAGCGATGCAGCATGGTCGATGTGGCGAGGCGAAGCCCCCAGTGCAGCTAACATGACGAAGCTGGTCGGCTGGTGACGCCGAAGTCCCTGGAGCAGGTTGATGAGGAGATGGCAAAGCCCCCGGTCTAGCCGATGTGACGGAGCAGGTCGGTAAGGTGACGCTAGAGCCCCCATGCCAGCCGAGGTGTCGAAGCAGGTCGGCGTGGTGGACGTCAGCTTGAAAAAGCGATGGCGCGGTGATGCCAATGCAGGTCGGAATTTGTGACGCGGTCAATGCTCGCTTGATGAAGCAACGGAGCGCCTAACCCATACAACCCGCGTATGACAATGTTCTCTTAATGATTATTCGGCCCTCGCGATGCCGAACTCTTGGTCGGCTAACCGAGATGATGAGAAATTTTTCTTCAAATACGACATCCGACAACCCATTCATGAAAAAGATGAACTCACGTCGGATTCGTTTTCACGTAGAAAATAGATCCAAAATTCATTGTACTTATCGTACGTTTCCCGGAGTTTGGATGGTCGGATCGAGCTGAAATTACGAGGGTTGATCGGTATAGGAATTCCACAGCCGATTAACGGTGGGATTGTCCAACGGATGTCCGAGCTAGACACTGGACACCTCGCCCGAAACTCATCCAGATTCCCGTCTAGATTCGACAGGGCTCCGGTATATTGGAGATCGCCGGAGATTCCTCCATCGGAACGCGACGTAATTTTGCAGGATTGTTCTAGACTCAATTCCGCACAATTCCACAAAATCAATCGTTAAAGCGAAACTCGAGGTGTCGGGGACGACGAACATGATCCTGCTGTCCAGAAAAAAACTTCAATCAGCAAACGAGCCATCAATCCTTCGGCGATCCCACAACTGATCTCTCAATGAAAGCACCAATGTCAGTGTCAAAACCGGCGGATCTCTGGTAGGGGGTCCCGAACTATGAATCTAGGATCGATGGTAACAGGGGACGGATGAGACGGTATTTACCCAGGTTTGGGCCCTCTTGATGGAGGTAAAACCATACGTCCTGCTTTGTTTTGTATTGATGATGGGGTATCGAGTACAGAGTTGATCTACCTCGAGATCGTATAATGTGGTCTAAACCCTAGGAGTAATGATCATAATCTATAATGATATGATATGTCTAATGTCTACCCTGGCCTCCGCTTATATAATACACTGGAGGCCTAGGATAACAAGAGTCCTACTCGGCTACGTCGGTGGAGAGGATTCCTTGTCTTGATCACCAAGTCTTGTGGAATCTTCCTTGCATAAGTCATCGGCTGCCCGAAGTGGCCCATGAGTCCGGCCTGTAGAGATAGACCAGCTGGCCGAGGACCCCTTACTCCCAGACTCCCTCAAAGGGGATGGAACACTTCCCAAGGAAGAGAATTAAACCACCTTATGAATCAATCATCAGAGCTACCTACCGGTTGAGTGTCAAAGATGACAATACTTGAAACTATGCATTATGCCTAGCTAGGGGCATAAAACAATAGCGCTTGTTGGGAGGCAACCCAATATGTATCTCTATTCTTCTTTTTTACTTTCTGTTTTTGTGTGATAACATGATTGTTGCCTCTGTAATGATTGTATTTTTATGTTTTAATTAGTGTTTGTGCCAAGTAAAGCCTTTGGGATGACCCACAAGGTAGAAACGATGGTGAATCTGAATCAGAAACTTTGACTCGAGTGCAGGAATTTTCATTTTTTTACTGGAGCTTGATAATGATCTGAAATTTTAACACAGTATTTCTATACAAATTCTTTATGTTGTCCTAATTTTTTAGAATTTTTAGAGTTACAAAAGTATGGGCTCTTTACAGATCTCTACAGACTGTTCTGTTTTAAACAGATTCTATTTTGCTTGCATAGTTTGCTTGTATTGATTATGCCATGGACTATATCGGGGGTGTAAGCCTTGGGGAAGTTAGAATACAGTACCTATATGCAAAAATGAATTTGAATCAATTTATCACAGTACCTCAAGTATGCAATATGATTCTTATACTAACGGATCTCACGAAGTTTTGTTGAGTTTTGTGTGATTGAAGTTTTCAAGTTTTGGGTGTGATCACGATGGACTACGGAATAAGGAGTAGCGAGAGCCCAAGCTTGGGTATGCCCAAGGCACCCCAAGTATAATTCTAAGGCGACTCAAGTGTCTAAGCTTGGGGATGCCCCGGAAGGCATCCCCTCTTTCGTCTCAATCCATCGATATGTCACTTGAAGCTATATTTTTATTCATCACATGATATGTGTTTTGCTTGGAGCGTCATTTGCTTTTGTTTGCTTTTAATTTCAGTTTGTCACAATCATCATTTGCTGGGCACACCTATTTGAGGGAGACACACCTTCATGATAATTTGCTAGAATACTCTATGTGCTTCACTTATATCTTTTGAGCTAGGCAGTTGCTCTAGTACTTCACTTATATCTTTTTGAGCACGGTGGCGTGTAGATTTTGTAGAAATAATATGCTCTCATTATTCACTTATATTTGTTTGAGAGCTCAGTAATAGTGACGGTAATTTGCATGGGTCATAAGACTAGTCCAAGAATATTAGGTATTCAATGAATGATAATCAAAACCATCGTGTAGCACATATAGAGAAGTTGTGGGTTAATCACATTGATGTAGTAATATGAAAAAGGTGTGAGTACAAAAAATTTGATTTGTAGAAGTGTCGAGATTAAGAGGTGTTAACTTGTTTTTCATCTAAAAAATTAAAGAGGCATGGTGATGATGTGTGAGCATTTATATTCCTCATTAAAATCCTAGTGTTGTTTTGAGTCGGGGGCGCGCGATGGTTAACTCCTACCAACCTCCTCCCTCGGGGCATGCGAGGTGTACTTTGATTTGGGATAAAACTAATAAAACTTTGCAATAAATATGTGAGTTCTTTATGACTAATGTGACACATGGACGCCTCTTCGGTACCGTGCATAACCCATTCTCACCTCGAGGATCGGTGCAAATATTCGCCGGTGCATCCAAACCCCGTGACATGATACGCTGTGTTGCACATAAGCCTCATTATATCTTCCTCAAAATAGCCACCATAGTTACCTATTATGACATTTCCATAGCCATTCCGAGATATATTGCCATGCAAATTCCATCATCACTTCATATGACTAGTTCGTTCATCATCATAATGCTTTGCATGATCGTATAGAGCTGACATAGTATTTGTGGCAAAACCACTGTTCTTCATATTTTTTATACATGTCACGCTAGATCATTGCACATCCTGCCTATCAGTTCTTCATGTTGAGTTGTAAGTAAATAAAAGTGTGATGATCATCATTATTAGAGCATTGTCCCAGGGAGGAAAGGATGATGGAGACTATGATTCCCCCACAAGTCGGGATGAGACTCCGGATGAAAAATGAAATAAAATGGGGGAGGCCAAATGAGCCCACCATATATAAAAAAAGAAAAAATGGGTAAAAAAAGGAGAAAAGCCCACCATATAAAAAATGACAGAAAAGAGAGAAGGGACTTTGCTACTATCCTTTACCATACTTGTGCCTCAAAGTGGCACCATGTTCTTCATATAGAGAGTCTCCTATGTTGACACTTCCATATGCTAGTGGGAATTACCTTTTCGTATAATAAACTGGGCTTGTATATTCGTATGATGGGCTTCCTCAAATGCCCGGGGTCTTTATGAGCAAGCAGGTTTGATGCACACCCCACTTAGCTTCAGTTGAGCTTTCATACACTTATAGCTCTAGTGCATCATTTGCATGGCAATCCCTACTCCTCACAATGATATCTATCAATGAGCATCTCCATAGCTCGTTGGTACGCCTAGTTGATGCGAGACTATCTTCTCCACTTTTTACCCCTTTGATACCTTCCACCATATTCTACTTCACCTATATGATATGTCCAATGGTTCACGCTCATGTATTGCTTGAAGAATAAAAAGTTGATGCACATTGAAAAAGTACGATCCAATTGCCTAACATGGACACCGTGGTGCTTAACATTTGTATCTATGTGGTGAAGATAGAGTCATGCCTTGCTAATATAATAAGATGAATAGGGTAAAACATTCTTTTAGGATCGTATACGTTGAAAATTTAATGATTTTGTTTCTTATACTTATAAATATTGCTATGTTGTTGTTTGTTAATTCATCATTTCCCACTGAACATACATACCAAAGATTACATAATGGGTAGCATGTCACATCACATTTTTTGTTTTTATCATTTACCTACTCGAGGACGAGCAGGAATTAGTTCTCTCCGTTCTTGTCGTTGAGCATTTTGAAACCAACCACACACGCACGCGCTCACGGCATCGATAACATATTGTTTTTAATGTGTGTATAAAACTTCCTCGGAATGGGTTGAAAGTTGGCGTGCGGTCTTAATATAGTGTAGGTAGACCTCCTGCCAAATTCGTCGCATTCAAAGGTCATTTGATACCCCAACGGACGACTATAGGGGCATCGTCATCGGATATATTATCGGACGTTTTCGGTTCTGTAAAAAAACACGTGCCGGGCCGCAAACCTCCCTCTCTTCTCAACCCAAGGCACTCCACACAGCCCACTAGCCCATCCTAGCCTATTCCCATGACCGAAGCCGTCCGATCGCGATCGGAGGGCTCCAAAACGTCCAAAAACCCTGAAACCCTAGTGTCCCTGCTATATAAGGAAGGTCTCCCCATCCAAATTTGGACCCTAGCCTCCTCCTGTGCCCGGCCGCTCCCCCCGCCGCCACATGGTGTGCAGCCAACCAGCCAGCCGCCACCGCGCCGCTGCCCATAGCAAACCCACGCGCGCCACGTCGCCTCCCAAGCCCCTCAGCCGCCGCCGGCCCGCCAGGCCCATCCGGGGCCCTCCCGGGCCTGAAGCCGCTCCGCCGCCCATAGCTATGAGGGAGCCCGAGCTCCCTCCTCCTGTGCCATGGGCGCCCGAGCCGAGCCCCGCTCTAGCCGCGCCGCCTTCACGTGACCTCGTCGGCCGGTCGCCGGAGCTCCGCCGGAGGACGTCGACCTGGTCGCCCCTGTCCCCGCACCTCTATCTCTCTTCTTCCTCTCCCCGCTCTAACTTCTCCCTCTCTCTCTCTCGGATGTGCAGGTAGCGCCGCCAGAGCTCCGTTCGCAGCTTGCCCTGGATCCTCCCCTTGTCCGGATCCAGCGGATCCCGTCCAGACCCGGCCGTCCCTGTAGCCTCCCGCCTGTGCCTTGCCGGTCAGCGCCGGAGTCACCCGCCGTCATGGCCTCCCCTCCTACGAGCACACGGGGACGAAGAAGCCCCGCCCAGCCTCTCGCTCGCATGGGCCGCGCCTCCCCGGCCCAGCACCAGCACGGCCCAGCCACGGCCTCGTCCAACCTGCCTCCCCGCTGCGCCAAAAATGGGCTGAAGCCCACAAGGTCAGCTACCCAGCGAAGCCCAACCATTATTTGCTATCATAGGCTCACGGCAATGTTTAGCTATGTTGCGTTCAACTGCTGCCTAGCCCAGTTTCGTTTAGATTCGACCCGTTTAGATTTTTTTCAACGCTGCGAATTTTTCAACGTTCAGATTCGATCCAATTAATTGTTGTGTCATTTTTCAAAGTAAATACCCACATCTTCAGTTTATCTGTGCAATTAGTTTTGTCATTTTAGCAAGTTTGTGTGCATGCTATTTTGCTGTGATGCCCTTTTGTTATTTTCGTGTGATTTAACCCATGCGTCCTATGAAGTTTTGTTGAACATGAGATTTGCCCTTTGTGATGTGTACTAGCCCCTGGTATTTTTGTTTGCCATGAAAATCTACGTTTAGGTGTTAGTTTCTTGCTGTCAACATGCTATGATAATATTGCTGTTGAGGAGGGCCAAAATAATTCCAAGTTTGGAATCTGGTTATCTTATTGATATGTTTCCATGATGATTGCCATGAATCTGTAGGTCCTTTGGGGTTAGCCCAATGGAATGAATTGTTGAGCATGTTATCCTCTGTTAGAATGTGCCCATAGTTTCAAGTAGAGGTGTTGCATCCTAGTTAGTTTTGCTGTCAAACATGCCAATTTGATAAAGCTGCTCTGCTTTTCCCTTTGATAATTTTTCCATGTCTGGAGAACTGCTTAGTTCAATATGCCATGTTGGGAGGATGCTAGCCAGAAATCTATGCATATTTTGATGTTGCTGTAATGGAGTTATTTGAAGTGCATATTGTCTTATATCATGCTGTTAAATTTCATGCCATGAAAGTCTCTGTAGCATATTGTTTTATTGTTGTCAATGTGTCAACATGATAACTCAGTTTGTGAAAAAACTGATATTTTCACTAAGTATTAAACTGTGTTCAAATAGCCATCTCGTGAGCTCTTTTCCTATTGATCCATGATTCTATTCAACTTGCTGCTATGAGATGAATTGTTGTGCATCATGTAAGCTACTGCCCCATTTCTTTTTTGTGCATTTTAGATTCTTATAGCCTGTTATTTTGAGTTGTGCAAAATGCCATGTTGCTGGTTTGGACAGATTATGACTAGAACTTGTGTTGGTTGTTATTGTTGAACCATTGCTCCGTTTTGAACATGTCATATATGAAACTTGCTTAGAATCTCATGTAGTTTCATAAAATCTTGCTGCATCCATGTTTTGGATT
Source organism: Elymus sibiricus (assembly GCA_039707655.1). Taxonomy (NCBI): domain Eukaryota; kingdom Viridiplantae; phylum Streptophyta; class Magnoliopsida; order Poales; family Poaceae; genus Elymus; species Elymus sibiricus. The sequence continues at coordinate 158,507,070 of CM077673.1, forward strand.
GTTTTTGGTTGCCATTTGCATGCATTTTGCATTCATGGCATATTTATCTTGCGTGTGTCATATCTTTTAGGCCGTAGCTCTGTTTTAAATGATCTATATATGTAAGTCGCCTAGAATAATGTGTAGAATCACATGGTGCATTTTGTTTTGGTGTTTAACAAATATAAATATGGATAGTTCATATCTGGACCAATTTCAAAATTAACATATGGGGTCATTTCGGAAATACTATATGTTCTTTCTGGCCTTATTTAAAATGCCTAGATGATGTAGTTGTTTATGCTTCACCTCTTGCCATGATAAACAACATTTAAGCTTGCCAAAAATAAACAAGAGTGAACTAAATGATTCGAACGTGGAGTTTCCTCAATATGCAACTCGTTGCATATTGAGCTTCACTTACTGTGTAGTATGTGATTGTTGTGCTTTGCCATGCCTTGCATGTTAAATGGGCATGCATCATATTTGTTTGTGCATCATGTCATGAATATGTTGTGGTGTATCGTGTGTTGATTGATTGTTTCCAGATTGCTTCTTCTCGATAGAGTTCCAAAAGCGTTCGGTGTGTGAGGATTCGTTCGACTACGTTGGATCGTCTTCTTCATGGATTCGTTCTTCTTCCAAGCGGGATCTCAGGCAAGATGAACATTTCCCTGGATACCATTACTATCATTGCCATGCTAGTTGTCTCGTTTCTATTGCTATGTCTCGCTACCTACCACTTGTTTGTCAAGCCTCCCAAAATGCCATGATAAGCCTCTAACCCCTCCACATCCCAGCAAACCATTGTTTGGCTATGTTACCGCTTGCTTAGCCCTTCTTATACCATTGCTAGTTGCAGGTGTAAGTTGTTTCCATGTGACGACATGGATATTTTGAGATATCACAATATTATTGCTATTTAATTTAATGCACATATATACTTGGTAAAAGGTGGAAGGCTTGGCCTTTTGCTCGGTGTTTTGTTCCACTTTTGCCGCCCTAGTTACTTGTGTAGCGGTGTTATGTTCCATATTGAGCGCTCCTAACATGCTTGGGGTTGTTATGGGGACCCCCTTGATTTTCGTTTTGGCATAAAACCCTTCTGGCAAGGCCCAACATTGGTACTCCATTTGCCTAATAACTAATAAACTTGCATAGGGCGTCATGAACTCATGGATAATTTAATCAATAACCCAGGCCGGTGCTCCTCATGAGTGTTGGTCCAAACTAGAGCACCGTGCAGGGCCAACCCGGGGCAACTCGAAAGATTTCTATCAGGCCACTGTACGCTTCGCTTATCCGTCATGTCCTGAGAACGAGATACACGGCTCCTATCGGGTTCGTCGACATGTCGGGTGGTCTTGCTGGACTTGTTTTACCTTTCTCGAACGTCTTGTGCATTGGATTCTGAGGATACTTTGGGATATCTCGAGGTTGAGGTTTTCCACCGGAATTCTGAGGATACTGCGGGCTATTCCATGGTTGAGGTTTTCCACGAAGCGTGTGTCTAGTTTGTGATGGATGAGTTGGAGCACCCCAGCAGGGTTAAATCTTTTCGAGAAGCCGTGCCCGCGGTTATGTGGCAACTTGGTAATTTGTTTAACATCCGTTCATAGAAAACTTAAAGTAAGCTCAAATAAAAATACACCAATCGTGTGCGTAACCGTGATTGTCTCTTCTCGTGAGTTCTGAAACGAGAGAGAACACGGTGGGGTTATGCTTGACCCGTAAGTAGGTGTTCAGGATCACTTAGTGATCATTACTAGTTCACGTCCGTTTATCCGTAGATCACCCTTCTTATTCTTGTACTCGCAAGTTAGCCACTCAAATAAATGCTTAGTGCTTGCTGCAGCCTCACCACTTAACCATACCTCACCCATTAAGCTTTGCTAGTCTTGATACCCTTGGAAATGAGATTGCTGAGTCCCTGTGGCTCACAGATTACTACAACAACAGTTGCAGGTACACGTAATGCGATGCTTTGACGTGAGACCGATGCTTGTTTGATTTGGAGTTCTTCTTCTTCATCATTGATCATAGGATGGGTTCAAGGCCGGCAGCCTGGGATAGCAAGGATGGATGTCGTTTTTATCGTTTGATTTCATCCGTAGTCGGACCCAGCTCTTCTGTATGGTGATTGAATGTATGGTTGTATTTGAGATGATCATGATTTAGCTTGTGGCGAGTGTAAGCCAATTCCATATACTCATCTCCTCTTTACATGTACTTGTAACGATATCCATTCTTGTGAAACGACGAGATGCGCTTCTATCCATATCGAGGCCCTCGAGCCAAAATAAGGATAGGACCGCATCCTGGGCGTTACAACCTGTGTCGGGGTGTCAAGTCCATGTATTTCTTCGATGGGTGGTAATTTCTTGACATCTTCAGTTTTAATACATTTTTCTTTAGTAGATCTTTTGGCTTCTTTCGTATCTTCAGGACCGAGGAATAGAATACCTCTCTTCTTTTGAATAGGTTCCGGTAGTGGTTCAGGAAGTGTCCAATCATCAGCATTTTGTAGTATGTTATTTAATAGTTCTTCGGCTTATCCAACAGTTATTTCCCTGAAAACACAACCAGCACAGCTATCTAGGAAATCCCTAGAAGCATTGGTTAGTCCGTTATAAAAGATACCAAGTATTTCATTTTTCTTAAGAGGATGATCAGGAAAAGATCTAAGTAACTGGAGATGCCCCCCCAAGCTTTAGGGAGATCCTCTCTTCAATTTGCACAAAGTTAAATATTTCCTGTAAGGCAGCTTGTTTCTTATGAGCAGAGAAATATTTTTCAAAGAAGTAATAAAGCATATCCTAGGGACTATCGTCACACCCTGTGTTTGTATCACTTTTCTATAGCTATGATTTTATAAAATGTGGACCCATTTAAAACTTTTTGAGTGCTTGTGCATGAATTGATTGTTTGATGATTGCTTGTTTGGTTGATTGTGTTTTGGCACTCAAATATTCTTCTTCCTCTTCTCTCAAGAATTCATCTACTTGATCCAAACTCTCTGCCCAATGATCATGCCATGTGTATAGGACCTAAAACTATTTTTATAAAATATTATTTTGGCCAAAAAGCATTTATTCAATTTAGGTTTTCAGAAACCCCTGAATTGAGGTTTCTATTACAAGTCCTCAAATTAGGGTGAATGTTTTCCCCAAAGACTTTATTTGGAACCTAACATATATAAGAATTCCCAAAATCACCAAATTATATTTTTAAAGAATACTTTCCTATTTTAATTAAAGGCTTTTACTAAAGGCCAGAAATGGTCTTTCATAGGAAAAAAATATTTTTATGCTTTCAAAATATTTGAGAAAACTTAGGGAAACTCAGTGGACATATAGTTTCCATATATATGAGTTTCAACACATGGTCATGTTCAAAATATTGGACAAAACCCTCCGAAACAATTTTTGTTCATTTCAAGCATTTGAAATATTTCTATAGGAAATATTCTCCAATAAATGCAGGAAAATTCAAGCAAGTCACATATGCCTAATGTGATGATCTTGCCAAGTTTCATTCCAACCCAAATTGGTTTGGTTCACAAAAGTGCCCAAAACCATTCCTGTCCAGATCCAAATTAATTTGAGCAACTCTACATTGCTAACTGTCTCCTATTGATCTCAAACTTTGTGTACATGCTCTAATCCCCAAATAATGCCATGACACCAAGTGGTGCATTAAGGAGAATAGATTTGCATGGATAGATCTAAGATAATCAGTGTCTGCTCATTTCTAAGGTTTGCAAAGTTTGCATTGTCAACTTTCTTCAAACATGCTCAAACCTTGTGATCATACTTATTTTTACCTCCCATTTGACCCTGTTAAATCTCACAGTAAGTGAGTAAAATCTTGCTGAAAACATCATCAAACACCTTCAGGTGATTTGGTAAAAATGCTGGTTTCACCCCTTCCACTTTTCTCGTTAAGCTCAAATTTTTACCACAGTCCCTTGTATGCATCCCCTACCTCCTGTAAAGTTTCTATGGCCGCAACTCATTGATTGAGGGGGTAAAACCCTCAATTTACCCCTCTGACCAGCCCCAGTACAGCTCTTCTTCCATACATTTCTTTTAACTGCGTATTCCCTTAGCCCCTAAGCTTCCCCAGAGCATCTCTATATGCACCAGAAGCTAGTGGACAAGCCAGGACACGCCCGGAGCGCGTGAGGCAAGACTGGCATGCCAAAACGGGTCTCTGGAGCGCGCTATAGTGCCAGCCCGCACTGTAGCCGTCCCCATACCAAGCCTCCCGACAGCCTTGGGATGTGGGAGCATGTACCCTGGCCCCTCCTCGACGTCCGCAGCATGGCATGCTGTCGCCCCCCTCCTCTTTCCTCCTCCCTCGCTCCCCTCCCGCACATACCGAGCGCCACCGGTTTGGCCAACCCACGGCCTCGCACGCGCTCACCTCTCCGCTCTTTCTCTTCCTCCCCCTAGATGTAGAACACCCCCAGGAAGGCCCGCAGACAGGAGCAGGCTAGCCCTAGTGCACTATGGTGACGACCTCGACCCCGCTGAGCCCCCTGTCCACAGTGCACGACCACTCGCGTATATATAGGCCTTCCTGAGACCCTCTCTCCCCTCCGGATCCCCTATCTTCCTTCTAATCGAGCACCAGAGCCCCAATAGCATGCCCCCTGATCCCCAGTGCTCGGGGTCGACCGTGGCGCCGCCGCATCAGAACTCCGTCGATCTCTGGGTACAGATCCCCTCCGGCCCTCATTCTTCCTCCAATAGGTTCCACTCGGTGCCCTGACCCTCTTCCCCGTCTTCTCCGTGCGTTTTGCAGGCAAGAGCGAGCGATTCGATCTTGGCCTGAAGCCCCTCCGCCGTGGCCTCCTCGTCGCTGGCGACTCCCTGCGCTCCGGCGACTCCTCCAACCTCCACCCGAACGGCGGATCGCCCTTGAGTCCATTCCCGTCATCCCCAGCCCTCACCATGCCCTGCATCGCCGACGGTGAGCGCGGCAGTCTCTCTGTCCCAGGGTTGAAGATGACAGGTGGGGGTCACCTGTCATCCTCACCCACCTGATACTCGTGATCTGCGTTGGGTTTTCCGTGAAGAGAAATGGGTAATCGCAGCACAAAGTGGGTAATTATTTCCCTCAGTTATGAAACCAAGGTTTATCGAACCAATAGTAATACCAATACTCAACCGTCTTCAGCGGATGCACACAAAAGAACAAACAACTTGCACCCAACGCCGGCAAGAGGGTTGTCAATCCCCTTGATCTCGTTATTTGCAAGCAAGTGAGTTGTGTAGATAATTGTAGAGAATAGTAAAGTGCAAAATAAAATAAAAGGTAATAAATAACAGCAAGGTAATGATAGCGTTTGTGAATTTATAAGTGAATAGACCCGGGGCCTGAAGAGTTCTCTAGTGGAATCTCTCATCAGCAAAGCATACGGTGGGTAAACGATCTACTGTTGGGCAATTAATAGAAAAGTGAATAATTATGCATTGTTCACGTCAATGATCATGTGTATATAGGCATCACATCCATAAGCAAATAGGCCGAATACTGCCTACACCTACTACTATTATTCCACTTCAAGAGCGCTTCTATGCTTGCCTCTATACGTATTAAGTTCATGACAAACGGAGTAATGCTTGGAAAACGATGACATGGTGTAGACAAAGTAAACTCAACTAATATGAATAAACCCCATTGTTTTATCCTTAGTAGCAACAACACAAAGACGCAACTTGTGCCCTTCTATCACTGGTATATAGGAACTTGACAGGTTGAACCTACTACAACGCACCACTCCCACCGAAGAAATATCAATCTAGGTGGACAAACTATCTCAATAGATCGAAGAGCATTACGAAGCTATGATGGTCGTGCAAATAAGAATCATAGTAATCAGGTTTGACTTAAATACTTTTCATGAATAATCTGAACATAAACTCACAATTCATCGGATCACAACAAACACACCATACGAAGGGATTACATCGGATAGATCAAGGCAAAGATGCGATGAACATTGTATTGAAGATCGAGAGAGAGAGAGCAAGAGAGAGAGAGAGAGAGAGAGAGAGAGATTGCCATCTAGGTACTACCTACGGACCCGTAGGTCTGCGGTGAACTACTCACACATCATTGTGAGGGCATCAAGGTTGATGAAGAGGCCCTCCGTGATCGATCTCCCCTCCGGCAGGGTGCCGGAACGGAGGTGTAGATGGCCTCCCATCGGAACAGAGACTTGCGGCAGTGGAAAAAGTTTTTCAAGAGCGCTCCTGGTGTTTTTAGGGTAGATGTGAGTTTATAGGCCAGAGAACGACGTCGGGGGACGCTCCAGGGGGCCACCACATATCTAGCCGCGCCCCCTAGGGGGCGCGGCTAGATATGTGGTCGCCCCCAGGTGCATCTCCTGGCCCTCCTCCAAAGCTTCTAGGTCTTGTATTGGTCCAAAAACTCACCAAAAAGTTTCATGGCAATTGGACTCCGTTTGGTATTGTAACTCTGAAAAGGCAAAAACAAGCAGAAAACAGGAACTGGCACTGGGCACTAGGTCAATAGGTTAGTGCTCAAAAATATTATAAATTGGTAAATAAATACCCAAAAAGTATCCTAGAATGATAATATATCAGCATGAAACAATCAAAAATTATAGATACTTTGCAGACGTATCATCATCCCCAATCTTAATTCCTGCTCGTCCTCGAGTAGGTAAATGATAAAAACAGAATTTTTGATTTGACATGCTACCCATTATGTAATCTTTTGTATGTATGCTCATTGAGAAATGATGGATTAACAAACAGCAACATAGTAATATTTATAAGTATAAGAAACCAAATCATTAATTTTTCAAAGTATACGATCCTTAAAGAATGTTTTACCCCTATTCATCTTATTATATTAGCAAGGCATGACTCCGTCTTCACCACATAGATACAAATGTTAAGCACCACGGTGTCCAAGTCAGGCAATTGGATCGTACTTTTTCAATATGCATCAACTTTTTATTCTTCACGCAATACATGAGCGTGAACCATTGGACATAGCATATAGGTGGAATAGAATATGGTAGTAGGTATCAAAGGGGTAAAAGTGGAGAAGATAGTCTCGCATCAACTAGGCGTACCAACGTGCTATGGAGATGCTCATCGATAGATATCAATGCGAGGCGTAGGGATTGCCATGCAAATGATGCACTAGAGCTATAAGTGTATGAAAGCTCAATTGAAGCTAAGTGGGGTGTGCATCAAACTTGCTTGCTCATGAAGACCTCAGGCACTTAAGGAAGCCCGTCATAGGAATATACAAGCCAAACTTATTATATGAGAATGTAATTCCCACTAGCATATGGAAGTGTCAACATAGGAGACTCTCTATATGAACAACACGGTGCCACTCTGAGGCACAAGTGTGATAAAGGACAGTAACAAAGTCCCTTCTCTCTTTTCTCTCATTTTATTATTATTATTTTTTATTTTTTTATGGTGGGCTTTTCTCTTCTTTTTTTTTGCCTCCCCATTTTCTCTTTTTTTATATGGTGGGCTTATTTGGCCTCCCCCATTTTTATTTCATTTTTCGTCCGGAGTCTCATCCCGACTTGTGGGGGAATCATAGTCTCCATCATCCTTTCCTCACTCAGACAATGCTCTAATAATGATGATCATCACACTTTTATTTACTTACAACTCAACATGAAGAACTGATAGGAAGATATGACTCTGTATGAATGCCTCTGGCAGTGTACCGGGATGTGCAATGATTTAGCGTGACATGTATCAAAAATATGAAGAACGGTGGCTTTGCCACAAATACTATGTCAGCTCTATATGATCATGCAAAGCATTATGATGGTGAACGAACTAGTCATGTGAAGTGACGATGGAATTTGCATGGCAATATATCTTGGAATGGCTATGGAAATGGCATAATAGGTAGGTATGGTGGCTGTTTTGAGGAAGATATAATGAGGCTTATGTGCAACAGAGCGTATCATGTCACTGGGTTTGGACGCACTGGCGAATATTTACACCGATCCTCGAGGTGAGAATGGGCTATGCACGGTATCGAAGAAGCTAGAAAATATGAGAAGGTAAAGATGCGTATATCCATGGTGTCACATTAGTCATAAAAAACTCGCATACTTATTGCAAAGTTTTATTAGTTTTATCACAAATCAAAGTACTCCTCGCATGCCCGAGGGAGGAGGTTGGTAGGAGTTAACCATCGCGTGCGCCCGACTCAAAACAATACTAGGATTTCAACGAGGAATATAAATGCTCACACATCATCACCATGCCTCTTTAATTTTTAGATGAATAACAATTTAACACCTTTTAAGCTCGACACTTCTAAGAATCAAAATTTTTGGACTCACACTGTCAGCGTTCTGGATACCGGGGTACCCAGACTTGCCTACTTGCGGCCCAGGGCATGGCCCACCTAGCGGTCCGTACAACCTCACGCAGGCTTACTCAAGACAATACCCTCGCGAGGAGCCCATCCTCGTGAGGAGGACAGCGCCAAGGCGAAAGGGGGAGGCCTCCCAAGGCCTCCTCCCGAGCGGCGAAGATCTCTATGCAACGATAGGCCTCAGGAGGTCAAGGGTGACGACAGCTAGGCCAGGCGGGCGCGAGCGTGCCAGAGGGGACAGTTTACTCTTTAGTGCAAAGGAGACAAGGACAAACACGGGTTCCCAAGGAGGCCCGCCAAAGGTTTCCATTCCGGTGCAACAAGACCGGGTCAGCGAGCGCGGCAGGACGGAGGTCACCGGCGAGCCCGCCACCGCGTCACCACCACCAACTTTGCAGGCGAAGAGTGCCTTTCGTCAGGATAAGATGTACCTCCTGTCCCCCTTCAAATTTGGCCGTTGTGGGATCCCTTCCCGCCATTGCGATGAGGGAAGAGGACCCAGGCCGCTATAAATAGAGGCTAGGTAGCCCGGTAGTAGGGGGAGAGAGGAACCACCCCGCAAACACACCGGCAAGGCAACACGCCACTTCACTAGTTCACCCACCCACCTCCTCGTGAGGCAATCCACCAAAGGCAGGAGTAGGGTTTTACGCTTCGCGGCGGCCCAAACCAGGGTAAACTCTCGTGTGACATCGTCTTCCTCGTAATCGAGCGGGGTTATCGTGTTGTGAGCTTGGAGGGGGCGAAGCTGTTGGGGAACCTACGCACACGCCCTTGGATTTGAATTCCTTAGGGTTTTGCGGAGCCCGAAATCCGACATTTGGCGCGCCAGGTAGGGGGCGTGTCGGAGTCTTCCTCAAGCCTCACTCTTCCTCGGCCTCACCGCTCCGATGGCCGACGCCCGTCCAGCCCGCGCTGAGCGCCGTGCTGCCCGTGTCGCCCAGACGGCGCCCGTGGGCCGCACCGCTGCGCGCCGCTCTCCCTCCCCTGTGGCCAATGTAGCCACGGGCCAGGAGGCCCATGAGCAGCAAGATTCATCGCAGCCGGTCACCGCGCGGCACGACGGCCGCACCGCAACTCCGTCAATCGTTCCAGCTACTGGGTTGTCCTCCCACGCCCGCCCAGGGTCGGCGCGTGGATCGGGCGCACTGCACATGGCGCGCGAGCTGCTGCGCTACCGCCCCGCCCCTAACCGCCTCGACGACTGGCTTGGGCACGTCGCGGAGCTCGTCAGCACAGCCGGCGATGCTTCGACGTTCACCTACTCGTTCTGGCCCCAACCCTCCCTGGCAGGCGACGAAGCTCATGATGTGCCGCCTCCTCCTCCCCAGCGCGAGGTCGACCCCGAGCCCAGGCGTGAAGCACGACCGCGCGACCAGCCGCATGGGCCCTGGCGAGGATGAGAGAAGAAGTAAGCTGCCAGGTGGTGCCACCGCCTCGAATTGGCGCGCGCGCGCTCCCAGCGCCGGCGCGCCAGCGGCACGACCGAGCACCCCTGGAGGCAGCCATGCAAGAGCATCAAGACCAGGTTCCTCCCGAGCGCGCACCGCCCGTGGGCCCGGTGTGCTGCCGTGCCATCGCCCCGGAACTCCATCCGGCCGTGTGGCCCTTCAAGTTCAAGCCTGACCTGCCTCCTCGCTACGACGGCACCGCAGACCCCGCCGAGTTCTTACAGCTCTACTCGCTGAGCATCTAGGTGGCCGGCGGGGACGACAAGGTCATGGCAACCTGGTTCCCCATGGCTCTCAAAGGTGGTGCGCTTTCCTGGCTCCTTAACCTCCCGAAAGGGTCAATCACCTCCTGGGAAGGCCTACGTGAGCGCTTCATCGCCAACTTCCAAGGCACTCGCGACCGCGGGCTTGGAGTGGGTGACCTCCGTCGCGGAAGCAACAACCCGAAGAGACCCTGCACAAGTTCATACCGCGCTTCACGACTACTCGCCTCAAGATCCCGAGGGCGTCAGATGAGGCCATCATCTCGGCATTCACCGACGGCGTTAGGGATCAAAGGATGAGGGAGGAGCTGGCTATCCACGACGACCTGAGCTCGGCCTTGGAGATGTTCAACTTGGTGAACAAGTGCGCGAAGGCCGAGGAGGGCCGCCTCTCCCTCCGCGAGCTTCCGGAGGCGGAACCTGAAGACAAGAAGACCAAGTCCAAGGAGCCAAAATGCAAGGCCCCGGCGGTGCTGCCGGTTGAGCCCGAGGCAAAGCGCGGCTGGGATGAAGAACCCCTCGCGGGCGGGCGACCATTCTGCATCTTCCATGGCACCAACAGCCACAACACCATCGATTGTCAGGAGCTCAGGGTGGTCCGCGACGAGCACTTCGGCCGGCACCCTGGGCGCACTGACCGAGGCTATGGACGTCGCGGAGGCCACGGTGGAGGCCGCTGGGACAATCGTGACCCGCGTCAGGAGTGGCGAGACCAGCCTCGGGAGGACCGCTGGCGCGACCAAGCTCGTGAGGACCGCTGGTGCGACGAGCCTCCGGAGGGGTCACGTCGAGGCCAGCCTCATGAGGTCCGCCCTCGCGAGGCCGGTCTCCCCCCGCTGCCGCCTCCACCCAGAAGGAAGGAAGAGGACAGGCAAAACGATGGGGATGGGGGCTTCCAGGAGGTCAAGGCAATAGCTTGCATCGTGGGCGGCGCCTAAGCCCCGACATCGAACCACGTCTTCAAGCAGTTTTCGCGGCAGGTGAACGCGGCCCTCCCAAAGCTTGAGGCCACGCGCCCCCTCAAGTGGTCCCAGTGCGCCATCACCTTCGACTCCAAGGATCAACTCAGATGTTCAGCCATGGCAGGCACACTCCCCATGCTGTGCACGCCCACCATCAGCAACGTGCTCGTCACCAAGACCATCATCGACGGCTGCGCCGGACTCAATGTCCTCTCCATCGAGACGTTCGAGACGCTCCAAGTGCCTTACGACCAGCTCATGCCAACCAAACCCTTCTCAGGAGTCACTGACGGCTCCACAGTCCCCATCGGGCAGGTGTGCCTGCCCGTCACATTCGGCGGGCGCAACAACTACCACACTGAGATCATCGTCTTTGACGTCGCCCACATCCATCTCCCGTACAACGCGATCCTTGGGTACCCAGCCCTTGCAAAGTTCATGGCGGTGACCCACCACGGCTACAACGTCCTCAAGATGCCTGGGAGTGGCGGTGTCATCACTGTCGCCTGCGATGAGAAGGACGCCGTCTACTCCCTCGAGCGTGCCTACCATGCCGCGGCGACCGAGCACTCGGACGACGAAGGAGGTGTCCTGCCCCACGAGGACATTCCCAAGAAGAAGAAGTAGCTCCTGTCCAAGGGATGCCAGGGGGCTGAAAAACCTAAGGACGGCGCCTCAGGGTCCACGCCAGGGGCTCAGGCCCCTTCCTCCCTCGCATAGGAAGGCGCGCTCGGTGCCTCCCTTGGGCCGGGCTTGGGGGCTTCCACCCGGAGGACTACCAACCTGACCAATGAGACGAGGGAGGTGCACAACTCGGGGGCGTGTGTCAGCATGCACCTATCCAAGCAGGGAGCACGGCGCGAGGCGCCAAGTTCGCGGGAGTTCATCACCAGAGCAATCGAGGAGCTTCAGGAAGCACAGGCTGTGCGAGGTGGGCGCGGCCCCGCACCGCCCAACGCTGTCACCGTCATCGACCTGGGCAGTGCGCCGCGCATCTGCGTCAACGTACCCAGCATCAACAGGGCCGCTTCACCAGACGTCTTCTGGCCGACGCACACCAGCCACGGCAGGGCCTACCCGCGCAACTACGTCAGCATGCCCTTCGGGCTGGCGAAAGCGGCCGACACGTTCCAGCGCCTTGCCCGGGCCATGTTCGCACCGTACCGTGACAGGCACCATGAAGAGTTGGAGGAGGTGTCGGGCCCGAGCGGGAGCCCCGAGCCTCCTGAGGCGACGGGCTCGTGAAGGCCGAGCTTGCGGGGGCACAAGGCCAAGCCCCTACGACTACCTCCATGCTTCAGCGGCATCGCCGCCAGGTGATCCTTGGCCCGTACTAGGTAACTTTTTTGTTTGCTGAGTTTGAGGGCGCCCATCGGGCTGCATTATCCTCAGGCGGCTAGAACTCATCCCGGCCGCGTTTTTTCCGCATGATTTGGACCTTTACATGATTTCAATCTATTTCCCTAAGTATTCTAATGTGCATGCTCGGTGCTTCGCCACCATGAATGTCACCGCGCCCTAATGATCCTGTCCGCGACCGCCTCATGATTAAGGGCCGGCACGGCGTCTGTGCTCGGGTCCGTCCCTGCAGCGTTGACAAATCCGGGTGGTCGAGCTCTGTCTCGCGGGCCAGCCCCGTGTACGTCACCTCACATTGCCCTCGGTGCTTCGCTCTCGCGTGAGCTAATCGGGGGTGGGTGAGTCAGCGCGTGCGGCACGGTTCCTACAGCCACAGACGGCCTTTCACCATCGTGGGAGCCGCGCGCCGGGTGTTTTCTCCTTGGAGTTGTCGCATGAGAAGACTGGGCACGGCGTCTGTGCTCCGGTCCGTCCCTGCAGCGTTAATAAATCCAATGGCTGAGCTCTGTCTGGCGGGCCGGCCCCATTCACGTCACCTCCTGGGGTCGTTGGTGTTTGGCCTTCTCATGCGATGGTCCTTGGAAATCCGTTCGGCGCAGGTTCCTCAAAATGTACAGGACTTCAAGCTGCGTTTTCCACCAAGAAGATTCAGGCGCAACCCACCTTCGAGGTAGGGCCATGTGAGACCTGAGCTATCTCACGTCGCCCATATACACCTCCTAGTTCTTCCGTGCAGGCCATGCGTACGAACTTAATGGGTTGTACACGCCCGGAGCCCCCCGAGGACGCGGAGGGGTTCCATTCCCACGCCCAAGTGGAAGCCCCATGCTCCGCGCTGGCGGACAACACGGCCCACCAATGGCTATGCCCACACAGCGTGGAAGCCCTACGCTCCGCGCTGGTGATAAACAACTGAGGGCGCCTTAGCGGGTGCATTCAACCTCAGGATGACCCCTCGTGGCTCCATTTCACAGCATTCCCCCAAGATGCACACGTGAGGGGGTTGCGTGGGGGCTACGCTCAGGCAAGGCCTGGCGCATGCCACCTCACCAGGTCCCTGGCACCTGGTCTTCATGCGTCCCTCCCGGACGAAATCAAAGGTATGGGAGCCGCTCATACGTCAAGGGAGCACGGCGTGAGGCGCCAATTTGCGGGAGTTGATCACCAGAGCAATCGAGGAGCTTCAGGAAGCACAGGCTGTGCGAGGTGGGCGCGGCCCCGCACCGCCCAATGCTGTCACCGTCATCGACCTGGGCAGTGCGCCGCGCATCTGCGTCAACGTACCAAGCATCAACAGGGCCGCTTCACCAAACGTCTTCTGGCCGAAGCGCACCAGCCACGGCAGGGCCTACCCGCGCAACTACGTCAGCATGCCCTTCGGGCTGGCGAAAGCGGCCGACACGTTCCAGCGCCTTGCCCGGGCCATGTTCGCACCGTACCGGGACAGGCACCATGAAGAGTTGCAGGAGGTGTCGGGCCCGAGCGGGAGCCCCGAGCCTCCTGAGGCGACGGGCTCGTGAAGGCCGAGCTTGCGGGGGCACAAGGCCAAGCCCCTACGACTACCTCCTTGCTTCAGCGGCATCGCCGCCAGGTGATCCTTGGCCCGTACCAGGTAACTTTTTGGTTTGCTCAGTTTGAGGGCGCCCATCGGGCTGCATTATCCTCAGGCGGCTAGAACTCATCCCGGCCGCGTTTTTTCCGCATGATTTGGACCTTTACATGCTTTCGATCTATTTCCCTAAGTATTCTAACGTGCATGCTCGGTGCTTCGCCACCATGAATGTCACAGCGCCCTAATGATCCTGTCCGCGACCGCCTCATGATTATGGGCTGGCACGGCGTCTGTGCTCGGGTCCGTCCCTACAGCGTTGACAAATCCGAGTGGTCGAGCTCTGTCTCGCGGGCCAGCCCCGTGTACGTCACCTCGCATTGCCCTCGGTGCTTCGCTCTCTGGTGAGCTAATCGGGGGTGGGTGAGTCAGGGCGTGCGGCACGGTTCCTACAGCCACAGACGGCCTTTCACCGTCGTGGGAGCCGCGCGCCGGGTGTTTTCTCCTTGGAGTTGTCACATGAGAAGACTGGGCACGGCGTCTGTGCTCGGATCCGTCCCTGCAGCGTTAATAAATCCAATGGCTCAGCTCTGTCTGGCGGGCCGGCCCCGTTCACGTCACCTCCTGGGGTTGTTGGTGTTTGGCCTTCTCATGCGATGGTCCTTGGAAATCCGTTCGGCGCAGGTTCCTCAAAATGTACAGAACTTCAAGCGGCGTTTTCCACCAAGAAGATTTAGGCGCAACCCGCCTTTGAGGTAGGGCCATGTGAGACCTGAGCTGTCTCACGTCGCCCATATACACCTCCTAGTTCTTCCGTGCAGGCCATGCGTACGAACTTAATGGGCTGTACACGCCCGGAGCCCCCCGAGGACGCGAAGGGGTTCCATTCCCACGCCCAAATGGAAGCCCCATGCTCCGCGCTGGCGGATGACACGGCCCACCAATGGCTATGCCCACACAACGTGGAAGCCCTACGCTCCGCGCTGGTGATAAACAACTGAGGGCGCCTTAGCGGGTGCATTCAACCTCAGGATGACCCCTCGTGGCTCCATTTCACAGCATTCCCCCAAGATGCACACGTGAGGGGGTTGCGTGGGGGCTACGCTCAGGCCAGGCCTGGCGCATGCCACCTCACCAGGTCCCTGGCACCTGGTCTTCATGCGTCCCTCCTGGACGAAATCAAAGGTCTGGGAGCCGCTCATACGTCAAGGGAGCACGGCGCGAGGCGCCAATTTTGCGGGAGTTCATCACCAGAGCAATCGAGGAGCTTCAGGAAGCACAGGCTGTGCGAGGTGGGCGTGGCCCCGCACCGCCCAACGCTATCACCGTCATCGACCTGGGCAGTGCGCCGCGCATCTGCGTCAATGTACCCAGCATCAACAGGGCCGCTTCACCAGACGTCTTCTGGCCGACGCGCACCAGCCACGGCAGGGCCTACCCGCGCAACTACGTCAGCATGCCCTTCGGGCTGGCGAAAGCGGCCGACACGTTCCAGCGCCTTGCCCGGGCCATGTTCGCACCGTACCGGGAGAAGCACCATGAAGAGTTGGAGGAGGTGTCGGGCCCGAGCGGGAGCCCCGAGCCTCCTGAGGCGACGGGCTCATGAAGGCCGAGCTTGCAGGGGCACAAGGCCAAGCCCCTACGACTACCTCCATGCTTCAGCGGCATCGCCGCCAGGTGATCCTTGGCCCGTACCAGGTAACTTTTTGGTTTGCTCAGTTTGAGGGCGCCCATCGGGCTGCATTATCCTCAGGCGGCTAGAACTCATCCCGGCCGCGTTTTTTCCGCATGATTTGGACCTTTACATGCTTTCGATCTATTTCCCTAAGTATTCTAACGTGCATGCTTGGTGCTTCACCACCATGAATGTCACCGCGCCCTAATGATCCTGTCCGCGACCGCCTCATGATTAAGGGCTGGCACGGCGTCTGTGCTCGGGTCCGTCCCTGCAGCGTTGACAAATCCGAGTGGTCGAGCTCTGTCTCGCGGGCCAGCCCCGTGTACATCACCTCGCATTGCCCTTGGTGCTTCGCTCTCGCGTGAGCTAATCAGGGGTGGGTGAGTCAGGGCACGCGACACGGTTCCTACAGCCACAGACGGCCTTTCACCGTCGTGGGAGCCGCGTGCCAGGTGTTTTCTCCTTGGAGTTGTCGCATGAGAAGACTGGGCACGGCGTCTGTGCTCGGGTCCGCCCCAGCAGCGTTAATAAATCCAATGGCTCAGCTCTGTCTGCCGGGCCGGCCCCGTTCACGTCACCTCCTGGGGTCATTGGTGTTTGGCCTTCTCATGCGATGGTCCTTGGAAATCCGTTCGGCGCAGGTTCCTCAAAATGTACAAGACTTCAAGCGGCGTTTTCCACCAAGAAGATTCAGGCGCATTCCGCCTTCGAGGTAGGGCCACGTGAGACCTGAGCTGTCTCACGTCGCCCATATACACCTCCCAGTTCTTCCGTGCAGGCCACGCGTACGATCTTAATGGGCTGTACACGCCCGGAGGCCCCCGAGGACGCGGAGGGGTTCCATTCCCATGCCCAAGTGGAAGCCCCATGCTCCGCGCTGGCGGACGACACGGCCCACCAATGGCTATGCCCACACAACGTGGAAGCCCTACGCTCCGCGCTGGGGATAAACAACTGAGGGCGCCTTAGCGGGTGCATTCAACCTCAGGATGACCCCTCGCGGCTCCATCTCGCAGCATTCCCCCAGGATGCACACGTGAGGGGGTTGCGTGGGGGCTACGCTCAGGCCAGGCCTGGCGCACGCCACCTCACCAGGTCCCTGGCACTTGGTCTTCACGCGTCCCTCCCGGACGAAATCAAAGGTATGGGAGCCGCTCGTATGTCAAGGGGGACTCCTGAGCATCGCGACTCAGGAGCCTCACTGGTCTCGTAGCCCCTCGCCCCTTGGCGTCGTCCTGGTGATCCGGACGCCCCAACGGCGGTAGAGGTATGCGCGGGATCGGGCCCAGCCGACGCAGAGCTCAAGGCGCTCTAAATCCCCAAATCAACCCCGCCTTCACTGCGTTCCCTTCATGAGGGCTGCTCATACATCAAGGGGGACCCCTGAGCATCACAACTCAGGGGCCTCACTCGACTCGTAGCCCCTCACCCCTTGGCATCGTCCTGGTGATCCCGACGCCCCAACGGCGGTCGAGGTATGCGCGGGACCGGGCCCTGCCGACGCAGAGCGCTACAGCAAGCAGGAAGGAAACAAAGCGAGGAAACAAAATCACATAGCTTAGCAGTCATTACAAGCATTTGAATGTCTCCGAAAACGCAAACAAGTCTAATGCTTCCACGAAGCACGATAAACATCGCAGGGGGAGGCCCAGGAAAAGAAGCTAAGAGGAGCTGTCACCACCGCTCACCCTAGTCGTGGGGAGCTCGTCGTCAACGTCGCTGCCACTGTCATCATTGTCGACAACCCTCATAGTCGCAGGAGGAGGTGAGGGAACGGCAATGCAGGCAAAATTCTTCATCAGTGCATCCACGACGCCCTCCACGGCTGTCGTCGTAGCAGCGCGAACCGCATGATCGACCGGGCGAATCATGGAGCCGAAGTCGAAGCTCGGCTCACGGAGGTAGAGCTGGCTGAAGACGCGTGTCGTGGCCTCGGAGAAGAGGTCGCAGCACTCACTCTCCAAGACGTTCTCCACCCTGGCGACGGCACCCTCAAGCGCTTCGGTGAGCTTTGAAGAAAGCCCAACGAAGCCACCCTCAGCGGCCACCAGGGGCTCTGTGAATCCCCGTCGGCAGATGGACTACAATGCCCGGCGGAGCCTGAGCTCGATGGAGGGGAAGGCGTCGAGCTCCGCAGCCTTCCTCTCCTTAGCCGCGGCAAGGGACTCCTCCCTGGAGGCAAGCCGGGCCTTCTCCACAGCCACTTCCTCCTTCAACTTGTCCTGCTGCTCGCGCTCGGCGGCTAGGTCGGCCGCCGCCTTGGACAGCGCAGAGTCACGATCGGCGAGCTTGACCTCGCAGGCCTTGAGGTCATCCTCCTGCTGGCGGAGCTTCCCCGCAAGCGTGGACCTGTCCTCTTGAAGGGCCTTCAGGCGGGCCTCCACCTCGTCACAGCGCTTCCTCGCAGACGCTGCGTCACCCAGTGCCGCGTCTCTGTCTGCCCTGGCCGACGCGGCCCCCTTCCTGCTCATAGCTACGGCGGACTCGGCATGGCCCCAAAACGCCACGGCCGAGGCGTCAGATTGGAGCCACCTAGAAAGAAGACCCAGGCGCTCCCTTGCGAGGCGATCGTCGATGCCACCCAGAGCGCCTCGGACCTGATCCAAGACGGAGTAGGCACCGTCCAGGGCGCCCGACTCAGCTAGAGGGCCACGAGTCGGTGGTACCGGGGCATGGCCCGGACGCGGCGTCTGTGCAGTGGCAGGAGCCGACTCCGGAGGGGCTGAAGCATGAAGGACAGAAGACGCCGGTGGCTGCACCACCACCATAGACAAGGAAGGGGCGGACGACCCTACGCCCAGCTGGCCCTCGGGCTGCAGCACGGGCATTCCCCAAAGGGCAGGGACGGCCTCTTCAGTAGGCATTGGGGGCTCCGCAGCTGCGACAAGGAGAGTCGCCTCGCAGGCCTCCTCGCCCACGACGTCCGGCGCCTCGTCAGGCGCCGGCAAGGCATCAGGAGCGGGCGTCGTGTCGGAGGGCGCCCGTGGCTTGACGCCGGCCTTCTTCTTCCTCGACTTCGGCACGGCGGCGCCCCTAATTGTCAGACAAAAAGAGGCCCATCAGTACATAAACCACTGGAAGGCGGCATGAAACCAAGGGAACTACTTACTCCTCGATGTCAACCCACTTCCTCTTTCTCCCCACATCGGCGAAGGCGAGGAGGCCTCCGTCCTTCTCCGAGGAGCTGCCGCTGCGTGGAGGAGCGCTGGAATCGCTCGAAGCGGCCACGGCCGGCAAGGTCATGCCAGCCCTGGACGCGGCCACCTTGCCCACGAGCTGCGGCTCGGGCAGGGGTGAGGCGAGCGCTTCGGCCACCTTGCCGACGCAAGCTGGGGGCTCCGGAGGAGGCCCGGCCTCACGCTTCCTCGGGGTCGCCCGGCAGGCGGATCGAGCGGCCCGAGGTGCGGGGCCAGGCCCCCTGAGGACCCTGGCAAGTCGCGGAGGACTTGTAGCAGGGGGCTCGCCGGCGTCATCATCATCGAAGCTGGAGAGAAGGGCACTCCGCGACGGAGGAGACACCTCCTCCAGGTCATCATCCGCCATCTCCTCCGAGTCCTCTCCATCAACGGTGTCGTCGGAGGACACCGCTACAGGGGCGCCAGAGCTCTCGGCCAGAGGGAGTCCCGGCTTGTCGAAACTGGGCATCGCGGCGACCAGGTTAGCCTTGTCATCGCGGCAGTACAGCAGGGCGTAGGCCTCAGGAAGGTCCCCGGGATCGCCGTTGAGCGGGGTCATCACGACCCTGTTCAACTCCACGGGGGTCAAGAGCGCAGAATGGAGCCTCATGTCATCGCCACCACCCTGGTAGTCCCACATGGACCTTGAGTAGGACTGGAGGGGCGCCAGGCGCTGCACCAGGTACTCCTTCACTATCATCCCCCCTGTCAGCTTCCTGGCGCTGGTGTCTCAAAGGACCTGCTCCAAAACGGGCTTGGCCCGGGGGTCGTAGAGCTTCGCGGAGGTCCACGCCGGGATCTTCTCCGGCAGCCCCCTGGGGAGCTCCAGGCGAGGGTCGTTGCCCTTGAGATCCAAGAAGACCCAACGGTTCCTGAAGTTCTCCACCTTCTTCCCGCCTTTGAAGAGCATGTTCCCGCTCTGGACCGCGACGAAGGAGACGCATGCCGACCGCTGAGCTCCGTCATGAAGCCGCCAGCTGAAGAAATGGCGGAACAGGGCCTCCGACGGCTTCACGCCCACGAAAGCCTCGCAGTAGAAGGCAAACACGGACAGAAGCAGGATGGAGTTGGGTTGAAGATGGAGGGTCTAGATCCCGTAGTGCTCGAGGATGGCGGTGAAGAACGCGGAGAAGGGTGGGACAAGCCCGGAGAAGACGCTGTGGAGGAAGAAGGGGTAGGCCGACTTCGCCACGCGACGTCCCTCCGCAGAGCCGCACCATATCAAGGTCCGCCCCCACTCATTGGAGTCATCTGCCATCGATGGGAGCACCGGGGCGACGTCCCCGTCCTTGGCGATGGTGGACTCTGAGAGCGCCGGCGAGATAGGAGCAGAAGCCGAGCTCTGGGCTTCGGGTTTCGACTTGCCGGCAGGAGCCATTGAGAAGCTTACGGGGCCAAGCGAGCAAGAAGGAAGATGGAGCGGTGCCGAGATCTGGGGAGGTTCTCGCACAGGATGGAGATCTGGGAAGAAGAGCAAGGGCGCGGAAGAGGAAAGCAATAATGGCTCAGCGCTGGACGTCAGGCTTTTGTCAGTTCGGGCAGTTGCCGAGGAGACACGGGGCAGGGACGCCCGCGCCCCACCAAGCACCCCAAGCCAAACCTAGCCCGCAAGCAATAAGGGCCCGCGGCGCTCCAGGCCATCTCCTTCAACCTTCCCCTCGAAGCTAGCCCGAGCACGCCTTGGGCCTGGGGGCTACTGTCGGCGTTCTGGATACCGGGGTCCCAGACTTGCCTACTTGCGGCCCAGGGCATGGCCCACTTGGCGGTCCGTACGGCCTCACGCGGGCTCACTCAAGACAAGAACCTCGTGAGGAGCCCATCCTCGTGAGGAGGACAGCGCCAAGGCGAAAGGGGGAGGCCTCCCCAGGCCTCCTCCCGAGCGGCGGAGATCTCTATGCAACGATAGGCCTCAGGAGGTCAAGGGTGACGACAACCAGGCCAGGCGGACGCCAGCAAGCCAGAGGGGACAGTTTCCTCTTTAGTGCGAAGGAGACAAGGACGAACACGGGTTCCCAAGGAGCCCCGCCAAAGCTTTCCATTCCGGTGCATCAAGACCGGGTCAGCGAGCGCGGCAGGACGGATGTCACCAGCGAGCCCACCACCGCGTCACCACCACCAACTTTGCAGGTGAAGGCCGCCTTTCGTTAGGATAAGATGTACCTCCTGTCCCCCTTCAAATTTGGCCGTTGTGAGATCCCGTCCCTCCATTGCGATAAGGGAAGAGGACCCGGGCCGCTATAAATAGAGGCTAGGTAGCCCGGTAGTAGGGGGAGAGAGGAACCACCCCGCAAACACACCGGCAAGGCAACACGCCACTGCACTAGTTCATCCACCCACCTCCTCATGAGGCAATCCAACAAAGGCAGGAGTAGGATTTTACGCTTCGCGGCGGCCCGAACCTGGGTAAACTCTCGTGTGCCATCGTCTTCCTCGCCATCGAGCGGGGTTGTCGTGTTGTGAGCTTGGAGGGGGCGAAGCTGTTGGGGAACCTTCGCACACGCCCCTGGGTTCGAATTCCTTAGGGTTTTGCGGAGCCCAAAATCCCACACACACCTTTTCGTATTACCACATCAATGTCTGTAGTCCATCATGATCACACCCAAAACTTGAAAACTTCAATCACACAAAACTCAACAAAACTTCATAAGATCCGTTAGTATAAGAAACATATTGCATACTTGAGGTACTGTGATAAATTGATTCAAATTCATTTTTTTCATAATAGGTATTGTATTCTAACTTCCCCATGGCTTACACCCCCCTGATATAGTCCATGGCATAATCAAAACAAGCAAACTATGCAAGCAAAACAGAATCTGTTTAAAACAGAACAGTTTGTAGCAATCTGTAAAGATCCCATAATTCTGTAACTCTAAAAATTCTGGAAAATTAGGAAAACGTAAATAATTTGTATATCAATACTGTGTTAAAATTTCAGATCATCGTCACGCTCCAGTAAAAAATAAAAATTCCTGCACTGGAGTCAAAGTTTCTGTTTCAGATTCAGCATCGTTTCTACTCATCTTGTGAGTCATCCCAAAGGCTTTACTTGGCACAAACACTAATTAAAACTTAAAAACACAATCCTTAAAGAGGCAAGAATCATGTTATCACACAGAAAAAAAATTGTTGGTTGTCTCCCAACAAGCTCTTCCTTTATAGCCATCAAGATAGGCTTGAGATTTCAATGATGCTCACATAATAGACATGAATTGAAGAGCAAAGAGAGCATCATAAAGCATGTGAAAAACACATCTAAGTCTAACATACTTCCTATGCATAGACATTTTATAGTAAAACAAATTCTCAAGACAAGGGAAATCTAGAATATGCAAATAGGAAGAATGAAGCATTAATAATTTCAACACAAAGAGAGGTAATTTAGTAACATGCAAATTCTTATAACCATGTTTGCCTCTCTCATTAATGTAGGATTATAATCAAACTCACCAATATAACTATCAAAATATTGATCATTCTTCAAAGTAGTGGGATCATTATTACCTAAAGTTGACACTCTTCCAACCCCACTTTTAGTAGTGTTGTGAATATCATACTCAATAATAAATTCATCATGAAGGCTATCATTATCAAGATCACAAGGAACATCATGATTATCACCCCAATCATGATCATTAGCACAATTGATATTCATAGAATTTATACTAGCAACATGGCAATCATGATTTTCATTCAAGGAACTATCCTGAATCACTTTATAAATTTCCTTTAACACTTCATCACAATTTTTAGATTCATGATTTTCAAGCAAGACAACTCACTAGAAATTGGTTCAACATAATAGGGTATTTTGAAAATATTAGCAAGTGGATGAGGATCCATTTATCTTTATTTTTTCCTTTTACTTTCTGTTTGTGTGTGATAAAGATAACATACCTAGGCAAGCAAGTAGATAGAAATATTTTTGTATTTTTGATTTTTATGAGACAAACTAAATATAACAGCAAATAAAAAGAAGAACAAGAGGAACGGGTGATGGTATTCCCCAACAACGGCACCAGAAATCCTTCCTGATACTCGTGATCTGCGTTGGATTTTCTATGAAGAGGAACGGGTCATCGCAGCACAAAGTGGGTAAGTATTTCCCTCAGTTATGAAACCAAGGTTTATCGAACCAATAGGAATACCAATCCTCAACTGTCTTCAGCGGCTACACACAAAAGAACAAACAACTTGCACCTAACGCCGGCAAGAGGGTTGTCAATCCCCTTGATCTCGTTATTTGCAAGCAAGTGAGTTGTGTAGATAATTGTAGAGAATAGTAAAGTGCAAAATAAAATAGAAGGTAATAAATAACAGCAAGGTAATGATAGCGTTTGTGAATTTATAAGTGAATAGACCCGGGGGCGTAGAGTTCTCTAGTGGGATCTCTCATAAGCAAAGCATACCATGGGTAAACAAACTACTATTGGGCAATTGATAGAAAAGCGAATAATTATGTGATGTTCACGGCAATGAGCATGTGTATATAGGCCTCACGTCCATAAGCAAATAGGCCGACTCCTGCCTGCACCTACTACTATTACTCCACTTCAAGAGCGCATCTATGCTTGCCTCTCTACGTATTAAGTTCATGACAAACGGAGTACTGCTTGGAGAATGATGACATGATGTAGACAAAGTAAACACAACTAATATGAATAAACCCCATCGTTTTATCCTTAGTGGCAACAACACAAAGATTAAACTTGTCCCCTTCTTTCACTGGGATATAGAAACTCGTCAGGTTGAACCTACTACAACGCACCACTCCCACCGAAGAAATATCAATCTAGTTGGCCAAACTATCTCAATAGATCGGAGAGCATTACGAAGCTATGATGATCATGCAAATAAGAATCATAGTAATTAGGTTTAACTTAAATACTTTTCATGAATAATCTGAACATAAACTCACGATTCATCGGATCCCAACAAACACACCATGCAAAGGGATTACATCGGATAGATCAAGGCAAAGATGCGATGAACATTGTATTGAAGATCGAGACACAGAGATTGCCATCTAGGTACTACCTACGGACCCGTAGGACTGCGGTGAACTACTCACACATCCTGGTGAGGGCAGTAAGGTTGATGAAGAGGCCCTCCTTGATCGATCTCCCCTCCGGCAGGGTGCCAGAACGGAGGTGTAGATGACCTCCCGTCGGAACAGAGACTTGCGGCGGTGGACAAAGTGTTTCGGGAGCGCTTCTGGTGTTTTTAGGGTAGATGTGAATTTATAGGCTAGAGAATGACGTCGGGGGATGCTCCAGGGGGCCACCACATATCTGGCTGCCCCCCTAGGGGGTGCGGCTGGATATGTTGTGGGCCCCTCGTTTATCTCCTGGCCCTCCTCCAAAGCTTCTAGGTCTTGTATTGGTCCGAAAAAATCACCAAAAAGTTTTGTAGCAATTGGACTCCGTTTATTATTGTAACTTTGAAAAGGCAAAAACACGCAGAAAATAGGAATCGGCATTGGGCACTGGGTCAATAGGTTAGTGCTCAAAAATATTATAAATTGGTAAATAAATACCCAAAAAGTAGCCTAGAATGATAATATATCAGCATGGAACAATAAAAAATTATAGATACGTTGGAGACGTATCACCACCTCTCGTGCGCCCTCCCCTCTCGCTGACACTGGGCCCCACCCGTCAGGTTTGAAACCTGATAGCACGCGCGCGCCGGCTCAGCTCGAGCTGTTGTGGCTCTGGGCCCTGCCCAGCTGCGGACGGATCTGGCCTAGGGAACAATGGCCCTTTTCATTTCTGTTTGATTTTCCAGAAATTCCTCTGGCTAAAATAATTTTCCAAATCCAAATATTCCAACTCCACAAATCTTGTAATATTATGTACTATTTAATGATGCTACTTGTGCCACTTTTTGAAAACATTTTATGTACTGGTTTTATCTAAAACCTTGTTTTGGTTATTTAAAACTACTGTTAAAATCATTTTTGTCACTTTTTAAACTTCAAAACCAGAACCTAGTATATTTAGTATTCTTAGTTTTCACCCTAGTATTTTACAAAAGTGGTTTGACATTTTTACGAGTAGTTTATTTTCTCTGTTTTTGCCGTGATCTTATTTGTGCCCGTTACTTTGCGATGATAGATCACGTTCTTGATGAGGGAGTTGGAGAGGAAGGACTTGAAGACTTTGTTGAGCCAGGCAACCAGCCCTTTGACCATGACTAAAGAAACCTTTTCATGCATGGCATATACATCTTTATTTTGATGTATTGATCATGAAGAATATGGTTCCAAGGGTTGGGTTGTTCCCCCATTAATGCGGTACGTGAGCTGGGTTCAGAACGTCGTGAGATAGTTCGGTCCATATCCGGTGTGGGCGTTAGAGCATTGAAAGGACATTTCCCTAGTACGAGAGGACCGGGAAGGACGCACCTCTAGGGGGGCCTTCTTTGCCTTCCACCTAAGCTGCGCAGGAAAGGCCCAAAGCCAATCCCAGGGAACAGTAAAGCTTCATAGGGTCTTTCTGTCCAGGTGCAGGTAGTCCGCATCTTCACAGACATGTCTATTTCCCGGTCCTCTCGTACTAGGGAAAGGTCCTCTCAATGCTCTAACGCCCACACCGGATATGGGCCGAACTGTCTCACGACGTTCTGAACCCAGCTCACGTACCGCATTAATGGGCGGACAGCCCAACCCTTGGAACCACCTACAGCTCCAGGTGGCAAAGAGCCGACATCGAGGTGCCAAACCTTCCCTTCGATGTGGACTCGTGGGGAAGATCAGCCTGCTATCCCTAGAGTAACTTTTATCCGTTGAGCGACGACCCTTCCACTCGGCACCGTCGGATCACTAAGGCCGACTTTCGTCTCTGCTCGACGGGTGAGTCTTGCAGTCAAGCTCCCTTCTGCCTTTGCACTCGAGGACCAATGTCCGTCTAGCCCGAGGAAACCTTTGCACGCCTCCGTTACCTTTTGGGAGGCCTATGCCCCATAGAAACTGTCTACCTGAGACTGTCCCTTGGCCCGCGGGTCTGACACAAGGTTAGAATCCGAGCTCTTCCAGAGTGGTATCTCACTGATGGCTTGGGCCCCCCCGGAAGGGGGCCTTCTTCGCCTTCCACCTAAGCTGCGCAGAAAAGGCCCAAAGCCAATCCCAGGGAACAGTAAAGCTTCATAGGGTCTTTCTGTCCAGGTGCAGGTAGTCCGCATCTTCACAGACATGTCTATTTCACCGATCCTCTCTCCGAGACAGTGCCCAGATCGTTACGCCTTTCATGCGGGTCGGAACTTACCCGAGAAGGAATTTCACTACCTTAGGACCGTTATAGTTACGGCCGCCGTTCACCGGGGCTTCGGTCGCCGGCTTCCCTATCATCAGTTCACCAACTTCCTTGACCTTCCGACACTGGGCAGGCGTCAGCCCCCATACATGGTCTTACGACTTTGCGGAGACCTGTGTTTTTGGTAAACAGTTGCTCGGGCCTGGTCACTGCGACCCCCTTTTGTGAGGGGGCACCCCTTCTCCCGAAGTTACGGGGCTATTTTGCCGAGTTCCTTAGAGAGAGTTGTCTCGCGCCCCTAGGTATTCTCTACCTACCCACCTGTGTCGATTTCGGGTATAGGTACCCTTTTGTTGAAGGTCGTTCGAGCTTTTCCTGGGATTATGGCATCGGTTACATACTTCAGCGCCATAGCGCCTGATATGGGCCTCGTGGAGAAGCAATTGCTAGTCCACTGGGCTCATACTTCAGCGCTGCAGCGCTTGGTACTCGGACCTCGGCTCGAGGCATTTTCTCTACCCCTTCTTACCCCGAAAAAGCAGGGTTACCTTGTGTCCTTAAACCTATAACCATCTTTCGGCTAACCTAGCCTCCTCCGTCCCTCCATACCAACAAGGGGTAGTACAGGAATATTGACCTGTTGTCCATCGACTATGCCTTTCGGCCTGATCTTAGGCCCTGACTCACCCACCGTGGACGAACCTTGCGGAGGAAACCTTGGGTTTTCGGGGCATTGAATTCTCACTAATGTTTTCGTTACTCAAGCCGACGTGTGGGTGGGAAGTAGATAGGTTACTAAGTAGTTGCTATGCAAAATGGGACAGGATTATGCATGGTGTTGGAAACAAAGATTCTTTGAAAGACTTTTCGAAAACCCCGTCGGGTGCCACTAATGCCCGAGGGAGATGATGATGAGCTATGTAACCACTTGATAAAGAAGCGGTGTACCGATGCAAGTGAGTGTGTTGGTTTTTTGAAAACGGATTGGTGTAAGTTGCGACCGTTATTCCAACCTTGCATGTACAACCATGATACCCCTTATGGGATAGGGATTTGTAGATTACTGTGGTAGGTACTAGCATTGAGCCCGCATTACTAGTGGCGGGAGTGACGTAGTCACTCTTGATACGGGGTCGTGCCTGAAAGGACGACCACGGGCTGTTTTCACAGACACCGGGCACACCGTTGCGTGCCCTCGGGGATGATACTGGTGATGTACATCATGGGGGATGGCACCAACGAGTGGACTCTCTGTTAGTATCATCAGGGGAAAGGCATTGTTGGGGTGCTTACCTCGGGTATGTAATATACCGCGAGTCGTGGATCACACGGAAGTTCCCCGAGTCTTGTGGGTAAAGTATGCAACCTCTGCAGAGTGTAAAACTATTCGAATAACCATGTCCATGGTCAAGGACAGTTGGATGACCGCTCTTGGTCTACGTCCATTGTTTACAAAAACTTGGTGTGACTATGTTGGAAAGGAATACTTGAGTTGAGTCGATGACTCGACGTGATGATTAAACATGGGATGTTCAAACCTTGATTCATATTGATATCTGTAACCTATTCATATGGTTACTCGGAACCTCATGATGCATGCTTACAAGATGATAGGACATGTCATTGCATTCCAAAATTAGCTTTCTGCAAAATTACCTACTTAGTGCTATATAATGCATTGTTACAACTTGTTCCAAAATATGGGTTGCTTGCAAGTACATTCAACGTACTCATTGGCTTGCCACTAGTTATTTAATTGGCCAGGCATGGAAGAGCAGGAATATGGTGAAGAATTCATTGGTTATGAACATGCGAATTAGGACGCTTCCTGGTCAAAATGCCTGTAGGGTTAAGGCAGATGGCATGGGTCTACGCTATCTTTCAAGATTTCCGCTGCGAGTTTATGTTGGATGTTTGGCCTTCATGGCCCTATCTATGTAAGACTTGACCTTGATGGTCTTCATTTGTGTAAGACGGTATGTATGGATGTAAGACTCTTGTTATTCAGCTTCTATGTGTTCAGTGAGCATTGAACTCTGGGATCACTGTACACGTCCATTCGGTGATCTCGTCTTATGAGTCGGGGTTCCCACAGAGCTGGTATCAGAGTCATCCTGACTGCAGGAAGCCTTAGTTAGCATGGACGTTAGTTAGGATAAATCCCTTTTAAAAACTATGCCTAGTTGCTAAGTGCAATAGTTTCTATACTTCTCTTCTCTTCTAAGTCTATTTCAAACCCTTACTGACTCTCCTCCCTTCAAACCTTGCAGATGGCCGTCGTATCCAAGGACCTCCTAGCATCCGGCTTTCCCCTACTACTTGAAGATAGCCTGGAGAAGTGCCAGTATCGCCGACTGTCGGGGGAATGAACCTGAAAATAGTACTAGGGGTATGAAAGGAGGGGCGAAGTCTAGCTACAACGCAAGTGTTCAATCGGATGTGTACGAGTTCGGGCCTAACTCGGGAGTGATAAAAGCCCTACGTCTTGAGCCCGGAGGCTTTGGTGTTTTCTTATGGGTGGTAGAAGATTACATAGGGTCGGAACCCTTGCACTGGCGCCCGGGGGTGTCTTATATAGAGTATGCCACCACCGGCCGAGCACCATCATTAGGGCAATAAATGCTAATGAAAGCTGCGTTACAGGAACGGCTGATTAACTAGGGCGTTACTGGTAACGGGAAATTAACTTCATAACGAGTGACTATTCGAGTTCCACGAACGCTATGTCTTCTAGGTCGCCTGAGCTCCTTTCAGACCGAGTGGCGCCGTGGTAGTCCGAGTGGCTTGAATAATCCGAGTGAATAGCCATATGCATCCGAATGCATCTTTAGCCCAGCGGCTTTAATGACATTGTGGGACCACAGGTGGGCCCTAGATGTCAGGTCTGTGACCCTACCCATAGTGGGCATCCTCATCAGTAGCCCCCGAATCCATGAGGTTTTAGTGGTCGAGTGATCGACACTCGGAAGCGTCGACGGTCCCTCAGAGGTGTCCAAGAAATGATCTTGCCGTTTCTCACTCGGCTTCAAACCATGATGGATTCAGGATTAACATTCCTTGACGAAACTGTCTAGTTTGATGGAGCAGTATTGTCATATTAAGTCGAAGTGTTTCTCGGAAGAAACGATCCGAATTTCCGGTCATTTTATCCGAGTGTTTAGCTGGTGTGAGTCATCCACTTGGTTCGCAGGAGCGAGGCGCCGGATCCTTCGAAGCGCGGAGCTTGTCTCATTTATGGCACGGAGAAATTTCCGCACGTTCGAAATCGCAAAGGTTGCGCGCGGGCGCGCGACGGAACAGTCATGTCGCGGTAATTTGGGGTAGTGGGCACGACGCATCGATGCCTGCGCCGAGATTTTCGCCACGTGTTCCCGAGGCTCTGAATAGTAGATCCACGGATCTCACTCCGTTTGCGGATTGACGGCTAGAGATCTCGCCGGATTTTTGGTATAAAGATGGAAGCACTGTTGGGCGTGAAACAGATCTCACTTCCGCCCTCTCCCTCGTCTTCTTCGACACCTACCCGCGTTCCCTCGACCTTTCTCTTGTCATAGATCAGTTCGAGCTCGCCAAAGAGGATGCGCGCGGTGGCTGCGACTGCGAAGGTCGAGTGGGCGAAGAAGAGCTCGCGCGCCTCCTCCTCAAGCGCCGTGGCGCTGGCAGGATGGACCCAAGGCAAGTGGCTGCCGTCGCGGGTTACCACGGCCCGGATGCTCGAATTGGAGGGCCAAGGATTCTTGCCCAAGGGAAGCTGGCGATTGCCGGGGGCGGGCGAGGACGAGCCTTCACCGAAGGGAGACGAGCGCGTGCTCTTGGTGACTCACCTCGAGCGAGGTTTCTCCCTTCCTCCTCATCCATTCTTCCATAGATTTCTGGGTTATTTTGGTGCTCAGCTTCATCATATCCCTCCCAATACTGTCGTTTACCTAGCCGCATTCATTTGTCTCTGCGAAAACTTCTTGGGTTGTCACCCCCATTGGGGTTTGTTCAAGCATCTCTTCACTTGTTGAGTGATGACCGTAAAAAAGTCCACTCGGTCGAAAGATAAGATGAATGTGGCCCAGTTGTGTGTGGGTCTGGGAATTCATCTGCGGGGAAAAGTTTGCTTCCCGCAGATGACGTTTCCAGATTCGGTGAAGGGGTGGCAGGAAAACTGGTTTTACTACCAAAACATTCCAGTCGGTGAAGGTCAGTCGGGTCTTCCGCCGTATACATCTGAGCGCATTCGGCCAGTCCCTAGGCTGACTGTGACCAAGGAGGAGAAGACTGAAGTGGATATCCTGGTGATAGCTCTAGTAGCCTTGGTGCAGAAGGGTGTCAACGGCCTCGACTTGCTGGAGGTTTTTCTCCAGAGGAGGATTCAACTGCTGCAAGCCAGGGCTCACCCCATGTGGGAGTATACTGGACCGAATGACTCCACTCAAACACACCCGGAGGAGCTCAATGCCGACATGGTGGAAGCCAGGATCAAGGCGATCACTCCAGCGCGTGACAACCCCAGGGGGACCAGGGTGGTGGCCCCACCCTCATCAAAGAATCCGCCGAATGAGGTAATCTCTGAAGGTCTATTATACGAGTGATATTTATGTACTTATCACAATCAATCCGACTGATATGCTCTTCATTCGGCGGGCTTTCACGTAGATGAACAACCAAGTGCCCATTGTGGATAGAGGTCTGGTTGATGTAGCAAGCGACACCGATCATCTGAAGGACTCAGCAGAGGCAGGGGAATATGAAGAAGAGGACGATGATGATGATGAAGAAGAGGAAGAAGGCTCGGAGGGCAGCGACGAGGTGGAATCGTCATGCTCGGATGACCGAGTGTCTGAAGTCCATTCCAAGGCGCGCCAGGACTCGGGAGTCCGCGGTGGCGGTCCGAAGGGGCCCAAAACTGCCAAGCCGACTGGGACTGCCCTTCCGACTCGCAGCTCGAAGCGTGGGCGTGGAGAACTTGTCTCTTCACCCGAGAAGGTGGCGAAACAGGCCAAAGTCACCACGGCCAAACCTCAAGGCAGTCCCCATCCCGAAGATTAAGATGACCATTCCCGTGGCCTCGGTGTAAGTATCTCCGCTTCAACAATTGTTGTTTCAATTTATCTGAGTGATGTAATAATTCGAGTGTTTACTTTTGTAGTGCTGACACATCAACTGCTTCACCTGATCCCCACACTCTGGAGAAAGAGCGGGCTGACGCCGATGTTGCATCTTCAAAAGGTAAGCTTCAGATTCACTCGGTGCCTTTGAACATCTCCGAGTGTTTACTTTTCACTCATCTCCGAGTGCCCTCGAACACTTGCAGCTCCGCGTGAAGTGATCGACATTGATGTGGACGACAAGGTTGACCTGCCAAAACCTTCTTCCAACGCGGACGTCGTGATGCAGGAGTCATCGCCTACCGATGCCTTGGTGCCGACACGAGGGGCCAGCTCGGGAGCTGGAGCTGCACTCGGATCTGGTACATCATCCTCCATGTTGACTCCCTCCGCAACCAACATCTTTGCGCTACACTATGTCCCGGAGGATCAAGTAGGAGCGAGCAAAGAGGCGTTAATCCAGCTGGAGGTGATGAGTGAGCGACTGAAGACGGCGTATGATGCGAGTGAGGCGTTGAAGAAGAATGTCCGAGTAAGTACTCTCGTATGTACCTTCCTCAGTCGAGATTTTTTATTTCTGTCTCGTGTGGAGTTGCATCCGAGCACACCTGCTGGGTGTCTCTGGGTTCTAGTGGGGGCACGTTGAGCGCACCCACTGGGTGTAGTCCCCGAGGCTGCCGTTGACTGAAGCAATCGACAGGAGTCTAAGAGTCCGAATGAATTTGATGTTCGATCCGTTTGTATTTTATTTTCCAGTGGGGGCGCGCTGAGCGCACCCACTGGGTGTAGTCCCTGAGACTGTCGTCGACTGAAGCAGTCGGCGGGAGTCTTAGAGTCCGAGTCAAAATTTGACTAACATTTTTCCTTTTATTCCTGTTTGCAGGCTTTTTGTGAGCTCGGAAGCCACTACAAAGCTTTGGAGAAAGAGGTGCAGGACCTGCGCATCAACCTTGAAGCCGAAAAAACCAAGAACACCCGACTAGAGCAGGAGAAAAGGCAATCGAAGGTACGTTCATTTTGTCCGACTGTTGCAATATCTGCCTTCCCTCCCTGTCCGACTGAGTCTATTTCATCAGATCTTCATGGCGAAAATCGTAAACTTGTCGAGAGGCTGAAGAATTCTATTTCTTTAGAAACTGTGAAGACGGCCCTCGAGAAGAAAGACACAGATCTGGCAGTTGCCCAGAAGGAGGCCAGCCGAAAGACCAAGGTGGCCGAAGAGAAGCTGAAGACAGTCGGTAAGCTGAAGGAAGAGAAGAAAACTCTGGAGGTTGCTGCGAAGAAGTCCAGGGAGGAGCTCGCCAAGCTGAAGAAGTCATATGCCGAGTGGGAGACCAAACTCAAGCATATCACCGCGAAGAAGAATGAGTTGGAGCAGTTTGTCAAGGAATACGGCGACTCCGTGAGCGAAAAACTCAAAGGTAACATTCCCGAGTGACTCTTGTGCAACCTTGTCCGGCCGAATGAATTCTGTTCACTTCTGACTCTTTTCTTCATTCGATGAAAACCCAGATTTCTGTGATGATGTCGCCGAGCAAACTGACAAGATCAAGAAGGAGCTGGACCCGTCCCGAGAGATGCTCAAGGACAGTGCTGCTATGGCCATGCTTCGCTTGGAAGAACGCGTCGATCAAGTGACTTCGTATATGAAGAGGCTCAGCACTGCTGTCTCGGAAATTGACCATGACGTCTTCTCCAATGAAAAGCCCTCAAAGGATCTGGAATCAGCTCTCACCCGAGTGAGGGACGTACCAAGCCAAGTGAAAGCCTGGAAAAAATCCGCGGCCCGGGACGGAGCTGACATCGCCCTCTCACTCGTCCGTGTCCACTACAAGGGAGTGGACGAGAAGAAGCTGAAGTCCCTGGAGGTCGCTAACAGGAAGCATGCCAAGGTCGAAGACTTCATGGAGATGTTCATGGAAGCTGCCACTCGGATCGCTGACAGCATCGACCTGGACACCTTCGTCGAAGCAGTGGTCCCGCCTCACCCCAAGTGATCATCGGGTTTAAAACTCTTTAAGCTTTTGCCTCGGAATGCCGAGTGGTAGTTGTAACCATAAGACTTTGAATGAGCCTGAGGCTCCTGTCGTCAGAACCTTTATCGAGTGACGCAGTTTTTATTTGCCTTAGCTTTATTCGATCGTTGATTTCTGAACATTTATACTTAGGCGATGACCGCAACTAAGTCCCCGAGTGTCGGCGAGGCCCGCACTCGGAATTGTTCGTGAGAACAATGATGGTCCTGTCCATCTTAGTGTCCGAGTGTGGAGGATGTCCCACTCGAAGCGGTTTTTAACTTAGGCGACGTGGGGTCACAGCTAAGCCCCCGGGTGTGGGCGAGACCCGCACTCGGAGTTGTTCGTGAGAACAATGATGGTCCTGTCCATCTTAGCAATGATGGTCCTGTCCATCTTAGAGTCCAAGTGTGGAGGATATCCCACTCGAAACGGTTTATAACTTAGGCGACGCGAGGTCGCAGCTAAGCCCCCGAGTGTGGGCGAGGCCCGCACTCGGAATTGTTCATGAGAACAATGATGGTCCTGTCCATCTTAGTAATGATGGTCCTGTCCATCTTAGAGTCCGAGTGTGGATGATATCCAAATAGAAACGGTTTATAACTTAGGCGACGCGGGGGCACAGCTAAGCCCCCGAGTGTGGGTGAGACCTGCACTCGGAATTGTTCGTGAGAACAATGATGGTCATGTCCATCTTAGTAATGATGGTCCAATCCATCTTAGAGTCCGAGTGTGGAGAATATCCCACTTGAAACGGTTTATAACTTAGGCGACGCGGGGTCGCAGCTAAGCCCCCGAGTATGGGCAAGACCCGCACTCGGAATTGTTTTTGAGAACAATGATGGTCCTGTCCATCTTAGTAATGATGGTCCGGTCCATCTTAGTGTCCGAGTGTGGAGGATGTCCCACTCGAAACGGTTTTTAACTTAGGTGACGCGGGGTCGCAGCTAAGCCCCCGGGTGTGGGCGAGACCCGCACTCAGAATTGTTCATGAGAACAATGATGGTCATGTCCATCTTAGTAATGATGGTCCTGTCCATCTTAGAGTCCGAGTGTGGAGAATATCCCACTCGAGACGGTTTAATACTTAGGCGACGCGGGGTCGTAGCTAAGCCCCCGAGTGTGGGCGAGACCCGCACTCGGAATTGTTCATGAGAACAATGATGGTCCTGTCCATCTTAGTAATGATGGTCCTGTCCATCTTAGTGTCCGAGTGTGGAGGATGTCCCACTCGAAACGGTTTTTAACTTAGGCGACGCAGGGTCGCAGCTAAGCATACTACACCCACTGGGGGTGATAAGAGAGATTGATTCACCGGAGTGAAAAGAGTTAAATTTCGACAAAACATAAAGGAACGAAACTTTATTCATTGAGATCACTCGGATTCATTATTGGAATGACAAACTAAAGTAGTCATGTTCTACGTGTAGAACTTGTGAAGTAGATCCGCGTTCCAAGTTCGGGGCTCTTCCACGCCATCTTTGATGTTGTAGAGCTGGTAGGCCCCATTGTGCAGGACTTTGGAGATCGCATATGGCCCCTGCCACGGAGGCACCAGCTTATGAGGTTTTTGCTGGTCTGGTCGGAGGACAAGATCTCTTTCCTGAAAAGCTCAGCCCTGGACTTGTCTGTCATGGTAACGCCTTAGATCCTGCTGATAGAGCGTCGATCTGATGAGGGCCAGCTCTCTCTCTTCCTCCAAAAGGTCAAGGCCATCTTGTCGTGTGCTGCTTCATCTTCGGCTTCATCATATTGGTCCACTCGGAGGGAATTGTGTTGAACATCACTCAGCAGCACGGCTTCCGATCCGTACACCATGAAGAAAGGAGTGTGTTTTGTAGAGCGGTTCGGGGTTGTTCAAATGCCCCATAAGACAGATGGCAGCTCTTTCCACCCAAGCCCCTGCAGCATATTTCCGGTCTCTCATCAATTGAGGTTTCAAACCTTGGAGAATCTTTCCATTTGCTCGTTCTGCCTGCACATCCGATTGCGGGTGAGCCACTAAGGCATAGTTAACCTGAGTGCCTTGAGAGACACAAAACTCACGGAACTCGTCCGAGTCGAAGTTCTTCCCCTTATCAGTGATAATGTCATGCGGCACGCCGAATCTGAAGATGATCTGCCGAATGAAACTGACGGCAGTACCCGAATCCAAGCTTTTGATGGGCTTCGCTTCAACCCATTTGGTGAACTTGTCAAACGCCACAAGCAGGTGGGTGAATCCACTCGTCCTAGTACGCAGAGGACCGACCATATTGAGACCCCATACTGCAAACGGCCAGGTGAGCGGGATCATCTTTAGCGCGGACGCGGGCTTGTGAGACTTATTTTTGTAGAACTGACACCCGACGCACAGGTCGACCAAATCCCTTGCTGCTTCATTGGCTCGGGGCCAGTAAAAACCCGCTCGGAAAACCTTAGCGACCAAAGTCCGAGAGGACGCATGATGGACGCAAGTTCCCGAGTGGATCTTGTGTAAGATCTGCAGCCCTTCCTCTGGGGAAATGCATTTCTGAGTGACTCATGTTGTGCTTTTCATGTATAACTAGTCCCCCAGAACTTCGAATGACTTTCATCGACGGACGATTTGGCGAGCTTCTTCTTCATCTTCGGGGAGTTCTTACCGGAGAAAGTATGCCAAATAGGGTTGAGTCCACTCGGGAGTGATTACCAGCATTTCATGGACTAGATCAACTACGGCTGGGACGTCAACCTCAGTCGGATTTGATGGACCGACTGCTTGTGGTGGTGCTGCTCTGTGAAAGAATCTTCTGCAATTGTTGGGGCACGCAGATGTTCAAGGAATATGTCCTTAGGGACTGCTCGCCGAGTGGACCCAATCTTTGCCAGGTCATCTGCTGCCTGATTCTTTGCGAGAGGAATGTGATGCAGCTCCAAACCCTCAAAATTCTTCTCCAGATTTCTAACCGCGTTGCAGTAACCGGTCATTGCTGGGCTCCGAATGTCCAACTCTTTCATCACTTGGTTGACAACGAGGTCCGAATCGCCATAGACCATCAAATGACGAATGCCGAGTGATATGGCCATATGGAGCCCATACAGGAGGGCTTCGTACTCGGCCTCATTGTTTGATGAATTGAAATGGATTTGGAGGACATAGTTCAGCCGGTCTCCTTTGGGAGAAACAAGAACCACACCGGCCCCCGAGCCATTGAGCATCTTGGATCCATCAAAAAACATAGTCCAATGCTCGAGGACACTCGGAATTGGCTGCTCTTGCTCGATTCACTCGGCCATAAAATCAACCAATGCTTGGGATTTGATTGCTTTCTTGGCTTCAAACTTGATCTCCAACGAAAGGAGCTCAATTGCAAACTTTGCCACTCGGCCAGCAGCGTCTCTATTATGTAAGATCTCCGACAGGGGAGCGTTGCTAATGACCGTGACCGAGTGATCTTGGAAGTAGTGAACCACCTTTTTAGCAGTCAGGTAAATACCATAGACTAGCTTTTGATAGTGCGGGTACCTTTGCTTGGAAGGGGTCAACACTTCTGAGATGTAATATATGGGTCTTTGGACCTTGAATGTTTTTCCCAACTCCTTGCGCTCTACGGCAAGGACTGTGCTCACCACTTGGCTAGTCGCCGCGATGTACAGGAGTAAAGGTTCCTGGCTGCCCGGAGCAGCTAACACTGGCTGGGTGGAAAGCAATGCCTTGAGTTCTTCAAATGCGGCTTGCGCTTCAAGAGTCCACTCGAACTTGTCAGACTTTTTCATCAATCGGTAAAGAGGGAGTTCCTTCTCACCGAGCCTTGAGATGAATCGGCTTAGGGCCGCAAGGCAACCTGTCAGCCTTTGCACGTCGTGCAAGCGCTCCGGTTGCTTCATTCGGACTATGGTGCCGATTTTATACGGATTGACCACGATATCGTCCATATAAGCCTCCACGTTCCGACTAATCTGCTTTTGCAAGCATTTCTAGATCATGCGCTGGAAAGTAGCCCCAGCATTCTTCAGGCCGAATGGCATAGTGACATAGCAACAGCACCCGAATGGGGTGATGAAGGCTGTCTTTATTTCATCGGGCCCGTACATTCGGATCTGGTGGTACCCGGAGTACGCATCCAGGAACGAAAGACGTTCGCATCCGGCAGTAGAGTCCACTATTTGATCTACACGGGGTAAAGGGAAATGATCCTTCCGGCAGGTCCGATTAAGGTGTTTGAAGTCAATACACATGTGGAGTGATTTGTCCTTCTTCGGCACCAGAACGACATTCTTGAGCCACTCGGAGTGGTAAACCTCGCAAATGAACTCGACGGCAAGGAGTTGAGCTATCTCTTGACCAATCGCCTTGCACTTCTCGACGGAAGATCAACGCAAGTACTCTTTGACTGGCTTGGCCTTGGGATCAGTTCAGAGTCGGTGTTCAGCCAGCTCCCTGGGAACACCAGGCATGTCAGACGGCTTCCATGCGATGATGTCCCAGTTCTCACGGAGGAACTGGATGAGCTCGGCTTCCTATT
The DNA here is from genome assembly GCA_039707655.1 of Elymus sibiricus. Classification (NCBI taxonomy): domain Eukaryota; kingdom Viridiplantae; phylum Streptophyta; class Magnoliopsida; order Poales; family Poaceae; genus Elymus; species Elymus sibiricus. The sequence goes on from CM077673.1 coordinate 158,544,732, forward strand.
TCTCTCCGAGTGACGTGGAGATGTTTGTCGAAGCAGCACTTGGGTCACTCGGATGAACATGGACATGCTTGTTCTTGCCGGCCGACTAGAAAGCCGATTCCGAAGCCGGCCGCTTTGACCTGAGCAGATTGGCCGTATCCACTTCTTTTTTATACCCTTCAAGCTCGACTGTGAGCACCTGCTCGTTGGCGATCTTGGAGCCCTGCTGGAGGCACTCTTCGGCAATCTTCCGGTCGCCAGTCACTATTATCACGCCTTTAGGCCCTGGCATCTTGAGTTTGAGAAACACGTAACATGGTCTGGCCATGAAACGCACGTAGGCGGGCCTACCCAGGATGGCGTGATAAGCGTTGCGGAAGTCTAACACCTCGAAGGTTAACATTTCCTTTCGGAAATTCTTTTCACTCCCGAATACGACGTACAGAGCGATCTGGCCGAGTAACTTCGCCTTCTTCCCAGGGACAATCCCGTGGAAAGGCATGTTGCTATTGCTCAATTGAGACATCGGGATTCCCATTGCCTTTAGCATATCAGCATAAATGATATTGAGTCCGCTACCTCCATCCATCAAGACCTTACGCAGTCAGACTCCACCCACAGTCGGGTCGATGACCAACGCCTGCCTCCCAGGGGTGGCTATGTGAGGCGGATGGTCGGACTGGTCAAAAGTGACAGGTGTCTTCATCCAGTTGAGGTATTTGGTGGCAGTCGGAACTGCCATGTTGACTTCTCGATTGACAACCTTCAACTGCCTCTTGCTTTCGATGTCAACAAAGATCACGAGGACTTTATCAACTTGTGGGTACTCGGGAGTACCTTCATCATCCTCGGCATCGAATTTTTCACTCGAGGGCTCCGTGCCCATCTCTTGCTTGAGCAGGCGACATTCCCGAGTGGTGTGCTACGGGAGCACAACGTTGCCTTCTTCATCCGTCGTGTATGAATCTGGCACGGCTGATCGAGAATGTCTGACTTAGAGTCGGACTTCTTCTTGGGAATCCACTCTTTCTTCTTTTTCTTTGGCTTCGGCTTGCCTTGCCCTTGCCCTTGGACGGCTGCCACCTCTGCCTTGCCAGAGGCGTCAGCCTTCTGCTTCTGATTCTTCCCGGCATTGCCTCCTGATTGAGGGGCGTTGCCCGCTCGTCCTTTGCCGCTACGGAGGCAGTCTTCTTCCTCGCTATTGGCATACTTGTTCGTGATCTCCATGGCTCGACTGAGGGACAGATCCCCAGCTCGGCCGAACTTCAAGATCAATTCCTGACACCGAGTGCCTGCCTTAAAGGCGCACACGGCCTGATGTTTAGTCACATTTTCCACAGTGTTGTGCAACATGGTCCAGCGCTGAATGTACTCACGGAGAGTCTCGTTGCTCTCCTGGATGCAATGTTGTAGTTCTGTCAATCCACCCGGGCGCTTGTACGTTCCCTCGAATGTCTTGACGAACACTCGGGCCAAATCTTCCCAACAATAAATGCAATTGGCGGGCAACTGATTCAGCCACGCATGCACAGACCCTTCCAGCATGAGCGAAAGGTGCTTCATCGTAACGAAATCGTCGTCGCCGCCGATCTAGACGGCAACTCGATAATCCTCGAGCCAAGTCTCTGGCTTAGATTCGCCATTGAACTTCCCAATTCCATTCGCCAACCAATAATTGGGGGGTATCTCAACCTCTCGAATGTATCCGCTGAAACACCCGAGACCGGTAACTCCCCAGCCGCTCGCTCGGTCTCGGTCATGTCTGTTCCGATCAACCACTCGCTGAGTGATGTCGGATCGGGCGCCGTAGCCTCTGTGCCGAGCAGGGCTCCTCTCACGATCCCTCCCGAGTGGGTAGCCTCCGTCATATGGACGTTGACCACGCATGCCGCCTCTCGGAGGGGGGGTCCGACTGAAATCGTGGTCATCGTGGCCGCGTCCTCCGTGCGGACCTCTCGGAAGAGGAGGAGTTCGCAGGTCTTTCCTTGGCACTAAAGGACTATGAGCAGACTGGACGGTGTCCGCCCGAGTGGACTCATTGCGAAAGCGTTGGTGCGACTATGACACCTCTGAATTTTGCTACAGGGCAGTTTTCAGCAAGGCCTGGATTTGCCGAATGCCCTCACGAGCGGTCGAGTCAGACGGCTGGATTGAATCCGTGATCCGAGTGGCCGCGGACAAATTCAACAAGGGAGTGCGCATCTCCAGGATGGTGTATGGACGATCCTTTCTGAACAGCTGACGGCGACTACGGCTGGAGCTGGGTAGCTCTCTTGCCGCACGCTCATCGAGTGATCGTTGGAGCCGCTCGAGTCGCTCGCGCTCAGCCAAGGTGGCCTGGCGCGCAGCCTCCAGCGCTATCTCGTCTGGGGTAGTTCCCGCGATGGGCGTGAGAAGAACCTGATCGTTCCTGCACCTGATTTCCTCCCGTTGCTCCCGAGTGAGGTGTCAGGGAACATAGCCGTCGGAGCTAGCATTGTTGCGGTCGCCGTCTCGATCGCGGGTATACCCCGTAGAATGCCCGGGGGGAGCAGCACCTCGGGCCGGGTCAGCTATCAGGGCCTCCACTACATCTCCGCTGCTCTCGCGCTCGACCGCACCAGAAGACTCGTCGTCTGATGACGGAAAAAGGCAGTGGACGGACTCGTCGACGTCGAGTGCGGTCACTTGCTAGACCGCGGCTTCAGACGCCACAGCGTGTTTGATCCAGCGCTGTAGCCGTGAGCGCCTGCGACAAGCCGCGACGCGAGTCTGAGAAGTCGGTCGATAAGACATAGATGGTTGTCAGAAGAGGACTCCGAATGTCGTCGCGCTGAAATGCACCGCGCCTCGGGTGGGCAGCGTCTCAGCATCCAGCGGTGCTTCCTGCAGCCACGCCAAATCGTCGACGGTGAAGCTGAGGGAACCGAAGAGGATCTCGCCGCCGAATGTGATTATGATGATCGGAAAAGTGGAAATTCCACCTGTGCCGGATGTCGCTAGACGCGCAGCCCCACGGTGGGCGCCAACTGTCGTGGGAATGAACCTGACAATAGTACTAGGGGTACGAAAAGAGGGGCGAAGTCTAGCTACGGCGCAAGTGTTCACTCGGATGTGTACGAGTTCGGGCCTCGCTCGGGAGTGATAAAAGCCCTACGTCTTGAGCCCGGAGACTTTGGTGTTTGCTTATGGGTGGTAGAAGATTACACAGGGTTGAAACCCTTGCACTGGCGCCCGGGGGTAGCTTATATAGAGTACGCCACCACCGGCCGAGCGCCATCATTAGGGCAATAAATGCTAATGAAAGCTGCGTTACAGGAACGACTGATTAACTAGGGCGTTACTGGTAACGGGGAATTAACTTCATAATGAGTGATTATTCGAGTTCCACGAACGATATGTCTTCTGGGTCGCCTGACCTCCTTGCTGACCGAGTGGCGCCGTGGTAGTCCGAGTGGCTTGAATAATCCGAGTGAATAGCCATATGCATCCGAATGCGTCTTTAGCCAGGGGCTTTAATGACATTGTGGGACCACATGTGGGCCCTAGATGTCAGGTCCGTGACCCTACCCATAGTGGGCATCCTCATCACCGACCACCCGTTTTCCTCTACCACGAGCACTGGGTCGATGTTGTCACGAAGGAGTACCATGTTCACGTGGTCATGAAGGCAAACGACTCCCCGACGAGTGGGTTCTTTGAAGGACCACAGATGGAGACTCTGGCGTTCGCAATCGATACAGCTGCGCGCAAGGCACTTATCCACCTTCGAGACATCATTCCAGAGATGGCGGACGAGCCAACTACTCGCTACCTACCTTTCAGGAAGGATGATATTGGCGAGAGTTGGACGTTGGTACCATCCAAGGAGGATGGAACACCACTCAGGTTCCAGACCTACTTCAGCCTCTCCGTCGACAGTCTGACTCACAACCTGATTAGGGAGTCGATGAAGCTCCACAAGGAACTTCACCACACCAAAGAGCTGCATCGACAAGCCAATATGAAGCCAGACAGGATCAAGAAGGATGGAGCCCCCGAGGGACGACCAGCTATCGCTTACAGAGGAGGAGTACCCACAGCAAGAGATGCACCCACATGTCGTCATCGCATGAGTGTGAATGAGTACCGTGCGCTCTTCACCGACCCACCAGCGAAGCGTCATTGGGATGGACCTCCTCATTCTCCGACCCCCTCGACCGGAGATGACGCCCATACGGATGATGACAAGGAGGAAGATCCTGAGGAGCGTGAGTACAAGACCGAGCACTCCACCACCTGAGTCCGAGAACCCCTAGGGTAGCACAAGTCATGTATCCCATATGCGAAGTCGAGTCCGTGTGATGGTTCATACGAAACCATGTGTGCTTGTTGCTTGTTTCATTGTTTGTGTTTCGATGCAAGTCGCGCTTGCCTTAGGCAACATGTAAGCGACTACATTGCCTGTCTTATCTTAATATTATGAGTCTGGTCTTTCAACCTCTGTTTGATCACACTTGCACTATACCAACCCTCTTAGGCGTGTTTTCTCTATTGCTGCTTTCCATCTCATATATCACAGTTGTTTGACTTGGCTGCTCCAAACAGGATGGTGACTGCAACCCGCAACAGCTCCTTCACCAACCCTGAAGCCGGCAACTCCAGCCAACAGCAGGGAGCTGGTGGGTCTGCTCACATTGGAGCTCACCAGGAGCAGCTGCATGGCGACATTCCCCCGCCACCACCTCCACCGGAGAACATAACCATAGCTCTGTTTCTCCAAGTTCTCCAGGAGGAGCGCCAAGCCAACTCAGCTGCTATTCAGAAGATGGCTCAAGCCCTTGTGAACAACCGGCCACAAGGAAAGGAACGGCAATGGCCGCTCCACTCTGTTGGAGTTCATGAGAAATTCGCCCCCAACCTTCACTGAGACAGCTGAACCTCTGGATGTTGATGACTGGATCCGCACCATCGAGGACCTCCTTGCACTGGTCAATTGCAATGAGGATCGTGAGAAGGTTCTTTATGCCTCTCACTGCCTCGGAGGTACCTCCAGAGCTTGGTGGGATGGATTCAAGGTCATGCAAGACGACCATGTGATCACCTGGGTTGATTTCAAGGAAGGATTCCGCACCGCTCACATTCCTTCTGGGATCATGGCTATCAAGAAGAGAGAATTTCGAGCGCTGAAGCAAGGAAGTGCCTCTGTCAAGGAGTACATGCAGAAGTTCAACCTCCTGTCGAGGTATGCCCCCGAAGATGTCAGCACTGAGGCCGCTAAGATGGAATGCTTCATGGAAGGACTCCAGCAAGCCCTGCAGTATCAGCTCATCGTCTGTGACTGCCAGACCTTCTTCGACCTGGTGAACAAGGCTCTCATGCTGGAAGACAAGCGTCGTGCCATGGAAGACTCCCGCAAGCGCAAGATGATCAGCAAGGGTAGTTCCAGCAACCAGAAGCCTCGCCCCTGGCAACCATCCCCAGCAAAGCCAACCTATCAGCCTCAGCAAGCTAGACTCCCTGCACCTCGTCCGAGCTACCAGCCTCAGCAGTATGCCAATCCCAGGCCAGCTTACAACAACCCCAATAACAACAATGGCGGCAGAAACAACAACAACTCTGGTCAGGTCACATGCTTTGGATGTGGTCAACCTGGACACATCTCTAAGTTGTGCCCCAACAAGAAGCCAGATGCACCACGCCCGAATGCTCCGAACCAAGGTCAAGGCCGTGGAGCGCCACCAAGGAACCAAGCTCCCCGCAACCAGGCCAACAATGGCAAGGGTCGTATGAATCAAGTCACCGCTGAGGAAGCCCAGGAAGACCCGGATGTCATACTGGGTACATTCCTCATCAACTCAACTCCAGTAATCATTCTGTTTGATTGTGGAGCTTCGCATTCTTTTGTCACCCAAGAGTTTGCACTATAGAGTGGTATGAAGCCTATACCCCTGGGTAGTCATAGGTTGGTACAAAACCCGGGATTAGTTATGAGAACCAAGATAGGATGTAAAGGAGTTGGGATTGTCATCAACGGAGTAGAATTCCTAGCAGACCTTATCATCTTGAGGTCGCAAGGCTTGGATGTGATTCTAGGCATGGACTGGTTAACCAAGCACCAAGGCTTGTTAGAATGTGCCAAGAGGACTATTACCATGACCAATAGCGAAGGAGTTGAATTCAAGTATGACCCCAACCCTACCTCCGCACAAGCCCCTCAGGTTAATTGTCTGTCGGGAATTGAGTTGGATCAAGTGCCTATGGTATGTGAATACCCAGATGTCTTTCCCGATGAGCTGCCCGGAATGCCTCCTGACTGTGTCATTGAGTTCATCATTGAGCTAGTGCCCGGAGCAGGACCCATCTATAAGAAGCCCTATAGGATGCGATCCGCAGAGTTGGCTGAACCGAAGGAGCAACTGACTGAGCAGCTCAGAAAGGATTTATTCGCCCTAGTGCCTCCCCTTGGGGATCACCTATTCTATTTGTGTCAAAGAGGGACGGAACTATCTGACTCTGTGTCAATTACCGTTCTCTCAATGAGGTCACAATAAAGAACAAGTACCCAGTTCCCAAGATTGAAGACCTGTTCGATCAGCTAAATGGTGCCAAGGTGTTTTCCAAGATCGATCTTAGGTCCGGGTACAACCAGTTGAAGATCAGACCCCAAGACATCCCGAAGACGGCATTTGTGACCCGGTATGGCATGTATGAATACACGGTCAAATCATTTGGGTTGACCAATGCCCCAGCTTACTTCATGTACCTCATGGACAAAGTCTTCATGGAGTATTTGGACAAGTTTGTCGTTGTCTTCATCGACGACATACTCGTCTTCTCCAAGTCTAAAGAATAGCATGAGCAACACTTGAGATTGGTCCTGGATAAGCTTCGAGAGCATCAACTTTATGCCAAGTTCAGCAAGTGCAAATTTTGGCTGCACGAAGTTGGATTCTTGGGTCATGTGTTAACTACAGAAGGATTGTCAGTGGATCTTGCCAATATTGACGCCGTAACTGAGTGGCAATCCCACGGCAATGTGAAGGAAGTCAGAAGTTTCCTCGGACTCACGGGATATTACCGCAAGTTCGTTTAAGGATTCTCAAGCATTGCTAGACCCATGACTCAACTCTTGAAGAAGGACAAGAAGTTCGAATGGACGCCAAAGTGCAAAGAAAGCTTCCAAGAGCTCAAGAAGAGGTTCACAACAGCCCCAGTTTTGGCCACCCCCAATATTCACAAGGAGATTGTGATATATTGTGATGCATCAAGAACCGGGCTTGGACGTGTTCTGATGCAAGAAGGTAGAGTCGTAGCATATCTATGCAGACAGCTACGTCCTCGTGAAGAGAACTACGCTACCCATGATCTTGAGTTGGCAGTTGTAGTTCATGCCTTGAAGACATGGCGACATTACCTTCTGGGAAAGCGATGTGAGATATACACAGACCACAAGAGTTTGAAGTATATTTTCACTCAAAGGGAGTTGAACATGAGGCAACGAAGATGGTTGGAGTTGATCAAGGATTACAACCTCAGTGTTCAATACCACCCTAGAAAGGCTAATGTGGTAGCAGACGCCTTAAGCAGAAAGGCTTGTTCCTAGAATGCTATGATTAAGGAAAGGTTACCCGCCTTGTATGAAGAGCTTGAAAGCTTTGGCCTGGAACTAGTTGCACCTGGATTCCTAGCCAACCTCGAAGCAAAACCTACCTTGATGGATGATATTAAGGAAGCCCAGAAGGGTCATGACAGCATTGAAGGCATCAAGAGGAAGATTAAGGAAGGCAAGACCCCGGGATTCTCAGTGGATGAGCAAGGAGTTGTATGGATTGGGACTCGCATCTGCGTGCCCAATAAAGTTGAGCAAAAGAATTTCATCTTGCAAGAAGCCCATGACACTCTGTATTCCATCCATCCTGGAGGAACCAAGATGTACCAAGACCTCAAAGCAAGATTCTGGTGGCACGGCATGAAAAGAGAGATAGCCACTTTTGTCGCCAAGTGTGACATATGCCAGAGAGTCAAAGCTGAGCATCAGCGACCCGCTGGATTGTTACAACCTCTCAAAGTCCCTGAATGGAAGTTGGACAAAGTCGGGATGGAATTCATCACCGGATTACCCAGGTCAAGCAAGGGACATGACTCCATTTGGGTCATTGTCGATCACCTGACCAAGCTAGCCCAGTTCCTTCCCGTCAAGACCACCTACAATGGGAACCATCTAGCCAACCTCTACATCCACCAGATCGTGAGCCTCCACGGAGTGCCTAAGGAGATCGTGTCAGATCGAGGAACCCATTTCACCTCAAGGTTCTGGAATAGATTCCAAGAAGCCTTGGTAACTAAGCTGTCCTTCAACACTGCTTTCCACCCCCAAACCGGAGGACAAACGGAGCGAGTAAATCAGATACTCGAGGATATGCTTCGTGCTTGTGTTCTGGCGTATGGATCCAAGTGGGAAGATCGCTTGCCATTTGTCGAGTTCTCCTACAACAACAGCTACCAGTCCAGTCTTCAGATGGCACCATTTGAGGTGTTGTATGGACGCAAGTGCCACACTCCCCTCAACTGGTCAGAAACGTGAGAAGGATTAGTCTTCGGACCGGATATCCTCCGCGAAGCAGAAGAGCAAGTTCGACTTGTCAGAGAGCATTTAGAGACCGCCAAGTCAAGACATAAGAGCTACGCTGACTCACACCGCCGAGACATGAGTTTCCGTGTTGGGGACTACGTCTATCTGAAAGCACAACTTCTCCCTTGGTGGTTTTGGTTATTAATAACAACATATATTTCATTGGACTAATGTTTCCACTAAGTATATTTCAGGAAAAAGTTCAAGGTTGGATTGGCAAAGGATTGTGAGGAGACCCCAAGATGCAAGGAATAGGATTGGCCAAGCTACAAGCATGAAGACTCTACATTTTACTTTGTGAGAAATCACTTTGAGTCCATAGGAAAGCCAGTGCTATCAAAAGGGGGTGAGGTAATAATGGTGAATGAAATGCTCAAAATTTCCATATCGGTACCACCGAGAATTCTATATCGGTCTCACCGAAAACGCCAAAGTTGCCATATTTTGCACTAGTCGGTGCAACATTGTTTTCACTACGGTTTCACTGAGTTGGGCAATAATGTTGTAACGGTTGGATTTTTGGAGATGCCTATATATACCCCTCCACCACATCCCACTCGAAAGATAAGCACTCAGAACAGACCCACACTTCCCATATCCAAATTTCTGAGAGAGAACCACCTATCCTTGTGTTGAGGTCAAGTTCATCCACTCCAACCATATGGATCTTGATTTCTAGCCTCCCCAAGTTGCTTTCCATCCAATCAATCTCTTCTACCCAAGCCAAATCTGTGAGAGGGTGATTGAGTGTTGAGGAGACTATCATTTGAAACACAAGAGCAAGGAGTTCATTGTTACTATCGCATCTATTACCTTTTGGAGGGTGGTGCCTCCTAGATTGGTTAGGTGTCACTTGGGAGCCTCCTACTTCGTGTTGTGGAGTTGAACCAAGAAGTTTGTACGTGCAGGGAGATCGCCTACTTCGTGAAGATCTACCCATAGTGAGGCTAGTCCTTCGTGGACGGAAGCCGTTATGGAATAGTCGAGGTTGCTACTTCGTGGACCCTTATGGGTGGAGCCCTCAGTTGACTCCCGCGACCGTTACCCTCTGTGGGTTGAAGACTCCATAAACGTGGGCGTACGATAGCACCACCTATCGGAACCACGGGAAAAATCTTCACGTCTCCAAATTGCGTTGGATCTTCCAATCCCTAACCTCTTACATTTGCTTGTCTTTACTTTTCGTTGCAATACTCGTAGACATGCATGTGTAGGGTGAACTTGATATACTAGAATTGCTAAAATCTGCCAACCAATTAAGTTGGGAAAAGGTTAGGTTTTTATTTGGTCAAGTAGTCTAATCACCCCCCCCTCTAGACATACTTTCGATCCCTACAAGTGGTATCAGAGCTTTGGTCTCCATTGCATTGTCTCTCAACCAAGGAGAGTATGGCGTCTAGTGAGGGAAATTATCACCATAGAGGTCCATATTTCGAGGGTACAAACTTTGCTAGTTGGAAGCATAAGATGGTCATAACCCCGTCGTATGGTCTATTGTTCGTGTTGCTTGCAAGGTGATTCCTTTGGCAATGGAAAGGAACCGGATCGTGAAGCGACCGCGGAAGAATTGAAGATGTTGCAGTACAATGCTCAAGCATGTGACGTTCTATTCAACTGCCTATGCCCCGAAGAATTCAACAAAATCAGCCGTCTTGAGAATGAAAAGTAAATTTGGGATACTTTGGTTGATATGCACGAAGGTACCGAATCCGTCAGGGAATCTAAGTTGGACGTGCTACAAAGTCCACTTGACAAGTTCAAGATGAAGGATGGTGAAGGAGTTGCGGAAATGTACTCTAGGATTGCTCTCATCACCAATGAGATTACCGGCTTAGGAAGCAAAGAAATGACCGACAAATTCATCATCAAGAAGATCCTTAGAGCCTTGGATGGAAAGTATGACACCGTGTGCACATTGATCCAAATGATGCCAAATTACAAAGATCTCCAGCCTATGGAAGTGATTGGAAGGATTGTTGCTCCTGAGATGTCACTCAAGGACAAAGAAGAACTTCACACCAAGTTAGGCGGCGCTTACAAAGCTACAAGTGACACTCCCACTGCATCAAGTGACAACCTTGTAACCCATGAAAAGATAAGCCTCATGGTCAAGATATTCAACAAGTTCTACAACAGTAGATGCAAAGAAAGAAGCTCCAATTCAAGATATGAAGAGAAGCGTTCATCTAGTCATGATCGGAATTGTTACAATTGTGGAAGGCTCGGACACTACTCCAATGAGTGCACGGACCCCCACAAATGAAGAGAAGAGTCACCTAGAAGAAAGAGCTCAAGAGATGAGTCACCTCGAAGAGAGAGAGAAGGAGTAGAGATAATCGTTATGAAGGAAGACCCTCAAGGAGAAGTAGGGACTCGGAGAAGAAGGACAAGTACACCAAGATCTACACAAGAAGAAGACATCAAGCTCATGTTGGTGAATGGGTTTCCGGCTCCGAATCCGACAATCACTCCGAGAGAAGCTATCACTCCGACTCCGACTATAGTCAAGATGAAGGTGTTGCCGGACTTGCACTCGTTTCTTCCAACTCCTACGGCATATTTGATTCACCAAATGAAGGGAGTGGAAGTTTCTTCATGGCTAAAGGCCCCATGGTATCACACCCCGAATACATTGTCTTTAATAGTGATGAGGATGACTTACTTGGATATGATGACTTGCTATTTGATAAAACTAGTGATATTAGTCAAAATGAGCTAGATAATGATCATGCTAGTCAAGATAAGTCATGTGATGATAATAAGAAGGAAATAGAACGACTAACTAAAGAATTAAACACTCTTAAGTTATCCCATGAATCTACTTTAGAAGATCATAGAGAGCTTGTAAGAACTCATGAGAAACTACGCTTCGAGAAGCTCAATTTGGAGCAAGAACATGAGTTTCTTAAAGCAATCAATGACGATCTCCGAAAGAAGACTTCTTCTTATCTAGCCAAACGACTACTCTTGTCTGCATTTATTCCACAAGTTAAGACTAAGCAATCTACTAACAAAGGCAAGAAAGGTTCTTCAACTAGTAGCAATAAAAATGATAAATCCAATGATATTGCTTCTAGAAGTTCTATTGATTCCACTAATGACTCTCTTAGCCAACTTACACTTGAGCAAGAAAATGATCTATTGAAAGGGATTATAGAAAAGGGTATCTACAAAAGTCTTGCCGGATGTAAGCAATTCGAGGAGATTGTACGCAAGCATGGAGGATACCGGAAGAACCATGGCATTGGCTACTTCAACGCCAATGGAGTTGAATGGGAAGAGAGTAAATACCCCAAGCCCAACTTTGTTCCTAAAAAGGAGAAGTATGAACATACTCTCCCCAAGGGAACAAAAGCTCAAGATGACCTTCCACCACAAGACTACAAGCTCAAGGGCAAGGACAAGCTTCAAGAGGAGATTGACTCATATGAAGATGAATCCCAAGCTTTGGTCAAGTGGGTTCCCAAGGCTACCACAAGCTCAACTTCTACAAGTGATACTTCAACTCCAAGGATTCCCATCAAGTTGATGTGGATACCAAAGAAGAAGAACTAGAAAAGTTCTTGAGGGGTGACTTCGTCAATGAATTTCACTCACATTCATTATTGGCAAGAACTATTTGCAATCAACTCCAACCTTATGCAATAGTTCAAGGAGTCACACATTCCCTCAAAGGTAAGCAAGGGACAAGGTAATGTAAGAATCCATGGACATCATGACGTATGCATTGTAATCCATGTCCATAGATATCCTTGTATTTGCCTCTTGTGCGGGACTAACCCATGTAGGTGAGAAGAGTAAGAAAACAACGAGGATTGCTCCAAACTCAAGATGATCTTCATCAACAATGAGCATCCACTACTACCTCACCCACACGAAGTCTTCTACGACAAACCCAAGGTTAGTTTATCCCTCTTAGGGGGGATGTCACATCAAGGGGGAGCTTTACTCTAATAATTGAGTTAAAGCATCTCTTAAGGATGTGAACACATTAAATGCTTTATGTAAAAGTGGTAACCCCACTTGTGCTTAAACGATGAGTATGACCTATGATCAAGTATTCTTACTTGGCTCCTAAGTCAATATACTCATATATCGATGACTTCGTCTTCGCCAAAGTGCTTGGTAGATACTAGAGTGGTTTTGCATGTTTGCTATATTTCATTTGACATCTTATTGTGTGAGCATGTTGGTCTGCATGTCTTTACTCATTCGAGGATATCCAATTGTTGTTATTTGGGTTTCATTTTTATTTGGCCAATTGGATATACAAGAATGCCTAGGACCCCTCTCTAGCTATCTATGCTTTCTCATCTCAAATTCTATTCATGCTACATCACAAAATTTGACCAAGCACTTCTCGAACCCTGTGTGTGAGGAGCACTCGGAGTTCCGTTTCGTCAAGAGCTGACCACCAAAACCTCCCCAGTGCAACTCGGTGCAACCAACTCCAAAATCTCAGTTTCTCCGATGCCTAGGGTTGATCTGGTTTTCCCATCTCGGTAACAACGATTCCATAATCTCGGCTTCACTGAGTTTCCCTGTCAACTAATAGTTGAGGAACTCGGTGGCACCGATATTTTTGAACCGGTGTCACCGACAGCGAAGGGTATATAATCTCGACAGACCCGACTTTTGAAATTAAATCTTCAATCATCCGTTTCTCCAAACCCTAAGCTGCCACACTTGGACCCCTGGTCGTCGGCCTTGCCTCCCCGTGTGCCCTCGACGCTGGGATCCTCGCCGTCGACGGTAATTTTCACCACCATCGCCGTCGTAGCGGAGCCATCACCGCATTAGGCTATGGTTTCGACCCCTTCTTGCGCTCCCTTATCAATTTCTTGCACATTAGGGTTGCTCCATCTATAAGCCACAGTTTGAAATCAATATAATCCACAACAAACTCCATTAGATTAGAGAACGATGAATTCTTAGGTCTGACCTTCCGCAAATCGCATCTCGGTGACACCGAGCTGTAAAAATTGGTTCTACCGATGTCGTTTTTAGGGTTACCGAGAAAAGCTTCGATGAGACCGAGCAGTTCTTTTCGGTGAAACCGAAAACGCTACCATGTCTCTGTTAAGGCAAGTTGTCAGTCTCGGTGGCTCCGAAAATTGAACTCGGTGCAACCGACATTACATTTGCAGAAGTTCAAAACTAAGATTCTAAGTTCATATTTTGAAAAATCATCTGTGTTTTGTGATGCTCAACCTCTCGGCTCTACTATGCTCTATTCACAGGGTCAGCGTGTCAGGGTCTGATGACAGACAGAACAACTTCAAACAGAGAGATGTGGACATGAGTTCAGGCACCTGAACCTAGCTCATCTTCTTCAGATGACAACCCAGTCATCCCACTTCTTCTACTGCACAGGCAAAGGCTGAGGCAGCTAGAGCCACTAGTGCTCAGGTTCCAAGATCCAGGAGCGAGCAAATGGATCTTCTACTTAGCACAGTTCAGGGCATGCAGAAGGATATCAAGAATATATTGCTGAATCAGCAGAGTCTTGTGAGGATCTTGGAGGATAAGTTTTCCACGCTGAACAACAAAGTGGATGGGCTGACTAAAACTGTGGATCAACTTAAGAAGGAAGTGGGAGAAGCTCCCATTCCCCACTCTTCAGATTCTGATGATGATGATGAAAGTCCACCCCTCAGGACCAGCACTTAGTTCAATACTCAAGCCAGAACTCCTACAATGCTGGCTCCAGAGTTGAGGCCTTCTTCTTCAGCACCTGCCTCAACTCCATCAGCTCCATCAGCTCCAGTGTCTAGTCCACCACCTCAGAGGACTTCAGCTAAAGCCTTCGCGGATGCTCTTCTCTCGACTCCATCGACAGCCACCGGAGCAACTTCATCGTCTCATGGAGGAGATCATGCCCAGAGCGACGATTAGCTCTATAACTTTGAAAATTTTGGTAACTTGTTGCCAAAGGGGGAGAGGTTATAGATCATAGGGCTTCGAGAGAGAGAGTGTTACATTTTGATCTCTTTGCTTTTCAAAAACATTTGGTTTATCGTTTGGTGTTGCAAACTTTGTTGGTGTTTGATCATACACTCTTGTGTGATGCTACTATTATTTCATATCCTTGAGATGTCTATGTTATGATCATTCACTTGTTTGGTGTGATGTGCTTTACGTAATTCACTCATATTAATTTATGCGCACCACCAAGTTGTATGTGACATGGAAGAGTGACCCATGATCCTAATCGATTGTGCATTCGCATTCAAACGCAAATTTAAAATAATGCACAAATTTAGGGGGAGCTCTTGCTTATCACATACCTCTCAAAGCAACGATGCTATTCATTGATTATATCTCTATTGAAGCTTTGATCTATATGTTGTCATCAATTACCAAAAAGGGGGAGATTGAAAGCACAACTTCTCCCTAGGTGGTTTTGGTAATTAATAACAACATATATTTCATTGGACTAATGTTTCCACTAAGTATATTTCAGGAAAAAGTTCAATGTTGGATTGGCAAAGGATTGTGAGGAGACCCCAAGATGCAAGGAATAGGATTGGCCAAGCTACAAGCATGAAGACTCTACATTTTACTTTGTGAGAAATAACTTTGAGTCCATAGGAAAGTCAATGCTATCAAAAGGGGGTGAGGTAATAATGGTGAATGAAATGCTCAAAATGATCAAGTGTTATCCACCAAAAACACTCACAAGCTCTCCCACAAATATTCTGTCTTAGACCCTACCACTCAAAATCGGTGCCACCAACAATATCCTATCGGCTACACCGAGTCAAAACCCTAGACAGAAAACTTAGTCAAAACCTACTTCTCGATACTAGCAAGTTTCATGTAGGTGCAATCGAGTTTCAGTGACCAACTTCATGTTGCCTCATTCACAAGAATCGGAATTTCCGAGAATTGTGAATCGGTCTCACAAAGTTGTGTAACTGCCCTCAGCCACTCATATCGGTACCACCGAGAATTCTATATCGGTCTCACTGAAAACGCCAAAGTTGCCATATTTTGCACTAGTCAATGCAACGGAGTTTTCACTCCGGTTTCACCGAGTTGGGCAATAATGTTGTAACGATTGGATTTTTAGTGATGCCTATATATACCCGTCCACCACATCCCACTCGAAAGAGAAGCACTCAGAACAGACCCACACTTCACATATCCAAATTTCTGAGAGAGAACCACCTATCCTTGTGTTGAGGTCAAGATCATCCACTCCAACCATATGGATCTTAATTTCTAGCCTCCCCAAGTTGCTTTCCATCCAATCAATCTCTTCTACCCAAGCCAAATATGTGAGAGAGTGATTGAGTGTTGAGGAGACTATCATTTGAAACACAAGAGCAAGGAGTTCATCGTTACTATCGCATCTATTACCTTTTGTAGGGTGGTGCCTCCTAGATTGGTTAGGTGTCTCTTGGGAGCCTCCTAGTTCGTGTTGTGGAGTTGAACCAAGAAGTTTGTACGGGCAAGGAGATCGCCTACTTCGTGAAGATCTACCCATAGTGAGGTTAGTCCTTCGTGGATGGAAGCCGTTATGGAATATTCGAGGTTGCTACTTCGTGGACCCTTATGGGTGGAGCCCTCCGTGGACTCTTTTGACCGTTACCCTCCGTGGGTTGAAGACTCCATAAACATGGACGTACGATAGCACCACTTATTGGAACCACGGGAAAAATCTCCGCGTCTCCAAATTTCGTTTGATCTTCCAAACCCTAACGTCTTACATTTGCTTGTCTTTACTTTCCGCTGCAATACTCGTAGACATGCATGTGTAGGGTGAACTTGATATACTAGAATTGCTAAAATATGCCAACCAATTAACTTGGGAAAAGGTTAGGTTTTTATTTGGTCAAGTAGTCTAATCAACCCCCCCTCTAGACATACTTTCGATCCCTACACTATCTCCGCGTCACACCTCTCAAGGGAAACTAGAGCTTCCACGTCAAAGGAAAGCTCGCACCAAGAAATATCGTCCCCTTCAAGATCACTGACAGACGAGGAGAAGTTGCCTACCAACTGGAGCTACCTTCCGAGCTATCCGATGTGCACAACGTTTTCCATGTGTCACAACTCCAGAAGTGTCTCCAAGTTCCCAACCGCCCCGACCTATACAAGGACATCAATCATCAAGCCATCGACCTTCAGCCAGACCTCACTTATCATGAGACACCAGTTCGCATCTTGGACGAAGTCGAGCGTTGCACCCGAAGCCACACCATCAAGTACTTCATGGTCCAATGGAGCAACCACACTGAAGCAGAAGCAACCTGGGAGCGTGAAGTCTACCTTAGATCCGAGTTCCCTTATCTTTTTAGCGCTTAGCCTAGGAATCTCGGGGACGAGATTCTTGTAAGGGGGGTAGGTCTGTCACACCCTGCGTTTGTATCACTTTGCTATGCTATGATTTTATAAAATTTGGACCCATTTAAAACTTTTTGAGTGCTTGTGCATGAATTGATTGTTTGATGGTTGCTTGTTTGGTTGATTGTGTTTCGGCACTAAAAGATTCTTCTTCCTCTTCTCTCAAGAACTCATCTACTTGAACCAAACTCTCTGCCCAATGATCATGCCATGTGTGTAGGACCTAAAACTATTTTTATAAAATATTATTTTGGCCAAAAATCATTTATTCAATTTAGGTTTTCAAAAACCCCTGAATTGAGGTTTGTACTACAAGTCCTCAAATTAGGGTGAATGTTTTTCCTCAATGACTTTATTTGGAACCTAACATATATAAGACTTCCCAAAACCACCAAATTATATTTTTAAAGACTACTTTCCTATTTTAATTAAAGGCTTTTTATTAAGGCCGGAAATGGTCTTTCATAGGAAAAAAATATTTTTATGCTTTCAAAATATTTGAGAAAATGTAGGGAAACTCAGTGGACATATATTTTCCATATATATGAGTTTCAACACATGGTCATGTTCAAAATATTGGACAAAACCCTCCAAAACCATTTCTATTCATTTCAAGCATTTGAAATATTCCTACAGGAAATATTCTCCAATAAATCCGGGAAAATTCAAGCAAGTCACATATGCCTAATGTGATGATATTGCCAAGTTTCATTCCAACACAATTTGGTTTGGTTTACAAAAGTGCCCCAAAACCAATCCTGTCCAGATTCAAATTTGAGCAACTCTACATTGCCAACTGTCTCCTATTGATCTCAAACTTTATGTACATGCTCTAATCCCCAAATAATGCCATCGCACCAAGTGGTGCATTAAGGAGAATAGATTTGCATGGATAGATCTAAGAAAATCAGTGTTTGCCCATTTCTAGGGTTGGCAAAGTTTGTATTGTCAACTTTCTTCAAACATGCTCAAACCTTGTGATCATCCTTATTTTTACCTCCCATTTGACCCTGTTAAATATCACAGTTAGTGGGTACAATCTTCTTGTTGAAAACAGCATCAAACACCTTCGGGTGGTTTGGTAAAAATGTTGGTTTCACCCCTTCCACTATTCTCCTTAAGCTCATTTTTTTACCAAAGTCCGTTGTATGCATCCCCAACCTCGAGTAAAGTTTCTATGGCCGCAGCTCAATGATTGAAGGGGTAAAACCCTCAATTTGCACCTCTGACCAGCCCCAACACAGCTCTTCTTCCATCCATTTCTTTTACCTGCTCATTCCATTAGCCCCTAAGCTTCCCCAGAGCATCTGTATATGTACCAGAAGCTAGTGGACAAGCCAGGACACGCCCGGAGCGCGTGAGGCAAGCCTGGCATGCCAAAACGGCGCTCTGGAGCACGCTACAGTGCCAGCCCACACTATAGCCCCCCCCATCCCGAGCCTCCCGACAGCCTTGGGATGCGGGACCATGTCCCCTGGCCCCTCCTCGACGTTCGCAACACGGCATGATGTCATCCCCCTCCTCGTTCCTCCTCCCTCGCTCCCCTCCCACACGTACCGAGCGCCGCCGGTTCGGCCAACCCACGGCCTCGCATGCGCGCGCCTCTCCGCTCTCTCTCTTCCTCCCCTAGACGTAGAACACCCCCAGGAAGGCGCCAGACACGAGCCGGCGAGCCCTAGTGCACTGTGGCAATGACCTCGACCACACCGAGCTCCCTGTCCACGGTGCACCGCCACTCACCTATATATAGGCCTTCTCGAGGCCCTCTCTTCCCTCCGGATCCCCTATCTTCCTCCTAATCGAGCACCAGATCCCTAGTAGCAAGCCCCCTGATCCCCAGTGCTCGGGATCGACCGAGGCGCCGCCGCGTTGGAACTCCGTCCATCTCTGGGTACAGAGCCCCTCTGGACCTCATTCTTCCTCCAATAGGTTCCACTCGGTGCCCTGACCCTCTTCCCTGTCTTCTCAGTGCGTTTTGCAGGCCGGAGCGAGCGATTCGAGCTCGGCCCAAAGCCCCTCCGCCGCGGCCTCCTCGTCGCCGGTGACTCCCTACACTCCGGCGACTCCTCCGACCTCCACCCGAACGACGGATCGCCCCTGAGTCCATTCCCTTCATCCCCAGCCCTCGCTGTGCCCTGCATCGCTGACGGTGAGCGCGGCAGTCTCTTTGTCCCAGGGTTGAAGATGACAGGTGGGGCCACCTGTCATCCTCACCCACCTCTCGCGCGACCTCCCCTCTCGCTGACACTGGGCCCCACCCGTCAGGTTTGAAACCTGACGGCGTGCGCGCGCCGGCTCAGCTCAAGCCGCTGTGGCTCTGGGCTGGCCCAGCTACGGCCGGATCTGGCCCAGGGCACAATGGCCTTTTTCTTTTCTGTTTGATTTTCCACAATTTCCTCTGGCTCAAATAATTTCCCAAATCCAAATATTCCAACTCCACAAATCTTGTAATATTATGTGCTATTTAATGATGCCACTTGTGCCACTTTTTGAAAACATTTTATGTACTGGTTTTATCTAAAACCTTGTTTTGGTTATTTAAAACTATTGTTAAAATCATTTTTACCACTTTTATAACTTCAAAACCAAAATCTAGTAGTTTTAGTATTCTTAGTTTTCACCCTAGTATTTTACAAAAGTGGTTTGACATTTTTAGGAGTAGTTTATTTTCTCTGTTTTTGCCGTGGTCTTATTTGTGCCCCGTTACTTTGCGACAATAGATCACGTTCTTGATGAGGGAGTTGGAGAGGAAGCACTTAAAGACTTTGAAGACTTTGTTGAGCCAGGCAAGCAGCCCTTTGACCATGACTAAAGAAACCTTTTCATGCATGGCATATATCACTTTATTTTGATGTATTGATCATGAAGAATTTGGTGACCACCTTTATGGGTTGCCTCTGTTACTTTCCTCGTTGATACTTGCATGACATAACTCTACTTACACTTAGAGTTGTGTGGGTGGGAACTAGATAGGTTGCTAAGTAGTTGCTAGGCAAAATGGGATGGGATTATGCTTGGTGTTGGAAACAAAGATTCTTTCAAAGACTTTTCGAAAACCCCGTCGGGTGCCGCTAATGCCCGAGGGAGATGATGATGAGCTAGGTAACCACTTGATAAAGAAGTGGTGTACCGAGGCAAGTGAGTGTGTTGGTTTTTCGAAAACGGATTGGTGTAAGTTGCGACCGTTATTCCAACCTTACATGTACAAACACGATACCCCTTATGGGACAGGGCTTTTGTTGATTACTTTGGTAGGTACTAGCATTGAGCCCGCATTACTAGTGGCGGGAGTGACGTGGTCACTCTCGATACGGGGTCGTGCCTGAAAGGACGACCGTGGGCTGTTTTCACAGATACCAGGCACACCATTGGGTGCCCCCATGGATGATACTTGTGATGTACATCATGGGGAATGGCACCAACGAGTGGACTCTCTGTTAGTATCATTAGGGGAAAGGCATTGTTCGGGTGCTTACCTTGGGTATGTAATATACCGCACGTCCTGGATGACACGGAAGTTCCCCGAGTCTTGTGGGTAAAGTGTGCAACCTCTACAGAGTGTAAAACTATTCGAATAACCATGTCCACGGTCAAGGACAGTTGGATGATCGCTCTTGGGCTACGTCCATTGTTTACAAAAACTTGGTGTGAGTGTGTTGGAAAGGAATACTTGAGTTGAGTCGATGACTCGACATGATGATTGAACATGGGATGTTCAAACCTTGATTCATATTGATATCTGTAACCTGTTCATATGGTTACTCAGAACATCATGATGCATACTTACAAGATGATAGGACATGTCATTGCATTCCAAAATTAGCTTTCTGCAAAATTACCGAGTTAGTGCTATATCATGCATTGTTACACCTTGTTCCAAAATATGGGTTTCTTGTGAGTACATTCAAAGTACTCATTGGCTTGCCACTGGTTATTTAATTGGCCAGGCATGGAAGAGCAGGAATATGGTGAAGAATTCATTGGTGACAAACATGCGAATTAGGACGCTTCCCGGTCAGAATGTGTGTAGGGTTAAGGCAGATGGCATGGGTCTACGCTATCTTTCAAGATTTCCGCTGCAAGTTTATGTTGGATGTTTGGCCTTCATGGCCCTATCTATCTAAGACTTGACCTTTATGGTCTTCATTTGTGTAAGATAGTATGTATGGATGTAAGACTCTTGTTATTCAGCTTCTATGTGTTCAGTCAGCATCGATCTCTGGGATCACTGTACACGTGCATTCGGTGATCTCGACTTATGAGTCGGGGTCCCCACAACTATGCACACAACCAGTAGCAAGAGAAAGGAACCATTCCGTAGCCTCTCCTTTTAGAGAGAAGGGAAAAAGCTTATGGATGTAATAGTATTGTATCTTCTCCTCACTAGTAAACAAAGCAGCAATATCATTCAATTTAGTCAGATGCCCGACAACAGTTTCAGTTTCATAACCATGGAAAGGATTAGATTATACTATAGGAATCAACTCGGGGTCTACAATAATCCTTATCAGTAACAAATATAGGAGAAGTAGCAAATTTAGGATCATGTTTCATTTTCTCCATCATAGATTTTTTGCTTCAGTTTGCATAGTACTTTCTTCAAGTCGTCTCTATTTTCACAAGCAAGGAACTCCCTAGCTACTTCCTCGTCCATAACATAACCTTCAGGTACATAAGGCAATTCATATTTATTGGGAGAGCGAGGTGTAATAGGTGATTCAAAATCTTCATCAGTTTCAGCATTTTCATGTTCTCTAGCTTTAGCAATATGAGCATCAAGTAATTCATTCAGTGGCACAGTTTTAGTTTCATCAAGTGTAACAGTAGTATCATCATTAATTTCAGAAGTAGCATCATGAAGTTCAAGCGATATATCAGAACGAGCAACGGGTGATGTTGTAATAAGCTAATTCAAAACAGTAGGTGAATCAAAAGCAGAGATAGATGGGAGTTCCTTACCTCCTCTCGTGCGAGAGGGGGCGATATTTGTTCGAGTATTATTCAGATTCTTCATAGTAGCAATTAGATATCCTCAAGTTAACACAATAAATACAGCTATGCTCCCTGGCAAAGGCGCCAGAAAAAGGTCTTGATAACCCACAAGTATAGGGGATCGCGACAGTCTTCACGGGTAGTATTTCACCTTAATTTATTGATTCGACACAAGGGGAGCCAAAGAATATTTATAGGCCTTGACAGCTGAGTTGTCAATTCAACCGCACCTGGGATATCTCTCTGCAACAAAGGGTTAGTACCACGGGAAATAGTAGTAGTAGTAGTAGTAGTAGTAGTAGTAGTAGTAGTAGCAACAGTGATAGGAGCAATTTTGTAACAGCAGTGACAGTGACAGTAGAAATAGCAACTTAACAAGATTCAGTTTATGTAAAGCGTAGGCCATGGTGCAGCGATGGAAATATATGGATGGCATCAATTATGTAACAGTTACACACTAGAGCAACACAGAACTAGCTCCAATTCATCAATATAATGTAGGCATGTATTTCGTATATAGTTATATGTGCTTGCGACAAGAACTTGCATGGAATCTTTTGTCCTACCCTACCGTGGCGGCGGGGTCCTATTGGAAACTAAGGGATATTAAGGCCTACTTTTAATACAGAATCGGAACAAAGCATTAACACATGGTGAATACATGAACTCCTCAAACTACGACAATCACAAGAAAGAATCTCAATTAATGTCACCTTGGGGTATGCGGATCAAGACACGTAAGAGGTGCATACAACTTGCAAGATAGGATCCAAATCGCTCTTATATTCATGAAATCATAATAGGTTCAGATCTGAAATCATGGCACTCAGGACCTAGTGACAAGCATTAAGCATAGCAAAGTCATAGCAAAATCAATCTCAGAACATAGTGGTCACTAGGGATCAAGCCCTATCAAACTGAACTCGATTACATGATCAATTCCATCCACACCTATCACCAACCAACAAGCCTACAAAGAAATTACTCACTACCAGCGGTGAGCATCATGTAATAGTTGATGGAAAAGGGCTGATTATGACAACAACGACGAATTCCCCTCTCCGAAGCCCCAAACGGACTCGAGGTCAGCCCTCTCGAGGAAGAACAGGAGGTGGCGGTGGCTCCGTCTCATAGATCGTGATCAAAACTTCTCTCTGATTTTTTTCTCTGGATAAGTGAATTTATAGGGCAAGAATTAGGGTCGGGGGAGCCTCATGGGCCCCACCACACAATAGGGCGCGGCCAGGGGGTGGTCGCGCCCTGTTGCCTCATGGTCCACAGGGACACCCCCTCCGGTGGATATTTGCATCATAATTCCTTATAATTCCCAGAAAAAATTCACAAAAAGTTTTGTCCAGTTTCGAGAACTTTTATTTCTGCACAAAAATAACACCAAGGTAGTTCTGTTGAAAACAACGTCAGTCCGGGTTAGTTCCATTCAAATCATGCAAATTAGAGTAGATGCGTTGGAGACGTATCAGGGCCCAACGACCCGGGAAGGGCCGACATGGATCGAGGGGTGGGGCTACAACCCACATGGGCTGTTGCACCACTCCCAAGTGACACCTAACCAATCTAGGAGACACCACTCTCCAAAAGGTAATAGATGTGGTAACAATGATGAACTCCTTGCTCTTGTGCTTCAAAAGATATTCCTCTCAACACTCAATCACTCTCTCATAGATTTTGCTTGGTAGAACAGGTTGATTGGTTGGAAAGCAACTAGGGGAGGCTAGAAATCAGAATTCATATGGTAGGAATGGAATATCTTGATCTCAACACATGAGTAGGTGTCTCTCTCTCAGAAAAATGGATGGGGCAAGTGTTGGTATGTTCTGAGTGCTTCCTCTCAATATGAGAGGCATGTGGAGGGGTATATATAGGCATCTCCAAAAATCCAACTGTTACAACATTGTTGTCCAACTCAGTGAAACCGAAGCAAATACTCGGTTGCACTGACTAGTGCAAAATGTGGCAACTTTTGGCATTTCGGTGAGACCTATATATAAATCTTGACGGGTCCGATTTTGGCTGGCCTAGGCAGTTACCAGTTTTGGTGTCACCGATTCCTAAAACTTGGAAATTCCGATTTTTAGAAACGGGACAACAGAAGGTTGGTCACTGATTTCGGTTTCACCAAAATGGAACTTGGTGTCACCGAGACTTTAGGGTTTGGCATAGGGTCTGTCTAGGGTGAAACTTGGCAGGACCGATTTTGGAAACTTGGTGGCACCAAATTTGGACTTTGTGGTCTGGATAGAATATTGTGTGGGAGAATTTCATGAGTATTTTTGGTGGCTAACTCTAAGCACTTGAGAAACCAGATCATCATAGATACCTCATCCCCTTTCAATAGTATTGGCTTTCCTATGGACTCAATTGTGATTTATGACATAAAACAAAATGTAGAGTCCTCAAGCTTGTTGCCAATATATGTTCCTTGCATCTAGGGGGTCTCCTCACAACCCTTTGCCAATCCATTCATTTAACTTTTCCTGAAATATACTTGGTAGAATCATTAGTCCAATGAAATATATGTTGTTATTAATTACCAAACCCACCTCGGGAGAAGTTGTGATTTCAATGGGGGCAGCCAACCCTTCAACCTTGGCCATTGGCTCTCCCAACTCCTCCCACGTTTCTCCGGTACGCGCTTGGCGAAGCCCTGCCGGATTTCCGCTGCCACCACCACCACCACGCCATCGTGTTGGTTCAGATCTCATCTACCTATTCTCCCTCTCTTGCTGGATCAAGAAGGAAGATACGTCACCGAGCCGGACGTGTGCTAAACTCGGAGGTGTTGCACGTGCGGTGCTTGGATCGGATTGGATCGCCAACCACGATCTCTAGATCGTTAACGCTTTTTGTCTACAAGGGTATGTAGACACCTCTCCCTCTCGTTGCTAGCATCTCCACAGAATAGATCTTGGTTGTTTCGTAGGAAATTTTTTGTTTCCCATGCAACGTTCCCCAACAGTGGCATCATGAGCTAGACCTATGCGTAGATGATATGCATGAGTAGAACACAAAGTGTTTGTGGGCGTTGATGTTCAGATTGCTTACCTCCTTAGTCTTATTTTGATTCGTTGGTATTATGGGATGAAGCGGCCCAGACCAACCTTAATTGTCCTCGCGCAAGAGATTGGTTCCACCGACTGACATGCAACTAGTTTGCATAAAGGTGGCTTGCGGGTGTCTGTCTCTCCCACTTTAGTTGACTCAGATTTGACAGAGGCGGTCCTTGTAGAAGGTTAAAAGGCAACTTGAATATCACCATTGTGGCTTTGCGTAGGTTAGAACGGTTCTTGCTGGTTGCCCATAGCAGCCACGTAAAACTTGCAACAACAAAGTAGAGGACGTCTAACTTGTTTTTGCAGGGCATGTTGTGATGTGATATAGCCAAGACGTGATTTGATATATGTGATGTATGAGATGATAATGTTGTGTAATAGTTATCACGACTTGCATGTCGATGAGTATGCCAACCGGCAGGAGGCATAGCGTTGTCTTTAATTTATTTTATTCCATTTGCTTTACTTTAACGAGATGAGTTAGCAATAGTTGTAGAAGCAATAGTTGGCGTGACAACACATAATGACACGATGATGGAGATCATGGTGTCATGCCGGTGATGATGGAGACCATGCCGGTGTTTTGAAGATGGAGATCGAAAGCACAAGACAATGATGGCCATATCATGTCACTTATATGATTTGCATGTGATGTTTATCCTTTTATGAATCTTATTTCTCTTAGGACGAAGGTATCATTATAAGATGATCCCTCACTAAAATTTCAAGATAAAATTGTGTTCTCCCCAAGTATGCACCCCTTGCGAAAGTTCGTCGTTTCGAAGAACCTTGTGATGATCGGGTGTGATAGACTCTTCGTTCGCATACAACGGGTGTAAGCCAGTTTTACACATGCGGAATACTTGGGTTAAACTTGACAAGCCTAGCATATACAAACATGGCCTTGGAACACAGGAGACCGAAAGGTCGAACATCAGTCATATAGTAGATATGATCAACATGGAGATGTTCACCACTGAAACCACCTCATCTCACGTGATGATCGGACTTGGGTCGGTGGATTTGGATCATGTCACACTTAGACAACCTGAGGGATGTTGATTTGAGTGGGAGTTCATTAGTAATTTGATTAACTGAACTAATTATCATGAACATAGTCAAAATGTCTTTGCAAATTATGTTGTAGATCAATAGCTCGCGCTGTAGCTCCCCTGTATTTTGATACGTTCCTAGAGAAAACTAAGTTGAAAGATGATGGTAGCAATAATGCGGATTGGGTCCATGACCTGAGGATTGTCCTCATTGCTGCACAGAAGGCTTATGTCCTTGATGCACCGCTCGGTGCGCCACCCCCTCAAGCATCGTCTGTGGATGTTGTGAACATCTGATAGGCACGTTCCGATGACTACTGTATAGTTCAGTGTGTCATGTATTACGGTTGAGAATTGAGGCTCCAAAGACGTTTTGAATGTCACAGAGCATATGAGATGTTCCATGAGCTGAAATTGGAATTTCAGGATCATGTCCGTGTAGAGAGATATGAGACCTCCGACAAGTTCTTTGCCTGCAAGATGGAGGAGAATAGCTCAATCGGTGAGCATGTGCTCAGATTGTCTAGGTGGTTGATACGTCTCCAACGTATCTATAATTTTT
Organism: Elymus sibiricus; assembly: GCA_039707655.1. NCBI lineage: Eukaryota > Viridiplantae > Streptophyta > Magnoliopsida > Poales > Poaceae > Elymus > Elymus sibiricus. The sequence goes on from CM077673.1 coordinate 158,571,330, forward strand.
GATTGTTCCATGCTATTATGTTATCTGTTTTGGATGTTTTATATGCATTAATATGCTATTTTATATTATTTTTGGGACTAACCTATTAACCTAGTGCCAATGCCAGTTTCTGTTTTTTCTTGTTTTTGAGTATTGCAGATAAGGAATATTAAACAGAGTCCAAATGGAATAAAATCTTCGGAATGATTTTTCTTGGACCAGAAGAAACCTTCCAGACTTGGAGATGAAGGCAGGAGACCTGCCGGGAGGCGACAAGCCAGGGGGGCGCCCCCTGGCTTGTGGCCGCCCCGTAGGCCTCCTAACCCTATTCTTCGGCCTATAAATTCCCAAATATTCCCCCAATACAAGAAAGAGCCACGAAAATACTTTTCCGCCGCCAGAACCCTCTGTTCCCGTGAGATCCCATCTTGGAGCCTTTTCCGGTAATCTGCCGGAGGGGGATTCGATCACGTAGGGCATCTACATCAACTCCATTGCCCTTCCGATGATGCGTGAGTAGTTCACCACAGACCTTCTGGTCCGTAGCTAGTAGCTAGATGGCTTGTTCTCTCTCTATGTTCTTCAATACCATGTTCTTCATGATCTTCATGGAGATCTATCCGATGGAATACTCTTTTGTGGTGTGTTTGTCGAGATCCGATGAATTGTGGGTTTATGATCAGATTATCTATGAATATTATTTGAATCTTCTCTGAATTCTTATATTCATGATTTCATATCTTTGCAAGTCTCTTCGAGTTATTGGTTTGGTTTGGCCAACTAGATTGGTAATTCTTGCAATGGGAGAAGTGCTTGGTTTTGGGTTCAATCTTGCGGTGTCCTCACCCAGTGACAAAGTAGGGGTAGCGAGGCACGTATTTGTATTGTTGCCATCAAGGATAAAAAGATGGGGTTTTCATCATATTGCTTGAGTTTATCCCTCTACATCATGTCATCTTACTTAATGTGTTACTCTGTTCTTCATGAACTTAATACTCTAGATGCAGGCAGGAGTCGGTCGATGTGTGGAGTAATAGTAGTAGATGCAGAATCGTTTCGGTCTACTTGACACGGACGTGATGCCTATATGCATAATCATTGCCTTGGATATCGTCATAACTATGCACTTTTCTATCAATTGCTCGACAGTAATTTGTTCACCCACCATATTATTTTCCTTCAAGAGAGAAGCCTCTAGTGAAACCTATGGCCCCCGGGTCTATTTTCCATATTATATTTTCAGATCTATAAACCAAAAATACCAAAAAATACTTTGCTGCAATCTTTTTACTTTTGTTTTACTTTTCGTTTTAGTAATCTTCTATATCTATCTCTATCAGATCTCATCCTTGCAAGTAACCGTGAAGGGATTGACAACCCCTTTATAGCGTTGGGTGCAAGTGTTTGATTGTTTGTGTAGGTGCGAAGATTGGGGACTTGCTTGTATCTCCTACTGGATTGATACCTTGGTTCTCAACAACTGAGGGAAATACTTATCTACTTTGCTGCATCACCCTTTCCGCTTCAAGGGAAAACCAACGCAAGCTCAAGAAGTAGCAGTGGTACAATCGCTTGAATCAAGTGGGAGTTAATCTTCCAGATAAGATAGTGACTGAAAAATTCTCCAGGTCACTACCACCAAGCTACTAGAGCTTCGTGATGAACTCTAACATGCAAGGGATGGTGTAGATGATCCCTGAGCTATTTGTGATGTTTTACGCCGCGAAGGTAGAAATCAAGAAGGAGCATCAAGTGTTGATGGTTAGTAAAACCACTAGTTTCAAGAAAGGCAAGGGAAAGAAGGGAAACTTCGAGAATGGCAAGCCAGTTGTTGCTCCAGTGAATAAACCCAAGGATGGACCCAAACCCGAGACTGAGTGCTTCTGTTGTAAGAGGGAACGGTCACTGAAGCGGAACTGCCCCAGATACTTGGCAGATAGGAAGGCTGGCAGCATCAACAAAACTATATTTGATATACATGTTATTGATGTGTACTTTACTAGTGCTCGTAGTAGTCCTTGGGTATTTGATACCGGTTCAGTTGCTAATATTAGTAACTCGAAACAGGAACTGCGGAATAAATGAGCCTGGCTAAGAATGAGGCGATGATGCTTGTTGGAAGCGCCTCCAAGGTTGGTGTGATCGCCATCGACACGCTCGCTCTACCTTCGAGATTAGTTTTAAACCTAAATAAAAGTTATTTGGTGCCTACGTTGAGCATGAACATTATATTGATCTTGTTTATTGCAAGATAATTATTCATTTAAGTCAAAGAATAATGGTTGTTCTGTTTACATGAATAATATCTTTTATGATCATGCACCCAATGTGAATGGTTTATTGAATCTCGATCAGAGTGATACACATGTTCATAACATAGATGCCAAAAGATGCAAAGTTAATAATGATAGTACCACTTTATTGTGGCACTGCTGCTTGGGTCATATTGGTGTAAAGCGCATGAGGAAACTCCATGCTGAAGGACTTTTGGAATCACTCGATTTTGAATTGCTTGACACATGCGAACCATGCCTCATGGGCAACATGACTAAAACCCCGTTTTTCAGAATAATGGAGCGGGCAAGTGACTTGTTGGAAATCATACATACTGATGTGTGATGTCCAATGAGTGTTGAAGCACACGGTGGATATCGTTATTTTCTTACATTCACTAATGATTTGAGTAGATATGGGTATATTTACTTAAAGAAACACAAGTCTGAAACATTTGAAATGTTCAAGCAATTTCAGAGTGAAGTTGAGAATCATCGTAACAAGAAGATAAAGTTTCTACGATCTGATCGTGGTGGAGAATATCTGAGTTATCACTTTGGTACACATTTGAGACAGTGTGGAATTGTTTCACAGCTCACGCCACCTGGAACACCACAGCGTAATGGTGTGTCCGAACGTCGTAATCATACCTTATTAGATATGGTGCATTCTATGATATCTCTTACCGATTTGCCACTATCGTTTTGGGTTTATGCATTAGAGACAACTACATTCACTTTAAATAGGGCACCATCTAAATCCATTGAGATGACACCGTATGAATTATGGTTTGGTGAGAAACCTGGGCTGCCGTTTCTTAGAGTTTGGGGATACGACACTTATGTCTGATAAGCTCAAACCCAAAGCGGAAAAATGCATCTTCATAAGATACCTAAAAGCAACAATTGGGTATACCTTCTATCACAGATCCGAAGGCAAGGACTTTGTTGCCAGGAATGGATCCTTTCCAGAGAAGGAGGTTCTCTCGAAAGAAGTGACTGGGAGGAAGGTAGAACTTGATAAGGTTATCGAACCTTCACCTGAATTGAAAAGTAGCACAACGTAGAAAGGTGTTCCTGTAATGCCTACACCAAGTGACGAGGAAGCTAATGATGATGATCATGAAACTTCAGATCAAGTTACTATCGAACCTCGTAGGTCGACAAGGACAAATACTGCCCTGAGTGGTACGGTAATCCTGTCTTGGAAGTCATGTTGTTAGACAACGATGAGCCTACGAACTATGAGGAAGCAATGATGGGCCCGGATTCCAATAAATGGCTAAGACCATGAAATCTAAGATAGGATGCATGTATGAAAACCAAGTATGGACTTTGGTAGAGTTGCCCGATGACTGGCAGGCCATTAAGTACAAATGGATCTTTAAGAAGACACACACTGATGGTAATGTCACCATTTATAAAGCTTGACTTGTCGCAAAGAGGTTTCCGACAAGTTCAAAGTGTTGACTACGATGAGACTTTTTCACCTGTAGTGATGCTAAAGTCTATTGGAATTATGTTAGCAGTGGTTGCATTTTTCGATTATGAAATCTGGCAAATGGATGTCAAAACAGCGTTTCCTTAACGGTTTCCTTGAGTAAAGGTTGTATGTGATACAACCGAAAGGTTTTGTTGATCCTAAGGAAGCTAAAAGGTATGCGATCTCCAGTGGTCCTTCTATAGACTGGTGCAGGCATCTCGGAGTTGGAATATGCGCTTTGATGAGGTGATCAAAGCTTTTGGGTTTATACAAAGTTTATGAAGAAACTTGTATTTACAAAAAGGTGAGTGGGAGCACTAGCATTTTTAATAAGTATATGTGGATGACATATTGTTGATCGGAAATGATGTAGAATTTCTAGAAAGCATAAAGGGTTGTTTGAAAGGAGTTTTTCAAAGGAAGACCTTGATAAAGCTGCTTAAAGATTGGGCATCAAGATCTATAGAGATAGATCAAGACGCCTGCTAAGACTTCCACAGAGCACATACCTTAAGAAGATTTTGAAGGAGTTCAAAATGGATCAGTCAAAGAAGGAGTTCTTGCCTGTATTGTAAAGTGTGAAGTTGAGTAAGACTCAAAGCTCGACCACAGCAGAAGAAAGAGAAAGGACGAAGGTCATCCCCTATGCCTTAGCCGTAGGCTCTATAGTGTATGCCATGTTGTGTATCGCACCTAGTGTGTGCCTTGCCATTAGTCTGGCAAGGGGTACAAGAGTGATCCAGGAGTGGATCACTGGACAGCGGTCAAAATTATCCTTAGTAACTAGAGGACTAAGGAAATATTTCTCGATTATGGAGGTGATAAAGAGTTCCTCGTAAAGTGTACGTCGATGCACGCTTTGACACCGATCCGGATGACACTGAGTAGCAAACCGGATACGTATAGTGGAGCAGTCATTTGGAATAGCTCGAAGTGGAGCGTGGTAGCAGCATCTACAGTATGACATATAGATTTGCAAAGTACACACGGATCTGAATGTTGTAGACCCGTTGACTAAAACCTCTCTCACAAGCCAAACATGATCAAACCCCAAAACTCATTGGGTGTGAATCACATGGCGATGTGATCTAGATTATTGACTCTAGTGCAAGTGGGTGACTGTTGGAAATATGCCCTAGAGGCAATAATAAAGGGGTTATTATCATATTTCCTTGTTCATTATAATCATTTATTATCCACGCTAGAATTGTATTGACATGAAACTTAAATACATGTGTGGATATATAAGCAAGACCGTGTCCATAGTGAGCATCTACTAGACTAGCTCATTGATAAAAGATGGTTAAGGTTTCCTAACCATAGACATGAGTTCTCATTTGATAATGGGATAACATCATTAGGAGAATGATGTGACGGACAAGACCTGACTGTAAGCATAGCATTTGATTGTATCACTTAGTTATTGCTACTGCTTTCTTCATGTCAAGTATGTGTTCCTAAGACCATGAGACCATGCAACTCCCTGACACCGGAGGAGTGCCTTGTGTGTATCAAACGTCACTTCGTAACTGGGTGATCATAAAGATACTCTATAGGTATCTCCGAGGGTGTCTGTTTGGTTGGTATGGATCAAGACTGGGATTTTTCACTCCGCATGACGGAGAGGTATCTATGGGCCCTCTCGGTAATACAACATCACAAGAAGCTTCCAAGCAATGTGACTAAGGAATTAGTCACGGTATCTTGTATTATGAAACGAGTAAAGAGACTTGCCGATAACGAGATTGAACTAGGTATGAGATACTTGTTGGAAATATGCCCTAGAGGCAATAATAAATTGGTTATTATCATATTTCCTTGTTCATGATAATCGTTTATTATCCATGCTATAATTGTATTGATTGGAAACTCAGATACATGTGTGGATACATAGACAGCGTTGTATCCCTACTGAGCCTCTACTAGACTAGCTCGTTGATCAAAGATGGTTAAGGTTTCCTGACCATGGACATGTGTGGAAATGTTGCATGGGAAACAAAAAAATTCCTACGCACACGCAAGATCTATCCATGGTGATGAGCATCTACGAGAGGAGAGATCGGATCCACATACCCTTGTAGATCGCTAAGCGGGAAGCGTTAAGAAATGCGGTTGATGTAGTCGAACGTCTTCACGATCCTAATCGCAAGCCGACCCGCGATCCAATCATGATCTAGCGCCGAACGGACGGCACCTCCGCGTTCAGCATATGTACAGCTTGATGACGATCTCCGCCTTCTTGATCCAGCAAGAGGGAGCAGAGAGGTAGATGAGTACTACGGCTGCACGACGGCGTGGTGACGGTGGTGGTGGAGCTGATCTGGCAGGGCTTCGCCAAGTACCGCCGAATCAATCTATAGGAAAAAAGGTCTAGACAAGGAAGAAACGGCTGCACCGTGGCTTGGGGTGCGGCTGCCCTCTCTCCCCTCCAATATATATAGGAGGGAGGGGAGGGGCTGGCGCCCTAGGGTTTCCCCAAGGGGAGGGGCTGGCGCCCTAGGGTTTCACCGTCGCTTCGCCAAGTGTGCAGACCCTGCGGGTTCGAGAACTATGTAGACATGACCAAGACACCCTACGGTCAATAACCAATAGCGGGACCTGGATGCCCATATTGGTTCCTACATATTATACGAAGATCTTTATCGGTTGAACCTCTATGTCGAGGATTCAGTTAATCCCGTACGCTGTTCCCTTTGTTTATCGGTATGTTACTTGCCCGAGATTCGATCGTCGGTATCTCCATACCCAGTTCAATCTCGTTACCGGCAAGTCTCTTTACTCGTTCCGTAATACAAGATCCTATGGCTAACACTTTAGTCACTTTGCTTGCAAGGCTTATTGTGATGTTGTATTACCAAGTGGGCCCTGAGATACCTCTCCGTCACACGGAGTAACAAATCCCAGTCTTGATCCATTTCAACTCAACAGACACCCTCGGAGATACGTGTAGAGCATCTTTATAGTCACCCAGTTACGTTGTGACATTTGATACACACAAGGTACTCTTCCGGTGTCAGTGAGTCACATGATCTCATGGTCATAGGAACACATACTTGACATGCAGAAAACAATAGCAACAAACTGACACGATCATATGCTACGTTCATAGTTTGGGTCTTGTCCATCACATCATTCTCCTAATGATGTGATCCCGTTATCAAATGACAACTCTTGTCCATGGCTAGGAAACCTTGACCATCTTTGATCAACGAGCTAGTCCTATAGCGGCTCACTAGGGACATGGTGTTGTCTATGTACCCACACATGTATTTGAGTTTCCAATCAAAATAATTATAGCATGGATAATAAACATTTATCATGAACAAGGAAATATAATAATAACTATTTTATTTTTGCCTCTAGGGCATATTTCCAATAGTCTCCCACTTGCAATAGAGTCAATAATCTAGCTCACATCACTATGTGATTTACATTGTAATGAATCTAACACCCAGACAGTTCTGGTGTTGATCATGTTTAGCCCTTGGAAGAGGTTTAGTCAACGGGTCTGCGATATTCAGATCCGTGTGTACATTGCAAATACTTATGTCTCCTCCCTCGATGTAATCGCGGATGGAATGGAAGCATCTCTTTATGTGTCTGGTCCTCTTGTGAAACCTTGGTTCCTTGGCTAGAGCAATGGCACCAGTGCTGTCACAGAACAGAGTCATTGGGTCCAGTGCACTGGGCACAACTCCAAGATCCGTCATGAAGTGCTTCATCCAGACACCCTCCTTCGCCGCCTCCGAGGCAGCTATGTACTCCGCTTTGCATGTAGAATCAGCTACCATGCTTTGCTTGGAACTACACCAGCATACCGCTCCTCCATTGGGAATAAATACATCGAAACTTGGTCCTTTACGGCTAGTTTGAGACTTAGAGTCATCCGGATCAGTGTCAAAGCTTGCATCGATGTAACCCTTTACGGCTAGCTCTTGATCACCTCCATAAACGAGAAACATCTCCTTAGTCCTTTTCAGGTACTTTAGGATATTATTGACCGCCATCCAGTGATCCACTCCTGGATTACTTTGAAACCTTCCGGCCATACTTATGGCAAGGCTGACGTCTGGTCTTGTGCACAGCATTGCATATATGATAGACCCTATCGCAGAAGCATAGGGGATGACACTCATATTTTCTCTATCCTCTGCAGTCACTAGGCATTGAGTCTTACTCAAGTTTACACCTTGTAACACAGTCCAGAACCGTTTCTTGGACTGATCCATTTTGAACTTCTTCAAAACTTTATCAAGGTATGTGCTCTGTGAAAGTCCTATTAAGCGTCTTGATCTATCTCTGTAGATCTTGATGCCTAATATAAAAGCAGCTTCTCCTAGGTCCTTCATTGAAAAACTCTTATTCAAATATTCCTTTACGCTTTCCAAAAATTCTATATTGTTTCCAATCAGCAATATGTCATCCACATATAATATTAGAAACACTATAGAGCTCCCACTCACTTTCTTGTAAATACAAGCTTCTCCATAAACTTGTATAAACCCAAACGCTTTGATCACCTCATCAAAGCGCTTATTCCAAATTTGAGATGCCTGCACCAGTCCATAAATGGATCGCTGGAGCTTGCAAACTTTGTCAGCATTCTCTGGATCGACAAAACCTTCTAGTTGTATGATAACCCACAAGTATAGGGGATCGCAACAGTTTTCGACGGTAGAGTATTCAACCCAAATTTATAGATTCGACACAAGGGGAGCCAAAGAATACTTGAGAGTATTAGCAGTTGAGTTGTCAATTCAACCACACCTGGAGATAAATATCTGCAGCAAAGTGGTCAGTAGCACAGTAATATGATAGTTTTGATAGCAGTAGCAATAGTAACAGTAGCGGTAACAGTAGTAGCAATAGTTTTGTAGCAGTAGGAACAGCAGCAACAGCAGTAGTAACTTAGCATGAACAATAAGTGGAAAGGTCGTAGGCACTGGATCGGTAACTCGTTGGATGATATTCATCATATAACAGTCATAACCTAGGGCGATACAGAACTAGCTCCAGTTCATCAATGTAATGTAGGCATGTATTCCGTAAATAGTCATACGTGCTTATGGAAAAGAACTTGCATGACATCTTTTGTCCTACCCTCCCGTGGCAGCGGGGTCCATACGGAAACTAAGGGATATTAAGGCCTCCTTTTAATAGAGAACCGGGACAAAGCATTAACACATGGTGAATACATGAACTCCTCAAACTAAAGTCATCACCGCGAAGTATCCCAAATATTGTCACTATGGGGTTGACGGATCATAACACGTAATAGGTGCATATGACTAGGCAAGATCGGATCAAGAACATAGATATAGAGGTGATAACATAAACGGTTCAGATCTGAAATCATGGAACTCGGGCCCTAGTGACAAGCATTAGGCATAGCAAAGTCATAGCAACATCAATCTCAGAACATAATGGATACTAGGGAACAAGCCCTAACAAAACTAACTCGATTACATGATGAATCTCATCCAACTCCTCACCGACCAGCAAGCCTACGAAGGAATTACTCACTCCCGGTGGGGAGCATCATGGAATTGGCGATGGAGAAAGGTTGATGATGACGAAGACCGAAGATTCCCCTCTCTAGAGCCCCAAACGGGCTCCAGATCTGGCCTCCCAATGAAGAACAGGAGGTGGCGGTGGCTCCATCTCGTGAAACGCGATAATTCTTTCTCTCCTATTTTTTTCTAGAAAAATAGGAATTTATAGTGGCGGAAATTGGTCAAGTGGGGCCCCGAGGTGCCCACCACCCACTAGGGCGCGCCGGGAGGGGGCTGGCGTGCCCTGGTGGGTGCTGCGCACCCTGGGCCCCCTCTCCGGTAGTTTCTAGCTCCAGTATTTTTTATATTTTCCAAAATAAATCTCCCGAAAGTTTCGTTCCATTCTGAGAACTTTTATTTCTGCACAAAAACAACATGGCAATTCTGCTGAAAATAGCGTCAGTCCGGGTTAGTTCCATTCAAATCATGCAAATTAGAGTCCAAAACAAGGGCAAAAGAGTGAGGAAAAGTAGATACATTGGAGACGTATCAACTCCCCCAAGCTTAAACCTTTTCTTGTCCGCAAGCAATTCAGTTGATAAACTAAAAGTGATAAAGAAAAACTTTTATGAACTCTTTTGTTCTTGTTTACATATATATGCTTAAGTAGCACACAGGTTTTCAGCAAAGATTATGACTGACCATGTCAACAATAACTCTTAGGAATTATATTCACTCATGTCAATAACATAAGCAACTAGCGAGCAATAATAAGATATCTCAAGCGCCAACATTTTGTCAAAACAATCGTGATACAATATGACAATAGTGGTATCTTGCTAGCCCTTTCTGAGACCACAAAACATAAATGCAGAGCACCTCCAAAGTTCAAGCAACAACTAAACATTGTAATTCATGGTAGAAAAGATCCAGTCATGCTACACCCAACATCAACTATACACAATGCATGAGGATGACAATAGTGCTCTCAGGTCTGACGCTTATTTGAGAAGGTGATGACTCAACATAAAAGTAAATAGATAGTCCCTTCGCAGAGGGAAGCATGGATTTGCAGCGGTGCCAGAGCTCAAAGTTTAAAACAGAGATAGATATAATTTTGGGAGGTACACCCTTCCTGTAAACGTCACGACCAAGAGTTATCAATATCTTCCATGCTAAACAAATTAGCGGCGGTTCCCAAGCGGTAAAAGTAAAGGTTTACTCCCCCTCCACCAACAATCACACTCCACGGCGAGCCGTATCCATGGGTACCGTCCAAACAAACAACATTCCTGTGGGAGTTTTGTTTAATTATTTTTGATTTTTGATTTCAGGACTGGGAATCCCTATTACCGCCCCTCTCGTGTAAGGACAAGTGAATAAACACTCATCATGAGAATAACCCGCTTAGCATGGAAGATACTGACCGCCCCCAGTCGCTCCATGAGCGGTCCAGGCACACAAAACAGATGTTTATTTGAAATTTTAGAGATGGAACATGCAAATTTACTTTGGAACGGCAGGGTAATACCGCATATAGGTAGATATAGTGGACTCATCTGGCATAACTTGGTTTAAAGGTTTTGATGCACAAGCAGTATTCCCGCTTAGTACAGGCGAAGGCTAGTAATTAGATTGAGAAGCTGCCAGCTAGAGAGCAAAGACGGTCATGAACATGCATTACATATAATCAACATTGAATGCTAGCATGAGTAGGATATGGACACCATGAACATAAATATCATGAAGGCTATGTTGGTTTTGATTCAACTACATGCGTGAACATGTGCCAACTCAAGCCACTTGAAACATTCAGAGGAGGATACCATATCATCATACCACATCACAACCACTTTAATGCATGTTGACACCCAAGATAAATCATTATCCACTCCTAGCTACTTAAGCATGGCATGAACAACTATAATCTCTAATGGTCATTGCAAACATGTTTGATCATAATGAGCTGAATCAAGGGATACTAGGTTAAACATATTTACAAAAACAAAAACAAGTTGAGTTCATACCCGCCTTTCTCTACCACAGTCAATTCATCAAATGTCATCATTATTGCCTTTCACTTGCATGACCGAATGATAAGAAAATAATAATAGTGCAAGAATGCCGTGGACTAAGCTGGAATCTGCAAACATTTTATTCAAGAGGAGAAGACAAGGTAATATGGGTTCTTTGTTAGGTAAACGATAATGCAGATGAGAACCACTCAACAATTTCATCATGGTCTTCTCCTAGGTACGACTCAAGTAAACTAAGCTAGAAATACACTAAAAAAGAATTTTGGAGAAACACACTGAAATATTTTTGGAGTTTTTGGTTTTTCTTGAAGGAAACAAATTAAAGAGGAAAAACAAAAACGAGAAAAATTATTTACACAGGATAGCTCTCAACAAAAAAAAAAGAAGCGAGAAATCTTTTTGGGTTTTCTTTTAATGCAACAATTAAACTAAGCTAGAAAGAAAAATTAAAAAGAAGTAGGAAATGTTTTTTGGGTTTTCTCCAGGTTTTTCAAACACACAAGAAGAAGGCGAGAAAACAAATCTAACATGGATATTACAATGAAAAAGTATGAACACCGACAACTGGAATGAAATGTGCGAACATGAATGTATTGTCGGTGGAAATACGTACTCCCCCAAGCTTAGGCTTTTGGCCTAGCTTGGTAATCACCATCCGTAGTAGCCGTCCGGTCCGAAGTCGTAGTGAGGCTGGGGCGGCACCTGAGCGTCCCACCCTTGGTGCTCCTCCTCAGCAGCTGCTAGGTTGTTCCGGTAAGCTGTAATGTCATCTGGCATAATCCTGTATCCGTTCCTGGCAATAGGATCAAACAAAGCAGGTGCAGACCACGGGATAATATCACGTGTTTCCTTGCTATATACTAAGTTATAGTGAATATCATGTGGAGAGTCAGTTACATCAAAAAACTGGTGAGCCTGCAGTGTCTTATGGTCGAGGTAAACTCGAGGTAAGAGGTAATCATGTGGGCGAAGGGGGATTCTAAAATGGTTTGCTAAGCGAGTAGCATAAATACCACCATGTATCTTTCCTTTAGTTTTATTGAGATGTAAACGCCGAGCAATGATATCCCCCATGCTAAAGGTGTGATCATTATAGAGTGCACGACGTAAAATAGTGAGATCAGGAGCACTGAGTGAGCTAACCTTCTCCCTAGAGGTTAAACACTTAGTGATGACTAAGGCGAAATAGTGTACTGAGGGAAACTGTAAGCTACTAGCAGTGGCCTTCGACACTCCTCTATCCTCACCCATGGTTAATGCGAGGAGAAAATCCTCAAACTCAGATGGCCTAGGTTCTCTCAAGTCCCCATCAGAAGGAATCAAGCATATGTTACAGAAGTCAGTTAGTGACATTCTGTGAGGTTCAGCATAAAGGTTAAACTCTACTTCAGGAGGATTGTTTCTCCCTAGATAAGTAAAACTTTGCGCAAAGGAATTTGTAAGGATGTGATAGTGGTCACACTTATCTGCGAGGAACGCGTTCAACCTAGCGTTTGCGACAAACTCAGCGAACTCTTGGTGGATCCCGGCCTCCTCCAGGAAGGCATCATGCGGCCATTCGCACGGCCGCACCTCCACCTTTCTTGGAGTGTGAAGGTCATTGTCCGAGGATCCCCCAATGACTCCCTTGGCATTCTTCTTAGAGGAGAACATCCTAAAGATATTCATTTTATTCCTATAAAAATTCTGAAAAAATTTAGTCCACAAGAATTTGTCAACAAAACTTTGTAAGATTGTTAGCAGCCACTCCTAAGCATGCATAGAGGCCATATTGAGCATTCAAACTACTTAGAACTCTAAGAACTCAACATGCAAGCTCATCTACAGCAGCACCAAGAGTAGCTAATTACTCTGAAAATAACCTATTAAAACAAAAACTAATTGGAGCAATGGAGGAGTCACATACCAAGTAGCAATCCCTCCAAACAGTTTTGGAAACGGAGCTTCGAGCAAAGAGATCGAAATCCGCGGGTTTGAGAGCAAGAACACGAAAATGGTGGTTGTGGTGATTTTTTGCTGGAGGTAGGTGACAAGGTGGGCTAAAGAGATAAGTGAGGGGGCCTACATGGGGGCCACCACCCACCAGGGCGCGCCTAGGGGGTGCTGGCGCGCCCTGGTGGGTGTTGTGCACCCTGGGCACTCCCATCAGGTGTTATTTGCACTAAAAATTCTTAAATAATCAGGAAAAATTCGTGTTAAATTTTTAGGCCATTCTGAGAATTTTTATTTTTGGGTCATTTTTTATTGCACGGAGAAAACAGAAAACAGGATAAACATGGCATTTTATTCTATATGACTAACTAAAACAGAAAATAAAAGGTGGGAATAGAGAATTGTGCTTACTAGATTCCTCGACGTCATACCTCTCAAAAATGATTCATTAATAAGGTTGATCAACTCTTATTAACAAACACTTCCGATTAGCATGAAACCAAAGAACTTTCGTAAAAACACTAAGTTACCTCAATGGGGATGTGCATATCCCCTACAATAAGTATATCATATTTCTTCTTGGCAGTAGGTAGAGGTAATTTAAAACTTCCAATAGTGATGGTCGGAGATTCTTCAATAACATTTATACCATTCACTTGGAAGTGTTTCTTCGGAAAGTGCACCATGTGCTCATTACCATTAATATGAAAAGTGACTTTGCTTTTATTGCAATCAATAACAGCCCCTGCAGTATTCAAAAATGGTCTACCAAGGATAATCGACATGTTGTCGTCCTCGGGCATCTCACGAATAACAAAGTCCATTAAGATAGTAACATTTGCAACAACAACGGGCACATCCTCGCAAATGCCAATAGGTATGGTTGTTGATTTGTCAGCCATTTGCAATGATATGTCGGTGGGTGTGAGTTTATTCAAATCAAGTTTTTTATATAAGGAGAAAGGCATAACACTAACACCGGCTCCCAAATCACACAAAGCAGTTTTAACATAGTTTCTTTTGATGGAGCAAGGTATAGTTGGTATTCCAGGATCTCCAAGTTTTTTCGGTACTCCATCCTTAAAAGAATAATTAGCAAACATGGTGGAGATTTCAGCTTCAGGTATTTTTCTTTTATTAGTGATGATGTCTTTCATATACTTTGCATAAGGGGCCATCTTCAAAATATCAGCAAATGGGTACGCAAAAGACTGGCCTAATCATTTTAGCAAAGCGCTCAAATTCTTCATCATCCTTTTTCTTAGATGGCTTAGGTGGAAATGGCATGGGTTTCTGAACCCATGGCTCTCTTTCTTTACCATGTTTCCTAGCCACAAAGTCTTTCTTATCATACCATTTATTTTTAGATTGTGGGTTATCAAGATCTGGAGCAGGCTCTATTTCAACATCATTATCTGGTTCTCTATCATTACTAGGTTGAGCATCATCGTGAACATCATCATTATCATTTTCATTATCACTAGGTTGATGTTCACTACTAGATTGAGTTTCAGCATCGGAAATACAAACATCATTATTATTAGGAGGTTTTTGTTTGTCAGGTTCACTAGAGGTATGCAAAGTCCTATCATTTTTCTTTTTCTTTTTCTTTTTATTCTTAGAAGGACTAGGTGCATCAGTATTAATTCTCTAAGAGTCTTGTTCAATTCTTTTAGGATGACCCTCAGGATAGAGTGGTTCTTGGGTCATTCTAACTCCTCTAGTTACTACTCTAGCAGCAAAGTCATGCATATTACTATTCATCTCATCAAGCAATTCTTTTTGAGACTTAGCTACTTGTTCTAATTGGGTTTGAACCATAGAGGCATGCTTTCCTACACCTCTAATATTATTACAGATCCTAAATAGCAAGTCACTCAAGCGAGCAATCATATCACAATTGTATTTCAGTTGTTTCAGAACATGAGCATTGAAATGATCTTGCTTCATAATATAGTTATCAAACTCATATAAGCATTGACTAGGAGGTTTATTGTGAGGAATGTCGCTTTCATTGAACTTTAATAAAGAATTTACCTCTACCACCTGTGGAGGTGGTGGTGTGTCGAGGCCATGTATTTCTTCAATAGGTGGCAAATTCTTAACATCCTCAGCTTTAATACCTTTTTCCTTTATAGATTTCTTTGCCTCTTGCATATCTTCGGGACTGAGAAATAAGATACCCCTCTTATTCGGAGTAGGTTTAGGTGGTGGTTTAGGAAGAGTCCAATCATCATAATTCTTCAAAACATTATTCAATAATTCCTCAGCTTGTTCAACAGTTCGTTCCCTGAAAACACAACCAGCACAACTATCTAGGAAGTCCCTAGAAGCATCGGTTAGTCCATTATAAAAGATATCAAGTATTTCATTTTTCTTGAGAGGATGATCAGGCAAAGCATTAAGAAGCTGGAGAAGCCTCCCCCAAGCTTGTGGGAGACTCTCTTCTTCAATTTGCACAAAGTTAAATATTTCCTGTAAGGCAGCTTGTTTCTTATGAGCAGGAAAATATTTTTCAGAGAAGTAGTAAATCATATCCAGGGGACTACGCACACAACTAGGAGTAAGAGTATTGTACCATGTATTAGCATCACCCTTTAATGAGAACGGAAACAACTTAAGGATATAATAGTAGCGAATCTTCTCATCATGAGTAAAGAGGGTGGCTATATCATTCAGCTTAGTAAGGTGTGCCACTACAGTTTCAGTTTCATAGCCATGGAAAGGATCAGATTTAACCAAAGTAATTAACTCTAGGTCGACAGAGAACTCATAATCCTTATCGGTAACACAAATAGGTGAAGTAGCAAACTTAGGATCACATTTCATTCTAGCATTCAAAGTCTTTTCCTTATACTTGCATAGCAGTTTCTTAAGATCGCCTCTATCCTTGCAAGAAAGAATTTCTCTAAATATCTCCACGTCCATAACATAACCTTCAGGTATCTTAGGCATTTCAAACTTAGGAGACCTAGGACTAATAGGAGTTTCATACTCATAATCAGTTTCATAAGCTTCATCAGTTTCAGCAATTTCATTTTGTTTAGCTCTAGCAATTTGTTCATCAAGAAATTCTCCTAGCGGCATATTATCATCAAGCATGGTACTAGCATCATCATAAGTGTCATTCATAGCAGAAGCAGCATCATCAATAACTTGCGACATATCTGGATTACTAGCATGTGGTGGTGTTGCAAGCTTACTAATAGCAGAAGGTTAATCAAGTGCAGAGCTAGATGGCAATTCCTTACCTCCCCTCGTAGTAGAGGTGTTGGGGATATAACTCTGTGGTATAACCCGTCCAGGAGGGGCCGGGTCACAGCTGGCGGCTCATACTTAGAGATCCCAAGTGGGCCTGAAGGCCGAAGACAAGCCTAGAGGCGACTCGCCAGGTGGGCCAGATGGAGGCCCAGAGCCGGAAGATGGGGCGAGACCCGGGCGCGTGAGCCGCCCAGAATAAGGCTTGCCCGGGAAGGCAAGACGACTTAGAGACCTGATCGGATACTTAGTATGACCCGGTCTGGACTCTTGTAAGCCCGGGGCCCTAGCCTGTGTATATAAAGGCGGGTTCCCCGGGCGGCATAGGCCACGAAACCTTTGATCGAGTACTAGGTCAAGCGAATCCGCTCCCTTGTAATCGATATCCAATAAATACTACTCAAAGCAGGACGTAGGCTATTACCTCCATCGAGAGGGGCCAAACCTGGGTAAACCTGTGTCTTTCGTCCCGACCAACCCCTTCAAGTTAACCGCCGTAGCGATGGCTCCACACTTAAGTCCTGACACTAGGACATCTGCCGTGATAAAGCCACGACAGTTGGCGCCCACCATGGGGCAGATGCTCGGTGGTTTGGAGTACTCGAAGGGCACTCTCCCAGGGATCGAGGGATACACCGTTGGCAGGATGACCAAGAGTCGCCGCGGCAAGCTCTACATCGACGACGCTGGCTGGGGCCCCGAGGCCGACTCAATCGAGTACGGGTACCGAGTCCCCTTTGGCGGAATTCCCGTCTTCATCGGCAAGATTGGCGGATCTAGGCCCGGGCCGGACATCTGCGCCGACCTCGTCGAGCCAGCCCGGCGCGCGCAACCCGCCCGGCTTAACCCGGGCCGGAAGCACGTCTTCGTCGACTTCACCAAAGCGGAGTTTGAGGAAGGCCCTATGTTGCAGGAGGAAACCCTCGTCTGCTCGGAGGATGGATCCTCGAGCGGGGAGGCAGAGTTAATCTACCAGCTTCACAACGGCGGACTTGGGGGCTATTTCGAGGATTACCATGACCCGGAACACTATGAGCCGCCAAGCCGAGCCGCTGTCTTCATGGCTGGATCGACGGCGACTCCTGGTAGCACGGCCGCCGGTGCGACGGGATCAGGGTCAGGCAGGCCGCCAGCTCAAGTTTTACTGGATCTGATGAACGAGCTTACGACTCTGATGGGAACTGAGGTCACGACCGAAAACCAAGCAGACCGTATCACGGAGATTGCGAGGTTGAAGGACCGGATGGCTAGTGCCCAAGAGGAAATCAACCCGCTAAAAGATCAGATGGATGCTAAGTCGGAGCGCCTTAGGGCAGAAGCTCTTTGCCTTGACCTAGATCAATAGACCGCAGATGCAGTCCATCGAATGAGGCACCAGACCCGTCTGCCGGATCAGTATGAGCCTAGGAATCTTTTCAACATGCCAGGGACGGGACGGAATGCACCTTTGACCATATCCCAGACGGCGGAAGTACCTGGGAGTAGGGCGGCGGTTCAGCATCGGCAGCCAGACCCGCCCCGCAGGAACCAGACCCCGCCCCAGCACTTTCCAACACCACCCAGTCATTATTCTAACCCGGTGGAGAACATGGTGGCAGCGGCAGTCAGGCTCGGCGCGCTCCCTATCCCTGATGGAACGCCTTTTGCAGAGGAAGCCCGGAATGCCATTGGATATTTGCAGATGGCTGTGGCGCAGCAGGAGAAGTACACCTACAGCCGGAGTTGCGTGCACTCGACCCCTATCTCGAGCGGCAGTTACAGCCGGTGCATAGAGTCGCCTGCGATTTCTAGCAGCGAGCGACATCGGAACCCGGCGCGAGATGACCCGCCTGCTTGTAGATCGTGCAAGAGCGCAGCGAGAAGCGGCGGCGACCGCGGCGGCTTATCAAGAACCCACAGTAGCACCTTCTGTTTTGGTGGGAGCCGGAGTAACCTCCAGGGCTGTGGGAGTGCCGTGCTTAGTGCCGGCTTTACGAAACGAACGCCTGCCGAAGGATTTCAAGGGTCCCTGCAAGGTGCCAAATTATACTGCCGATCTGCCTCCGGAAGCTTGGATCGAGAGTTATGAGCTGGCCATGGAGATGTTAGACGTCAGTGATGCAGTCTGTGCCGAGTATTTCGTCATGATGTTGGAAGGCCCGGCTCGCACGTGGTTGAAGGGTGTGCCACCCAACACCATTAATTCCTAGGCCGAGTTGAAGGCGAAGTTCATCAAGAATTTTCAAGGAACGTGCAAGCAGCCCATGACCATCGTGGATTTGGATCATTGTGTGCAGCATGAGGATGAGTCGGCCCATCATTGGGTTCGGCGGGTCTCAACCATTATCCACTCCTCTGATAATATCACGGCGGCTCAGGCGGTTCTAATTCTGGAGAAGAATTGCCACTTTCTGCCCCTAAAGCAGAAGCTTGGACGGCTTAAGCGTTCATGCCAGGATATGGGGGAGCTCATGGTGGCTCTCACCAATTATGCAGACTCTGACAGCATGAAGGACCCTGGCTCTAATGATGAGAAATCAGCTAAGGGTAAGAAGAACAGCAATGTCAAGGGTCAACAGCAGAATGGGGGAGGAAGTAATAACACCGGCAATGGTGGTAAACGGAAGCACTCGGATGGCGGGTCAGATTTGGTAGCCAACACTAATGTTGGGAGCAACCGTGGCAAGGGCAATGGTAAGCCACCTTTCGGCAAATCCAAGCCTTTCAATATGGAGGCGATCTTGAATGCTCCTTGCCCGAAACATAGTGTTCCCGATAAACCATCCACTCATGCCTGGAAGGATTGTTGGGTCATGCGGGAATTCCGGAACTACAACATTAATCAGCATCAGGGTGGCGGCAGCGGACCATCCGGCGGGTCAGGATCCGGCTCTCCTGGATCCTGCTTTGGTGGAGGTGGCTCAGGTTCTGGCTATCAAAGCCAGGGAAGCCATGGAGGTCATAATCAACAGTCTGGCAATGGAGGTCAGCAACAAAACAACCAGTCCGGGTATCAGAGTAACCCAAAACAACTTAATGGAGGCCAATATCACATTTTTATGACAAGCCTTGACAAGCGGGATCAGAAGGTGCGCAAGTGGGCGGTTAATGTGGTCATGCCGGCTCTCCCATAGTACTTAAAGTGGTCTGTGTATGACATAACTTGGAGCAGGGAGGATCACCCACCGCTTGTGGATAACCCGGGGCAGTTGGCCCTAGTGGTAGCCCCCCAAGTAGGGGGCTACGTGTTCACCAAGGTGCTTATGGATGGTGGCAGGAGCATCAACATCCTGTATTATGACACGTTTCGCCGGATGAACTTGCATGATAAAGATCTCAACCCGTCTTCAACAGTCTTTCACGGGGTAGTGCCTGGTAAATCAGCTTATCCAGTTGGAAAGATTGCCCTGGAAGTAGCCTTTGGCGATGAATTCAACTACAGGGTGGAGTCCTTATGGTTTGAGGTGGTTAAAATCAAGAGCCCATACCACGCCTTGTTTGGACGGCCGGCTTATGCCAAGTTCATGGCTAGGCCTTGCTATGTCTACTTGCAGCTCAAGATGCCTGGGTTAACCGGAACGATTACAGTGCATGGTGATCGGAAGATTGCTCTCGAGTGCGAGGAGGGTGATGCGGCATATGCGGAATCAAGTTGTGCTGAGGCAGAGCTCAAGTTTTACAAGGAGAATGTTGACCCGGCAGACATGACCCCATTGAAGAAGCCTAGCACGGAATCTGAGCCGCCCCTGAAGTTTGTGGCAGAAGATACCAAGCTGGTGGATTTTACTCCTGGCGCCTCATCGCAGCAATTCACTATTGGGGCCAATATGGATCCCATATAGGAAAGCGCGCTCATCGAATTCATCCGTGAGAATCGGGACATCTTTGCATGGAAGCCTTCTGACGTGCCGGGTGTACCGAGAGAATTCGCTGAGCACCACCTTAATGTGGATCCAAAGTTTAAGCCGGTCAAACAGTTCCTCCGTCGTTTCAATGAGGAGAGGCGCAAGGCTATTGGAGAGGAGATAGCCCGGCTCTTAGCAGCAGGGTTTATCGTCGAAGTTTTTCACCCGGAGTGGTTAGCTAACCCGGTGATGGTACTCAAGAAGAACGGCACGTGGCGTATGTGTGTAGATTATACTGATCTCAACAAGGCGTGTCCGGCTGATCCATTTGCTCTCCCCCATATCGACTAGATCATTGATGCAACGGCGGGTTGTGAGAGTTTATGTTTCCTGGATGCTTATTCGGGTTATCATCAGATCAAATGGCAGCCAAAGACCAAGAGAAGACGTCTTTCATTACGCCTTTTGGAGCTTTCTGCTACGTGTTTATGCCTTTTGGGCTCAAGAGTGCTCAGGTGACTTATCAGCGCTGTGTGCAGAATTGTCTTCATGGTCAGATTGGGCGCAATGTTCATGCTTATGTGGATGATATTGTGGTCAAGTCAAGGAAGAAGGAGACTCTGTTGGCTGATTTAACGGAAACTTTTAATAATCTGCGGGTTTACAAGATGATGCCTAACCCGGCAAAGTGTGTGTTTGGTGTACCTGCAGGCAAGCTCTTGGGATTCTTGGTCTCCGAGCGTGGCATCGAGGCTAACCCGGACAAGATAAAGGCCATCACCTCTTTGTCTAAGCCGGCGTGTATTAATGATGTTCAGCGCTTGGCGGGTCGTATTGCCGCTCTGAGCCGATTCATAAGCCGCCTGGGTGAGAAAGCTATTCCTCTATATCAAATGATGAAGAAGACAGATGACTTCATCTGGAGTGATGCGGCTAATGAGGCATTTGAGGCTCTCAAGAAGCACTTGGCTGAGCCGCCCGTCTTGGCTGCTCCGGTGGAAAAGGAGCCTTTGCTTTTGTATGTTGCGGCTAACAACAGAGCCATCAGTGCTGCAGTTGTGGTGGAGCGCAAGGAGGCGGGTAAGGAGTACCCAGTCCAGCGGCCGGTTTATAATGTCAGTGAGGTCTTGACGGAGTCCAACCAAAGATATCCACATTGGCAAAAGCTGGTGTTTGGTGTATTCATGGCCAATCGCAAGCTAAAGCACTATTTCCTTGGGCATCCAATCACAGTGGTCAGCTCTGCTCCTTTGGGCGATATCATTCAAAATAGAGAAGCTACTGGCAGGATTGCTAAGTGGGAAATTGAGCTTGGGCCTCTCAATCTGAGATATGTGCCCAGACGGCTATAAAATCTCAAGCCCTGGTGGACTTTATCAATGACTGGACAGAGTGTGAAGAACCTGAGGAGAAGCCGGACAATACATATTGGACAATTCATTTTGATGGTTCCAGGCAATTGGAAGGCTCGGGGGCTAGAGTTGTTCTAACTTCCCCGCGAGGTGACAAATTCTGTTATGTTTTGAGGTTAATGATTCCTTGTACTAACAATGCAGCTGAATATGAGGCTTTGCTTCACGGGCTCCGTGTGGCCAAGGAGATGAATTTGAGCCGGGTCAGATGTCTTGGCGACTCAGACCTGGTGGCTCAGCAAGTCTCTGACACGTGGGACTCTAAGGACCCTCGCATGGCAGCTTATCGCCAGGCGGTTGATGTTATTGCTGGAAATTTCAAGGGCTATCAGGTGGATCATATTGATTGGCGGAGGAATGAGGCGGCTGATGCATTGTCAAGACTGGGGTCTCAGCGTAAGCCGGTGCCACCTAATGTGTTCCTGGACGTATTGCATCACCCGTCGGTCAAGTTACCGTCGAAAGAGGATTGGGCTATACCTGACCCAGAAGGACAATTGGTGGTGGCTCTCTACGCAATCCCTGATTGGACGCTGCCTTATCTGGCGTATCTGACCCGTGGTGAATTACCTCGAGATGAGACTCTGGCGCGGCAGATTATAAGGCGGTCTAAATCTATGACTATTGTCAATGGCGAGTTACACCGGTACAGCGTGACTGGTGTCTTTCAGCGATGCGTTTCTCTGGATGAGGGCCATGAGATCCTGCAAGAGATCCACGCCGGTGATTGTGGTCATCATGCCGGGTCAAAATCTCTAGTGGCCAAGGCTTTTTGATACGGTTTTTACTGGTTAACAGCTCATAAAGATGCAGAGCACTTGGTCAGTAAATGTGACGGGTGCCAGAAATTCGGACGACGTGCCCATGTGCCGGCTCAAGAGTTACGGATGATTCCAATCACTTGGCCGTTTGCAGTCTGGCGGCTTGACATGGTGGGACCTTTTAAGAGGTCGAAAGGCAAGAAGACCCACCTCCTAGTGGCGGTTGACAAGTTTACTAAGTGGGTTGAGGCTGAGCCGGTCAGCAAGTGTGACGCAGCAACAGCAGTTCAACTCATCAAGAAGCTGATCTTCCGGTTTGGTTATCCTCATAGTATCATTACTGACAATGGCACAAACCTGTCCAAGGGGGCTATGAAGGTGTTTTTCGATAGTGAACATATCCGCCTCGATGTATCTTCTGTGGCTCACCCACAGTCTAATGGTCAAGTAGAGCATGTTAACCAGGAAATTTTGAGAGGGATAAAACCCCGGCTTATGGTTCCTTCGGAGCACACGCCGGGTTGTTGGGTGGAGGAGTTACCTTCAGTTCTTTGGAGCATAAGAACCACCCCCAACAGGTCAACAGGCTATACGCCTTTCTTCATGGTTTATGGCGCAGAAGCTGTTCTCCCCAGTGATATTCGTCATGACTCACCCAGAGTGGCGGCTTACGTGGAAGCTAATAATGAGACGGCGCGTTAGGATGCTTTGGATGCCTTAGATGAAGAACGGGATCTTGCAGCAGCACGGTCCGTGATTTACCAGCAAGACCGGCGTCGCTATCATAGCCGCAGGGTCAAGACCCGGACGTTCCAAGAAGGCGACTTAGTACCCCGTTTGATTCAAGACCAGTCAAATATGCATAAGTTGTCACCTCCTTGGGAAGGACCATTTGTGATCAGCAGAAATCTCAACAATGGTTCCTATTATCTCATTGATGTACGAGAGAGCAACAAGTCACGCACCTCTGGTGAAGAGACTGCAAGGCCTTGGAATATTGCTCACCTTCGGCCATACTATACTTGAGCTGCCGGTCCGGCTCTCATCAATGTACATATTCCTGTCATTGTATATACCATCTTTTATGATATAATAAAGTTGGCATCCCCATGATTAGGGGCCTCTGCCATTTTTTCTGCACTAAGTTTCGTGCAAAGGAGTTGATCCTTCATCAGGTCACTTGGGGGCTTCCAACCCACTGGGTTTAGCTTTCATACCTTCTTGGCCAGGCTTTATATGCCATGTTCAAAGTTAAACCTGCCTGTTTGCAACTTGCTACTCCATCATGTGACCCGCCGAACTCTTGACAGTCAATCTTGCTCAGAGATCCTGAACTTTCATAGTCAATCTCGCACAAAGACCCTGAACTTGTCAAGCTTTAAACGACGGCTTTTGTCACGAGAGAGCCGGCTTACAGTGAGCTAGGATAAACTCGCCTTGTCTGCTGTAGTCTCTCCGCTATGTGGCCTGTTTGTACTCTTAGCAATGTCAATCTTTTAAAGACCCTGAACTTGCTAAGGTTTAAACAAAGGATTTATGTCACGTGAGAGCCGGCTTACGAGGTTTCAGGCTTTTATGCCTAGCTTCTTCGGAAGCAATACAAAAAAAAATTCTTGTAAAAATAAAGTAATCTTGTCTTGATGTGCCTTTAAATCCGGCTCATAAGGCAGGGAATACGCAAATGCATATTTTGTTGCTTGTTTTTTGCAGGTATTTTTCATGATAAGATTCTAAGTTTTTTGGGTAGCTCCAGCTTAGCATTGCTCATGGCATACAACCCGCCGGGAAGTAAAGGCAGTCAGATGATTATATCAATACAATTATGCTAAGTCGCCGACGTATGGGCTAAAAGAAGTTTAAAAGTGCACGAAGGCACAAGAGCAGGCGATCAAGTGTTTCTACTGCTATTACAAGGCTGTCAAGGAGCCCAAAATCTATGGACTTAAGTTTTTGCAGCAAAATATAACCCAGCATATCAACAGGGCCGGGTTACCTTCATATGAAGCCAACTCTTTATTTAGCTCATCATCAGGTCATCCTGCGCCGGGTCTTCGGTCTCCCGGATCTGAAGGTTGTCCACATCCCAGTTGCAGTTTGTTAAGGCCTGAAATTCGGCTTCGTCATGCATGATGGGAGATGGGTCAACATCAGGGGCAAAGAGGTGCTTACGGCGTTGAGGAATCAGGCTTTTTGCTTCAAAGGTGGGCCCCCGAACTCGCTTATTATCATCAGAATAAGCCGCTTGATATGATGACAGGTCAGCTTCTCCGGCTAGCCGGCTTGCCAATATTCGGGTTCCTTCATGCAACGGGCATAGTCATCTTGAGTGAACTGCGAGCCGTCGTCTTTCAGCTGAGGAAACCCATCCATCATCTCAGCCGGGTTAAGCTCGGGTGCATAAGCCAGTGACCGGCTTAAAGCAGCCATTGCACCTTTACGGGCGGATGATCTCTTCAGTTCTTCTATCTGCCTCGGGATGGTGGAGAGGACTTCTAGCACACCCTTCATAAACTTTGGAACGCCCTTCTCAGACATAACAGCCTTAATGGTAACAAGGGATCCGGCATAGAGCTGTTCAGTAAGTGAATATAAAGCCTTCAGCTTTAGCAGGTTGTTGTCTGAAAGTTGGCGACTTCGTTCACCTACAAACAAGATAAATTTGATAATACGTTTGAAAAAAATTCTCCAAAGATTCTTTTGCAAGGAATATGGATAGTTAAAGACACTTACCAAAGACGGCTGCAATCATCCGGGATATATGGCTTTTCAAATTGTTAAGCTCTTCTGTGACGGGTTGCAATTTACCCTCGGCGTCGTCTGCGCGTTTAGTCAAGACGGCTTGTTCGGCTTCAGCTGTTTGTTTGTACGTTTTGAAGTCCGCCTTGACCTTCTCGAGCTCTATGGTGGAGAGCCACCATTTTTCTTCAGCCTCCACCCGGGCATAATGTTGCAAAGCTAAGCTCTTCTTCAGGTCAGTCAACTTAGACTCGATCGTGTTTAACGATTCTTGCAGAATACAAGTGGTTAGGAACAGGATTATTTTCATTCTTAAGTCACCAGAACAATATATGATAATAATTGGGGGGCACTGAAGAAGGATACTACAAGTCTCAAGCAGATTGCAAGCAATATACTTGACACTTGGGGGCTAATGTGCATGAGTTCTTTAAAGGGTTACAATTCACATAAGACCCGGGTCACCTTCAGGAAGATGACCCGGCCCTTGGGGGCTACAATTGGCTCTTAATTCTATGTCAAGTACCGGCTCATCATTCACATCATGACCCGGCCCTTGGGGGCTATGCTTGGCTCTTAGTCTATATCAAGTACCGGCTCATCATTCACATCATGACCCGGCCCTTGGGGGCTATAAGGCGATTTATTGCAGTAAACAAGTGATTGTAGACCCGGCTGATTTTTTCAAAATAAACCGGCTCTTGGGGGCTATGTGAGGATATATGGAAGGCAAGGGAAGTAGAGTACCTCATATTTTTTCTTCATCATACCAACCAAGTTGGCTTCCATGTCCCGGCTTGCGGAGAGACGGCTCAAATAGCCAGAGTGTAACTCATCAGCAGTAAGCTTTTCTAAATTGGGAAGTTCAAATTGAATCTTGTCTTCCTCAAGAGGAGCTGCCTCATCTTGGCTGGTATGTTTGGATAGCACATTAGAAGGAGCCGGAGATTTATAAGCCGCCTCGGTCATAATAACTTCTTCAGGAGAAGCCATGTCTTCAGCTGTTGGCTGGGGGCTGGGCGGCTTAGGATCAGTTTCTGGATAGGCTTCAGGAGCGGCAATATCAACATCAGTCGTTTCACTAGGCTGAGGGGTCTCTTCATGTGCACCTTTCTCAGCTTCAGTGGGCTCAATGTGAGTTTTTGGGGTGCTAGGCTTTGGGTTCTCCGGGTCTTGGGCATCAGGAGTGGCTGATGACCCGGTTACTTTCCTTCGTTTGGCTTGAGCCCTGTGAGCGAAGGTGGCGTATATATGTCATAACCAAGGATAGAATGTTAACGTGTTATGGGATGTAAAAATGCTCACCCTGGGTTGATGACAAGAGGAGGTAACTTCGTGGTGGTTGAGTCGCCGGAAGAAGCAGGTGATTCCTGGGAAGTTAAATTGGAAAATATAAAGCAGCTATAACATAAGATTAAAGCATACAGAAGAAATAAATTCAAGGTAATGAAATACCTCGGTGCGCCGTTTCTGAGGAGCCGGAGCGTTCGGTAAGCCGGCCAAAAGATCTTTAGAGCCGGTGCTCCGGGTCTGACGTCTATTATCATCTTGCTGCTTCTTCAAAAGAAAGTTGGGATCCAAGTGAGCAAAAGGGTGTGAACATTTTACCTTCTGTACAGCCCACCGTATTTTCTTTATTGGTAAAGGTTCTGAGCCGGAGGAGACAATAGTTACCACTGTAACATCAGCATGAATTGTCTCTGCTTCTTCCTATGAGTAATCATTGTCAATGAGCTGTATAAAGAGAAGGCCAAGAGAGTCAAGTTCTACCTCCGAGTCATCAAGCTCGAGCAGTTCAGCAGCACATGATTTCTTCTTGCGACCTGGAGCACAGCTCTTGGTGGCCTTCACTTTCTTCTTGGAAACAGCGGTTAATTTCTTCTTCCAGAAGGAAGATTTGGCCTGCTGATGAGTCATAGAAGGATCAGAAAGAAATAAAAGATTTAGAAATAACAAACAGTTTGTTCAAAGGATTTCTACCTCTGGTGCCGGGTTGCCAACATAGAACGGCTTTAACCCGATCTGGTTACACGCTGCTTGAGGTTCCTCGAGCAGGGATTTGATGATGGAGTTGAGGTCCTTATCAGTCCAGGGCATACGGTTTGAGCACATTGGATCATCCACCTCACCAGAATATTCACATAGTAGTTTGTCACGTCGTCTTAACGGCATAATCCTCCAGGAGACGCAGCAGCGGGTTAGATCCACACCAGTTAAACCATTGGCTAGTAGAGCCTGGATCTTTAGAAAGGCTGGAGCATATTTGACGTGCTCCGCAACACTCACCCGGTCAGGAAGCTCAGTATTGGTGCAGAGCCGGAAAGGACGATAACCCGGCAGCGGATTTTCTCCAGCCGGAGAGGTATCTCTGCAATAGAACCAAGTCCGGTTCCAATCCTTGGGATGGCTGGGCAGAACGGCTGCAGGGAAAGACATGTCTCTTCGCCTCTGGATTGAGACGCCTCCAAGCTCGAGACTCGGCCTAGCTACTAACTCGGTCTGGCGGTTGATGTAGAAAAAATCTCGGAAGAGGTCAACAGTGGGTTCTTGTTGCATATAGGCCTCGAAGAGGACTTGAAATTGGCACAAGTTGGTAACAGAATTGGGCCAATATCTTGAGGGTGGAGCTTGTAAAAGTGCAGGGCGTCCCGGGAAAATTTGGAGCCGGGTGGTGAGAAGCCGCGGAGAAGATGATCTGTGAATATGACTACTTCCCCTTCTTTAGGTTCGGGCCTGGTCTCACTGCCGGGAACCCGCCAGTGGATGATATCTTGAGCCGGCAAAGCTCCCATGGTCACAAATTCCTTCAATGATGCCTCAGTCACACAGGAACTAACCCAGTCGCAAGAGACGGGGGCTTTGGCCATGATGACGGGTTAGACTCTGTAGAAAGGCATAAATATGCGACGGATTAAGAAAACTTCGCAGCAAAGGGAGCTGTGGCTGAGACAGCAACGATATTCGGCGGGTCATGTTTGTATTCTAAGATGCCGTTACTATGGGATTGAGGCAAGTTAAATTGCTATGAGAAGAGCCGGCAATGCCATGGCGGGTCATAAAATAGTCGGTGTTGGAAATTTTACTAAGTATAGACAAACAGATTCCGCCAACTACAGCGGCCATTATAAGATCTGCGGACGAAGATAAAAAGGAAAAATATTCTAACCCTATAATATCAATGGAAGGGCAGGCAGCTCATGCATGGATTCTATTCGAAACAATCCGCCTTGAGCGGGGGAAACATGCTAAGCGGATCACCGCAGGAGTTGGCTAGTGTTTCGGAAACTAAATACATCTTCTTTTCCAATCTACGATGAATGCTCCGACGAGCGGCGGAGGACTTGGAAGAACTCCTAAGAACTAAAGCAGATCTGCAAAGGGAAGAGGAAGGAACCTGAAGGATGCCAAGGAGGCGGTCGAACGCCGACGAGCTCTGGTCAAATCAGGTTGATGCAGCGGTCGTAGCTGGTGAAGACGGGGAAGGTCCGACGACGGCGGTGGAGCTTCAGTCGCGCAAGCGTTGGAGGAAGAAGAAAGAGATAAAACGGCGACGGCGGGGGAAGTAAAAGAAATGGGACCCCTCCCCTGCCTATTTATGAGGAGATGGGACAGCAACAGTCGACGCGAGAATCGAGGAGACGAAATGATAATTGACTAAAGAAGACGCCTCGATTTTCGGGTCGACCGTTTAATGAGATGATCCATTGTGACGTCATGGAGATCTTTTGGAAATGTCTGTTCTGACGTCATCCGCTTTATATGGCGGGTTAGGAAGTTTTATTTCCAGGTAAGAAAGGTATGAGACTCGCCACCAAAGGGACTTGAAGATTGACATGAACAGGTTAAAATCAATCTGGGGCCTAATGTTGGGGATATAACTCCATGGTATAACCCGTCCAGGAGGGGCCGGGTCATAGTTGGCGGCACATACTTAGAGATCCCAAGTGGGCCTGAAGGCCGAAGACAAGCCTAGAGGCGACTCGCCAGGTGGGCCAGATAGAGGCCCAGAGCCGGAAGATGGGTCGAGACCCGGGCGCGTGAGCCGCCCGGAAGAAGGCTTGCCCGGGAAGGCAAGACGACTTAGAGACCTGATCGGATACTTAGTATGACCCGGTCTGGACTCTTGTAAGATCGGGGCCCTAGCTTGTGTATATAAAGGCGGGTTCCTCGGGCGGCGTAGGCCACGAAACCTTTGATCGAGTACTAGGTCAAGCGAATCTGCTCCCTTGTAATCCATATCCAATCAATACAACTCAAAGCAGGACGTAGGCTATTACCTCCTTCAAGAGGGGCCGAACCTGGCACTACTAGAAAAAAGGCTATTAGTGGCGCACCACATATTGCTATTAATGGCGCACTATGGGTGCGCCACTATTAACACGCCATTAGTAATTGTTAGTAATGGCGCACCTTTGATGTGCCATTGGTAATCCAAATACCAGTGGCGCACCACGTGGTGCGCCACTACTAACCCTTAGGTGCTCCACTGGTATTCCCTCCAGGTGCGCCACTAATAGCCTTATAGGTGCGCCACTAGTAATAAAGTAAGGTGCGCCACTAATAAGGGCTGAAATGCGCCACTAGTAATGTATTTGGAAAACAAAAAAAAAATCCAAATTTACAGAAAACAACCTATAAGGAAAAATAATTTAAAAACAAAAAATGAAATAGAATCATAATTTTTATTATAGTAAGAATATTACAATGTCTTTACAAGTATCCAATAAAAGGAAAATTGCAAGGAAATAAAATAAAATCCTAAAACTAATCTTCTAGTAATCTTTTCTTCTTTTTCTTCACTTTATCCCTGCAAAATGTAACAAAATAAACAGAAAGACAAACAAACTATTTATAACATGTGAATACTGTCATTTTTTATGCAGAACTAGATATGAGCATATATTTCCAGAATTACATGGTGTGAATATTGTATGAGTAAGATTATAATGGAAATGAATTTTGATAGGAGCCCACTTTCGACGAGTATTTATCTGACAGAGCTAAATAATCAGGGCATTTACCTTTTGATAATATTATTATACTATACTACCAGTATACTACTCCACTTGGATTTTTTAGATGAGCAGATCTGAGATAGACATCTGTTCAAGTGGCTATAGGTAGGCTTGAAGAATTCTCATCGGTTCAAGTGGCTACAGGTAGTCGCACAGCTGGAATATAGACTACTAGTACTATTTGAAAAGAAAACAAGAGCAAATCTGAACGTACTAGTCAGATCCGATCACATTGAGCTAGAAAGAAAATTCATCAGGAAACAGATGGCCGGCGACTTACTTCCAGATGTTGAGGATCTCGTTGTGCCCGGCGAAGACGCTGCGGAGCGAGTCGCGGACGGACTGCTCACAGCGATAGCTGCCACAGATGAACTCGTTGTCCTGCAGGTAGTCCAGCAGCCAGGAATTAAAGATAGGAGGGCTAGAACTGAAAGAACTAACATCTTAGAAAGCAACAGGAGATAATTCATATATGCAAAATACATATGAAGTGGTCTTCACCAAATTTGTTGAAACATGAACAAAATGTTTTAGCAGTACCAATGATACATGTCAAATTAATTGTTCCTGTCATGACAATGTAAAAGTAGTACTTGCATGCCAATAAAGACTTGCTAGTGTCAGATTCTATGAGGTTCAGGACATGTGTAATTGTGCCAAGTTCACTTGTAATGGTATGCTAGAGTGTAAGCTCTTCTATTTCTAAACTTAGAAATCTTGTATGTTTCCTGCACTCTTCCCATCTGCTCCATGAGCTGGTTGCAGCCTAAGATATGAATTCATCTATGAGCCTTCATGTGAGTGATTTTTGCCCATTACCACCCATATGCCCTTTGTGATGCCATTATTCATGATCTGAACTTTATCCTCCACAAAATAAAATAACAGTTGATCCATGCGAATGATACTTAATTTTGAAGCTACTGTTAATTTATAAACTGAATATAAAGTGAGTTTATAAATTCAGAAACAGAAAATTCAGTTAGGCTACTGTTAACTGAATTTTGGAGTGTATACTTAACAAAGGCTTCATTTGAATGTACAGTCAAATTAAAAAAATGTGTTCATGGGGCAGCAGCACTAAGAACTAAAAGAAAAAGGTGTAGAAAAAAGCTACTGAAAAACAATATCAGAAGTAGTGCAGACGCTGTTGAGGCGCTGACTGAACCATTGATAGTACTAACACTCATCTTTTTTGCGTCCATTAGCATGACAGTGAGGTTACAACCTTTAATTAACAGTGCAGTATGTGTATAAACTATAAAAAATAACTACACTGCCTGGTTTTCATCCAAATAAGAAAACAGAGCACAGACGATTTTTTTTCACATATTCACATCATTGATACATGATGACATTTGATCGAGTGATGCAGTGGTGGAAGAATAGAGTAATTGTTGTCCATCAGCTCATAAATGATTAATTATTACCTGCTTGAGGATAGGGGTGGCACACTTTTCTCTTAGAGCGAAAGCATCAGAGTAGGTTATTACCTGCTTGAAATACGCCCCAAATCCATACCTGAGATAACAAAAATACATGAGAAAAGCATTCTGGATCTCTCCGATTTGCACAACATACAGGATGTGCGACATCTGAACTTACGACAGGAGGGAGCCACCTATCAATCTTGGGGCTTCCTCGCTCGCCATGGCCGGGCATCATCATCCTCTGCTGCTTCACCATCATCCTCTCCTCCAACGATGACCTGCGCAGGACTCGTACAGAGATATTTTTTAACGCATCATACACAGATATAAATCATCTGAATCAAAAGCAAGCTGCATCTAGTTCATCAAATGTTAGATGTACAGAATTTGATCGTACACTGCAATGCAAACCATTCAACCACGAAGTAGCTAGAGCTAGTGATTTCAATTCTCTACCATGATGCATGCATGTATGCGTGCAACAAACCGCCAGACTAATTAAGCATTGAGGTAGGCTACATAATCCAATCCGGCTAGCTCGTAATCATATCCATACTAGGTAGCCGCTACGTAGTTAAGTCTGGACAGAGAGTCAGAGACTGGGATGAACACGTACATGGGAAGGAGCAGGAGACGCAGGGCCTTATCTGCCCAACCTCCGACCAGATCGGTGGTGTTTAAGGCCGTCTTAGAGCTCCAGCAGTACCTCCCCTGCAGGCAAACAGAGCAATAGGCAAAAATCAGCTGTGCAGATCGATTCAGAAGCAGGATTAATGCGGGAGAGGCGCAGTACCTTCCGGGATGAGCGCCATGGATGCAGAGGAGGAGGAGGACGGTCGCGCATCCCCCGTTGCTGAACTTGGTGTAGAACAACGTGGAGGCTGCTTCCTCTCCCGGCGCGTGGACGTGGAGAAGAAACCACCCTCCACCGGCGCCATCACCTGCGGCACCTTGGCCTTGCCGCCGGATCCGCCGCCGTTCATCGATCATGGGCCAGCTCAACGACGACGAGGATCTGGAAGCCCGGCTATGGCCGTGGCGGCTGGATCTGGGGCCTTGGGCTGGCGGGGAGCTCCTCCTCCTGCAGCTCGGCGGCCTCCACACCCCGGAGCAATGCCCTCGCCGGAGGACGTGGTCACCAGCTCTCCTCTGGATCCGGTGAGGAGGGTTGGGGAAGGAGCTCACCACGGCTCCATGCCCTGGATCTGGTGTGAGGGAGGGGGAAGGGGGCTCGCCGTGGTCGGGAGGGAGAGGAAGAGGCGGGCGGCCGGGGCTTCCCGATCTAGATCGAAGTCGAGGGAGGTGGGTGGGTGTGTCAGGAGGAAGGGGAGGGGAGAGAACGTGACGAGAGGGAGGGGATAAGGGGTGATAGCAATGGCGCACTGGTAGGGGGTGCGCCATACGTATAGATAGCAATGGCTCACCTCTTACTGGTGCGCCATTACTAGTTAAAACTAGTAATGGCGCACTTTCCCCTGGTACGCCACTGCTAAGTCTGGGGAGGGGTGTGGGGCCAGGACAAACTTAGTAGTGGCGCACCGTGGGCGTGGTGCGCCATTACTAGTTAAAACTAGTAATGGCGCACTTTCCCCTGGTGCGCCACTGCTAAGTCTGGGGAGGGGTGTGGGGCCAGGACAAAACTAGTAATGGCGCACCACACACCAGGTGCGCCATTAGTAATATGGCCATTAATGGCGCACCCATATCTGGTGCGCCACTGCTATATAGCAGTGGCGCACCACATACAGGGTGCGCCATTAATGTCCATATTAGCTATAGCCGTTTTTGTAGTAGTGTGGGTAAACTGATGTCTACTACGCAACCTTCTTCTTGTAGACTCGTGTTGGGCCTCCAAGCGTAGAGTTTTGTAGGACAGTAGCAAATTTGCCTCAAGTGGATGACCTAAGGTTTATCAATCCGTGGGAGGCGTAGGATGAAGATGGTCTCTCTCAAGCAACCCTGCAATCAAATAACAAAGAGTCTCTTGTGTCCCCAACACACTCAATACAATGGTAAATTGTATAGGTGCACTAGTTCGGCGAAGAGATGGTGATACAAGAGTAATATGGATGGTAGATATAGGTTTTTGTAATCTGAAAATATAAAAACAGCATGGTAACTAATAAAGCTCGTGGTACATCAAGATCGTGTCATCTCAAGAACACGAGAGAGAGAGATCAAACACATAGCTACTGGTACATACCCTTAGCCCCGAGGGTGAACTACTCCATCCTCGTCATGGAGACCGCCGGGATGATGAAGATGGCCTCTGGTGATGGTTTCCCCCTCCGGCAGGGTGCCGGAACGGGCTCCCGATTGGTTTTTCGTGGCTACAGAGGCTTGCGGCAGCGGAACTCCCGATCTAGGTTTCTTTCTGGGGGTTACGAGATTTATAGGAATTTTTGGTGTCGCTCTCACGTCAAGGGGACTCCCGAGGGGCCCACAAGCTAGGGGGGCGCGCCCTGGGGGGGCACGCCCCCTAGGCTTGTGGCTTCCTCGGGACTCCTCTCCGGTATCTTTTTGCTCCAGTATTTTTTATATTTTCCAAAAATATGCTCCGTAAAGTTTTAGCCCATTCCGAGAACTTTTATTTCTGCACAAAAAACGACACCATGGTAGTTCTGGTGAAAACAGCGTCAGTCCGGGTTAGTTCTAATAAAATCATACCAAAATCATATAAAATTATTGTAAACATGGCATGAATACTTCATAAATTATAGATACGTTGGAGACGTATCAGCATCCCCAAGCTTAATTCCTGCTCATCCTCGAGTCTGTAAATGATAAAAGAAATAATTTATGAAGTGTGAATGCTAGCAAGTGCACAAGTTTGATCAATGATAATTCCAATCACTTTTTCTGGCATCAATATAAACCATAAACAGTAGCTCATCTCATAAAACTTCTCATGATCAAGTAACAAGCTATTCACATGTTAAAGTATAGACCAGAAAGTTTCTTGAAAACTAACAAACCATATTCCTAGTCATCGAACAATTGCAATTCATCTTATTTTCAGGAAGGGTCTATGTAAGAGCTTTGATTTAGCAAATTCCACATACTCAACTATCATATAGTCTTCCATGATTATTGACACTCAAAGCATATTTTTAGAACAAATAGCATCCATCGAACACAGAGAAAGATAGGGGCTTAATGTTTCGCCTCCCAACTTATTTATCATATAGATAATTGTCAACAATAATAATTCATGATCAAATATATTTGTTTGGATATATATGTCTAGATCATTCCCCAACACATGACGCTTGCCAAGAGAAAAAGGTGAAATATAGGAAGTGGTGAAGATCACCATGACTCTTGCATAATGGTAAGTACTAGAAAGTAAAAGATAGGCCCTTCGCAGAGGGAAGCATTGATTTGCAAAGGTGCCAGAGCTCGAGCTTTTAAAACAGAGATGAATAATAATTTTGAGCGGTATGCTTTCACTGTCAACATAACAACCGAGAGATCTTGGTATCTTCCATGCTAGGTACATTATAGGCGGTTCCCAAACAGAATGGTAAAGTTTTTACTCCCCCTCCACCAATCAATCACACTCCACGGCGAGCCGAATCCACGGGTACCGTCCATACAAACAATAATCCTGGGGGAGATTTTTTTCATTATATTTTTATTTGATTTTTGAGCATGGAACTGGGCATCCCGAATACCAGCCACTTTCTCGTGAATGATAGTGAATCAACACATATCGTGAGAATAACCCACCTAGCATGGAAGATATTGACAGCCCCTAGTCACTATATGAGCGATTCGGGCATACAAAACAGAATATTATTTGAAGGTTTAGAGTTTGGCACAGGAAAATTTACTTGGAACGGCAGGTAAATACCGCATATAGGTAGGTATGGTGGACTCTCATGGCAAAACTGGTTTAAGGGTGTTTGGATGCACAAGTAGTATTTCTACTTGGTGCAGAAGTTTTGGCTAGTATGAGGTGGAAGCAAGCTCCACATGTTGGAGGATCAATAACAATATAACTTCTATACAAATATACCCAAACATAACTCATTAAGTTGTCTTCCTTGTCCAATTTTAACTAATTTGCTCGAGTTTGAAAATAATTAATGAGCTCACAATCATAGAAGATGCCCAAGATAGTATATTTATATGTGGAATCTCTCTTCCTTCAATATTCTTTCATGAATTGTTCAAGTGACCAATGCAGTGTTTGCTAACTTTCAATAAATTTTACCACCTATACTTCTTATGTGTGAAGTCATTACTCCCCATGGGATAAGTATATGAAGCATATTTAATTTTAGATTTATGATATTCAATTCATTCAACCATTTACTCATAGGATATAAGTGAAGCACAAGAGTGAATGACAAACTACTCCAAAAAGATATAAGTGAAGATCAATGCATAGCAAACAATTAAATAACTATGTGAAGACTCTCTCATCTAAGAATTTCAGATCTTAAGAATTTTATTAAACAGCAAGCAAAAGAAAAATAGCACTCCAAGAATAGCACGCATCATGTGAACGAATAAAAATTTAGGCTCAACATAGGCTAACGATAATTGTTGATGAAGAGAGGTGGGATGCGTAGCATCCCCAAGCTTAGATGCTTGAGACTTCTTGAAATATTTACTTGTGGTGCCTTGGGCATCCCCAAGCTTGAGCTTTTGTATCTCGTTCAATCCTCTCATATCATGGTTTCACCTATTCTCAAAAACTTCATCCACACAAAACTCAAAAAGAACTCGTGAGATAGGTTAGTACACATAATAATAAATCAACTCTTTATGTACTGCAAAGATAAGTTGCACAATAATTTTCAAACATCATCTACTGTTTACTATCATTTTCACAATTTATATCTACCAATATAGGCTATAGAAACTATAGGATAAGTAGATAACAAAACTATGATAGCAATCTGTCCAAACAGAACAGTCTGTAGCAATTTATGAAAACAGTGTACTTATGTAACTCAAAAAATTATGAAAATTTAGGACATGCTAAATAATTTATATGACATCACTGTGTAAAAATTTCAGAAACTTTCCACGTTCCAATAAATATGAAAATTCAAACACTACAGCAAAAGTTTCTATTCTTACACAGCACACATCAAAACATGCAATGCAAGCATCCTAAGACAATTCTTGGAACTTTTTATTGAAAAACAAGATTATAAGTAACCCCTAACAGAAAATAACAAAATATAATGACGCTCCAAGCAAAACACATATTATGTGATGAATAAAAATATAGCTCTAAGTAAGATATACCGATAATGTTGAAGACGAAAGAGGGGATGCCTTCCGGGGCATCCCCAAGCTTAGACGCTTGAGTCTTCCTTGGATATTACCTTGGGGGTGCCTTGGGAATCCCCAAGCTTAGGTTCTTGTCACTCCTTATTCTCTTCATATCGGTGTCTCACCCAAAACTTGAAAACTTCAATCACACAAAACTTAACGGAACTTCGTGAGATGGGTTAGTATAATAAAGATAGATCATTCACTTCGGTACTGTCAAGACAAGATTCATAATTGTTCCCACATGATACCTACTGTATTCTATTAATCCCATAATTTATACCACTAAATATAAGCTATGGAAACACTAAAACAAGCAAACTATGCATGCAAAATAGAATCTGTTAAAAACAGAACAGTCTGTGAAGATCTGTAGTGTAGCCATACTTCCCAGTCTCTGAAAATTCTGAAAAATTAGTACAGACTGAAGAATTTGTATATGAAAACTTTGGAAAAATTTCAGAGAATTTTGACGCTCCAGTAAAAAATGAAAATTCCTGTACTCGAGTCAAAAGTTTCTGTTTTGGTTCAGCATCAATTCCACTCATCTTGTGAGTCATCCCAAAGGCTTTACTTGGCACTTTATTGAAATAAAAGGCACAAAACAAGATTACTACAGTAGCTTAATCATGT
This sequence comes from Elymus sibiricus, assembly GCA_039707655.1. NCBI lineage: Eukaryota > Viridiplantae > Streptophyta > Magnoliopsida > Poales > Poaceae > Elymus > Elymus sibiricus. Next base: position 158,608,883 of record CM077673.1, read on the forward strand.
GAACACACAAAAACATAAATTAAAAGTGTTGGGTTGTCTCCCAACAAGCGCTTTTCTTTAATGCCTTTTAGCTAGGCAAGATGATTTCAATGATGCTCACATAAAAGATAAGAATTGAAACATGCAAAAGAGCATCATGAATCTCATGACAAGCACATTTAAGTCTAACCCACTTCCTATGCATAGGGATTTTGTGAGAAAACAATTTATGGGAGCAAGAATCAACTAGCATAGGAAGGCAAAACAAGCATAACTTCAAAACTTTGAACACATAGAGAGGAAACTTGATATTATTGCAATTCCTACAAGCATATGTTCCTCCCTCATAATAATTTTCAGTAGCATCATGAAGGAATTTCACAATATAACTATCACATAAAGCATTCTTTTCATGATCTACAAGCATAGAAATTTTACTACTCTCCACACAAGAAAATTTCTTCTCATGACTAATAGTGGGGGTATCCTAAAAGAATTGAATACTACAAATTGGTTCCACATTAAAAGAGTAATATTCAGTAAAAGGATATTCATAATTATGACAAGTATCATAATAGTAATAATCACTCTTTTTCATCGCATAAGTGTCATCACAATAATCATCATAAGTAGGAGGCATGCAATCATTATATCAAATTTGATCATTCAAAGTAGGGGGAATAAAAAGATCATCTTCATTAAGCATAGCATCCCCAAGCTTAGGACAAACATTAATTGCAGCAAATAAATTCTCAAACATGTCATTTTCATCAAACATAGCATCCCCAAGCTTGTGGCTTTGTATATCATAAACATAATCACTCTCATCATTAATAGTATGAATAGCACCAATAGTATAGCAATTATTATCATCATCCTCCAAGTTGGTGCCATAACTATTTTCAAGATTATAAGAAGTATCATTATCTTCCCAATCATAATTATCACAACAAGCAATAGGCATAATAAAATCATCCTCAAGTGTATCATCTTACACAACTATTTTTGATTCATTCTCATGAGGCCTATCAATAATGGGAGCAACATTATTTGGGAGAGATACCTCTTTACCTTTACTTTTCCTTCTTTTCTTCTTCTTCACCACATTATGTGTGGGTTTATTTAATTCCTCCAATCTTCTTTTTGAAGTGGTTGGTTGAATAAAAAGCTCCTCCTCGTTACCTGATTCATCATAAGAGAAAATAGGAGGATATTGGGAAACCTCTTCCCCTTTGTTAGTGTTGTCTTCATCTTCTATTTGTTTTCTTGTCTTTAAGTAATTCGCAATATAAGGATTCTCAATGCAATTTACCACGCAATACATATATATTTCATTTAGATCAAAATCAATCATTTTCATGAGAACCCAAGCTGGAAAATCCTTAGTTTTATGTTTCATTTCTTCATACCCCAAAAATAGACTAAGTTCATTATGATGCTCAAGGGTAATGAGGTTATCACAATTTTTGGACACAATTCGATCATGAAATAATTCACATTGGAAATTAAAATGACCACTTTCATTGCAAACTTCACAAGGACGGCGAGAAATATTAAGTCTTTCAGCACAACCATATAGCCTCTCTTGCAACCATTTAGTTTCTAAATACTTATGCCTCTTACAAAATCTATCTTCCCTTTTAGGCATGTCTTCACAAACTCTATGCACTCCACAAAAATTGACACGCTTATAAGAAATCTTTTTATCATGACTAGTGCAATCATCATTAGTACTATGGATATTCAAAGAATTCATACTAACAACATTGCAAGCATGCTCATCACTCAAAGATTTAGTGCCAAAATTTTTAATAACTTCTTCTTCTAACACTTGAGCACAATTTTCCTTTCCATCATTTTCACGAAAGACATTAAAAAGATGAAGCATATGAGGCAACCTCAATTCCATATTTTTTTTGTAGTTTTCTTTTAAAGACTAAACTAGTGATAAAACAAGAAACTAAAAGATTCAATTACAAGATCTAAAGATATACCTTCAAGCACTCACCTCCCCGGCAATGGTGCCCGAAAAGAGCTTGATGTCTACTACGCAACCTTCTTCTTGTAGACTCGTGTTGGGCCTCCAAGCGCAGAGTTTTGTAGGACAGTAGCAAATTTCCCTCAAGTGGATGACCTAAGGTTTATCAATCCGTGGGAGGCGTAGGATGAAGATGGTCTTTCTCAAACAACCCTGCAACCAAATAACAAAGAGTCTCTTGTGTCCCCAACACACCCAATACAATGGTAAATTGTATAGGTGCACTAGTTCGGCGAAGAGATGGTGATACAAGTGTAATATGGATGGTAGATATAGGTTTTTATAATCTGAAAATATAAAAACAGCAAGGTAGCAAGTAACAAAAGTGAGCGAAAACAGTATTGCAATGCTTAGAAATAAGGCCTAGGGTTCATACTTTCACTAGTGCAAGTTCTCTCAACAATACTGACATAGTTGAATCATATGTAATCCCTCACGTGCGACAAAGAGTTCACTCCAAAGTCACAAATAGCGGAGAACAAACGTAGAAATTATTGTAGGGTATGAAACCACCTCAAAGTTATCTTTTCTGATCAATCTTATGAGCTATCCCTATAAGTGTCACGAAAAGCCCTAGAGTTCGTACTAAAATAACACCTTAAGATACACATCAACCAAAGCCCTAATGTCACCTAGATACTCCAATGTCACCACGAGTACCCATGGGCTTGATTATACGATATGCATCACACAATTTCAGATTCATCATGTTCAATCCAACACAAAGAACTTCAAAGAGTGCCCCAAAGTTTCTACCGGAGAGTCAAGACGAAAAAATGTGCCAACCCCTATGCATAGATTCCCAAGGTCACGGAACCCGCAAGTTGATCACCAAAACATACATCAAGTGGATCAATAGAACATCCCATTGTCACCACGGATATCCCATCGCAAGAGATATATCAAGTGTTCTCAAATCCTTAAAGACTCAATCCGATAAGAAAACTTCAAAGGGAAAACTCAATTCATCACAAGAAGATAGAGAGGGGAAAACTCCATATGATTCATCTATATTAATAAAGCTCGCGGTACATCAAGATCGTGTCATCTCAAGAACACGAGAGAGAGAGATCAAACACATAGCTCCTGGTACATACCCTCAGGCCCGAGGGTGAACTACTCCCTCCTCGTCATGGAGACCACCGGGATGATGAAGATGGCCTCTGGTGATGGTTTCCCCCTCCGGCAGGGTGCCGGAACAGGCTCCCAATTGGTTTTTCGTGGCTATAGAGGCTTGCGGCGGTGGAACTCCCAGTCTAGGTTTCTTTCTAGGGGTTACGGGATTTATAGGAATTTTTGGCATCGGTCTCACGTCAAGGGGACTCCCGAGGGGCCCACAAGCCAGGGGGGCGCGCCCTAGGGGGGGGCCTAGGCTTGTGGCTGCCTCGGGACTCCTCTCCGGTATCTTTTTTCTCCAGTATATTTTATATTTTCCAAAAATATTCTCCGTAAATTTTCAGCCCATTCCAAGAACTTTTATTTCTGCACAAAAAACGACACCATGGTAGTTCTGCTGAAAACAGCGTCAGTCCGGGTTAGTTCTAATAAAATCATACCAAAATCATATAAAATTATTGTAAACATGGCATGAATACTTCATAAATTATAGATACGTTGGAGACATATCATAAACCCCTTCAAGTTAACCGCCGTAGTGATGGCTCCACACCTAAGTCCTGACACTAGGCCATCTGCCGTGATAAAGCCACGACAAGAGGAAAAAATCTTGGTCCTTGGATCCTTCAAATTCTTCATAGTGAGGAATTGATATAAATCCCAAGTGACTGAACAAATATTGCTATGCTCCCCAGTAACGGCGCTAGAAAAAGGTCTTGATAACCCACAAGTATAGGGGATCGCAACAGTTTTCGAGGGTAGAGTATTCAACCCAAATTTATAGATTCAACACAAGGGGAGCCAAAGAATACTTGAGAATATTAGCAGTTGAGTTGTCAATTCAACCACACCTGGAGATAAATATCTGCAGCAAAGTGATCAATAGCACAGTAATATGATAGTTTTGATAGCAGTAGCAATAGTAACAGTAGCGGTAACAGTAGTAGCAATAGTTTTGTAGCAGTAGGAACAGCAGCAACCACAGTAGTAACTTAGCAAGAACAATAAGTGGAAAGGTCGTAGGCACTGGATCGGTAACTCGTTGGATGATATTCATCATATAACAGTCATAACCTAGGGCGATACAGAACTAGCTCCAGTTCATCAATGTAATGTAGGCATGTATTCCGTAAATAGTCATACGTGCTTATGGAAAAGAACTTGCATGACATCTTTTGTCCTACCCTCCCGTGGCAGCGGGGTCCATAAGGAAACTAAGGGATATTAAGGCCTCCTTTTAATAGAGAACCGGAACAAAGCATTAACACATGGTGAATACATGAACTCCTCAAACTACAGTCATCACCGCGAAGTATCCCAAATATTGACAATATGGGGTTGACGGATCATAACACATAATAGGTGCATATGAATAGGCAAGATCGGATCAAGAACATAGATATAGAGGTGATAACATAAACGGTTCAGATTTGAAATCATGGCACTCGGGCCGTAGTGACAAGCATTAGGCATAGCAAAGTCATAGCAACATTAATCTCAGAACATAATGGATACTAGGGATCAAGCCCTAACAAAACTAACTCGATTACATGATGAATCTCATCCAACTCCTCACCGACCAGCAAGCCTACGAAGGAATTACTCACTCCCGGTGGGGAGCATCATGGAATTGGCGATGGAGAAAGGTTGATGATGACGAAGACCGAAGATTCCCCTCTCCGGAGCCCCAAACGGGCTCCAGATCTGGCCTCCCGATGAAGAACAGGAGGTGGCAGCGGCTCCGTCTCGTGAAACACGATAATTCTTTCTCTCCTATTTTTTTCTGGAAAAATAGGAATTTATAGTGGCAAAAATAGGTCAAGTGGGGCCCCGAGGTGCCCACCACCCACCAGGGCGCGCCGGGAGAGGGCTGGCGCGCCCTGGTGGGTGTTGCGCACCCTGGGCCCCCTCTCGGGTAGTTTCTGGCTCCAGTATTTTTTATATTTTCCAAAATAAATCTCCCTAAAGTTTCGTTCCATTCCGAGAACTTTTATTTCTGCACAAAACAACAGCATGGCAATTCTACTGAAAACAGCGTCAGTCCGGGTTAGTTCCATTCAAATCATGCAAATTAGAGTCCAAAACAAGGGCAAAAGAGTGAGGAAAAGTAGATACGTTGGAGACGTATCATTGTATCATATACAACTCTTCCTCAAGGAAACCATTGAGGAACTCTGTTTTGACATCCATCTACCAAATTTCATAATCGAAAAATGCAGCTATTGCTAACATGCTTCTGACAGACTTAAGCATCACTACGGGAGAGAAAGTCTCATTGTAGTCAATTCCTTGAACTTGTGAAAAACCCTTCGCCACAGGTCGAGCTTTATAGACGGTGACATTACCGTCCGCGTCTGTCTTCCTCTTAAAGATCCATTTATTCTGAATGGCCTTTCGTCCTTCAGGTAATACTTCCAAAGTCCATACTTTGTTTTCATACATGGATCCTATCTCGGATTTCATGGCCTCTAACCATTTGTCGGAATCTGGGCCCACCATCGCTTCTCCATAGCTCGTAGGTTCATCGTTGTCCAACAACATGACCTCCAAGACAGGGTTACTGTACCACTCAGGAGCAGTACGTGCCCTTGTCGACCTACGAGGTTCGATAGTAACTTGATCCGAAGCTTCATGATCACTATCATCAGCTTCCTCTCCAACTGATGTAGGTTCCACAAAAACATCTTTCTGCACTGCGCTACTCTCTGGTTGAAGCAAAGGTACAACAACCTCATCAAGTTCTATCTTCCTCCCACTCAATTCTTTCGAGAGAAACTCTTTCTCAAGAAATGATCCGTTCTTAGCGACAAACACTTTGCCTTTGGATCTGAGATAGAAGGTGTACCCAACCGTCTCTTTTGGGTATCCTATGAAGATGCATTTCTCCGCTTTGGGTTCCATCTTTTCAGGATGAAGCTTTTTGACATAAGCATCACATCCCCAAACTTTAAGAAACGACAACTTCGGCCTTTTGCCAAACCATAGCTCATATGGTGTCGTCTCAACGGATTTAGAGGGTGCCCTATTTAAAGTGAATGCAGCTGTCTCTAATGCATAACCCCAAAACTATAGTGGCAAATCGGCAAGAGACATCATAGAACGCACCATATCCAATAAGGTTCGATTACAACGTTCGGACACACCATTACGCTGTGGTGTTCCTGGTGGTGTCAATTGTGAAACAATTCCACATTGTCCTAAGTGAGTGCCAAACTCATAACTCAGATATTCTCCTCCTCGATCAGATCGTAGGAATTTAATCTTGTTGTTACGATGATTCTCAACTTCACTCTGAAATTGCTTGAACTTTTCAAAAGTTTCAGACTTATGTTTCATTAAGTAAATATACCCATGTCTACTTAAGTCATCAGTGAAGGTGAGAAAATAACGATATCCACCGCGGGCCTCAATGCTCATCGGACCGCACACATCAGTATGTATGATTTCCAATAAGTCACTTGCCCGTTCCATTGTTCCAGAGAACGGGGTCTTAGTCATCTTGCCCATGAGGCGTAGTTCACATGTGTCAACTGATTCAAAATCAAGTGACTCCAAAAGTCCATCAGCATGGAGTTTCTTCATGCGTTTTACATCAATATGACCTAAGCGGCAGTGCCACAAGAAAGTGGGGCTATCATTATCAACTCTACATCTTTTGGCATCAATGTTATGAACATGTGTATCATTACTATCGAGATTCAATAAGAATAAACCCCTCACTATGGGTGCATGACCATAAAAGATATTACTCATATAAATAGAACAACCATTATTCTCTGATTTAAATGAGTAATCATCTTGCAATAAACAAGATCTAGATATAATGTTCATGCTTAACGCAGGCACTAAATAACAATTATTCAGGTTCATCACTAATCCCGATGGTAATCGAAGAGCGAGCGTGCCGACGGTGATCACATCAACCTTGGAACCATTTCCCACGTGCATCGTCACTTCGTCCTTTGCCAGCCTCCATCTATTCCGCAGTTCCTGCTTTGAGTTGCAAATGTGAGCAACCGAACCGGTATCAAATACCCAGGCACTACAATGAGAGTTGGTAAGGTACACATCAATAACATGTATATCACATATACCTTGTTTGGTGTTGGCCGCCTTCTTGTCGGCCAAATACTTGGGGCAGTTCCGCTTCTAGTGGCCAGTACCCTTGCAATGAAAGCACTCAGTTTCTGGCTTGGGTCCAGCCTTGGGTTTCTTCACGGGAGGGGCAACTGCTTTGCCACTCTTCTTGGAGTTACCCTTCTTGCCCTTGCCATTTTTCTTGAAACTAGTGGTTTTATTGACCATCAACACTTGATGCTCCTTCTGAATCTCAGACTCAGCGACTTTCAACATCGCAAACAGCTCGGCGACTGACTTGTTCATCCCTTGCATGTTATAGTTCAATATGAAGCTCTTGTAGCTAGGTGGCAGTGATTGAAGAACAATGTCAATGATCGCCTCTGGCGGGAGAACAATTCCCAACTCCGCCAGACGGTTGGAATACCCAGACATTCTGAGTACATGTTCACTGACAGACCCATTCTCCTCCATCTTGCAAGCATAGAACTTATCGGAGGTCTCATACCTCTCGATCCGGGTGTTCTTCTCAAAGATAAACTTCATCTCCTGGAACATCTCATATGCTCCATGATGTTCAAACCATCTTTGAAGTCCCGGTTCTAAGCCATACAACATTGCACATTGAACTATTGAGTAATCATCAGAACGCGCCTGCCAGGCGTTCGCAACGTCTGCAGGCGACACTGGAGCGGGTGCTTCACCGAGCGGTGCATCAAGGACATAAGCCTTTTGGGAAGCTGTGAGGATAATCCTCAGATTACGGGCTCAGTCTACAAAGTTACTTCCAGCATCTTTCGGCTTAGCTTTCTCTAGGAACGCATTGAAATTGAGGGGAACCACTGCGCGAGCCATTGATCTACAACATAAAATTTGCAAAGACAACATAGACTATTGTTCATGATAATGAGTTTAGTTAATCATATTACTTAAAAACTCCCACTCAAATTGACATCCCTCTGGTCATTCGAGTGGTACATGATCCAAATTCACCAACCCAAGTCCGATCATCACGTGAGATGAGATGGTTTCAATGGTGAACATCTCCATGTTGATCATATCTACTATATGACTCATGTTCGACCTTTCGGTCTCTTTTCTTCCGAGGCCATGTCTGTACATGCTAGGCTCGTCAAGTTTAACCCGAGTGTTCCGCATGTGCAAAACTGGCTTGCTCCCGTTGTGTGCGAACGTAGAGTCTATCACACCCGATCATCACGTGGTGTCTCGAAACGACGAACTTTCGCAATGGTGCACACTCGGGGAGAACACAATTTTATCTTGAAATTTTAGTGAGGGATCACCTTATAATGCTACCGTCGTCCTAAGCAAAACAAGGTGCATAAAAGGATTAACATCACCTGCAAATCATAAGTGACATGATATGGCCATGATCTTGTGCTTTTGATCTCCATCTCCAAAGCACCGGCATGATCTCCATCGTCACCAGCATGACACCATGATCTCCATCATCTTGATCTCCATCAACGTGTCGCCATGAGGTTGTCGCGCCAACTATTGCTTCTACAACTATTGCTAACTCATAGCAATAAAGTAAATCAAAACGGCGAAAATAAATTAAAGACAATCCTATGGCTCCTGCCGGTTGCCGTACTCATCGACATGCAAGTCGTGATAATCTATACAAAACATGATCATCTCATACATCACATATACCTCATCATGTCTTTGGCCATATCATATCACATCATACCCTGCTAAAACAAGTTAGACGTCCTCTAATTTGTTGTTGCATGTTTTACGTGGCTGCTATGGGTATCTAGCAAGAACGATTCTTACCTACGCAAAACCACAACGGTGATATACAAGTTGCTATTTCACCTTCTACAAGGACCGCCTCTGTCGAATCCGATTCAACTAAAGTGGGAGAGACAGACACCCGCCAGCCATCTCATGCAACAAAGTTACATGTCAGTTGATGGAACCGGTCTCTCGTACGTGGATGAGTAAGGTTGGTCCGAGCCGCTTCATCCCGCAATACCACCGAATCAAGATAAGACTACGGAGGGAAGCAATCTAAATATCAACGCCCACAAACTCCTTTGTGTTCTACTCGTGATCACATCTACGCATAGACCTAGCTCATGATGCCACTGTTGGGAAACATTGCATGGGAAACAAAAAATTTCCTACGCACACGCAAGATCTATCCATGGTGATGAGCATCTACGAGAGGAGAGAGCGGATCCACATACCCTTGTAGATCGCTAAGCGGGAAGCGTTAAGAAACGCGGTCGATGTAGTCGAACATCTTCGCGATCCAAATTGCAAGTCGTCCCGCGATCCAATCATGATCTAGCGTCGAACGGACGGCACCTCCGCGTTCCGCACACGTATAGCTCGATGACGATCTCCGCCTTCTTGATCCAGCAAGAGGGAGAGGAGAGGTAGATGAGTACTCTAGTAGCACGACGGCGTGGTGGCGGTGGTGGTGGAGCTGATCCGACAGGGCTTCGCCAAGTACCGCCGAATCAATCTAGAGGAAAAACGGTCTAGACGGGGAAGAGAGGGCTGCACCGTGGCTTGGGGTGGAGGGGGCGGGGCTTGCGCCCTAGGGTTTACCCTAGGGTCGGCCGAACCAGGAGGTGGAGGAGTCCACCTCCAACTAGGAGGTGGCGCGGGAGGAGTCCTCCTCCTACTAGGACTCCTCCCCCTCTCCTCTTTCCTGTGCATAGGCCCATAGGGGCTGACCGCCCAGCCCACTAGGGGCTGGTGCGCCACCTCTTAGGCCCATGTGGCCCGTTGGGGTGGGTGGGCCCCACTTGGTGGACCCCCAGAACCCATTCGTCACTCCTGGTACACTGACGGAAATGCCCGAAACTTTTCCGGAGTCCAAACACCACTTTCCTATATATCAATCTTCGACTCCGGACCATTCCGGAACTTCTTGTGCCGTCCGGGATCTCATCTGGGACTCCGAACAACCTTCGGTCACCAACATACATAACTCAATACTACCGAAACGTCACCGAACGTTAAGTGTGCAGACCCTGCGGGTTCAAGAACTATGTAGACATAACCGAGACACCTCTACGGTCAATAACCAATAGCGGGACCTATATGCCCATATTGGTTCCTACATATTCTACAAATATCTTTATCGGTTGAACCTCGATGTCAAGGATTCACTTAATCTCGTACGATGTTCCCTTTGTTTATCGATATGTTACTTGCCCGAGATTCGATCGTCGGTATCTCCATACCCAGTTCTATCTCGTTATCGGCAAGTCTCTTTACTCGTTCCGTAATACAAGATCCTGTGGCTAACACTTTAGTCACTTTGCTTGCAAGGCTTATTGTGATGTTGTATTACCGAGTGGGCCCTAAGATACCTCTCCGTCACACGGAGTAACAAATCCCAGTCTTGATCCATGTCAACTCAACAGACACCCTCGGAGATACCTGTAGAGCATCTTTATAGTCACCCAGTTACGTTGTGACGTTTGATACACACATGGTACTCCTCCGGTGTTAGTGAGTCACATGATCTCATGGTCATAGGAACACATGCTTGACATGCAGAAACAATAGCAACAAACTGACACGATCATAGTTACGTTCATAGTTTGGGTCTTGTCCATCACATCATTCTCCTAATGATGTGATCCCGTTATCAAATGAAAACTCTTGTCCATGGATAGGAAACCTTGACCATCTTTGATCAACGAGCTAGTCCTATAGAGGCTCACTAGGGACATGGTGTTGTCTATGTACCCACACATGTATTTGAGTTTCCAATCAAAACAATTATAGCATGGATAATAAACATTTATCATGAACAAGGAAACATAATAATAACCATTTTATTATTGCCTCTAGGGCATATTTCCAACAGGTAATGAGTTGTCATTTGATAACGGGATCACATCATTAGAAGAATAATGTGATGGACAAAGACCCAACCGTAAGCATAGAATTTGATCATTCTAGTTTATTGCTACTGCTTTATCCATGTCAAGTGTAAGTTCCTACGACCATGAGATCATGCAACTCCCGGGCACAGGAGGAATGCCTTGTGTGTATCAAATGTCACAATGTAACTGGGTGACTATAAAGGTGCTCTATAGGTATCTCTGAGGGTGTCTGTTGGGTTGGCGTGAATCGAGAGAGATTTGTCACTCCGTATGATGGAGAGGTATCTCTGGGCCCACTCAGTAATACAGCATCACAAGAAGCTTGCAAGCAATGTGACTAAGGAGTTAATCATGGGATCTTGTATTACGGAACGAGTAAAGAGACTTGCTGGTAACGAGATTGAACTAGGTATGGAGATACCGACGATCGAATCTCGGGCAAGTAACATACCGACAGACAAAGGGAACTGCATACGGGGTTGATTGAATCCTTGACATAGTGGTTCGACCGATAAATATCTTCGTAGAATACGTAGGAACCAATATGGTCATCCAGGTCCCTCTATTGGTCACTGGCCGTAGAGGTGTCTCGGTCATGTCCGCATAGTTCTCGAACCCACAGGGTCTGCACACTTAACGTTCGGTGATGATTTGGTATAGATGAGATATATATGTTGGTAACCGAAAGTTGTTCGCAGTCCCGGATGAGATCCCGGACATGACGAGGAGCTTCGGAATGGTCCGGAGATAAAGTTTGATATATAGGAAGTTGGTGTTTGGGTTCTGGAAAGGTTCTGGGACGTACCGATTTTGATACGGAGGTGTGGGAAAGGTTCCGGGGGTCCACCGGGGGGCACCTACCCCGGAGGGTCCCATGGGCTGAGAGGGGGCCGCACCAGCCCCTGGTGGGCTGGGTACCTCACCTCCCAAGGCCCATGCGGCCGAGTGGGCAAGGGCTGGCCCTAGGGTGGCCGCCGGCCCCTTGCCTTGGGGGCCGAGGTAGCCCCCTAGGCTACCGCACCAAACCCTAGGAGAAACCCTAGGGCGGCCGCCCCTTCCCCTTGCCCCTATATATACTTGAGGGGAGGGAGGGCAGACGCACCACAAGCCACGGCGCAGCCCTCCCTCTCCCTCTAGATTGGTTTCTCCTCTAGATTTGTTTTGGTAGTGCTTGGTGAAGCCCTGCCGGGACAGCTTCACCACCACCGCCACCACGCCGTCGTGCTGCCGGAGATCTCATCTACCTCTTCGCCCTTGCTTGCTGGATCAAGAAGGCGAAGACGTCATCGAGCTGTACGTGTGCTGAACGCGGAGGTGCCGTCCATTCGGTGCAAGATCGGAACGGAAAAAGATTGGATCGCGGGACGGATCGTGATTGGATCGCGAAGACGTTCGACTACACCAACCGTGTTTCTTAACGCTTCCCGCTTAGTGCTACTTCTCGAGCATGCGTTAGTTTTCCCTTGAAGAGGAAAGGGTGATGCAGCAAAGTAGATAAGGATTTCCCTCAGTTGTTGAGAACCAAGGTATGAATCCAGTAGGAGATACAAGCAAGTCCCCAATAGATGTACCTACACAAAGAATCAAACACTTGCACCCAACGCTATAAAGGGGTTGTCAATCCCTTCACGGTTACTTGCAAGGATGAGATCTGATAGAGATAGATAGATAGGATTGCTAAAATGAAAAGTAAACTAAAAGTAAAAAGGTTGCAGCAAGATATTTTTGGTATTTTTGGTTTATAGATCTGAAAATATATTATGGAAAATAGACCCGGGGGGCATAGGTTTCACTAGAGGCTTCTCTCATGAAGGAAAATAATACGGTGGGTGAACAAATTACTGTCGAGCAATTGATAGAAAAGCGAATAATTATGAAGATATCCAAGGCAATGATTATGCATATAGGCATCATGTCCGTGTCAAGTAGACCGAAACGATTCTGCATCTACTACTATTACTCCACACATCGACCGACTCCTGCCTGCATCTAGAGTATTAAGTTCATGAAGAACAGAGTAACGCATTAGGTAAGATGACATGATGTAGAGGGATAAACTCAAGCAATATGATGAAAACCCCATCTTTTTATCCTCGATGGCAACAATACAATACGTGCCTCGCTACCCCTACTTTGTCACTGGGTGAGGACACCGCAAGTTTGAACCCAAAACTAAGCACTTCTCCCATTGCAAGAATTACCAATCTAGTTGGCCAAACCAATCCAATAACTCGAAGAGACTTGCAAAGATATGAAATCATGCATATAAGAATTCAGAGAAGATTCAAATAATATTCATAGATAATCTGAACATAAACCCACAATTCCTCGGATCTCGACAAACACACCATAAAAGAGTATTACATCGGATAGATCTCCATGAAGATCATGAAGAACATGGTATTGAAGAACAAAGAGAGAGAAGAAGCCATCTAGCTACTAGCTATGGACCCAAAGGTCTGTGGTAAACTACTCACGCATCATCGGAGGGGCAATGGAGTTGATGTAGATGGCCTCCGTGATCGAATCCCCCTCCGGCAGATTACCGGAAAAGGCTCCAAGATTGGATCTCACGGGAACAGAGGCTTCCGGCGGCGAAAAAGTATTTTTGTGGCTCTTTTTGGTATCCAGGGAATATTTGTGAATTTATAGGCCGAAGAATAGGGTTCGCAGGGCTGCCATGGGGCCACAAGCCAGGGGCGCCCCCCAGTAGGGCGCGCCCCTGTGGCTTGTCGCCACACGGCGGCTCTCCTGCCTTCATCTCCAAGTCTTCTGGGTTGCTTCTGGTCCAAGAAAAATCATTCCGAAGATTTTATTCCGTTTGGACTCCGTTTAATATTCCTTATCTGCAATACTCAAAAACAAGGAAAAAACAGAAACTGGCACTAGGCTCTAGATTAACAGGTTAGTCCCAAAAATAATATAAAATAGCATATTAATGCATATAAAACATCCTAAAACAGATAATATAATAGCATGGAACAATCAAAATTTATAGATACGTTGGAGACGTATCAAGCATCCCCAAGCTTAATTCCTGCTCGTCCTCGAGTAGGTAAATGATAAAAACAGAATTTTTGATGTGGAATGCTACCTAACATATTTATCCATGTAATATTCTTTATTGTGGCATGAATATTCAGATCCATAAGATTCAAAACAAAAGTCTAATATTGACATAAAAACAGTAATACTTCGAGCATACCAACAAGGCAATTGTGTCCTTTCGAAATAACATGGCCTTAGAAAGTTATCCCTACAAAATCATATGGTCTGGCTATGCTCCATCTTCCCCACACAAAGTATCTAAATCATGCACAACCCCGATGACAAGTCAAGCAATTGTTTCACACTTTTTATGTTCTCAAACCTTTTCAACTCTCATGCAATACATGAGCGTGAGCCATGGATATAGCACTATAGGTGGAATAGAATATGGTGGAGGTGATGAGGAAAAAAGGAGAAGATAGTCTCACATCAACTAGGCGTATCAACGGGCTATGGAGATGCCCATCAATAGATATCAATTTGAGTGAGTAGGGATTGCCATGCAATGGACGCACTAGAGCTATAAGTGTATGAAAGCTCAAAAGGAAAACTAAGTGGTTGTGCATATGATGAAAAATTCCACTAGCTATATGAAAGTGACAAAATAGAGACTCTCTATCATGAAGGTCATGGTGCTACTTTGAAGCACAAGTGTGGAAAAAGATAGTAGCATTGTCCCTTCTCTCTTTCTCTCATATTTTCTTTTTCTTTTTCTTTTTTTTCTTTTCTTTTTTTTTGGTGGGCATCTTTGGCCTCTTTTTTTTGGGGGGCTTCGCTGGCCTCTTTTATTTTTTTGTAAAGTCCGGAGACTCATCCCAACTTGTGAGGGATTCATAGCTTCCATCGTCCTTTTCTCACACGGGTTAAATGCTCTACTAATGAAAATCATCACACTTTTATTTACTTACAACTCTTTACCTAGCACAAAATATGACTCTATATGAATGCTTACGAATGCAAGGCAATATGAAAATGATGGTGCAAGTCATGAAACGGAACAGTGGAAGTTGCATGGCAATATATCTCGGAATGGCTATGGAAATGCCATAATAGGTAGGTATGGTGGCTGTTTTGAGGAAAATATATGGTGGCTGTTTTGAGGAAGGTGGGTTTGATGCACCGGCGAAAGTTGCGCGGTACTAGAGAGGCTAGCAAAGGTGGAAGGGTGAGAGTGCGTATAATCCATGGACTCAACATTAGTCATAAAGAACTCACATACTTATTGCAAAAGTCTATTAGTTATCGAAGCAAAGCATTAGACGCATGCTCCTAGGGGAGAGGTTGGTAGGAGTTAACCATCGCGCGCTCCCGACCCTCACACAAAGGTTGACAATCATTAAACAAATCATGCTCCGACTTCGTTACATAACGGTTCACCATACGTGCATGCTACGGGAATCACAAACTTTAACACAAGTGTTTCTTCCAATTCACAGCTACTCACTAGCATGACTCTCATATTACCATCTCTATATCTCAAAACTATATGCAAGGAATCAAACTTCTCATAGTATTCAATGCACTTTATATGAATGTTTTTATTATATCCCTCTTGGATGCCCATTATATTAGGACTAAATTCATAACCTAAACAAATTACCATGCTGTTTAAATACTCTCAAAATAATATAAGTGAGGTACGAGAGTTCAATAATTTCTATAAAATAAAACACCACCGTGCTCTAAAAAGATATAAGTGAAGCACTAGAGTATTCTAATAAATTCACGATTCAGCGTGTCTCTCTCAAAAAAAGTGTGCAGCAAGGATGATTGTGGCAAACTAGAAAGCAAAGACTCATATCATACAATACGCTCCAAGCAAAACACATATCATGTGGTGAATAAAAATATAGCCTCAAGTAAATTTACCGATGGATTGGAGACGAAAGAGGGGATGCCTTCCGGGGCATCCCCAAGCTTAGGCTGTTTGGTATCCTTGAATATGGCTTGGGGTGCCTTGGGCATCCCCAAGCTTCGGCTCTAGCCACTCCTTATTCCATAGTCCATCAAATCTTTACCCAAAACATGAAAACTTCACAACACAAAACTCAACAGAAAACTCATGAGATCCGTTAGTATAAGAAAAATAAATCACCACTTTTAGGTACTGTTGTGAAATCATTCTTTATTTATATTGGTGTAATATCTACTGTATTCCAACTTCTCCATGGTTCATACCCCCCGATACAACCCATAGATACATCAAAATAAGCAAACAACACAAAGAAAACAGAATCTGTCTAAAACAGAACAGTCTGTAGAAATCTATAGACTTCGAATACTTCTGTAACTCCAAAAAATCTTAAAAATTAGAAAAATCAGGTAAATTTGTTTCTAAATCTTGTGTAAAAATTTCAGATCAAAATCACGTTCCAGTGAATTTACAAAATTCCTGGACTGAGAGCAAAAGTTTCTGTTTTTCAGCAAAATCAAATCACAAACACCGTAGACCATCCCAAAGGTCTTACTTGGCTCAAACACTAATTTAAACAAGAAAACACAATTACTACATAGGTAATAATGTGTGGAAAACTCAAAAACAGAAGCAAAAGCATAAAAATAAAATTGGGTTGCCTCCCAACAAGCGCTATTGTTTAACGCCCCTAGCTAGGCATAACGTAATAGATCTAGGTATTATCATCTTTGGTATGCAATCCATACTTGATCAAACCATCAAAAACTTTCCTAAATAGATCTATCCTTTCCTTTATTTCCCTCCTAGTAGAGGAACTTAAATCATGAAAAGAACTTTGACTAGTAATTTTGACATTCATAAACCCGAAATCTGGATCATCACCATAGATATCATCGTATAGAACACGTATCTTATTTCTAACGGGTTCCTTAGCCATCTTTTCCAACAAATCATCCTTATATCCTACGAAAATTCCCCTTTTTAACCAATCAAATTCATCATAGGTCTCAAGATACAAGGTTTGAGTGACTTCCGCGTAGGGGACTCTCCTCCTAAGATTTTCACTATAAGATTGATAGTCTCTAGATTCTAGACTATGCAAGGTTTCTTTATCATGGAGAATATCTTCAATTGGAGGGTGCTCAACGTCTTTATTATAGAAAGCAAAATCTCCCTAGCTTCTTGTATGATAAAATCAAATTCACGCATAAGGATGATAGTAGCAATCTTTTTAGCTTTAGGATGATTAATATTGGGAAGTTCATAAAACACCTTTTGCAAAGCAGGATGAATGTGCACAAATTTTTTCTCCAATTTTTCAATGAGCATGACAATAGCATCCGCATAACAATTTGTGCTAAGAAGAATAGAGCTCTTATTCATAGGCATCACTCCCGTGCAATCAAAGAACTCTTGGATAACACTTTTCCCAATAATATTCACGTCTCCCACTTGAAAAGTTTTAGCTTTATAATTAGGAGGAGATTCAGTTTCATGATCTAGAGAGCAAGATTCAAATTTTTCCTCAAGATTTGTACTAGCAATAGCCTCAAGATTTTCAATGATAACCTCTCCCGATTCAGACATGGTAGCAACGAATAGATCTAGCACACAAGCAAACGAAAAGCAAACGAAAAGACGAACGGAAGAAGGGCGAATAGAAAGGAAAATCTTTTCGAAAATCATTTTAGAAGTGGGGGAGAGGAAAACGAGAGGCAAATGGCAAATAATGTAAATGCAAGAGATGAGCTTGTGATGGGTACTTGGTAGGCTTGATGTAGATCTCCCCAGCAATGGCGCCAGAAATCCTTCTTGCTACTTCTCGAGCATGCGTTGGTTTTCCCTTGAAGAGGAAAGGGTGACGCAGCAAAGTAGATACGTATTTCCCTCAGTTGTTGAGAACCAAGGTATCAATCCAGTAGGAGATATAAGCAAGTCCCCAATAGATGTACCTACACAAAGAATCAAACACTTGCACCCAACGCTATAAAGGGGTTGTCAATCCCTTCACGGTTACTTGCAATGATGAGATCTGATAGAGATAGATAGATAGGATTGCTAAAACGAAAAGTAAACTAAAAGTAGAAAGATTGCAGCAAGATATTTTTGATATTTTTGGTTTATAGATCTGAAAATATATTATGGAAAATAGACCCGGGGTCCATAGGTTTCACTAGAGGCTTCTCTCATGAAGGAAAATAATATGGTGGGTGAACAAATTACTGTCGAGCAATTGATAGAAAAGCGAATAATTATGAAGATATCCAAGGCAATGATTATGCATATAGGCATCACGTCTGTGTCAAGTAGACCGAAACGATTCTGCATCTACTACTATTACTCCACACATCGACCGACTCCTGCCTGCATCTAGAGTATTAAGTTCATGAAGAACAGAGTAACGCATTAGGTAAGATGACATGATGTAGAGGGATAAACTCAAGCAATATGATGAAAACCCCATCTTTTTATCCTCGATGGCAACAATACAATACGTGCCTCGCTACCCCTACTTTGTCACTGGGTGAGGACACCACAAGATTGAACCCAAAACTAAGCACTTCTCCCATTGGAAGAATTACCAATCTAGTTGGCCAAACCAAACTAATAACTCGAAGAGACTTGCAAAGATATGAAATCATGCATATAAGAATTCAGAGAAGATTCAAATAATATTCATAGATAATCTGAACATAAACCCACAATTCATCGGATCGCGACAAACACACCGCAAAAGAGTATTACATCGGATAGATCTCCATGAAGATCATGAAGAACATGGTATTGAAGAACAAAGAGAGAGAAGAAGCCATCTAGCTACTAGCTATGGACCCGAAGGTCTATGGTAAACTACTCACGCATCATCGGAGGGGCAATGGAGTTGATGTAGATGGCCTCCGTGATCGAATCCCCCTCCGGCAGATTACCGGAAACGGCTCCAGGATTGGATCTCACGGGAACAGAGGCTTCCGGCGGCGGAAAAGTATTTTCATGGCTCTTTTTGGTATCCAGGGAATATTTGTGAATTTATAGGCCGAAGAATAGGGTTAGGAGGGCTGCCGTGGGGCCACAAGCCAGGGGGCGCCTCCCCCTAGGGCGCGCGCATGTGGCTTGTCGCCACACGGCGGCTCTCCTGCCTTCATCTCCAATTCTTCTTGGTTGCTTCTGGTCCAAGAAAAATCATTCCGAAGATTTTATTCCGTTTGGACTCCGTTTAATATTCCTTATCTGCAATACTCAAAAACAAGGAAAAAACAGAAACTGGCACTAGGCTCTAGATTAATAGGTTAGTCCCAAAAATAATATAAAATAGCATATTAATGCATATAAAACATCCAAAACAGATAATATAATAGCATGGAACAATCAAAAATTATAGATACGTTGGAGACGTATCACTTAGTGATCTACAAGGGTATGTAGATGCAGTCCCCCTCTCATAGTTGTTGATCTCCATAGATAGATCTTGGGTGTTCGTAGGAAATTTTTTGTTTCCCATGCAACGTTCCCCAACAGTGGTATCAGAGCTAGGTCTATGCGTAGATAACAAGCACGAGTAGAACACAAGAGAGTTTGTGGGTGTTGATGTTCAGATTGCTTACTTCCTTAGTCTTATCTTGATTCAGCGGTATTGTGGGATGAAGCGGCTCGGACCAACCTTACTCATCCACTTACGAGAGACCGGTTCCATCGACTGACATGCACTTACTGCATAAAGATGGCTGGTGGGTGTATGTCTCTCCCACTTTAGTTGAATCGGATTCAATAGAGGCGGTCCTTGTAGAAGGTTAAATAACAACTTGAATATCACCGTTGTGGCTTTGCATAGGAATGGTTCTTACTAGTTGCCCATAGCATCCACGTAAAACTTGCAACAACAAAGTAGAGGATGTCTAACTTGTTTTTGCAGGGCATGTTGTGATGTGATATGGCCAAAGACATGATGTGATATATGTGATGTATGAGATGATCATGTTTTTTATAGATTATCACGACTTGCATGTCGATGAGTACGGCAACCGGCAGGAGCCATAGGGTTGTCTTTAATTATTTTCACCATTTTTGCTTTACTTTATCGCTATGAGTTAGCAATAGTTGTAGAAGCAATAGTTAGCGCGACAACCACATGAGGACACGATGATGGAGATCATGATGATGGAGATCATGGTGTCATGTCGGTGATGATGGAGATCATGCCAGTGCTTTGGAGATGGAGATCAAAAGCACAAGATGATGATGGCCATATCATGTCACTTATATGATTTGCATGTGATGTTTATCCTATTTATGCATCTTATTTTGCTTAGAACGACGGTAACATTATAAGATGACCCATCACTAAAATTTCAAGATAAATTGTGTTCTCCCTGAGTATGCACTGTTGCGAAGGTTCGTCGTTTTGAAGCACCTCGTGTTGATCGGGTGTGATAGACTCTACGTTCGCATACAACGGGTGTAAGCCAGATTTACACATGCGGAATAGTTGGGTTAACCTTGACGAGCCTAGCATGTACAGAGATGGCCTCAGAACACAGGAGATCGAAAGGTCGAGCATGAGTCATATAGTAGATATGATCAACATGGAGATGTTCACCATTGAAGCCACCCCATCTCACGTGATGATCGGACTTGGGTTGGTGGATTTGGATCATGTCACACTTAGACAACCTAAGGGATGTTGATTTGAGTGGGAATTATTTAGTAATATGATTAATTGAACTCATTATCATGAACATAGTCAAAATATATTTGCAAATTATGTTGTAGATCGATAGCTCACGCTGTAGCTCCCCTATATTTTGATATGTTCCTAGAGAAAAACTAAGTTGAAAGATGGTAGTAGCAATTATGCGGACTGGGTCTGTGATCTGAGGATTGTCCTCATTGCTGCACAGAAGGCTTATGTCCTCGATGCACCGCTCGGTGCGCCACCCCCTCAAGCATCGTATGTGGATGTTGTGAACGTCTGGCACACACGTTCTGATGACGTCTTGATAGTTCAGTGTGTCATGCTTTATAGCTTAGAATTGAGGCTCCAAAGACGTTTTGAACGTCATGGATCATATGAGATGTTCCAAGGGCTGAAATTGTGATTTCAGGCTCGTGCCCGTGTTGAGAGGTATGAGACCTCCAACAAGATTCTTTGCCTGCAAGATGAAGGAGAATAGCTCAATCGGTGAGCATGTGCTCAGATTGTCTGGGTGCTACAATCGCTTGAATCAAGTGGGACTTGATCTTCCAGATAAGATAGTGATTGACATAGTTCTCCAAGTCAGTGCCACCAAGCTACTAGAGCTTCGTGATGAACTATAACATGCCAGGGATGGAGAAGACGATCCCTGATCTATTCGCGATGTTTTACACTGCGGAAGGTGGAAATCAAGAAGGAGCATCAAGTGTTGATGGTAAGACCACTAGTTTCAAGAAGGGCAAGGGAAAGAAGGGAAACTTTCGAGAATGACAAGCCAGTTGTCGCTCCAGTGAAGAAACCCAAGGTTGGACCCAAACCCGAGACTGAGTGCTTCTGTTATGAGGAGAACGGTCGCTGAAGCGGAACTGTCCCAAGATACTTGGCAGATAAGAAGGCTGGCAACTTCAACAAAAGTATATTTGATATACATGTTATTGATGTGTACCTTACTAGTACTCCTAGTAGCACCTGGGTATTAGATACCGGTTCACTTGCTAATATTGGTGACTCGAAACAAAAGCTATGGAGTAAACAAAGACTAGCTAAGGGCGAGGTGAGATGTGTGTTGGAAGTGTTTCCAAGGTTGATGTGATCACCATCGCACGCTCCTTCTACCTTCGGGATTAGTGTTGAACCTAAATAAATGTTATTTGGTGTCTGCGTTGAGCATGAACATGATTAGATCATGTTTATTGCAATACAGTTATTCATTTAAGTTAGAGAATAATAGTTATTCTGTTTACATGAATAATACCTTCAATGGTCATACACTCAATGTGAATGGTTTATTGAATCTCGATCGTAGTGATACACATGTTCATAGTATTGATGCCAAAAGATGCAAAGTTAATTATGATAGTACAACATACTTGTGGCACTACTGCTGATGTCATATTGGTCTAAAGCGCATGAAGAAACTCCATGCTGATGGATCTTTGGACTCACTCGATTTCGAATCGCTTGAGACATGCGGACCATGCCTCATGGGCAAGATGACTAAGACCCCGTTTTCCGGTTTGATGGAGCGGGCAAGTGACTTATTGGAAATGATACATGTTGATGTATGTGGTCCAATGAGTGTTGAAGCGTGCGGTGGATATCGTTATTTTCTTACTTTCACTGATGATTTGAGTAGATATGGGTATATTTACTTAATGAAACACAAGTCTAAAACGTTTGAAAGGTTCAAGCAATTTTAGAGTGAAGTTGAAGATAATAGTGACAAGTAGATAAAATGTCTATGATATGATCATGGAGGTGAATATCTGAGTTACGAGTTTGGTATGCAACTTAAGACAATGTGGAAATTGTTTCACAATTCATGCCGCCTGGAACACCATAGTGTGATGGTATGTCCGAACGTCGTAGTCGTGCTCTATTGGATATGGTGAGTACTATGATGTCTCTTATGCATTAGAGACAACTTCATTCACTTTAATAAGGGCACCATCTAAATCCATTGAGATGACACTGTATGAATTATGGTTTGGTAGAAACCTAAGCTGTCATTTCTTAGAGTTTGGGAATGCGATGCTTATGTGAAAAGACTTCAACCTGATAAGCTCGAACCCAAAGCGGACAAATGCGTCTTCATAGGATACCCTAAGGAAACAATTGGGTATACCTTCTATCTCAGATCCGAGGGCAAAGTGTTTGTTGTTAAAAACGGGTCCTTTCTCGAGAAAGAGTTTCTCTCGAAAGAATTGAGTGGGAGGAAGGTATAACTTGATGAGGTTATTGAACCGTCACTTCAGTTGGATGATAGCACGACATAGAAAGATGTTTCTGCGGCGCCTACACCAAATGAAGAGGAAGCTTATAATGATGATCATGAAACTTCAGATCAAGTTACTACTGAGCCTCGTAGGTCGACAAGGAATCGTACCGCTCCTGAGTGGTACGACAATCCTGTCTTGGAGGTCATGTTGTTAGACAACACTGAACCTATGAGCTATGAAGAAGCGATGGTGGGCCAGGATTCCAACAAATGGCTAGGAGCCATGAAATTGGAGATAGGATCCATGTATGAAAACCAAGTATGGACTTAGGTAGACTTGCCCGTTGAACGGCAGGCCGTTAAGTACAAATGGACCTTTAAGAAGAGGACAAACGCTGATGGTAATTGTCACCATTTATAAAGCTCGACTGCGCAAAGTGGTTTCCGACAAGTTCAAGGAGTTGCCTACGATGAGACTCTCTCACCTGTAGCGATGCTAAAGTCTGTTGGAATTGCGTTAGCAGTTGCTGCATTTTTCGATTATGAAATCTGGCAGATGGATGTCAAAACAGAGTTTCCTTAACGGTTTCCGTGAGGAAAGGTTGTATGTGATACAACCAGAAGGTTTTGTTGGTCCTAAGGATGCTAAAAGGCATGCAAGCTCCAGCGATCCTTCTATGGACTTGAGCAAGCATCTCAGAGTTGGAATATATGCTTTGATGAGGTGATCAAAGCTTTTGGGTTTATATAAAGTTTATTAGAAACTTGTATTTACAAGAAAGTGAGCGGGAGCACTATATCATTTCTGATAAGTATATGTGGATGACATATTGTTGATCGGAAATGATGTAGAAATTTCTGGAAAGCCAAAAAGGTTGTTTGAAAAGAGTTTTTCACAGGAAGACCTGTATAAAGCTACTTAAATATTGGGCATCAAGATCTATAGAGATAGATCAAGATGCCTGATAAGACTTTCAATGAGTACATACCTTGACAAGATTTTGAAGGAGTTCAAAATAGATCAGTCAAAGAAGGAGTTCTTGCCTGATTTGTAAGGTGTGAAGTTGACTAAGACTCAAAGCTCAACCACGGCAGAAGAAAGAGAAAGGACGAAGGTCGTCCCGTATGCCTTAGCCATAGGCTCTATACGACATGCCATGCTGTGTTCCGCACCTGATGTTTGCCTTGCCGCGTGTCTGGCAAGGGGGTCAAGAGTGATCCAGGAGTGGATCATTGGACAGTGGTCAAAATTATCCTTAGTAACTGGAGGACTAAGGAAATGTTTCTCTATTATGGAGGTGAGAAAGAGTTCGTCGTAAAGGGTTACGTCGATGCAAGCTTTGACACCGATCTGGATGACTCTGAGTAGCAAACCGAATACGTATAGTGGAGCAGACATTTGGAATAGATCCAAGTGGGCGTAGTAGCTGCATCTACAATATGACATAGAGATTTGCAAAGTATACACGGATCTGAATGTTGCAAACCCGTTGACTAAAACCTCTCTCAGAAGCAAAACATGATCAAACCCCAGAACTAATTGGGTGTTAATCACATGGTGATGTGAACTAGATTATTGACTCTAGTGCAAGTGGGAGACTGTTGGAAATATTCCCTAGAGGCAATAATAAATTGGTTATTATCATATTTCCTTGTTCATGATAATCGTTTATTATCCATGTTATAATTGTATTGATTGGAAACTCAGATACATGTGTGGATACATAGACAGCGCTGTATCCCTAGTGAGCCTCTACTAGACTAGCTCGTTGATCAAAGATGGTTAAGGTTTTCTGACCATGGACATGAGTTGTCATTTGATAACGGGATCACATCATTAGAAAAATGATGTGATGGACAAAGACCCAACCGTAAGCATAGCATTTGATCATTCTAGTTTATTGCTACTGCTTTATCCATGTCAAGTATAAGTTCCTACGACCATGAGATCATGCAACTCCCGGACATAGGAGGAATGCCTTGTATGTATCAAACGTCACAACGTAACTGGGTGACTATAAACGTGCTCTACAAGTATCTCCGAGCGTGTCTGTTGGGTTGGCGTGAATCGAGACTGGGATTTGTCACTCCATATGACGGAGAGGTATCTCTGGGCCCACTCGGTAATACAGAATCACAAGAAGCTTGCAATGAATGTGACTAAGGAGTTAATCACGGGATCTTGTATTACGGAACGAGTAAAGAGACTTGGCGGTAACGAGATCGAACTAGGTATGGAGATACCGACGATCGAATCTCGGGCAGGTGATACGTCCATTTTGCATCATGCTTTTATATTAATATTTATTGCATTATGGGCTGTTAATACACATCATGGTACAATACTTATGCCTTTTCTCTCTTATTTTACAAGGTTTACATGAAGAGGGAGAATGCCGGCAGCTGGAATTCTGGACTGGAAAAGGAGCAAATCTGAGATACCTATTCTGCACAACTCCAAAAGTCCTGAAAATCTACGAAGAATTATTTTGGAATATATAAAAAATATTGGGCGAAAGAAATACCAGGGGGACCCACCAGGCAGTCACAAGCCAGGGGGGCGCTCCCTACTCCCCTAGGCGCGCCCCTGTGGCTTGTGGCCCACCTGGCAGGTCTCCGGAGCCCATTTTCTGCTATCTGGAGGGTTTTGACCTGAAAAAAAAATCATAAGAGAGCTTTCGGGACGAAGCGCCGCCGTCTCGAGATGGAACCTGGGCAGAACCAATCTAGGGCTCTGGCGGAGCTGTTCTGTCGGGGAAACTTCCCTCCCGGAGGTGGAAATCGAAGCCATCGTCATCCCCAACGATCCTCTCATCGAGAGGGGGCCAATCTCCATCAACATCTTCATCAGCACCATCTCCTCTCCAAACCCTAGTTCATCTCTTGTATCCGATCTTTGTCTCAAAACCTCAGATTGGTACGTGTGGGTTGCTAGTAGTGTTGATTACTCCTTGTAGTTGATGCTAGTTGGTTTACTTGGTGGAAGATCATATGTTCAGATCCTTAATGATAATTAATACTCCTCTGATCATGAACATTAAAATGCTTTGTGAGTAGTTACGTTTGTTCCTGAGGACATGGGATAAGTCTTGTTATAAGTAATCATGTGAATTTGGTATTCGTTCGATATATTGATGAGATGTATGTTGTCTCTCCTCCAGTGGTGTTATGTGAACGTCGACTACATGACACTTCACCATTGTTTGGGCCTAGAGGAAGGCATTGGGAAGTAATAAGTAGATGATGGGTTGGTAGAGTGACAGAAGCTTAAACCCTAGTTTATGCGTTGCTTCGTAAGGGGCTGATTTGGATCCACATGTTTCATGCTATAGTTAGATTTATCTTAATTCTTCTTTCGTAGTTGCGGATGCTTGCGAGAGGGGTTAATCATAAGTGGGAGGCTTGTCCAAGTAAGGACAGAACCCAAGCACCGGTCCACCCAAATATCAAATTAACAAAGTAACGAACGCGAATCATATGAGCATGATGAAAACTAGCTTGACAAAAATTCCCATGTGTCCTCGGGAGCGCTTTGCTTTATATAAGAGTTTGTCCAGGCTTGTCCTTTGCTATAAAAAGGATTGGGCCACCTTGCTGCACCTTTGTTACACTTGTTACTTGCTATCCGTTACGAATTATCTTATTACAAAACTATCTGTTACCGATAATTTCAGTGCTTGCAGAGAATACCTTACTGAAAACCGCTTGTCATTTCCTTCTGCTCCTCATTGGGTTCGACACTCATACTTATCTAAAGGACTACTATAGATCCCCTATACTTGTGGGTCATCATGACTCTTTTCTGGCGCCGTTGCCGGGGAGTGAAGCGCCTTTGGTGAGTGGAACTTGGTAAGGAAAAATTTATATAGTATGCTGAAATTTACTGTCACTTGTTACTATGGAAAATAATCCTTTGAGGGGCTTGTTCGGGGTATCTTCACCTCGTCCGGAAGCGCAAAGAGATGCTCCTCAACCTACTGCACCTACCGAAAATATTTATTATGAAATTCCTCCGGGTATGATAGAGAAACTGCTAGCTAATCCTTATGCAGGAGATGGAACACTACATCCTGATTTGCATCTAATCTATGTGGATGAAGTTTGTGGATTATTTAAGCTTGCAGGTTTTCCCGAGGATGATGTCAACAAGAAGGTCTTTCCTTTATCTTTGAAGGAGAAGGCATTGACATGGTATAGGCTATGTGATGATATTGGATCATGGAACTACAACCGATTGAAATTGGAATTTCATCAAAAGTTTTATCCTATGCATCTGGTTCATCGTGATCGGAATTATATTTATAATTTTTGGCCTCGTGAAGGAGAAAGAATCGCTCAAGCTTGGGGGAGGCTTAAGTCAATGTTATATTCATGCCCCAATCATGAGCTCCCGAGAGAAATTATTATTCAGAATTTTTATGCTCGGCTTTCTCGTAATAATCAATCCATGCTCGATACTTCTTGTGCTGGTTCCTTTATGAAGAAAGATATTGGATTCAAATGGGACTTATTGGAAATAATTAAACGCAACTCCGAAGATTGGGAACTCGACAAAGGTAATGAGTCAGGTATAAACCTTAAGTTTGATTGTGTTAAATCCTTTATAGACACCGATGCTTTTCATGAATTTAGCACTAAAGATGGACTTGACTCTGAGATAGTAGCTTCTTTCTATGAATCTTTTGCTGCTCATGTTGATCTCCCTAAGGAGAAGTGGTTTAAATATCATCCTCCCATTGAAGTGAAAGTAGTTGAACCTATTAAAGCTGAAGAAAAAACCATTACTTATAATGTTGATCCTGTTGTTCCTACCGCTTATATTGAGAAACCACCTTTCCCTGTTAGGATAAAGGAACATGCTAAGGCTTCAACTGTGGTTCGTAAGAGTTGTACTAGAACACCTACGCCCCCTGAACAAATTAAAGTTGAACCTAGTATTGCTATGGTTAAAGATCTCTTGGCTGATAATATTGATGGGCATGTTATTCATTTCTGTGATGAAGCTGCTAGAATTGCTAGACCTGATGTTAAAGATAAACATAGACCTGTTGTTGGCATGCCCGTTGTTTCTGTTAAAATAGGAGATCATTGTTATCATGGCTTATGTGATGTGGGTGCTAGTGTGAGTGCAATTCCTTTTACCTTATATCAAGAGATTATGAATGATATTGCACCAGCTGAACTAGAGGAAATTGATGTTACCATTAAGCTTGCTAATAGAGATACTATTGCACCAATAGGGATTGTTAGATATGTTGAAGTCTTGTGTGGGAAAATAAAGTATCCTACTGATTTTCTTGTTCTTGGTTCCCCACAAGATGATTTTTGTCCCATTATATTTGGTAGACCCTTCCTGAATACTGTTAATGCTATGATTGATTGTGATAAGGAAACTATTACTGTAAGTTTTGGGGATGTGTCTCATGAGTTCAATTTCTCTAAATTTCGTAGATAACCCCATGACAAGGAATTGCCTAGTAAAGATGAAATTATTGGTCTTGCTTCTATTGTTGTGCCTCCTACTGATCCTTTAGAACAATATTTGCTAGACCATGAAAACGATATGCATATGAATGAAAGGAATGAAATAGATAAGATTTTCTTTGATTAGCAGCCTATTTTGAAACACAACCTGCCTGTTGAAATACTTGGGGATCCTCCTCCACCCAAGGGTGATCCCGTGTTTGAGCTTAAACAATTGCCTGATACTCTGAAATATGCTTATCTTGATGAAAAAGAGATATATCCTGTTATTATTAGTGCTAACCTTTCAGAGCATGAAGAAAAGAGATTACTGAAAACTTTGAGGAAGCACCGTGCTGCTATTGGATATACTCTTGATGATCTTAAGGGCATTAGTCCCACTCTATGTCAGCATAAAATTAATATGGAGCCTGATGCTAAATCAGTTGTTGATCACCAACGACGGTTAAATCCTAAAATGAAAGAAGTGGTAAGAAATGAAATACTAAAGCTTCTGGAGGCAGGTATAATTTACCCTATTGCTGATAGTAGATGGGTTAGCCCCGTTCATTGTGTTCCTAAGAAAGGAGGTATTACCGTTGTTCCTAATGATAAAAATGAATTGACCCCGCAAAGAATTGTTACAGGATATAGAATGGTAATTGATTTTAGGAAACTAAATAAAGCTACTTGGAAAGATCATTACCCTCTACCTTTTATTGATCAAATGCTAGAAAGACTATCCAAACACACACATTTTTGCTTTCTAGATGGTTATTCTGGTTTCTCTCAAATACTTGTGTCAAAAGAGGATCAAGAAAAGACCACTTTTACTTGTCCTTTCGGTACCTTTGCTTATAGACGTATGCCTTTTGGTTTATGCAATGCACCTGCTACCTTTCAAAGATGTATGATGGCTATATTCTCTGACTTTTGTGAAAAGATTGTTGAGGTTTTCATGGATGATTTTTCCGTTTACGGAACTTCTTTTGATGATTGCTTGAGCAAGCTTGATCGAGTTTTGCAGAGATGCGAAGAAACTAATCTTGTCTTGAATTGGGAAAAGTGCCACTTTATGGTTAATGAAGGTATTGTCTTGGGGCACAAGATCTCCGAAAGAGGTATTGAAGTTGATAAAGCTAAAGTTGATGCTATTGAAAAAATGCCGTGCCCTACGGATATCAGAGGTATAAGAAGTTTCCTTGGTCATGCTGGTTTCTATAGGAGGTTTATTAAAGATTTCTCTAAGATTTCTAGGCCTCTCACTAATCTTTTGCAAAAAGATGTTCCATTCGTTTTTGATGATGATTGTGTAGAAGCATTTGAAATTCTTAAGAATGCCTTGATTTCCACACCTATTGTTCAACCACCTGATTGGAACCTGCCCTTTGAAATTATGTGTGATGCTAGTGATTATGTTGTTGGTGCTGTTCTAGAACAAAGAGTTGATAAGAAATTAAATGTTATCCATTATGCTAGTAAAACTCTAGACAGTGCTCAAAGAAACTATGCTACCACTGAAAAGGAATTTTTAGCTGTTGTGTTTGCTTGTGATAAGTTCAGACCTTATATAGTTGATTCCAAAGTAACTATTCACACCGATCATGCTTCTATTAAATACCTTATGGAAAAGAAAGATGCTAAACCTAGACTTATTAGATGGGTTCTACTGCTACAAGAATTTGATTTGCATATTATTGATAGAAAGGGTGCTGATAACCCCGTAAAAGATAACTTGTCTAGATTGGAGAATGTTCTTGATGACCCACTACCTATTGATGATAGCTTTCCTGATGAACAGTTAGCTGTCATAAATGCTTCGCATAATACTCCATGGTATGCTGATTATGCTAATTACATTGTTGCTAAATTTATACCGCCTAGCTTCACATACCAACAAAAGAAAAAGTTCTTCTATGATTTAAGACATTACTTTTGGGATGATCCACACCTTTATAAAGAAGGAGTAGATGGTGTTATTAGACTTTGCGTACCTGAGCATGAACAGGAACAGATCCTACGCAAGTGTCACTCCGAGGCCTACGGAGGACACCACGCTGGAGATAGAACTGCACACAAGGTATTACAATCTGGTTTTTATTGGCCTACTCTCTTCAAGGATGCTCGTAAGTTTGTCTTGTCTTGTGATGAATGTCAAATAAGTGGTAATATTAGTAGACGTCAGGAAATGCCTATGAATTACTCTCTTGTTATCGAACCATTTGATGTTTGGGGTTTTGATTTTATGGGACCTTTTCCACAATCTAACGGGTATACTCATATTCTAGTTGCTGTTGATTATGTTACTAAGTGGGTAGAAGCTATTCCAACTAGTAGCGCTGATCATAACACTTCTATTAAAATGATTAAAGAGGTTATTTTCCCTAGATTTGGAGTCCCTAGATATTTAATGACTGATGGTGGTTCACACTTTATTCATGGTGCTTTCCGTAAATTACTTGCTAAGTACGATGTTAACCATAGAATTGCATCTCCATATCATCCTCAGTCTAGTGGTCAAGTAGAATTGAGCAATAGAGAAATTAAATTGATCTTGCAGAAGACTGTTAATAGGTCCAGAAAGAATTGGTCTAAGAAACTTGATGATGCATTATGGGCTTATAGAACTGCTTACAAAAATCCTATAGGTATGTCTCCGTATAAAATGGTTTATGGTAAAGCATGTCACTTACCTCTTGAACTAGAACATAAAGCTTATTGGGCAATTAAAGAGCTCAACTATGATTTCAAACTTGCTGGTGAGAAGAGGTTATTTGACATTAGCTCACTTGATGAATGGAGAACCCAGGCCTATGAGAATGCTAAGTTGTTTAAAGAAAAAGTTAAGAGATGGCATGATAAAAGGATACAAAAGCGTGAATTCAATGTAGGTGATCATGTCTTGCTATACAATTCTCGTTTAAGATTTTTTGCAGGGAAACTTCTCTCTAAATGGGAACGGCCTTACGTTATCGAGGAAGTATATCGTTCCAGTGCCATCAAGATCAACAACGCCGAAGGCACAAATCCGAAGGTGGTAAACGGGCAAAGAATCAAACATTATATCTCAGGTACTCCCATAAATGTTGAAACCAATATTATCAATACCATAACTCCGGAGGAGTACATTAGGGAGACCTACCAAAACGTTTCAGACTCCGAAAAGGAGTAGGTATGTGATACGGTAAGCAAACCGACTCAAGAACTTTTTCAATGGCAATTCTTATCCGTTTTGGAATATTTAGAAAATTAGGAAAATTTAAAGTAGTCCGAAGAGTGCACGAGGAGGTGACAAGCCAGGGGGCGCGCCCTACCCCCCTGGGCGCGCCCCTGTGGCTTGTGGCCACCTCGTGTACCCTCCGGACTCCGTTTTCTTGTGGTATACTCCTTCGGGTCGGTAAAAATTCATTATATAATCTCCCAAAGGTTTTGGCATTCGTATCACGGCAATACCTCCTGTTTTCGTTTTGAGCTGTTTCTGCAGCAGATTTAGATCAACATGACGTCCCCAAGTGCTTCGAACGACAAGTTCTTCGAGAAGGTCATCAACCCCTACCTTGCGGAGGTGCTGCGACACCCTCAAACCATTGAGATGCGCGAGGGGGTGCTGCACATCCATGATGTCGAGGGGCCAAAGAAGACCGGAAGCGTGGAGACGAGGCTCGAAGCAATGGAGCAACAAGTCTTCAAGTGCCAAGGGATGGTGGAACGAGGACTCAATGCCAATCATATGATGATCTCAGAGTTTACCCATAAGCAAAAGCTGGATGCCAAGGACATCGGGGAGCACATCTTCAAGCTTTACGAGAAAATCGAGCATCTCCATGCCTAGATCTATGACCTGCAAAATCAAAACTGTGAGTATGAATACAGATTTAAGAAAATGAGTTTGGCTGCAGAATTGAGGATCCCGGAGACTCGTTCATCTTTTTACGATGGTGAGCCTATGCCTTGGAAGACGGAGGACAAGCTTCCAACCTCATCAACAACTCCAACATCACCACCTTCGAAGCAAGACAACTGAACACATGGGTATGGGCACTCCCCTTGGCTTGTGCCAAGCTTGGGGGAGGTGCCCCGGTATCGTATCACCATCACATCTTTCACTTTTATCGTTTTTCTCAGTTCTATCCTTTTGGTTATATCTTGATCTAGTAGAATAAAGTTTTTAGTGTGATCTAGCTTTGAGTTTTGCTTTATGATCCCCCTATGTAAGCAAGTCCGAGAGTTATATAATAAAGAGTAGTCTTGAGTTGAGGGCTTTGCTTGCTTGCTATGATCTTGAGAAAAAGAAATTGAAAGAAGTATAAATAAAATCAAAGAATATATATGATGATCTTATGGGGAGTGATGACTTCACATATAAGAAGTATGTCGATTGAAATTTATTGTGAGTTGACAAACATAGCTATTGGTCATTGTTGCAATTAAAAGGAAGTAATAAAGAAAGAGAGGTTCACATATAAATATATTATCTTGGACATCTTTTATGATTGTGAGCACTCATTAAAATATTATATGCTAAGAAGTCGATGTTGGACAAGGAAGACAACATAATGGTTTATGTTTGCTTATTTTCGAATAGAAGTTATATGGTTATACATCCTTTAACATGTGACGCTTGCTTCCACCCCATATCAGCCAAAACTTCCGCACCAAGTAGAGATACTACTTGTGCATCCAAACACCCTTAACTCAGTTTTGCCATGAGAGTCCACCATACCTACCTATGGATTGAGTAAGATCCTTCAAGTAAGTTGTCATCGGTGCAAGCAATAAAAATTGGTCTCTAAATATGTGTGATCTATTAGTGTGAGGAAAATAAACTTTATACGAACTTGTGATATGGAAGAAATAAAAGCGACAGACTGCATAATAAAGTTCTTTATCACAAGGGGCAATATAAAGTGACGTTCTTTTGCATTAAGGGATTGCGCATCCAACTAAAAAAGCGCATGACAACCTCTGCTTCCCTCTGTGAAGGGCCTATCTGTTACCTTTACTTTCTAGTACTTACCTTTATGCAAGAGTCCTGGTGATCTTCACCACTTCCTTTATTTCGCCTTTATCTCTTGGCAAGCATCATGTGTTGGGGAATGATCTAGACACATATATCCACTCGGAAGTGGGTGAGCATGAGTTATTTCTGTTGACATTACCCTTGAGGTAAATAGTTGGGAGGCAAAACTATAAGCCCCTATCTTTCTCTGTGTCTGATTGAAGCTTTGACCTCATAGGTACCGCGTGAGTGTTAGCAATTATGAAAGACTAAAAGATGATTGAGTATGTGGATTTGTTTTACAAGCTCTTATATTGACTCTTTCCGATGTTATGATAAATTGGAATTGCTTCCATGACTGAGATCATAGTTTGTTGGTTCTCAATAGAGTTCTTGATTCATACTTTACCTTGTGAATGAATTGTTACTCTAGCATAAGAAATTATATGTCAATATATGCTGCTGTTCTAAAGATGACCATGATGCCCTCATGTCCGTATTTTATTTTATCGACACCTCTATCTCTAAACATGTGGGCATATTTATCGATTTTGGCTTTCGCTTGAGGACAAGCGAGGTCTAAGCTTGGGGGAGTTGATACGTCCATTTTGCATCATGCTTTTATATCGATATTTATTGCATTATGGGCTGTTAATACACATCATGGTACAATACTTATGCTTTTTCTCTCTTATTTTACAAGTTTTACATGAAGAGGGAGAATGCCGGCAGCTGGAATTCTGGACTGGAAAAGGAGCAAATCTGAGATACCTATTCTGCACAACTCCAAAAGTCCTGAAAATCTACGGAGAATTATTTTGGAATATATAAAAAATATTGGGCGAAAGAAATACCAGGGGGGACCCACCAGGCAGTCACAAGCCAGGGGGGCGCGCCCTACCCCCTGGGCGTGTCCCTCTGGCTTGTGGCCCACCTGGCAGGTCTCCGGAGCCCATCTTCTGCTATATGGAGGGTTTTGACCTAAAAATATCATAAGAGAGCTTTCGGGACGAAGTGCCGCCATCTCGAGGCGAAACCTGGGCAGAACCAATCTAGGGCTCCGGCGGAGCTGTTCTGCCGGGGAAACTTCCCTCCCGGAGGGGGAAATCGAAGCCATCGTCATCACCAACGATCCTCTCATCGAGAGGGGGTCAATCTCCATAAACATCTTCATCAGCACCATCTCCTCTCCAAACCCTAGTTCATCTCTTGTATCCGATCTTTGTCTCAAAACCTCAGATTGGTACCTGTGGGTTGCTAGTAGTGTTGATTACTCCTTGTAGTTGATGCTAGTTGGTTTACTTGGTGGAAGATCATATGTTCAGATCCTTAATGATAATTAATACTCCTCTGATCATGAACATTAATATGCTTTGTGAGTAGTTACGTTTGTTCCTGAGGACATGGGATAAGTCTTGTTATAAGTAATCATGTGAATTTGGTATTCGTTTGATATTTTGATGAGATGTATGTTGTCTCTCCTCTAGTGGTGTTATGTGAACGTCGACTACATGACACTTCACCATTGTTTGGGCCTAGAGGAAGGCATTGGGAAGTAATAAGTAGATGATGGGTTGCTAGAGTGACAGAAGCTTAAACCTTAGTTTATGCGTTGCTTCGTAAGGGGCTGATTTGGATCAACATGTTTCATGCTATGGTTAGATTTATCTTAATTCTTCTTTCGTAGTTGCGGATGCTTGCGATAGGGGTTAATCATAAGTGGGAGGCTTGTCCAAGTAAGTACAGCACCCAAGCACCGGTCCACCCACATATCAAATTATCAAAGTAACGAACACGAATCATATGAGCATGATGAAAACTAGCTTGACAGAAATTCCCATGTGTCCTCGGGAGCGCTTTGCTTTATATAAGAGTTTGTCCAGGCTTGTCCTTTGCTATAAAAAGGATTGGGCCACCTTGCTGCACCTTTGTTACACTTGTTACATGCTATCCGTTACGAATTATCTTATTACAAAACTATCTGTTACCGATAATTTCAGTGCTTGCAGAGAATACCTTATTGAAAACCGCTTGTCATTTCCTTCTGCTCCTCATCTGGTTCGACACTCTTACTTATCGAAAGGACTACGATAGATCCCCTATACTTGTGGGTCATCAGCAGGTAACATATCGACAAACAAAGGGAACTGCATACGGGATTGATTGAATCCTTGACATCATGGTTCGACCGATAAAGATCTTCGTAGAATATGTAGGAACCAATATGGGCATCCAGGTCCCGCTATTGGTTACTGGCCGTAGAGGTGTCTCGGTCATGTCTGCATAGTTCTCGAACCCTCAGGGTCTGCACACTTAACGTGCGGTGATGATTTGGTATAGATGAGATATATATGTTGGTAACCGAAAGTTGTTTGGAGTCCCAGATGAGATCCCGAACGTGACGAGGAGCTTCGGAATGGTCCGAAGATAAACATTGATATATAGGAAGTTGGTATTTGGGTTCCGGAAAGGTTCCGGGACGTACCAATTTTGTAACGGAGGTGTCGGAAAGGTTCCGGGGGTCCACCCGGGGGGCACCTGCCCCGGAGGGTCCCATGGGCTGAGAGGGGGCCGCACCAGCCCCTGGTGGGCTGGGCGCCTCACCTCCCAAGGCCCATGCAGTCGAGTGGGCAAGGGCTAGCCCTAGGGTGGCCGCCGGCCCCTTGCTTTGGGGGCCAAGGCAGCCCCCTAGGCTGCCGCACCAAAACCTAGGGGAACCCTAGGGCGGATGCCCCTTCCCCTTGCCCCTATATATACTTGATGGGAGGGAGGGCAGCCGCACCACAAGCCACGGCGCAGCCCTCCCTCTCCCTCTAGATTGGTTTCTGCTCTAGATTTGTTTCGGTAGTGCTTAGCGAAGCCCTGTCGGGACAGCTTCACCACCACCGCCACCACGCCGTCGTGCTGCCGGAGATCTCATCTACCTCTTCGCCCTTGCTTACTAGATGAAGAAGGCGGAGACGTCCTCGAGCTGTACGTGTGCTGAACGTGGAGGTGCCATCCGTTCGGTGCTAGATCGGAACGGAACAAGATTGGATCGCGGGACGGATCGTGATTGGATCGTGAAGACGTTCGACTACACCAACCGCGTTTCTTAACGCTTCTCGCTTAGCGATCTACAAGGGTATGTAGATGCACTCCCCCTCTCGTAGTTGTTGATCTCCATAGATAGATTTTGGGTGTTCGTAGGAATTTTTTTGTTTCGCATGCAAAGTTCCCCAACAATACCGATGATCGAATCTCGGGCAAGTAACATATCGCTAGACAAAGGGAATTGCATACGAGATTAACTGAATCCTTGACATCGTGGTTCAACCGATGAAGATCTTCGTGGAATATGCAGGAACCAATATGGGCATCCAGGTCCCGCTATTGGTTATTGACCAGAGAGGTGTCTCGGTCATGTCTACTTGATTCTCCAACCCGTAGGGTCGCACGCTTAACGTTTGGTAGCGCTAGGGTAATGTTGAGATATTAATAGTGGAAATTCCGAAAGTTGTTCGTAGTGCCGGGTGAGATCCGGGACATCGCGAGGAGCTCCGGAATGGTCCGGGGGTAAAGATTTATATATGGGAAGTCATATTCAGGGTTCCCGAAAAGTTCAGGAATTTTTCGGTAGTGTACCGGGAAGGTTCTAGAAGGTTCTGGGGGTTCCACCGTGGGGCCCAACGACCCGGGAAGGGCCCACATGGACCGAGGGCTGGGGCTACAACCCACATGGGCTGGCTGCACCATTCCCCAAGGCACATGACGTTTAAATCTAGAGATAAGATCTTATCTCTAAATTTAAAGGGTTGAATCTAGAGATAAGATGATATCTTCATGTTTAAAGGGTTTTCTCCCTTGTGGCCGGCCCTAGGAGGTTTTTGGACGCCCTCCCCTGCCCTCTAGCCCATATATAGATGGGGGGAGGTGCATGGGGGCAG
Source organism: Elymus sibiricus (assembly GCA_039707655.1). Classification (NCBI taxonomy): domain Eukaryota; kingdom Viridiplantae; phylum Streptophyta; class Magnoliopsida; order Poales; family Poaceae; genus Elymus; species Elymus sibiricus. The sequence goes on from CM077673.1 coordinate 158,646,227, forward strand.
CCAACCCTTCACCCTTGGACATTGGCTCTCGCAACTCCTCCCAAGTTTCTCAGGTACGCACTTGGCGAAGCCCTGCCGGAATTCCGTGGCCACCACCACCATGCCGTCGTGTTGGTTCAGATCTCATCTACCCATTCTCCCTCTCTTGCTGCATCAAGAAGGAGGATACGTCATCGAGCCAGATGTGTGCTAAACTCGGAGGTGCCGCATGTGCGGTGCTTGGATCGGATTGGATCGCGACGTGAGTACGACTATGCCAACCACGATCTCTAGATCGTTAACGCTTTCGGTCTAGAAGGTTATGTAGACACGTCTCCCTCTCGTTACTAGCATCTCCATAGAATAGATCTTGGGTGTTTTGTAGAATTTTTTTTGTTTCCAATACAACGTTCCCCAACAACAACAAGCACAAATGTTTAGTTGCATGTCGAGGTGTAGTTCCAAGTTAGACAAAAAATGGGTAGGGCCGAGTAACATATCGAAGATGGGCTTGCAATAGGGATAAAAAAGGGCGACCATCTAACATGTCGGGGTGGAGTTGCAATTGGCACAAAACTGCCCTTCCCACTGCTGCGGGTCGAGAGTGGACTTCCAACAAAGAGAAAAATAGGATTTGAGCTCAGTTGCATGTTAAGGATGGACTTTCAACTTGGACAAAAAATGGCGTGTCCTCCAGTTGCATGTCAGGATGGAGTTGCATCTGGAACAAATAAAAAGGTCAACCCCCATACTTAAGTGTCGAGGGTGGACTTGCAATCTAAGGTTGACTTGCAAATGTGAGAAAAACGGGTCGGACCCTGTTCCATATCTAAGGTTGACTTGCAAATGTGATTAAATTTTTTTGTATGTTAGGGGTGGATTCGCAACAAGTAAAAAAAGGGAGGTCCCTAGTTGTATGTTGAGGGTGGGCCTACAACTGGGACAAAGAAATGTGAGCCCGCGTATTTCACGTCAGATGTGGAGTTGCAACTCGGCACAAAAATGGGGTGCTCACAGTCGCGTGTCGAGGGTGGACTTGCAATTTTTTTAAAATAAGATATGTCCTAGTAGCGTATAATGGCTAGATTTACAATTGGGACAAAAAAGACGTCCCCCAGTTGTATATTGATGTGGCAGTTACAACTGGGGTTCGGGTCCCCATTACTTGTCGAGGTGGACATGCAAATAGGACAAAAAATGTAAGTTCATCCCTGTTGCTTATTCAGGGTGGAATTTCAGTTGACAAAAAAAGCTCCAACATAGTTGCATATCAGGGTGAAATTGCAACTAAGAAAAAAATGGCTTCAAATCATGAATTTTAGAGAAATGTTTATGAATTTTGAAATTCAAAATGTTCTTGAATTTACAAATTCAAAAATTCAAGATTGTGTTCACAAATTTAAAAAAGTCATGAATTTTAAAAAGTGATAGCACACTTCAAAAAGTGTCTAGGTAATAAAGATATCATGAATAAAAAAATGGAAACGAGCAAAATGAAAAGGGGAAGAGCAACAAAAAAAAAGAGAAAAATATAAGAAGAAATCAATACAAAATTCACTAAAAATTGAGAGAAAAATGATAAAACAACTTGTCACGTCATAAAATGAAAGAAATAGTTTGCTCCTAGGCGCCCCCACTACTACCTCTCTATTAGCACACAAACCATTTAAACCAAAAAAGAAAAAGAAAAAACTGATACGCAGCCCAATAGACTACGGAAGCCTAAACGGCCCATACATAACAAGCAGCGAGAGGTTCGCTTCTCGGCATCAACAAGAAATTGCAACAACACATGCCTAAAAATGTACGAATCTTAACACATTATATCTGACGGCCATGAATTAGATGAGACATAACTATTTCTCATCGACATGTGAATTAGCAAAACCGTTTTTCTAAAGCACATGTTGTGCTTTTTCCTGTTTTTGATGCTTCTCGTGGAAGCAAATTTGTGTTTGCACGCGAAGCAGTTTTGCGTTTTATGCAAAAGCACACATTTTTTTTCTTTGAAAGAAGCACTTCTTGGAAGAAGAGAAGCAAATTTTGCGCTTCTCGTGAAAGTATTTCTAGGGATTCCTTCTTTTGGAAGTATTTCTTGGGATTGCTTCTCGTGAAAATACATATTTATTTTTTCAAGAAGCATAGCAGGAAAGCAAACATGTGCTTTCACGAGAAGCAAGTCTGTGCTTCTCATGGAATCATAATTTTTTTGCACAATAAAGAAATCTCTAAAACCTAAGGAAAGCCAGGTGAAAACCAAAAAGCCCAAAAGAACATAAAAAAACTCAAAACGCTTACATAAAAAGAAAAGAAATTCAAATGAAATGTCCAGTAGGCGACATATGACAGCGACTGGACGCTCCACTTGACATGCTTTTAGGCCACCGAAATTGACCCATGGAGGTCTCCGCAAAGAGATAACCCTAATTTATTTATTTTTGAGGGGAAGATAACCCTTAGTTAGCTTTTAGGTTTTTTAGGGGAAGATAACCCTTTTTTGACAGGCAGAAGATAAGGTAAGTGTTCTTCTGCTCCCGAGCTCAAATGAGCTCGGGTGAACTGTAAAATCGAAAAAAATAAAAAAAAATAAAAAAAACTGATTTTTTTTATGATAAACATTGACAAAAGTTTTAATTGTTTGCAAAAAATTCATCATAAAACCTCATTCCTATAAGTCATGGCAAAAAAAAAATCAATGCTTCAATTTGCAAGTAGCATTTTTAGAGTATCTATTTTGTTTTTTTTTGCCGCGCATTGTAGGAATGTGATTTTATGACGAATTTTTGCAAGCACTTAAAACTTTTATTAATGTTTATCACAAAAAAATCAGATTTTTTTGAAATTTTTTTGAATTTTTTTCGACTTTACTGTTCACCCAGTGGATCCTCCCGCAACCTTCCTCCTCCTCACTTTGCCCTTTCCCCTTTGTCGCGGTGACCTGCTGCCACGAACCCTAGATCGATCATGCCGGAAATCCAATCGATTCAGCCACCGACCATCCCTAGCTGGGTCATGATGGACCAGCGCTTCCGCTTCAAGGATCCGGGTTCCTTCGACGCCGACGGCGAGACCTCTGCCGAGACGAAGGACGGCAACGGCAAGGCCGTCCGAGTCTCCTTCGACCTCCAGGCGCCGCCGGGGTCGTCCCGCCTGTGCTTTCACTGCCCAGTGGAGCGAGAGCCCTCCTGGTGGGACATTGTCGTGGCATCCCATGGCAACGCCATCCTCTTCCGCATCGAGGTAGAATTTGACGGGAGCCCGTTCATTCGGGAACACACCCTCGAATACTTCATCTACAGGGCCTGCTCCCCCTCCTCCTCCGCCCCCAAGCTCACTCTGCTCCCACGCTCCTATTGCACCGAGGCTGAGATCATGGAGCCCGTTGCACAGGATGTTGATTTCTGGAGAAGAAATTGGTGCATGGTGGACAGTAACTTCATCGGCCTCCTCACAAATGAAGTAGACTTCGTGGTGGTGGAGCTCTACATCAGCGGCGACGCTGACGAAGCCGCGCCACTAGAAGCCCAGCTGTTTAGGCTACACTCCTCGCCGGGGGCCACACATGGTGGTGGCCAGTGGGAGCCTATGCTCGCAAAGAGCCGTGGCAGCAAGGTCAGGTTCAAGGACGTTCTTTGCTGGAAACCCATAAAGTTGTTCCTTTCACTAGCTACCTGTGCTGGGTTGATTACAACAGAGGTGTTTTGTTCTGCGATGTCTTCCACAAGACTCCTGATCTCGAGTACCTTCAGTTACCCATTGACGACGGCCCTCACATAGACTATCCAAAGTTGTCCCGGACTGTGTGTGTCACCAATAAAGGCGAAACCATGAACTTTGTCAAAGTTGACTATAACAAAATACCCTCATGCCCTAACTGCAAGCACGGCTCTGCTTTCACCATCAGTGTGTGGACGTTGAGGGTGATGAACTACGATGATATGGAGTGGGTGCCCTGTTTCCAAATCACAGCTGATGAACTCTGGGCTATGGAGGGTTATGACCATGATCATCTGCCCCGCATTGTGCCGCGATTCCCTCTTGTGAGCATGGACGAACCCAGCATCCTCTACTTCGTGCTCTGTGATGAGGAGATAACATGGATGGTCACACTTGACATGGAGAACAAGACTATCCTGCGCTATGATGATGACAAAGTCTTCCCATCTGACAACATCTTCCGTGGCTTTGGCTTTTTTCCTAGCAACTTCTCTAACTACATGCAGAAGCAGTCGAGGTAATGTGTACATTCATTTTAAGTGTGTAGCCATGCATATAAAATTATTCTGTTGCTATGTCATTCACTCTATTTACACGGCTAGTGGTACTTTCATGTACTCTCTTTGTTCTGATGTAAGGGAATACGATGAAACTAAACATGATCGTGTTTTCGGTACTACTAATACAATTGAAACTCATATGTCTTACTACCTCTGTTCCAAATTATAAGACGTTTTGGTAGGCCAAATGACCTACCAAAACATCTTATATTTGGAATGGAGGTAGTATAATATAACTACAAATCTATTTCATCCAAATGCAGGATTATATGAGTTGATGATTGTGCTTTTAATATTCCCTGTGATCCTTTTCTTGGCATGTGCAACTTGAGTTTTCTTAGCAGAAAACATGTACCTTGGCTAGCTGAGCCTGGATGGTTGCTCTGCCAACACCTGTAACTTGATGTGTTTATGTGTAGTAGTAATAAGTGAACATTGAGTGTTGCTTCCTATCATCTTATCTAAGGAGAAATACTTTTTAAAATGCAGTGAACTCTCTTGATTTCTCTCATTTATATATTGAAGTTTTTCTATCTTTTCTTATTACAAGATGTCGAGAAGAATTCCATAGCTTGCTTACATGCGCTTGAGTAGTTTAGAAAGGCTCAAATCGAAGGTGTTGATCTTTCAACTTACTCTTATGTGCACCTATTACAACTGTTTAATGTCCTGGCCTTTAAAGTGGTAAAAGAATGTAATACACTTGGGGTATCTTAGGCCACAGAGCGACAAAGCTGGGTAATCATTGTTGCATATTATTAGTTCTTGCGGAGAGGGAGAAGAGCACTTAGTGATGACATAGACAATTTATTATTTGTTGAGTTTACTGCAGCAATTACTCGTCCATGATTTGCTCACTCAAAATTTTGGCTTTTGTAGGGTTACTGTCCCAGAGCAGCAGCAGCAGAAGAGAAACAAAAACAGGAAGAGAAACAAAAACTGAAAATGTTTCCTGATATAGTGGGTCGCAACAATTTAGCTGCGTGTTACTGTTCTTCAAGGGAATTGCAGCGGGGCTTTGAATGAATGTTTAGAGTCATGCTAAACACTCTGGGTTTTATTGCATCAACTCGACTACTATGAACCTATACTTTATTTTTTCAGATTTAAGAGCTGTAGGTAGTCTCTTCTGTGTGGAACCTTCGATTTTCTTTCCTTTTCGAAGGAATATATTCTGTAAATGACTTGGATTAGCCGACCGATCCGTGTCTTGCATCGCCTGATACGCTTACTAGCTGTTTTGCAGGTCATTTTGTCTTATCAACTACACCAGTGCTACCTGACTTCATCAATCTCTATTCTTCACCAATCTCCTTCCACTCCTAGACCGCTTTCTTAAAATTACTTGTTTAGTACACAATGATAGTCCTAGATAATAAAAATCCTTTGAAAGAAGAAGAGGAGGTGCTTAAGAGTTGAGCCAAGCTCTGCCCCATGTACGATTTGAGATTTTCTTTCGTTGATTTTGGGAGATGAACCAAATAATAGTCTCAAGTTTTGGAAATACAGAAAATGGGATTTGTCATCCAATCTTGAAATGGTTTTACTCGATATCGCAATGCATTTTTAGGTGACTCTCGGCTGACATTTCAGTCGTTAATCATTTTTATTAGCTACAAAGTTACTAGCATTAAACACTTAGTGAAATTGGCACCCCACCTTGTAGATTTGTTGCATTATGTTCTGAAGAAACCTGTTGTCAGTTACCATTGATATAAAGTTCCAAAAGGCACATAAATTTACACTCAATTGCGGAAATACTTTTCCTGAATTACTTTTTGTAACCATTCTCTAAATCACTGTGCAATTGCACGCATTTCCTTATATTCTTATTATGATTCTGTGGATCTGACATCAATAGTATGTTCTTGTGTTTTCTTTACTGCAAAGACCACTGATTACTCTCCCCAGTCAGTATAATGTTTCTATGGATGTACATAGGTTCACTGTATCAGCCACGATTAACCGAGAAGATCAAACATTTTGAGGATAACTAGGGAGGAGAAACTGCTGCACATTAGTTTGATTATCACATGTTTACACATATACAGGTTCACTTACAACTTTGATACTACTGTAATGTCCTCTAGATTTCTGTGCAAATTCATGAACGATTTTCTTTCATTTATTTCTACCAGGTTGAATTGAATGCGAGGAGCTTGCTTTATGATAGTTTAATCAATGTGTATTTACAATGAGAACTAATTTTGGAAGCCTGGAACCTTTAAAACCCATGAGTTCATTTTCCTATCATTACGTTGCTGGAAGCCTGGAACCTTTAAAATCATTTGCACCAGCATCTGCCGACAACATAAAAAATGGTAGCCTTCCCAAAGGTGAATTTTTGCACATTTTTCGCCTTGTTTATAGGTGGAACAGTTTGTTATTTATTTAACTGTAATTTCAAACATTGAAGTACTGCACTACATGTTAATGCTACTAAAACAATTGTTTAGAATCAAAATACGTTTAGGTAAACTTTGTTGTCTGCTTGATGCCCTTTTTTGTGTGTATTTTCCTATTTTCTTGGTGGCGCAATGATACTTTTTTCTTAGAAAGACCGGCATTTACAATCTTTTGGTTTGGGACTTCTGACTTGGAGCATGAATTACTAATTTTATTTCTATACATTAGCAAATGAACTTGTCCCATTGTATGATTTTTTTCCCATGCAGGCTTTGAGTCTTAAAGTGCAGGCAGTCTTTGAACAAAGGGGTGGATGCGAGTAGTGACATGCATACCATGGATCATGAATGCGAGTAGTTTTAATTTTATGTGAGGCTGTTTTTCAATCATATCAAGAATTAATCTTATTTAACAACCAATGTTTTTAAGGCGAGTTCTAAGAAGTAGACTAGAGTAGAATTTCATAGGCAACTTTTTTTTGAGAACCACTCCATCGTTTTATTCATTCAAGTGGAACATCTCTGATTGAACAGGCTCAATCAGGAATTCAGGGATTACATCCATAGTACAAGAATTGTGTAAAGGAAGCGAATGCCTAGCACATTGGTGAGCCACAGAGTTGGCCTCCCGATGCACAAATACTAGATCAAACCCCTGAAAGGATGGGAGATAAGAACGCATCTCTCTAAAAACTTGGCCTCCTATAGACTTGCCATCTCCTTGAGACCACATAGTGTAAATGGACTGACAATCCGTTTCCACGATCAGATGGGAGAGTGATCTATCCATAGCTAGTTTCACAGCATCCCGGCAAGCTAGGATTTCAGCTATAAAATGGTCCTCCTTCGCTGGATATTTAGAGCATCTCGCAAATAAGGACCCCCGATCATCCTGAGCCACCATTCAAGATCCTGTATCTCCCGTCACTTAGTTAGTCGCCCCATCGCAGTTGAGTTTAACCCAGCCCTGCAGCGGTGCTTTCCACAACTCCTTAGTCACATTCTGTCCAGCTAGCTGTCCCCTTGGGATATCAACTGAAGAGATCAATTCATGTATCAATTCCATTAATTTGAGCGGCTGATACTGAGCTTCGTCATGCGTATACTTGTTTCTATTGCTCCAGATTTCCCACATCACTGAAATGATAACCGCAGCATGGGGAAAACTCTCACCGACCTGCGTCAAGTGCTAATAACAGTATGGGGAGTTCAAGGACGGGTGATAGTGATCAATACTACCGAGCTCAGGGCACTGTTCGAGATAGACCAACCAAAAGGAATCTGTACAGGGAGTTTACACCCTCGGTCGATTCTCGCACTGGCGGGGAGAGACGGAGGGGTGAGCATGAGGAGGCCAGTAGCCCAATAAAGAACAGGCACAGGCCTGGCAAGGAGCCGGTAATGGATCTGAGGGATGAACTTGAGAAAAAGACAGAACACGAGCTACGTGAGGAGCTGCACATGAGGCAGGCGTGCATGGGCCAAGTAACGGAAAGTGATCAATATTCTAGGGGAAAGGTGACCCATGCCGGCCACTCACAGCAGCAGTACTACAAAGAGAAGAGGGGCACCTTTGTGCGTCAGAAGAGGGAAGTAAGAGATGACCGCAGGCCTAAGGAAGGGCATCATTCTTCAAAACCCTTAGAGCGTAAGAGACGGTCGTCAAAACAGATTTGGGTTGCAAAAGGAGACCCTGATAAGCAGGTCACTCATGATACTTTCATTCGCGATACGCGTCAGAAAACTGACTCGGTGTTTGATCGTATTGAAAAAGAAAATGCATCGGCGGACCCTGCAAGCCGGGGCCGCCGGACGCCATGAATATTTTGGCCTGGAACTGTCGAGGATTGGGGTTGGACTCGACAGGCGAACTTCGAGACCTGATACGGTCCTACAACCCAGCGGTGGTGTTTCTGTGTGAGACTAAGAAAAGAGGGGAGTCGATGAACACGCTCAGGTGGAGTTTGGGTTACCGGCATGGCCAAGCGGTTAATTGTGTGGGTAGAAGTGGAGGATTGGCCCTATGATGGCGAGATGGAGTCGATGTCACACTTAAACCATGGAGTCAGTATTTTATGGACGCTACCATCTCACATGGTAATAAAACTTGCAGGTTTACAGGAGTGTACGGTGAACCACGAACGGAGCTTAGGAACAAACCGTGGGATGCGTTGCGCTACCTGCGAGCCCAAGACAATGGACCATGGCTATGTGTGGGGGATTTCAATGAAGCTAGCTGGCAAGAGGAGCACAAAGGAAAACACGATAGAAGGCAAGGCCAAATGGAACTATTTAGAGATTGTTTAGCAGATTGTGAGTTGTTAGATCTTGGTTACTCTGGATATCCTTTTACGTTGGATAACAAGCGGGATGGAGAGGACAATGTGCAGGTTCGACTTGATAGGGCCACATGCAACGATGTGTTTCATACGATGTTTCCGATGACCAGGGTCGAACATGTGGTGACCGAGGAAAGTGACCATATGGCACTGGTCATATGTGTTGCGGAGGAACAAATGAACAAGAGAAAAAGCAGCGGTAGCTTTCGGTTCGAAGAGATGTGGACCATGCACGCTGGATTTGATGAGATGATAAAACATGCATGGGATATGCACTGTGTGGGATCAAGTGGGCTCCCAAGTCTCTGTAGCAGATTGAAAGGCGTGTCCATGCACATGAAGAAGTGGGCACGTACAGACTTTGGTTCGGTGCGGCTACAAATAAAACACCTACGCGCCCAGCTAGATGAAGCTCGCCGGAAGGATCGAACTCCGCTGGCTCACTGGACGTCCGGCGAATTGAAAGGAATCTGCATGAGATTTATGACAGGGAGAAGTGATGCAACGCCAACGGTCCAGAGTGGATTGGTTAAGAGCTGGTGACCGTAACACCAAATTCTTTCAAAATAGAGCTTCCCATAGATGGCGAAAGAACACAATTCTGAAGCTAAAGAAGGCCGACGGCAGCTTTGCATCAACGGATGACGAGATGCGTCACTTGGCTCGGGTTTTTTACAGGGAGTTATATACCTCCGAGGGTGCAACCAATATAGAAGCGATCTTGCAGCATGTTCAGACCTCGGTCTCTGAGGACATGAACACAAAGTTGATGGCCAGCTGGACGGACGAGGAGATCGAAAGGGCTCTCTTCCAAATGGGCCCTACGAAAGCTCTAGGGCCGGATAGACTACCATCCCTGTTTTATCAAAGACACTGGTCTTTTATAAAAGCTGAAGTCTGTGCGGCAGTTCAAGATTTTTTAAATGGTAAAGACTTCCCAGAGGATTTTAACAGCACTGTACTGGTTTTGATTCCTAAAGTCAACACGCCGGAGCTGCTCACCCAATTCCGGCCAATTAGCCTATGCAATGTTTCATATAAAATAGCGGCAAAGGTGTTGGCGAATAGGCTAAAGATAATTCTTCCCGTCCTAATTTCCGAGGAACAGAGTGCGTTTGTCCCTGGACGTTTGATTACGGACAACGTCTTAGTTGCTTATGAGTGCACTCATGCCATTCGGACTAGGAAAAGGAAGAAAGCTCTATGTGGGGTGAAATTGGATATGATGAAGGCCTACGACAGAGTAGAGTGGATTTTTCTCGAGAAGATGATGAGCAAAATGGGATTTTCTGATGCGTGGATCAAGATCATTATGAGGTGTGTTAGCTCAGTAAGATTCTCTGTCCGCTTAAACGGGGACACATCAGAGATGTTCACACCCTCAAGGGGACTCCGGCAGGGTGATCCTCTATCGCCCTATCTTTTCCTTTTCTGTGTCGAAGGGTTCTCAACGCTGGTCAAGAAGGCACAAGAGGAGCGGAGGATTAGAGGTGTGGAGTTTGGGAGGGACGGCCCTCACATCACACATCTTCTTTTTGTGGACGACATCATAGTTTTCTTGGAGGCCACCGAGGAGAGCCTATTAGAACTTCATCACATCCTGAATGTCTATGAGCTTGCTTCTGGGCAAAAGGTGAATTATCAGAAATCATCTATTTTCTTTGGGAAGGGTTGTGATGATGAGAGGAAATCAGCCCTAAAGGAGGTTGTTGGTATTGATCATGAGGCTCTAAATGAGCGTTATCTTGGCTTACCAACACTGGTTGGTCGCTCTAAGGATGGTTGTTTCAAGTATATAACTGAGAGATCAGTGGCAAAGACTCATGGATGGAAAGGTCAAGGTTTGTCAAAGGCAGGTAGAGAGGTGTTAGTGAAGTCAGTCCTACAAGCTACCCCTACGTACCCCATGAGCTGCTTCCAGTTAGCCAAAAAAACGTGCCAGAATCTGTCGTCAATTTCTTCAAAATTTTGGTGGGGAGCGGAACATGGCAAGCGCAAGGTACATTGGATAGGATGGAACAAGATGTGCCAGAGTAAGAGGACGGGAGGCATGGGCTTCCACGACTTTGAGGCGTTCAACCAGGCGTTGTTGGCCAAACAGGCTTGGCGGCTGCTTACCAACACGAACTCGCTTTGTGCGCGAGTGCTCAAAGCTAGGTACTATCAAAGTTCTGACTTCATGAATGCGAAGTGCCCAAAGAAGGCCTCATGTACTTGGCGTAGCATTATCCATGGAAGAGAACTTCTACAGGCAGGACTGGTGTGGCGAATAGGCAGTGGACACAGTGTCAACGTCTGGTCGGACATCTGGATACCTCGGCCAGGATCTCGGAGGCCACTGGGCGCTCTAGATAACAACAATATCAAGGTGGTCGGGGGACTGCTGGACTACTCGGGCAGGAACTGGGACAAGGCTCTGGTTGAGCGAACTTTCTTCCCTGTTGATGCGACGGACGTGCTACATGTGGCGGTGGGAGGGGCTGGGCGTGAAGACGTCCAGGCTTGGAATCACACCAAAAATGGCATCTTCACTGTACGCTCAGCCTACCACCTAGCCATGGATAGAAGGAGACAACAGACTGGCGCGCCGGAGTCATCGTCATCTGCGGCCGAGCATAAAGGTTGGCTTGATCTCTCGGCCACACACGCTCCAGCAAAGGCAAAAATTCATGTTTGGAGAATAGCGCGGAATGCACTGGCAGTAGGAGCTGAACTGTCGAGACGCCAGATAAAGAAAGAAGTTCATTGCCCAGTATGTGAGAGGGAAGAAACGATGTTGCACATATTCTGGGAGTGTCCCCAGACCAAGCACTGTTGGATGTTAATTAACAAGGAGAGGGGGGATCAAGCGTTTATTCCACCTGGTCATATCTCGTCCCAGCAAATGCTTAAACAGTGGATGCTTGAATGGTTTGGAAGTGCATGCGAGTCGGATAAGACTGTGATGGTGATGATGTTATTGTTGGGGAACGTTGCATGGAAAACAAAAAATTTCCTATGCACACGCAAGATCTATCCATGGTGATGAGCATCTATGAGGGGGAGAGTGGATCTACATACCCTTGTAGATCGCTAAGTGGGAAGCGTTAAGAAACGCGGTTGATGTAGTCGAACGTCTTCGCGATCCAAATCGCTAGCCGTCCCGCGATCCCATCACGATCCGTCTCGCGATCCAATCACGATCCGTCCCGCGATCCCATCACATCATTCTCCTAATGATGTGATCCCGTTATCAAATGACATCTCATGTCTAGGGCTAGGAAACCTTGACCATCTTTGACCAACGAGCTAGTCTATTAGAGGCATACTAGGGACACACTATTGTCTATGTACCCACACATGTATTTGAGTTTCCAATCAATACAATTATAGCATGGATAATAAACGATTATCATGAACAAGGAAATATGATAATAACTAAATTATTATTGCCTCTAGGGCATATTTCCAACAGTCTCCCACTTGCACTAGAGTCAATAATCTAGTTCACATCACCATGTGATTTATATTGTTATGAATCTAACACCCAATGAGTTCTGGGGTTCGATCATGCTTTGCATGTGAGAGAGGTCTTTAGTCAACGGTCTGCAACATTCAGATCCGTGTGTTCTTTGCGATTCTATATGTCATACTGCAGATGCTACCACGCTCCACTTGGAACTATTTCAAATGGCTGCTCCACTATACGTATCAGGTTTGCTACTCAGAGTCATCCGGATTGGTGTTAAAGCTTGCATCGACATAACACTTTACGACGAACTCTTTATCACCTCCATAATCGAGAAATATTTCCTTTAGTCCTATAGTTACTAAGGATAACTTTGACCGTTGTCCAGCGATCCACTCCTCGATCACTCTTGTACCCCTTGACAGACTCATGGCAAGGCACACACCAGGTGCGGTACACAGCATGTCATACTATACAGAGCCTATGGATAAGGCATATGGGACGACCTTCGTCCTTTCTCTTTCTTCTGCCGTGGTCGAGCTTTGAGTCTCACTCAACTCCACACCTTACAAATCAGGCATGAACTCTTTCTTTGACTGATCCATTTTGAACTCTTTCAAAATCTTGTCAAGGTATGTACTCATTGAAAGTCCTATCAGACGTCTTGATCTATCTCTATAGATCATGATGCCCAATATTTAAGTAGCTTCATTCCAGGTTTTCCTTTGAAAAAAACTCCTTTTCAAACAACCCTTTATGCTTTCCAGAAATTCTACATCATTTCCGATCAACAATATGTCATCCACATATACTTATCAGAAATTCTATAGTGCTCCCACTCACTTTATTGTAAATACAAGTTTCTCATAAACTTTGTATAGACCCATAAACTTTGATCACCTCATCAAAGCGTATATTCCAACTCCGAGATGCTTGCTCCAGTCCATAGAAAGATCACTGGAGCTTGCATACATTTTAGCATCCTTAGGACTGACAAAACCTTCTGGTTGTGTCACATACAACCTTTTCTCACGGAAACCGTTAAGGAAACTATATTTTGACATCCATCTGCCAGATTTCATAATCGAAAAATGCAGCAACTGCTAACATAATTCCAACAGACTTTAGCATCGCTATGGGTGAGAAAGTCTCATCATAGTTAACTCCTTGAACTTGTGAAAAACCCTTTGCCACAAGTCGAGCTTTATAGACGGTGACATTACCGTCCGCGTCCGTCTTCCTTTTAAAGATCCATTTGTTCTGAATAGCCTTTCGCCCTTCATGTATTACTTCCAAAGCCCATACTTTGTTTTCATACATGGATCCCATCTCAGATTTCATGGCCTCTAACCATTTCTCGGAATCCAGGCCCATCACCGCTTCTCCATAGCTCGTAGGTTCATCGTTGTCCAACAACATGACCTCTAAGACAGGGTTGTCGTACCACTTAGGAGCAGTACGTGTCCTTGTCGACCTACTAGGTTCAATAGTAACTTGATCCAAAGCTTCATGATCATCATCATTAACTTCCTCTTCAACTAACGTAGGCTCCACAGAAACAACTTTCTGCGCTGCGCTACTCTCTGGTTGAAACAAAGGTTCAATAACCTCATCAAGTTCTATCTTCCTCCCACTCAATTCTTTCGAGAGAAACTCTTTCTCGAGAAAGGACCCGTTTTAGCAACAAACGCTTTGTGCTTGGATCTAAGATAGAAGGTTTACCCAACTGTTACGTTAGGGTATTCTATGAAGTTGCATTTGTCCGCCTTGGGTCCGAGCTCATTAGGTAAAAACCCTTTTTTACATAAGCGTCGCAGCCCCAAACATTAAGAAATGACAGCTTAGGTTTCCCGCCAAACCAAAATTCATACGGTGTCATCTCAACGGACTTAGATGGTGCCCCCCTTTTTAAAGTGAATGTAGTTGTCTCTAATGCATAACCCTAAAACGATAGTGGTAAATCGATAAGAGACATCATAGTTCGCACCATATCCAATAGAGCACGACTACGACGTTCGGACACACCACCACACTATGGTGTTCTAGGTGGCGTGAGTTGTGACACAACTTCCACATTGTCTTAAGTTGTATACCAAACTCGTAACTCAGATATTTACCTCCACGATCATATCGTAGACATTTTATCTTCTTGTCACGATGATCTCAAACTTCACTCTGAATTTGTTTGAACTTTTCAAATGTTTCAGACTTCTGTTTCATTAAGTAAATATCCCCATATCTACTCAAATCACCAGTGAAGGTAAGAAAATAGCGATATCCACCGCACGCTTCAACACTCATTGGACCGTATACATCAACATGTATCATTTCCAATAAGTCACTTGCCCGCTCCATCAAGCCGGAAAACGGGGTTTTAGTCATATTGCCCATGAGGCATGGTCCGCATGTCTCAACCGATTCAAAATCGAAAGAGTCCAAAGATCCATCAACATGGAGTTTCTTCATGCGCTTCACATCAATATGACATTTAGCGGCAGTGCCACAAGTATGTGGTACTATCATTATTAACTTTGTATCTTTTGGCATCAATATTATGAACATGTGTATCACTACGATCAAGATTCAATAAACCATTCTCATTGGGTGCATGACCATTGAAGGTATTATTCATGTAAACAGAATAAACATTATTCTCTAACTTAAATGAATAACCGTATTGCAATAAACATGATCTAATCACGTTCATGCTCAACGCAAACACCAAATAACATTTATTTAGGTTCATCACTAATCCCGAAGGTAGAGATAGCGTGCGATGGTGATCACATCAACCTTGGAAACACTTCCAACACTCATCGTCACCTCACCCTTAGCTAGCCTCCGTTTATTCCGTAGCTTATATTTCGAGTTACTAACATTTAGCAACCGAACCGGTATCCAATACCCAAGTGCTACTAGGAGTACCAGTAAGGTACACATCAATAACACATATATCAAATATACTTTTGTCGACGTTGCCAGCCTTCTTATCTACCAAGTATCTAGGGTTGTTCCGCTTCAGCGGCCGTTCTCCTCATAATAGAAGCACTTAGTCTCGGGTTTGGGTTCAACCTTGGGTTTCTTCATTGGAGTAGCAACTGACTTGCCATCCATGAAGTTTCCCTCCTTGCCCTTGCCCTTCTCGAAACTAGTGGTTTCACTAACCATCAACACTTGATGCTCCTTCTTGATTTCTACCTTCGTGGTGTCAAACATCGCGAATAGCTCAAGGATCATTATTTCCATCCCTGGCATTTTATAGTTCATCACGAAGCTCTAGTAGCTTAGTGACAGTGACTTGGAGAACTATATCAATCACTATCTTATCTGGAAGATCAACTCCCACTCGATTCATGCGATTGTAGCACCCAGACAATCTGAGCACATGCTCAACGATTGAGCTATTCTCCTTCATCTTGCAGGCAAATAATCTTGTTGGAGGTCTCATACCTCTCAACACGGGCACGAGCCTGAGATCCCAATTTCAGCTCTTAGAACATCTCATATGTTTCGTGACGTTCAAAACATTTTGGAGCCTCAATTCTAAGCCGTAATGCATGACGCACTGAACTATCAAGTAGTCATCAGAACGTGCCTGTCAGATGTTCACAACATCTACAGACGACGCTAGAGGGGGTGGCGCACCGAGCGGTGCATTAAGGACATAAGCCTTCTGTGCAGCAATGAGGACAATCCTCAGATCACGGACCCAGTCCGCATTCTTGCTACCATCATCTTTCAACTCTATTTCTCTAGGAACATATAAAAATTCAAGGGAGCAACAACATGAGCTAGTAATCTACAACATAATTTGCAAAGACATTTTGACTATGTTCATGATAATGAGTTTAGTTAATCATATTACTTAAAAAAACCCACTCAAATTGACATCCCTCTGGTCATTCGAGTGACACATGATCCAAATTCACCAACCCAAGTCCGATCATCACGTGAGATGAGGTGGTTTCAATGGTGAACATCTTCATGTTGATCATATCTACTATATGACTCATGTTCGACCTTTCGGTCTCTTGTGTTCCGAGGCCATGTCTGTACATGCTAGGCTCGTCAAGTTTAACCCGAGTGTTCCGCATGTGCAACACTGGCTTGCACCCGTTGTATGTGAACGTAGAGTCTATCACACCCGATCATCACGTGGTGTCTCGAAACGACGAACTTTCGCAACGGTGCACACTCGGGGAAACACAATTTTATCTTGAAATTTTAGTGAGGGATCACCTTATAATGCTATCGTCGTCCTAAGCAAAATAAGATGCATAAAAGGATTAACATCACATGCAAATCATAAGTGACATGATATGGCCATGAACTTGTTCTTTTGATCTCCATCTCCAAAGCACCGGCATGATCTTCATCGTCACCGGCATGACACCATGATCTCCATCATCTTGATCTCCATCAACGTGTCGCCATGAGGTTGTCGCGCTGACTGTTGCCTCCACGACTATTGCTAACTCATAGCGATAAAGTAAAGCAAGAACGGCGAAAATTAATTAAAGACAACCCTATGGCTCCTGCCGGTTGCCGTACTCATCGACAGGCAAGTTGTGATATTCTATACAATACATGATCATCTCATACATCACATATATCTCATCATGTAATTGGCCATATCACATCACAACATACCCTGCAAAAACAAGTTAGACGTCCTCTAATTGTTGTTGCATGTTTTACGTGGCTGCTACGGGTATCTAGCAAGAACAATTCTTACCTACGCAAAAACCACAATGGTGATACACAAATTGCTATTCAACCTTCTCAAGGACCGCCTTTGTCGAATCCGATCCAACTAAAGTGGGAGAGACATACACCCGCCAGCCATCTTTATGCAACGAAGTTACATGTCAGTTGATGGAACCGGTCTCTCGTAAGCGTACGAGTAATGTTGGTCCGGGCCGCTTCATCCCACAATACTGCCGAATCAAGAAAAGACCAAGGGAGGAAGCAATCTGAATATCAATGCCCACAAACTCCTTTGTGTTCTACTCGTGATCTCATCTACACATAGACCTAGCTCATGATGCCACTGTTGGGGAACGTTGCATGGGAAACAAAAAATTTCCTACCCACATGCAAGATCTATCCATGGTGATGAGCATCTACGAGGGGGAGAGTGGATCTACATACCCTTGTAGATCGCTAACCGGGAAGCGTTAAGAAACGCGGTTGATGTAGTCGAACGTCTTCGCGATCCAAATCGCTAGCCGTCCCGCGATCCCATCACGATCCATCTCGCGATCTAATCACGATCTGTCCCGTGATCCCATCACGATCCGCTTCGCGATCAAATCACGAACCGTCTTGCGATCCTGATCACGGTCCTTCCGATCTAGCGCTGAATGGACGGCACCTTCGCGTTCGGCACATGTACAGCTCCATGACGATCTCCGCCTTCTTGATCCAGCAAGAGGGAGCGGAGAGGTAGACGAGTTCTCCGGCAGCGCGACGGCGCGGCGGTGGCGGTGGTGGAACTATTCCAGCAGGGCTTCGCCTAAGCACCGCTGAAACTAGACTAGAGGAGAAACGATCTAGAGGAAGAAGAGGGCAACATGTGGCATTTAGGGTTATCTCTCCCCTCTAAATCCTCTATTATATATAGGAGGGAGGGAGGGGAGGAGGCAGCCTCAAACCCTCAAGGGTTCGGCCGAAATAGGAGGTGGAGGAGTCCTACTCCAATCCTACTAGGAGTAGGATTCCTCCTCTCCACTTGGAAACTCTTTCCACCTTTCCACCTTTGGGTTTTCCCCACCCCTAGCCGCATGGGCCTTAGTGGGGGGTTCGGCCAGCCCACTAGGGGCTGGTTTGACTCCTCCCACAGCCCATGAGGTCCTTTGGGTCACGACACCCCTCCCGATGGCCCCCGGTACCCTCCCGGCACTCTCGGTACACTATCGAAGTACCCGAAACTTTTCCGGTGACCAAAACAGGACTTCCTATATATCAATCTTTACCTCCGGACCATTCCGGAGCTCCTCGTGACGTCCTAGATCTCATCCAGGACTCCGAACAACCTTCGGTCACCACCATACGTAACTCAAAACTACCGAAACGTCACCGAACCTTAAGTGTGCAGACCCTGCGGGTTCGAGAACTATGCAGACATGACCGAGACACCTCTACGGTCAATAACCAATAGCGGGACCTGGATGCCCATATTGGCTCCTACATATTCTACGAAGATCTTTATCGGTTGAACCTCTATTTCAAGGATTCAGTTAATCCCGTATGCTGTTCCCTTTGTTCTTCGGTATGTTACTTGCCCGAGATTCGATCGTCGGTATCTCTATACCTAGTTCCCTTTGTTCTTCGGTATGTTACCGGCAAGTCTCTTTACTCGTTCTGTAATACAAGATCCCATAGCTAACTCTTTAGTCACATTGCTTGCAAGGCTTATTGTGATGTTGTATTACCGAGTGGGCCCTGAGATACCTCTCCGTCACACGGAGTAACAAATCCCAGTCTCGATCCATGCCAACTCAACAGACACCCTCGGAGATACCTGTAGAGCACCTTTATAGTCACCCAGTTACGTTGCGACGTTTGATACACACAAGGTACTCCTCCGGTGTCAGTGAGTTGCATGATCTCATGGTCATAGGAACAGATACTTGACATGCAGAAAACAATAGCAATAAACTGACACGATCATATGCTATGTTCATAGTTTGGGTCTTGTCCATCACAACATTCTCCTAATGATGTGATCCCGTTATCAAATGACATCTCATGTCTATGGCTAGGAAACCTTGACCATCTTTGACCAATGAGCTAGTCTATTAGAGGCATACTAGGGACACAGTGTTGTTTATGTACCCACACATGTATTTGAGTTTCCAATCAATACAATTATAGCATGGATAATAAACGATTATCATGAACAAGGAAATATGATAATAACCAAATTATTATTGCATGTAGGGCATATTTCCAACAGTTATATCACATGTGGCTTGCGAGGAATGCCGCGAGAGACGGGAAACTTATAGAAGATGCATGTTCCATGGTCGTTCGTGTCTGGAGACTGCTGGAGGAGTGGGCGAATGCACATGCGCCATCGGTCGCGGCACGCGGAGGGAAGCCAGCGGAGCCTTGGCAACCCCCTGTCCAAGGATGGCTCAAGGAAAATTGCGATGGGGCAACAACGAAGGCACAAGGAGCGGGGGCTGGTGGTGCGGTCGTCCGCGATCATCATGGCACGTTTGTGGGAGGCACGTGTCATTTTTTTCCATCTATCACCAATCCGGAGCACGCGGAGTTGTTGGCATGTCAAAGAGGCGTGCAGTTAGCTTTGGAGGTTGGAGCACGCAAGGTCATCCTGGAATCCGACTACCAGGGTGCAGTGCATGCATTGACAAGTTTGGAGCTGGACAGATCACGCTTTGGACCCCTTATTGAAGAGATCAAAGAGCTTCTCGTCACATTGGATGATGTCAACGTGTGTTGGGCTAGACGTTCTGCGAATAGAGCAGCGCATAATCTAGCTAGGGTTGGCTGCCTAAATAATTTGTGTAAGACTTGGTTCTCTATTCCCCTGGACTGTATTTGTGATATTGTTGTAGCTGAGGCTGCTGCGATCTAGTTAATAAAAGGCAGCAAGGTTTTTCTCAAAAAAAAAAGATAACAGCAGCATGGTCCTTCTTCAGGAAAGCATGGTCTAGCAGATCTTGCTTCCATGTTAAGGGGTATAGCCGAGGTAGCTTCACATTGAAGAAATTTTCAGCTTCATTCCAAAAAAGCAGTGCATGATCACACTCCATTAGTGCGTGAAATAATGTTTCTTCTGAATACCACACATAGGGCAATGGCCGGATTCTCCCACATGTCTCCTATGAAGCTCCGCCGAAGATGGCAGAATTTTTTTCACTGCCCTCCACCAGAAGCTTCGAATTTTGGGCTGAACCCGCAGTCTCCATAGTGCCTTCCAACTCGCTTCCCCATATTGGGAAGTACTTGGCTCATTTAACTGAGCAAGTTTGTGATCCATCAGTAGTTTATAAGTAGACTTAACTAAGAACACTCCATTTTTCTCAGCCTCCCATGCCCAGAAATCTTCAACATTGGTTCTTGGCCGAGGCATACTTAGGATAGCATTTGCATCCCATGCAATGAACAATTGTTGAACTAGGTCAACATTCCAGTCACCTGTTTCTTCTTCTAATAGATCGGCCACAATTTGAACCAGAGTCTCAGATATCCATGTAATCGGTTTTAAGGAGACAATACCTGATATCCAATTGTCATGCCAAATCTCGGTAGTCCTACCATTCCCAATCCTTCGAACCAATCCCTTTTTAAGGGCATCTCGGCCAACGCATATAGCTTTCCACGTTGCCGATGCGCTCGCAGGGCAGCCAGCTTGCAAAATATCCCCATTCAGATAATAGCGACCCTTTAGGGCTCTCTCTCACAAGCTATCCGGTTTGATCCACAGCCTCCACGTCTGTTTAGCCAGCATGGCATCATTGAACAATTGCAGGTCCCGAAAACCCATGCCGCCTCTGAACTTGGACACATACATCTTCTCCCACGACTACCAATGTATCCCTCGCTTATCAAGCGATCCAGCCCACCAATACTTGGCCATAATTGTCATTAATTTTTTGCATAACCCTTTTGTCAACTTGAAGCAACTCATCGAAAAGGTGGGAAGAGCTTGGATTACTGCTTTGAGTAGCACTTCCTTGGCTGCAAAAGAAAGTAATCTTTCACACCAACCTCGCACTCTCCCCCTAGACCTCTCAACAATATGGATAAATTGCTGCTCTGTTAGTCGTCCTGAGGCCATAGGGAGGCCAAAATTTCTCTCGAAAAGAGCTTCTCTATGGATATTCAGAATGTTGTGCATCCCCATCTTTACAGAAGCTTTTCACCGTGTTTGCTTGTTGGCCAGGCCCCAAACTAAATACCTCCAGTATCTCATTCAACCGGCTAGCACTTCTTGAATCGGCTTTCATGAAAACCAAGCAATCATCCGCGAACAGCAAATGTGAGACCCACAGAGACTTAAGTCCCGCTTTAATTCCTCTATCAATCCATCCCCCATCATAGTTCTTCAGCAAGCAAGATAGACCTTCCCCGCACAAGAATAAATAAGGTGAAATCGGGTCCCCTTGCCTAATGCCTCGGGAAGGATGAAACAAAGGGAGGAGCTCTCCATTGACCTTGATTTGGAAACTTACAGAACATACACACTTCATCACAAGAGACACCCATTTCTCATGGAAGCCCAACTAGATCATTATGCCTTGTAAGTACGACCATTCCAACCGGTCATATGCTTTCATCATATCAATTTTCACGGCACACCATCCTTGCTTCCCTTTCTTTCTCTTCATTGCATGCACGCACTTATAAGCTGCCAATACATTATTAGTGATAAGTCTACCTTGCATGAACGCACTCTGTTCTTCTGCTATTATATCATCCAGAATTTCCCTGAGACGATTTGCCAACACTTTTGAACAAATTTTGTAAATAACATTACAAAGAGAAATAGGACGGTAGTGCGTAATATTCCTTGGATTTTTCATTTTCGGGATAAGAACGATTACTATCTTGTTAAGCACCTCTGACATGTGTCCACCTTTCAAGAATTCAAGCACTGCCTTGGTTACATCCTCCTTAATTAAGGACCAATGACGTTGGTAAAAACCAGCATTAAACCCGTCAGTGCCAGGCGACTTCGACGGGGCCATAGAAAACAGCGCCTGCTCTACCTCCTATCAGAAAACGGCCAAAGCAGCCTCTGGTTCATTTCAGTTGTGATTCTGGGTTGGACATGGTGTAGCACCGCTTCAGTATCTACCACATCTTGAGTTAAGTACAAATCCTTATAAAAGGTCTGCACTTCCTCATGAATATCTTCCCTGCCTTCGCATAGCACACCGTTTGCCTTCTGCAGTACAACAATACGATTATGAGACCGCCGTGCCGATGCTTGTGCATGAAAAAATATAGTGTTGCGATCTCCCGCGTGTAGCCAATAGCCAATCAGCACGGGATCGCTGCTTCGCCATTGTCTCCTCCCTAAGGAGAAGCTCGTTCAGTTCTTTTGCTAACTCCTTCTCCCTATCCGATGAGCCTTGGTATAGTGAGTTTGCTTTCTCTTGCTCAAACTCTTTCTGTAACTTCCTGATTTTCTTCTTAACATCTCCAAACTTTTTATCTTTCCAAACAGTAAGGTGGGATTACATCTCAGTTAGAGGATTGTTTATGCCTACCAAACCCGCTGCACCCGATCCCTTGGTTCATCCCTCCAACACAGCGGACTCATATTTCTCATACATCAATCACTTTGGCCCAATTACCTCCAGGTCTGCAGTTCCTTTCACTTTCACCGCGAGCATACAGTGATCCGACTTGGGCGTGGGGACATGCTTCACAGAAGACGCCCCGTAAACCCGCATGTACTCCGGATCCGCCAAAACTCTATCAAGTCGAACTTTTACATTATCCGATCCATCCTGCCTATTGTCCCATGTGAAGGGAATACCTTGGATGCCCAAGTCATGGAATCCACAATAATCCATAACCTCTCTAAAATCCTTCATTTGCCATTTAGCTCTCACATTGGGCACAAAATATTCTGAGTTATCTAGGATCTCGTTAAAGTCTCCTCCACACAGCCATGGAAGATTGTTGTGTGCTCTCAGCCATCTCAGTAACTCTCAACTCTCTTTCCTCTTATTTCTCCTAGCTTTGGCATAAAAGCCTGTAAAACTCCATTTCTTCTGGTCACTGCCTACATTCTGAACATGTGCATCAATATGCCGATCTGAGTGATTATCAATGGTGACATCCGCTTCCTTAGTCCAGAACAAGGCTAAACCGCCACTTAAGCCATTACTGCTTATGGGCATACATTCACTGAAACCCAACCGGGCTTGTAACTCTGTAACTCTAGCTCCTTCAATCTTCGTCTCACACACAAAGACTAAAGTGGGCGCTTCCAACCTCACCAAACTGTGAAGTTCCCGAACTGTCTCCGGGTTCCCAGGCCGACGGCAGTTCCATATTAGGCAATTCATTGCTCCAGGCGGGGCTGCGCCGCAGCCTCCATCGATAGCTTTTCCTCTTGGGCACGTTTCTTTTTTGAGTCTCTACTATCCTCGGAATCACCTAACGGCTCTCCATCATTATTTCTTTTTTTGTTCAGATACTCCTGATCAACAAGCATTAGTTGTGAGGAAGTGGCTGCAGTTTTTGCATTCATGTCTACCCTCTTGTAGACTTTTATTTATCCCCTTTTACCCCTGTTCCCAGTACGTGCACGACCTGCCAGCCCAGCTCTGGCATTAAATCTATATACAACATCCTTGACTACCCCTTGGCCTGTTTTCACTTGGGATGAGACCTCCTACCCTTCCTCAACTTCATATCCTCCATCTGCCTCAGTGTATGTGTAGGCTCCATGATGTTCACTCTAATTTCTCTGGTTATTACCCCACATTCTCCGTGCCCCCAGCCATCTGATGTTATCTCTGAACGGTAGGCGTCCCAGCGAGTCCCTCACTGCCGGTGTCGGGCAGAACTGATCGGCGTGCCCAAGTAGTCCGCATGAAAAACAAAAATAGGGTAGATTCTCATATTGAATATCATAGAAAATTGTCTCTTTGGTCTTAGCCAATTCAAGCTGCACCCAATGCATAAGTGGCTCATTAACATTGGTCCAGATCCTCACCCGTAGCGACTCCCCAAAGGCAAAACCCTTCCCATCTACATCCACCCGTACCACTTCACCAAGCATCTCAACAATTTTTTTGGGCCATGGCGGGTACCTAAGATTAAAGGGAAGGTTTATAACATGCGCCGAGATCTGAAGCTTCTCGAACTTCCAGTCTGACGGTCTTGATCAGCAATCAAAAACCTCAATAACTACTGCATGCTTGCCCACCATCCATGGGCCGCCTTCGACAATCCTGTCACGACCCCTCTTGCTCTCTGTGATTGCCTCGAAAGTGTGTCACCA
The DNA here is from genome assembly GCA_039707655.1 of Elymus sibiricus. Classification (NCBI taxonomy): domain Eukaryota; kingdom Viridiplantae; phylum Streptophyta; class Magnoliopsida; order Poales; family Poaceae; genus Elymus; species Elymus sibiricus. The sequence goes on from CM077673.1 coordinate 158,670,667, forward strand.
ATAGAATTGACATTGAGCCCCCTCGGATTCCCCTAAGCAGGCCTAAGAGCATGAGAAATAGTGTTAACATGAAGCACTCTTCTATGGAGAACCTTCCCCGCGACCGCCCAGTCCGACACAGTTCCACCAGCCACCTCTGAATCCTCGACCACAAATTTCACGTTCTCTCTCTCTGACAGGTTCATCCTGTCCATCTCTTCTTCCAACCCTTTTGTATCCTTGTTCCTCAATCCCAAGCTTACTCGGTTCCTCAAACCAGAGTTGTTCATCTCCGCCGATCTCACCTCAAACCTTAGAACCCTAACTCCAATTTGATAGGCAACTGTGCATACATACTTTGCAATTGCTGTTGTTTATAGAGCCCATATAGCATCTATTTACGAGATTGGGACTCAACTCATCGATTCCATTCATCTAACGCTGCATATATACACGTTACAAGGGGCACTTCAGAGAGGTCGTGTGTGCGCCACTAGCTCCACTAACCCATGATACCAGACACGTCTCAGAGAGAGTGAGACCATGCGGTGACCACACACACATGTACAATTTTGCTAACAACCCCCGCTGTCTTGACGTCCCTGGGCAGTCCCTTGGTCATGACATCGACAAGTTGTTGACGCGTGGGAATGTGCATATGCAAAACTGGCCGAGCGCCACTTGTTCGCGAACGAAGTGGATGTCGAGCTCGACGTGCTTGGTGCGTGGTGATGCACAAGGTTGCTCGAGAGGTACACCGCCAAGACATTGTCGCAGAAGACAAGTGTGGCGGACGAGATGGGGCAGAGTAGCTCGCCGAGTAGCTGACGAAGCCAGACGCACTCGGCGACACCATGGGCGAGCGTGATACCATCACCTGGTGCTTGGAGGACCAACTGACGACCGCATCATTGAGGAACACGCAGTACCAATAGGTCGAGCGACGGGTGTCGGGGCCCCGGCCCAGTCCGCATCAATGTACGCGTAGACGTCGAGGGCGGAGCAGGCACGCAGATGAAGACCCAGGGCGGTGGTGCCCCGGATGTAGCCCAGTACGCGCTTGAGCAGGGCGAGGTGGCACTCCCGCGGCTCATGCATGTGCAGGCATAGTTGTTGAACAACGTAAGCCAGCTCAGGCCGGGTGATAGTCAGGTACTGGAGAGCACCGGCCATGCTCCGGTAGCCGGTGGTGTCATCGACGCGTGGTCCGTCTGCCGCGGGCAGCTTGGCCTTGGTGTTGAGCGGGGTGGCACACGGCTTACAGTTAACCATGCTGGCACGCTCCAACACATCATCGGCGTACTGCTCTTGGGAGAGGAAGAAGCCGCCGGCATTGCGGGTGACGCAGATGCCCATGAAGAAGTGCAGTGCCCCGAGGTCCTTCATCGCGAATTTGCCGGTGAGTTGGACACGACGTGGCGATGGAGTGCTGGAGTGGAAGCAGTCATGACGATGTCGTCAACGTACATCTGTAGATAAGCGACAACAGCATCGTTGGAGTAGATGAACAAGGAGCCGTCGGAGCGAGTGGGGGTGAAGCCGGTCTGCGAGAGGAAGCCGGTGAAACCGAAGCAAAAACTCGGTTGCATCGACTAGTGCAAAATGCAGTAACTTTGGCCTTTTCGGTGAGATCGATATATAAATCTCGGTGGTACCGATATGGGTGACCTAGGCAGTTTCCAAATCTTGGTGAGACCGATTCTCAAAACTCGGCGGTACCGATTCTTGAAAATGGCTAACCAGAAAGTTGGTCACTGATTTCGGTGGCACCGAATGGAAAACTTGGTAGTATCGAGACATGGGCTTGGCTTAGGATTTGTCTAGGGTTTGAACTCGGTGGGACTGAATGGGAAAGTTGGTGTCACCGATTTTTAACTTTAGGCTTTGGACAAAGAATATTGGGGGAGAATGGATGAGTATTTTTGGTGGCTAATCTCTAAGCACTTGAGCAACCAGATCATCATAATTCCTTATCCCCTTTTAATAGTGTTGGCTTTCCTATGGACTCAAAAGTGATTTCTCACAAAATATGAAATGTAGAGTCTTGTAGCTTGAAGCATGGCCAATCTTGTTCCTTTCCTTTCCTTGGGGAGGTTCTCCACACAATTCTTTAGCCATCCCATCATTGAACTTTTTCCTGAGATACACTTGGTGGAAACATTAGTCCGATGAATATATGTTGTTATTAATTACCAAAACCACCAAGGGAGAAGTCGTGCTTTCAATCTCCCCCTTTTTCGTAATTGATGACAATATATAGATCAAAGCATCGATAGAGATAAAACAATGAATAGCATCGTCGCTTTGAGAGGTATGTGATAAGCAAGAGCTCCCCCTAAATTTTTGCACTATTTTAAATTTGCGTTTGAATGCAAATGCACAATCGATTAGGATCATGGGTCACTCTTCCATGTCACATACAACTTGGTGGTGCGCAAGAATTAATATGAGTAAATTACAAATGCACATCACACCAAACAATAATGATCATCATATAGACATCTCAAGGATAGCAAGTAGTAGCATCACACAAAGAGTATATGATCAAACACCGACGAAGTTTTAAACAAACAAGCGATAAACCAAATGTTTTCAAAATGCAAAGAGCAACCAAAATGCAACACACACACTCTCTCTCGAAGCCCTATGATCTATAACTTCTCCCCCTTTGGCAACAAGTTACCAAAAAATTCAAAGCTATAGAGCTTATCGTCACTCTGGGCAAGGTCTCCTCCATGAGACGATGAAGCAGCTCCTGTGGTTGTTGAAGGAGTCATGAGAAGAGCATCCGCAAATGCTTTGGCTGAAGTCCTCAAAGGTTGTGGAGTAGACACTGGAGGTGCTGGAGGAACTGATGGAGTTGTGGAAGGTGCTGATGGAGTAGGCCTCAACTCTGGAGCTGGCACAGTAGGTGTCCTGGCCTGAGTCTTGAACTGAGTGTGGGTCCTGAGAGGAGGGATATCATCATCATCATCATCAGTGGAATGAGGGCTAGGAACTGCATCCACTTCCTTCTTGGGCTCAGTCACAGTCTTCGTCAGCTCATCCACCTTGTTGTTCAAAGTAGTAAACCTATCTTCCACAATCCTCTCAAGGCTTCCTTGGTTCAACATGATGTCTTCGATGTTCTTCTCCATCCCTTGGATGGTGCTGCTAAGGTATGCCATTTGCTCACTCTTTGTCTTGGGAACCTGAGCACTAGTGGCTCTAGCTGCTTCTGCCTCTGCCTGTGTAGTGGATGAAGTGGGATGACTGGGGTCCATCACCACAACATTGTCTTTAAAATCTGGCTAAAGTGGCATGTGAGGACGATCAAGTGCATAGAGGCTCTTTCCAATTTAGAGTTGATAAGCATCTGAATATATGGAGCATATCCACAAGATCTCTTCTGATCAACAACTGTCCTCTTGATTGTCTCTACAATCAAGTCCATGACCCTGAATCTGGTATGGAGGTCTATGGGATGCAGCATGTTGATGGAGTATCCTCGGATCATCTTGTCATCCCCAGACTTAGACATCAATGTGTACCTCAAGATGGTGTTGGTAGTGGGTAGTCCAGACTGGAGGAATAGACTGATCCAAGCTTGTGTGAATGCACATGAGTGGCAGGGATTTCCTTATACATGTTGGCCATGGAGTTGTGATTCATCTTGGCTTCAGTGTAGACATCAAGATCTCCCTCTTGTACTTATGGGGCTCCTAAGATGGAAGCCCACTCATCAACTGTGGATTCGTACCTTGTACCTTCAGTCATCCAAACTATCCTGCCATCTGGATAGAAGTGTGCCGTGGAATAGAACTGCATGATCATCTCATCATTCCAAGCACATAACTCTCTGCCAACAAAGATGTCAATGCCAATGGCCTTGAAGTTTTCTAGCACATGAGGAAAGTAATCCTCATTCTCTTTCATATATTCCCAGTTGACATATCTCATGTCACTCACTGCAGGGCTCTTGTCCAAAAGTACAGCCTCATAGAAATATTGTTGTTCCTTAGTGTAGAACTTGTCATCAATAACAGTCTTCCTCCTAGAGGCATATGGGTCATTTTCTCTCCATCTCCTCAGCCCTGAATCCTTCCTCTTCTTCATATCCTCAGCAACAGGATGAGTATCATCATGATCAGGCAGGTGGGGTCCGAGTTTCCTCAATATTGTCAAATCTTGTTCCTCGGCATCTCTGGAAGTGGAACCCTTGTTCTTTGCAGCTGTTGGAATGTCTTTGGTGGTTCTCTTGGGCTTGGATGCTGCAGGCTTCTTTGGAGCTGCTTGCTTGCTCTTGGATGGAGCTTGGCTAGGCATAGCATCTGCAAGCAACTTCTTCTTCTTGGAAGGAGGAGCTTTGGCAGCTTGCTCTTCCTCCTCTTCCTCTTCCTCAGCCTCAGCTGGGTCTTCAAACATAGAGGTAGGTCTGCCAATGACACGAACAATCCTCTTCTTTGCTCTCTTCTTCTCCCCTGCCTTCTTAGGCATAGAGCTCCTTGAAGGCTCAACAGATAGAGGCATGTTTGCTCTAGCACTCTGAGGTGCTCTCATAGCCTCAAGATTGGCATACTCTTTCCTTACTGGCCTCTTAGCAGAAGTGGCCTCAGTGGTAGATTTCTTAGCAGCCTTTTCCTTTTTATCCTGTTGCTCCCTGGCAAGGACTTCCTCAAGCACAAAGTCTGAGTCCTCTTCATCAGAGTTTAACTTCCTTCTTGCCCTGGTGGCAGCCTTGGGCAAATCATGAGAGCTTGGGGGTGCCTGGATCCTCTGAAGATGAGCTAGCTTCATGACTAGTGCCTGAACTCATGTCAACATCCCTCTCTCTGAAAACATTTTGACTGTCATCTGATCCTGACATGCTGACCTTGTGAATAGAATATAGAGTAGTAGAGGGGATAAGCATCACAAAAGTTCAGAAGGTTTTTGCAAATTTGAACTCCAAGTCTTAAGTTTAACTTTCTGCAAAGTGGATTTCGGTTCCATCGAGTCAACAATTTCGGAGCCACCGAGACAAACAAACTGATTAACAGAAACTTGGCAGCCTTTTCGATTTCACCGAAAAGAGCAACTCGGTTTCACCAAGAATGTTCTCTGTAGCCCAAAAACACAAATCGGTAAGACCGATTTATCTGACTCGGTGAGACTGAGATTCACTTGGCGGAGGGTTAAACCTAATTTTTTTGTTCCCTAATCTAATGGAGATTTCTTCTGGATAGGGGCATTGCAAAATGTGGATTGTTGATGAACTTAACCTATTGCGCGAGAATCAGATTTGGGAGCGCAAAGAGGGGCGAAACCTTACCCTAGTTCGGTGAAGGTTCCGCTACGGTGGCAACGGCGGTGGAGATTGTCGTCGAGGGCGGGGAAATCCTACGGCGAAGGCACATGGGAGGCAAGGGCGACGTCCGGAGACACGAGCTCGGGAGCGAGGGGGTGCGGGTGGCGAAGTTTGAGAAGTGAATTTCAAACGTCAGGTATGCTGAGAATATATATCCCCTAGCTGTCGGTGACACCGAGTTGAACTTTTTGGTGCCATCGAGTTTCTGAACTGTCAGGTGACAGGGAAACTCGGTGATGCCAAAAATTTCAGATCGGTGGTACCGAGATACTAAAATCAGATCAATCCTAGGCTTCGGTGGAACCAATTTTTTGAAGTTGGTTACACTGAGTTGCACTTGGGAGGTTTTGGAAGTCAGCTCTTGTCGAAACGGAACTTCGAGTGCTCCTCACATAGAGGGTTCGAAAAGTGCTTGCTCAAATTTTGTGATGAAGCATGAATAGAATTTTAGACGAGAAAGCATAGATAGCTAGAGGAGGGTACTTAGGCATTCTTGTATATCCAATTGGCCAAAGAAAATGAAAGCCAAATAACAACAATTAGATATCCTTGAATGATTAAAGATATGCATACCAACATGCTCACACAATAAGATGTCAAAAGAAATATGGAAAACATGTACAATCACTGTAGTATCTACCAAGCACTTTGGCGACGACGAAGTCATCTATATATGAGTACATTGACTTAAGGAGCCAAGCAAGAATGCTTGATCATAGGTCATACTCATCGTTTAAGCACAAGTGGGGTTACCACTTTTACATAAAGCTTTTAGTGTGTTCACATCTTGTGAGATGCTTTGACTCAAGTCTTAGAGTAAAGCTCCCCCTTGATGTGACATCCCTGAGGGAGTCCGGGATTAAGGGGTCCTCGGGCTGCCGGCCTATCTCTATGGGCCGGACAGTGTGCCGCCCTATGATTGACAATGAAGGTCTGGACACCATAACCGAGACGGAATCTCTCAGGTCGTGACGTGCACTCCAAGTACAAGACGATGGGTTTGGCATATTCCTTTCCTGATGTAACTGACATTGTGTAACCCTAGATACCCATGGTGACTATATAAACTAGAGGGTTTTAGTCCGTAGGACAAGGTTAAGCTCATTACTCTTAGGGTTTAGACCACATCATACGATCTCGAGGTAGATCAACTCTATACTTGATACCCCATATTTAATACAATCAAAGTAGGACGTAGGGTTTTACCTCCATTAAGAGGGCCCGAACCTGGGTAAACATCATCTCCCTAGTCTCTTGTAACCCATAGATCCAAGATCCACAGTTCGGGACCCCCTACCCGAGATCTGCCGGTTTTGACATCGACATTGGTGCTTTCATTGAGAGTTCCACTGCGGAATTGCCAGAAGGATCGATGGCTTGCCGCGTCACCAGTGACAGGCTCCGCACCGAGGATATCTTCATACCTGGTTAGCCCTCCACGTGGGACGACGCCGCTCTACTCACCAGAGCGGCATATTACCCTAACTAGATCGTCGGGTTCGCCCCGGGTCAGGAAATCAAGTTTGGCGATCTAGATTACATCGCCAATGCCCAAGGCGATCTGGTTCTCTTTGAGCTCTCAGCCTTGACTGACGAGCATGGTAGCCTCGAAGCCTTGACTTCTAATCTCTTCCCCGACATAGTGTCCGGGACAACCTCCTGGGATCTGGCCTTGAGTTCAGATCCGATCATGACATGCCAAGGTCAGGGATCAGCCCTGGCCGAACACACTCGTTCGGCTGACATTTCTAAGTACAGCTCACCCGAAACATCAAAAGACAGTCCGGCCAGCCCCTCGCCATCAAACGAGACTCTGTCCCGGATCCAAGCATTGGAAATTACAGATTCCCCGGCCCCGACCTATACTCAGAACAGTCTGGAGGCCGGTCACTGGAAATTTTGCTTCGCACCCATCACCCACTTAATAGCCACCATCGAAGAATTAACTGATGTGTTGGACTTCTCTTCGGATGAGGGCGAGGAAACATATGCGGACGTCGGCACAACTACTCCTCCCGCAACCGGGCAATGGACCGCCACATCCACATATGATGTTTACATGGTGGACACTCCCGGCAATAAGGACGGCAGCACGCCCGCTTCAAGCGGCGACGTCATCCCACCCAAAGCCAGTGGCGACGACACACTCAAGTGCCGTCGCCAGCATAAAAAATACAAGGGGCACAAGGGCAGGAAAAATAACACTACCTCCGAAAACTTTACATCGGACACCCCTGAAGATCCCGCTGACCCAGGCGCTCCCGAATAGCAGCAGGGCGATCCCAATGGGAAGATAGATCGTGAAAACCCTGAGGACCCTGTCAATTCCGAAGACAACAACTACCAACCTGTGTCCGAAGACGATGTCAGTCTCGGCGATGAGGGTTTCATCGTCCCCGAAGACCCGCTTGATCAAGAGCGATTCAAGTGCCAATTGATCGCCACCGCTCAAAGCCTCAAGCTGAAACAAAAGCAAATCAAAGCTGAACAAGACACCCTCAATGACAGATGGACACGAGTCCTAGCTACCGAGGAAGGGCATGAATATGGACGCCAGGATCAAAATAAAGATTACCCGCGCCACCGCTTATTGCCAGAATTCGATGATGAGGCCCTTGAGCCCGCACTCCCTAGACACACCAAAGACGACCAGCCGGGCCGCCCCCCTTCGAGAACGGGACATGCCAACTGACAAAGCATGAGAAGTACCCGAATACCCCCGCAAAGGATGGAAAGAACCAACGCGACCAGAAGACCCGTTTGATCTATGACACACTCTGAATGCTCACGCAGGACATACAAGATCCATTTACGGATCCAAAGGACGGACCCCTGCCAAATGGTACAGGTATCAAGCTTGGCTCGACCAGAACGATAGAGTTCGGGGACAGCACCGAGACCGAACTCAATCCGACCTCCGGCGCGACGTAGCCAGGGTTAGGGGCGCCGCCCACCCGATGTGTTTCACTGACGAGGTGTTGCAACACCTGTTCCCCGAGGGATTTAAACCCGTAAACATCGAACAATACGACGACACTACTGACCCGGCTGTTTGGATTGAAGATTTTCTTCTTCACATACACATGGCTCGTGGAGATGACCTCCACGCCATCAAGTACTTACCACTAAAGCTCAAAGGACCAACACGACATTTGCTGAACAGCCTCCCCGAAAACTCCAGGAGTTGGGAAGAGCTTGAGGATGCCTTCCACTCTAACTTTCAGGGGACCTACGTTAGGCCGCCAGATGCTGCTGACCTGAGCCACATCATTCAACAAGCCGAAGAATCATCCCGACAATTCTGGAACCGATTCCTGACCAAGAAAAACCAAATCGTCGATTGCTCTGACATTGAGGCATTGGCCTCCTTCAGGAACAATATTCAGGATGAATGGCTAGCCCATCAACTCGGACAGGAATAGCCTCAAACAATGTTCGCTCTCACCTCACTTATGTCCCATTTTTGCGTGGGCGAAGACAGCTGGCTAGCACGCCGGAACAATCCTCCTGCAAAAACCCCGACACTTCCGAAGTGCGGGACAACAACGGGAAGCCTCGACGTAACAAGAATAAACATCGTCACAACGACACTGAAACCGAAGACACGGCGGTTAACACCGAATTCAGTAACTCAAAATCGTCACAGTGGAAGAAACCCTCTATAGGGAATAGGGATGGACCCTCTCAGCTAGACAAAATAATGGACAGACCCTGCTAGATTCAAGGCACTCAAGATAAGCCCGCCACCCACAACAACCGTAACTGTTGGGTGTTTAAACAGGCAGGCAAGCTTGTAGCCGAAGACCACGGTAAAGGCGCCCACAGCGAGGACGACGAAGAGCCCTGCATGCCGAATAATGGAGGCTAGAAGCAATTCCCCCTGAGGTAAAAAAGTGTGAACATGATCTACGTCACACATATAACAAAGAAGGAGTGGAAGCGCGCACTTCGGGACGTATACGCCATAGAGCCCGTCGCCTCTTAATTCAACCCATGGTCGGCTTGCCCGATCACCTTCGACCGCACTGACCACCCGACCAGTATTCGACATGGTGGGTCAGCTGCTCTAGTACTCGATCCCATAGTAGACGGGTACTATTTAACAAGGGTCCTTATGGATGGAGGTAGCAGCCTCAATCTGATCTACGCAGATACAGTGAAGAAAATGGGCATTGATCCGTCAAGGATCAAACCTAGCAACACCACCTTTAAAGGTATCATCCCTAGTGTCGAGGCAAACTGCTCGGGCATCATAACTCTGGAAGTGGTGTTTGGTTTGCCCGATAACTTTCGGAGCGAGGACTTGATCTTCGATATCGTGACCTTTCAAAGCGGTTGCCACACACTTATGGGCCGAACAACATTCGCCCGCTTCAACACTGTCCCCCATTACGCGTACATGAAGCTCAATATGCCTGAACCCAAGGGGGTCATCACCGTCTGCGGCAACATGGAGCGTTCGCTCCAAAAAGAGGAGTACACCGCGGCCCTAGCAGCGAGGTTCAGCTCGGCGAACACACGCCAAACACTCAGCCCACCGTCAAAGCACGAAAGGTAAGTAAGCGGCCCCGAGTTTTGTTTCACCTTCCGGAGCTTTCTCATGAACCATGCATATATATAGGAATACGCGCCCCATAGCGCAGCCCGGATACCTGTAATGTACGCACCCCAAAGTCACAAGTTCGCACTAAATATTCCATGGGTAGCTTTGGGGACCTTCCATCCAACGACATGACGTTCGGCTTAACCGAACACAGTCATATATGTCTTCGGACAAACCCAGGCTCCATTCAAAGGATCCTGTCAACAGCATTAAGCTCACATAATTCGGCGACCTCTCAAGACTTTATCTCACAAGGCCCGCTCGTCGACTACCACCTCCTCTAAAGGAGCACCCTCCAACAGAACAAAGGTGCAGACGTGTAGCAAGACACAGTAAAGGACATCAATCCATTTTTGTCAAGGTCCTGTGTAAACCTTTTTTCCTGTAAATTTATTTTTGCATACTTTTACCAGTTGCGTGAGCAACCAAAGTGTACGGAACGTCAAGTGTCCATCACAATAACGCCCAAACATTACAATCCTAGGGCAATTATTGATATTGTGCATACCTTTTTTGCTCTTCAATGCAAGTTAGTTGAGTATGTATTTCTTAAGATGCGATTGGTCCATAAAACTGGGGGCTTGATTAACTCGACCCGCGCATCGCCCCAACACTATCTTGATATCATGTGTTCGGCGTCTTGGATATTTCGTTATATGCATCAGTTCCGAATTGTGTATTTGGTCAAAGGTTGGGTTGCCCGGCTCCTGTGCTTCCCCTTTTATGTTCCGCTTGTTCGGCTAAAAGGTGAAAGGGAGCACCGTTGCGATTGTACTTCTAGTTCGTCTGGTTAAGTACCTCAACGGAGAAAGCCAAAAACCGACTGGCATAATAAGCATGAATTGATCTGTGATCCGATGACACGTGTTAAACTAAGAATCGTTGGAGGTTCACCGTGTTAAAACGCAGGGTTTGGAGTAACACAAGCCATGTGATGCGGTTTTTGCACAAAACACCAAACATCACAAAGTAAAGGGGGGCTAGTGCTCACTCCCCGCATTTAAGCTCCTATGGTTAAGTGAAAGCAATAAAGACGCATAGTCTGATTGCCTCGTTTTCTTCCGAACTACCGCTTCTGGGTACCAAGACATTGGCTAAGGGTAATAGTGCGGATATCGAAAACACCCCTTTTAGTTTCTATAGGGGGTTGAAGCTGACGACTGGTAACTTTCAGGACAAACAACCACATAGGAGTCAAAATTAACAAAAGCACAACATGACATATACCATGCAAAATCACAAACATTAAAGACACAATAAAGTTTCAACCGTCAAATGGAAGGTGGTACTTTCACTCAAGAACTACATCCTTTGGGCATAGAGCCTCTATTGTCTGTGTACCGTCCATAACTGCGGAAAAATACAGCTCGGGACGCCTATGCTCCTTCCAGGGCGGCGGAGGACCGGTAGCCATTTCAGTGGGCTTCAGCTTCGACCAATGCACCATCGTCTTCGCAAACGCTATCCGGGGACCCTCGGTGCAGGCTGAGCGAGTCAGGACATCAACACGGGGCACGACAGCGACCAACCTTTGCACCAAACCGTAGTAGCTGCCTGGCAGCGACTCTGTAGGCCATAGCCGGATACAGAGATCCTTCGTGGCCGGTTCGGCTATGTGGTGCAACTCCATCAGCTGTTTCAGCTGATCGGAGACAAGGAGTGGTTGCTCAGGGGCCTCAAACTGCTCCCAGAACAGTCGTTGATCGGCATCCCCTTCCTGAGAGGCATAATGCTACGCCACATCCGCCGCACTCTTGGGTAGGTCCGCAAACATGCCTGGAGAACGCCACACTCGAGTGAGCAACAAAAACCTTATTCCACCAACGGGGCATTGCAGTAAGTATCGCTTACCACTCGCAATATGCTTTATTTGGTGAAGTTCCTTCTCATGGCGCTACACCTCCATGCGTGCCTCCTGGAGGGTTGCAGAGTTCAAGGACATCTCGGTAGCTTGCTCCTTGTTCTTCTGCTCAAGGACCTCGCACTTAGAAATGGCGTCCTTGAGCTCTTGTTGCACTTCCGCAACCTGGCCTCATGATTATTACTTTTGGATTTTGCCGATAATATATCAGCAACCGCTTGTTCGGCAGCCACCTTATGTTCAGCGGTCTCTTGCCTCACCTTTGACAGCTCGGCCTTGAGATTCTCGATCTCCATGGCCACGGCTGCATTGAGCATTAACATATTCATTTTTTAGGATACAACCATAAAAATTCCTCGCTTATATGAGGTAAATAACTACATCAGTTGAGTTCAGACTTACCTTGCACGTTGTCAAACCGCTTGTTAAGGTGGTCGAGCTCGTCTTCGGAGCATTTTAGCTTCCGATTCATCTCTGCCAACTCCACAACACTGGGGGCTGTGGTCAGCGACATAGCCTATATAGACCATTCACACATGTCAGATTCCTAAGTTATTAGATTCTAAAATCCTCTATCCGGATGTTTTTCACATTCCAACAAAGTCTTGGGGGCTGCGACTTCCGGTTCATCACTTCCGAACTCACACAGGGCTCAGGGGCTACTAAGTATGGCAATTGCATATAAAACCAAAACATACTTTAAAATTGGTGTCATACTATGTAAATTACCTTGAAGCTTGCTAGCAGGCTGCCGAAGGCTTCCTTCAATCCGCTGTCAACGGATTTAATACCTTGCAATGCCGTGCCCAGGAGGGCGCGGTGCTCTTCGGCAATGGAGGTGTCATTTAGAGCCTCCTCCATCAGGGCCATCCACCCGGACCGAGTCCGCTCTCTTACAGGCGGATCCGGGTGCGACATTGTTGTTTCTCCTACTGGAGAAACCTGAGAAGACGACTGCGGAACCTTCGGGGGCTCTGGAGCCAACTTTGGGGAAAGCTCGGGTTGACCGAGCTCTTCCTCCTTGTGTGACAGAAGGAATTCACCCTCCTATTCTTCAGCGGCCGAGGTATTAACCCCGGCCATAGTATCATCACCCCCGTCCCTCACCTCCTCGGTGGCTGGGGGAAGGGAGATATGGGACACAGTCCCACTCTCCGCCAATGCGGCGGGCGGAGATTCTCCCTTCAAGTTCTGATCGGTAGGAGCTCGCGCATCGGACTGCATTGTGGAAAAAAGCACACACACGGTCTATTATAAAACCTTTAGAAGGGATGAAAATGCCGATAGTATGTGGATTCATACCTTTGCGCCTGGGGTTTGACCCTGAGGGTCCTTCGAGGGACAACCTTGAAATTCTTGGACTCCTCGTCAGAGTCCGGAATGTCATCGAACAAGGCCACCTTGGGCCTGCATGGTCTTTTCGGGGAGGGAGCTGGGTCGCCCTCGGAGTCCTCGGATGCCACCCTCTTCTTGGCATGGGAGGAATCGCTCTCCTCGCCATCCTGCCCTGTCTCTCCTTCAAGAGTATTGGGAGCATGTGTCTCCTCGGATGTTGTGTCCGGGGGCCCCTTTGATCGGAGACCCCCGCATAACTTTTTCTTCTCTTCTTTCTTCTCCTCCCTCCTCTTCGGGGCCGCATATGGATTTTGGACCAGTACGGACATAAGTAGGGGCATCCGGGGATCCTCGGGTAGCGGAGCTAGGCAGTTGATCTGCTGGGATTTCGCCAGCCAGATCTGTCAAGGCAAGGAGAAAAGGGGATTAGAGCCTTTGAAAGGGGAAAACCCGAACACAAGCGAAAAGAATGTTACCGGTCCATGAGGGGTCGAGGCTTCCATGCCTAGGTCCTCCTCTTATGCTGGCCAACTCTTTTGCGGCTTGAACAACGCCTTCCATAGATTCTTGTGGGAGGTGCGGAAGAATTCCCGCATGGTGACAGGGACGTCCGAACTGTATTCCCATAGGGGGGCAGCCCAGTGTTGACAGGGGAGAATGCAGCGGCGGAGCATGACTTGAACTATGTTTGGTAGTTCAATATTTTTCTTCTCCACCAGCGTGGCGATGCACCTCTGCAAGGTCTTCACCACTGCTGCACTTCCCCAATCAAGCCCCTTCTTCATCCACGATACTAGTCTAGTGGGGGGATCTAAATCCAGGGGCTGCTACCCATCCTTCTTCGCGTGGTTTGGTGATGTAGAACCACTCCCGTTGCCAGACCTTGATGGTGTCTATAAAAGAACCATACAACCATTGAACCAAGGGGATCTTGCTAATCACCACTCCCCCGCAGTCGGCCTGTGATGTCTACTACGCAACTTTATTCTTGTAGACTCGTGTCGGGCCTCCAAGCATGGAGTTTTGTAGGACAGTAGCAATTTTCCCTCAAGTGGATGACCTAAGGTTTATCAATCCGTGGGAGGTATAGGATGAAGATGGTCTCTCTCAAACAACCCTGCAATCAAATACAAGAAATCTCTTGTTTCCCCAACACACCCAATACAATGGCAAATTGTATAGGTGCACTAGTTCGGCGAAGAGATGGTGATACAAGTGAAATATGGATGATAGATATAGGTTTTTTGTAATCTAAAAATATAAAAACAGCAAGGTAGCAAGTGTAAAACAACGAGTAAAATGGTGTATAAATGCTTGGAAATAAGGCCTAGGGTTCATACTTTCACTAGTGCAATCTCCCAACAATGCTAACATAGTTGAATCATATGATCAGCCCTCAACGTGCAACAAAGAATCACTCCAAAGTTCCTATCTAGTGGAGAACAATAAGATGAAATTGGTGTAGGTAGTAGAACCACCTCAAAGTTATTCTTTCCGATCAATCTATTGGGGTATTCCTATAAGTGTCACAAACAGCCCTAGAGTTCCTACTAGAATAACACCAATGATACATATCAATCAACCCTAATGTCACCTAGATACTCCAATGTCACCTCAAGTATCCGTAGGTAAATTATGCGACATGCATCAAATAGTTTCAGATCTATCATATTCAATCCAACACAAAGAACTTCAAGGAGCACCCCAACATTTCTATCGGAGAACGTGGTATGAAAACGTGCAATCAACCCCTATGCATAGATCCCCTAGGTCATCGGAATCCGCAAGTTGATGCCTCAACATATATCAAGTGAATCAATTGAATACCCCAATGTCACTACGTGTATCCCACGCAAGACGTACAACAAGTGTTCTCAAACCATAATATTCAATCCAACATAACGAGATCTCAAAGGTAAAGATTGAATTCATGACAACAAGGTAGCAAGGGAATAACATCATATGATCCGACTATATTAACAAAGCCCGTGATACATCAAGATCATGCCATCTCAAGAACACGAGAGAGAGAGAGATTGAACACATAGCAACTGGTACAAACCGTCAGCCCCGAGGGTGAACTACTCCCTCCTCGTCATGGTCTCTGTAGGGATGATGAAGATGGCCACCGGAGATGATCTACCCTCTTTAGCAAGGTACTGGAATGCCTCCAGATTGATTTTTCGTCGATACGGAGAGTTGCGGTGGCGGAACGGGGAGTCTCTCTTTATTTCTAGGGTTTCTGGTATTTATGGGATTTTTCAGCGTTGGAATCACGCCAAACGGAGCCACGAGGGCCCCACCACATATCTCACCTCGCCACTAGGGGGGCGACCTGTTGCGTGGTGGCCCACAGGCACACCCCCTCCGGAAGGTCTTCGCTCCAATGTTGCTTATTTCCTCCAGAAAAAATCAAAAAAAAGTTTTGAGCAATTCCGAGAACTTTCATTTTTTGCACAAAAACAACACCACGATAATTCTGCTGAAAACAGCGTCAGTCCGGATTAGTTCTAAATAAATCATATAAAGTGCATCAAAACCATATAAAAGTATTGTAAACATAGGTGAATATGGCATGAATACTTCATAAATTATCGATACGTTGGAGACGTATCATCATCCCCAAGCTTAATTCATGCTCGTCCTCGAGTAGGTAAATGATAAAAGAAATAATTTATGAAGTGTGAATGCTAGCTTAGTGAATAGTTTTGATCATTGATAATTTCAGTTACTTTTCTATCAGCATAACCAGCAACTTTTTCTCATAAAAATCTTCATGATAGAGTAGCAATCAATTCACATATCATGGTTCAAACAATGCACTCTATTGAAACTTAACAATCTATGTTCTTGGTGACCAAACAATTTCAATACATCATCAAGTCTAAGTAATAGGTCCACATACTCAATTATCATATAGTCTTTTATGATTGCTAATAGTCAAGGCATATTTTTGGAACAAACAACATCCATCGAACACAGAGAAAGATAGGGGCTTGATGTTTCGCCTTCCAACACACTTATCATAAAGATAATTGTCAACAATAATGAATCATGATCAAATATATTGAGTGGATATATCTGTTTGGGTCTTTCCCCACGACATGGTGCTTGCCAACTAATAGATTGAGGTTGGAATAAGAAGTTGAATCAACATGAAAGTAAGTAGATTTTCCCTTCGCAGAGGGAAGCAGGGATTTGCATATGTGCCAGAGCTCATTATTTAAAAGAGAGATGAATATGTAATTTTGAGTGGTATGCCTTTCCTGTCAACGTCACAACAGAGTATTCATTATCTTCCATGCTAATCACATTATTGGCGGTTCCCAAATAGAATTTAAATTTTTACTCCCCCTCCACCATTCAAACACATTCCATGGCTGGCCGAATTAACGGTTGCTCCCCAAACAATCAACTTTCTAGGGGGAGTTTTTTTTTATATATTTTTGTGTTATGCAAGACTGGGAATCGTTTTTACCAGCCTCTCTCGTGCAATGACAAGTGAATAAACACTCATCTTGAGAATAACTCGCTTAGCATGGAAGATAATGACCGCCCCATCGCTCCGAGCGGTACGAGCACACAAAACTAGATATTTATTTGAATGTTTAGCGGTGGCACATGCAAATTTACTTGGAATAGAAGTGAAATACCATATATAGGTAGGTATGGTGGACTCTCATGGAAAAAACTTGGCCCAAGGATTTGGATGCACAATTAGTATCTCTATTTAGTACAATGTTTTGGCTAGCAAAAGGTTCTAAACAAGCACCACATGTTGGAGGATCCATAACAATATAACTTCTATGCAAATATACCTAAACATAACCATTACATTGTCTTCCTTGTTCAACTTCAACTGTTTGATCAAGTTTGAAAATAATTGATGGGTATTCACAATCATAGAAGATGTCCAAGATAATATATTTGTATGTGAAAGTTCTCTTTCTTATACTAATCATTCATGAATTGCTTGTATGGCCAATTTGATGATTGCCAAACTTCAATAGATTTTACTTTATAAACCAGATGTGAAGTTACTACTAAGCATAAAGCACATTGAGAATTTCATATTTATGATATTTCATTGATTCACAATTTACTCATAGGATATAAGTGAAGCACAAGAGTAAACATCAAACTACTCTTCAAAAGATATAAGTGAAGATTAATGAGTAGTCAAACAATAAAGTAGCTATGTGAGGACTCTCTCTCAATAAAGATTTTCAGATCTCAGTATTTTATTTAAATAGCGAGCAAAAGAAAAATAGCACTCCAAGAATAGCACATATCATGTGGACAAATAAAAATTTAGGCTCACATAGGCTAACCAATAATTGTTGATGAACATAGGTGGGATGCGTAGCATCCCCAAGCTTAGATGCTTGAGACTTCTTAAAATATTTACTTGGGGTGCCTTGGGCATCCCCAATCTTAAGCTTTTCTATCTCATTCAATCCTCTCATATTACGGTTTCACCTATTCTAAAAAACTTCATCCACAAAAACTTGAAAATAACTCGTGAGATAGGTTAGTACACATAAAAACAAATCAACTCTTCATGTACTGCCAAGACAAGTTGCACAATAATTTTCAGACATAATCTACTGTTTACTCATTTCCACAATTTATATCTACCAATATAGGCTATGAAAACTATAGGATAAGTAGATAACAAAACTATGACAGCAATCTGTCCAAACATAACAGTCTGTAGCAATCTATTAAACCAGTGTATTTCTGTCACTCAAAAAATTATGAAAATTTAGGAAAGGCTAAATAATTTATATGAAAATACTGTGTAAAAATTTCAGAAACTTTCCACCTTCTAGTAAAATATGAAAATTCAAACATTACAGCAAAAGTTTCTGTTTTTACACAGCACACATCAAACATGCAATTCAAGCATCCTAAAGGCAATTCTTGGAACTTTTTATTGAAAAACAAGAATATAAATAACACCTAACAGAAAAAAACAAAATATAATGACGATCCAAGCAAAACACATATTATGTGACAAATAAAAATATAGCTCTAAGTAAGATATACCGATAATGTTGAAGACGAAAGAGGGGATGCCTTCCGGGGCATCCCCAAACTTAGACGCTTGAGTCTTGCTTGGATATTACCTTTGGGGTGCCTTGGGCATCCCCAATCTTGAGTCCTGGCTGCTCCTTATTCACCTCATATAGGTATCTTACCCAAAACTTGAAAACTTCAATCACACAAAACTTAACGGAACCTCGTGAGATGGGTTAGTATAATAAAGATAGATCATTCACTTAGGTACTGTCAAGACAAGATTCATAATTGTTATCACATAATACCTACTGTATTATAACATTACCATAATTTATAACACTAAATATAAGCTATGGGAACACTAAAACAAGCAAACTATGCATCCAAAACAGAATCTGTCAAAAATAGAACAGTCTGTGAAGATCTGTAGTATAGCCATACTTCCCCGTCTCTAAAAATTCCAAAGAATTTGTAAAACCTGAAGAATCTGTATATAAATACTGTGTAAAAATTTCAGATCATTATGATGCTCCAATAAAAAATGAAAATTCCTGTACTGGAGTCAAAAGTTTCTGTTTTGGTTCAGCATCAATTCTACTCATCATGTGAGTCATCCGAAAGGCTTTACTTGGCACTTTATCGAAATAAAAGAGACAAAACATGATTACTACAGTAGATTAGTCATGTGAACACTCAAAAACATAAAGTAAAAGTGTTGGGTTGTCTCCCAACAAGCGCTTTTCTTTAAAGCCTTTTAGCCAGGCATGACGATTTCAATGATGCTCACATAGGAATAGTATTTGAAACATGCAAAAGAGCATCATGAATCTCATGACAAGAAAATTTAAGTCTAACCCACTTCCTATGCATAGGGATTTTGTGAGCAAAAAAATTATGGGGGAAAGAATCAACTAGCATAGGAAGGCAAAACAAGTATAACTTCAAAACTTTGAACATATAGAGAGGAAACTTGATATTATTGTAATTCCTACAAGCATATGTTCCTCCCTCATAATAATTTTCAGTAGCATCATGAAGGAATTTCACAATATAACTATCACATAAAGCATTCTTTTCAAGATCTACAAGCATAAAAAATTTATTACTGTCCACATAAGCATATTTCTTTTCATTCATGGTAGTGGGAGCAAACTCAACAAAATAACTATCATGAGACACTTGATTGACATAACCACATTCAATATTAAAATCATGATGACAAGTTTCATGGTTACTATCACTCTTTATAGCATACATGTCCTCATCATAATCATCATAGATAGGAGGCATGCCATCATCATAATAAATTTGCTCATCAAAACTTGGGGGACTAAAAATATCATCTTGATCAGACATAGCATCTCCAAGCTTGTGGCTTTGCATATCATTAGCATCATGGATATTCAGAGAATTCATACTAGCAACATTGCAATCATGCTCATCATTCAAGGAATTCTCATTAAGTATTTTCATAAACTCTTCCTCTACCAATTGAGCACAATTTTCCGAACCATCATTTTCACGAAAGACATTCAAAAGACGAAACAATTGAGGCAATCTAAATTCCATTTTTTGTAGTTTTCTTTTATAAAACCAAACTAGTCAAAAACAAGAAACTAAAAGATTTAATTGCAAGATCTAAAGATATACCTTCAAGCACTCACCTCTCCGGCAACGGCGCCAGAAAAGAGCTTGATGTCTACTATGCAACTTTATTCTTGTAGACTCGTGTTGGGCCTCCAAGCGCAGAGTTTTGTAGGACAGTAGCAATTTTCCTCAAGTGGATGACCTAAGGTTTATAAATCCGTGGGAGGTGTAGGATGAAAATGGTCTCTCTGAAACAACCCTGCAATCAAATACAAGAAATCTCTTGTGTCCCCAACACACCCAATACAATGGCAAATTGTATAGGTGCACTAGTTCGGCGAAGAGATGGTGATACAAGTGCAATATGGATGATAGATATAGGTTTTTTTAATCTAAAAATATAAAAACAGCAAGGTAGCAAGTGTAAAACAGCGAGCAAAACAGTGTATAAATGCTTGGAAATAAGGCTTAGGGTTCATACTTTCACTAGTGCAATCTCCCAACAATGCTAACATAGTTGAATCATATGATCACCCCTCAACGTGCAACAAAGAATCACTCCAAAGTGCCCATCTAGCGGACAACAATAAGATGAAATTTGTGTAGGTAGTAGAACCACCTCAAAGTTATTCTTTTCGATCAATCTATTGGGCTATTCCTATAAGTGTCACAAACAACCCTAGAGTTCCTACTAGAATAACACCGAAGATACATATCAATCAACCCTCATGTTACCTAGATACTCCAATGTCACCTCAAGTATCCGTGGGTAAATTATGCGACATGCATCAAACAATTTCAGATCTATCATATTCAGTCCAACACAAAGGACTTCAAGGAGCACCCCAATATTTCTATCGGAGAACGTGGTATGAAAACATGCAATCAACCCCTATGCATAGATCCCCTAGGTCATCGGAATCCGCAAGTTGATGCCCCAACATATATCAAGTGAATCAATTGAATACCCCAATGTCACTACGTGTATCCCACGCAAGACGTACAACAAGTGTTCTCAAACCATAATATTCAATCCAACATAACGAGATCTCAAAGGTAAAGATTGAATTCATGACAACAAGGTAGAAAGGGAATAACATCATATGATTCGACTATATTAACAAAACCCATGATACATCAAGATCGTGCCATCTCAAGAACACGAGAGAGAGAGATTGAACACATAGCTACCGGTACAAACCGTCAGCCCCGAGGGTGAACTACTCCCTCCTCGTCATGGCCTCCACAGGGATGATGAAGATGGCCACCGAAGATGATCTACCCTCTTCGGCAAGGTACTGGAACGCCTCCAGATTGGTTTTTGGTCGATACAGAGAGTTGCGGCGGCGGAACGAGGAGTCTCTCATTATTTTTGGGGTTTCTAGTGTTTATGGGATTTTTCAGTGTTGGAATCACACCAAACGGAGCCACATGGGCCCCATCACATATCTCACCGCGCCACTAGGGAGGGTGCGGCCTGTTGCGTGGTGGCCCATTAGCACACCCCCTTCAGCAGGTCTTCGCTCCAATGTTGCTTATTTCTCCAGAAAAAATCACAAAAAAGTTTCAGGCGATTCCGAGAACTTTCATTTTCTGCACAAAAACAACACCACAGTAATTCTGCTGAAAACATCGTCAGTCCGGGTTAGTTCTAAATAAATCATATAAAGTGCATCAAAACCATATAAAAGTATTGTAAACATAGGTGACTATGGCATGAATACTTCATAAATTACCGATACGTTGGAGACGTATCAACCTGCTCGCCACTAACAACTTTTGGCTTGATGTTGAATATCTTCAGCCATAGGCCGAAGTGGGGTTGAACCCGAAGAAAATCTTCCCAGAAAGTAATGAAGGAGGAGATACTATTGGGGGAAACAACGATCTATGGATCCGGCAAGGACCCTTTGTAATCAGGTGGGTAGATTTCTAGCACAAAGAGCATCATAGATTCCTGTGCACGTGGGGGTTTAGACAGGTTCGGGCTACCGAAGCGTAAAACCCTACGTCGTGTGTTCTTTTGGTTTGTGGGTGCTCACAATACAAGGCGCAACAGCCCCGGCAAGAGGTGCCTTGGGAGTGCAGCTACGCGTGTAGAATGAATATGGTTTCGACCTTTGCGAAGGTAGCCATGGGCCTCCTTTAATAGACAAGGGGGTATCATAGTGGCAAAATGGTCTTTACACCTGGCGAACAGTGGACTCTGCCTCCTGCCAGAGTGTCAGCAGAGGTGGCAGTGGGTGTTAGAAAGAAAGGCAAAATGAGTAGAACTGTGTCCCTCTTTCATTGATAGTGATGCTTATATACAAGTTGGGGGGATGTGACCAGAGGATGCGTCCGCTCCAGACAGATGTGACGGTTAGCATTAGTGCTAACCGCCTGACAGTTAACAAGGGGAGATTTACCCCATAATTAACACAATTAATTAACTCTAACACTCCCCCTAATCTACACTTGTTCATATAGGATCATCATCTTGAAGTGCTCCTCAAAAACCCTGTGGAAAAAATGTGAGGAGATATGTCTTTGGTATGTTGCTAAAACTCCTGCAAACCCAGTGGGAAAATAAGGAGAAAATGCTGCAACATACAATAATTGTCGTCTCATTAAACTCAATATGTGAGAACCATATAGTTTGGAGAGCAATAAAAATGTCGTATATACTTTCCTAAAATCCCCGATGGGGAAAATAGAAAGTATGACATATTATCTCATGTTGATATTACCTCATTAAAAACCTTTATGAGAACCTATATAGTAAACTCATGAAGGGAAAAAGAGTATAATATGATGCATTGAACATGAACAATTCAGGAAGATACTCCCCCTGATTCTTGCAAATTTCGACGCCGTCACATACCAATTCCATGAACATGTTTCTAGAATGTAGAAGTTGACAGAGACTTCATGAACAAATCAGTCACATGATTTAACTTGCAAGATATGCAATATAGCGATATTGCTTATTCCATAACCTGTTTGCATCCGGGCAACACAAGCAACATTATCTTTGAGATAATGATTGGTGGATGTGTCCACTAAGGTTTGTTTCGAAGACTTCCATGAAATGGCTACCACACCTAGTAGGAACACTAAGCTTGTCTACGATCTGACATAGTGGGGATCTGATCGATGTATCCAATGATATCGGTGTTCACATTTCTGTGAAACTGAAAAACCAGGACAAGATGTCTGATGCATTGGAGATATCGAAAGATATTCTTGAGTACCAACCAATTGTGTTTGTCGGATCCAATGGCATTATGGAGCGTTCAGTCCCAATATCTCATTTCCATCATCTCTTGGTCTAAATAGATTGCTCTCTACGTCTAGAGAATGAACTACCATGAGAGTTATGGATGGATAAGATTTGTCCACAATGAATTTCTCCATTATATTTTGGATATAGACAACATAGTATACCATAATGTATGAATGAAGGTGCTCAAGTTGCAGTAACGAGCGGTATTTTGGTTTACCCTAATCCTTCATTTTAAACTCCGTCATTTAGATGATTACATGTGTCATCATTGCAGACACACAAACATGGATAATCATCATTGTAGGAGTAATCCTTGTGCATAAGGAACTCACTACGTTGGTTGTACCAAATATACCGACGATAATAATAAGTCATATGGAGACTTATTGATTTTACACAATGTATGTTGCGTTTTGCATCTCGATTCAGAAGTGAGATTCCATCGGGAACCATCTATATCTGAATCTAGTGATCCACATGGATATGTAATCACTACATGTATCAACTACAGAGATAGATGATTTTGTACTGCCAATGATATAAGTTATCGGAAAGAGATTCCACCTCTGGAGAATAGTTTGGTATCTGCGTGGACCCTTGTGCTACAATACTTGCTCCTTGTTTCACCACCTTGTTGTTCTCAATTCTGTTTATAGAAGAAAACCAGTGTAGGTATTGCTTATGAATACCTTTCCATTATTGAGCAAGCTTATTTCTACCTAGATTATACCCTTTGCTTGAGTTCAGTCCGAGTGTTGTTCACACTTTGCCATGGCCATGGTCTTTGGATCTGAATCATTTGAAAGGTTTTCGCAATCTAGTTGAGAAATGTATGTGGACAATTGAAGATTTCTGGTTATTTGTTTCTCCAGAATCTATATATAAATATATAGTTGATGAAAATATCGTTACCCATGGTGACTGCTCGCGATTTCCCAATGCGATTGAGTCGGGTATTCCAATGTCCCGGTCATTGTGTGCACTATGACCTGGGTTGGTGGAGGTTTCCCATCCACTGGGTGTATTCTACCCATTAGGTGTCTGTCAACGTAAAGTTGACTTGCATTTACAGATTCAGAGGCCTTGATATCCTTGCTTGCAAGAAGCTGAATCCTGATGTACTATTCCCATACTTCTCCCCCTGTTGCTTTGAACGGGGAGTTGAGTGGTTTTAGTTGGTACCTCCACTCTTTTCGACATATTTTTGCAGGATTGTAGGATTGCGTGACACCTTTATAATCAGTAAATGAATCTGGCAGGTTATTTGCAATGTGTTGCAAACCTTCTGAACGCATGGTTCAGGTCTTTGAGTATGTGGAATTGAGGCAAAAATGTGTTGAACATTCCACTAATTTCCTGGCATTCTTTATGGTACTTGAAATCTCCCCCTAATGCCTGGAAATATTGCTCATGAATCAGCATACTAGCCTTGAATAACTCCCAATGCGAGGGGCTTGAGGTATTGACAGAAATACAGTTATTCCTCACAAAGATCCCAACTATATGTTGAGGGGCCGATGATCTATGTTGGGGTGGTGATATCGGTATGCAACCGAAATACCGTAGATGGGAAATACTTGGTAGATTTCCACGTATCAAAGATAGAGGGGAATAATATTATGCAGTTCTGTCATGAGTGTGTAAAACTGCATGACTCCAACGTAAAGTTGGTAAGTTGCAATTTCAAAATAAAGATCATGCAATGAGCTTAATTCTGTGGATAGGATTCTACCAAACCATTTTGAGTCTAGACAAATTGGACAAAGTGCTAAACTTCAATCCTAGGGCCAAAATGAAAGCACACAAGGAGAATTCTGCAACTTGTCCATTCGATTTGCTTGAAATCGATGTCAGGATAATGAGCCAATGGTTTCGTGTGAATAAAGCACACACTTTAAGACCATCATGTAGGTATGTCTTTTAGAACCATGGAATACCTGAATAGTCTAGTCAATGGATGGGAAGAGCCACTCACCTCAACTTGATGCATTCAAGGAGTCTGGGTGGTTCAGCGTAGATTTTAAGGTGTGCGAGCCTTAAAAATAGCTTCCCTGTGTCACATGTAGTGCACACAAAATCCAAATATTGTTAGAATTTAGCATCATAATAATCATAAACCAATGGTATTGCTGATAGTTTCGGTTTCAACCCAATGTCTGGATGACCAAAGCGAGTATGCCAAGTTTGTCATATACGAGACATTTTGGAAAACTATCTTGGACGCAACATGTCCTATGGGTTATGTAGTATATGTAGTGCAATCCTGATGATACACAGAGAATGTGTTTGCCATATCCGCTTCTTATGGTAAAGAGAAGATATTTCTCTTTGTTGTCATCATAAGTTCCGATATGGAAACTATTTTGATGGATACCTCTTTAGTTTAGTAGGGTACGAGTTAAACCGGGAAGCACTAAAGCATCCTGACGTTACTCAAGTACCCACAGGGATAGTAAAATATGACTCGAGTTGAGCCAACAAATACCTCATCGCGTCTAGCGATTCTAAAATATCTCCTTTCTCTCAACGAGAGTGGAAAGATTTCCCTTCCCTGAGTATAGAGTTTGTGGTGCATATGTCCACAAGTCATATATATCATCTTTCATCAGATTGAATCCCGTAGAAATTTATATATAGACATAAAGATTCTCAATATGAAAATCACTGTCAGATATATAGGATACATACAAATGTATTTGTACCAAAGTGCTGATACAATATATTTTGATATACAATATATGATGACAACAATAATCATGTTCATATTAGAACATCATAAATGGACATAAATAAATAGATCACTAAGGAGATTGAGGGACTCAATGTAGTCTCCAAACATGTCGGTTGATGCATATTCAACCTTCATGTTCTCCGTGCTCATAGGGTCCCGTGATAGCTGGATAATCATTTTATTGCTCGGTTCTAGAAGAACTTCATGCAAACAACCGACTTCCATGATAGTGTCAGGTTAAAGGTTTGAAGTGAGCTTCAACCCATTGCCCTTGAGGTCCTTTGCGTCCCGATGGCATGGCTTGGATTGCACGTATTATCCCATGGCATGCAAGACTGATCTTGATGTCCATGACCCGCTTAAGTAAGTTGTGGCCATTGAGGGCAAGAGCCTCAAATTATTTAGCCATCGATTACTTATAAGGGCAAACCAGAGATAATTAATTTACCATCGGTAAATTCAAAAACCATCATGGTTAACATTGTAATGCATTTTGCAAAATTAATGGATATTTCAAGAAGTTAGCTTGAAACCATTAGTGTGAATCTCAAATTGCTAAGTATGACACCTTGAAGATAATCTCCAAAATGGAGTAGATCTCGCAGCACGCCAGCACTAGGGAGTCTAATCTGATGAAATCAGTAGATACTCACTCGTAATGCCTTATGTCATGACTTAGTGAAATGTGTGGGAGAGCACTTTGTAAAGCAATTATAATGTCAAAATGACAAATATAGGATTTAACAGTAGTCATTGATAATCTGCAGATCCATATGACTACCTTGTGATCCCAAGCATCAATTTGAAGAAATCACTTTGAATTTTGCATCTGTATTTGCAAGAAATTAAAAAATCTCAATTGCAAACAGACCTATTAATGTCGACATGTGTTTAACATGGAAATAGATACATCATAGAAATATTCCGGAATACCTCGTACTCAACGGAGAAACAGTACTGCAAAGGTACTGAATTTATCTTTGCAAGAAATAAAAAAAATCTCAATTGCAAATAATATATGTAATTAATCTCAACATGTAAGAAACATGGAGATATATTACATCAATATATTATATGGAATACATAGTACTCAACATATTTACAGTTCTGAAATTGAAGTACTATAATTAACAGTGTCTAAAACAGAGTTAAACCACTGTTAATAGAACGAAATGTGAATTAATAACCAAGAATGAGGATTAATTCAGAAAATAGTCCTATAGGCCCATACGGCTCAACCCTCCACCACGTGGAGTGGATAAGGCAGGGGAGGAGACGGTTTCCTCTCCCTCCGGAGCAACCGCTCACCCGCCCTCCCTGTACAGCGCTGCCCCACCAATCTCCACCGGTGCCGTTACAGCGGCTATTACCGGCGGGGATGGGAGGCCGTCTAGGGCTACGAGGCGACGGCCAAGGCGAGGCCGAAAACAGCCATTGGCGAAGGTAGAAGAGGGCTGAAGCGGCGAGTACCGTCTCGATGCAGCCGACGCTGTGGCCGAATCCAACGGTGCGGTGGCCGTGTCCGGCTGCATGGTGGTGGCGTCCAACGGCGCGATGGCCGTGTCCTGCGGTGCAGTGGTGTAGGACCGAAAGTATGTCTAGAGGGGGGTGATTAGACTACTTGACCAAATAAAAATTCTACCTTTTCCCAATTTTATGTGTTGGCAGATTTTAGCAATGATAGCAAGTCAAGTACACCCTACACATGCATGTCTAAGAGTATAGCAGTGGAAAGTAACACCAAGCATGTATAGTAGAGCGTAGGAAGGAAGATCAAACACAATTTGTAGACACGAAGATTTTTCCCGTGGTTCCGATAGGTGGTGCTATCGTACGTCCACGTTTATGGAGTCTTCAACCCACGAAGGGTAACGGTCGCGAGAGTCCATGGGGGGCTCCACCCATAAGGGTCCACGAAGTAGCAACCTTGACTATTCCATAATGGCTTCCGTCCATGAAGGACTAGCCTCACTATGGGTAGATCTTCACAAAGTAGGCGATCTCCTTGCCCGTACAAACTTCTTGGTTCAACTCCACAACACGAAGTAGGAGGCTCCCAAGCGACACCTAACCAATCTAGGAGGCACCACCCTCCAAAAGGTAATAGGCTTGGTAATGTCGATGAACTCCTTGCTCTTGTGCTTCAAGATGATAGACTCCTCAACACACAATCACTCTCTCACGGATTTGGCTTTGGTGGAAGAGATTGATATGGTGGAAAGCAACTTGGGGAGGCTAGAGATAAATATTCATATGGTTGGAATGGAATGGCTTGATCTCAACACATGAGTAGGTGGCTCTCTCTCATAAAATTGGATGGGGCAGGTATGGAATAGTTCTGAGTGCTTCTCTCTCGAGTGGGTGGTGGTGAAGGGGTATATATAGGCATCCCCAAAAATCCAACCGTTACACCTAAAGTGACCAACTCGGTGACACCGATGTGTGAATCTCGGTGGTACCGAAGTGACCAAAGGGCAGTAACTTTTGAATCTCGGTGAGACCGATACATAACTCTCGGTGGTACCGATCAGGTGACCAATGGTCAGATTGCACAACTCGGTGACGCCGATTTTCATATCTCGGTGGTACCGATTCTTGACCATGGCTTACCAGAGAGTTGGTCCAGAAACTCGGTGGTGCTGATTCACAATTCTCGTTGGTACCGATTCTTGTGAATGGCTATCCATAGAGTTGGTCCAAAGACTCGGTGAGACCGACTGGCAAAACTCGGTGGTACCGAAGACTGAAAATAGCTAAACAGAAAGTTGGCAACTGAACTCGGTGGCACCGATGCAGAATCGGTTGCACCGACTGGCTAGGGTTTGGCATGATTCTGTCTGAGTTTGGGAATCGGTGGGACCGAGTGGAAATTGTTGGTTGCACCGATTTTGGATATTTGGCTTTGGACAGACTTTTGTGGAAGAGCTTGTGGGTGTTTTTGGTGACTATCTCTTGTGCACGTGGAGCATTTTGTTCACCAATAGTACCTTACCCCCTTTTAATAGTATTGGCTTTCCTATGGACTCAAAGTGATTTCTCACAAAGTAAAATGTAGAGTCCTCTTGCTTTAAGCTTTGCCAATCCATTTCCTTGCATCTTGGGGTATCTCCACAATCCTTTTGCCATCCCTATCATTGAACTTTTCCTGAAATATACTTAGTGGAAACATTAGTTCAATGACATATATGTTGTTATTAATTACCAAAACCACCAAGGGAGCAAATGTGCTTTCAATCTCCCCCTTTTTGGTAATTGATGACAACATATAGATCAAAGCTTCGACATATGATATAATCAATGAGTATAATCTTCGCTTTTAGAAGTATGTGATAAGCGAGAGCTCCCCCTAAATTTGTGCATTATTTTAAATTTGCGTTTGAATGCAAATGCACAATCGATTAGGTACATGGGGCACTCTTTCATGTCACATACAACTTGGTGGTGTGCGAGAATAATATGAATCACTACTGGAATCAGCTTCTTTGCCGTCTGCCATACCAGACGGCAAAGGCATGCCTGGCGGACGGCAAAGCCTTTGCTGTCTGCCAGCAGACGGCCAACAATCCGGCCGAACAGCTAACGGCAAAGACCCTGGACGGCAGACAAAAGGTGCCAGCCCCGTTAGGGGGCTAACGGCGCTCTTTGTCGTCTGCCAGCAGACGGCAAAGAGCTGCAGCTGACGTCAGCTGGGCCAGCGCAGGCTCTTTGCCGTCTGCCAGCAGACGGCAAAGAAGCAAAGGTCTTCGCCGTCTGCGAGCAGACGGCAAAGAGGCCAAATAGGCCAGCCCAGGTTGAACAGGCTGCTGCCACGTGGCATGTTTGCCGTCTGCTAGCAGACGGCAAAGTGGCTATATTGCCACTGTTTTTTTTCTTAAATTCAATCAATTTCACAGATATATATATATATATATATTCATTTCAAAATATTTCAACAAGTACATATAGCCAACATATCCCTGCCATATGGATATGATCATCGAACACATATATACACCAAATGAAAAGTCCAACATATCCAACAATTAAGCAAAAGGTCCATATAGTTTCATCCATACATACATATATAGGTAGCAAGTTTCACATTGTTCATCCTACAAAATCAAAACAAAAAGGAGGCACAAGAAGAAGAGTAGACTCCATCAACGCAAGCTTCCTCATCGAAAGCAAATCTGCAAATTGGGAAAGAAGAAAGTTAGAAGAAGAAGAATAAGACTAGAAGAAGAAGACTAGCTAGAAGAAGAAGAAGAAGAAGAAGAAGAAGAAGAAGAAGACTAGAAGAAGAAGAAGAAGAAGAAGAAGAAGACTAGAAGAAGAAGAAGAAGAAGAAAAAGAATTTTTCTTCTCTTTCTTTTTCTCCTCTCCTCTTCTTTATCTTCTTCTTCTTCTAACTAAGGTAGGTAAAAATGCCATTTTTTAGCTAAGCTAGGAAAAAATGCTAAGTGTAGGTCATTTTAGAGCTAAGCTAGGTAAATAGGTCATTTTGGAGCTTAGTAAGGTTATTATGTCATTTTCGAGGATGATGCCATTTTTGAGCGAACTTACGTAAGTATAGCTCATTTTTTATCTAACTTAGGTAATTATGCCATTTAGGAGGAAAATAAGCTAAGTATAGAGAAAACGTACCCTCATCACAACAAATGCGATGAAGATCGCAACTAAGGTAACAATTGATCCAACAGCATAATGATACCAAGCCTCATTATCAATGGCATATTTTCTAATCTTCTTAATCTTCAAGCGCATTGCATCCATCTTCAAGCGCATTGCATTCATCTTCATCTTGTGATCATCGACGACATCGGCAACATACAACTCCAATGTCATCTTCTCTTTTTCAATTCTTTTAATTTTTTCTTTCAAATACTCATTTTCTTTTTCAACTAAATTTAACTTCTCGACAAGAGGGTCGGTTGCAAATTCCGGTTCACATACCTCCTAGATTAAAATATCTCTATGTCAACTTGATGGCCATAATTGTCATAAATGCGAAATGCAACAAATAGTTATAAAAGAGAATTTACCACATCCGAATCATAAAGCGGGAGAGGGCCGACGGG
Organism: Elymus sibiricus; assembly: GCA_039707655.1. Taxonomy (NCBI): domain Eukaryota; kingdom Viridiplantae; phylum Streptophyta; class Magnoliopsida; order Poales; family Poaceae; genus Elymus; species Elymus sibiricus. Next base: position 158,701,433 of record CM077673.1, read on the forward strand.
GACGGATTTCAAGATCATGGCACTATGTATAAGAAACAATCATACAAAGTAAGAAAATTATACAAGTAACTATATAAATCATACAATCATACAAGAAAATGGCAAGTGTAGGTCATTTTAGAGTTATCCTAGTTAAAATCGGTCATTTTGGAGGTAGGTAAGGTTATTTTGTCATTTTGGAGGAAAATAAGCTAAGTCAATGTCATTTTGGAGCTAAACCAAGATTATCATGCCATTTTTTACCTAAGTATGCTAAGTATGTCATAAATGAACTAAAGAAGCTAAGCATAGGTCATTTTGGAGCTATCCTAGGTAGTTATGCCATTTTTAGCTAACTAAGCATATTAAGTCATTTAGGAGGAAAAATGCTAAGTATAGGTCATTTTATAGCTATCCTAGGTAAAGTATGTCAGTTTGGAGCTAAGTAAGGTTATTATGTCATTTTCGAGGAAAATAAGCTAAGTCAATGTCATTTTGTTGAATACCTAATAACATGAACTAATTAATAATATATATGTACATAATAATAATTGAATACCTGACATTACTAATATTAATCTTCATCGTCTATATATGCTCCGGGATCAATAAATGCGGAATCATCATCACTATCAGTAATGACGTGCTCATCAGCATCATCAATAAATGCATCAACATGTGGAAGGCCTCCTTTATGTAATCGGTCAAGCATTGACAGGTCATCCTGTTCCGGCTCAGGGGTGAAGTCGGATTCACTGTCGCTGTCTACCTCAATGTTCTGGGGTGAAGTAGAGCGGTTCTTGAAACATTTTTGGAAACACATGTTTCTTGGAAGAATTCTCCTTCATATGTGTCTGGGTTAATGTGAGGGTCATAATCATCTTCATTGAGGAGAGGTGGTCTAAAATGTGGCGGCACATCATAAACGACATCCCAACCATTCAGATTTGGATCAGTTTGGCAGGCCCACGGTAGATAGAAAACTTGGGTCGCCTGTTGAGCCGTAATATAGACATCGGGAACATCTAAATGGGTGCTTTGTTTGATTTCCACTAGCCCTATATGTTCATGAGTCCTTCTAGTCTCCTTTGGCTGGAACCAATAACATTTGAAGACTACGACGTTTGGTGGGTTTTCACCAAAGAATGTAAGTTCATAAATTGCTTCAACTCTTCCATAATACTCGACCCCTCGTTCGCCGACAGCGGAGACACAACAATTTGTAGACTTTCGGTTGGCCATAGATAGCTCTTTGCCAAAAGTACGAAAGCGATACCCGTTGATGTCGTATTTGTCAAATGAACGGACCTTATAGTCAAAACCATTTGCGACTTGTCTCAATTCGGAGTCCATAGACTCTGCATTAGCCTACAAGTTTAATACAAAAGGATTGTTGCATTAGCCGCAAACTCGACGAAGAAATGAAATGGTCTAATGGAAATTACCGTTTGTTTGAACCAAGAGATGAAACCGGGATAGCCTCCTCCATGCTTTGCCAGAAGCTCATACTCTTCGATGGCATCCTTTTGGATCACCGCTCCATCCGAGAATTTGGCGACGTATCGACTGTATCACATATCCGGGAATAAGAGCATTTCAAAGGAATTAGAAGTTGCGAAACAATGTACCGAGAACTTACTCGATGTACGGCCGCACTTCTGTTAGGTTGTTGAAGATATACAACGAAGTGGTCCGCCATTCTTCGACATCCAACGGTATTGCTTTCGAAGCACCGGCTGGTGCGAGGTTCCCTTTGAATAGGCTGATGTTGGATCGACCTTTTTCATGGTCGCCATCATTGTACCGAGGCTTCGGATTATGCAAATGATGATTCTTGGCTTTGTATTGTTTTTGTCACGAAGTTTGCGGCCTCCTCAGTAATGAATGCCTCGGCCATCGATGCTTCAATTCTACGTTTATTTTTACATTTTGCTCGAAGCGTCTTCTGCATCCTCTCAGTTGCGAAGCACCAACGATTTTGCACGGCCCCCCCCAATCTTGCCTCGGTCGGGAGATGCAAAATCAAATGCTGCATTGGATTAAAGAGTCCCGGTGGGAAGATCTTTTCTAACTTGCAGATCAACTCCGGCGCCAACTCTTCCAGTTCGTCTAGGACGTCAGGCGATAGTTCTTTCGCACAAAGAGCACGGAAGAAATAGCTCAGCTCTGCCAGTACTAGCCATTCATCCTCAGGGATAAAGCCACGCAACATCACCGCCATTACCCGCTCAAGCCATATGTGCCAATCATGACTCTTCATACCAAATATTTTCAATTTGTCAAGACTCCCTCCCCTCTTTAGATTCGTTGCATACCCATCGGGGAACATCAACTTCATTTTCACCCACAAGATCATTTCCCTCATAGCTGGCCTTCCAAGATTGAACCATGCCTTTGGCTTCCTCCAGTTCTTCTTTCCTTTCGGTTGTCGCATGTTTTGTAACGGTCTATCACATAGAGCCTCTTGATCGACTCTAGCCTTAGGGTTATCCTTTGACTTCCCCTCTATGCCGAACAATGTACCAAAAAGGGCCTCGGCGATATTCTTTTCAGTGTGCATCACGTCGATGTTGTGTGGGCAAATGAGGTGTTTAAAGTAAGGCAGATCCCACAAGCATATCTTGTGAGTCCAGGCGTGTTCCGAATTATACCCTTTGAAATATCCTGGATGCTCTGGATTAGGCTCGAGAGCGTTTCACTGATCCAGGGCCTGTTGGCCTGTCAATGCAGGTGGTGCAGAGTTTTTGACAACTCTACCTTTCATGAAAATTTTCTTGTCTTTTCTGAACTTATGGCCAGGATCCAGGAACTGTCTATGCAAGTCGAAGCAAGAATACTTGCGACCCGCCTGCAGCCAACGGAATTGAAGAGCTGCCTTGCAGGTGGGGCACGGGAACCTTCCATGCACACACCAGCCAACGAATAGCGCATACGCCGGCAAGTCATGCGTCGAGTACATGTACCACACATGCATTTTGAAGTTTTGTTTTGTAGCGGCGTCATATGTCTTGATCCCATTATCCCAAGCTTCTTGCAATTCATCCTTAAGCGGCTGCATGTACACATTCATATTCTTCCCCGGATAGTTGGGCCCTGGAATTATCAACGTCAAGAAAATGTTCTTTCTTTTCATAATCTCTTCGGGGGGGAGATTGAGTGGAATGACAAATACAGGCTAGCAACTGTATTGGGTTGCCGTCATACCAAACACTTGGAACCCATCCGTGCTGATGGCGACTCGAGGATGCCTTGGATCTGCCGCTTTGTCCTTATGTAAAGCATCGAAGTGCTTCCACGCAAAAGCGTCTGAAGTGTGTCCCAACATCGGATTCCCATCTGCATCTAGTTCGGTTCTTTTGCCCAATTTATGCCACGTCATCTGTCTGGCCGTCTCTTCGACCATGAAAAGACGTTGAAGTCTTCGTATGATTGGCATATACCGAAGAACATTAACTAGGATTTTGGTCTGACTCTTCTCACCCATACCGTTGTCTACCACAACATACCTGGAAGACTTGCAAATGGGACAATAGTTGAAGCCCGCATACTCAAGCCTAAATAAGGCACATCCATTCTCACAGGCATCTATCTTCTCATAGGGCATCTTAAGCGCACGTAGGATTTTGTCCGACTGGTACAGGTTTGCTGGCAATACATGGCCTTTGGGTAGAAAGCGTCCAAATATCGTCATCATCGCGTCGTAGCATTCTTTTCCCAGGTTGAACTGAGCCTTGAGAGCCATTACTTGCGCGATGGCATCCAGCTGACAAAGCTCAGTGTGCTCGTGGAGAGGACGTTTTGAAGACTCCAACATTTCATAGAAGGCCTTTGCAGATTCCTCCATCTCATCGTCCGAATCCTGAGCATCATCAAAGTCTTGCACCATGTCTTCGATCCCGGTACCATGCACGTCGGTGCGACGACGAACCACCTCAGCTCTGGCACGTTGGGCAGACTCACCACGAAATCTCCACACCGTATAATCAGTCGTAAAACCCCACTTCTGCAAGTGTTTACCCATTTCATCCCATGTCCACTTTTTATGGTTATTGCACCGGACACAGGGGCACCAGGTTATTTCCTGGCCATTTGCAAATGCGGCGCTCAGAAACCCCTTGGTTTTTGTTAACCATTCAATGGTCATTTCTTTCTGACAAGGGTGACCGGTGTACATCCAAGCACGATCACTCATCTTGCCTACCTACTAAACACACAAGAAATATATACATAATTCAGCAAACCATATTCATCAGTTAATAGAGTTTGTCAGTTTTATTACGTCCATGCAACCTAGACGCTAGTAGGTAAAGATAGGTCCTAATCCCACCCGAGTATGTGTAGATTGGGTTCATTTTCCCATGCTCTGCTCCGGATCCGACGCAAAATTTTGGCAGCACCTCCCCGCTGTTCTCCTGATACACGTCTCGGCAATAAGCAGAGAGGACGTGTACCCGGAGAACAACAGGGAGGCACTGGCGAAATTCTGCATCGGATCCGGAGCAGAGCATATGGGAAAACGAACCCAATCTACACATACTCGGGCTGTCCATGGATAACGTTGGACAATTCGAAAGAATCACGGTTATAAATATGCAAATGCATGGATATTTATAGATGTAACCCTTTCGAATGGGAGACGCATAGTCATCACGCATACTGATGATTCAATCTACCTACAGCTAGCAAGTCTCATCGGCACGAAGACCGGAACAGAGCAAATGAAGGGGGAGGAGGAGATGTCATTTGTGTTCACCCACGAACGCAGGGGCGGAGCTCGTCGAACGCACGGGGAGGTCGTCGAACACCAAACCCTCGCAGCGATGAAACAACTGCACATTTAAATCCACCCGATCAACACAAATATATATGATGTTTTTCATAACAAAATCGGAAATTATATGACCTAACTCATAATTCACACATATATGACCCCGTCGGCCTCTGGAAGGCCGAAGAGCACCCTTTCGGTCAACAGGAGGCCGAAGAGGTGTCGGGGGTCGGGGGTGTCGTGTCAGGGTGTCGGGGTGTCGTGGTGTCGGGGTGTCATGTTGGGGTCGGGGTGTCGTGTCGGGGTCAGGGTGTCGGGGTGTCGGGGGTGTCGTGTCTGGGTGTCGTGGTGTCGGGGTGTCAGGGGTGTCGGGGTGTCGGGGTACCGTGTCGGGGTCGGGGTGTCGCGGTCGGGGTGCCGTGTCGGGGTCGGGGTGTCGGGTCGGGGTCGGGGTGTCATGGTGTCGTGGTGTCGTGGTGTCGGGGTGTCGTGTCGGGGTCGGGGTGTCGGGGTGTCGTGTCGGGGTCGGGGTGTCGGGGGTGTCGTGTCTGGGTGTCGTGGTGTCGGGGTGTCAGGGGTGTCGGGGTGTCGGGGTCGGGGTGCCGTGTCGGGGTCGGGGTGTCGGGTCGGGGTCGGGGTCGGGGTTTTTCCTCTTTTTTTCTTTTCTTCTTCTTCTTCTTCTTCCTTTACTTCATTTTCTTCCTTTTTGTTCCTTCTTCTTCTTCTTCTTCCTCCTTTCCTTTTTCCTCTTCTTCTTCTCCTCCTCTCCTCTTTTTTCTTCTTCTTCTTCCTCTTCTTCTTTTTTCTTCTCCTCCTCCTCCTCTTCTTCTTCTTCCTTTCCTTTTTTCCTCTTCTTCTTCTCCTCCTCTCCTCTTTTTTTCTTCTTCTTCTTCTTCTTTTTTCCCTCTAAGTTTTTTCTACCTAATATATACTAACTAATATGAACTAATAACTAACTAATATAAACTAACTAATATGAACTAATAAAAACAGAAAAGAAACATAAAAAGGGGGGGAGGGTGGAGCTCACCGGAGGGGGGTTGAGGCGGCGGCGCGGGGCGGCGGAGGGGGAGGGGCGGAGCTGGGTCGTCGGGGGTGCCTGCTCGCCGGCGACCCGACGCGGCGGAGCGGCGGAGCAGGGGGCGGCGGGGGCGACGGGGCCGAGGTGGTGGAGGAGGGCCGCGGGGAGGGGGCGGGAGGCGCCGCGGCCTGGCTCCGGCGGTGGTGGAGAAGGGCCGCGGGGAGGGGGCGGTGGTGGAGGAGGGCTGCGGGGAGGGTGCGGCGGCGGGGAGGCGGCGCTGAGAGAGAGAGGGAGAGAGAGATGTGAGAGAGAGAGAGAGGCGCGGGGCGCGGGGCCAAAAGTTAAGTTCATTTCTTTGCCGTCTGCTGGCAGACGGCAAAGAATTCTTTGCCGTCTGCCAGCAGACGGCAAAGATGGCGACCGTTAGCCCGCCCCCGCCCTGACATTGTGGGCCCCACCCTCACCTCTTTGCCGTCTGCTGGCAGACGACAAAGAGTTCTTTGCCGTCTGCCAGCAGACGGCAAAGAAGTGGCAGATGGCAAAGAGCTTGACCTAGCCAGTGCCGTGCCCCGTGGGGCCCACTTTGGTCTTTGCCGTCTGCGGGCAGACGGCAAAGAGTTCTTTGCCGTCTGCCAGCAGACGGCAAAGAAGTGCAGATGGCAAAGACCCTCTTTGCCATCAGCCAGATCTTTGCCGTCTGCTTTGCCAAAGCAGACGGCAAACAACCTATTTGCCATCTGCCAGCAGACGGCAAAGAGCTGGCAGATGGCAAAGAAGCTGATTCCAGTAGTGAATGAACATCATAGCACAACACAAACAAGTAACGGTGAATAACCATCTCATAAGCATCATAATGATAGGAAATAGTAGCAATACACAATCAAGTGTATGATCAAACACAAACAAAGTTCAACACAAGCAAACCAAAAGATCAAATGTTTTTGGAAAAGCAATAAAAACCAAACGCTCTCTCACTCGAAGCCTAAAGATCTATATACATCTTCTCCCCCTTTGGCAACAAGTTACCAAAAAGTTCAAAGGTATATAACTAATCTTTCTTCTGGGGCTGATCTCCTCCGGTGGCTGATGAAGGAGTCGAGAGAACTGCGTCGGCGAAGACTTCAGCTGATGTCATGGACGGAGTTGGAGTAGCAACTGGAGGTACTGGAGGAGCTGATGGAGCTGAAGAGGCTGTAGCAGGTGCTGATGAAGAAGGCCTCAACTCCGAAGCTGACACTGTGGCTGATCTGGCCTGAGTAGTGAAGTGAGTGCCTGGTCTGAGAGGAGATTCATCCTCATCATCTGTACTGTGGGGACTAGGCACGCCATCAACTTCCTTCTTGAGCTCGCTCACGGTCTTGGTCATCCCATCCACCTTGTCATTGAGTGTCTTGATCCTATTCTCCATAATCCTCACAAGACTATGCTGATTCGCCAAGATGTCCTTGATATCCTTCTGCATGCCCTGAACGGTGTTGATCAAGAGATCCATTTGCTCGTGCCTGGATCTAGGGACTTGAGCACTAGTGGCTCTAGCTGCCTCTGCCTCTGCCTATGCTATAGCTGAGGTGGGATGATCTGGATTCATCACCACAATGTTGTCCTCAAGATCTGGCTGTAGGGGCAAATGGGGCCTGTCAAGAGCAAAGATGTGCTTCTTCAGCTTGGAGTTGATGAGCATCTGAATGTAGGGTGCATAGCAGCATGAGCGCTTCTGATCAGCAGCAACCCTCTTCACAGTCTCTACTATCAAGTCCATCACTCGTATCCTGGTGTGTCTATCAAGATGGATCAGCAAGTTGATGGAGTAGCCTCTAATCATCTTGTCATCTCCAGACTTAGGCATCAAGGTGTGCCTCAAGATGGTGTTGATGGTTCGCAGACCTGCCTGGAGAAAGTAAATGGATCCTAGCTTGTGAGACTTCACATGAGCAGCAGGGATCTCATTATACATGTTAGCCATAGCATTGTGGCTCTCCTTGGATTCAGAATAGACATCCAGATCTCCTTCTTCCACCTTTGGGACTCCTAAGATGGTAGCCCATTCCTCAACAGTAGATTCATACCTTGCTCCTTTAGTCATCCATACAATCCTACCATCTCCATAGAAGTGAGCAGTGGAGTAGAATTGCATGATCATCTCATCGTTCCATGCAGTGAATTACTTGCCAACAAGTTCATCTAAGCCAATGCCGTGAAAGTTGTCTTGAACACTTGGGAAGTAATCTTCATTTGCCTTGATATACTTCCAATCAACATATCTCATGTCACTCACAGCTGGGCTCTTATCAAGCAAGATTGTCTCGTAGAAATCTTGTTGCTCCTTGGTATAAAATCTGTAGTCCACATCTGTTTTCCTTCTCTGGGCATATGGATCAGTTGCTCTCCATTCCCTCAGACCAGATTCCTTCCTCTTCTTCATGTCTTCAGCAAGCAGGTGGCTGGCATTGTGCTCTGGAAGGTGTGGTCTTAGCTTCATCAAAGCAGTGAAATCATCATCATCATTAGCTTCCCTAAATTGGAGGTCTTGTTCTTGCTGGAAGCTGGTATCTCTTTGGAGAACCTCTTAGGTTTTTCAGTAGAAGCAGCCTTCTTGGGTGCAGTTTTGGTGCTCTTGGATGTGTTAGTTTTGGGCCTAGCATCTTCCATAAGCTTCTTCTTCTTCTTAGGAGGAGCCTTGACAACTGGCTCTTCCTCCTCTTCTTCAACAGCTGCCTCTTTTGGATCCTCATACATAGAGGTTTTTCTGCCAATAACATGGATGATCCTCTTCTTGGCTCTCTTCTTCTCCCCTGCCTTCTTAGGCATCGACTTCTTGGGAGGCTCAACAATCATAGTTGCCCTAGAGCTCTCTGGTGCTCTCACTGTCTCTGAGCTAGCATACTCCTTCCTTACTGCCTTCTTCTTCTTGGATGAAGAAGCAGCAGTGGTGTTCTTGGCAACATCATATTTTTTGGGCAGCTCCTCAGGGATGAAGAACTCATCCTCCTCATCAGAATTGAGCTTCCTCCTTGTCCTTGTAGCAGCCTTGGGCAAATCAGGAGAGCTAGGAACATCATCATAGCTCCCCTCAGGACTACTGCCTGAGCTCATGTCCACACTCTGCTCTCTGAGATCATTCTGACTGTCTTCAGCATCTGACATATCTGACCTTGTGAATAGAGTAGAAGAGTGGAAAGGGATGAGTCATCACAAAATGCAGATATTTTCAAAAGATTGAACTAAGATTTCTTAAGTTTTGCATTCTGCCAAATGTATGTCGGTACAACCGAGGCAAGTTTTTCGGACCCACCGAGACAGACAATCTGGTTTCCAGGAACTTGGCACCATTTTCGATCACATCGAAAATTGGCACTCGGTTCCACCGAGGTGTTCTCAGTCGACCAGAAAAATGAATCGGTGCTATCGATTCTTTTGCGTCGGTTCTACCGAGATTCATGTGGCGGACGACAAAACCTAAAAAATCGTTTGTTCGCTAATCTACCAGAGTTTCTCGTGGATGAATCAATCTCAAACTGTGGATTATCGATGGAAAAGCCCTAATGCACAAGAATCGGAGTATGGAGCACATGAGGGGGTGAAATCGTACCCTAGCTTGGTGACGACTTCGCTACGGCGGCGACGGGGGAGAGGATTCTGTCGACGACGGAGACTTCCAACGGCGGAGGCACTCGGGAAGATGAAGGCGATGACCAGGGGTCTTGGTTCAGCAGCAAGGGTTTTGGAGCGGGCGACGGTTGAAGGATGGATTTCAAAAGTCAGGTCCGCCTCTATATAAACCCATGGCGGTCGGTGACACCGGTTCTAACTTTTCGGTGTCACCGAGTTCCTCAACTGTCTGCTGACAGGGAAACTCGGTGTAACCGAGAAGATGGAATCGGTGGTACCGAGATAGAAAACCATATCAGCCCTAGGCATTCGGTGAGACCGAGATTTTGGGTTGGTTCCACCGAGATGCACTTGGGAGGTTTTAATGGTCAGTCCTTTGTCGATACGGAACTCCGAGTGCTCCTCATACAGAGAGATCGAAAAGTCCTTGTTCAAAATTTGTGATGCAGCAAGAATAGAATATGAGGTAAGAAAGCATAGATACCTAGAGAGTGGTCCTAGGCATTCTTGTCCATCCAATTGGCAAAAGAAAAATCAAAAGCCAAATAGCAACAATTGGATGTCCTCGAATGGATAGATAAGTGCAGACCAACATGCTCACACAATAAGATGTCAAATGAAATCATGGCAAACATGCACATACAAACTAGCATCTATCAAGCATTTTGGCGATGACGGAGTCATCTATATATGAGTATATTGACTTAGGAGCCAAGCAAGAGTACTTGATCATAGGTCATACTCATCGTTTAAGCACAAGTGGGGTTACCACTTTTACATAAAGCATTTAATGTTGTCACATACTATGAGATGCTTTAACTCAAGTCTTAGAGTAAAGCTCCCCCTTGATGTGACTTCCCCCCATAGGAGGGCTAAACTAACCTTGGGTTTTGTCGATGAAGACTTCATGTGGGTGATGTAGTAGTGGATGCTCAAGGTTGATGAAGATCACCAAGAGTTGGGAGCATCCTTGTTGTTTCCTTACTCTTCTCACCAACATGGGTTAGTCCCAACACACAAGAGACAAGTACAAGGATATCTATGGACATGGAGTGCAAAGCATATGTGATGATGTCCATTGATTTGTTGATTACCTTGTCCCTTGCTTACCTTTGAGGGAATGTGTGACTCCTTGAACTATTGCATGATGTTGACGTTGATTGCAACTAGTTTTTGCCAATAATGAATGTGAGTGAATTTCATTGGCGGAGTCACCCCTCAAGAACTTCTCTAGTTCTTCTTCTTGGGGACCCACATCAACTTGATGGGGATCCTTGGTGTTGAAGTGGCCCATGTAGAAGTTGAGCTTGAAGTAGCTTTGGGAACCCATTCCACCAAAGCTTGGGATTCCCCTTCATATGAGTCAATGTCCTCTTGAAAAGCTTGTGGTCTTGTGCTGGAAGGTCATCTTGAAAGCTTGTTCCCTTGGGGAGAGTATGTTCATACTTCTCCTTTTGAGGAACAAACTTGGGCTTCGGGTATTGACCTTCTTCCCATTCAACTCCATTTGCGTTGAAGTAGCCAATGCCATGGTTCTTCCGGTATCCTCCGTGCTTGCGTACAATTTCCTCAAATTTCTTACACCCGGCAAGACTCTTGTAGATACCTTTCTCTATAATTCCTTTCAATAAAGCGTTTTCTTGCTCAAGTGTAACTTTGCTAAGAGAATCATCATTAGTGGAATCAGTATAACTACTAGAAGCAACATCATTAGATTTGACATTTTTATTGTTGCTACTAGATGAAGAACCTTTCTTGCCTTTGTTACTAGTTTGTCTAGATTTAACTTGTGGCATGAATGTAGACAAGAGTAATCGTTTGGCTAGATAAGATGAAGTCTTCTTTCGGAGATCGTCATTGATAGCTTTAAGAAACTCATGCTCTTGCTCCAAGGTGAGCTTCTCGAAGCGTAGCTTCTCATGAGTCTTTACAAGCTCTCTATGATCTTCGAGAGTAGATTCATGGGCTAACTTAAGAGTGTTTAATTCTTTAGTTAGTTGTTCTATTTTCATCTTATCATCATCAACCAACTTATTTTGGCTAGCATGAGAATTATCAAGTTCATTTTGACTAACATTACTAGTATTATCAAAGTGCAAGTCATCATCACAAAGCAAATCATCTTCATCACTATTGAAATCAAGATACTCGGGGTGCGATACCTTGGGGCCTTTAGCCATGAAGCAACTTCCAATCCCTTCGTTTGGTGAATCAAATAGATCATAGGAGTTGGTAGTCACTAGTGCAAGTCCGGCAACACCTTCATCTTGACTATAGTCGGAATTGGAGTGATAGCTTCTCCCGGAGTTGTTGTCGGAGTCGGAGCTGGAAAACCATTCACCAACATGAGCTTGATGTCTTCTTCTTGTGTAGCTCTTGGTGTACTTGTCCTTCTTCTCCGAGTCCCTACTTCTCCTTGATGGTCTTCGTTCATAACAATCATCTCTACTCCTTCACTCTCTTTGAGGTGATTCATTCCTTGAGCCTCGTCTTCTACGTGATTCTTCTCTTCGTTTGTAGGGAGACGTGCACTCATTGGAGTAGTGTCCCGGCTTCCCACAATTGTAGAAGTTTCGGTCACGACTTGACGAACGCTTCTCTTCATATCTTGAGTTGGAGCTTCATTATTTGCCTCTATTCTTGTAGAACTTGTTGAATTTCTTGACCATGAGGCTTATCTCTTCATTGGTGACAAGGTTGTCGCTTGAAGTTGCGGGAGCATCACTTGTGGCTTTGTAAGCACCGCTAGACTTGTTGTGAAGCTCTTCTCTGTCTTTGAGTGTCATCTCATGAGCAACAATCCTTCCAATGACTTCCGTAGGCTTGAGATCTTTGTAGTTGGGCATCATTTGGATCAATGTGCACACGGTGTCATATCTTTCATCCAAAGCTCTAAGTATCTTCTTGATGATGAATTTGTCGGTCATTTCTTCGCTTCCTAAGCCGGCAATCTCATTGGTGATGAGAGCTAGCCTAGAGTACATCTCTGCGACTACTTCACCATCCTTCGTCTTGAACTTGTCAAGCTGACTTTGAAGAACGTCCAACTTGGATTCTCTCATGGAATCGGTACCTTCGTGCATGTCAACCAAAGTATCCCAAATCTCTTTAGCATTCTCAAGACGGCTGATTTTGTTGAATTCTTCGGGGCATAGGCAGTTGAAGAGAATCTCACATGCTTGAGCGTTGTATTGCAACATCTTCAACTCATCCGCGGTCGCTTCACGATCCGGTTCCTTTCCATCACCAAAGAATTCACCTTGCAAGCCAACACGAACAACAGCCCATACGGCGGGGTTATGAACAAGAATATGCATTTTCATTTTGTGCTTCCAACTAGCAAAATTAGTGCCATCAAAGTACGGACCTCTACGGTGATAATTTCCCTCACTAGACGCCATACTCTCCTAGGTTGTGAGACCAATGCAATGGAGACCAAGCTCTGATACCACTTGTAGGACCCAAAGTATGTCTAGAGGGGGGGTGATTAGACTACTTGACCAAATAAAAATTCTACCTTTTCCCAATTTTATGGTATGGTAGATTTTAGCAATGATAGCAAGTCAAGTACACCCTACACATGCATGTCTAAGAGTATAGCAGCGGAAAGTAACAACAAGCATGTATAGTAGAGGGTAGGAAGGAAGATCAAACGCAATTTGTAGACACGAAGATTTTGACAGAGGGTTGCGGAATACTTAGCTTTCATTAACTACGCACAGGGTCATCGTCTGCCTTTGTACAAAGGATTACATGCCCTTCCAACATAACTTGCACAAAAGTGGTTGTCGGGCGGGCCCGACAACCGCGAGTCATGGGTAGAACTTTCAAAGATGCTCGATGTTCCACGAGTTTTGCACCGGGGTACCATCTTCGGTCTCCAGGCGGACTGCGCTAGGCCCGGTGACTCGTACCACCCGGTAAGGTCCTTCCCACTTCGGCGTCAACTTGTTTAATCCCTTCGCGGACTGAATCCGTCGAAGGACAAGGTCACCTTCCTCAACAATCCTAGCATACACTTTGCGGCTATGGTAGCGGTGCAAGGCCTGCTGGTACCTAGGGGCGTGCAGTGCGGCCTGGAGACGAACTTCCTTGAGGAGCGTGGCATCGTCATGCCATAGCCGCTTTTGCTGGTCCTCATCGAAGGCCTGCACTCTTGGTGACCCATATGTGAGTTCCATGGGGAGAACTGCCTCTGCCCCATAGACTAGGGAAAAGGGTGTCTCGCCGGTGGCTCGATTTGGCGTCGTTCTGACCGACCAAAGAACCGCCGACAATTCTTCAATCCAGCGCCTTCCGTGCTTGCGCTGCTTGTCGAAAGTTCTCGTCTTGAGGCCCCGCAACACTTCAACATTTTCCCTCTCTACTTGCCCATTGCTCCAAGGTGGGCAACTAAGGCGAATCAGACTTTGGTTCCAATATATTGACAGCACTGCATGAAAGTGCTGCTGGTGAACTGCGTGCCGCTATCGGTGATGATACTGTGTGGGACCCCAACATGGCAAGCAATCCCTCTGAGAAACTTGACTGCTGCCTGCGCCGTTACCTTTCTCACCAGCTCAACCTCGGTCCACTTCATGAACTTGTCGATGGCAATGAACAAGAACTCGAAGCCCTCGGTAGCATGGGGGAGGGGCCCGACGATGTCGAGCCGCCAGACTGAGAATGGACAGGAGAGCGGTACGGTTTGAAGGGCTTGTGCTGGTTTTTGTATCTGCTTGGCGTGATATTGGCATGCTTCACATGTCGTCACCACTGCCAAGGTGTCTTGAAGGGCCGTGGGCTAGTAGAGGCCTTGCCGGAATGCCTTCCCGACAAGGGCTCGTGATCCTACGTGGGAGCCACAAATCCCCTCGTGTATCTCCACCAGCAGCTGTTGTCCTTCTTGTTGGAAATATGCCCTAGAGGCAATAATAAATTGGTTATTATCATATTTCCTTGTTCATGATAATCGTTTTTTATCCATGCTAGAATTGTATCGATCGGAAACTCAAATACTTGTCTGGATACATAGACAACACCATGTCCCTAGTGAGCCTCGTTGATCAGAGATGGTCAAGGTTTCCTGACCATAGACATGAGTTGTCGTTTGATAATGGGATCACATCATTAGGATAATGATGTGATGTACAAGACCCAACCGTAAGCATAGCAGTTGATCGTGTCAATTTATTGCTACTTCTTTATCCATGTCAAGTATCTGTTCCTACCACCATGAGATCATGCAACTCCCGGACACCGGAGGAATGCCTTGTGTGTATCAAACATCACAACGTAATTGGGTGACTATAAAGGTGCTCTACAGGTATCTCCGAGGGTATCTGTTGGGTTGGCATGGATCGAGACTGGGATTTGTCACTCCGTATGACGGAGAGGTATCTCTGGGCCCACTCGGCAATACAACATCACAAGAAGCTTGCAACAATGTGGCTAAGGAGTTAGTCACGGGATACTGTATTACGTAACGAGTAAAGAGACTTGCTGATAACGAGATTGAACTAGGTATGGAGATACCGATGATCGAATCTCGGGCAAGTAACATACCACTGGACAAAGGGAAGTGCATACGGGATTGATTGAATCCTTGGCATCATGGTTCGACCGATAAAGATATTCATGGAATACGTTGGAACCAATATGGGCATCCAGGTCCCGCTATTGGTTATTGACCGGAGAGGTGTCTCGGTCATGTCCACATGATTCTCGAACCCGTAGGGTCCGCACGCTTAACGTTCGGTGACGCTAGAGTAGTATTGGGATATGTACGTTGGTGACCAAATGTTGTTAGGAGTCCCGGATGAGATACCGAACGTCACGAGGAGCTCCGGAATGGTCCGGAGGTAAAGATTTATATATGGAAAGTCATATTTTGGCTATCAGAAAAGTTTCGGGTTTTGCCAGTATTGTACCAGGAAGCTTCCGGAAGGTTCCGGAGGGTTTCGGAGGAGTCCGGAAGGATCCCTCCAGCCCCTAGGGCGTTCATGGGCTGTAGGGGGGGGGCGCCCTCGCCTTATTGGGCCAAGGGCACCAGCCCCACAAGTCCCATTGTCACATCCCTAGTCTTCCCTTGCTTGTGTTAGCATGTATGTGCATCATGTCTAAATTTTGCATCAATCTGAAATGGGGATCATCAGAAACCCCAACACCCCTCACTAGATCCAACCAATTCAAATGGTTTGAATTTTCAATGAATCCAAAATGCCCATCATGGGGCCATTAAAAATGTTTACTATTATTGAAAAATGTTGGAAACAACATTTCAGGTGACATTTGAATTTTCACAACAATGCTAATATTTTAAATTAAGCCTTTAAAGCTACTGAAATTGCTAAATAAAGCATTATAATTAATTTCGTCTTTCAAAATTGCTGAAAATACTTGTGGAGGTTTGAAATATTCAAACTAAACTCTGTGAGTTAATTCAACAATTCTTGAGTTAGGGTTTGTGCCCAAACAAAATAAAACACAAAGGACGGGAATATTTAAAAGAAAGAAATAATCTAAAGAGAGAGAGAAGCATCCCCGAGGCCCAGCTCCAGGCCGGCCCACCTGGCCCAGCACCGCCTTCGTCCTCCTGGCGTCCAGGAGGCCGAGCGCGTGGTCGCCGTGCGCTCGCGCCGGAGCTGCCACGCAGCTCCCTGTCTGCCTCCTCCTCGCCAGCGCGACGGGGATAAGTCCCCAGAGGCCTCTGGATCGCCCCCTCTCCCCTTTCGCCCCTCTGCCTCTCCTCTCCCTCCATCCGCCATGGCCGCCGATGCCCTGCCGCCGTAGCGCCGTCGCTCCAGCCGCTCCCGCGTCCCTCTGAGCCACCCAAAAGCCCCGTCGTGTCTTGCTGAAGCTCTTCGCCAAAGAAATCGAGCCCGGAGGCCCCCCAGCGTCGACCCCGACCTCTTCTTCCTCCTCGGCCACCGGAGATCGCCGCCGTCAATCCGCCTCAAGCAGAGCCTCCCCGAGCCCATTTCCGACGCCGTCGCAACCACCGTGAGCTGCTGGTCCCATTCCCCCTCTTCCTTGGCCCGATTGCTTGCCGTAGCCGCTAGTTCCACCGAGAACCGAGGAGCTCCACCGCGTGAGCTCATCGCCGGCGACGTTCCGGTTATCGGGTGGTCTCTCCGAGGCCACCATCGAGTCTGTAGCGATGCGTAGGTGTCGTAGGAGCCAAGATCCGGTCCATCTGCGCGCTGTGATGACGACCTCGAACTTGCCCGAGCTCCGGCAGCCGCCGAGCTCATCGCCGGCGTCGATTCCGACCACCTCAGCCTCTGGGACGGGTCCAGATCGACGCGCGCTTAAGTGTAGGTTCGTCCGATGCCTTCCGCCGACGAAATGGTCGCCAGTGGAGGAATCCCGACCCCCTCCGCCTTCCCTGGTGTCGCCGGCGGCTCAACGCCGGTGGCCCTGCCCAGTTTGACCACGGGGTTTGACCCCCTGGGTCACTGGCAGGTGGGGCCAACCCCTGGATTAATTTGAATTAGGTTAATAAAATTAATTAATATGCTAATTAACCTAATTAGCCATTGACCAGTGGGCCCAGTGCTGTTAAACAGTTAGTTTTAAACCACTGGTTAAGTGACTGAGTCACTGACATGTGGTCCCCACATGTCAAGTTTGACCTGGCAACGGCCAGTTGACCACTGACGTCATGCTGATGCAGTGCTGACGCAGTAATAGCTTTTTTGATTAAACTAATTCCAGAAAATGCTGAAAACTCTAGAAAATCATAGAAAATAATCTGTAGCTCAGATTGAAATAATTTATATATGAAAAAGTATCAGAAAAATCCAAGGAATCCATGGGTGCCATCATCATGCATGTTAGAGCAACCTATTTAGATGAACATTGACATTTTGCAATAATGCAATATGTGGAATATTATATGGAGAACAATTTTGAACCTATATTGAAGCTTACTCCATTTAACTCTAATGATAGATGCATTAGCTCATCTGTAGGATGTTGCCATGTCATGATCATGCATCATATTATTGCACTTTCCGTGTATTGATTGCTACCCCGTCTATGTCGCGGTAGGTTCTGCTCCATCGGATACCCTCGAGTATCCCCTTGAAGGAGAGTACCTCCTAGCCAACCTGCAAGGCAAGCAACCCCATTGATAATACTGATAACATCCCACTCTCTCACTCCTGCTCTTGTTTATTGCATTAGGACAAACGCTTCTACTGTCTATTTGTTGCGGTAGTGAACCCACTCCTCTGCATGACCTGTCATTGTCACAGTAAATAGCTAAACCATGCAACCTAGCATACCATGGTAGATGCTTGAGCCTTGAAGTGCTTTACCTGCTATGCTTGCTATGCTTAGAGTTGTGTCAGGTCTGATTCATCTGGGTGATGAAGCAGAGTGAAACAGTGTTGTTCTGATGTGATGAGCTATTAGATGAACTCGATTTGGTAAAGGTAGCGATGAGAGGCTATGTAGGAGTACATAGCGGGTTTTCTCATTGGGACCGTTCTTAGGAACTGAGTTCCGTGTTTGTGATCCAAGACTAGTTACGACCACACATTGGGTTCCGGTAACTCGACCCCTCTTGACTTATCAACCGCCTAGTCCTCTGTCCAGGAGTTGCAAGTAGTTTCTGGTGTTTGTAGCCATGCTGGAGGCCGTGCGTAGCGCTGACCTTAGGGGTGGGCTGCGGTGAGGTAGGCAGTTGCACGGTGTACCAAGTGGCACCCGAACGGTGGGCTTGGGAACCCTGCGCACATCGTTTGAGGCGGTAGCGGAAACTTCGGCTGGACTTCCGTGCGGGTTTAGTCTCAAATAGGCGATAGCCTGGACTAGGGTCTTGTGTGATTGACGGTCGTGGCCGACTCCCTCACTGGGCTTCCGCTTGAAGGTTGCCGAGGTGCCTGGTTTTATGAGCACACAGCGATAAGTGGCGAGAGTGTGTGTGAAGAAGTGCACCCCTGCAGGGTAATGAATCTGTTCGAATAGCCGTGTCCTAGGATATGGACTACTTGGAGAACTTATGCTGTTCATAGATAACTTGATGGTTACTCATAAAAGACTCAAGACAAGTGCGAGTACCGTGTATGGCACTCTCGTGGGTGACGGGAGCGGATCCATGGTAGTGTATTGATGTGGTGTTAGTGGACTCGTGTGCACTATCTCAAAACTTGTTCAAAGAACTGGTAGTCATAGTATAGGCTAGCCAAGAGTCAAAGCTGGCTTGCTGGATAAACCACACTACTCCCCTTGTTGAAACATGAGCATGAATAGCTTAGGTCTGCTTTAAAGACTTGCTGAGTACGATTGTCCTCATGTTTGCTTAATAACTGTTGCAGATGAGAATATGGACCCTTCTGGTGGGTTTTATCTAGATGTTGACGACGCCGAGTAGTTGGTATCCCAGCTACGATCTGATGCCCTGTGCTGGGTTATAGATAGTCAGGCTTAATGCCTTTTTACCTTTCAACTGTCTGTACTCAGACATCTTTAAGCTTCCGCTTGGTTTGTATGAACATGTTTGTATGACTTGAGTGTCGGGTCATGTGACCCCTATCTGTATGAACATATTATGAAAGGCTCTTCTGAGCCTTCTAAATAAATGTTGTGTTGTTGTATGGTTATGTTGTGATGCCATAGTCGTATCTATGCATATCGGACATGTCGTGCGTACGTGTGACGTGTATGGTATGTATGGGATTCGACACCTAGTTGTGTGCCTCTAGTAGTACTCTTTACGGGGAAATGCCTCTTTGTGCTTCCACCGAGCCTTGGTAGCTTGCTACTGCTCCGGACACATTGATTGACCGGCATGTATCCTTCTTTGCTGCTGTGTCTATCCCGTCGGGGAAATGTCTTGCAGTGTAATGGAGTCCATGTAGCCTGCTATGACTCGTCTACGCACAGTTGATGACATTTATGTCCCACGGCGTAATGGAGTCCCTGTAGCTTGCTATGACTCGTCTACACACGCTAGAGACTGACACCTGCATTATTGGGTTACGTATGCCTGTCCCTGTACGGATGTGCGACTTGGGTTCTATGACTAGTCATGTCGACCCGGGTTCTTTGACATTTGAATGCTAGCGACATATTCACATTCGTGAGCCAAAAGGCACAAACGGTCCCGGCCCAGGTAAGGTGGCAGCCGTGGTGATAACCGTGCATGAGGCCGCAAAGTAATGTGAAGTGTTACATGCTAGATTCTTATGGCTTAGGATCGGGGTCCCGACAGCGTTGGTATCAGAGCCTGACTAACTGTAGGATTACCAAGCCAAACTGGTCGAAGTTGAGTCTAGAAATGCTTTAGTTATGTAAGGGAATTGATTGTGGAAGGGAACGTAAGGCTCTTTTTAATCCTCCCGAGTCATTCTATTCTGAGTCACCCTCTTCTTTTCTACGGGGTTAATAGCTAGGCTTCTTATCTACCTCTCAGGATGATGAGTTACTAACCATGGACTTGTTGATTAAATTGCTTCAGAGTCAATTCCAGTTTTCAAGTATTGCTTCAATGTGACAATCTATTGGTTAGAAGCTTGATAATAGCAAGTTGAGTGGCTACGCTATCCAATCTTTTCAGGACGTCTCAAAATTGTTTTTGAGCATTTTCAGCCGTTATGCTGTCCGACTTCTGCTAGGATCTCTAATGCACTTTGCATTATCCTCTGTTTCAGATCCTTCTCTTCCTTCTCATCAGGTGGTCCGTTTGACCAGGTGCATTGATGTTGGTCACCCGGCCATGTTGGTCAGAGTCATGATGGAGACGGGTTATCGTTGGTACCCGGAGTATACCGTGGAGGAACAGTACCGCGACTTCAACTAGAGCCAGTATCTGTGCACTGTCAGGATTTATCCATCATACCCAGGAGCTACGGAGCCGCTTCAATGGGCTTATGGATTAGGTGTCACCATTGATATGGCAGTTCAGGAGGCCGCCTACACGATGCTGACCATTATGAGAGCTCGCCATAGTCTACTTCAGAACACTGAGTTCTGCTATATTCCAGCGACACTAGGAGGAGAGGATGGTTATCTTGCTGCAGCCTACTATGATCACTCTCATGAGGATCCTAGGCTTCAGGTGACTGCTCAGTTGCTAGAGAACAGGGATCGTGATGCACGTGCTCTTCGTGCGGAGCTTTATGCTACCCGTGGACGTATTTGGACAGCCTTGACGCAGTTAGCTCAAGTCGTTCAGACAGGTTATGGAGATATGAGTATGCTGAGCCCACTTCGGACTCATCTGCCCGCTCGCGTAGACTGGCCCGATGTTGGAGGCATCACTCCTCTTCGAGGACCGTTGCTGCCGCCAGCGAGAGGACCTAGGCCACATCCGTGTCCTTATGGTTCTCAGGGATCTCAGGCCAGGGTGTTTCCAGACCCTCAGGTTCAGCTTCCAGGTCACGGAGGTAACCTGTATGAGATGTTCTATGCCGATGCTTGAGTCCATGAGTGGAGGTAGTAGTATAGTAGCAGTTGTATTTTCCATAGTCCTGCGCGTCTCGTGGAATATGACTGAGGTGTGAGTTGAGTTCCGGAGGTGTAGAAAAATAATGTATAGGAAGCTTGTATTGCCTCCGATGAGTTGCTTGGTCTTTCCACCAGCTTGTTCTTCAGCTTGGGTTTGTACTGAACTATATCATGGTGTGTATGAATCATGGTGTATATATGGCAGTTTGCTTGTACCATGTTGTTTGGGTGTTTACCCCTGCATTCCATGTTGTTCAGTATATTCTGTATTTCCTATCCTAGAGTTGTTGTCTCCCTTGTCTAAGATGTGGGTTTTGTTTATCCCAGGATGGTTTCCACCAGGAACAACCCCGCTCCTGTTTATGAGCAGGGCGAGGGTAGTGGAGCAAGGCAAGAGAACCTACCTCACCCGCCATCTTTGGCAGAGGTGATGCTTGAGGCAGAACACAACAAGAGAGAGACCAACAGGCTGCTAGAGCGAATTGAGCAGAATACAGCACGCCCTCCCCGCAATGAGCGTAATGATGCTATGTTCCTCAATGATTTCTTGAAGCTGTATCCTCCAAAGTTCCATCATTCCGTTGACCCCCTTGATGCGGATGATTGGCTTTCCAGCATGACCCGCAAGATTCGCTCTGCGAATGTGGCTGAAGCGGACAAGGTTAATTTTGCCGCGTATTTTCTTGAAGGACCCGCCAGTCAGTGGTGGGAGAATTATGAGGCTATGCGCCCAGAGGGTCCTGCTACTACATGGGCTGACTTCTGCAGTGCTTTCCGCACCCACCATATTCCTAAAGGTCTGATGGACCGTAAGAGAGAGGAATTCTGCGCCCTCACCCATGGTAAGATGACAGTGGATGCTTACAGCCGTGAGTTCGGCAACTTGGCACGCAATGCACTGGAGGAAGTGTCAACTGGCGCCAAGAAGGAAGCTAGGTTCCGCAAGGGACTTAATCCCGAGCTCCGTCGTGATTCGCGCCTGCATGAGTGCGCTACCTTCCAGGCTCTTGTCAACAAGGCTATCAATGCCGAGACTAGACAGACCGATTATGAGGCAACCAAGAAGCACACTCGTGATTTCAGCTCCTCATCCGGCTCAGGTTCCAATAAGCGCCGGGTGTGGGTGCCCAACACTGCTCTGCCGTCAAGGTACACCGCGAGGCCATCCTATGAGGCGCCTCGCCCAAATCAGAACAACCCTCCAGCCAAGCCCTATGGTGGAAATGCTACTAATGCTGCTCCGAGGTCTTCAACTGTGATCTGCTACAAATGCGGAGAGCCTGGACACTATTCTCGTGAGTGTCCCCAGAACAACGCCAAGCCAGCTGGACGTGGTAAGCCGGGCAAGGCTTATTACGTGAAACCAACTTCTACTCGTGGCCGTGTGAACAATGTCACCCTTGAAGAGGCCCATGATGACCCCGATGTTGTGCTTGGTACGCTCCTTGTTAATAGTCATCCAGCATCTGTTCTATTTGATACTGGTGCATCTCATTCATTCATTTCATAAAGTTATGCACAGTTGCATAACATGCCCTTTTGTGATATGCCCACTCCATTAGTAGTTCAGACTCCTGGATCAAAATGGCAAACTTCTAGAGTGAGCCATGACAATGAGATTCTCGTGGATAGACTAGTCTTCTTAGCTTCCCTGATAGCTCTGGAGTCTTCGGACATCAATATCGTCTTGGGTATGGACTGGATGTCAGCTCATTATGCCAAGATTGATACTCATTCTAGGAATGTTCAACTTACACATCCTTCAGGTGAGATAGTCACCTTTTCAACTCGAGTGGCTAAGTGCCAACTCTATTCTCTCAATGCTAGCCCTCTTCCAGAACTTGAGGATATTCCGGTGGTCCATGACTTCCCGGATGTCTTTCCAGAGGAACTGCCAGGTATTCCACCTGTCAGAGATGTAGAGTTTGTGATAGACCTCATTCCAGGGACTGTCCCAATCGCCAGAAGACCCTATAAGATGGCACCCTTAGAACTAGCCGAGCTAAAGAAACAACTCGATGAGGCTTTGAAGAAAGGTTTCATCTGCCCTAGCTCTTCTCCTTGGGCTTGCCCCGTCCTCTTCGTCAAGAAGAAGGATGGAACGGACCGGATGGTTGTAGATTACCGACCAGTGAACCTGGTCACAATCAAGAACAAGTATCCGCTTCCCAGGATCAACGACTTGTATGATCAACTCGCTGGATCCTCAGTCTTCTCCAAAATGGATTTGAGGTTGGGATACCATCAAATCAGAATCAGGAACGGGGACATTCCAAAAACGGCTTTTGTTTCTCGTTATGGCTAATACGAGTACACCGTCATGTCCTTCGGATTAACCAATGCCCAGCCACCTTCTCTCGGTTGATGAATTCGATCTTCATGGAGTATTTGGATAAATTCGTCGTGGTTTACCTCGATGATATACTCATCTACTCGAAGAACGAACGGGGTCATGCCGAGCATCTTAGGCTGGTATTGACGAAACTTCGAGAGCATCGCCTGTATGCCAAATTTTCCAAGTGTGAATTCTGGCTTCCAGAAGTGACCTACTTAGGCCACTTAATCTCTGGCAAGGGCATTGCTGTCAATCCTGAGCGAGTTCAGGCCGTCCTCGATTGGACTCAACCTGAATCGGTTAAGCAAGTTCGGAGTTTCCTTGGCTTAGCGAGCTATTGTCGCCGCTTTGGTGAGAACTTCTCCAAGGTTGCGAAACCTCTTACTGAACTCCTCAAGAAAGATAAAAAGTTCGAGTGGACCCCACAATGCGAGTACAGCTTTCAGGAACTGAAAAGATGCCTGACTTCTGCACCCGTATTGGTGCCACCAGATTTTTCTAAGGACTTTGTTATCTACTACGACGCCTCGCGACAAGGATTAGGTTGCATTCTCATGCAAGATCGTCATGTGATTGCCTACGCATCTCGACAGTTGCGTCCACATGAGGATAATTATCCAACACATGATCTTGAGCTTGCAGCTGTAGTCCATGCACTTAAAACATGGCGACATTACCTTCTGTGTAATCGTTGCGAGATTTACACTGATCACCAAAGTCTGAAATATATCTTCACCCAACCGGATTTGAATCTCAGGCAAAGACGTTGGGTTGAGTTGATCACAGATTACGACTTAGGGATAACTTACACCCCGGGGAAAGCCAATGTCATGGCTGATGCACTAAGTCGTAAGTCTTATTGTAACAATCTGATGTTACAACAAGGTCAACCGCTTCTCTATGAGGAATTCCAGAAGTTAAATCTTCACATTGTTCCTCAAGGATTCCTTTCAACCTTGGTGGCGAAACCTACTCTTATGGATCAGATCATAGAAGCCCAGAAGCATGACACCGGGATTTCCCGGATCAAGAAGAACATTAAAGGAGGTAATGCTAAGTGCTTCTCGGTAGATGATCGGGGTTTTGTCTTTTTCGAGAATCGCTTGGTGGTTCCTAAGAAACAACATCTACGACAGTTGATCCTTAAGGAGGCTCATGATTCTCCTCTCACAATTCATCCTGGTAGTACCAAAATGTATCAGGACCTACACTAGAGGTTCTGGTGGACCAGAATGAAGAGAGAAATTGCTCAGTTCGTTGCCAACTGTGACGTCTGTCGTCGCGTTAACGCAGAACATCAAAGGCCTGTTGGCACCCTTCAACCCTTAGCTATTCCTGAATGGAAATGGGACAAGGTCGGTATGGATTTCATCACCGGTTTTCCCAGGACCAAGAGAGGGAATAATGCTATCTTTGTGATCATTGACCGTCTTTTCAAAGTGGCTCATTTTCTTCCTGTTCGTGAGAGTATAACTGCTAGTCAGCTAGCGGATCTATATATCTCTCGAATAGTGTCTCTTCATGGTGTTCCTTTGGAGATCAACTCAGATCGTGGAAGTATCTTTACTTCCCGATTCTGGGAAAGCTTTCAGAATGCTATGGGGACTCATCCATCCTTTAGCACTGCTTTCCATCCTCAGTCAAGTGGTCAAGTAGAGCGAGTCAATGAAATTTTGGAACACATGCTTAGGGCTTGTGTTATATCATTCGGCATGAATTGGGAGAAGTGCCTTCCATTTTCTGAATTTGCTTATAACAATAGCTATCAGTCAAGATTAGGCAAAGCCCCTTTTGAAGTTCTCTATGGACGAAGGTGTCGAACACCTCTTAACTGCTCAGAAACCGGAGAGAGGCAACTCTTTGGCCCGGATATGATCCAGGATGCAGAAGAGCAAGTTCGCATTATTCGTGAAAAGTTGAAAACAGCCCAATCTCGTCAAAAGAGCCAATATGACCGCCAT
Organism: Elymus sibiricus; assembly: GCA_039707655.1. NCBI lineage: Eukaryota > Viridiplantae > Streptophyta > Magnoliopsida > Poales > Poaceae > Elymus > Elymus sibiricus. Next base: position 158,726,539 of record CM077673.1, read on the forward strand.
CATAAGGCTGTGACCTTTGAGGTTGACGAGAAGGCTTATCTTCGGGTTACACCTCTGAAGGGTACCCAACGATTCGGTATCAAGGGCAAGTTGGCTCCTCGTTACATTGGTCCATTTCGCATTCTTGCCAAACGAGGAGAGGTTGCCTACCAATTGGAACTTCCACCGCATCTTTCCAAGGTTCATGATGTCTTCCACGTCTCGCAACTCAGGCGTTGCTTCTCGGACCCTGTCCGCGAAGTGGACCACGAAACGCTTGATCTCCAAGATAACCTTACATATCGAGAATACCCGGTTCGTATCCTCGATCAACCTGAGCGTACCACTCGACGTCGAAACATCAAGTTTCTCAAGGTTCAGTGGTCACACCATTCGGAGAAGGAAGCCACATGGGAAAGGGAGGACCGTCTTCGACTAGAGTACCCCGCGCTCTTCCCGACGACTTCCAAATCTCGGGACGAGATTCTTTTGAGTGGGGGTGAGTTGTCACATCCCTAGTCTTCCCTTGCTTGTGTTAGCATGTATGTGCATCATGTCTAAATTTTGCATCAATCTGAAATGGGGATCATCAGAAACCCCAACACCCCTCACTGGATCCAACCAATTCAAATGGATTGAATTTTCAATGAATCCAAAATGCCCATCATGGGGCCATTAAAAATGTTCACTATTATTGAAAAATGTTGGAAACAACATTTCAGGTGACATTTGAATTTTCACAACAATGCTAATATTTTAAATTAAGCCTTTAAAGCTACTGAAATTGCTAAATAAAGCATTATAATTAATTTAGTCTTTCAAAATTGCTGAAAATACTTGTGGAGGTTTGAAATATTCAAACTAAACTCTGTGAGTTAATTCAACAATTCTTGAGTTAGGGTTTGTGCCCAAACAAAATAAAACACAAAGGACGGGAATATTTAAAAGACAGAAATAATCTAAAGAGAGAGAGAAGCATACCTGAGGCCCAGCTCCAAGCCGGCCCACCTGGCCCATCACCGCCTTCGTCCTCCTGGCGTCCAGGAGGCCGAGCGCGTGGTCGCCGTGCGCTCGTGCCAGAGCTGCCACGCAGCTCCCTGCCTGCCTCCTCCTCGCCAGCGCGACGGGGATAAGTCCCCAGAGGCGTCTGGATCGCCCCTCTCCCCTTTCGCCCCTCTGCCTCTCCTCTCTCTCCATCCGCCATGGCCGTCGATGCCCTGCCGCCGTAGCGCCGTCGCTCCAGCCGCTCCCGCGTCCCTTTGAGCCACCCAAAAGCCCCGCCGTGTCTTGCTGAAGCTCTTCGCCAAAGGAATCGAGCCCGGAGGCCCCCCAGCATCGACCCCGACCTCTTCTTCCTCCTCGGCCACCGGAGATCGCCGCCGTCAATCCGCCACAAGCAGAGCCTCCCCGAGCCCATTTCCGACGCCGTCGCAACCACCGTGAGCTGCTGGTCCCATTCCCCCTCTTCCCTGGCCCGATTGCATGCCGTAGCCGCTAGTTCCACCGAGAACCGAGGAGCTCCGCCGCGTGAGCTCATCGCCGGCGACGTTCCGGTTATCGGGTGGTCTCTCCGAGGCCACCATCGAGTCTGTAGCGATGCATAGGTGCCGTAGGAGCCAAGATCCGGTCCATCTGCGCGCTGTGATGACGACCTCGAGCTTGCCCGAGCTCCGGCAGCCGCCGAGCTCATCGCCGGCGTCGATTCCGACCACCTCAGCCTCTGGGACGGGTCCAGATCGACGCGCGCTTAAGTGTAGGTTCGTCCAATGCCTTCCGCCGACGAAATGGTCGCCGGAGAAGGAATCCTGACCCCATCCGCCGTCCCTGGTGTCGCCAGCGGCTCAACGCCGGTGGCCCTGCCCAGTTTGACCACGGGGTTTGACCCCCTGGGTCACTGGCAGGTGGGGCCAGCCCCTGGATTAATTTGAATTAGGTTAATAAAATTAATTAATATGCTAATTAACCTAATTAGCCACTGACCAGTGGGCCCAGTGTTGTTAAACAGTTAGAGATTAGTTTTAAACCACTGGTTAAGTGACTGAGTCACTGACATGTGGTCCCCACATGTCAGGTTTGACCTGGCAACGGCCAGTTGACCACTGACGTCATGCTGATGCAGTGCTGACGCAGTAATAGCTTTTCTGATTAAATGAATTCCAGAAAATGCTGATAACTCTAGAAAATCATAGAAAATAATCTGTAGCTCAGATTGAAATAATTTATATATGAAAAAGTATCAGAAAAATCCAAGGAATCCATTGGTGCCATCATCATGCATGTTAGAGCAACCTAGATAGATGAACATTGACATTTTGCAATAATGCAATATGTGGAATATTATATGGAGAACAATTTTGAACCTATATTCAAACTTACCCCATTTAACTCTAATGATAGATGCATTAGCTCATCTATAGCATGCTGCCATGTCATGATCATGCATCATATTGTTGCACTTGCCGTGTATTGATTGCTACCCCGTCTATGTCGCGGTAGGTTCTGCTCCATCGGATACCCTCGAGTATCCCCCTGAAGGAGAGTACATCCCAGCCAACCCGCAAGGCAAGCAACCCCATTGATCATACCGATAACATCCCACTCTCTCGCTCCTGCTCTTGTTTATTGCATTAGGACAAACGCTTCTACTATCTATTTGTTGCTGTAGTGAACCCACTCCTCTGCATGACCTCTCATTGTCACAGTAAATAGCTAAACCATGCAACCTAGCATACCATGGTAGATGCTTGAGCCTTGAAGTGCTTTACCTGCTTTGCTTGCTATGCTTGCTATGCTTAGAGTTGTGTCAGGTCTGATTCATCTGGGTCATGAAGCAGAGTGAAACAGTGTTGTTCTGATGTGATGAGCTATAAGATGAACTCGAGTTGGTAAAGGTAGCGATGAGAGGCTATGAAGGAGTACATAGCGGGTTGTCTCATTGGGACCGTTCTTAGGAACTGAGTTCCGTGTTTGTGATCCAAGTCTAGTTACTACCCCACATTGGGTTCCGGTAACTCGACCCCTCTCGACTTATCAACCGCCTAGTCCTCTGTCCAGGAGTTGCAAGTAGTTTCTGGTGTTTGTAGCCATGCTGGAGGCCGTGCGTAGCGCTGACCTTAGGGGTGGGCTGCGGTGCGGTAGGCAGTGGCACGGTGTACCAAGTGGCACCCGAACGGTGGGCTTGGGAACCCTGCGCACATCGTTTGAGGCCGTAGCGGAAACTTCGGCCGGACTTCCGTGCGGGTTTAGTCTCAAATAGGCGATAGCCTGGACTAGGGTCTTGTGTGATTGACGGTCGTGGCCGACTCCCTCGCTGGGCTTCCGCTTGAAGGTTGCCGAGGTGCCTGGTTTTATGAGCACACAGCGATAAGTGGCGAGAGCGTGTGTGAAGAAGTGCACCCTGCAGGGTAATGAATCTGTTCGAATAGCCGCATCCTCGGATATGGACTACTTGGAGAACTTATGTTGTTCATAGATAACTTGATGGTTACTCATAAAAGACTCAAGACAAGTGTGAGTACCGTGGATGGCACTCTCGTGGGTGACGGGAGCGGATCCATGGTAGTGTATTGATGTGGTGTTAGTGGACTCGTGTGCGCTATCTCAAAACTTGTTCAAAGAACTGGTAGTCGTAGTATAGGCTAGCCAAGAGTCAAAGCTGGCTTGCTGCATAAACCACACTACTCCCCTTGTTGAAACATGAGCATGAATAGCTTAGGTCTGCTTTAAAGACTTGCTGAGTACGATTGTACTCATGTTTGCTTAATAACTGTTGCAGATGAGAATATGGACCCTTCTGGTGGGTTCTATCTAGACGTTGACGACGCCGAGTAGCTGGTATCCCAACTACGATCTGATGCCCTGTGCTGGTTTGTAGATAGTCAGGCTTAATGCCTTTTTACCTTTCAACTGTCTGTACTCAGACATCTTTAAGCTTCCGCTTGGTTTGTATGAACATGTTTGTATGACTTGAGTGTCGGGTCATGTGACCCCTATCTGTATGAACATATTATGAAAGGCTCTTCCGAGCCTTCTAAATAAATGTTGTGTTGTCGTATGGTTATGTTGTGATGCCATAGTTGTATCTATGCATATCGGACATGTCGTGCGTACGTGTGACATGTACGGTATGTATGGGATTCGACACCTAGTTGTGTGCCTCTAGTAGTACTCTTTATGGGGAAATGCCTCTTTGTGCTTCCACCGAGCCTTGGTAGCTTGCTACTGCTACGGACACATTGATTGACCGGCAAGTATCCTTCTTTGCTGCTATGTCTGTCCCTTCGGGGAAATGTCTCGCAGTGTAATGGAGTCCATGTAGCCTGCTATGACTCGTCTACGTGCAGTTGATGACATTTATGTCCCACGGCGTAATGGAGTCCCTGTAGCTTGCTATGACTCGTCTACACATGCTAGAGACCGACACCTGCATTGCTGGGTTACGTATGCCTGTCCCTGTATGGATGTGCTACTTGGGTTCTATGACTAGTCATGTCGACCCGGGTTCTTTGACATTTGAATGCTAGCGACATATTCACATTCGTGAGCCAAAAGGCGCAAACGGTCCCGGCCGAGGTAAGGTGGCAGCCGTGGTGATAACCGTGCGTGAGGCCGCAAAATAATGTGAAGTGTTACATGCTAGATTCTTATGGCTTAGGATCGGGGTCCCGACACCCATGCGCAAGGGGAAGGGTAAACCCTAAGTGGGAGGGAGTCCACTTGCATTGGGAGGCAAGTTTCCTCCCTAGCCGCCGGTCCTCCTTGGAGGAGGGGCCTAGGGCTGCGACCAAACCTGCCCCTTGCCTCCTATATATAGTAGAGGAGAGGGGGAGGGCTTGACAACAATCCCATGCCCTGGTGGCAGCCCTACCTCGCTCCCTAGATTGTTTTCTCCTCAGATCGCATCTATGGTAGCGCCTGGCGAAGCCCTGCCGGGATTGCTCCACCACCATCTCCACCATGCCGTCGTGCTGGTTGAGATCCCATCTACTTCTCCTCCCACGCTTGCTAGATCAAGAAGGAGGAGACGTCATCGACCCGCACGTGTGCGGAACGCGGAGGTGCCGTTCGTTCGGCGCTAGATCGGATCGGGTCGCGATTGTATCGTGAAGAGTACGACTACATCAACCGCATTACATACGCTTCCACTTAGCGATCTACAAGGGTGTGTAGACACATTCCCTCTCTCGTAGCTATGCATCTCCATGAATAGATCTTGCGTGTGCATAGGAAATTTTTTGTTTCCCATGCAACGTTCCCCAATAGTGGCATCATGAGCAAGGTCTATGCGTAGATGATATGCACGAGTAGAACACAAAAGAGTTTGTGGGCGTTGATTTTCAGATTGCTTAATTCCTTAGTCTTATCTTGGTTTGGCGGTATTATGGGATGAAGTGGCTCGGACCAACCTTACTCGTCCACATACGAGAGACCGGTTCCATCGACTGACATGCAACTTGTTGCATAAAGATGGCTGGCGGGTGTCTGTCTCTCCCACTTTAGTTGAATCAGATTCGACAGAGGAGGTCCTTGTAGAAGGTTAAATAGCAACTTGAATATCACCGTTGTGGCTTTGCGTAGGTAAGAACGGTTCTTACTACTTGCCCATAGCAGCCATGTAAAACTTGCATCAACAAAGTAGAGGACGTCTAACTTGTTTTTGCAGGGCATGTTGTGATGTGATATGGCCAAAGAGATGATGTGATATATGTGATGTATGACATGATCATGTTTTGTATAGATTATCACGACTTGCATGTCGATGAGTATGGCAACCGGCAGGAGCTATAGGGTTGTCTTTAATTTATTTTTGCCATTCTTGCTTTACTTTATCGCTATGAGTTAGCAATAGTTGGCGCGACAACCACATGATGACACGATGATGGAGATCATGATGATGGAGAGCATGGTGTCATGCCGGTGACGATGGAGATCATGCCGGTGCTTTGGAGATGGAGATCAAAAGCAAGATGATGATGGCCATATCATGTCACTAATATGATTTGCATGTGATGTTAATCCTTTTATGCATCTTATTTTGCTTAGGACGATGGTAGTATTATAAGGTGATCCCTCACTAAAATTTCAAGATAAAATTGTGTTCTCCCTGAGTGTGCACCGTTGCGAAAGTTCGTCGTTTCGAAGCACCACGTGATGATCGGGTGTGATAGACTCTACATTCACATACAACCGGCGCAAGCTAGTTTTGCACATGCGGAACACTCGGATTAAACTTGACGAGCCTAGCATGTACATACATGGCCTTGGAACACAGGAGACCGAAAGGTCGAACATGAGTCATATAGTAGATATGATCAACATGGAGATGTTCACCATTGAAACCACTTCATCTCACGTGATGATCAGACTTGGGTTGTGGATTTGGATCATGTTACACTCAGACAACCTGAGGGATGTTGATTTGAGTGGGAGTTCTTTAGTAATATGATTAATTGAACTCATTATCATGAACATAGTCAAAATATCTTTGCAAATTATGTTGTAGATCGATAGCTCACGCTCTAGTTCCCCTATATTTTGATACGTTCCTAGAGAAAAACTGAGTTGAAAGATGGTAGTAGCAATTACGCGGGATAGGTCCGTGATCTGAGGATTGTCCTCAGTTGCTGCACAGAAGGCTTATGTCCTTGATGCGCCGCTCGGTGTGCCACGCCCTCAAGCGTCGTCTGTGGGTGTTGAGAACATCAGACATGCACATTTTTTATGACTACTCGATAGTTTGGTGCGTCATGCTTACAGCTTAGAATTGAGGCTCCAAAGACGTTTTGAACGTCACCGATCATATGAGATGTTCCAAGAGCTGAAATTGGGATTTCAGGATCGTGCCTGTGTTGAGAGGTATGAGATCTCCAACAAGATTGTTTGCCTGCAAGATGAAGGAGAATAGCTCAATGATCAGTGAGCATGTGCTCAGATTGTCTGGGTGAACAATCACTTGAATCAAGTGGGAGTTGATCTTCCAGATAAGATAGTGATTGACACAGTTCTCCAAGTCACTGTCACCAAGCTACTAGAGCTTCGTGATGAACTATAACCTGACAGGGATGGAGAAGATGATCCTTGAGCTATGCGCGATGTTTTACACCACGAAAGGTAGAAATCAAGAAGGAGCATCAAGTTTGGATGGTAAGACCACTAGTTCCAATAAGGGCAAGGACAAGAAGGGAAACTTCGAGAATGGCAAGTCAGTTGTCGCTCTAGTGAAGAAACCCAAGGTTGGACCCAAACCCGAGACTGAGTGCTTCTGTTATGAGGGGAACGGTTACTGAAGCGGAACTGCCCCAGATACTTGGCAAATAAGAAGGCTGGCAACGTCAACAAAAGTATATTTGATATACATGTTATTGATGTGTACTGTTGTCTACTACGCAACCTTCTTCTTGTAGACTTGTGTTGGGCCTCCAAGCGCAGAGTTTTGTAGGACAGTAGCAAATTTACCTCAAGTGGATGACCTAAGGTTTATCAATCCGTGGGAGGCGTAGTATAAAGATGGTCTCCCTCAAACAACCCTGCAACCAAATAACAAAGAGTCTCTTGTGTCCCCAACACACCCAATACAATGTTAAATTGTATAGGTGCACTAGTTCGGCGAAGAGATGGTGATACAAGTGTAATATGGATGGTAGATATAGGTTTTTGTAATCTGAAAATATAAAAACAGCAAGGTAGCAAGTAACAAAAGTGAGCAAAAATGGTATTGCAATGCTTGAAAACAAGGCCTAGGGTTCATACTTTCACTAGTGCAAGTTCTCTCAACAATACTAACATAGTTGAATCATATATAAATCCCTCACGTGCGACAAAGAGTTCACTCCAAAGTCACAAATAGCGGAGAACAAACGAAGAAATTATTGTAGGGTATGAAACCACCTCAAAGTTATCTTTTCCGATCAATCTTATGAGCTATCCCTATAAGTGTCACGAACAGCCCTAGAGTTTGTACTAAAATAACACCTTAAGATACACATCAACCAAAACCATAATGTCACCTAGATACTCCAATGTCACCACAAGTACCCATGGGCTTGATTATACGATATGCATCACACAATTTTCGATTCATCTATTCAATCCAACACAAAGAACTTCAAAGAGTGCCCCAAAGTTTCTACTGGAAAATCAAGACGAAAACATGTGCCAACCCCTATGCATAGATTCCCAAGGTCGCGGAACCCGCAAGTTGATCACCAAAACATACATCAAGTGGATCAATAGAACATCCCATTGTCACCACAGATATCCCATCGCAAGACATACATCAAGTGTTCTCAAATCCTTAAAGATTCAATCCGATAAGAAAACTTCAAAGGGAAAACTCAATTCATCACAAGAAGATAGAGAGGGGAAAACTCCATATGATTCATCTATATTAATAAAGCTCGCGGTACATCAAGATCGTGTCATCTCAAGAACACGAGAGAGAGAGAGATCAAACACATAGCTACTGGTACATACCCTCAGCGCCGAGGGTGAACTACTCACTCCTCGTCATGGAGACCGCCGGGATGATGAAGATGGCCTCTGGTGATAGTTTCCCCCTCCGGCAGGGTGCCGGAACGGGCTCCCGATTGGTTTTTCGTGGCTCTGGAGGTTTGCGGCGGCGGAACTCCCGATCTAGGTTTGTTTCTGGGGGTTTATCTATTTATAGGAATTTTTGGCGGCGGAAACGAGTCCAGGGGGGCCACGAGGAAGTCACAAGCCATGGGGGCGCGCCCCTGTGGCTAGTGATCTCCTCGGGAATCTTCTGGCCCAACTCTGATGCTCCGTGGGTCTCTTCTGGTCCATACAAAATCACCGTAAATTTTTATTCCGTTTGGACTCCGTTTGATATTCCTTTTCTGTAAAACTCAAAAACAAGGAAAAAACAGAAACTGGCACTGGGCTCTGGGTTAATAGGTTAGTCCCAAAAATAATATAAAGTTGAAGTAAAATGATTGTAAAACATCCAAGAATGATAATATAACAGCATGGAACAAGCAAAAATTATAGATACGTTGGAGACGTATCAGCATCCCCAAGCTTAATTCCTGCTCGTCCTCGAGTAGGTAAATGATAAAAACAGAATTTTTGATGTGGAATGATGCCTAACATGTTCATCATATTCTTTTCCTCTTTGTATAGCATGGACATTTGGACTTGTAAATGATTCAAAGCAATAGTCTAGTTTTAACATAATGACTTCAATACTCAAGCATGTCAACAAGCAACCATGTCTTTCAAAATATCGACACTAAAGAAAGTTATCCCTAGCCCATCATGCTCAATCATTGATCCATTCATGAAACACACTCAAATATTAGCTATGCCCAATGCTCAAGTACGATCATAGTGCCCCCTGGTTGGTGCTTATAAGAGAAGATGGAGACTCAAAGCAAAAATAAAAATTGCATAAAGTAAATAGATAGGCACTTCGCAGAGTGAAGTAGGGATTTGTAGAGGTGCCAGAGCTCAAGGTTTAAATTGAGAGAGAAAAATATTTTGAGTGGCATGCTTTTCCTGTCAACGAAAATGACAAAGTAGCTCACAATACTTTCCATGCTAGATACATTATAGGCGGTTCCCAAACAGAATAGTAAAGTTTTTACTCCCCCTCCACCAATCAATCACACTCCACGGCGAGCCGAATCCACGGGTACCGTCCATACAAACAACAATCCTGGGGGAGTTTTGTTTCATTTTTTATATTTGAATTTTGAGCATGGGACTGGGCATCCCGAATACCAGCCACTTTCTCCTGAATGATAGTGAATCAACACATATCGTGAGAATAACACACCTAGCATGGAAAAATATTGGATACTCCCCACCGTTTCATGAGCGGTACGGGCACACAAAAGAGAAAATTTATTTTGAAGATTTAGAGATGGCACATACAAATTTGCTTGGAACGGCACGAAAATACCGCATATAAGTAGGTATGGTGGACTCATAAGGCAAAACTTGGTTTAAGGATTTTGGATGCACAAGTAGTATTTCTACTTAGTACAAATGAAGGCTAGCAAATAGATTGGGAAGCAACCAAACCGAGGAACGAAAAATCACATAAGTGAGCATTGAGTCATAACTAACACCGAATAATGCAGCACAAGTAGGATGTAACTTCATAGCATAACTATTGACTTTCGTACTTGCATAGGGAATCACAAACCTTAACGCCAATATTCCTACTAAAGCATAATTACTCACTAACATGACTCACATATTACTATCATCATGTTTCAAAACTATTACAAAGAATCAAGTTTAATTTGTCCCATGATCTTCATGAAAGTTTTTATTATATCCTCCTTGGATATCTATCACTTTGGGAATAGTTTCATATATTGCCATTGCTTTTTCGACAAGCTCAAACAAATTTAAATGAAGTACAAGAGCATAAAAATTTCATCCCTCAAAAAGGTATAGGTGAAGCATGAGAGGAAATGACAAGCTGCTCACAAAAGATATAAGTGAAGATCAATGAGTAGCCAAACAATTAAGTAGCTATGTGAGGACTCTCTCTCCCTCAATGAATATTTTCAGATCTTAAGCATTTTATTCAACAGCAAGCAAAAGAAAAATAGCACTCCAAGAATAGCACGAATCATGTGAACGAATGAAAATTTAGGCTCAACATAGGCTAACCGATAATTGTTGATGAAGAGAGGTGGGATGCGTAGCATCCCCAAGCTTAGATGCTTGAGACTTCTTGAAATATTTACTTGGGGTGCCTTGGGCATCCCCAAGCTTGAGCTTTGGTATCTCGTTCAATCCTCTCATATCATGGTTTCACCTATTCTCAAAAACTTCATCCACACAAAACTCGAAGAGAACTCGTGAGATAGGTTAGTACACATAATAGTAAATCAACTCTTTATGTACTGCCAATACAAGTTGCATAATAATTTTCAAACATTAGGTACTGTATAATATCATTTCCACAATTTATATCTACCAATATAGGCCATGGAAACTATAGGATAAGTAGATAACAAAACTATGACAGCAATCTGTCCAAACAGAACAGTCTGTAGCAATCTATTAAACCAGCATACTTCTGTAACTCAAAAAATTATGAAAATTTAGGACATGCTATAAAATTTATATTGCATCACTGTGTAAAAATTTCAGAAACTTTCCACGTTCCAGTAAAATATGAAAATTCAGACACTACAGCCAAAGTTTCTGTTTTTACACAGCACATATCAAAACATGCAATGCAAGCATCCTAATGCAATTCTTGGAACTTTTTATAGAAAAACAAGATTATAAATGACAACTAACAGAGAACAAGAAAATAAAATGACGCTCCAGGCAAAACTCATATTATGTGACGAATAAAAATATAGCTCTAAGTAAGATATACCGATAATGTTGAAGACGAAAGAGGGGATGCCTTCCGGGGCATCCCCAAGCTTAGGCGCTTTAGTATTCCTTGGATATTATCTTCGGGGTGCCTTGGGCATCCCCAAGCTTAGGTTCTTGTCACTCCTTATTCTTCTCATATCGGTGTCTTACCCAAAACTTGAAAACTTCAATCACACAAAACTTAACGGAACTTTGTGAGAAGGGTTAGTGTAGTAAAGATAAATCATTCACTTAGGTACTGTCAAGACAAGATTCATAATTGTTCCCACATGATACCTACTGTATTATATCATTCCCATAATTTATACCACGAAATATAAGCTATGGAAACACTAAAACAAGCAAACTATGGATGCAAAACAGAATCTGTCAAAAACAGAACAGTCTGTGAAGATCTGTAGTGTGACCATACTTCTCTGTCTCTAAAAATTCTGAAAAGTTGGGAAAATCTAGGAAATTTGTATATCAATCATGTGTAAAAAATTCAGATCAAAATCACGTTCCAGTGAATTTACAAAATTCCTGGACTGAGAGAAAAAGTTTCTGTTTTTGCACAGAATCAAGTCAACTATCATCCACACTATCCCAAAGGCTTTACTTGGCACTTTATTGAAAAAAGGATATAAAACATGATTATACAGTATCTTAATCATGTGTACACACACAAACAGAAAGGAAAAGTGTTGGGTTGTCTCCCAACAAGCGCTTTTCTTTAATACCTTTTAGCTAGGCATGATGATTTCAATGATGCTCACATAGGAATAAAGATTGAAACATGCAAAAGAGCATCATGAATCTCATGACAAGCACATTTAAGTCTAACCCACTTCCTATGCATAGGGATTTTGTGAGCAAATAATTTATGGGAGCAAGAATCAACTAGCACAGGAAGGCAAAACAAGCATAAGTTCAAAACTTTGAACACATAGAGAGGAAACTTGATATTATTGCAATTCCTACAAGCATATGTTCCTCCCTCATAATAATTTTCAGTAGCATCATTAAGGAATTTCACAATATAACCAGCACATAAAGCATTCTTTTCATGATCCACAAGCATAGAAAATTTGTCACTCTCCACATAAGCAAATTTCTTCTCATTCATAACAGTGGGAGTATCATATGAAGCTCGAATACTAAAAATTGTTTCCAAATTAAAAGAGTAATGTTCAGTAAAAGGATATTCAAAATTATGACAATAATTATCACTACTCTTTATAACATAAGTATCATCACAATAATCATCATAAGTAGAACTTTGTTCTCATCATAGTCAATTGAAACCTCTTCCGAAATAGTGGAACCATTAATAAATAAAGTCGTGACCTCTCCAAATCCACTTTTATCATTATAATAAGATTCAACACCCTCCAAAATAGTGGGATAATTATTATCTAAAGTTGACACTCTTCCAATCCCACTTTCATAAATATTGCAATCATCATAAATAGGGGGTATGCTATCATCATAATAAATTTGCACATCAAAACTTGGGGGACTAAAAATATCATCATTAAACATAGCATCCCCAAGCTTGGGACAAACATTAATTGCAGCAAATAAATTCTCAAACATGTCATTCTCATCAAACATAGCATCCCCAAGCTTGTGGCTTTGCATATCATAAACATATTCACTCTCATCAATAATAGTATGAATAGCACCAATAGTATAGCAATTATTATCATCATCCTCCAAGTTGGTGCCATAAATATTTTCAAGATTATAAGGGGTGTCATTATTTGGGAGAGATACCTCTTTACCTTTACTTTTCCTTCTTTTCTTCTTCTTCACCACATTATGTGTGGGTTTATTTAATTCCTCCAATATTCTTTTTGAAGAGGTTGGTTGAATAAAAAGCTCCTCCTCGTTACCTGATTCATCATAAGAAAAAATAGGAGGATATTGGGAAACATCTTCCCCTTCATTAGTATTCTCTTCATCTTCTATTTGTTTTCTTGTCTTTAAGTAATTGGCAATATAAGGATTCTCAATGCAATTTACCACGCAATACATATAGATTTCATTTAGATCAAAATCAATCATTTTCATGAGAACCCAAGCTGGAACATCCTTAGTTTTATGTTTCATTTCTTCATACCCCAAAAATAGACTAAGTTCATTATGATGCTCAAGGGTAATGAGGTTATCACAATTTTTGGACACAATTCGATCATGAAATAATTCACATTGGAAATTAAAATGATCACTTTCATTGCAAAGTTCACAAGGACGGCGAGAAATACTAAGTCTTTCAGCGCAAATATATAGCCTCTCTTGCAACCATTTAGTTTCTAAATACTTATGCCTCTTACAAAATCTATCTTCCCTTTTAGGCATGTCTTCACAAACTCTATGCACTCCACAAAAATTGACATGCTTATAAGAAGTCTTTTTATCATGACTAGTGCAATCATCATTAGTGCTATGGATATTCAAAGAATTCATACTAACAACATTGCAATCATGCTCATCACTCAAAGATTTAGTGCCAAACATTTTAATAGCTTCTTCTTCTAACACTTGAGCACAATTTTCCTTTCCATCATTTTCACGAAAGACATAAAAAAGATGAAGCATATGAGGCAACCTCAATTCCATTTTTTTGTAGTTTTCTTTGATAGACTAAACTAGTGATAAAACAAGAAACTAAAAGATTCAATTGCAAGATCTAAAGATATACCTTCAAGCACTCACCTCCCCGGCAACGGCGCCAGAAAAGAGCTTGATGTCTACTACGCAACCTTCTTCTTGTAGACTTGTGTTGGGCCTCCAAGCGCAGAGTTTTGTAGGACAGTAGCAAATTTCCCTCAAGTGGATGACCTAAGATTTATCAATCCGTGGGAGGCATAGGATAAAGATGGTCTCCCTCAAACAACCCTGCAACCAAATAACAAAGAGTCTCTTGTGTCCCCAACACACCCAATACAATGGTAAATTGTATAGGTGCACTAGTTCGGCGAGGAGATGGTGATACAAGTGTAATATGGATGGTAGATATAGGTTTTTGTAATCTGAAAATACAAAAACAGCAAGGTAGCAAGTAACAAAAGTGAGCAAAAACGGTATTGCAATGCTTGAAAACAAGGCCTAGGGTTCATACTTTCACTAGTGCAAGTTCTCTCAACAATACTAACATAGTTGAATCATATATAAATCCCTCACGTGCGACAAAGAGTTCACTCCAAAGTCACAAATAGCGGAGAACAAATGAAGAAATTATTGTAGGGTACGAAACCACCTCAAAGTTATCTTTTCCGATCAATCTTATGAGCTATCCCTATAAGTATCACGAACAGCCCTAGAGTTTGTACTAAAATAACACCTTAAGATACACATCAACCAAAACCCTAATGTCACCTAGATACTCCAATGTCACCACAAGTACCCATGGGCTTGATTATACGATATGCATCACACAATTTCAGATTCATCTATTCAATCCAACACAAAGAACTTCAAAGAGTGCCCCAAAGTTTCTACCGGAGAATCAAGACGAAAACATGTGCCAACCCCTATGCATAGATTCCCAAGGTCACGGAACCCGCAAGTTGATCACCAAAACATACATCAAGTGGATCAATAGAACATCCCATTGTCACCACAGATATCCCATCGCAAGACATACATATGGTGTTCTCAAATCCTTAAAGATTCAATCCAATAAGAAAACTTCAAAGGGAAAAACCAATTCATCACAAGAAGATAGAGTGGGAAAACTCCATATGATTCATCTATATTAATAAAGCTCGCGGTACATCAAGATCGTGTCATCTCAAGAACACGAGAGAGAGAGATCAAACACATAGCTACTGGTACATACCCTCAGCCCCGAGGGTGAACTACTCCCTCCTCGTCATGGAGACCGCCGGGATGATGAAGATGGCCTCTGGTGATGGTTTCCCCCTCCGGCAGGGTGCCAGAACAGGCTCCCGATTGGTTTTTCGTGGCTCTAGAGGCTTGCGGCGGCGGAACTCCCGATCTAGGTTTGTTTCTGGGGGTTTATCTATTTATAGGAATTTTTGGCGGCGGAAACGAGTCCAGGGGGGCCACGAGGAAGTCACAAGCCAGGGGGGCGCGCCCCTGTGGCTTGTGATCTCCTCGGGAATCTTCTGGCCCAACTCTGATGCTCCGTGGGTCTCTTCTGGTCCATACAAAATCACCGTAAATTTTTATTCCGTTTGGACTCCGTTTGATATTCCTTTTCTGTAAAACTCAAAAACAAGGAAAAAACAGAAACTGGCACTGGGCTCTGGGTTAATAGGTTAGTCCCAAAAATAATATAAAGTTGAAGTAAAATGATTGTAAAACATCCAAGAATGATAATATAACAGCATGGAACAAGCAAAAATTATAGATACGTTGGAGACATATCAGCATCCCCAAGCTTAATTCCTGCTCGTCCTCAAGTAGGTAAATGATAAAAACAGATTTTTTGATGTGGAATGCTGCCTAACATGTTCATCATATTCTTTTCCTCTTTGTATAGCATGGACATTTGGACTTGTAAATGATTCAAAGCAATAGTCTAGTTTTAACATAATGACTTCAATACTCAAGCATGTCAACAAGCAACCATGTCTTTCAAAATATCGACACTAAAGAAAGTTATCCCTAGCCCATCATGCTCCATCATTGATCCATTCATGAAACACACTCAAATATTAGCTATGCCCAATGCTCAAGTACGATCATAGTGCCCCCTGGTTGGTGCTTATAAGAGAAGATGGAGACTCAAAGCAAAAATAAAAATTGCATAAAGTAAATAGATAGGCACTTCGCAGAGTGAAGTAGGGATTTGTAGAGGTGCCAGAGCTCAAGGTTTAAATTGAGAGAGAAAAATATTTTGAGTGGCATGCTTTTCCTGTCAACGAAAACGACAAAGTAGCTCACAATACTTTCCATGCTAGATACATTATAGGCGGTTGCCAAACAGAATAGTAAAGTTTTTACTCCCCCTCCACCAATCAATCACACTCCACGGCGAGCCGAATCCACGGGTACCGTCCATACAAACAACAATCCTGGGGGAGTTTTGTTTCATTTTTTTTATTTGAATTTTGAGCATGGGACTGGGCATCCCGAATACCAGCCACTTTCTCCTGAATGATAGTGAATCAACACATATTGTGAGAATAACACACCAAGCATGGAAAAATATTGGATACTCCCCACCCTTTCATGAGCGGTACGGGCACACAAAAGAGAAAATTTATTTTGAAGATTTAGAGATGGCACATACAAATTTGCTTGGAACGGCACGAAAATACCGCATATAAGTAGGTATGGTGGACTCATAAGGCAAAACTTGGTTTAAGAATTTTGGATGCACAAGTAGTATTTCTACTTAGTACAAATGAAGGCTAGCAAATAGATTGGGAAGCAACCAAACCGAGGAACGAAAAATCACATAAGTGAGCATTGAGTCATAACTAACACCGAATAATGCACCACAAGTAGGATGTAACTTCATAGCATAACTATTGGCTTTCGTACTTGCATAGGGAATCACAAACCTTAACGCCAATATTCCTACTAAAGCATAATTACTCACTAACATGACTCACATATTACTATCATCATGTTTCAAAACTATTACAAAGAATCAAGTTTAATTTGTCCCATGATCTTCATGAAAGTTTTTATTATATCCTCCTTGGATATCTATCACTTTGGGACTAGTTTCATATATTGCCATTTCTTTTTCGACAAGCTCAAACAAATTTAAATGAAGTACAAGAGCATAAAAATTCCATCCCTCAAAAAGGTATAAGTGAAGCATGAGAAGAAATGACAAGCTGCTCACAAAAGATATAAGTGAAGATCAATGAGTAGTCAAACAATTAAGTAGCTATGTGAGGACTCTCTCTCCCTCAATGAATATTTTCAGATCTTAAGCATTTTATTCAACAGAAAGCAAAAGAAAAACAGAACTCCAAGAATAGCACGCATCATGTGAACGAATGAAAATTTAGGCTCAACATAGGCTAACCGATAATTGTTGATGAAGAGAGGTGGGATGCGTAGCATCCCCAAGCTTAGATACTTGAGACTTCTTGAAATATTTACTTGGGGTGCCTTGGGCATCCCCAAGCTTGAGCTTTTGTATCTCGTTCAATCCTCTCATATCATGGTTTCACCTATTCTCAAAAACTTCATCCACACAAAACTCGAAGAGAACTCGTGAGATAGGTTAGTACACATAATAATAAATCAACTCTTTATGTACTGCCAATACAAGTTGCATAATAATTTTCAAACATTAGGTACTGTATACTATCATTTCCACAATTTATATCTACCAATATAGGCCATGGAAACTATAGGATAAGTAGATAACAAAACTATGACAGCAATCTGTCCAAACAGAACAGTCTGTAGAAATCTATTAAACCAGCATACTTCTGGAACTCAAAAAATTATGAAACTTTAGGACATGCTATAAAATTTATATGACATCACTGTGTAAAAATTTCAGAAACTTTCCACGTTCCAGTAAAATATGAAAATTCAAACACTACAGCCAAAGTTTCTGTTTTTACACAGCACATATCAAAACATGCAATGCAAGCATCTTAATGCAATTCTTTGAACTTTTTATTGAAAAACAAGATTATAAATGACACCTAACAGAGAACAAGAAAATAAAATGACACTCCAAGCAAAACTCATATTATGTGACAAATAAAAATATAGCTCTAAGTAAGATATACCGATAATGTTGAAGACGAAAGAGGGGATACCTTCCGGGGCATCCCCAAGCTTAGGCGCTTGAGTATTCCTTGGATATTATCTTCGGGGTGCCTTGGGCATCCCCAAGCTTAGGTTCTTGTCACTCCTTATTCTTCTCATATCGGTGTCTTACCCAAAACTTGAAAACTTCAATCACACAAAACTTAACGGAACTTTGTGAGAAGGGTTAGTGTAGTAAAGATAAATCATTCACTTAGGTACTGTCAAGACAAGATTCATAATTGTTCCCACATGATACCTACTGTATTATATCATTCCCATAATTTATACCACCAAATATAAGCTATGGAAACACTAACACAAGCAAACTATGCATGCAAAACAGAATCTGTGAAAAACAGAACAGTCTGTGAAGATCTGTAGTGTGACCATACTTCTCTGTCTCTAAAAATTCTGAAAAGTTGGGAAAATCTAGTAAATTTGTATATCAATCATGTGTAAAAAATTCAGATCAAAATCACGTTCCAGTGAATTTTCAAAATTCCTGGACTGAGAGAAAAAGTTTCTGTTTTTGCACAGAATCAAGTCAACTATCATCCACACTATCCCAAAGGCTTTACTTGGCACTTTATTGAAAAAAGGCTATAAAACATGATTATACAGTATCTTAATCATGTGTACACACACAAACATAAAGGAAAAGTGTTGGGTTGTCTCCCAACAAGCGCTTTTCTTTAATGCCTTTTAGCTAGGCATGATGATTTCAATGATGCTCACATAGGAATAAAGATTGAAACATGCAAAAGAGCATCATGAATCTCATGACAAGCACATTTAAGTCTAACTCACTTCCTATGCATAGGGATTTTGTGAGCAAATAATTTATGGGAGCAAGAACCAACTAGCATAGGAAGGCAAAACAAGCATAAGTTCAAAACTTTGAACACATAGAGAGGAAACTTGATATTATTGCAATTCCTACAAGCATATGTTCCTCCCTCATAATAATTTTCAGTAGAATCATGAAGGAATTTCACAATATAACCAGCACATAAAGCAATCTTTTCATGATCCACAAGCATAGAAAATTTGTCACTCTCCACATAAGCAAATTTCTTCTCATTCATAATAGTGGGAGTATCATATGAAGATCGAATACTAAAAAATGTTTCCAAATTAAAAGAGTAATGTTCAGTAAAAGGATATTCAAAATTATGACAATAATTATCACTACTCTTTATATCATAAGTATCATCACAATAATCATCATAAGTAGCAACTTTGTTCTCATCATAGTCAGTTGAAACCTCTTCCGAAATAGTGGAACCATTAATAAATAAAGTCGTGACCTCTCCAAATCCACTTTTATAATTATAATAAGATTCAACACCCTCCAAAATAGTGGGATAGTTATTATCTAAAGTTGACACTCTTCCAATCCCATTTTCATAAATATTGCAATCATCATAAATAGGGGGTATGCTATCATCATAATAAATTTGCACATCAAAACTTGGGGGACTAAAAATATCATCATTAAACATAGCATCCCCAAGCTTGGGACAAACATTAATTGCAGCAAATAAATTCTCAAACATGTCATTCTCATCAAACATAGCATCCCCAAGCTTGTGGCTTTGCATATCATAAACATATTCACTCTCATCATTAATAGTATGAATAGCACCAATAGTATAGCAATTATTATCATCATCCTCCAAGTTGGTGCCATAAATACTTTCAAGATTATAAGGGGTGTCATTATTTGGGAGAGATACCTCTTTACCTTTACTTTTCCTTCTTTTCTTCTTCTTCACCACATTATGTGTGGGTTTATTTAATTCCTCCAATATTCTTTTTGAAGAGGATGGTTGAATAAAAAGCTCCTCCTCGTTACCTGATTCATCATAAGAAAAAATAGGAGGATATTGGGAAACATCTTCCCCTTCATTAGTATTCTCTTCATCTTCTATTTGTTTTCTTGTCTTTAAGTAATTGGCAATATAAGGATTCTCAATGCAATTTACCACGCAATACATATAGATTTCATTTAGATCAAAATCAATCATTTTCATGAGAACCCAAGCTGGAACATCCTTAGTTTTATGTTTCATTTCTTCATACCCCAAAAATAGACTAAGTTCATTATGATGCTCAAGGGTAATGAGGATATCACAATTTTTGGACACAATTCGATCATGAAATAATTCACATTGGAAATTAAAATGATCACTTTCATTGCAAAGTTCACAAGGACGGCGAGAAATATTAAGTCTTTCAGCGCAAATATAGCCTCTCTTGCAACCATTTAGTTTCTAAATACTTATGCCTCTTACAAAATCTATCTTCCCTTTTAGGCATGTCTTCACAAACTCTATGCACTCCACAAAAATTGACATGCTTATAAGAAGTCTTTTTATCATGACTAGTGCAATCATCATTAGTGCTATGGATATTCAAAGAATTCATACTAACAACATTGCAATCATGCTCATCACTCAAAGATTTAGTGCCAAACATTTTAATAACTTCTTCTTCTAACACTTGAGCACAATTTTCCTTTCCATCATTTTCACGAAAGACATTAAAAAGATGAAGCATATGAGGCAACCTCAATTCCATTTTTTTTGTAGTTTTCTTTTATAGACTAAACTAGTGATAAAACAAGAAACTAAAAGATTCAATTGCAAGATCTAAAGATATACCTTCAAGCACTCACCTCCCCGGCAACAGCGCCAGAAAAGAGCTTGATGTCTACTACGCAACCTTCTTCTTGTAGACTTGTGTTGGGCCTCCAAGCGCAGAGTTTTGTAGGACAGTAGCAAATTTCCCTCAAGTGGATGACCTAAGGTTTATCAATCCGTGGGAGGCGTAGGATAAAGATGGTCTCCCTCAAACAACCCTGCAACCAAATAACAAAGAGTCTCTTGTGTCCCCAACACACCCAATACAATGGTAAATTGTATAGGTGCACTAGTTCGGCGAGGAGATGGTGATACAAGTGTAATATGGATGGTAGATATAGGTTTTTGTAATCTGAAAATATAAAAACAGCAAGGTAGCAAGTAAGAAAAGTGAGCAAAAACGGTATTTCAATGCTTGAAAACAAGGCCTAGGGTTCATACTTTCACTAGTGCAAGTTCTCTCAACAATACTAACATAGTAGAATCATATATA
This sequence comes from Elymus sibiricus, assembly GCA_039707655.1. Classification (NCBI taxonomy): domain Eukaryota; kingdom Viridiplantae; phylum Streptophyta; class Magnoliopsida; order Poales; family Poaceae; genus Elymus; species Elymus sibiricus. The sequence continues at coordinate 158,747,752 of CM077673.1, forward strand.
AATCCCTCACGTGCGACAAAGAGTTCACTCCAAAGTCACAAATAGCGGAGAACAAACGAAGAAATTATTGTATGGTACGAAACCACCTCAAAGTTATCTTTTCCGATCAATCTTATGAGCTATCCCTATAAGTGTCACGAATAGCCCTAGAGTTTGTACTAAAATAACACCTTAAGATACACATCAACCAAAACCCTAATGTCACCTAGATACTCCAATGTCACCACAAGTACCCATGGGCTTGATTATACGATATGCATCACACAATTTCAGATTCATCTATTCAATCCGACACAAAGAACTTCAAAGAGTGCCCCAAAGTTTCTACCGGAGAATCAAGACGAAAACATGTGCCAACCCCTATGCATAGATTCCTAAGGTCACGGAACCCGCAAGTTGATCACCAAAATATACATCAAGTGGATCAATAGAACATCCCATTGTCACCACAGATATCCCATCGCAAGACATACATCAAGTGTTCTCAAATCCTTAAAGATTCAATCCGATAAGAAAACTTCAAAGGGAAAACTCAATTCATCACAAGAAGATAGAGTGGGAAAACTCAATATGATTCATCTATATTAATAAAGCTCGCGGTACATCAAGATCGTGTCATCTCAAGAACACGAGAGAGAGAGAGATCAAACACATAGCTACTGGTACATACCCTCAGCCCCGAGGGTGAACTACTCCCTCCTCGTCATGGAGACCGCCGGGATGATGAAGATGGCCTCTGGTGATGGTTTCCCCCTCCGGCAGGGTGCCAGAACGGGCTCCCGATTGGTTTTTCGTGGCTCTGGAGGCTTGTGGCGGCGGAACTCCCGATCTAGGTTTGTTTCTGGGGGTTTATCTATTTATAGGAATTTTTGGCGGCGGAAACGAGTCAAGGGGGGCCACGAGGAAGTCACAAGCCAGGGGGGCGCGCCCTAGGGGGCGGCGCGCCCCTGTGGCTTGTGATCTCCTCGGGAATCTTCTGGTCCAACTCTGATGCTCCGTGGGTCTCTTCTGGTCCATACAAAATCACCGAAAATTTTTATTCCGTTTGGACTCCGTTTGATATTCCTTTTCTGTAAAACTCAAAAACAAGGAAAAAACAGAAACTGGCACTGGGCTCTGTGTTAATAGGTTAGTCCCAAAAATAATATAAAGTTTAAGTAAAATGATTGTAAAACATCCAAGAATGATAATATAACAGCATGGAACAAGCTTAAATTATAGATACGTTGGAGACGTATCAGCATCCCCAAGCTTAATTCCTGCTCGTCCTCGAGTAGGTAAATGATAAAAACAGAATTTTTGATGTGGAATGCTGCCTAACATGTTTATCATATTCTTTTCCTCTTTGTATAGCATGGACATTTGGACTTGTAAATGATTCAAAGCAATAGTTTAGTTTTAACATAATGACTTCAATACTCAAGCATGTCAACAAGCAACCATGTCTTTCAAAATATCGACACTAAAGAAAGTTATCCCTAGCCCATCATGCTCAATCATTGATCCATTCATGAAACACACTCAAATATTAGCTATGCCCAATGCTCAAGTACGATCATAGTGCCCCCTGGTTGGTGCTTATAAGAGAAGATGGAGACTCAAAGCAAAAATAAAAATTGCATAAAGTAAATAGATAGGCAGTTCGCAGAGTGAAGTAGGGATTTGTAGAGGTGCCAGAGCTCAAGGTTTAAATTGAGAGAGAGAAATATTTTGAGTGGCATGCTTTTCCTGTCAACGAAAACGACAAAGTAGCTCACAATACTTTCCATGCTAGATACATTATAGGCGGTTCCCAAACAGAATAGTAAGGTTTTTACTCCCCCTCCACCAATCAATCACACTCCACGGCGAGCCGAATCCACGGGTACCGTCCATACAAACAACTGGGGGAGTTTTGTTTCATTTTTTTTTATTTGAATTTTGAGCATGGGACTGGGCATCCCGAATACCAGCCACTTTCTACTGAATGATAGTGAATCAACACATATCGTGAGAATAACACACCTAGCATGGAAAAATATTGGATACTCCCCACCGTTTCATGAGAGGTACGGGCACACAAAAGAGAAAATTTATTTTGAAGATTTAGAGATGGCACATACAAATTTGCTTGGAACGGCACGGAAATACCGCATATAGGTAGGTATGGTGGACTCATAAGGCAAAACTTGGTTTAAGAATTTTGGATGCACAAGTAGTATTTCTACTTAGTACAAATGAAGGCTAGCAAATAGATTGGGAAGCAACCAAACCGAGGAACGAAAAATCACATAAGTGAGCATTGAGTCATAACTAACACCGAATAATGCACCACAAGTAGGATGTAACTTCATAGCATAACTATTGGCTTTCGTACTTGCATAGGGAATCACAAACCTTAACGCCAATATTCCTACTAAAGCATAATTACTCACTAACATGACTCACATATTACTATCATCATGTTTCAAAACTATTACAAAGAATCAAGTTTAATTTGTCCCATGATCTTCATGAAAGTTTTTATTATATCCTCCTTGGATATCTATCACTTTGGGACTAGTTTCATATACTGCCATTGCTTTTTCGACAAGCTCAAACAAATTTAAATGAAGTACAGGAGCATAAAAATTTCATCCCTCAAAAAGGTATAAGTGAAGCATGAGAGGAAATGACAAGCTGCTCACAAAAGATATAAGTGAAGATCAATGAGTAGTCAAACAATTAAGTAGCTATGTGAGGACTCTCTCTCCCTCAATGAATATTTTCAGATCTTAAGCATTTTATTCAACAGCAAGCAAAAGAAAAATAGCACTCCAAGAATAGCACGCATCATGTGAACGAATGAAAATTTAGGCTCAACATAGGCTAACCGATAATTGTTGATGAAGAGAGGTGGGATCCGTAGCATCCCCAAGCTTAGATGCTTGAGACTTCTTGAAATATTTACTTGGGGTGCCTTGGGCATCCCCAAGCTTGAGCTTTTGTATCTCGTTCAATCCTCTCATATCATGGTTTCACCTATTCTCAAAAACTTCATCCAGACAAAACTCGAAGAGAACTCGTGAGATAGGTTAGTACACATAATAATAAATCAACTCTTTATGTACTGACAATACAAGTTGCATAATAATTTTCAAACATTAGGTACTGTATACTATCATTTCCACAATTTATATCTACCAATATAGGCCATGGAAACTATAGGATAAGTAGATAACGAAACTATGACAGCAATCTGTCCAAACAGAACAGTCTGTAGAAATCTATTAAACCAGCATACTTATGTAACTCAAAAAATTATGAAAATTTAGGACATGCTATAAAATTTATATGACATCACTGTGTAAAAATTTCAGAAACTTTCCACGTTCCAGTAAAATATGAAAATTCAAACACTACAGCCAAAGTTTCTGTTTTTACACAGCACATATCAAAACATGCAATGCAAGCATCTTAATACAATTCTTTGAACTTTTTATTGAAAAACAAGATTATAAATGACACCTAACAGAGAACAAGAAAATAAAATGACACTCCAAGCAAAACTCATATTATGTGACGAATAAAAATATAGCTCTAAGTAAGATATACCGATAATGTTGAAGACGAAAGAGGGGATGCCTTCCGGGGCATCCACAAGCTTAGGCGCTTGAGTATTCCTTGGATATTATCTTCGGGGTGCCTTGGGCATCCCCAAGCTTAGGTTCTTGTCACTCCTTATTCTTCTCATATCGGTGTCTTACCCAAAACTTGAAAACTTCAATCACACAAAACTTAACGGAACTTTGTGAGAAGGGTTAGTGTAGTAAAGATAAATCATTCACTTAGGTACTGTCAAGACAAGATTCATAATTGTTCCCACATGATACCTACTGTATTATATCATTCCCATAATTTATACCACCAAATATAAGCTGTGGAAACACTAAAACAAGCAAACTATGCATGCAAAACAGAATCTGTCAAAAACAGAAAAGTCTGTGAAGATCTGTAGTGTGACCATACTTCTCTGTCTCTAAAAATTCTGAAAAGTTCGGAAAATCTAGGAAATTTGTATATCAATCATGTGTAAAAAATTCAGATAAAAATCACGTTCCAGTGAATTTTCAAAATTCCTGGACTGAGAGAAAAAGTTTATGTTTTTGCACAGAATCAAGTCAACTATCATCCACACTATCCCAAAGGCTTTACTTGGCACTTTATTGAAAAAAAGGCTATAAAACATGATTATACAGTATCTTAATCATGTGTACACACACAAACAGAAAGGAAAAGTGTTGGGTTGTCTCCCAACAAGCGCTTTTCTTTAATGCCTTTTAGCTAGGCATGATGATTTCAATGATGCTCACATAGGAATAAAGATTGAAACATGCAAAAGAGCATCATGAATTTCATGACAAGCACATTTAAGTCTAACCCACTTCCTATGCATAGGGATTTTGTGAGAAAATAATTTATGGGAGCAAGAATCAACTAGCATAGGAAGGCAAAACAAGCATAAGTTCAAAACGTTGAACACATAGAGAGGAAACTTGATATTATTGCAATTCCTACAAGCATATGTTCCTCCCTCATAATAATTTTCAGTAGAATCATGAAGGAATTTCACAATATAACCAGCACATAAAGCAATCTTTTCATGATCCACAAGCATAGAAAATTTGTCACTCTCCACATAAGCAAATTTCTTCTCATTCATAATAGTGGGAGTATCATATGAAGCTCGAATACTAAAAAATGTTTCCAAATTAAAAGAGTAATGTTCAGTAAAAGGATATTCAAAATTATGACAATAATTATCACTACTCTTTATATCATAAGTATCATCACAATAATCATCATAAGTAGCAACTTTGTTCTCATCATAGTCACTTGAAACCTCTTCCGAAATAGTGGAACCATTAATAAATAAAGTCGTGACCTCTCCAAATCCACTTTTATCATTATAATAAGATTCAACACCCTCCAAAATAGTGGGATAATTATTATCTAAAGTTGACACTCTTCCAATCCCACTTTCATAAATATTGCAATCATCATAAATAGGGGGTATGCTATCATCATAATAAATTTGCACATCAAACCTTGGGGGACTAAACATATCATCATTAAACATAGCATCCCCAAGCTTGGGACAAACATTAATTGCAGCAAATAAATTCTCAAACATGTCATTCTCATCAAACATAGCATCTCCAAGCTTGTGGCTTTTCATATCATAAACATATTCACTCTCATCATTAATAGTATGAATAGCACCAATAGTATAGCAATTATTATCATCATCCTCCAAGTTGGTGCCACAAATATTTTCAAGATTATAAGGGGTGTCATTATTTGGGAGAGATACCTCTTTACCTTTACTTTTCCTTCTTTTCTTCTTCTTCACCACATTATGTGTGGGTTTATTTAATTCCTCCAAGCTTCTTTTTGAAGAGGTTGGTTGAATAAAAAGCTCCTCCTTGTTACCTGATTCATCATAAGAAAAAATAGGAGGATATTGGGAAATATCTTCCCCTTCATTAGTATTCTCTTCATCTTCTATTTGTTTTCTTGTCTTTAAGTACTTGGCAATATAAGGATTCTCAATGCAATTTACCACGCAATACATATAGATTTCATTTAGATCAAAATCAATCATTTTCATGAGAACCCAAGCTGGAACATCCTTAGTTTTATGTTTCATTTCTTCATACCCCAAAAATAGACTAAATTCATTATGATGCTCAAGGGTAATGAGGTTATCACAATTTTTGGACACAATTCGATAATGAAATAATTCACATTGGAAATTAAAATGATCACTTTCATTGCAAAGTTCACAAGGACGGCAAGAAATATTAAGTCTTTCAGCGCAAATATATAGCCTCTATTGCAACCATTTAGTTTCTAAATACTTATGCCTCTTACAAAATCTATCTTCCCTTTTTGGCATGTCTTCACAAACTCTATGCACTCCACAAAAATTGACATGCTTATAAGAAGTCTTTTTATCATGACTAGTGCAATCATCATTAGTGCTATGGATATTCAAAGAATTCATACTAACAACATTGCAATCATGCTCATCACTCAAAGATTTAGTGCCAAACATTTTAATAACTTCTTCTTCTAACACTTGAGCACAATTTTCCTTTCCATCATTTTCACGAAAGACATTAAAAAGATGAAGCATATGAGGCAACCTCAATTCCTTTTTTTTGTAGTTTTCTTTTATAGACTAAACTAGTGATAAAACAAGAAACTAAAAGATTCAATTGCAAGATCTAAAGATATACCTTCAAGCACTCACCTCCCCGGCAACGGCGCCAGAAAAGAGCTTGATGTCTACTACGCAACCTTCTTCTTGTAGACTTGTGTTGGGCCTCCAAGCGCAGAGTTTTGTAGGACAGTAGCAAATTTCCCTCAAGTGGATGACCTAAGGTTTATCAATCCGTGGGAGGCGTAGGATAAAGATGGTCTCCCTCAAACAACCCTGCAACCAAATAACAAAGAGTCTCTTGTGTCCCCAACACACCCAATACAATGGTAAATTGTATAGGTGCACTAGTTCGGCGAGGAGATGGTGATACAAGTGTAATATGGATGGTAGATATAGGTTTTTGTAATCTGAAAATACAAAAACAGCAAGGTAGCAAGTAACAAAAGTGAGCAAAAACGGTATTGCAATGCTTGAAAACAAGGCCTAGGGTTCATACTTTCACTAGTGCAAGTTCTCTCAACAATACTAACATAGTTGAATCATATATAAATCCCTCACGTGCGACAAAGAGTTCACTCCAAAGTCACAAATAGCGGAGAACAAATGAAGAAATTATTGTAGGGTACGAAACCACCTCAAAGTTATCTTTTCCGATCAATCTTATGAGCTATCCCTATAAGTGTCACGAACAGCCCTAGAGTTTGTACTAAAATAACACCTTAAGATACACATCAACCAAAACCCTAATGTCACCTAGATACTCCAATGTCACCACAAGTACCCATGGGCTTGATTATACGATATGCATCACACAATTTCAGATTCATCTATTCAATCCAACACAAAGAACTTCAAAGAGTGCCCCAAAGTTTCTACCGGAGAATCAAGACGAAAACATGTGCCAACCCCTATGCATAGATTCCCAAGGTCACGGAACCCGCAAGTTGATCACCAAAACATACATCAAGTGGATCAATAGAACATCCCATTGTCACCACAGATATCCCATCGCAAGACATACATCAAGTATTCTCAAATCCTTAAAGATTCAATCCGATAAGAAAACTTCAAAGGGAAAACCCAATTCATCACAAGAAGATAGAGTGAGAAAACTCCATATGATTCATCTATATTAATAAAGCTCGCGGTACATCAAGATCGTGTCATCTCAAGAACACGAGAGAGAGAGATCAAACACATAGCTACTAGTACATTCCCTCAGCCCCGAGGGTGAACTACTCCCTCCTCGTCATGGAGACCGCCGGGATGATGAAGATGGCCTCTGGTGATGGTTTCCCCCTCCGGCAGGGTGCCGGAACGGGCTGCCGATTGGTTTTTCGCGGCTCTAGAGGCTTGCGGCGGCGGAACTCCCGATCTAGGTTTGTTTCTGGGGGTTTATCTATTTATAGGAATTTTTGGCGGCGGAAACGAGTCCAGGGGGTCCACGAGGAAGTCACAAGCCAGGGGGGCGCGCCCTAGGGGGGGGCGTGCCCCTGTGGCTTGTGATCTCCTCGGGAATCTTCTGGCCCAACTCTGATGCTCCGTGGGTCTCTTCTGGTCCACACAAAATCACCGTAAATTTTTATTCCGTTTGGACTCCGTTTGATATTCCTTCTCTGTAAAACTCAAAAACAAGGAAAAAACAGAAACTGGCACTGGACTCTGGGTTAATAGGTTAGTCCCAAAAATAATATAAATTTGATGTAAAATGATTGGAAAACATCCAAGAATGATAATATAATAGCATGGAACAAGCAAAAATTATAGATACGTTGGAGACGTATTAGCATCCCCAAGCTTAATTCATGCTTGTCCTCGAGTAGGTAAATGATAAAAACATAATTTTTGATGTGGAATGCTGCCTAACATGTTCATCATATTCTTTTCCTCTTTGTATAGCATGGACATTTGGACTTGTAAATGATTCAAAGCAATAGTCTAGTTTTAACATAATGACTTCAATACTCAAGCATGTCAACAAGTAACCATGTCTTTCAAAATATCGACACTAAAGAAAGTTATCCCTAGCCCATCATGCTCAATCATTGATCCATTCATGAAATACACTCAAATATTAGCTATGCCCAATGCTCAAGTACGATCATAGTGCCCCCTGGTTGGTGCTTATAAGAGAAGATGGAGACTCAAAGCAAAAATAAAAATTGCATAAAGTAAATAGATAGGCACTTCGCAGAGTGAAGTAGGGATTTGTAGAGGTGCCAGAGCTCAAGGTTTAAATTGAGAGAGAAAAATATTTTGAGTGGCATGCTTTTCCTGTCAACGAAAACGACAAAGTAGCTCACAATACTTTCCATGCTAGATACATTATAGGCGGTTCCCAAACAAAATAGTAAAGTTTTTACTCCCCCTACACCAATCAATCACACTCCACGGCGAGCCGAATCCACGGGTACCGTCCATACAAACAACAATCCTGGGGGAGTTTTGTTTCATTTTTTTTATTTGAATTTTGAGCATGGGACTGGGCATCCCGAATACCAGCCACTTTCTCGTGAATGATAGTGAATTAACACATATCGTGAGAATAACACACCTAGCATGGAAAAATATTGGATACTCCCCACCGTTTCATGAGCGGTATGGGCACACAAAAGAGAAAATTTATTTTGAAGATTTAGAGATGGCACATACAAATTTGCTTGGAACGGCACGGAAATACCGCATATAGGTAGGTATGGTGGACTCATAAGGCAAAACTTGGTTTAAGGATTTTGGATGCACAAGTAGTATTTCTACTTAGTACAAATAAAGGCTAGCAAATAGATTGGGAAGCAACCAAACCGAGGAATGAAAAATCACATAAGTGAGCATTGAGTCATAACTAACACCGAATAATGCACCACAAGTAGGATGTAACTTCATAGCATAACTATTGACTTTCGTACTTGCATAGGGAATCACAAACCTTAACGCCAATATTCCTACTAAAGCATAATTACTCACTAACATGACTCACATATTACTATCATCATGTTTCAAAACTATTACAAAGAATCAAGTTTAATTTGTCCCATGATCTTCATGAAAGTTTTTATTATATCCTCCTTGGATATCTATCACTTTGGGACTAGTTTAATATATTGCCATTGCTTTTTCGACAAGCTCAAACAAATTTAAATGAAGTACAAGAGCATAAAAATTTCATCCCTCAAAAAGGTATAAGTGAAGCATGAGAGGAAATGACAAGCTGCTCACAAAAGATATAAGTGAAGATCAATGAGTAGTCAAACAATTAAGTAGCTATGTGAGAACTCTCTCTCCCTCAATGAATATTTTCAGATCTTAAGCATTTTATTCAACAGCAAGCAAAAGAAAAATATCACTCCAAGAATAGCACGCATCATGTGAACGAATGGAAATTTAGGCTCAACATAGGCTAACCGATAATTGTTGATGAAGAGAGGTGGGAAGCGTAGCATCCCCAAGCATAGATGCTTGAGACTTATTGAAATATTTACTTGGGGTGCCTTGGGCATCCCCAAGCTTGAGCTTTTGTATCTCTTTCAATCCTCTCACATCTTGGTTTCACCTATTCTCAAAAACTTCATCCAGACAAAACTCGAAGAGAACTCGTGAGATAGGTTAGTACACATAATAATAAATCAACTCTTTATGTACTTCCAATACAAGTTGCATAATAATTATCAAACATTAGGTACTGTATACTATCATTTCCACAATTTATATCTACCAATATAGGCCATGGAAACTATAGGATAAGTAGATAACAAAACTATGACAGCAATCTGTCCAAACAGAGCAGTCTGTAGAAATCTATTAAACCATCATACTTCTGTAACTCAAAAAATTATGAAAATTTAGGACATTGTATAAAATTTATATTACATCACTGTGTAAAAATTTCAGAAACTTTCCACGTTCCAGTAAAATATGAAAATTCAAACACTACAGCCAAAGTTTCTGTTTTTACACAGCACATATCAAAACATGCAATGCAAGCATCCTAATGCAATTCTTTGAAATTTTTATTGAAAAACAAGATTATAAATGACACCTAACA